>OY757190.1:90185842-91537092 GCA_963583895.1 Melanophora roralis | reverse complement strand
ACTAAAATAAGAAACATAATCTTTTTGACAAAAAGTTTTACTTAGAGTATTCATTTTAAGAATGATAATGAGGATTTTATTTGTTAAGAAGCATGTCATCTAGATATCTTCAGCCGAGCTAAACACAATGTTCTAAAACGAAGCTGCAGTAAACTTGGTTAATTTAAGCTGTTTCCTCATCGAATTTTTTTAAGCCACAAGGAATTGGAAATCGTCATTATAAACCCTCTCTTTGAGGTAGCCCCATTAATAAAATCCAAGGGAGTTAGATCAGGTGACCTCTGTGGCTATAGGATTTCCTCTAGGCGACTGATAAGTTTTTGGGGGAAATTTTTGCCCCTTAGAGGGCTGCCAATCAAAATTTAAAAAAAAATTAGGGTAAAAACCCCTAAAACTTCCCCAAAGTCGCCCTTAGAGGAACAAACTATATTACAGAACCCCATTAGTTTTCTCTCTCAAATATCTTCCCAGAATATACTTACCTCCTATCTCCATCACCTAAAGGGATTGCCATACAAAGTTTAAAAAAATTATGTAAAAAAAATAAAGTATACGAGCGACCTTCATTGGACCCTCTATGTATACCTGAACGAATTTTTATAAAAAAATGTTTCCTCAAACCTTTAAGATGGGTTTTTTACAAACCCGATCATAAATTATATAATTTAAATTTAGTATATTTTGCACTGGAAATATTTCTTTAGGTTGACAACACTTGTTTGAGTCATTTATTAAAAACACAATCATTTGTACAAAACCAAGTATTGGGTTCTCCTTTTGCCATATTAAAAATAATAAAAAAACGGGTAAAAAAGTAAAAGTTGGCCAAGAGTGGTCTTATAATACTCTACGTCAAAAATATTTATTGTTTTTATATCTTTGAATATTAGCAGGCACTTAACAAAATTAAATATATTTTTAGCAGCGTAAGGTAATACATTTTAGGTGAAGTTAACTACAATTGAGATTGTTTTGAGTTCAAATTTTATTGAAAAATTTCTTTTTTTTTAAATTTTTCTCAAATTGTCATTTTTTTTTTGTAATTTGTGGATATAGAACTAATACGTTCCGCAGGGTAGATTTTTGCCTGATAAGGAATTTCTTAGCATCTAACAAATAAATGTTTATAAAATTCCTGGGATACCCTGAAGCTAATTTTAATATAACGTTTGACTTGAATCTAATATTTGCATTACAAACCTCGGCCTTAACTCATATTACCCTAACGATCTGTAGAGGTTGAAACAAGTCAAACAACTTTTATATGCTGCTGCTCCTAATGTAAAGGAATGTTAAAAAAACTGCAACAACAACAACAACACAAGAAACAAATATACAACAGCAACAATAAGATTAAGACCAAAAACATCAAACATGAAATTAGGTTTACAAACACATACACAGACTTGTGCTTACACATGCACACACAGCCTAATGGATTGTTTTTTTTTTTTTTTTCTTAAATAAAAGAGTGCAAAAACAATTTCATTTAATTATTATTAAATTTTTTTTTAACAAAAAGCTAATAAAAAAACAAATATTTAAATACTTAACATACCATTTCTTTAAAACTAAAAAGAAATCCTTAGAAAAATGGCTAAATATTTAAAATGGTCAAACTTGAACACTTGAAAATATTCTTATTTGAAAATTTTCTTTCTTTTTTAATTTGGTAAAATTTCATACTTTTTTTTGCAAACTTTATTGAAATTTTTGACACTTCTTTTAGCTTCCAAATAAACTACATTTATTTCTTTAATATTTTTATTAAAATTAAGACCATATCTTAAGATTTTTTTAATAACTTTTCTTTATTAAAGACATTTTGTTAAAATTTTCTCTATTATTTTCTTTAAACTATTTTTTTCCAATTTTTCTTAATATTTTTTTTTATTTAATTAACGTTAAGCTGCGTTTTTATCCGCTTTAAAGTTGTTACTCGCTCGCCTGCCGTTGTTAACTGATCGTTAAAGTTTTAGCTAAGAAGAGTTTTAGCTGTTTTGTTTTGGCTGCCTATTTCGTTTTTGGTTCCCGTCAAAAGCATTGAAACCACATGAAACTTATACACTTCTGATTTGGCGGGGATAACTAATAAATAAAAATAATTTTTAAAAGTGTAAAAGTTTTTAATGCTTAACAGACAATTTTATATATTATTTTATAGCCATACCCCTATATCTGTTTAATAAACAAATTTTTATTTATTTACAAGTTTAAAATTATTTGTTTAAACTTTGATACTATTATTTAATTATTTCCTTAGATATACAAATTAAAATAGATAAAATATTTGCTTAACAACATTGAATAGGGTATGTCCACTGTGAAGTCGGTAGTGCAGTACTCATCACTTGTTAAAGTAATATTAAAACTTAGTTGTGTTTTTATTCGTTTAAACAGAAAATTATACCAAATATAAAAATTAATTTATTTAATTTATATATTTTTGATGCGGGTAATGTTTTTTATACATTGCTTAAATTATTAAAATCAGTGACAAATTGAAAAAAAACGAATTATATACTATTGACTGATAGTGCAGTTCTTATTCGACCTACAAAAACTTTAGCATAGTTCGTGGCTGAAAAGTATATAAAAATAAGAACCGCGTTGCCACAGAGCTATTTACATCCAAACAAGTTTTATTAGAAGACGTACTAAAATCATTTTAATAAAAAAAATCAAGTATAGGAGTATGGTTTTTTCAACAATAAGGATGTTTGTAACGTTTCAAAATCGCAGTCCAACACGCAATTTCAGCAAGTCCGTCATACATACCTACGTAGATCTTTAAACAGAAATCCTTGTCCCAATCTTTCAGGTAATTAGCCCTTATTGGGGATCAACCTAAATACCGGGTTGACTTTTGTAAACATATTCTGCAACGAAATTTGTCTGATAACCTAAGGTAAAGGCCTTTTACATAATACAGTTTAATACCTTTTCGTCAGTTATGCTGTAGGATAATGTGTCCTAAGAGCTAAAGGGAAGCTCATCTAAACTTTGAAGCTTATCCAAAGGTTGATTTATGTAAAGTTGCCTTATTTAATGTTCTTTTGTTTGTTGTTGTTGTAAACAGACAAATCAGAGCAATTCGTTGCCATTATGCACTTAAATAAGAAGTAAGCGGTTTTTGTCCTGGTGTTACCATACTTTAAACAAAACTTTATCCAAATTTTTATTGTTTACTCTACTTAAAGTAAAATTTAGCTAAATAACACTTTATAAACAAAATATAATAATGACCGTTAGATTAGTTGTCGTTGTTATTATACATACATACATACATACATACATACATACATACATACATACATACATACATATATACATACATACATACATACATACATACATACATACATACATACATACATACATACATACATACATACATACATACATACATACATACATACATACATACATACATACATACATACATACATACATACATACATACATACATACATACATACATACATACATACATACATACATACATACATACATACATACATACATACATACATACATACATACATACATACATACATACATACATACATACATACATACATACATACATACATACATACATACATACATACATATGCGTTTATGTAGCTGGGTGTAAGTGGTGAATAAATCCTTAATAGCCGCTCCTTATGGCAATTAAGTGATGAAGCAAGAATTGAGGACTATAATTTGGATTGGATTCTTTTTCTATAACCAAATACTCAATTTAAATAACATTGTTGTTGTTTTTCTTTTCTAAATACTTATCTTATTTATGTTTTTTATCTGCACAATATTTTGTCGCCGCTCGAGCATAAAAATTAACAATAATAAAAAAATTAAATATAAATAAATATTTATTTTCAAATTCTTGTTTTATTGAACTTCGCTAAGTTCAATGATATTTTTTCGTTGTATTTTGCCAACCCTAAAAAAGGCTCGAAGTGATTTTTTATCTTATAAATTAAAAAGGTATGTCTTTTACATAGGCGGTTTTTTACTTTGGTGATAAAATGCGTATTTATGGTAAAAAATGTAAACAACACAACAAATACAGTAAAAGGTGTAAATATACGTCATTTACCATAAATATGCAACTTACTTGGTACTTTATCACCAAAAGTGAAAATCGCTATAATGATAAGGGTTTTCTTAATATCAGCAGAATCAGGGAAACTTTATTTTTGGAAAGAAGCAGGAGCAGTGTTTTTTATTTATATAAAAAACATACTTAATACACACACGTCACGGTAATAACAATCTAAAAATTTTACATAAAATATGGCAGCCTTGCATAACCAATCTGATAGATGGTTAAGGCGCAACATACTCTAGATGGCGTTAGTATCAAAATGGAAAAAAGAAAACGCTTTGGTTTGTTTAGTTTAAATTTTAAACTTTAAAATGTAAAAAACTTCGTGCGGAAGTGAACGTGGTAATTACATATATCAGTGGGTAAATAGCGAATGTTCATAACCAAATAACTAACAACTATCAAAGGGTCCTGATGATGAAAACCGTAGCTGGTTTCAAAAATGCATTCTATTAGAGTTGGGTCAATCGGTTACTTTAGTTCGTTTTTGCCAACAACCTCGTTCGTTTTTTCCACGAACCACAATGTAATTTAAATAGGGTTTGGAGATTAAATGAACTAGGTTGTTGGCAAAAACGAACTAAAGTAACGAGTCGGGCACAACTCTACATTCTATCTACATGGCTGGTTGGTATCGGTAAAAACTTGCTTTTAAAAAAATTATTTCTTTCTAAAACTAAGGCTTATAAATTGAAAAATTAAATAAATTATATAATATATATATTTGCAAAATAAAAGAATTTAGTAGGGATTGAACTTGAGCCTAAAGTAATAATGACAGAATTATCTTATAGATTTTAAATTATGCACAAAGTATTTGTACTGCAATATAATAATTTTTGAAAAAATATAGTTGAGTATGAGAAAGGGGAATGGTAGCCCCTCTACAAACGAACCATTTCTATAAATATTTTGATACGTTATACCTCAAAAGCTGTTAAAATTCTTGACCAAGGTGGTTCTATTACAATTTTTTTTAGTTTGAAAGAAACATTTTCGAATTAGAAAGCGGGGAATAGAATCACCTACACTAACAGACTAAGTTTTGTGATGTTTTTAGGAGCTTTTTTAATATTATTAATAGTTTGGGTTCGGGTCAAATATAACGCGCTCTTACCTGTTCTTTAGGGGAAGACTCAGGCAAATGAGTTAAAACTTTAAACCTTCTGTACTCCATGGCTTTATAATATAAAAATTCATAGTTTTACATTTATAATTTATTTATTTTTACCAAACTATTGTAGAGGTGAAAAACTTTAATATATCTATAAAATTTCTATGGCTTTCATACAAATTTTTTCTCTACGTGTACTCCATGCGTTAATTACAGCTGTTTTTGCTAAAATAGTAAATAACAATTTGAACGTGTGTGTATTTCAATAAAATACTATAAATTCTACAATCAGTTAATATGTGTTTTATTTACATTGGATTCCATAGTTTTTTTGTTTTATTTTAATGAAAATATTATAGTTATTAAAAACACAAAAAAATTAAACTAAAAGTTGTTGACGATCAAGCTAGAACTTATTATACTCTACACCATAATTCATTTTGTTTTACGTTAGTATTCATATGCCAATTTAATGCAGAGCAGATTACACTCAATTAAATTGAGATTAAGTCCAGAATTGATATTTAAAATTGTTTTAATACAAAAAGGTTTTGTGTTTGATAGCCCTTTAATACATTTATTGGTAACCAACGGCTATCCAGATGCATAAAAAAAAGAAAGCCAAAACAGTTAAATAACAAAAAATTGTTTGTTGAGTTTTCGAAAAAGCTCTTGAATGTTTTGGTTTGTTGATAATAATTCTCAATAAGTTTATGCGTAAAAGTCTACTGAAAACTTGGTGAAAGAACCAATGAAATGCATATTTACAAACTTCAACTTGTGAGAATATTTTTCAAAAGCGCACAGCAGTTTTTTTTTAATGTCCAAAGAACCGAAAATAAGTTTTTGCACACTAAGTTTATTTATTTTGGTATTACCCAAGAAATAACAAATTTATTTGAATGCTTTAATGACTTCTTGTAGCGAACAACATATAAAAAAAACATATAAATATAGACAGAAAGTAAATTTTTTCACATTCACTCTACACTTTTATAGCAGTTAACAAATTTATTAAATAACAATTATAAAAATTTAATAAAAATATTCTAAAAATGTTTAAAACACGTTGTAACATTTGCTGTTTAATATTGCTTTTTGTTGCTGTCGTTTCTTCCAGCTATGTGGAAGAAGGTAAGATTTTTGTTAAGTGCCTCTCCCAAGTAGATTAAAAAAAAAACAGAAATAAAAACACTTGCAATTAAAAAAGTTAATGAACATTTTAAAACTAAAATTATATAAACAAAATTGTTAAAGCATGGGAAATTAGTAAATTTAAATCCTAAAAAAATGATAACAAATCAATGACAGACAAGTGTTAACAAGAAATTAATAAAAAATCGTGGCTGCAAAAAAAATTTTTCGTTGATGCAAATGTTTGTTGTTATAAAATTCCATAACTTAATCCAAATACCTCTTAAAGCGATGCAAATCTTGTTAACCGAACAAACCAAGGCGTATGTAGTGTATCAGGTGACTTCGGTTAATCAGCTGAGTAACGGTATTTTGTTATTTAAATGTAATATTTTGTTTATGTTTATGTATTTTTTTTTTAAATAACAACTTAAGTATTCTAAGAAAAGTTAAAAAAAAAATAAAAAAGAATTTTTGAGTTTTTGTTATCTGTCTTTAACATTTGTATAACGATTTAGTTGTTTGTATAGAACTAATCCCACCTGATATACATGCGCCTTGGAACAAACAATAAACAATTTTAAAGATTACAACAGTTTTCTTAGAGAGTAAAAAATGAGAGCGGCAATATCTTTCGAAGAAGAAGAATTAGGACTCGATAAAATGAAACAAAAGGAAACTAACTGTGGTATAAAATTTTCGAAACAAATTAGATATTTTTTTTCTCTAAAATTTTTTGAAAGATTTTACCGCTTTTATTTAGTGAAACAGACTCTTAATAAGTTGCTGCCATTTTTAAATATTCTTCTGAATTAGGACTCTATAAAATTAGTTTTAGCTTAAGCATTTTTTTATTGTAACAATTAATTGTTTTTTGTTCTCAAGTTTTTTTTTTTTATTTTTATTAAGAACATTTTTTAAATATAAAATTATTTTAAATATCTTTTTTAAAATTTTTTATACATTTTTTAAAGACTACAAGCGGAGATGTCCTGAAAATGAATATTATACAACATGTGGGGCAAACTGTCAAACTGTGTGTCCCATATTTGCTAAGCCTTGTACTATAGTCCACATAAAGTGCCCAGAAGGTTGTTATTGTAGAAAGGGTTATGCACGTGATGGAGAAAATGGTAAATGCATTCCGGAATATCAATGTCCACAAAATTAAAAACAATAATTTTAATTTAAAATAAAAATGTGTATTTAAAATGAAATAAAAAAATTGTCTGCATTTTTAAATAAATTTTTAGCAAAGACTAACACCTAAGTCTACAGGGTGTATAGCTACATTACAACCAAGTTGCTGAAACTACCCTGTAAAAGAAAAGAGAAAAGTTTTATAAATTGCTAAAGACCGTTCAAATGTTACCTTGTAGTTTTTGTTAGCCAAGTCAGTTTAAAGGTTGCCACTTAAAAAAAAAATTAAAAAAAAACTGTATGTCTTGGGTAATTTTATTTTAAGAGATTTTTTTTACATACATATATGTATGTAACTAATAATAAGAAATTGTTTAACATTTTTAATATTTTGATTAACGTAAAAATTCTTAAAATTCTTCTTAAAATTTTATTAAAGAATAATTTCCAAGGATGATGGATTTTTATCATTTAATAATAGTTAGAAACTGAAAGGAAATGTTGTCTTCCCAGAATATACTCAGGAATATTATGACGAATTCTATTTTAACATTATGTGCTGAAAAATATTTAAGAATATTTAAGAGAACGCAGCAATTGTTTATTTAATTTAATTGTTAAAAATATATTAAATTTTAAAGAATTATTTTTTTATTTAACGGGTGTGAGTTATTTATTAAAAATGTAAAAGAAAGAAAAGGGAATAACTAAGAAGCTGATGTTTTTAAGCAGTTACTAAATTTACAAAAAAAAATACAATATCAAGTACTTGTTTAAGGTCAAAAATAGTAGAAAACTTTTCAAGGCTTTTCACACAAAATCTGATAAACATTTTGGTAATAAAAAAAGTTCTTATCTTTCTTTCTGTCTACAATTAATAATGCAACAAACGATGCTAAACTATTATTTTTATACCCTTCACATTCGTTATAAGGGTATATATAAGTTTGTCATTCCATTTGTGATTTCTATAATATTCAGTTAGTTATGAAATTTGATTTAACAATGCCCATCTGTCCGTTAATCTGTTGAAATCAAATTTCTAAACCCCCTTGATATTTCTCAGGCCTGTATGTCCCAAAACATCAAATATATTTGCGAAAATTTTTCTGTTAATATTTAGCAAAATCACCCGATAGCTGACAGAAAAATGAACCAGCAAGCACGAATACCTCTGTTTGTTTCTTAAAAACTTTTACATAAACCCTCTACAACTGCACCGGAATTGCCCCTTTATGGGTGCAGTATAAGATTGAATCTCATTAATTTTTCCTTAAAATCATTTTTGTGGAACATAATTACACTCTATCTTCGACTCCTAACAGGGTTGCCATACAATTTTATATTTTTTTAATTTTTTATAATCGCTCCCACAGCTTTCAGGGTACCCCTACAAAGGTCAAATTTAAGACGAATCCCGATTAATTTTTCTTTCCAAAAATTCTTGTGGAACATAATTACCCCTATCTTTAGCCCCTAAAAGGGTTGCGATATAAAATAAAAAAATTTAAAAAAAAAATCTCGTAAAAACTCCTATAACATCTCAGGAGTCGCCCTAGAAGGAATAAAATGTAACAAAAACCACCATTAGTTTTCCCTCCCACATATATATTTCTAGAACAAACTTGTTCCTTATCGCCATCAGTTAAGAGGATTGCCATACAAAATTGACAAAAATGATGTAAAAACGCCAATAACTAACTTCCTTAGTTACACGTTGCGAAGGGTATCGGTAAAGCCGAATTTAGCACTCTTACTTACTTTGGCTTATTGTTGGGAAATATTGGCATCAAGAAAAAAGGGAGGGTATTCAGTTGTTATTAAAGCAGAAGAACATAAACACAGGCTTCTAGTTTAATGTGCATATCATTAGATAATATCAAAAAAGGGCGTAAAAAAATTTACAGGAGAAGGAAAAAAATTTAATTGAAACTATAAACATTTTTAGTGATTTTTTTTATAGTCAAATTGTTTGTTTCATGCCCAAGTTCAATCCCTACTAAATTCTCATTTTTTGCAAATGCAGAAATTAATATTTTTTTAAATTAATAATAATATTTTTTCATAAAAAGCCGAATAAAAAAATATAAATTTTTTCATTTGCAAAAAATAAGAATTTAATAGGAATTGAACTTGAGGCTGAAGTAATAATAACAAAAACTGTCATATATTAGTAAAATTTGTATTAATAAAATAAAACACACTCAGACGTAACTCCCTTTGTTATTGTTAACAGAAGCGTTTTTTTTGATCGCAGAAGTGTAAAATTTTTTCAAGACATTCAATTTAATTGCAGTGCCAGCAAAAGTAAAGTTGAAATGATTTGAAAGTTGAAAAATATTTTTAGGTCTCCAAATCTATTTATATAAACTAAGGGAGTAAAGAGCCCGAAAGATATACGAAATCGTGCACAAAAAAAATATTTTCTAAAACTAATAATTTTAATCTTTGAAATTTTTAAGTACGATTCGTACTAAGGTTTTCTTAAATCTAGTCTAGTCGGGATTACTTCAAACAATCAAGTAGAAAAAACTTGTTGTTTTTTTGTATATGGTAGCGTGCTTGCGTTATAGTCTGGAGAGTCCCAGGTTCAAGTCCCAGCTAAAGTAAGTAGTTTTTGTACTAATCCCGTTTACTCTTAAATCATTGTTTTTAAGCTTAAATTAAGTATGTCTTTGAACTTAAATCAATCCTTTTTTGGTTTAAATATGGCTAAAAGAAATTCGTACCAGGTAAATCGTACTTGGCTTAAGAAAATCCGTACTTCGTACTGGGTTTACTTTTTGTAATTATCAACAATAGTAAAAAAAATTATATTAAAAGAAAAATTTGTAGCCAATGTAACGTAAAGGGTATATTAGATTCGACATAACCGAAAACAGGGCTCTTTTTTTTTTTTAATTTAAGATTGTGTGTTTAAAGTTACCGTTTGCTTTGGCCGCATTTAAATAAAGCAGTGTAAACGTGTTGTAATATCGTGTGATCTTTAGAAACTTGACCTGCTGGAGATGATCTAGAAAATTTTCAAAGTCGACAAGATAAGTTTGCAGGTTTGGCAATTCTTAGATAATATAATCTCACATGATTGCTTACATAAAAATGAATATGCAAAGAGCAGACAATTACAATTTTACACACAATATTTTTAAGAACTAGATCAGTGTTATGTTGAAGGACATAAAAAATGATATAAAATCTACACTAAAATTAAGACGTGCAACAGTCGGTTTTTTACTTTTCTGGCAGTTTAAAAAGAGATTTTCATATTTAAAATAATTATATTAATAAGAAGTAGAATGTCTACAACAAAATCCACGGGCCTTTGTTTATTGCTGTTTTTTGTTGCTTTCTTTTCACTGCACCATATCGGAGAAGGTAACTTTTATTTTTTAAATAAAATCTGTAATTATTTATTAATTTTCAAATTCTTTAGCTTTTTATCCAAGGTGTCCCCAATACGAATACTTTAGATATTGTGGCAGTGAATGCCAAACTTGGTGTCCCAGTTTAAAGATAACCTGTATACCACAAACGCAAAAATGTGTAAAAGGTTGTTATTGTTTTAACGGGTTTTCGCGTTTCAAAAGTGGATTATGTGTTCCGACTTCGCAATGCCCTACGAGCTAATTTAAATCAACAAATGTTTGTTTTTTAATTTAATTTTTTCTTTCCATGTTTAAGGGGTTAAGAAATAAAGGGCATATGAATTTAAAAAGTTGTATAAATATGTAAGCAAAAATCAAACCTCAAACAATACTTTTTCGCTTTTTGAACAAAGAGCAACAAAAACTTAATAAAAATAATAGTTTTGAAGAAAAAAAATGTTTCAAACACATTCCAAAATCTGCTTTTTAATAATTTTCTTTGTAACTTTAGTTTTACTAAACAAAGTGGTAGAAGGTAAGTTTGTTTTTTTTTGCAATCTAGCACGTTTTTAAAATATTTTTCTTAAATTAATATTGAAATATTTAAGCTTCTACACGCACCTGTCCCGAAAACGAATTTTATACGGATTGTGGTAGCAGTTGTCAAACTCTGTGCGCAACTTTAAATAAGCCCTGTTTGATAGTAAATAAGAAATGCCCACAAGGTTGTTATTGTAATGAGGGCTATGCACGTGCTGGAAATAGCAGTAAATGCATACCGATAAGTCAGTGTCCAAAATACTAGAAGCTTGAATGAAATTTCCTATAAATTAATATGGATTTTTTTAAAATATTTTTACATAAATAAATTTAATAATCTTAAATTAATAAATAAATTAATATCAATGCGTTATACGTGGAATACTTTACAACCAAGGGATATCAGCGCCAGAGCTAAACAATTCACTATCAGAATTTAAAAAAAGCATCTCAAGTTCTAATCCTTTTAAAATTTAAATCGTTCAAGAACTAAAAGAAAGTGACTTTGATTTACGCAAAAGTTTTTGTAAAACGATGTTGGAGCATTTTTGCACCTAAGATTCCACTTTTTGGCGTGATGAGGCTTATTTTCACTTAAACGGCCACGTTAACAAGCAAAACTGCCACTACTGATCTCCAAAAATTCACAGCTCTCAATTGAAATATTAAAAACTATTGCATTGCCCCAGGGTAACTGTTTGGTGTGCCTTATCTACGCATTATATAATTGCACCATTTTTTTTTAAATTCTCGAGGCCAGGCGACGAATGTCAAGGCTCCGTTTTGAAAAGTTTGTTTAACTCAATATAAGTTACCTGGATGACAAACTTTTTTATAAATAAAATCCGCATTTTCGTTCAATCTTTCAATGCTCTAAATAAAACGTTTTGTCAAGTATCACGTTTTTTATCTAAGTTTGAAAACATAAATCTGACACCAGACACCCTGTACTCAGCTTTTTAACCCAAACTACGAATAAAATTGTCACAGATTTGCCTTTGAGCAGCAGGGTTCTTTTAAAGTGTTTTTAAACATCTTAGGTTCGATAAGAAGTAGAATTCGATATTAGTTCGACATACATATATGGGTAAGGTTAGGTGGAGTAGAACCGGCAGCTGCGAAATGAAGGAAAAGCAAAAAAAATGATAGAGAAGAAAAAAAAAGAAAGAAGTCTAAAAAAAGTCCTTCATTACGTTTATTCTACAATTTTTTTTTTAATTTTTGCGTTTAACCTAAATATTTCAGTTTTAAAGGTTTCTGCTTTGCAAATATCTAATAAGGTCAATAAAGTTATTGTTGTTTTTTTTGTTTGGTATTTTCTTTTCTTTGTTTTGATTTATTTTATATGAAAACAAAATACAAACACTGCAAAGTTATAAAAATCCTTGGCTGGCGTTTTAAGTATGTTCTCGAAACTTAACTGACATTAAAATGTTTGTTTGGCTCTTCTTGTGCCATCTTTTACGCTTTTCTTTTAAAATTTTACATTTTCTTGAATTTTTCATATAGAAATATACATTTTTAATATAAAATAGTGGTTGATAAAGCAGGGGACAGTGAAATTCAAAATAAGGTAACCAGTATGAATTTACAAAACTACTTTAAAACATAACTTTAAGAAAGTTTAGGAAGATTCTTGTAAAATTTAAAAATGTAAAATGTAATTCAAAACATAAATTAAAACTGCAAATTTTACATCAATGTTTACTTATGCACATATTCTGGTCACCCTATGCCTTAAATAAGTACCCTTCACATACATTCAACTCCCTTTTGTTACTATTTTCCAACTACTTACTTTTTTAGCTTAACTTTTTCAAACTGGAGAAAACTATAAAAATTATAACAAAGCAAAAGATAAATAAATACTAATAACAAGACTTAACTTTAGAGAAAAAGGCAGCACAAAAAGAGTAATAAAAAGAGGTAGGAGCACTATATTCGGCTGTGCCCTTCACATCGGCCTTTCAAAACCCCAAAGCTTTTTTTTTATTTTTATCCAGTTTTTTATGAAATACTTTTAATTTCGACATAGAGGTCAGTGTCACATTTTAACACTCTTAGAGGAACAACGGGGAAGTTTTTGAAGGGTTTTTACCCAAATTTTTTTAAAATTTGTAACGCAATCCCCCCCCCCCCCTAATGGGGTTGTTTATGTTCTGGGAAAATGTTTTTAAAGAAAAATGTCCTAAATTTTATCTATCCACGGGCACCCTGGAAGCTGTAGGGGGGGGGGGGTATTTATTACAATTTTCCAAACTTTGTATGGAAGCCCCCAAGGCGATGAAGGTAGGGGGCAAGTATGTATGTTCTAGAAAAATGTTTGTGAAAGAAATTTAATGAGGGTCTGGAATACATTTTATTTCTCTAAAGGCCATTCCGGGAAAATTGGAGCAGGTTTTACCCTAAATTTTTCAAATTTTGTATGGAAACCCTATAAAGGGCTGGTGAAATGTTCAGTCCTCCATTTGCCCTATCCGCAGGCACACTGGAAGCTGCAGGGGGAATTTATTACAATTTCCCAAACTTTTTTATGTAAGCCCCCTTAGGTCATAGAGATAGGGGTAAGGCAAGTTCTAGAAATATATTTAGGAGGAGAAACTAATGAGGGTTGGTCGTCACTTAATTTTTCTAAGACGGACTCTGGGGAGGTTAGGGGCGTTTTTACATCAGATTTGGGAATTTCGTATGGCAACGTCCTTATGTGATGGTGATAGTTTTTGCTGTTTTTAAACCTCAGGGGCTAATGTTTCAAACAAAAGTCAGAACATATTCATACTTTCTTAAGAGGTGATACACCAAATTAGACAAGTGTTTCTTTCTAGGAAATAGAGGGCCAAAAGTTGTGTTAAAATTTAAGACATTGTTCCGTTTTTTAAATAAACAACGATACTTTTTATATTTTGTTTGTCTCTTGTATAGTTAAGTAGATAAAAACTTATAATTTCTTTTCTATTTGACTTCCGAAACCCCCTCAGTGGTTCTATACATCGGGAAAGGTATACACAGCCAGCCAGATAGTGACACTCCACCTTTTATTTGTAGATTAAAGTTCTCAAGGATTTACGTTGCCTAAGTATAAACATTGGTTTCTATTCTACAAGTGTTTAATTAATGACCAGGGTAACCAAAAAAATGCAATTTCATATATTTTTCTGTGAGTCATATTAAAATATAATGTTGTTATTCATTCGTGTCAGAATTTTGCAAAACTTTGCCATCGATTTTGGGGCATTTGGCATATTTTGCATATAACAGCATATTTATGGATTTTTTTTCTTTAAGAGCATATGTTTTGCAAAAACTATTTTTAAACTGTTTTGGATCTTTTTTAGTATTTAATTTAAAAAAACCTAACAAAAAAACTTTTAAAGTTTCGTTGTCACGTTTTGTTTTTTTTAAATTAAATTATTAATTTTGGAGCGAAATCCATATAATTTTTTTTGATTTCATAAAAAAATCGATACCCAATTAGTTTTTTGTACTGAATTTTTTTTTGGCAAAGTTACTTAGTTATTGCATCTTAACTTGAACTGCTAAGTTATCGTATTCTTTAGCGTAAGTTCCTATCGTTTCTATTTAAAAAAAAATTAATTTGTTGAAGCATATTTTCAACCGCATATTTGGTGCGAATAAAAACCTTTTTTAAGAGCATGTTATTGGTTGCCCTGTTAATAATATTAAACTGAAAACGACTTTTACCTGCAAAAGACAAAGCATCTTTCTATGCGACCCGATTTGTATATTCCACTTTTAATTTCACACATTAATTGATACTTATGGCAAACTTATATTATGTAAGCCACGTCTTTAGATGGTATAGCGTATGGAAAAAATATAATTTAACTAAGTGCCAGCAAATGTAAACATAATAAGCGCTTAAAACTTATTAAATGTCAACTTAAAAACAATTTTCAAAATGCATTAAACGTTAATAATTCTTTTACTCTTTCTCTCTTTATACAATACAAACAAACTAACTTTGTTGTTCTTTGTTTACTTTAGTTGTGTTATTGTTTGTTAAGCATAATGTGTTATTCTATTGTTGTTGTTGAAGTGATTATGTAGGGCACAGTGGCACTCAAAAGCTTAGAAGAAAATGGAAAAGTTGTATATTTAATTGTTAAAATTTAATATTACGCTCATGATGAAGTGATGTACCAGGTGATTGCAATACGAAGTGACTCTCTTGACTTTTTTACTTTTTTCTTTTTTATGTATGGTGTTTGACACCAAAATAGAAATTTCAATAGATCTGCCAAACTTCATATAAAAAAAAAAATAAGAGACTCAAAATGTCTGTTCGGAATCGCGGCCACCTGGTAAATGATCTCACCATGATTAAGATTTATAGAGTCGATTACAAAATCATATTAAAAATGTCTTTATATTGCGACGTCTTAAATATGGTTTGACAAGTTTAAAGTTAATTTTTTTTAATAAACTAAAATGCTATAATAATTTTATATTTCAACAACAATGCCATATTTATTATAATTTTTATGGATTTTACGACAGTAAGAATTAAATTTTAACACACCCTCTGTGAATACCTTTTATATATTTTTAAGTTAAGAATGATAAAGCGTGAAAGGACCCAAATTGGCAGATCGCTATGGACTAGATATTTTTTAAACTTGAGGCATAAGTTTCGTTATCTTTTGTAACCGTTTTCTGAAATTTTGTCTTGCTGTCCCATTTGGTTTGATTTTACTGTCTGTTGTTGAAGTATAATTGAATTTATACAGTATTTTGCATAATTAAGTGCAACAAGGAGACACATTAAACAGTTTCTAATGACACAACACAATATTAGTTTGAAAAAAAACTTCTTCTTTCAAGTTATAATAACAAAACTATTACAACACAGAGATAATAATTATTTTAATGTTGATACAGTGTTACGGCAACAAGGATAAGAATTTAATGCAAAAAGTTTTACTAGTTTAATTATACTTTTCATTGTGGTGCTTTTACAGTTTAATAGACTTGAAATTAAACTAAACATAAACAGATTAGGAGAAAGATGAGAATGTTTAGGAAAAATTAAAGATTAAGTTTTAAGTGTATTTTTAAAGCTAAATTAGGGTTTATTGTATTTTTTTAGCATTTTAACATTTTTATTTAGTTTGTTTTTTATTTAAAAAATAATTATAATAAGATGAAAATCACTTTTCTTAAGAAAAAATATACTGCTTTGTATAGTAAATATTTATTTTAAAGAAAAATCAAACGTAACGAAATGAAGTTTCATTTCCAACCTGTCAAGATTCAAGATAAAATAATTTTCTTTACAAAAATGGAAAAATAAAATCTTTTAAACATAAATGTCCAGAATAACTTGGAGCATTTAGACTGTAAACTGTAACAGCTTGAGCTTATTAGAGAGAAATGTCAAAAGGAGGATTAGGAGAAAGATAAAGAAGGCGAGCTTATGCCTTAACATAAAAACAACTATACATATTATCCCTCATATTCATAATAACTGCCTTTTTCATAAAAATAGTTTTTTTTTCATTAAATGTTATACAACTTCTACGGAGTCTATAGTTGTAAAATAAATCCTTAACAAACATAAAATGATTTTTATGAATTAGGCCGTAAATATTTACTATAATTAAAAGTTTTTTTAAACAAAATATTTTTATATATGAATTTTCTGTTTTATTCTAACATATAAAGGACCTTTCGATAAATAAAAAATTTCCATTCTTTTATTTGTTGCTTTGGGTGCAATTATCTTGTTAGTTCCGCCATTGCCAATTCAGTTATTTTCTCGTCAATTCTAGCGACTCTTAGTTGAAGGCATCTTATCCACAACTTATATTTTATTTTATAAAACAAAATGCACAACAGTTAATACAACTTACAAATACTTTTTCGATTTACTTAGAAAAAAAGCCAAAGAAGGCTTAAACTTTCAAAAGAAAGAAAATTTACACAAAATAAATTTAAAGTTAAGATAAAACTTTTATAAAAGATAATCTTGCATTTGATTTTGTGTGCAAAAAAAACTCTTTTCAAAGAAACAAAAAATCACTGAATTTATAGGATATTTCAATGCCTCTTCTGTTGTATTTTAGAAGCGTATAGAATACCCGTCAGTTGTGAAAGGTGTATCAAATAATACTGCCTTACAATACCAGTAGTTGTGGTTGTTTTTGGCCAGAGGATCACTGATGACGCCCAGAGTCCAATATTTACACCGAAAAGTAATTTTTCGCAAAATTTTGAATGTCACTGCTCCAAATTGAACAATTTGATTTGTTGAACTAAATACTTAAAAGCAATTTGATTCAGCTTTTACATTATGGCCGCTACTAACTGTCGAAACTTGAAAGCATCTGTTGTTACATCCTTTATTTACTGCATCTTAAAGTATTATTAATTCTTATGTTCTAAAACAGATAATTTTGACTGTTGTGAAAAATTCTTCAAATTTAGTTTAGCTAAAATGAAATTAAACAAATTTAAGTTCTTATATAATGCCAAAAACAGACAGAAAAACATGTTCTAGGAATAACCTTGTAAAAACGTTTGACTTCCCTGCCAATATAATCTAGGTTTGGTAGAACGAATTGAACCGCTACTCCACCAGGCTAAAAGTTGAGATAGAACGAAGTTTTGAACTCAGATAACTCGAAGTTGCAAGTTTTTTTTTTAAATTTTAGAATTTGGAAAGGATGACGCCTTAAAAAAGGATTAGGGTTCCACAAGGCATACACCGAAGGCAGAAGCTAGTGATCGGCTTCTTGTGCCTTCTTAGCAAGGAAAAAGAATTTAGAGTAAAACGTTCACAGAGATACGGTGATACGTTTCAGTATACTAAACGTTTTTTATATCACACCTCTCAAGTTAGCCATGTCTGGTTAAACATCCGATGTAAAACATCAGCTATGATCCGGAAAAAATCTGGGAAGTAATACAGGACATGCTGCATCGATTTAAAGTCCCTTATCCGATGGACGTTATGCTTTTTAGTTTTATTCACCTGCCAGCATACTCAATACCTTGTTCAGTTCAGGCTTCTTCTCTTTCAGAGTGTTCCCAGCTTTTTTCTCATCCGGATCACCCCAGAGAACTCTCGTCATACTGTCAAACGTCTCATTGTTCCAACGCATTTTTTTGACAGTTTCCATTTTCACAATTTGGCTTTTTTGTAACAAAAGGCTTCATGTTTTCCAGGCCAACTTTTTGCTGTTCCAAATCGGGGCAATCATCAGATAATTTGCACATTCATCACCTTTACAATGCAATCCTGGCCTTATTCCAAATAATCATTAATCACCCTCTTGTTTTGTAACACGGTTCTTGAATTAGTATTTCGTTTGTACAGATATTCACATTTGTTGAACCAGAGTGTGTTCTCAACCACGGGTATTCCGGGATTGCCGGAACCTGCGCTTGAAGGTCTGGAAGGTGGAAGTAACTCTCGGCCTTTGGGTTTTTAATAAGGATGCCCAGTCTTGTTCTTTCCTTCGCCTTAGAGTCATCCGTATAACAATAAGTATCTCCTGAAATCTTCCCAAGAATTCCGTCCAACCATGACTGCCGATCTGTTATCAGCGCAGAGCACGTAGCCTTTACCTTTACTGGAAATATACGATCGAACCACTTCATTTTCTTCGTATAACCATCCGCTGGCTCCATGATATGTTTACTCAAAACCTCTATAAATCTGAACCCCTGTTGCCTTAAGCCGTTTCACTGCAAATGCTGCCTCGTTGCGTTCACGGATTTCCAAAGGCGCTAAATTCAAAATCGTTTCCGAAGTCCTTTCCCAAGTAGTCCTAGTTTTTCCATTTACTACAAATTAATATAAACGTACGTTGGACTTTTTGTAGGATTCCAATATTGCACTATTGAACACAGTACCTGCGAATGTAAATATCGGCAAAATTACACTTCTGTGTAGTTATTCTATCATCTTTGAATGGGACCCTCATTTTAAGCCCTATATTTGATGAGCTTCTACTGCTCTCTTCTTAGCACTTTTAGTGCAATTTCCCACTCAGGATTACACAAAGGTATTTAGCCCTCTCAGATAACATTTTCGTCCTGCCAAAGAAATAAAGCTCTCGTGCACGATTTACGATTTTTTAGTGAAAAGGCAGATTTCAGTTTTATCTGGGTTCACACTCGGGCCCCTAGACACAAGACGCAATATTGATGGAATTCTTCGCCCTTATTTGAAGCTAATTTGGATTCTTTCCTACAGAACTATATCAATATCGTCTGCGTCGAAAATCGTTTCTAAATCTTTGTCAGTCAAATTCCCTCATAGACTATACATTGTGTTAACCAGCAGAATGCCACTTTGTAGAGTTCGACTTTCCAATTAATCCTCAATAGTCAAATCATACAGCCTGCGTGTTGTTATCCTGTTGTCTAGAAGCCGAAATAGTTATAATTAAATATTCTTAAAATTTTAATTCAAAGGAAAAAAATATTCTTGGTTGCGTTTTTAATTGTATCTCTTTTTGTTAAAAAATGTACTTAAAAAACTTTTAAACAAATCCATACAAAAAAATCCCCGAACTGTAGGGTTTAAACAAACTCACAAATTTTTTCTTCTTTTTACCTACAAGTTGAGTTGTATTTGGGGTATGTGTGACAGCTATTTCCGGTATTTTAAGTTAAAGTCAATCTGTGTAGTAAGTAGTAGTGTTGAATTTACATTTCAATGATTCCATTGGTGGAATATTTGTTTGCTTTTTGTTCTGAAAATGAAATGAAGCAGGAAAGGTGTTGCCACTTTTTTTTAGCGAATAAAACTTTAAAACAAAGTACTAAATACAAAGAACAAAAATTAATACTTAATATAGGTTTTAAGTTGCCAGAATATATTTAAAGATTTAAACATAAATATATTTTGTTCAAAACATAAGACATTTTTAATTTTTTTTCACGGGTTTTAGAAGAGAATATTATTTATTTCTAACCTTGTATTGCTTAAGATCTAACTCGATTTTAAATTCATTAGACTTAGTTTCTTTGGCAACACTATTACCCAAAATAAGATCCCTACAATTTCTATACCATTTGCTCTATATGTTTTTGCAATTCTATTAACATACAACATTTTAAGAATTTTAATATTACACCAGAGTGCAAAACGAACAAATAAGCCAACCACTCTGCAACTCAATTGCATTTCAATAAAATGGCATATGTTTACACAGGTTTCATTTAACATTTTTTATTTTACTTGGATTTTCTTTATCCTATTTTTTTTTTGTTATACGGAAGGCAGTTTTTGGCTTTTATTTTGCTTAAAAAAGAGCATTGCCAAGAAAGTTGTATGAATGGAAAAGAGTTGAAAAGAATTGAGCTTAAAAATAAACTTCATTGAGCATAAACAAACAAATGAATGAATGAAATTGTTATGGCTATTGTGTGTTGAAATTTAATTTCCTTAAATTTAGATTTGTAAACGTCAATTGAAAATACTTTAAAGGCATTTTAGGAAATCTCGAAATATTATTTAAAGCGTGATTGGAAAGCTAATGATTTTTTGAAAAAAAAATTTATTCTGTGATATATTTAGTTTGGCTTTAGTTAAAAGAGAAGTTGTTAAAATCAATATGACCGTAAATAATTTTTAAAAAATCCGTGATGATGATCTGCGAAGTAGATCAAAATATTGGAGCAAAAAAATATACATATTTTTCTTTTAAACAAAAACTAAAAATTTGAGTTTTTTTAATTCATATAGAAAAATATATGACCTAAAGCCAAATTAATTATATTACAGAATAAAACCATTAAAGGTCAACAATTATATATCAACAAAATAGAAAATTTTTTAAATCAAAAATCTAACAAAACGGTTGGTTTATATGGATATCAAAGTCCTTAAAAAAATAATTTAAAATATCCTATTTTTAAGCTTTTGTATAACGTAGCCAGCATAACTAAAAATAAATTATTTTTTTTTTTAATTTTTTATCAGTCCAACTTAAGGATTTTGAATTTTTTCAACACTGTAACCTTTACAGACTGTCAAATAGCTGTCAATTACAGATGGCAACTTAAGGCTGAATGGAAACTAATAAACGCAAAAATAGTCTAAAAAGTTAAGATATGAGCTAACAAATGGAAAAATATAATATAAAACATATAAGTTTTTGACAAAATATATATGAACGTGACACTTGAAACTAAATAAAACTAAAATTTTCAATATCAAATAAAACACTTCAAAGCATATACAGTGAAGCCTAAGAAATGGATCGATTTAATAATATAAAGGACAATTAAACATTAACGACGAAAGCTCCTAGAAATGTACAAAATCATCTTAAAATATTTTTTTTAAGTTCATTGTAATATAACAACAAAAAAAAAAACGAACTGAACAAGCAGAAGCTCCATATTAGGTTATGTCGGTGTCGTTGAAAATGACTGGCTCGTAAAACTTGATCTCATTAGACGGTTTCTGTCCTAAATCGACATCAACATTTAGGATTAAGAATCTATTAATCCTAACGGGTCGAAAATGAATGCCATGGAAATTTTAAAATGGAATTACAAACGAATATATGTATATCCTTATCACTGTGTAACAAAAAAGGAAATAACTGATTCTAGCCAAGGAAAAACCAGCTGCTATTTGCATATCTTTATGCTATAACAACAAGATATAATAGAAACTAGAAACATTAGAATTAAGCTCAGTAAAAACGCTTTAAATTTTTCATCACTTCAGTAATCAGTAACATATAATAGGATTGACTGATTACGCCAAACCATCTAATCCTAATGTTGCGGCTGGCAACACAGCACTAACCACTGGTACCCAGAGCCTATTGATGATCAATTTAAAATTCCGCACCCTCTTCATATGTTCTTTTTGTGTTTTACGCTTTCTAAGCATTTGTAGGATTTAATTTCGAGTCTTTTTTTCTTGCATAACTAATAATCACTTTCAATCATCTCGGATAATTTAAAAACACTCAGTTTGTTGATTTTTCATAAAACAACTTTACAAATGATATGTGAGAAATCTAAAATAGAGTTTACTTATGCATGCCCATACATTTGTCAATGCCTTATATTATATGGCTTAATATAGAAAAGGGCATATAACGATTTTCTTTACATGAGAAAACACACCTCATGAAATTTGTAAAGTTTTGCATATAAGAAAGTTTAAATGCATTTTCTTAATAAAAAACCAGAACGAGTTTTATTTCTTATTAGAAAAAATGCATAATGAATTTGTCATTTATTTTCCAAAATAATCGAAAAATGCCTTTTTTGAGAAAAAGTCAGGTTATGCCCTTTCTATATTAAGCCATCGACATACATATGTATATACTTATATTCGTACTTGGGTGAGCCGATTTATAAGGACAACAAAAAAAAACGTTTATAGTATAGTTTTTACAACAAAAAATATTGAAAAAACAAGAAAGAGCGCTATATTCGGTTGTTTCGAATTTTATATACCCTTAACATTAGTCTTCTTGTTTACTTAGTCACCTGATTTAGGCAAGTTGTTTTCGAACCGTAAATATTATAATTATTTGAAGGGGCTTAAAGTACATAGCTATCATAGTTTTCGAAACAGAAAACTCAGAACATTTAAACAATTGTTTTGACTTCCCTATCTTTAAGGATCCAAAATATATATATTTTATGGGGTTGCAAATGTAAACAAAAACATTATACATGTGTGATACCATGTATATCTCTTGTCTTTGCAAGAGAGGTTAAATCGATAGTAAACTATAACTGTCAAACTCCTTTCGTAAAAACAGTCTTTACTCTCTTTTGCGTTTGAATTGTCAACCTTGTGCCGAAATCTACAACACATGTTTATACATACCAACGTCCAAACATACATAAAGAAACCTAATGTGTATTTATTCATATCCATATGCATGCTTAACAGTGTTGCCAGTTGGTTACATTTGTTACATTTTTTGTATGGATTTTGTTCTAAAAAAAACTGGGAAAACTGGGGAAATCGCAATATTATGCCTAAACCTGAGCCCATGGAAACCATTTTATATAGAGTTTATCTCAGGAATATTTCTTACAATTTGACATCGATACCTGGTCTGTAGTACTTAAGTTGATTTCGGAAATTTGATTTTAACAGACACACAGACGGATAGGATTAAATTGACTTCCCTATTTATAAGGATCCAGAATATATTTAATTTTAGGGAGTCACAAAGGGATAATTAAAAAACAACAAACGAAATGACAAACTGATATATACTCTGTTCGCTATGTGAAGGGTATAATGTATTTTTCCTTAAATGTACTCGTATTGACGTTTGCTTTTCCATAAGAAAGTTATGGGCACCCGTAAGGTAGGCTCTGTTGCAAATACACTTCTGACCATGGGTGAAGCCAATTAGTATTATAATGTGTAAATTATAGCGTAAAAAATTTCATGCTAATTTTTATTTATTGTTGAACTAATTGTTTTAATACAAACTTACAAAGTAAAAACGAAAGAAAAACAGTCATGCCGTATCCCTTTCTCTGTTACGTGTAAGTTAAATAGGTGATGTTTACTACCAAAAGACACTACTACTGTTCAAAGAGTACTGATGATGAAATTGCGTAGCTGCTTTCGAAAATGCATTCTACTCGGTTAGTATCGGTAGAAAAATCTGCTTTTTTCAAAATTAAAGTTTCTTTCAACATTAAAGGAAAATAATAATTTCTTCTAATAAAAAGAAATTATATGAACTTAAGCCAAACTAAAAAGCAAAAATTTGTAAAAAATTTCATTTAAAATAAGCATTGGAAATAGGGGTGGTGATCGCCTTGAGTGAGTCTATCGAAACCATAATCGCTTTAAATTGACTTTCCATCACGTTGTGAGGTGGCAGTAACCACAAATACTAAAACTAAGAAGAAAAAATATAGTGATTTTGTTCTAAACAAAATAGGTTATCTTGGTTCACAGTTCGTCGGTGTTGCTAGTTTTTACTAATGATTTTCTAGAGGGTAATTTTGATAGATTCATTCTTAAACCAGGTCCATAGCACTTGAATGGCAGTTGGACAAGACTTAATGAATTTTCTATTTTTACAAACTCAGAATATATACTTAATGAATACTTTAGAAATTGAAACAAAATGAGAACTTTTATTCTTATGACCATGTGAATGCTATGATAAAACAGCATGAATAATGTGAAAAATGATTTGAAAACCTGGTTTTAAAAAGCATAAATTTGGAAATTGGTTTATGAAGTGATAAATGATTTTGACAGATTATCTAGATATGACTGACGGTTTCAAATTAAGTCTAAGATGTAAACTGTAAGAATATGCAACATTGAAAGGTATTTTTTTAACGCTTTTAATACCGTCAACCCTGTTGCTATTTGTTTGCTATTTGTTTTTTTAAAGCTGGACGTTCGTGTTAAATTCTGACATTTTTTATGAACATAAAAAAGCAAAAAAGTGATAAAGCTTACAGCTGTACTAAGCAGTAAAGCAGAATATTATATAAAGGAATATTAAAAAAGGATTTTCTCTAAATTTGTGTGTGTGTGCGTGAAAAGGTATCCTTAGATTTTCTCTTACCATGAAGCATGAAATTCAAAATGATTAGGGGATTATAGCAAAAACTCTTAATCTATGCACTTCAGTGAGCTTGAAAATTTCAAAATAAAAAAATTATGAAAAAAAATTTATTTGCAAATATTGAACACAAAAATAATTGTATTTTGAAAAATTTATTTTATTTTTTCGTTAATTTTTCTTGTTTCTTTTCATCTGGCTTTTTGCTTGGAGGCTTTATTATTTCCATATCCAGCATTTCTTCATATAAAACTTTTCCTATTGTTGTGGGATTATTGGTCACCACTACATTGGCATCTTTAAGGGCAGCTATTTTGTCCTTAGCTCCACCTTTGCCCCCTGATATAATGGCACCAGCATGACCCATACGCCTGCCCGGTGGGGCAGTTAGACCAGCTATGAAAGAAGCTACCGGCTTGGGCGGGTCACCACAATTGTTTTCATTTAAATAATCTGCAGCCTTTTCCTCAGCATCCCCACCAATCTCACCAATCATTACAATGCCTTTGCAGGCGGGGTCCTTTAAAAATATCTCTAAACAATCTATAAAGTTGGTGCCATTAAAGGGGTCACCACCCAAGCCCACACACAATGTTTGGCCTAAACCATATTTGGTGGTTTGATTAACAGCTTCATAGGTTAAAGTACCGGATCTTGAAACTATGCCAATCATTCCCTTTTTATGTATACTAGCTGGCATTATGCCTATTTTACATTGTTCCGGGGCTATAATGCCCGGACAATTGGGCCCCACTAAACGAGATTTGTTTTGTGTTAACAAAGCCTGCTTAACCTTAACCATATCATGCTGTGGTATACCTTCCGTTATACATACAATTAAGGGCATTTCAGCTTTAATGGCTTCCATTATGGCTGCAGCTGCCCCAGGCGGTGGTACATAAATCACTGTGGCTTGTGGACAAGTTGCTTTCTGAGCCTCCTCTACAGTTTTAAATACAGGCAAATCTAAATGCTTTGTACCCGCCTTTTTCGGGGAAACACCACCCACTATTTTGGTGCCATAGGCTAAGGCCTCCCGGCAATGGAAGGTTGCCTGTTTGCCCGTAAATCCCTGACATATTATCTTAGTTTCCTTGGTAATGCAAAGGTTCTGAAGTGTATCATGATATTCTTGGTTACAAGAAAAACGTTTGCTCAAGACCTTGAAGGATAAAGGCAATTTGAAGAACAAGTTCCTTGTAAGAAATTGCAGCTTAAGTTTTGTTGCTTGAGCCATTGTTTTAATAAAGATTTGTTTTTTATATTTTTAAACACAAATTTTATTTTTATTAATTTTTTACACAATATTTTGTTATACGAACGTCAGATATAATAATTTTTTCAAGGCCTTTCAAACTTTGAACTATGAAAGTCTGCATTTACATTGGCAAGTTTTTTAAAAAAATGCTTCCTATTTCTATTTAAATCTTGTTTTTGCATTTACACAAAGAAACTTTCAATTAGAGGAGCTTTAAATTTTTTGGATTTATATTTAGGCTCAAAGTAACAATATAAATAAACCAATATAGCAAGTAAAAGAAGGTACGAATGTATCGCTTTCTGCCTTGGATTTTTTTGGTCCCGTTATGGCTTTCTCTTATGCACATCCTATATTTTTTGAATAAATTGTCAATTAAGTTTTTCAGTTGAATTAATTCTTGGATATACATACACACACACATAAGCTGAAATTAAAGATTTTGATTTAACTGTTAAGTTTACATTGGTTTTAAAAGCTGGTTTTAATGCATTCTGCATTATTAGAAAAATGTCCAAGCACATATATTAAAGGTTATAACTGCGTTCAGACACTTATGATTTGGGTACCTAAAATAAATTAAAAATCATTTAAACTAAAATATTTCTTTTATGAAAAAAAAATTAAAAAAAAATAAAAAATACAAAATTTTTAGACAGGAAAAATTGTAAAAATATATTAAATAACTAAAAGCAGAAGTATTAATGTTGCAATAAGTCCCTGCCTTTCCTACAAGAAGGTAAAAGTTTTTTTATTACCAAAAAAAGATTAAATAATTTTTGATCCAGATTTGTTTTTAGCATTCAAATATTACTCATACGCACTGCTATTCAATAGATAACACCCAGTAAGCGTTTTTGATTATATCCGATTTTATTTGTGTGCCTTTTGCATGATTACAATAACTGTTTATGCTCTCGTTTTTAGTAAAATGTACTTGTTGTGTCGGTATCCTTCCCCTATTTTTTCGTACAATTTTTTTTTTAAATCGCGTTTCTAAATCATTTTTAATGACGATATTTTTTTTTATAAATTTTAATTAAATCTCGTTTGGAGTATATTCATGATTAATCTATGATTGCACGCAGGCTGTGTATTTTGTTTTTTTTATCAAAGATTTTACCATTAAAAAAGATTATTAAAAATAAACCTTCAATAAATATTAATCATACGTAGCGTATTTCAACATGAAAAATAAATTTATATTAATTCAGACTCTCTGTTAATAAACATATATTGCAATCTGCTGACCACAGCGTCTGCACATTTAAGATATTTATTTATTTTTTTCTGTTAATTCCATACAGAGGCTCCTGGGCGAAAAATGATTAAGAAAAATAGGGTCTGCTCGCAAGTTATTTAAAGCCCTTATGACACTTGCTTTTTTTTGCATTTTATAAACTTTGAAGAACAGTACCTACTTATAATATAGGAAAATTACACTAAGTGTGAAGAGTTAAGCTATTTAAAGAAAAATACCAAAACGTCAAAAGCTCTCCAAATGCAATTGATAAAAAAGCAGAAGCTGTCAAAAAAAATGTAAAAATTTTTAACTTAAACATGACGTTTTAAGATTAAAACTCTAAACATGTTGTCAATTTGATCAGTTTATAGTTAAAAAAGCGATTTTTTGCGCGTTTATTAAATTTTATTTCAGATTTTCTGCTCTGCAACAAAATATCAAGTGGGCAACATTGTTTCGTTTGTTTACTTTTTATCATAATACATGTATATTTTGTTCTATCTAACATTTGCTATTTCTTTCTTTCAATCCAAAAGCAATCAATTAGGAAAAAGCAAGTGTCATAAGGGCTTAATGAATGTGTTCACTTCAAGTACATGCACTGACATGAGTAAACTACCGCCGGTTGATGTTAGATGTCCTATGGAAATACGTTTTCAACTTTTAGATGTCGTAGGGGCTATCGATAATTTAAATGCTAAAAAGCTCTTGTCTTTGGTGGAATAATCAACAAAATACTTCAAGAGCTGCCTTGCACAGCAAAAAAAATAATTCTGTTTATTTTCAATGCCATATTGCGGCTCGAATATTTTCCGTCAGCATGGAACGATACCTTGATAAAAATGATTCTTAAGACGGAAGAAGATCTTTCGAAGGTAGGATCTAGCAGGCCTATAGATCAGTTACCAGCCATTTTCAAATTGTTCAAGAAACTGCTTAAAAACAAGCTAACCGCGCTCTTAAATGATAATAGCTGGGATCCAAATTACCAATTTGGCTTGAGGAGTCTACATTGTACCATCGAGTCAGCTCATAGATTGGTACAGGTTTACAACCTGCCTTTGAGGAAAAGAATCACTGCTCCGTGTTGTTTATTGATTTCTCTTAAACTTTTGATAAAAATTGTTATAAAGGCCTCCCAGCAAAAAATAATCGAGATTTTGTAGGCAGTAAATACTTTTTCTAGTATACTAATGCGCTTCGCATCAAGCACTTATCTATTCCCTTATTAAATGCAGTAGTGTATGGCAGTAAATGTAAAAATTTTACCGTTTACACACTCGCTTACTAAAGTGCATACTAAGAAGCACTACTGTAAGGCAGTGAGTAAAAAAAACAATGGTTTTTCGTCAAGTAACGAACAACATAACTCGGCAAAATATTTATTTCGATGACGCAATAAATTTAAACAACTAAAGAAGCACTAAAATTACATGAATTAACTGGATATTCATAGCCCCGAAATAAGCACTTAACATGAAATGCAACTAAGTGGGACATCGCGAACAAATATCATGCCATACGTAAGCAGGTTTGTAAGCTTTGCTGTCTTGATATTCCCTTACAAACCTACCTACAGCGAAGCAGCAGTTTTTGCTGGGCTGTTAAACAACTTAATCTGAACTTACCAGCAAAAACCTTTAACCTTTTGTAAAAAAAATAGCTGGACGACAATTTGTGATAAAAGAAGGAAACTGCTTAGGCTGTCCTTAACCAATAGGGGAAGAGGTAACTCAAGGGAGTATATTAGGTCTTATTCGGTATTTGTCTTACACAACGGACATTCCCACAAACTATTTTTCTCACACGTAGATGTTTGTTGGTAATACCGCCTTGCTCAGTAATCATAAGGTCACTAAAGAGGCCTTGAAACAAGTGCGTAATGTTACATTTTCCCAGTAGAGATATGGGCAAAGTTATTAAAATAAACGAATAAAAATGCCCACGTTACGTTTAGCTTACGCAAGGAAACGTGCCCCCCAATACTTATTAACAACCATACGGTGTCTCAACGAATTGAGACGAAAAATCTTGCCATTCATCTTGCCGCCTCACGCGAAAGTCACATATAGATGTGATGTTGAAAAAAACGAAACTTTAAACAACCCAAATCGACTGTATAGTTAGTAGAAACTATGTGCAAGTTACGTCTCAATTGCTTAATTACTTTTTCCTCTACAGCTTAATTTAAAACCCGTTTGGGGCTACGGGATAAAACTATTGGGTTCTGTTTTCCCCTTTAATATTGAAAAAATTCAAACCCGGAAAAATAAAGTCCCAAAAATGATAACTGGTGCTCCTTGGTGCATTTAAAACAGCAACATAAGCAAAGATCTACAAGTTCCACTAGTTAATAAAAAAAATTCGCCCTCTGCATTTCGTTTTTGTGTTTGAGAAAGTGAATGTCAAACAAATTTTAAATTTTAAACAAAATTAGTAAATCTGACAATCACTTTTACAAAACTTCAAGGCGAATCTTTAATCAGCTGGGTTGTTAACAATACCTGAATAAGTGTACCCTGATTGAGACTAGGCCTGGCATTGTTCATATGTGAGTTTTGCCTAAAATTGCAATAAAACAGTATTTAAAAAGCAATTCACATTTAAATAAATTTTTTTCTAAAATAATCAATATTATTTGACATGTTAAAAAACAACAACAGATCTACGATAGAATAAAATTTAAAATTCAAAAGAAAATTAGCCAGGTGACTATTTTAATAGTTGACAGAAGTTTACAGAGACCCTAAGCTAAGCAAACGATTCTATTTTAATGAAATACATTACAAAAAAGATAACTTCTCCCATTACTATTTACTTTATGAGTATTTGCTTTTAATTTATTCAAAAACTTCATGTTCAAAGCTCATTTCCGTTTCCTATTGGCTTGCTTTTACTTTTTACTTTCTAATAAAATGATTACCAAAATCATTTTTCTTTTATTTTACAAAACTTCTTTTAAAGCTACTAAATATTCAAATATTTATTGTACTTTTAAAATTACACATAAGGAAGGGGTATGTTAAAAAAGGCTAAGACTGTTCGCTTCTTATTTCAAAAAATTGCGAAAATAAGTTTCGTTATTCTACTTCATTTCAATTTACCAATGAATGCAGACGACAGTTTGTCGTCATCATTTATATCATAAAAAAGTTTTCAGCTTTAATTTTTCCAGACATCGTATTTGCTTACCGTGCAATTTACTTTTTTTTTTTAGTTTGAAAACATGTGGTTTTAAAATAACAACAACGTAACAAAATTTCCAAACATAAAAAATACAAAACTACATTTACATACTGTGGTGTAACCATTTTGACAGGTAAAATTTCAACCACAACCGTTTACAACAGAAGGTTTTCAAGACAAAATATTACGAATGAACATTACACTGTAATCAGTAGAATTTATACAATGAAAGAAGCAGGGTTCTCTTTCATACACATACACACACAGACACATGTTTATATATGTTCCTTTTGCTGCTGTGCGGAGTATAGGGCCATAATACTCTCATACTCTCATGTATACACACACACCTTTTTGGTAATAAAATCATTTTAAAAAGTCCTTTCTAAGTTGGGAAGCGTATAAAATTATAAACAAATTTAACAAAGTTTAGAACATATTTTGGTTGTAAATTGTAAGGTATTTATATGAAAGAAATTTATAAAAAATATTAAAAATTTTGTACAAGAGGGAAATTAAAATACCTTCCAAACAAGAGAGTACCTTTTTGTATAAAATTTTTTATCTTGTTCCTTATTCACAAAAAAGGTCCCAAAAGGTAAAAAAAAACTTTTTTAAGATAAAAAAAATGCTTAAAATTATTTATAAGTATTTAATTTCTTTCCTTAATTTTATTATTTTAAGTAAATTTCTACAGAGACTTTCTGCGAAAAATATAAAAATTTTAATTTAAATAAATCTCGTTTAAAAAATTATTAAGCCAGTTTGTATGTTTGTAGTTCATTATGATAATTAAAAACATCAAATATTTAAAGAATTAAAAATTATGTAAATATTTGAGGTGGTAGCAAGTAAAAACGCTTTAAAAGTTTTGGCAGTTTTAGGACAAATTTTAGCTTTAATTATGTTGGCTTTAGTTTATTGTTAATTATTCTTTACTTAAAAGAAATTAATACTTTTAACTAATTTTTTTGAAAAAAACTTATTTGAAAAGCCGATTCTACCAACCACTCTTTGAACAGGGCTTACAGCAATAAACATCATCAATTTAACTTACATTTTATGCTGAAATGGAAACAGAAATTTTTATTTTGTAACTTAAAAGAATGTTTCAGTGTTTTTTGGCAACACTTTATTTACGGCTAAGCTTCATCTATCTATCGGATGAATTGAAACTACTTTTTTCGCATGTTGTATAGCGCGTCTGGTGGAAAATGTATATGTTTAAATACGATTATATCGAAAATTGAAAAACAGTGCAAAAAAGGGGGGCGCCGTGGGATTTTTCGATTGTGCGGATTTGTCAATCACGATGTCCAGGATGTCCAGTGAGCATCAAGCGTTCACTGTGGATATATTTTTGAAGAGTAATGAATTTTACGAATTTGCTCGTCAACAATTTGGTTCAAAGTTCGGTATTCGGCGAATACGAGACGGACCGAGTGTAAATTTAAATCGTTTGTGGGTGCAGAAATTCTGATCAACTGCTTCGGCTATGAATGTCCAACGGCCAGGGTCCAGTTAATCTTCAAGGATTCCCGAAAACATTAAACTGTTTGAAATCAGTTTGCTTAAAAATCCGTAACTTTTAATACGGAAAAGAGCAGACACAAAGAGCAATTATTCATGAGATTTTAAAAAAGACTCTGAAGCTGCATCCTTTTAAAATTTAAATCGTTCAAGAGCTAACTTTGATTCACGAAAAAATTTTTGTGATATTATGTTGGAGCATTTTTGCACTGTAAATTCAAATTTTTGATGCAACGAAGCTCACTTTTTGACTTGAACGGCCACGTCGACAAGAAAAACTGCCGCTCCTGGTCTCAAAAAACCCTCAACCCTCGATTGAAATATCAAAAACCATTGCATTGCCCCAGGGTAACTGTTTAGTGTGCCCCACAAACGCAAGAGATAATTGAGCCTTTTTTTTCAAAAATTCTTGAAGCCAGATGACGAGTGTCAACAGCAAAAATTATCGATTCATGATAACGGAATTCTTTTTTCCAAACCTGCGAGTTCATCCATTGTACTTTTCACACAAGTGGTTTCAACAGCATGGGGCGACTACGCACACTGCCAGAGCTTCGAAAAATTAGTTTTGGAAAAATTTCCCCCAAAAACTGATTAGTCGCTTTGATGACATTCCATGGTCCCCGAGGTCGTCCGATCTAACTCCCATGTATTTTTTTGTGGGGCTACTTCAAGTAGAGGACTTTTAATGACAATCCCTAATCTCTTGTGGTTTTAAAGGAAAATATTCGTCTAGAAATCAGCTCAATTCAACTAAGTTTATTGCAACGTGTGGCGCAGAGCACAAGTCTCTGTTTTAATCAGTCTGCTTAACTCGACGGATGACATACTCCTTAAAAAATATAATCCGAATTTTAATTCTATTCTTTAATGCTCCTAAAAAAATTTTGTGGCAATTAGTAAATTTTTTTTAAAGTTTGAAAACATAAAGCTGCTACCGGACACCCTGTACAATAATTTTTTCAGATTTGTTTTTGTTCTCTGCTTTTGTAATTCATTCATGACGTAATTTTTTTGTTGTTGTTGTTTAATTTAGTTTGCTCTTCAATATAAATTATTTTCGTTTGTTACGCCATGTGTTGCCATTCACATACATACATTAGTAATTAGTTTCGTGTAATATTGAATTATTTAACATAATAGCTATCAACCACAGCAACAACAATAACAACCACAAACTAAATAACAATTGCAATAACTGAGGGCTTTAGTAATAATTTATGCTACGCTTAATTAAAAAAAATCAAACTTTGTTTTAGAACAAAAGAAATCTTAAGTAATGCCAAAGCTTGGGGAAATAAATGTCCGCAATTTAATACAAAATTTTTTTAGAAACGAGTTTTTCCCAGGTTGTCCTTTCGAATACTGAACCGGTTTGGTTTTCCTATATTTTTTAAACCGTGTCTATACTTGTCTTTCCTTTCTAAAAAAATTTAAATGTTTAGAAAATATTGCCACCCGCCTCAATGGTATGGGAAGCTGGAGTATACAGGTGTGTCAACCTTATTCTGCTTTAGCTTTTTTTGAAAAAAATAAACTGCAGACACTAATTAAATTAGTAGCAAATCCCCGGGCGCTAAAAGGCGACAGTGACGTGTTGGATAGACTTGGATAGAAAAAAGGCCTTTAAATATCTTTTTACAAAGCGATAAAGTTTAATCAAGAAACTATATTGCAGAGCTTCTTTTGAGCTTATGATGAAAAGCCTTTCAGCAAATAAATCCTCCCGCTTTTTGGGCAGCAAGATCCCAATATATGACAAAACAGGCGATAATGCTTATTTCTCCATCAACCAAGGTAGTGTGGCATTAATAATGCTGGATGAAGTATAAAAGTCGATATACATCTCGAGAAAAACAAACGACAGCACCAGGTTTGTCATCTTAAATGATTTCAATACGTAGAATGCGGCTAGAAAAAACCAATACTATGTGTCCTGTGGCAAAGTACAATCCCCAACACCAAGCTAAAGCGCGATCCAGCAAAGAAAAATGGATGTGGTTTCGATAGAGCTTGAGAAATCCAGATCATAAATCATACTAGCCGAAAATCCATAAGGCTTGTAAATACGGGATGCAAAAGCTTTGACATCAGATAACACATAAAGAAAAATTCAGCGAATGGAAAAAAGTTGAGACAATTTGAGTTCGTTTGTCACGACCCTATATTTCTACCACTAGGAACAAATGCAGAAATTTTAGTCTAAAGACATGGAAGTAGAATATTTGCTATAACGCCCACAAGGCTATAAACTCTTTGGCAAGTTCTTGAAGCTGGACCTTCGCTTTATAAGCGAGGGTATTAAGATCTGTTCAAAAACTCCAAAGTAATGTACTGCATGAACATAACATCGAATAATTTTATGAAGGAGAAAGCCTGGGAAGCTGTAAGCCTTGACTAAATGGTGGGGTTAAGTTTAACAGCTACAGATAAGATGCAACATCTACCTGTATTGCACGGACAGCTGCAAGAAAAAGAATAGTGACAAGAATGCATGTGTCTGAGCTACCAGAGGTCTATTGGCCTTTAAATATAATCTTTGTTGAAAATTTCGTGCTAAGAATTCAATGGGCAAATTTATGGCCAAAGCTTAGAAAGTAATTAACGGCACCATATTCTGTTGGTAGATATTACTTATTTTATTGTAGAAATCAGGAAAGTGCAACAACATGTTGTAGTTTTCTAGCAGACAAGTTTGAAAATTCCTGCTACAACTATAACACTCGGGTACCTTGAAAATTTGAGAAGCGCATAGGAGGCAGAAAAAGGCTTTGATTACTTTGTAAAGGAAATATTTATTTTTAAATGTGTTTTTTTTTAACGCAATTAATTATATATCGATTAATTAAGACATTATAGCATTCAATTGGATGGTTTTGGTTGGTTTAAAAGGACTAAAAACTAGTTAAACGGATTTTGTTTTTTTTAATTCATTTAATGTTTTTTAATTTAAATTTAAAAAAAATAATATTTTTGTGCCTTTTGAATACTTGAAAGGGAGACTAAGAGGTATGGGGACTTACATATGTGTAGTTAGTGAAATTGCTAACATCTTGTGGAGGGTACTTCTGGTTTTACTTAGATTGATGGCAATAAAGATTATCTCATGTGGGGTGTCCTGCTTAGGAGTCACCCAAGACATTTTCGGTGTCTCAGATCTATTTATTTATATTTGTTCTTAATAATATTTTTATTTTTTACATTTTCATATATATATTTTTTTAAAGCTACTAGCTAAAACAAAATTGTTTGTAGCTATGCAGAAAAAAAATTCAAGTCCAGGTATAACGAAGAAGTTTCCAACATTATGTTTTATAAATTATTGAAATGATTCACCTAACATTGTGGCTTTTCAGTTTTAATCCATAATTTTCGTGATATGTTAAATAAACCACAAATCATCGGATTTGTTTAATAGTGTTTATTGTAATACAAAACAGCTGTTCGTTTAATGTTTAAACTAAATACAGGGGTAACATTGGAAGTAGCAGTACTCTAATCAACGATTAAAACACAGGTAAGGATGTCGCAGCATTTAATGCTTTAACATTGATCTTGACAAAATATATAAGTAAATATTTTTTATATGTGTGAATTTTTTTTAATAAAGTTAAAAGTTCTAAAGACATTTTTATTTTAAAACGTTTGCAAGTGGTGAAATAAAAAATTAAGTCTGTAAGTATGTTTTCCCTTGTACTAAGAAAAATTCCTATAAATATATGAAAGTTTTAAAATTGTTAAAACTACATTTTCTTTTTCTTCTTTTGCATTTTACGCTCATGCCATTTTATTTCATAAAGTCTCCTCAAATATTATCTAAACCATCCTTCCTAATCTAACAAAATTTTCAAGGTTATAACTTTTGTACACTTCCCCTTTTTGAAAGAAGCAAAAAAAAAAAAAACAAAAAACACTTAAGTTTATATTGTTGTATATATAACTATAGTTGTTGTAATTTAAAATACTTAAAAAGTATATTAAAGATGTCAAACAAACGAATAAGGAATTTGAAGATTTGATGATTATTAACACATTATCATAAAACTTTAATGTAATAAAATAGTTTTAACATAATTTCTTCATGTAATAAATGCTTTATAAATTACATCCTGTTATAGTTATAATAACTAATATTATGTTAATGTGGTTGACAAAAAAATTTAAATATATTTAAAAATATAAATGAAAATGTTTGGCATAATATGTAAAACTTCAAACTTTTAAACTAAAATAATTAAGAAATTACTCGAAGCTGTAAAATAACTGATAAAAATTATGTTAAAAAACCAAAGTTTTTCTAATGTTGTTAAGCTTAATAGGAAAAGGGTGGTAGTAATTATGTTTATTATACGGAATGGGGGAAATTAAAATCAAATTAATAATTTAATATTCTATTTCTAATGACAAGTTAAAAGAATATTTAAATAGAGTGTAGTGCAAGAGGAAATCAAATAGAAAATAATTGTTGTTTGCTGTCTGATAAGTTTAGAAGGCAGAAAACTTATTTACTCTTCTACAGCGTTTTTTTTTTGTTTGGTTTAATAAAATTCTTTTAAGCTTTTATCGAGTTTCTTGAAAAAATTGTTAAGCTTTCTTGTTGAGTTATTTAAATTGTATTAAAATTAATTTAAATTAAAATTACTCATACGTTAGGGTGGTAAGCAGATAGCGAAAAGTGTTATCATAAGGGTGACCATTCGTACTGATTTCATCAGTACATGTACTGATTTTTGGTATAATCTGTGTACTGAAATGTATTAATTTTTGAGAAAATGTACTGATTGTAGTAATTTTTCAATATAATATTCCACTTTGAATTTTGTTCTTAAAAAAATAGTTAAGTTACAACCCAACTAGAAAGTTAACCCAGCATATATGCATGAATTTAAACGTTTATTTGGTAAGGGCGATTATTTTGCGACTCTTTTTTTCATTGCCCAGACGATTGCTGTGTGGCTCTAGAAAATGATGCTATAACACGATGATATACCAGCAAATCTTTGTTTATGTGTTTTTGAGATCATCGAACCCAATCGCATATAAGTTTTCAAAAAATTTTAACAATCTTATTGGAGTTTTATATTAATATTTTTCAGCAACATTTTGACACTCGTTGTGCGATCGTTTTTTTTTATCCTCGTCGTCGTTGAAATTGGCAACAGTAAGTCGTCAGTTAGCCCGTATAATAAAATTTTGACAACTGACAACCGAACTAAAGTTGGGTTGCCATACGTAATCGGAAGAGTAAACGGATTATAAAAGAGATAAAATATAGTTTTGTTTCGTTTGCGGCTTTTTAGATAAAAATCGTTTATGTTTTATTGTTTTTTTTTCTTAAAAAAATCAGCCTGCACTTTGGCTACAAGAGCACAAGACGGAAAGATAAACATGCTTAAATTAACTTAGAGAATCATTTTAAGTCGATAATCATAATTGAAAGTCGTTCTTAGACTATAAAAGAAAAGAACTTTCTTAAAAAACGAAAAGTGTACTTATTTTTAAACCGAAATAAATGGTCACCTTAGTTATCATGCTTATTTGATTTTTGTTTAACTAATTGCAGGTTTAAATTAATTTTTAAATTTCTTTTAACTAGAAAAAAATCTATAAGCTCCGTTAATTTTGAAAGAAACTTTTTTTGAAAAAACAAGTGCTTCTACTGGTAAAAGCCGAGAAAAATGCATTTCCGAAATCAGTTTGAACAGACAGTTCAACAGAAATAAAATAAGCAAATAAATTATCTAATGTTTAAATTTATATTCATTTAACTTAAAGACACAGCAGTCATCAGGAATTTTGTTGGACTTTTTGAAGTCATCAGCTGAAAGGTTTTTGGGCATATTGTCTGAATAAAAGACTACCAAACACACGTATTCCTCTATATTCACAATTGGTACCCCAGCGAAGCTCAGTTTCAGGACCATACAGTCATTGTTAAAAATTAAAAAAAACAAAAAAGAAAGAGAAGTGTGGGAACTAAAGAGACATCACGCTGCTCAAAATAACACAGATCATATAATATATTCTGTAGCTTTAAATCGGACAGTTTCAGATTGAACGGCTGCTATGAAGATCACATAAAAAGAATTAAAAGAATTTTTAGGCATTGGGTGGAATGACAGTCACCATAACACTTGGAATTCTTGGATTTAATACATGCTTTCGGTCCTCTACACATAAAAAACTGAACTGTAGAATCAGTTACGAAATTCAGAGAATCAGTTAACATTTTGTGTTGCTGAGGACCTACAACGAAATTGCAAATTGGGACAAACAATTTTACAAAAAGTTTAATTGAAAAAATTATAGTTTTGGCTTCATTTAAAAAAATTTGTTGGGCTGGTTAAATATTTAAATTGTCTAGGCAATAATTTTGTTTGGTTTAAAAATAATATTTAAATTATATTAGAGACTATTAAATAAATTTACTAAAAATCAAAATATTTTGAGCAAAAATTTCAATGAAAAAAAATTTTTGTAGTTTTTTCTGTGTACAACACATCGACATGTGAAATGCTAAGATGCAAGTGGGTTCCGGAAAACTTAGAAGCCTTATAAAAGACTTATCAAAAAAATATTATCTGAGCTGCATTTTATTATCACTATTTCTCAAATTGGTTTATCGCCAATTTGCACAGAAATACTTTGGGTGCTTACGAAGCCTTTGACGATCTAAGCTTTGCAGATAATGTTTGCTTTAACTCCCTGTGCGGACATACAAGCTGTATCTAAGCTACTCAAGAGTAGTGTGAATAAAAGGATATCAATGCAAATAAATTTAGGAAATCGTTGGTTGAAATGCAAAACCATGTAACTACGTTTTTAAAAATTTTGCAGAGGAAGCTAACACACTTTCTTATTTACGATGGCAGTGATTGTAAATTGCTTCTTTTTTCCGGGATTCTGTTTTAAGTTTTGTTTGTAACTTAAAAAAAAATTTATTATCATGTGTCTTTTTATAAAATGTAACAAAATATTGAAAAAGATCAGTCTGGAATTTTTTGAGAGTTATGCGGTTCTGCATTTAAGATAACGAGATATTGTTAACTTTAGCCTAGAGGACAGGCATCATTGAAAGCGCTTCAATTTTTCCTTAAGGAACACCGGCAAATTTTCGCCCACAACTATATCTAATAGCAATAGCAGGAACTGATCCTGATCAACCGTTTTAGAGCTTGATATACGCTCCCTAAAAATATAAACGACTTGGGCAGACTGTTAAATTGTATAAGTATTATCGGGTACAATCTCCAAGGCTCCAAAAGTCCTGGTCAAACACATTGAGATGCCAGACCTTAAATGAGCTAAAGAGAATCTGTCAAGAAGCGAACTTAAGTTAATATAAAAAGAATAACAAAAATACAATAAAAAGACTTTATGTCGGCCCTTTATTTTACAAAGGATTTTAATAAATAAAATAAAATACTAAAAATATTTTTTGGGGAATTTATTTTTATCTCTAAATAGTTTTTGCTAAAATTAGAAATTTATTGTTAATTTCAAAACTTTTACTTTCAAGGAATAATATTCTATTTTACCTTTTGCATAAAGTCCTTTTTAAGCCCCTTAACCGTTTAATTAATCTTCCTTTTTCATTTGTTTACACACAAAATTTATTTAAATCTAAACACTCTACCTTTGCAAAAACTATTGCACCAAGAAAGGCAAACAAAACTATAATTTATATAAAAAAATTCTTTACATTCTTTACTTTACATATTTTAAAACTAATTTCAAAATTGTTAAGTAAATGTCTTAATGTCTAGAATGTTTTTTGGTTTAAGATGTATGTAACAACATACATATGTTTATACATATGAATGTAACTATTGCTTGAATACATATGGTTGTTTGTCTAAGGAATTTTAAATGTGTTAAATTTTACATGAGTTTTTCCCAATGTTGGCATGTGGTAGTATACATATTCTTATGTAATTTTAGAGTTGCGAGTAAGAACCGCAAATTATAAACATTTTGTGGTCTAATTTGTGGTTTAATTCTGTCAAAACTTTATATAAATACAAGAAAATTAAATCGCCTCAAAAACCAAGACTAGCGCCGGCATCACACTACATCGCCACTTATTAAGTTTTAATTTTAAACAATAAATTTTTAGCTCAAATACAGAGGAATTTTTATAAGTGTTAAAAAGGGTTTTGTGGCAGGACAAAGGAAGAAGAGTTTTTTTTTGTGAAATGATTTGATATTGCTTAATTTCGCAGTTAAGTTTAAGGTGACCATATTGTATAAAACTCAAAAATTAAAAATTGCTTAGCTTAAGCCTTATTAAAGGCGATTAAAAAACTACTTATCTAAACATTTGTATATGTGTATATGTATGTAAAGATTAGCCTCAAAGACTGACTGACTGACATATTTATCATCATGTAGCCTAAATGCGTAACGCTAGCGACTTGAAATTTGCACTGCGTATACTTCCCAATTTGTAGATCTACTAAAACGGGATTTTGGGAAATTCGGACCCAAAGAGCTTCATAGGAAAATAACTAAAGTGGTAATATCTCCTAAGCTATATACGAAAGAAAAAAGTTTAAGATTTATCGTATTTTACTCGAAAAATAAACAGGCCCGTGTTTGTCACTTTTTCGAAGTTTTGGCCTCTTAAGGGTAAAAAATGGTAAAAACTAAATTTTAATAGTGCCCAGGTCCACTTTGTAACTTATGAACGATGTTCGAACTGTATTCAAAAATTTTAGTATAATTTTTTGAAACTTTTTTTGAAAAGGGTTAAAAAGGGGTAAAAATTCTATATTGGTACTTTTTGTAACTTTTTAACGTAAAAACTAAACAGCGTAATTCAAATTGGGTTCAGCGGGTCTCGAAAAACAAATAAAAATATATATTATTGATACTTTTTAAAAATTTTCGACCTTAAGAGACAGAAATGAGGGTACAGATAACATGTTGGTACTTTTTTGGTACTTTTAGTAACTTCTTAACCAATTAAGGTAGGAACTTAAATTAAATTGCGTTTGAAAAGCCTAAAAATTATAAACAAATTCTTAGTACTTTCTTAAAATCTTTTACTTTAAGGGGTAAAAAATGGGGTACTTTTTGTAATATCCAAAACGATTAGAATGGAAACATCATTCAAATTGCGGTCGACAGGTTTCGACAAAATTTGTCACTTCCTTAAAAATTTTGGACCCTGAGGGCCAAAAAAGGGTGAACATGATATATTGGTACTTTAAAGATATTTTTTGTAACTTTTAAACCAATAAAGGTAAAAGCATAATTTAAATTGCATTTGGCAGATATCAAAAACAATTAATATATTTTTGGTACTTTTTTTTATAATATTTTAGTTAAAAGGGTGAGAAAATTGGTCCAAATATATAAATATACTTTTTGTAGCCTTTCTAACCAATCAAATTAGAAACATAGTTCAAATTGCGGTTGACAGGTGTCAAACAAATTTGGTACTTTAAAAAAATTTTTGTCCCTCAGGGACAGTCTAGAAAAGTTATAAATATAGCTTTGGTACTTTTTTTGAAGTTTTGCTTTTTAAGGTGTGAGGTACAAATTATTTATTGGTCCTTTCTAGTTACTTTTTATAATTTTAAAACCATTTAAAAAAAAAACATAATTCAAAATGTGTTCTGCAGGTTCAAAAACAATTTGTTTACTTTATTTTAGACAAACAATTATATTTTAGTACATTTTAGGTACTTTTCGTAATTTTGTAGCCAATAAAAGACATAATGCAAATATGATTCAAAAGGTCTTTGAAAAATGTGATCCTTTTTTAAATTTTGATCTCTTAAAGGGTAGAATAAAGTTAAAAAAATTAATTTCGCTACAAATATTAAAGAAAGGGCTGTGGGCGCTCATAAAGACTAAAAGTAAACTAAGTGTACATATTTGGTACTTTTTATAGTTTTTTGGAATAAAGAGACTAAAAAAAATTAACAATTGTTGCCCAAGATATATTTTCTTTATATTTTTGTTTACAAAATTGCATAATTTAAAGACAGAAAGTTGCAGATTCTGTACTGAAAGTGTGTATAAAACTAAGCAAATATTACTATTTAATGCTTATTGTACGTTTTTGCATTAAGTACTTTGTTGTAGTCAATATTTAAAACTGCGCTTACGAAGTAGCGGGTTAATTGCTTGTTTTGTATAAGTAACCTCTTTGTTTTAATATGTTTATTTCAACTTATTTAATATATTTTTTGTTTTGGTCACCTTTTTTGTTTTTTGCGTTTTGTAATTTAGTATTTGAAATTAAGTTTTCCTCATTTCCTCAATTTCATCCGTCAAAAATCAGCTGTTTAAATAATATTATTACCAAATTGGGTTATCGCACACTTTCTGCAACACTCACTCCTTTGCTCACATTCTAACTCTCACATAATTTTTCATACCATCACTTTAATATTCCTGCAAAATACAAATTTTTGATTTTTAGTTTGGCTTTAGTTCATATAATTTCTTTTTTTATTAGAAGAAATTATTATTTTCCGTTAATGTTGAAAGAAACTTTCAATTTGAAAAAAGCTGATTTTTCTACCGCTACTAGCCGAGTAGAATGCATTTTCGAAAGCAGCTACGCAATTTCATCATCAGTACTCTTTGAACGGTAGTAGTATATATGGTTGTAAACATCACCTATTTAACTTACATGTAACAGAGAAAAGTATACGGTATCAGTGTTTTCCTTCTGTTTTTATTTTGTAAGTTAGGACGAAGTTTATTTTTCATATAAACTATGCTTTTTTCCATTAAAAGTCTCTTTGGCAACACTTGACTAACGGACAAGCATTTGTCCATCTCTCAGATGGAACGAAACGCTTTTTATTATTGTATATCATACATACTGAAATTTTATTTCAGTATGTGCGGTTCTAAGCTAAAATAAACTATTTTTATTTTTAAAACAAAAAACTTTTAGATCTTTTGAGCAAAATATTGTTAGAGTAGGGTAAACATTACACTTTAATATCATTTTACTACCACACACTCTTAATCATATGCGCGTACCTAAATACATTCACTTTTAGCATATCTACAAAGTTGCAAACTAATTTCAATCTAATAAATTTGCATAGTAAAATTAATTTCTATACACATATTGTATCATTACACTGTATCCACTTTTGTTTGATAATTTGTTTTTTTTTTAATTTTTGAGGCAATGAGACAAATATTTAAATTACATAAAATTAAGGGATTTTGACCTTAATTGAGTAAGAAACTAAGTCGAGAGAATTTTTTATTTTTTTTTTATTTTTAGAATTTTTTTGAATCTTTTAGAAATACTAAGACAATGACTATTGATTCTGGCTGGCGTTAGAAATCGACAAAAGTACTTTTTTCATATATGTTTGGTACTTTTTTTTAAAATTTAGAGAATATGAGTCTAAAAGTATAAAATGAATGGAAGCAAACTAAGTGAACAAAAATAACATTTGTTTTATATTTAGTACCTTTTTGACTTAGTTAGAAGGTTGTAGTTAATTGATTGTGGGAAAAAATATATACTACAAGCAGGGCTCAACAATGTTATTTACCTCACCGTAACGCAACTCCTTGCTGATTTCGACAAATATAAGGATCAGTGATGCGGCCAGTGTGTAAGCAGAACCAAATCGTGTACTCTTAGTAGTTTTGGATTGAAAAGAAAATTGCCAGAGAACTAGGCTGGGTTAGGTTAGGTTAGGAAGAACAGGCACCCGTTGAAGGAAAGGATACAGCTCACTTGGGTCCGTTTAATTCGGTCCCTTTGTGTTAACTTGAGAGGCAGATATAATAAGTTGAGATGGAAGGAAAGAAGAAATTTAGAGAAGGATAAGAAAGAAAGAAAAAACAGAAAATGAAGCAAACTTACCAGGGTCTCTGGTGGGAATCGAACCCACAACCCCCAGACTGGTAGACTCGTGCACTTGCCACTGATCTACCGGTGCACCCTGCCAGAGAACTACTGGGCAATTTAATTGTGACGGTTGTGACCATTTTGCTCACATCTTTGGGTTTTAAAAATGGCTACATTTAAGAGATCTTTAGTAAGTAGACGCTGAAAAAATAAAATTGCTGTTTACAGTAATCACTGGAAGACTGTGACAGGTGTGACATAAAACATTTAAATTAAGTAGTTTTGGACTTGAATTTCGGATTGTGTAAAACTTTCTTGAAAACGGTTTTAATTTTGTAAATTTTAACTATAGTTTAAAGTGTTGTTTTTTCTTAAAGAAAGACTCTTTATGAAATGTGACGGGTGTGACATTTTTACCAAAACGTAAAAAACAAGAACTCTTTCAAAATAATTATAAAAAAAATTAAGTTTATATTTCAAACATTTTAAAATTTTTTAATCGAAAATTTATCGAATTTTTTTAAATAAAAAAGTGGATTTCCCTAAGTTGAGTTGTTTAAAGTGAAAAAAGCTTACTTCAAAAGCGATTAATAGCTTCATTATTTGCTTACTACTCATTTTAACCCTTTTTTTTACCTATAAGATGGACAACGCTTAATTGTTGATTAATTTTTTTCAAAGTTTTACAATTTGTAAACGATATTTAAGTACTAAACGATTCGGGATCACTTCAAACTTTAAAAAAAGGAATTCCACCACAGTTTGATATTCTAAGCTATCAAACTATAGTTATTGATATTGAGACAAAAAAATTTTAAAAAGTACCAAATAATTCAAATTTCTATATTTTGTCCCTCTTTGGTACCTTTTCACTTTTATTTCTACTTAAAAATTTTTTTCCCAAGCCGATATCTGCTACCTTGAGCTGAGTTTTAAACATTTTTTACAAATTACATCAAAATAAAAATGTAGTTCGTTTTAAAAAGTGCAACAAATAGGTACCAAGTTGAACCCTAAAACTATTTATACTTCAAAAAGGTACCAAAAAATTTTAATATATTTTTTTTGCTTCCAAATTTTATTGATTTAGAAAGCGCAAGGTATTAGAAGGCACAATGATGATTACAATTTAAAATAAGTTTCTATATTTACTAGTTAAAAAGTAAAAAAAGTACCTTTAAAGTACTTAAACGTAATTTGTACCAATTATTACCTTTTTGGATTCAAAATATAATACCTTTGAATTTGGTTTCTATCGTCAATAGTTAAGAAAATAGCCAACAAACGATTAATTTTGTCCTCTTTGAATTTCTGATTATTTGAATCGCTTATGCCGCATATGACACATGGAAACAGTGCTTAACTGCTAACAAAGCAAACGCCAACAGTAATAGTATTAAATTACACATTAAAACATTCAAATACAAACATTAAAAAAAAATTTTCAGAAAAAAACTTTTTCAATTTTAATGTTGGAACTAGTTGTAGATAAATAATTTATTTAAACATCAACTACGTGCATATTTCTTGTTTAACTAAATTTATATAAAATGCATGAAAGTAATATTTATTTAATATTGGAGCTTCAATTAATTTGTAACCAAAGAAAAGTTATTTAACTTTAATTATTAGTTTAGTTAATTATTTTAGCATGAGTAACTTATCTAAACATAGACTAAATTGAACATGAACTCTTTTTTTAATTGAGGTGGTACTTGAAAATTTAGTAGTGGAGAATATTAGTACATGTGTTACGAAAGCTGAGGGAATATTTGTTGTTACATATGGCTGTATATGCCCGCACCACATACGTGGCAGGGGTATTAGGTATTATGCCCAAAAGTAAGGGTCTGAGACCTACCTTTAAGTATATCGTTGGACTTAGAATCACCTCCTGGGTTGATTTAAGTACGTCTGTCCTTCCGTTTGTCTTTTCACCAATTTTAAAGATATTTTGATGATATTTGGCAGAGATAAGTTTTTTTTGACATAGTTCTCCCGGAATAAGCATTCTGGTCTTTAACTGACTGAAATATTACTTTAAGTTAGGTAAGGTTACAAAGGGAAGTAAAGAATGTAACTTGCCACCTCCACCAGAACCGGAAAGAGAAGTAGGATAGAAAAAATAAATTTGTAGGTAGAGCGATACAGAAATAAGAAGTAAAAAAAAAAGTCAGTTTTCGTAGACGCTAAACCACCTATTACCCAGCCCTCTAACCCTTTTGATGAATTATATGATGTTCCCAAGCCCACAACAACAGACCTCTATCTCTACCGGCGGATCTGCAGTGATCCACAGCCTATTTTTCCTGCTTCTGTTTCATTTTCTCTTCATATATCTCACATCGCAGTGCCCAAAGAGAGTCCAACTAATGCACCTCAAAACCTCCTTCTCTTTCTGAGCAGCAGGTCAGTGCTCAGCCTGTCCAGCCTTGGCCACAGAAGTCTGGAGATCCCATTACCCAATTTGCTATTAGTTCACAACATAACACTATTGAGCCTTACCTGCTCACAAGCGCAATATCGCGGTTAGATGCTCTTCTCATCAATTCATCGGCAGGATTATTGTCGGCAACGTCACAATGACCTAGAATCCAACAGAGCCTAACCGACCTTAACCAACTTTAACTTTCTAACTTGTTTGAATTAAAACAGTGATACCTGAATAATTTGAGAATTAGTTTTTTAGTTCCTTCTTTATCAGTCCAGTGTTTTTAAGAAATATACCTCAAGCTAGCCCGTTAGAAACACAATTAAACTCTTGGCATTACAGGCAGCAAAGTTTTATCATGTTTTATTTTTAATAACAACTATATAGCTATTAAAGGTCTGCAGCGGATAAGTTTTCAAATAACTTTTATAAATTAACGTAAAAGAGAGTGTGCACTTGTATTCGTTGGCAGTGTGGGAGTACGGAAGAAACTTTACCGTAGCTTGTCGAAAACTAACATTTACGAGCCCGGCATAAAAGAAATACCTTAAAAGGTGAACGTAAATAAAAAATACTAAAAATACTACAATACTTATTTGCATAATAATTTTGGTTTTGCAGTGAAATAACGTGCTGATTGTATGTGTGTGCATGTTCTGTTATTGTCTTAAAAACAACTACCAGTTTGTGATATGTGCATATCAGAAAAAAAAAATTTAAAAAAACTATACGAACCACCTAATATAAACTGTGTTTGTTCCCGATCAACTACTTTTGGGAGAACAAATATAGTCATATTCGATATATACTTCCATCGTCAACAAAAGCAAGAAGTCTCAAATAAAAAAAACTCTTTCATGTAATAGCGAAAACAAAGTTGACGATAATGACGTCCATAGAAAAATAAACTTATTATTTACGAATAAGAGTTCATCTCTTAAAATACTCAAGTATACAACAAGTTCAAGTATATTCATGCAGCTCTCTAGTAGCTATACACACATTTTTATTTACTTACTGTGCTGCATAACCTATTTTCTAGTGTGTTAAGATATGTAAAAAAGCAATTAAGTTAAAATGTTTACTTATGAAATATGTTCACATAAACATATGCATGAATAAAGTAGTTCAATGTTAAATTTTTTGCTAATTATTATTTTTTAAGAAAAAAAAAGTGCAAAAGTTTAAAGATTTATTTTTAAAGCTGATCGGTTGAAAATTTCCTTTTACTAAGAATAAAAAATATATTATTTACATTAAAAAAAATTAAAAATTACCATATTTTGTTTGAAACAAAGTATCGACTTCTTAATCCTAAAAGGCAATGTTGAGAAGACAATTTTTATAAAACATTCTGCCGAGAATATCGCCGCTGTTGAGGAGGAAGCTGAGCTGTCGCCAGAAACATCGACCAGACGCCGTGCCTCGAATTAGCCACTAGTCGGTCGTCTTTAAAGAAATTTTCTAAATGTTTCCATACAAAGTCCAGTCCGTGCACCAGCTACTGCCAAGCGCGTGAAACTTATGCCCCAGCCACCCTCAATCTCCAGGCCGAAATGGACGATTTTTCGCCTAAAATCATAATGAACGATAAGGCTCATTTCCATTTCAGCGGGTACCTGAAGAAGCAAAACTATCGCTTCTGTGGCACTGAAAATCTATAAGTGAAGCACGAGGAGCTATTTACCGTGCTAAGTGACTGCATGGTGCGCTATTCACGCTGGAGGGTTCACGGGGACTTTTTTTTTCTAGGACGCCATGTTAGCTGAGTTGTTTCTGCAGCAATTGAACGAATTAGGATTGGAGGACATGTGGTTCCAACAGAACGGAGAAACGGCGAACACTGCGTGAGCCACAACTGATATTCTGAAGGCGGCGTTGCCGGGTTGCCTCATCTCTCGTTCCGGCGACTTACATTGGCCCGCAAGATCACACGGTTAAACAATTTTTGAAGTCCCGATTTTACGTAAACAAGCCCAAGACTTAAAAATCCCTCAATGGAAACATTTGGCATGAGTGTGAGAATCTGCCGCCCGAGGTTCTCGCCGAAATAATGCAAAATACCGTGAAACGAGTCCGTATAGCAATCAATTGTGACGGCACCCATTTGGCCGACATCATTTTTTCAACTTACCTTATAAAATTCTTAAGGTTCATATAAACATTATCGAAAAACTGACTCAAAATTTTTAATTTAGAAAAAAATGAAAGCCAAACAACATCGGATGACTTCTGTTCGCCCACCTTATATAGGTATAAGTCCACAATACCACTCTTACAGTAAGAATTATCTCAACCATTATTTTACAGCGTATTTTTGATTGAGTATAACATTTCCTTTGACTTTAATATTTAAAAATTTGATCCACTGATAAAAAAAAAGACCAGTTGGACTAGAAGTTTATTCCAAAATTTCATGTCCTCAAAAGGCTTGTCAAAAATTAAAGGGCTGTTATTATGTTTAGGCTCCTTTGAAAATGACTTTAAAGAAAAACAGTCCCAATGTGCAATTAAAAACTGTTCCCAAATTTTTGTGCTGTGGCTCGAAATACTTAAATTTGGGGTAATTTTTAATTTTCACTTTGGGGTCAGTTTTCCTTCCTTTAAAGTCATAAATTATTTTGGCGGCATTTTTCATTGAGTGTTTCGGGCCATTTTTCATTTCACTTGAAGTCAATAGATGTTATTATTTGCGAGAAGTAGCGTTATAAAAATTTCATAAAAATTGTTTATTTGTTTAAGAGGCTGTCCCTCCCCCTGCTCCTAATCAAAAAAATTTTTTCCCAAAATGAAGGAATTGTACAAGTCCTTTTGTAGGAAATTTAAAGTCTGTTGTTATTGAATGCGAGATAAAGCTTATCAAAAATGTTATAAAAATATTAAATTTTTATGGGGGGTTCCCCTCCTCTTAATGCTATTTTACTTATTATATTTTCGAAATGCACGTAGTTCACACTTTGTACCTGTTTTAAAGTTTCAAGTTATAGTTCCTCAGATTAGGGGCATGCAATATTTTACAAAATTTGTGCAATTGTAAGGGGAATAACACCTTCCCTGCCCCTATCTAAATCTTTTACAATTAAGGCTGCCATTTATAAATTATATGAGAGAAATTTTGTGACGGCAGTGGCTCTAATTTCTAACATTTCCCTAATGCATGGATTTTGTCCCGAAAAAGTGTGTTTTTTTATATTTTAGGCCCCTCAAACCCAATTTTTCTGTTTAAAAAGTTAAATTAGGCAGTAGATATTTTTGATGGCTATACACTGAAATGCTTTCCCGCTGATTTGACTTCTCTCCAGAAACTTTATTTTAACTGACGGACAGACAGACAAGGAGAGGGACAGACAGACAAATGGACAAAAGGACTTCCCTATCCATATAAATCCATAATATACATATATACTTTATAAAGTTGCAAAAAGATGTTAACGAACTTATCACTACGTGAAGGGTATAATAAAGACATTTAAGGTTTCTAGAATATAAATAAAATTATTGTTAAAATTTAATTTCTTTTATATTTTTTATCAAGTAAAAGTTATAAATATCTCTGTTGCTCTTGATTTCTGTTTAGAATTGTAATCGAAAACTTTATTTAAATTGTTTTTGTTTGGTGCTGCCTGTTGTTGTTGTTGAATTTATGTTAACAACACAATGTTTGTATGTAAAAGCAGTTGCAGCAATCAAGTAAAAACTTAAATATTAAGTGCAAAAGTAAAAACAACAACAGCAACAACTTAACTTAACTTTAGTTGGTGCAATAAAGGAAAAGAAAATAAAATAAATAAAACAACATTTTAGCTTTGCTATATGGTATAACACTGGAAACAAACATGGCAATTAGTTTATAGCTACAGGACAAGAGGCCAAATAACAAAAGTAATATAAAACAACAAATGTAACGAGAAAAAAAATAAATAAAAATAAATAAAACATAAAAACAGCTTAAGCAGGAGTAAAAATTAAAAAAAAAACTTTAAATAACTTTCATAAAACATTTATGCAGGGTTTATAAATTTACAGCAGCCAAACACATTAGAGTTCTGGTTTTAAAAAAGGGAAATAGCGAAAGAAACCTAATACAGGGTGTCTGGTGGCAGATTTATATTTTCATACTTAAATTTAAATTTAATAACTGACAAAAAATTTTATTAAGAGCATTGAACAATAGAATAGAAATGTGGATTTTATTTTTTAAAGAGAATGTGATCCAGATACCTTCAGTTGAGTTGAACACACTGTTCAAAACGGAGCCTTGTATATTGTGCCACACGCTGCAGCAAACTTGGTTTAACTGAGTTGATTCTCGACGAATATTTTCCTTTAAGGCCACAAAAGATTGGGAATTGTTAATAAATCGGAGTAAAATAAGGCGACCTTTGTGTTCATGGGGTGTCTCCAAAGTTACTGAACAGTTTTTAGGGGAAATTTTCCAGAAGCAAATTCATCAAAGCTCTGGCTATGTATGCAGTCGCTGCATCCTGTTAAAACCAGGTGTGTGAGGAGTACGGTGAATTAACTCGCAGATTTAGCAAAAAAAAATTCCGTAATCATGCGTCGATAGTTTTCACCGTTGACAGTCGTCGCATAGCAAATTTCCAAAAAAAATGGTTCAATTACCTCATGCGTAGATAAGGCACACCTAACAGTTTCCCTGGGGTCATGCAATGGTTTTTAATGTTTCAGACGAGGCTTGTGGGTTTTCGGAAACCAGTAACGGCAGCTGTGTTTGCTTGCGGGGCCGTTTAAGGAAATATTAGCCATGTCGCTTCAAAAAATTGGATTTGTAGTGCGAAAACGCTCCAACGTCATTTTTAAAATATTTTTGCATAAATCAAAGTCATTTTATTTCAGTTCTTGATCGGTTTGAATTTTAAAAGAATGAAACTTCAGATCCCTTTTTAAACTTTCATGAATTATTGCTTTTTAAAATTCGCAGTGAAGCTGCTCTTTTCCGTACTAAGAGACTTTCAACCAGTTCAATATTTTCGATAGTCCTTGAAGATCGATTGGGCTCTTGTCTTACGACATTCATAGCCGAAGAAGTTACGCGGAATCTCTGCATCCAGGATCGAATTTAATTTACACTCGTTGCATCACGTTTTCGCCAAATAGCAAACTTTGAACCAAATTGTCAACGAGAAAGGGCGTAAGAATTATTATTCTTAAAAAATGTTTCCACGACAAAAGTGCGATGCTGACTCGGCTACTGCGACATCATTACTAACAAAGCCGCACAATCGTTAATTTCAACGGCACCACGTCATTCAGCAGCGCATATTACCTTTTCAAATAATCGTATTTAAAAATTTAAACTTGCTACCAGACATCCTGTAGAAGTTTATTTGGATTTACGGTCTTGTGGACCTAAGCCCACCCGCTTTTGCTTTTGCGCATTTCGTTGAGCCGTTTAGCCGTGTAATCGTGACTACATAACAAACAAACAAACAAGCAACTAAACTTACACCTTATTTTAAAAATATATAAAGGGACAGGGACTTAGGAATAAGGCATAATAAATCAATTAATTGTGCTTTGTTAATTCAAAAAATACTTTTTTTGAGTTATGACAGTATTTAGGCAAATGAAAGATATGTAAAGCAAATAGCAAGTGTGACAAACAAGGGCGTTAAATTTTTTTTTTAATTTACCATGAAATTCAAATTTTTTGCATCTGTTTTATTAATTAACCTCAACTTGCAAAATAATATTTTTACTTCAAAAATTTACAGTTTTCATAATTTAAAACTGAAAAACAGTTTTATTTCGTAGTCATGTGGAATAACATTAATTGTTTAAAAGTAGTTTTCATTATAATATTATTATTAGTTTTAAATTTTCTTTATAAATTTAACTACAGTATAAGGCATTTGAAATGGCCAGCAGAAAAAACAATAAAAATTGGCTCAAAGGAGGTTTCATTCGAAGAGAGTATATCAAGCAAAACAGAAGGATGTCAGAAGATGCCAGATGTTAAAATATACAATGACTACTGGCAAGAGTTTCAAAATCGCAATATTTCTTACTTTATATTTGGAGCATACTATGACAACAGACCTCTAGTAGTGCATGATGAACCTGTAATACGCATTCTTACAATGATAAATTTTATTGCTCAAACCTATGAAGAATATCCTTTATCCTATTGCCACCTTTGGTATGATGAGGAAACTAAACCCTTTGTAACTCCAATGAAAGAAATGCACAAAATCTGGTTTTATGAATGGAAACGAAGGCCGAATTTCACATACGCCCATTTTATATCATGCCCTGTTCCAGCTGAATATAAAAACAGGGTGCCTCGTACAGTTTCATTAGTGGCTAGGCCATGCGATAAGGCTACCAATAATGTCAGAGTAACTTACTTGCCTTTGTTCCCCAAAGAGCCTAGAAAAGAGTTTGCTGTATGCATTAAGAATTTAAATTATCTTCATGTAGATTTAACACAACGTTTAGTAGAATTTATTGAAACCATGCGTTCATTAGGGGCTCAAAAGATAATCATGTATAAATTGCAGTTACATCCGAATACTTTAAAGGTCCTTGAATACTACGAACAAACAGGATTTATTGAAATTATAACCATGAAACTTTCAATAAATGAAAGCAGTGTATATGATAATTATTATTATTATATTTATCAGAATACCTGGCCGTACGTTCACCATGAAGTTATATCTTACAATGATTGTTTTTATCGCAATATGTATCGTTATAAATTTGTTGCTGCAGTGGACTTAGATGAGATTCTAATGCCTTTGGGCAATTTTACCCTTTGGCATGATTTAATGAAATTTGGTGAACAAGTTGCTACAAAAGAATGTACAACATTTGCCAGTTATTGTTTTCGTTGCATATATTTTCCACGTTATGCCGAAAGGCCGTATTATACCAATGACATACCGGAATATTTCTATATGTTGCAACATGTCCAACGTGTCAGAGAGCATATACGTCCCAATTGGGCCAGCAAATGTCTACATAGCACAGATAATGTCATTGCATTACATAATCATTTTCCTTTGCATTGGAGAGAAGATTCTTGCAGTTTTTATGTTTTTGATGCAAATGTGGCACAATTGCAGCATTATCGTGAGCCTGATATTAAGGAGACCTTAGATGACCCTGTAATTGATTTAAGTTTATGGCGTTTAAAGGACAATATAATTAGAGATTCAATGAAAGTTTTTAAGGAGTTAAAATTTTTAAAAGATGATTAGGGAGGTAAAAACAACTTCAAATTTTTAAATTTAAATTTAGAAGTTTATAACAAATAATTCCGGATAGACTTATCAACGGTTTAATAAACGTCATAAGCAGGAAAGAAATTTGTAGAAAAAAAATTTTCAAAATAAAAAAAAAGTTTTTTACAAAGATAACGACTTTTTAAAATAATCTGCCTTAATTCTATGAAAATTTTTAATTGATATAAAGAGAAACATAAAATGTGCATTAAATTTGATAAGAAAAACATAACAAACATATGTTTAGGGGTGTTTCTTATTTAAAGTGTTTATTTTTAGGGGGGTTTCTTTACTTTGTTTTCTTTTATCGCCAACAATTTAATAATTAAGTGTAATGGCAGGCAATACCTATATTTTAGTTTAAGCCTTAATAATTAGTTTTTGAAACGAAATTGAGATTTTAATTTGTCATTATGGTGTACTAGGTGATAAGGGAAACATGGGCACTAGGCAAAGTCTCTACTTTATTTCACAAATTTCTATGGAATAGTTGTCATATAAGCACCTAATTGTACGTCTTGATGAGACAGTCGTTAAGGGTTTTACGTGACACCTGCTGTGCGCGCTAAAATTCACGATGCTCTCGACGCTTGGTGAAAACAAAGCGTCCACCAGCGCCCCCAGAATGGCTCATCCAGGTACCAATTCTCTGCCATGACTCTGTGTAGCCATAACAGACCCCTTGATGAGGAGTTGGGCTATCTAAACCCAAATTGCGTCTCTAGTTTTGATCTCGCTTCATCATAATCAAAACAGATCCGCGCCGACAAGACACCTCTCCACACGCTTGTGAAACATCACCCAACCTTAAGCAAGAAAGATTATTTTTATCATGTCGTACCTAACAAATGCGACACCCAGCTCTGTTAAAAGGATCTCTTTTCATTTAGACAAATCAATTTCTCCACTTTCACCAACGCTACATAATCTTCTCACCGCCAGTCAGGACCGAATCACGCACATGCTTCAACATGCCAATGCCGACCATTTCATTATTATCTACTACTCCTAGGGTTCCCAGCCGTAGCCAGTTTCCCAATTCACCTACTTCTAAACACACTTACACCTTTTCAGCTATTAGCCCATATAGAACGGACCCCAGAATATCAACTTTCGCTCTCAGTTGCCCCGCTTGATGATAACCATAGCCACCACGTTTACTCCCGAAGGAGACCTCACCATTAATCAGTTCATGCACTGGTAAGCACATGAGACCAACTGATTGCCGTGGTACCAGATAGGACACTGGTAAGCCTCGGAAATCTACTTCCGTAAAATTTCTACCAATTTCTATTTAACACAGATAAGGTATTGGTACCCTAAGAACCTTGTTATGCTGTGCCACTTATTGGTGATTAACATGCCACAGCGACAACAAGGATAACCTGCCTAAAGCCAGACCAGTGAATCACTGATCCCTTTTAGCCCAATACAGATTGTTTTCGATTAAGCCATGTCTGTTAGCTTTCCAGTATACTGGAAGTTATCTGGTTGATACCACGAGGAGGTAGACTTAGGCACTTGTGCTGATGGAAGGTTGCCCAGGGGCCCTCCTTTTCCATCACATAACTTATCAACCGTCTTGACGAGACAACTTATGCCTAGACAAATGTCAAAGTTCAAATTAAAAATATCTAGTATTTTGTACTGGATTTTTATACAAGGTGGGCCAAAAGAAGTCATCCGATGTTGTTTGGTTCCGATTTTTATTTGAACCTTTAAAATATAATTGGTCAAGTCGAGAAGATGATATCGGCCTAATTGGCGTTGTCACAACTGATTGCTATACGGGCTCGTTTTATGGCAGTTTTTATCACTCCGTGTCGAATGTTGGCCTTGAGAGCTGCCAGGGTCTCCGCGCTGGCTTAAAATCAGTTCTACAAAAAAAAAAACGTAAGCATGGGACTTCGAAAACCCCACAAAAAAGTCTGGAACGGTTAAATCGGGCAATCTTGCGGGTCAATGTAAGCCGCCAAAACAAGAGATGAGTGACCTGGAAACGCCGCTTTCAGAATATCGGTTGAGGCAAATCGTGTGCCATTGCTCCGTGTTGTTAAAACCACATGGTCTGCAGTCCTAATTCGCTCAATTACTGCAGAATAGAACTCGGTTAACATGGTGCTATAGCGCGCACCGTTCACTGTTGTCGTTTGACTAGGAGCGTCCTCAAAAAAAAAAAATGGCCCGATGACTTCTCCAGCGTGAAAAGCGTACCATTCCCTCACTTTGAGTGTTATGGCGCCTCGTGCATCACTCGTAGATTTTTGGTGCCCCTAAAGTGATAGTTTTGCTTGTTCACGTACCCGCTGAGGTGGAAATGAACCTCATCGCTCATTATGATTTTGGTCGAAAAATCGTCCACCTTGTCCTCGAGATTGAGGATGGCTTGGGCGAAGGTTACACTCGTTTGGTAGTCGACAGACAGCAGTTGATGCACGGAATAGACTTTGTATGGGAACATACGCAGGTCTTTGACCAAAATTCGTTTTAGAGACGACCGGCTGATGGCTAATTGCGAGGCACATCGGCTGGTCGATATTTCTGGCGACAGCTCGACATGTTATTGTAAATCTACTTCCAATAAACAAGAAAAAAAATCGTTGTAGATGAGAATTACCCATATAAAAAAAGAAGAACTAAAAACCAATTACAAATTTCCCAAAATTAGTTTTTTGTTAAAATGACTTTCCTGCTGCTGATAAAAGATCATTTCAACTAACAATGGGATAAAGTGTTTATCATTTAAAAATTATATTTCTTTTAGCCATCACCTTCATTTTGGTGTCATTATATACAAGTTTTAACTATGAAGTTTTGAATTATAGAAATTCTAAACTGGAAAGAAAACTTAAATTGGATAAAAGCAAAGGTAAATTGAAAATAGAAATTTAAACTGGTTTTTAAAAGTCATAGAGACAGTTGGGGTTTTAATCAAAGTGTAACCTTAAGTAAGACAAGAACTTAATTAACGTAACGTTTAATAATTATTTGTTAAGTGACACATGTTGTAACATGGGATCTTAGAATTATTTTTAAACTGAGAATAATTACTTTTTAGTAATGACTTGGCATGGCCATTAGCCTTAAGCACTATAGAGACATCTAGTATTGGCTTAGATATAATAAAATTAAACTTTCTTTTCTTTGAATTAAAGCTCCCAGTGAAGAGAAAATTATGGAAAAAATTATAAAGGATATACCCTATTTACCCATTGAAACTCTTAACAATCCCCAGTTTAGTGGTCGTAATCTAAATCAATCTTGTGCCTGGTATCCCTCAATGCATGATATTAAAATATACAATGACTACTGGCAAGAGTTTCAAAATGGCAATATTTCTTACTTTATATTTGGGGCATACTATGACAACAGACCTCTAGTAGTGCATGATGAGCCTGTAATACGCATTCTTACAATGATAAATTTTATTGCTCAAACTTATGAAGAATATCCTTTATCCTTTTGCCACCTTTGGTACGATGGGGAATCTGAACCCTTTGTAACACCCATGAAAGAAATGCACAAAATTTGGTATTACGAATGGAGTCATAGTGCGGACTTGAATTATGCTCATTTTATATCATGTCCTGTTTCTGCAAAACATAAAAATAGGGTGCCACGTACGGCATCATTAGTAGCTAAGCCATGCGATAAGGCTACCAATAATGTCAGAGTAACTTATTTGCCTTTGCTTTCCAATGAACCCAGAAAAGAGTTTGCTGTTTGCGTAAAGGGTTTAAATTATCCTCATGTAGATACATCTCATCGTATGGTAGAATATATTGAGACTTTACGCTCTTTGGGTGCTCAAAAGGTACTCATGTATAAGCTGCAGGTGCACCCAAATACTTCAGAGGTCCTTAAATATTATGAAGAGACAGGATTTCTTGAATATAGACCCATGAGTTTGTCTACAACCGTAAGCAACCTACAGGAGTTTCGTCATTTAGATATGCAAAAGAATGGTTGGTCATATGTGCAACACGAGGTAATACCCTACAATGACTGTTTGTATCGTAACATGTATCGTTATAAATATGTGGCCGTAGTGGACACTGATGAGATTTTAATGCCTTTGGGCAATTTTTCCAACTGGCATAATTTAATGAACTTTGCTGAAAAAGTTGCTACAAAAGAATGTAAAACATTTGCCAGTTATTGTTTTTGTTGCATTTATTTTCCACGTTATGCCGGAGAGCCGCGTTATACCAATGACATACCGGAATATTTCTATATGTTGCAACATGTAAAACGTGTCAAAGAACATATACGTCCGGATTGGGCCACCAAATGTCTGCATAGTACAGATAATGTCATTGCCACCCACAATCACTTTTCGTTGCACTGGAGATGGGATTCATGTGGAAGTTATTCGTTTGATTCCAATGTGGCCCAGTTGCAGCATTATCGTGAACCCGATATAAAGGAGACTTTAAATGATCCTGTAGTGGATTTAAGCTTGTGGCGTTTCAAGGATGAAATTATAAAGCATTCAATGAAAGTTTTTGAAAAGTTAAAGTTTTTTGAAGATGACTGAGAAATAAAAAGGAACTGAACGAGTTTTGGTATTTTTTGTAGTTTTTTATGTTTAAATCATAAGAGAAAATGTAAACTTTTTTCCTGGAAAAATTAATTTAAAAACTTTAATATATAACTCAGGCATGCCTTCAACTTGATTCAAAGCCTTTTTAATATAAGAAAATTTCCTTTTTTGCTGTGATAAAGAGAATAATTTAAGCAATTCATCATAGAATCTTTTAACAGTTTTTTTTACATCTCTTGCGGAAGTTTCTTTGTATTCTTGCGATTCTAAAACGTTAAGGTATTGTGTTTATTTCCTAAAGAAATATAGTTTCTTAAGGAAATGTGAAAAAAAGAAGGATAAAAAAGTTTTCTTGTTTTTGGCGCATTACGTACATATGTACCTAGAAACACACTACAAATGTGTAGGGTGCTTGCTAAAATGGATAAAAAAACTGAAATTCTGGCTTAAAATTAGGCACTTTTTTTGGTTGAGGTACGCTAAACTATATAAAATTTTTAAATATATTTTTATTATTTTCCCTTTTTTACACCTTCTTTTAGTAACAACTATCCTGGTATAGAGCACGTAAAGCGTTCATCTTTAAGCTGCTAAACAAAAATTTTTAAACTTTGTGTCTCTTTTAAGTTTTTTGTAGTTCGTTTCCTTTTTTCTTCTTAAACCTTAATGCAGTTTTAAATCATATAATATTTAAAAAGACATTGTGCTGAGTGCAGCATAAAGAAATCGTATTCTAAGAAATTAAAGGAAACTAACTAAAGATTATAGAAAATTAAAAGAAAAAGAAAGAAATTTCTAAGAAAAAAAAGTTATTCGGTAACACAAAAATTTTTAAACAATTTAAATTGAATTGACTATAAACAAATTTAAAAATTATTTGCTTTTAATAAAACAAGAAATTTTTTTAAAATAATTTTAGCCCCTTTCGGTAGGCAACAAATATTGCTCTTAAGAGCTTTAGCTTAACACACCATAACACTTCACCATCTTTCTTAGCAAAAACCTTGCTGCTCTCTTATTATCTTTAAATATTTTTTCTTATTTTATTCTTTAGATTTTTATTTATCTTTTCTGTTTTACATTAAATATTCATAAGCCATCGTTATTAAACGCTCAAATCTACATTAAGTCCAGCACAAAGAAGTTAAAAAAATGATTTATGACTTCTATGGCTCATGAAAGTAAAATTTATAAAAAAAAGGAATAGTATGTTTTTGTTTGAGATGCCTTGGTGAAAAAGCCAAAGAAAAAATCTTTACTTGTTGGTGATGGTTATGATGTTGACGATGTTGACGAAGTTATATAAAAGAGTTGAAGATATGAATAAAATAATGATAATAAAGTAAGTGATTTATATTAAAGAACTTGTGTTTATAACAGGTTAAAAATATAATAAGTCTTTTGTTTGTATCCTTTTTATACCCTTCCAATAAGTGATAAGGGTATATATCAGTTTGTCATTCCGTTTGTAATTTCTTTATTATCTATTTGGGACCCCATAAAGTATATATATTCTGGATCCTTATAGATAGGTAAGTCGATTTAGCGATGTCCGTCTGTCCGTCTGTCCGTCTGTTTCTGAAGCCCTCCGATGTCGCATAGAACCGTAAGTGTCAGAGATAGTCGTGAGAAAATCGGTATTGAAATTCAGCAAAATCGCCTGATAAATGACCGAGATATAAGCAAAAAGCCAAGACTACCTCCTTTTTTTCAGTCTACAACAACAACAAAGAACATACTTATGCATGTAATAATAGTTGTGTTCAATAACTTTCCAGTAATTACTAGCAACGAGAGAGTAAAAAGAAATATTTTCAAAATTGCTCTCAAAAATATTTAAAAGTAAATGAACACTTTTACAGTCAAAACTTGCAAGCAAATGTATTTTGTTTTTGTAAACTTATAAAAATTTAAAAATAAAATTTTTTTTCAAGGCATAATGACAGAAAGACAGTTTGAATAATTTCTGATAGTAAAATTTTTACTAGCAGAAATTATCAGAAACATTTTTGTTTCTAAACATTTTACGCTCTTTTTTGGCTCTCTAGCTGCTAATTTTTTGTGTACGTGAACACTTACTAGTAATAATTATCGAATATAAGTGATAATTTTCTGTAAATGAACACACCTAATAATTAAAAAACAACAAAAAAACAACAAAAAAATAAAAAAACAGAATCAGTAATGTTGATATTATTGAACCACACCTGAAACAAAAATTTTATTAGTATTAGTATTCATACATATAACAGGGTTGCCATACAAAGCTTAATTTAAACATTTTTAAAATCGCTCCTACGGCTTCCAGGGTTCTCTTACAAAGGTAAAATGTACGACCGACCCGAATTATTTTATCCATCCAAACATTTTTGTGGAACATACTTACCATCTATCTCCAGCCCCTAACTGGTTGCCATAAAAAATTTAAAAAATAAGGTAAAAACTGCTACAACTTCCCCGGAGTCGCCTCTAGAGGAAAAAAAAAATGTATTACAGACCCCCATTAGCTTTTCCTCCCAAACATTTTCCTAGAGTATACTCACCTATACTATCTCCACGCCCTGAGGGGGTTGCCATACAAAATTTACAAAAATGATGTGAAAATCCCACAACTTCTTCAGAGTCGGCCTTAGAGCAATAAAGTGTACGACCGACCCCAATTAGTTTCTTCTCTCAAACATCTTCCTAGAACATACTTATCCCTTATCTCCGCGTCCTAAGAGGGTTGCCATACAAAATTTGAAAAAATTAGAATAAAAACCCCTACAACTTCCCCGTAGTCACCCGTGGAACATTAGAAAATGACACCGACCCCTATTTAAAAAAAAAAAATAATTCGTAAGTAAAAAAATGGATGAAAATTAAAAAAACACTGGGATTTCAAAAGGCCAATGTGAAGGGTATATAAGATTCGGCACAGCCGAATATAGCGCTCTTTCTTGCTCCATTTTATATTGAATTTTTGTAATTTAGTTTTAAATATAATTTTCAAGATGTAAAAACTTAGGATTGATATTTAAAATAAGTACTTTTGATATTTACTGAGGGGAATGCGATTACTCATGAAATTTTAAAAAAGGTTCTAAAGTTCCATCTTTTTAAAATTTAAATCTTTCAAGAACGGAAAGAAAGTGACTTTGATTTACGCAAAAACTTTTGTGAAACGATAAACAAGCGTTTTCGCACTGTAAATCTCATATTTTTTGAGCGATGAGGCTCATTTTCACTTAAACGGACACGTCAACAATCAAAACTGCCATTTTTGGTCTCCAATAACCCGCAACCCACGATTGAAACACCAAAAATCATTGGATTGCCCCAGGGTAACTGCTTGGTGTGCTCTTTCCTCGTTTAATAAATTTGACCATTTTTTTTTCTAAAACTCTCGAGGACAAAGGTCTCTAAAAATTTTTTTTATTTAGAAACCTGAACTAAAAAACAAATACTCAAATCTTTTTTTTTTTTTTTCATATATTTATTATTGAATCTTCGCCTGTGGCGAACTAACAATAAGTGTTCAAATCTTAAAACTAGGTAGTTAATATAAGTCCAGCCAGTGCCAGACTAAAATTTAAGTTCTCATATTAATTTTCAAGCTTCATATGAGCGCAACAGTATCCCTCCTTTTCAGGCGGGTGTGCCCACTATGCTGCAGGATGTTTCTGGCGAGCGGATTTGGGTGAGCTTCCAGCTTATTTAAATACTTGTCCACATAGTTCAGGATTTCGCATTTAACTAGTGGAACTTGTAGATCCTTGTGGATGTTGCTGTTTTTAACATACCAAGGAGCGCCAGTTATCATTCTTAGGATTTTGTTTTGCCTGCGTTGAATTTTTTCTATGTTGGATGCGGAAGCAGTGCCCCATAATTGTATACCGTAGCACCAAATTGGTTTCAAAATCGATTTGTAGAGTAGAAGTTTACAATCAAGACGAAGCACAGAGTTTCTGCCGATTAGCCAATGGATTTTTGTAGCTTTAAGTTTCATTTGCGTCAACTTCGCATCTATATGAGGCTTCCATGTGAGGCGGCGGTCTAGGTGAATACCAAGATATTTTGTCTCGGTTCGTTGAGGCACCAAATGGTTGTTAACAGTGATTGGAGAGCACGTTTCTTTGCGTAAAGTAAAAGTTACATGAGTACATTTTTGCTCATTAATTTTTATTCCCCATAATTTTGCCCATTTCTCTACTTGGGTTACGTGTTGTTGCAGTTGGCACGAAGCCTCTTTAGGGTCTTTATGAATACTGAAAAAAGCGGTATCATCAGCAAATGTAGACGAATGCGTTAAACAGTTGGTTGGCATATCTGCCGTGTAAAGCAAAAACAGAATTGGACCAAGTATACTCCCTTGAGGTACACCAGCCCCTAGTGGCTGGGAACAACTTATTTGATTTCCCTCTTTGATCATAAATTGTCGACCGGTTATGTACTTTTCTAAAAGGTTGAAAATATTAACTGGAAAGTTAAGCTTAAGTTTGTTTAATAGGCCTTCGTGCCATACTTTATCGAAAGCTTGAGAGACATCAATAAAAAGCGCGGAGCAGTACTTCTTTTCCTCAAATGTTTTTCTTATAACCTGTACCAGTCTGTGAGTTTGTTCGATTGTGCTATGTTGACTTCTAAAGCCAAATTGGTGATTTGGAATGCAGTTAAATTCATTCAGGATCGGAGACAGCTTATTTTTAAAGAGCTTTTCGAACAATTTGGACAAAAATGGTAACAAATTTATAGGCCTATAAGACTCCACCTTTGAAGGATCCTTACGAGGTTTAGGAATCATCTTTACTAAGGCAACTCTCCATATTGGTGGAAAATGTTCAAGCCGTATTATGGCATTAAAAATAAAAAGAATAATTCTTTTAGCTGTAAAAGGCTGCTCAAAGCATTTTTTCAACACCAGGAGCCTTTTTACCATTTAACAAGAGCCTCTTTAACATCTGAAAATCGAAAACGTATTTCTATAGGACGTCTGGCAACAACAGGTGGTAATTCCCTTACGTTAGTGCACGTGTTGAGGGTGAGCACGTTCCTTAAGTGACTTGCAAACAGATCGCATTTTTTGTTGTCATTTATAGCCCAGGATCCTCTCAGACTACTTAGTGGAGGTTTTGCGATAACGGGTCTTTTAAGACATCTGGCAGATCGCCATAGAGAATAATATGTCTGGGGAGTGACATCTAGGTTTTCTAAAAAAAATCTTTAAAGTTCTCATTGTAATCCTTAATCAAAGACAGAGATTTAGTTCATAAATAAAAATAAACTCTGTAAAAACAATTTAATCAAATCCTGATTCTCTTAATGCTAAAGTGTCTTTAGTCTTATTTGAGGTTTCATCCTGCAAATTTAACTTTTTTTCTCAGTGTCAAATCACTTAAACTTCTAAGTAATATATGCGAATACGAATCCAATATTTATATATTCGTAGGTATTAAATTCTATAGATATTTTTATTTATTGAAATTCACTTATTTTGTGTTTTAAAAACATTTTTTCCATCTTTTACATCTGCATAAATATTTCACTCCACACATCAGTATCATTATTTACAAAGTAATATACATTTCAACACATAGTTTGTCTAAAGTTTTAGATTTTCTTTTCTCAATTTTATTTATTTAAGTTTATTTCTTTTTTGCCTTTTTTTTGCTAACAAATAACAACTCTATTTGTTTTATAAGTTTAAATATTATAAATATTTTTAAAACACAAGCAAACTGGATCCAATATCCAGTAAGCACATGGAGCCTTAAAAACATAAACTTTTAGGGATATAAGAAAAGGAAGCAGAAAAACGAAACTGAACTAAACTTGCAGCAGGTGTTCCTTGCAACAAAACACTTAAATATATTTTTTAGATTTTATTTTGCTATAAAATGCAGTCTTGCAGAAAAAAAACTATTTTGTTTTAAAATACAGTTTTCAGTTTTGTCACCTCTGTGTAGAGGAGAAAGATTTTTTGTTTAATGTCTGAATTTACTTAGAAAAATTGCAATTGCAGCTGATGCTTTTCTAAATATTAAAATTAACGAAAAAAATAAAGTCCTGGTTGACATATTTAATTTTTTAAAAACATTGTGCATTATATTTTAGTATAAAAAAAACATGATGATATCCTTTAAATAATTTAAAAAAAATATTTGAAATCGTATATTTGTTTAATAAGATAAATTTTTGTTTTATAAAATAAATTAGAAAAGCTGATTGTCAAAAAAATGGCAAAAGCAAAAAAAAAAGTAAAAAAAACTGCAGTAAAGACACGCAAAATACTACAAAATAGATATTTTAAATCATATGTTTGTAAGAGAAGGAGAATCTCATTGCCTTTATATAAAATGCAAGCACCAAGTACTGTGAAAAGCTGTTTATACCTTACCACCTTACATCCTAATCTAATGATCTTCCTTAGCCTTTCACTAAAAACCAAACAAAGCCTATCGTAGACGCGTTGTCCTCTCCAACTATGATGGGCAACGGCAGACAAGTTGTTTTATAGCCTCATACAAGAGGTCAAAGTATTATTATCGCACTTTATATTCTTATTTATTACGTCGTAGTGTCCTTTGGTAGTCCCAATTATGCCTTTTTCTATCGCTTTTGCTTTTATAGCGTAGCATGTAAAATTCATTCAATCAAGGCAGGCCACATAAGCCTGGAGATTTTGTAATCCCCCCTCTCTTCCCAAATATTCCTTTACTTATTTAGGATCTTTGCTTCTATCAAGCAAAGAAAACCCAGTGGTGTCCAACCCGCCTCCCAACAAAATTAATTTATTCTTCGGAAGTTTTGGTGCTGGTAAAGCTACAATGACCTGTCACCGAGCATCCTTCAGAGCATAAAATGTTTTGTCAACATTTTACCTTCATAAGCACTTTTATAATCGTCCAAAAATCTTGACTTATGTCTCGCTTGAGATTTGAGAGCAGCCTTACTAACGACAATGGTCAGCTATCGGCAAACGCTGGGCGTCCCGCCTTTATGTTTTCCTTTAAATTATGTACGTTTTTACACATTGTAGAGAATTAAAAACCTTGAATAAGTCTTGTTTGAGTCCTAAAAAAATATAGTTGTATTATCACTTGTTGTGTTAATTATTCTATCAACAAGTAATAGCGCTATATTCGGCTGTGCCGTATCTCATATACCCTTCACAACGTTAGGCGATGGAGATAGAAGGTAAGTATGTTCTGAGAATATGTTTGGAAGGGAAAGCTAATGGGGTCGGACGTACCCTTTACTCTTCTAAGGCTGGCTCTAGGAAAGTTATAAGCGTTTTGAAATAGTTTTTATAAATTTTATATAGCAACCCCCTAAGGTAATGGAGAAAAAAGGTAGGTATGTTCTAGGAATATATTTGGGAGGGAAAACTAATAGGGGTCTGTGATATTATTCCTCTAAGGGCGACTCCGGAGCAGTATCAGGGGTTTTTCCCCTTTTTTTTAAATTTTGTATGGCGACCCTGGTAAAGGCTGGAGTCATGGTGGAGGATTTTGGAGAGGGATGTAAAAATTCCAAAAATGTGTACATTAAAGGATTGAGAAAAAGTTCACCATAGTCTGTGCTGAATATCGTTCTTCATCTGCTTCTCATTGAAAATTTTGTTGCTGGAATGACGGCAAGGAGCTTGCTCAGGCTAAGTGAGTCAGCAAGGTCATTTGGACACGTCGTCATTCCGGGAAGGGTCGAGAATGGTTGACTCCAGCGGCAGCTTTGTTGACGGATTATACTTATGATCGCAACTCTTGACCTTGGGGTTTCACCTCAGGTAGTTTTTCAACATAAGGAGGCATGAGAGGGATCCGAGTGACTGTATGAGGGATGTGCATTCTTTACTGATGGATCGAAACTGAATATGGGCACCGAGGATGCTGCTTATATAATGGATATAAGTGTGGGGATGCCATACCGACTTCCAGAAAAGCACATCGTTTTTCTAGCTGAGATTCTGGCGGTTAAGAGGGTCTTGAAATTGAAAGCGGAGGACCCGGATAGAAAAAGGGACGTGGCAATCTAGGTTGACAGTAAGAGTGCGTTCAAGGCTCTAGAGGGACGTTATGTCAGGTCTAAGCTTGTGGACAGTCGTAGCTACGCGCAGGCTCTGTTAGTGTCTCGGTGGTTGCGACACTGCTGACAATTAGGCTGGTGATAAATTGCTAGAAGGGGATTGCCCCTTGATATTAGGTTTGGGCTTTTCTTATGAACTTATAGGGACTTGGACTTGGGACTTGCAGGTTTTCCAGACTTCTGTGACTGAAACTGTTCAGGAAACTCTCTGATTTGCTGCTCAAAAGGGGGCGAAGGGGCTCTGAGGGGCATTATTGGGGCTCCGCAGAGCACTGCCATGTTAGATATGTACATCACAAGTAAATGAGATAGGAAGTCTCTGGATTTCTGCAGGCTGTGCAGGGATAAGGAGGAGAAAGAGATTACGGAATATATTTTCTGCCACTACCCTAGGCTGTTCATCTGCCAACAAAGGTGGTGTTTCTTAGATGGAGTTGGTAAAGTGTCTGGTTTTGGACTGGGCAGCATCACATTGTTCATAAAACGGGTTGGGTGGCTGGGCAGGTAGGTGGTTCGGCGCTTACACAAAATTGACGAATATTCACTTCTTTCAGCTTCTTGCAAACGGCATTCTGGCCCTCTTTTCTTACTTCTGTATCGTTTTACTTACAAAATTCTTAGCCTCTCCTATTTCTCTTTCCACTACTCTGAAGGGAATTACAATTGGCCCTTAGGTCCCTGGGTAGAGGTGGCGAATTGCACTTATCACTACCCTTTGTAGCTCAACCGAACCTAACCAAGCCTAACTTTCAAATATTTCTTTTTTAACTTTATTTACAAAATTTATTTAAATTAAATGTTGCCACTTCAAAATATTTTTAAAAACTTACTATCATGAAAGTTTAACTATAAACTTTAAAAGTGAATAAAGATAACAAATTTACTTTTTATAAACAATTTGCAAAAGTTAAAACTTGTTTTACATGTGTATGTGGTCAGCAATAAATGTTGGCAATTAACAAAGTTTATTTTAGTTTAAATTTTTGTATTTTTTCTTTATCACAAACCAACCTCTTTGCCTAAGTTTGCAAAAACCCAAAAAGGGGCAAAAAAGTTTTAAGTAAAAGTAAAACATACAAATATTTAAAAGTATTCATCACACATTTTTAGATGCCTTTTTTTAGATGTCTTTAAAAAGTGGGCTAAAAACAACATTTTTGATTTTAACATTTCAAAAAATTTTCCTGGGATTGCTTGGCTCTCTTCATTGCTAATGTTATGTTGTTGTTGTTATCCTTTTATATCAGAATAGTTTTCTTTTTCAATTTCAGTTTATTTGTTAGGAGTTTAATACATATTGGTGCTAGTTGTTGATTACTTCATTTGTCCAGAAATGTGTCAATTTAAAAGTTTTTTCTTGTTTGAAACTTTTATAAAATTTTTAAGAATTTTTTATTTTTTCACTTGTTATTTTGAGTGGAAGTTTAGGTTAATCCTTTGGTTTGTTATATAAAAAAAACCTAAATCGGTGTAAGCACCTTGCAAGGATATAAGGACTTGTTTTACTGCTGTAGTACAATGGAAATTGTCCCCTAATTCATAACAGAAGACTCCAAAGGGATTCATTAATTTGCTACTTTACCTTAAGCCCTCCCATGACATTTGCTTTTGAGATTTTGTTAATTTTTTCAATAGAGAAATTGCTTTAAAATATATTTTCTAAATATTTATTACAAAACTTTTTGTCATAGCCTTAATCCAAATTCGCCAATGTCAGCTACTTTACAACTTGCAATTCTGTTTTATTTAAAGATTTTTGATTTTTGTTAAGGACAAAAAAATAAATTTTTATCATTTAGAAAGTTTTTTTTTTCGTCCTTAACTTTATTTTGATTGCAAGTATGTGACCGACCATCAATGGCACAATCATTTACAATGTAAAATGAAAAGCAAACAGGTCAAAAGTATCAAATAAAAAAGAAAGAAAGAGACAGAAAATTCCAGGAAAAAAATTTCAGTTAACTAAGCATTAAATTAGAAGCTTAAACCTCATCGAAATATGCTTAAAATAAAGTTTTTTCAGATTTAAGAGTTAAGTTAAAAATAATAAAAATGTATAATAAAAGAGACTAAATCATCTCAGCAAAGAAGTACGAGTACCATTTCTTGGCTGTGTTGAATTTAAAATTCTTTTTACCAATGAAAACCCCTTTAGCCCAAAAATGCTAAGAACCGTTTTATACGACAATGATTCAATCTCAGATTTTAAAATCCTCTTAGAAAACAAAACAGCGACACGAAACAAAACATGTAACTTCCACCTTTAAAATATCCGAGAAAGAAGCATCGTTCAGCTGATTCTAGCGTATGCTGCTCTATTTAGTGTGGGGCAAAACACGGAACAGGGCAATGTCAGAAATTTGTTTGGTGAGGTCTATGGCTTTATATTCGTTGCTTTCAGAGGTGCAGTAAAGTACTGCCCTTATGCGTTCTGGTTGCCAAACTTTATTTTTTTTAATAATAACCAGCACTCAGGGGATGACCCCTATACATGCATTGCATTGTGTTGGTATCAGGAAAATAGGTTATGGGAAGGAGGATAAAGGGAGTAGTGTTTGTGGACATTTGATTTAAATTTCTCAATATTTACTTTAACAAGAAAGACATTACTATGAAGTTTATTCCACATACGAACTGTGTGACCAAAGAAGGAATCCTCCTTGTAATGTGTGGTGCGATTCACTGGCCAGTCGACTACGTATGGTTTTGCACTTCTAGAAAAACGTGTATCACGCAAAAAGCTCCGGGTTTCGGGAAAAAGTTCCCTGATTTCCTCAGAGCACATTCCATTACAGTAACGATAGAACAGCGAAACACACCCCACATACACGACGGTGTTTAAGTGAATCAAGACGACTAGATACCACAACGTCGCCGTTAAGTATCTTCGCTCGTTCCTGTACGCGGTCAAGTAGCCCAAAAATACACTTTGGGGCACCAGCCCATACATGAGAGTTGTATTCCATTTTCGGTCGGATATGGGTGGTATAAATATTGAGAAGATCAGAAACCAAGACACAAGAAATATGTGTTCCGTCCAGCGGACATCGCACTGGATTTTCATGGCCAGAACATTGAGAGTCTCTGTCTTTTCAATACTTATACCATCCATTAATACAGACGAGGCAGCATCATAAAATGTGCGTTTATGTGTCAAAAGACAACATTGAGTTTTACGGGCATTAAAATCGACCCTATTCGCACGGCCCCAATTGGAGATGACCATCAGATCGCTATTAATCGAAACATCCATCGTCTGTCTCTTAGCTTCATTCTCCAAAGCGCTAGGCCTATGGTCAAACGAGTACGAATGGCATATACTGCTGTCGTCTGCAAAGGAATAAATAGGATTCGAAATTTGACATAGAAGATCATTCAAAAAGATACGGAATGAAGTAGGAGAGAGGATGGAGCCTTGCGGGACCCCTGAATTGATTTTGAACTCCTTGGAAAAGATCCCATTTATAAAAACACGAATAGCGCGATCTCTGAGAAAACTTGATATAGATTGAGAAAATTTTTCACTGACCCCAAAAGCAACAAGTTAAGATAGAAGCGCACAGTGCCAGACTCTATCAACTGCCTTAGATATGTCTAGAGCTACCACTTTACTTTCGCCAAAATGATAAATTGAGGTACACCATTTCTCTGTCAGAAAGACCAGTATGCCCCCCGTAGACCGTTCTCTACGAAAACTATACTGGCGGTCGTTTATACCGCTTATCTCCAGATAGTTAACCAGGCGGTAGTTAACCATACTCTCCATAACCTTGGAGATCGCTGAACAAATTGCTATTGGTCGGTAATTTTCAGGGTTTTCAGCCTTCCCCTTTTTGGGGATCGGCGTAACATTAGCTACTTTCCAGCACATCGGAAATACTCCGGCATGATAAATACGGCTGAAAAGGTTAGCTTATGGACGCGACAGCGTTGAAGAGAATTCTTTTAAAACCTGTGTGGGTATACCATCCGGCCCAGGGGACTTACTAGTGTAAAAATGTTAGCTTTTTCAACCGGGTCGGTGACTAATATGTCATTTTTTAACAGAGCAGGGATTGAAGAACCTGCGTTATTCCTTACTCTCTTAACAAATGACCAAAAGTTCCTGCTGCCTTTTGGGGGCATAAAGAACCTTTGCATGCAGACGCTGTTCGAACGAAGCCCTTTCGCGCCTGAGTACTTTGGCACACGAAGATCTGGCATGTTTGCGTAGCGAATCAGTATCGGCGTTCTTGTTGGCACGTCATATACTAAATGCTTCCTCACTGGACCTTAATGCAACTTTGCAAGTCTGGTTAAACCACGACTTCTGCCCAGGTTTACTGGAGATCTTTTTTTTTTAGTATCTCCGTCGAATGTGCAAGGGGTGGCAAGATTTTCCTTTCATTGGGAAACAGCCTCATGCCTAAAACTCTCAAAGCGCTGTTTTAAACTCTGCCATAGTAAACCATACGGTCATTATCTCTTATTAGAAATTTTTCCTGAATGCTTGAGTGGTGGTTAACCAAACGCTGTGGTCTAGGGGTTTACTAATAAATGATTGAGAGTACTGACACAAAACCGTGCCCATTCTGTGTTATGGTAATGCCCATGGTAATGCCCAGCACTGACTTCACACAATCTAAAACTCCTTAGATATATTTCAAAATCAATCCCCTGTTATTTTTGCCTTCTCTCTAGCTCTTAAATAATGCTGTTATAAGTAACAATACTCTTTTCCAATTGTCAATTAGTCTTAACAATTACACAAAACTTTCAAAATTATTCTTGTTATTGTATAGTCATGTAGTGTCTTTATTTATAATTTAAAAATGCTTTTAGCTGCTCTCTAGATTGTTATTTAAAAGCAAAGTGACACTATAATAAAAGTTCAAAGCATTCTCACATTCTTCCACATTTCTTTCCTCTTGTGAACTCCCCCATCAATAAATAAACTTTTAGCCAATTAACAAAGTTTATGGCATTTTATTACAAGTGGATTTATAAAGAGATCAATTTTTGCAAAAAAAAGTAAAAAAAATAAAATAAAACAAATTTTTAACTTGTCTTTTTGTTTTGTGTGGCACATCAAATCCCAAGCATGAAACAAAAAAAATTAAGGATAAACCAAAGGACATAAACTTTCAATGATATGACCCAAATCTTTTTTGTAATACGACTAAAACATGTTTATTACGTTTAAATATAAGTGTTGGGACAGTAAATAAAATTTTGTTTTCTTGAATTTTATAATTGTCAGTGTTAATAAAATTGTGGAAAAACTCAAAAAATTAAACTGAAAAGAATTAGTAAGAAAATAAAAAGTTTAAGGATCAAATAATGGTGTCAGAATTTTATGTTTTATTTGACAATTAAATAAAAATGTCTTTTATGAAAAAAGTTAATCAAAATGAAAAAGGAATTTCAGTTATAAAGTAAGAAAAAATAAATAAAAAACAATTAATCAAAAAATTTTTTTATTTAAATAAAAGCAAATTAATTAAGGGACTGTAATAATTAAACAAAAATAAGTCTCAAAATAAAATATTTATTTTTTTAATTTTTATAACTTTTTTCAAAAAATAATTTTTATTTTTGTGGCAGAAAAAAATGTTATTTTTAGGTTTTTAAATTTTGATTTTTATAGCATTTATGAAAATGATTTAGGAAAAAAATTGAAAAATAATTGTTATTTCTTGAATAAATACCAAAGAACAAATCAAAACAAAAGAAGGAAATCAAATAATAAATAAAGAAAAAAAAACTTATTCTTCTTGTTTTCTTCAAGCTTTAGATCTTTTTGTTTTTTATATTTTATTTTATTTGGCCAATATTTCGCTACCTCAATGTGTAGCTTCTTCAGAGCTTATATATTTGTTTACAATTATTTGAAAAATTTTTTTTTTTTTGAAAAATATTAAAAAAAAAAAATTAAAAAAACAGTTTTTTATTGCAATTTTTTTAACATAAATTAAATCAAATTAAACCAGGGATCGTATTAATTTAAAAAAAATAATTGGGGTATTCAAACGGTATGCTATCAAGTCATATTGTCTTAAATTTTTAAAATTTTACAATAGTTTAAAAAAATTGTTGTTGTGCTTAAATGAAAAAAGTTCTATAATAAGACTTTTTGAACTGTATTTATTGTTTTGTCATACAAAGTAGAAACCTGAGCCGGGCGGCCGAGACTCTTTAGTGAAGCCGTTGATATAATAAACAAGTCGCTGTCATTAATTTTTAAATATTTTCAAATTACTTATTTTTCGGTTTTCTCCAGCAGCTGATTCAAATTTAAAATAGCACACTTAATTATGAACGGATGCTCACAAAAGTAGTATTTTTTCGTTTTATTTTTTTAAGACAAATGACTTTATGACTACCTTGTGAATACCCTAAATAAGTCTAAAAAATAATAATTATTTTTGAATAATCATAACAAGTAAATAAAAAGAAAAAGTGTTGCCATTAGAAAAATTTGCTCTAACGTAAAAATTAAAATTGCTAAAAGAATATACAGAAATACAGAAACAATTACTGTATCCTTATTACAATTAAATTTGGGTTAAATCGAAGATATTTACTACCAACAAGCAAACAGCACCGAACATAGAGTGCTGCTGGCAGGCTATAGCGTGTTCTGTAAAGGCATTCATCTTTGTTGATGTCGCGAAATTGAACTTTTTCAAGATTTTTTTTTATTAAAAATCTTATTACAATAGTAAAAAAACAAATAAATTAGCCTGATGAGCTACACAGAACTTTAAAAATTGTTCAAAAGTTCGCTTAAATTAAAGTTTTTTGAAAATATCCCTGAAGGAACTTCTCAAGGTTGAATAAACAAAAATTATTAAAAACAAAGGCCGAAAAAAAGGATATTGAATTAAAATAAAATTATTCTAATAATTATTTTTTTTTTAAATATTTAAATAAAAATACAAAAAAAAAAATTATTTGAAAAAAAAGTAGTTAAATACCATCAAGGTGGTGTGCTCTATATGACTTCTTTCACTGAAAATTCTAAAATAATTAATATTTTAAAAAACTTTTTTTTTAAAAACACTCTTACTCTTTTGCATTAAATAAAGTTCATTTTAATTTAATTCACTTTTTTTTCCTTTTGTTTTGTTGACATTCATTTCTATAATTTATTAACATTTTTAATTGCATATATTACCATTAACAATTTACGCCCTTTCTGTTATGTACAAAAAGTTGTGCTAATAAAATGCTTAATTGTGTTGTTGTTAATTCATTAAATTGAAACTTGTCTTCCTTTAGTGTGTTTCTAATTTCCATTTGTTTTTGAGGAAAAAGTTTCTCTTCGTACTATTTACTTAACTAACAAACACAATGAGTGTCATGGTTTTAATAAAAACAAGTAAGAGCAATATATTCGGCTGTGCCGAATCTTATATACCCTTCACCTGATCTAGGTAAGTTGTTTTCGAACCTTTTTATATTTAATTATTTGTGGTGAGTCTAAAGTACATAGCTGTCATAGTTTTCAAAAGAGAAAACTTACAACCTTTCAACATTAAGGATCAATAATATAAGGACTTTATGGGGTCGCAAGGGGATATTAATATAAATTGCAAAAAAAAAATTAAAATGAAACAGCAGGAACGATATAGTGTTTCTAAAAAGACGAACAAACAACCGAGCAATAAATATTTGTCGTAAGAAAGACAGTTAAAAGAACAATATTCGTATAACTTCTTTAAAATTAATAATTGCCTTCTATGCGCTTCTCAAAATTTTAAAGGCCTTTCGTGTAGCAGATATGGATTTTTAATATAAAAAAACAACTAATTTACATGATTTTTCTCTTAAAAAAAAATAAAAACAAGCAAAAGCGTTATATTCGGCTGTGTCGATTATAAGACACCCTACATATTGGTCTTTTAATATACCCAGCCATCTTTTCTAGTCGAGTTATTTTGTACTGCAAATATTGTAATGAAAATAGTTTGTTCCGGGTTTGAAGTCCATAGCAATTCTAGTTTTCGAAAAAGAAAACTTTGCAAAATTTAAACGTTTGTTTGTATAATAGAAAAACCATGTAGAAGGTTTGAGGTCGAAAGTTTTAAATGTACTCGACATTATTCGTTTTAAAGGTTTATTAAGAGTTGTTAATTCGTTTGGCAAGTTCTAGTCCCCCTGCTCTACTCCCATTATTATTTTCCAAAATGTAAGAATTATTTGATCATCCCTCTTTGTAGAACATTCGAATTCGATAGCAGTTATAGTTTCCCAAATATAGCGTAACAAAAATTTTATAAAAACTATTCATTTCCCCTCCCACTGCTTCTATTTAAAATTTTTTTTCCAAAATGTAAACCTTCTTGTCCAAGTACTTCTTGTAGAATATTTGAAGTTGATAGCTGTATAGTTTCCGAGGTTTGGCGTTTCGAAAATTTCATAAAAATTGTTAACTTGTATGGCAGCTACCTCTTCCCCTGCCCCTACCCAAATTTTTTTTAAAAAATAGGTATTCTTGTCTGTTTAGGTTTTGTTGAACGTTTAAAGTCGGCAGCTGTTATAGATTCTAAGATTTTGAAATTTTGATTGAAATATTTTACAAAATTTGTGCCATTGTAGGGGAAATACTACTTCCTGATCCTATTTGAAAAAATTTATTTCCCTAATTAAGGTCCGTATCTGCAAAGAATCCGTGCCGAGTTTTGTGGCAGAAGTGACATATTTACTGAGATATATAGGGATATATGCACGGATCTTTTCCTAACAAATGGGGTATTTTGGGTTTTCGCTTATATCTTAGTCAATAGTAAATGTTTTTTTTTCTGATTTTAAATAGAGATGATCTCAGGGATATTTCTGATTGTTCGATTGATTGGAAACTTGATTTTAACAGACACACAGACGGGATTTAAAATATATATACTTAATGGGGTCGCAGATGGATAATAAAGAATTTGCAAGCAGAATGATAAAGTAGTATATACCCTTATCACTATGTGGAGGGTTTTATTTATTAAAACCAAATAAGAGTTGAAGGTTTATTTGTGGCCTCTACTCTAGTGACATATGAAAGTGATGAGAAAAAATTAAATTAATTTTGCGTCAGATGTAACATATGTATAATTGGTTTTGCGCAAAGCTTTTTGAAAATATTACATATACTCGTATTTTATAAAATTTGTTTATACCAAATTTGCTTTCGATGTAAGGCCATGCTGACTTTAGATATATGAGCATTTTCAAACAGTATTGTGAAAAGGTATCAAAATTTTGTGAAAATTATATATTTTAAACTAAATTTAGGAATTACTGCGAGTAAAATTGCATTCAAACTAAGCATACAAAATTTTGCTATTTTTGTTACTTTTACTGATATTTTCTTTCTTAAGTTTTTTTTTTATTGAATTTGATTTATTAATGTTTTTCTAACAGCCAAAAGGTAAGATAATTTGATAAAAAAAAAATTACTGAACAATAGTGTTGTCAAAAAGCCGACTTTTTTTAAAACCGGGTTTCCGGTTACCCGAACTTCAAAAAAACCGGTTAATCGGTTAACCGCCTATTTAATTAAAAAAATGTATATAACGTAAAAAAGAATTCATCTTTATTAAAACAACAACAAAAATAACTTAAAAAATAGCATTTGTTATACAAAATTTGTACTTTATGTAATTTATGGTAAGAAAAACAAAAAATAGTGACTAGAAAAAATTTCTGAGGACCAAATGTGAATTTTATCAAAAAAGATAAAACACCATTTGACTTCTTATATAATACATACTTTTGGAAAAACAGCTAATATATTTATGTATATTATTTTTTTCTTGTTTTTTCCCAATTTCTTACAAATTTCATTTACTAAACACACAAAAAATAATTCACAGCGAAATGATAGCACTAGCTGATAACAGTGCGGTAAACACAAAAATAAATAAAGAAAAATTGACGATTTCCACAGATATAATTAATCGGTTAACCGGGAGGAGAAACCCGGTTTCTTAAAAACCGAAAATATAGCCCAAAACTGCGTTTTCGGTTAAGCGAAATTGACAACACTACTGAAAGAGTATCAATTAACAAAAAATTTCTAATTTGTTTCTCTTAATTTTTCCACGTCGCGTTCTTTTCCATAAAAAAACGTTTTCAATCAATATGTCGTAATTGTTGTAATCATAAGGCTGCAAGTATTATGTTAAAAAACATGTTTTATATAGTTAGTTAAAACAACAAACTTTTTTTTGTAAAATTATTAAATTAAGTGTCATATTTTTTTTCGCGAGAATGTGTCACGTTCTTCAGTCAAAATGGCTTTTTGATCGATTAAGTTGTAGTGGTTAATACACGAAAACTTAAGGTATGACAAACATGTTTTTAAGTAATTAATTTGCTTTTTGTCAGATTTTTGGGGTGACCTCTTTTTACTTCCTTCCTCCCGTTTTGTCGACAATCTAAGCATGCCTAAAAGAAAGAAACTAATAATAAAACAGTATTTTGGAAATTTGAGGCCCTATGCTCCATAAGGAATAAAACGGTCAAAAAGACAAGTTTATATGATAAATACAAGATCTTTTTCGTCGAAACTTGGTTTGCTCAGATCGCATTTTATTGTCCAGATAGTTCTGCATCCTCTCTAGGATGGTCTTCAAGAACACATAAAATGGCCTAAAGCCTAAAAAATTTTGGTTAAGAGGGGGCTTAGGAGAAATGTTCTATAATGCATTGATGTCTTTCAAACAACTGTTCTCGTTTCAAATACTTATTCGTAATTTATGTGAATAAAGGTGATTTCCAGGTGCAAATCTCTATAGGACCCGTACAAGTACGTATAGGGTACTTATGGCCACAATCATGCTTTCCACAGTCAGCCATCTGAAGGGGGCTTTGTCAGCACCAATTACTTTTAATTTTAAAACTTTATAAAATTATATGTACTTTAATAGCTGTACTTTATTAATAAGAAGTTCATAAACATTCAGCCGAGTGGACAGACAAATGTTGTTTAACACCTGTTTATGTAGTGTCATCAGGGTATTTGCTGGTTTGCACTTTTACACCTTTATTTTTAATAAATTTGTTGACAATGCAAAGGTTAATTAACTAAACATATTTATAATCCTTTTATAATTTTGGAACTCGGTTTTTCAAAAAAGTGTTTTTTTATTTGTAAAAAATATTTTGTCAAAATTTGTTTGCTTGCCAGTTAAGGGTTAATATATGTTTAGACACAAATATGCTGTTTGTTTACTGCTCATCAACATATTAAAACTCTACCCAAACAACTTTTTAATGAGTTACTTTAGTTATTCTGTTTTCCTCTTTTCTAATTTTCACTTTTCACATTTTCCTCTCTTTTTGCTTTAGGTCTGTCTTACTTGTCATTCCTTTTTCAGGGTGTTGTGACAAACTAAGGTACAACTATAAAAACTCATAAAAAACATTAAATATACGTACTCGATTAATAAAAAAAATCTAAGTTCACAAATGTAATATAAAAAGCTTGTTAAAAAATTTTAAAACTTAACGAAACTACTTTAATGTAATTTTGTTTTTATTGAATTTTGTTTTTGTTGTTGTTTTCGTTGCAGCATGCAAAGGATCCAAAGATAACTTAAGTAGTGTTTTATCTAGTTTTTCTCTACTCATTTGCCAACCACTACCAGGAGTTTTTCGACAAAATACCAAAATTAAGTTTAAATTAGTTTGAAAAACAGTTTTTATGATTAAACTTAATTGTTTGTAAAACTTTGTTAAACAGGTTGAGTGTTTTTTTTTATTCGTTTTATTTTTCCTTGTTTGTTGTTTTTGGTGCCTTTTTAAAGGATAATATTACCAATGTTGTTTTGTTAAGTAAATTAAATTAAAAATTTTGTTTTCGTTTTATAGGGCCTTATTGAAAAGATTAGCCAGGATGCAGCAGATAGTTGGCAAAATATTACAAATTAAGGACTTTTAGAAAGACTATTTAATAAAGTTTTTGGTTTCAAAAGTGATAATAAAATATTAAACATAACACTAGAACTATAGGGAAACTCTATTTTCTTATCAATATTTTTTAAAAGACAGCCTCAGTTGTAACAGTCGAAATTTTTGAAAAAGATTTTGGCCGTTTTTGTATATTTTCGGGGGTATCTTGGTGATAGCTAAGTAAATGTAAGTCGTTAAGGGTCTTACGTGACACCTGCCATGCTGGCAATAATTTGCAGTGCTCTCAACACTCGGTGGAAACAACGCGTCCATCAGCGCGCCCAGAATGGCTCACTTTGCCACCCAGGTACCAATTCTCTGCCATGACTCTGTGTAGCCATAACAGACCCCATTGGTGAGGAGTTGGGCTATCTTAACCCAAATTGCGTTTCTAGTTTTGATCTCGCTTCTTCATAATCACAATAGATCCGCGCCAACAAGACACCTCTCCAAACAGCACCCAAACTTAAGCAAGAAAGATTATGATTATCATGTCGCACCCAACGAATGCAATACCCAGCTCTGTTTGACGGATCTTTTTCTCATTTAGACAAATCAATTACTCCACCATCATCAAAGCTTCATAATCTTTTCACCGCCAGTCAGGACCGAGTCCCGCACATGCTTCAACATGCCAATGCTGGCCTTTTTATTATTTACTACTACTTTGACGGGATCCTATTTTAGATCCTAGGGTCCCCAGCTGTAGCTAGTTTCCCTATTCACCTACTTCCAAACATACTTACACCTTTTCAGCTATTAGCCTACTTAAACAGTTGCTCATGTGCCTGGGTAGACCTGCCAAACTAGAAACTCTATCTTGAGAGCCTGAGGTTCATATAAGACCGCTAACGCAATCACTCCGGGAGCCGTACAGGCCGGACCCCAGCATATCAACTTTTGATCTCAGTTGCCCCGCTTGGGGATAACCACAGCCACCACGTGAACTCCCGAAGGAGACCTCACCATTAATCAGTTCATGCACTGGTTAGCACATGGGGCCAACTGATTCCCGTGGTATCAGATAGGACTCTGGTCAGCCTCGGAAATCTACTTCCGTATCATTCCTACCAATTTCTAATTAACACAGATAAGGTATTGGTACCCTTAGAACCTTGTATTGCTGTGCAACTTAATGGCGATGTATATGACACAGCGACAACAAGGACCACCTGCCTCAAGCCAGACCAGTTAATAACCACTGATCCCTTTAAGCCCTAAACAAATTGTTTTCAATTTAACCATGTCTGTTATCCTTTGGAAGCTACCCGGTTGATACCACGAGGAGGTAGACTTTGGCAGTTGTGCTGATGGAACGTGTCAACAACGTATTAACAATTGTTCTTTGTAAGCAGTAAATTTTCTACTCAAAAAAGAGCAAGACTTTAAGGGTGTCCCAAAAGTTAAGAAAAGTGGTATTTTAGAACGTGTTAGAAACAACAAAAGACGGTTTAGTTAGGCAGCTAATATTTTTAATTAACTCATAAAAGCCGTAGTCCATTTTTAACCTTAAAAATTTATAACTTAAGTCGGAGGTACTCTGATATTTTTTGGGGATGCCACTGCAGCTTATTTTATACCCAGACCCTGCACATACGCGGCAGGGGTATTATGCGTTTGTGTAGAAGTTTATAATGCCTAAAGTTATTGGCCTAAGGACGATCTTAAAGCATACTTATCGACTCACAAATCACTGCTTGAGTCGATGAAAACATGTCTGTCCGTCCGTCTATCCGTCTTCTTGTCCCTGTATTCTTGTAAACACGCAGCATTTCGGGCCGTTAATGGCTCTTATATTATTTTACCATCTTAAAATTTTGCAAACTTGTTTATATTTATGCCACTATTATACTGAATTCAAAACTTATGGGTCTACTTTTCCTATAGCCTCCATACAATTGTGGTGTGGGGTATAATATGGTTGGTCTTGACCGATTATAACATTTTTTTTTGCTTTTTATCAGGAGACCGATAAGAATAGTATTTCGGAAGAAAAAAAACTTTATGCCGTTTTGTATGTGACTAATGTTATTTTTATTTAAATTTATTGAGATGCTGTTATTTTTATATATTAAAAGAAAAACTAAATTTTTAATAAAAAAATAATCATTTTCTACTTCTACTCATTAATCACTATCATGTTCATTACTTTCAAAACTACCCCTTAACTATCAGTTTTGATTATGCCATGAATATATCTGAATAAAACGTTTTGTATGACTACAAAGTGCTTAAAATTATTCATAATTTAATATTCCTTTTTTATTTCTTTTTACTGCATATCTCTCAAAAAGTCATAAATATTTTATTATTATCATGTGATTATGAGTTGACGTTTAGCGTCCATCTAACGTTGATTTAGACTCAGCATTAAAGTAAGAGAAAAATAAAAAACCAGAAACAAGAAGAACAAAGACTTAAGTAACTTTACGTTTAAGCATTTCAGATGACTTTTCAACATTTCCATTTGATATTCATAAGCAATGATAATGATATAATGCTTTAAATCTTGAAACGTTAAGAAAGTAGAAAAAAGGAATGAGTTTTGCCAAGGGAACTGCAATGGATATTTAGAAAAAAGCAATAAATTTCTTTTGCTTAAAAAAGTTTTTTTTTATAAATTTAATAAAAAATTTTTGAAGCTAAAAAAGAATATAAATTAGATACGTTAAAATATTTTAACAAAAAAATTATATCGTCAACGATTTTATAATGTTGCTTTTTCAGTTGCCAATGTTTGGGACACCCTGCAATTGCATCAGCGAACATGCTGCTAAGCACCATATATCATGTGTTAGTCAATTCCAAATTTATATCAAATTTGCTGTTTAAAACTTAAATTCTAAACAACATATATTTGGCAACAAGTCCCACTGTGCAGCGGTCTTAATAAAAACTTTGCAAAAAGAACAATGAACAATAAAACATTTTTTTCCACCGTCATACAGTGATGTAAAAAAAAATAAAAAGAAAAATATAATTTATGGCTGAATTATTCTGATAACTTACGCAAAACGAAAGCAAGAATCAGAGAGTAAGAATACAAAGAAAACAATGATTATAATGAAATATCTTTTAGAAGGAAGTGTAATACAAATTAAAGTCAGAAATATTAAAAATATATGTACCTCTTGATACAATATTTTAAACAATAAATTTGTTACAAGACATAACAAAGTTGTTGAAATTATTAAAACTTAAGTAAAGGACGTATATAGTGCAATCTTTTGTAAGGAATAAAAAAATATGATTTATTTACTGAAAAGTTATAGCAATTTGTCACATTCTTTAACCGTGAGAAGAAATAATAATAAAAGTGCTAAAAATTGGTTGGGTGAGGATTTTGAACTCTTTGTATAAATGTAAGAACTAGAACTAGTCCCTGTCTTAATCAACCTTTCACAACAGCGTCTACACAACAATACTGAGTTTTAGCTGGAGTTAATTCTTTGTGACATTTTATAAGAAAATTTCATACGATTATCGTAGGTAAACAAAAACAAAATAATAATATATAATATTCAAACATTTTTATACCCTTCACATAAGTGCTTAGGGCATATATACGTTTGTCATTCTGTTTGTAATTTCTTTAACATCCCTCTGAAAACCCAAAAAGTATATATTTTCTTGGTCCTTATAGATACAGAAATCGATTTAGCGATGTCCGTCTGCCTGTCTTCCTGTGTTATGGTTGCAATAAACTTATAAAGTTCCCCGATGTTGCGTATACCTGTAAGTGTTATCAAACCATCAGAAATATCTTTGAGCATATTGCTTTAAAATTCCGCAAAATCGCTTGAGCGAGATATAAGCCAAAACACCAAGACTACCTCTGTTTATATCTCAAAAAATTGTGCATTAAAAACTTTTACAACTGCCCCGGAGTTGCCCCGCACAATATGCAATGTAAGACCCAATCCTATTAATTTTTTTCTCACAAACATTTTTTTGAAACATACTTGCATCTGTCTTCGCCCCCTAACAGGGTTACCAGACAAAGTTTAATTTTTTTTTATTGTTTTTAAGCCGATCCCACATCATCCAGGGTGCTCCCCCAAAAAAAGTAAAATATAAGATCGGCCTCAATTAGTTTTTTATCACAAATATTTTTTTGGAACAAACTTACCTTCTATTTTCAGCTCCTAACATGGTTGCCACACAAAATTTTAAAAATAATAGAGTAAAAACTCCTTAAACTTCCCTGGAGTCGCCTATAGGGAAATAAAATGTATCACAGACCACATTCTAAAAACATTTTTTTCTCCTATTACCATCACACAAGGGGGTTGCCGTAATAAATTCAAAAAATGATGTAAAGACGTCCATAATTTCCTCAGACTCGGCCTAATAATGAAATGATGTAAAAACACCTTGGAGAAATAATACCGACCCCCATTATTTTTCCCTTTCAAACATATTCTAAAAAATTTGTATATCCTATCACCATCACCCAAAGGGGTTGCCATACACAATTTGCAAAAGTGATGTAAAAACGCCCATAATTTCTTCAGACTCGATCTTAGAGATATAAAGTGTACGACAGGCCCCATTAGTTCCCTCCCCCCAAACATATTCCTAGAATATACTTACCCCTTATAGGCATCACCTAAGGGGGCTGCCATACAAAATTTACAAAAATGATGTCAAAACGCTCATAGCTTCTCCACAGTCGGTCTTAGAGAATTAAAGTGTATTACCGAACCCCATTAGTTTTCCCTTCCAAATTTATTTCTAGAATATATTTACCCCTATGCCCATCCCTAGAGGAGTTGCCATACAAAATTTGAAAATATTAGGGTAAAACCCCTTTAACTTCCCTAGTCACCCTAAAAGGGTTAAGATTAAAATATTACACCGACCACAATTTAAAAATTTGAAATATTTTATTAAAAAAAAATGAATAAAAATAAAAAGAAAACTTCGGGCCTTAGAAAGACCAATGTTAAGGGTATATAAGATTTGGCATAATCGAATAAAGCGCTCTTACTTATAACGGTTTAACATTTCTTAAGAGCCTGCCTATGCTCTAAGGTTGAGATCAAAAATATATTTATTATGGGAACCGCTTCAAATCATCAACCGATTTTCGAACAATTTTTTTAAATTGTTTCCTTTTATGTGATGATTGTTTGTTCAATCTAGGTTTTGATACCGACAAAAATAAATTTTTGGCTCATAATAAAGTCAGAAAGGGATTCTGATACAATCGGTATTATTATTAACACATTATTACCCCATTATATGCCTGTACCTTTTGTATATGATGTGGGTAAAAAAATTTAGAATAAAATAAAATTTTTTCGGTATTATAGAAGTACATATATGTATGTATGTAAGTGTCCATTGATAAATTTCTTTTGCCGTACGCCCGAAGTAAAAAAAAAGTTGAGAGAAAGAGAAAAATCGCCACTTAGTAAGGGCAATGCTCGTTGTGTATTCTTACTTTCGAAATTTAATAATGTTTGATAAGATTTGAGCTGATAAGATTATGCCATTAATTTGATTTTTTTAAACATTTAATCAATAATTTTAATAAACTTTAAGACAAACATTTCTTTTATAACAATTTAATTTTTAATTGTAGTTTACGTAGGACGTAAGAAAGTAATATATAACTTGCGGGACAGAAACAAGAGTTTAAGATAAATATTCTGACACCTTAACTTTTGGAATTAAAAAATAAACATGTCCAATCAACACTTATTTGTAGTAGCAATTGTTGCCACGGCTTGTGTTTTGCTAATGTCTCACTCTGAAGCCATAAAGACAAGCCAAATTGAAATCTTAAAAAATAGTTTTCTGCCGGCGGAATATAGAAATACAAATTTTACATTGGGCAAGTAAAAACAGAAAAAACCTATTTATTTTTTTATAATTATTAAAAAAAATTCTAAAATGTTTGCAACTTAAAACCTTTCAAAAGAAATTTGTTGAAAAAACTAAAAAAAAAAAATAATCATGTAATCCCAGCCCTGCGAGTACTTAAAATATTATCTCCCAGCAAACATTTTTTACCTCTTAAAAAGTCTTTGCTAAAATGCACTTCTTTTATTTATTTATATTTCTTTCAGATGACTTAAAACGCGTCTTTAAAGAAAAATGTAAAAAAGCTACAGATGAAGACAACTCTACAATTTACCAAGAAGTGGAAAAACAAGCCCTTAAACTAACAAAATGCCTTTCTGGCTTAACCAACTTAACAGCTATACAGGAAGAAATTGAAACTGCTCGCCCCATAGGGGAGCTGGATACAGTTTTTCATAAATATTGTCAAAAAGCTCCCGAGTTAGAAAAATGTTTTAAAGAATTTAATGCAGCCATACAGCCTTGTCTGACAAAGGATGAAAAAGCACAAAATGCCATAATGATGCGCATTTTTACAGGCCTTTTGGGTTTTATGTGTACCCGTGGTGGGGATCAAATTGCTTTATTTGTAGCAGAGGAGGGACCAGAGTGTTTTGAAGCCAATAAGGAAGCCATTAGCCACTGTGCCAACATGTCGTTTAGTGAGTTTGTTCCAAAGAATGGCGCCATGCCTGACCTTTTCAATTTGCCAGACTTTGTCTTACAGCCAGAACACTGTATTGATTTGTTAAAATTTGAAACCTGTACCGTTCACCATTTGGAACAGTGTCAAGAAATAACACCAGCCAATGTAGCAGAGTCTGTATTTAAATTTATTAAAAATGAAACGAGTTGCAAATCATGGTTGGAAAACAAGGGCAAAGAGAGATCGGTTTTGAAGGATCCCAAAAAATCTGCTGCCAATCTGGCCCATATAAGCATTTTGGTTAGTTGCATGACCTTATTTGTAGGTTTAATATCAAAGTATTTTATTTAAAAAGAAGAACTTAAAGTGATTTTTTTGTTATTTTTTATAATTGTGATTTTATTTGCTTTTACTTTCTATTTTTTAATGCAAACTTCAATGGAATAACAATCATGTACAAATTTGTCAATAAAGTTTGAGTCATTTGGTTGAAATCTTATCTTATCAATTAGTTGTTATAGATTGGCAAGTAATTTGTTGTTGAAATTTTTCTGTGCTGTTTGAACAAATATATATTTTTTTTAAGTTGAAAATAAAAATTTAACAAAAAAATTATTTTAACCATAATTTATACCGTTTTATTATGAAAAAATTGTTTGTAGAGAACCTTAAAGCACCAGGTGGCGATCAAGGATTAAAAGAACAAGATACTCCTTAATTCTTAAAATAGAAATAAAAGATCACCTGCAATAAGACGAAGGATTTTAAAGTTATTCTTCAAACAATTCTTCAAAAAATTTAAGAAGCCTTAATAATGCGGTTCCCAATTATACTTCTTCACGTAAGACGTATTTCAAATAATTAAGGTTTTGTAATTGGCTTCTAAAAGCAAGACTTAAAAGTTATATTTTTATAACCATAAGCCACAATTCTATTGGTTTTCCAGGAAAATTTACTTAAAGATACACTTCTAAAGTTTGAAAGCCTTAATACCCTGAAGTGCTCCCATGCTATTCTGCTTTGTTAAAGTCGGCTTTACATGGTAGTTTGCTTAAGTAAGAGGTTAAATGACACCTTTTTGACATTAATACACCACTTAAAAAATGTATTGAGTTTTGAAACCCATAGGTGGACCAAGGAATGGAGAAAAGGTCATTCAATTTGCGCCTTAAATATAACTCATTGAAACACTTAACCGTGACTTAAAGCTTATCTCCGATTGAGGCCGCGCGAATAGGATAGATTTTAGTTTCCGTAAGACCCAATGTTTTCTTCTGACATATAAATGCACAGTGGCCCATGCTGCATCTTCTGTATTAGTGGATGGTATTAATAGATAGAAGCTCTTCGTATTTTTAGCATAAAAATTTAGTGCGATGTCCCTTAAACTGATCACTTTTTCTTAGTGTCGAAGAAAGCATATAAGTGTCTTGCTTACTAAAACGGTGTAGAAATTAATTTGGTTGGTTTTCGTGGTAGTTCGCTACACGCAAACTGTTAATTAGAGTCTAAATGACCCCGTTTTGACAACACCACACCACAAGTTGATAGGTCCTCTTTAACTATGGTCCAAGGGAAAATGGAGTATTAGACCCACCCTGTCGCATTTATGTATCTCGACAGGTCGTTCAGCCCAATTGCAGATACATCCCCTAAGCTGTTCAGTATATGATGGCCCAGGAACTTGTGCCACTTCACAGCCAGAGCAGGGCATTTGCAGAGAAGATGGAAAACCGATTTCTCCTTTTCTCTATTCTTGCAGCTGTGACAGTGATCGTTAAACGTAAAGACGAGTCGTTCTGCATGCCCTCCCAGCATCCCATTAGCTCCGCCAGCAACTTCGAAATTTCCACGCGATTCCGGTTCATAAGTTAAGTAGTACGTCCGACATCGAAAGAGGGCCACGTTTGCCTGGCGACCTTACACGTATCCAACCTACGCCATCTATCATCAGCAGTGCGCAGAAAGAATCTTAAGATGCTGCTCTTAATAGTCTGCAACGGAATTGCGACTGTATTCACATTGGAGATATTCAGAGCAGATCCTTTCTTAGCTAGCTCATCTGCCAGTTCATAACCATGGTAGCCCCTATGCGTAGGAACCCAAACTAGAGTAATGTCAGACAGCTGCCTTAGCTTAGTCAATTCTGTTCTACACTGACTGACCAATAGTGACGTGGTAGTGTATGATCTGAGTGATAGAAGCGCTGCCCGACTGTCGACAAAAATACCAATATTCCCGCGGATATTTCTGTCCTGTAGTAGTTTACAAGCTTTACGAATGGAAAATATCTCGACCTGAAATTAATTTACGCCATTAGATCTTATAACCGTTTTTAGCACCTTTATCCGACCAAAACTGGAATATAAATCTCATGTATTGGCAGTTGATCCAAAGTCTATTTTGGAGCTACCTTGACCTCGGGTGCCCCAGTAGATCAGTGGTAAGTGCACGAGTCTACCAGTCTGGGGGTTGTGGGTTTGATTCCCACCAGAGACCCTGGTAAGTTTGCTTCATTTTCTGTTCTTTTTTTTCTTTCTTATCCTTCTCTAAATTTCTTCTTTCCTTCCATCTGAACCTATTCTATCTGCCTCTACAGGTAACACAAAGGGACCGAATTAAGCGGACCCAAGTGAGCTGTATCCTTTCCTTCAACGGCTGCCTGTTCTACCTAACCTAACCTAACCTTACCTACCTTAACCTCGTACAGGACTGGCCAATGGGTGACGTCAAGGTATCCAACAGTCTCGATTCACCTAAACATTATTGCAGTTTGAGTTGTGTTTCATTATTCTATCGATACTACAATGGAGTGTGCTCTGAAGAAATCAGGGAACTTTGGGAATTTTTTTCCCGCAATCGGGAATTTTTTTTGGCATGGCACTCGTTTTTCACATCTCGTTGAGCACATCTATTAGTTGTCGACTGATCAGTGAATTGTTGTACGAAATACAGAGCAAATTCGTTTTTTGGTTGAATGATTCGTATGTGGAATCAATTTCCTAAAAATGTCTTTCCCCTGTGGGAAATGTGTGCCAATTTGTTGGTATACTCATCCTGTTACAAAACACGAATTGGACAAAAATTATTGGTCATGATCGGTTAAAAAGGCAAACACCAAGTAACTGGCTAAAAGGTGTTAAGGAGGTTAGGCGAAAAAATAGAAATACTGGTCCCTACACATAAACATACATCTGCTTATAAACACACACACACACACGCGTAAATACAAACAAAGTAGATTGAACAGGATCTTAAACAATTAATGCAAAATTTGTTTATATAGAATTGGCCTGTAATCCGTTCTGAGGTGTTAGTTTTGAACCAATTGCCCCCACCAATGACAACGCAATGTTACTTTTACAGGTTCTCTTCCTATAATGTGCAAGAACTAGAACCAGTCCTTACACCAAGGAACCGTTTACGTCAGTAGTCCTGGACCAGTCCACTTCCCCGTAGGGTCCTTTTACAGTTAAGATTGAAAAATTTAGATTGAATGTCCACAAGCACTACTCTCTTTATCCTTCTTTCCAAAACAATGCATGTATGGGGGCCATCCCCTGAGTGTTGGTTATTTTATATAAAAAAAATTTTTAAAAATAAAAATTTAAGTTATTAGATTTAATTTTTAAATATTAAAGTAACTTCATATTCCAGTTAATATAATCTTAACCCAAAAATTTTAAATCTCTCAAAACCTCTGTGCATTTCTCAATTAAGGGTTTCCCAAAACGTTCCATATTATTATCCCATTCAAGCTTATAAGCTTCGCTTGTCTTCTCCTTTGCAATTAAATCCGTGTCGCGATAATGCTGAAGTTGACCATATGAAGTGGGAACATCAAACGGCCAACAATCCTTGTTAAAATACAAAAATGGATAATGATTGTGTAGAGTTACCACATGTTTAGTATTGTGTAGACATTTTACGTGCTGCTGTGGTTGATCATAGTAACGGTACATACGATTCAACATAAACATGTAGGATGGATATTTGCCAGATGAGATTTGTTGGCTGGGAAAATAGGTATTCGATAAACAAAGGCTGGGAAAGCCAGAAGGGCAGCTGTTTTTTATTTCATAGGATTTAGCAATTGCCACCAATTGCTGCCATGATGTCAAGTTCTTTGTTGGCATTATAATTTCATCGATATCAAGCAAAGCTATATAATCGTATTTATACATATTACGATAAAAACAATCATTGTAGGGCACCAATTCATTTAGACGTCTATTTAAAGGGTAATCCTTAATCAAAAAATGCTCAAATTCAGGCTGTCCCACCACTCCACCTACAAGTGTTATATTTTCAACTTCTACAAATCCTTTTGCTTGATAATAATTTAAAACTTTGCTTATATTAGCATGGACCTGCAAATGATGCATATATACTTTGTGTACACCCAAGAGTTTTAATAACTCCAACCACTCTATTAGACGTGGGCTTATATCCTGATAAGGAAAATCCAATCCTTTAACACACACTGCAAATTCACGTCTCTTCTCTGGTCTTAAAGGTTTGTCATAGAAAATTCTAAGACTATTACTGGCCGTATCACATTGACGCGCTACAAGATTAACCACTTTTGGAATGGCATCACCGGTTATATTAGTATTTTTTGGCACTTCACAAGACATAAGATAGGGATAATATACAGCCGGTGTAACACCCCAGCTCTTCATCCATATGATTTTGTTATCTGTGATGGCGGTTAGTACAGGTTTGCTATCATTTTCATACCATAATTGACAATAAATTGTAGGAAATGTATTTTGCTGGTGATTGGTCATGGCAAGTATTCTTATAACAGCTCCATCGGCAGGTCTATCATCATAATATGCTCCATAGAGATGAAAAATGCTGTTGTCAGTGTAGAATGTCTGCCAGTGGGTGTTGTAGAAATTTAATGTTTGTATGGCCGGATATTGAGCGCAATTTTTAAATTTTTGCATAGCTTTATTCGAGTGGCGATATGCGTATTCTATAGGCAGTCTGGGAAGTTTTCTTTGGATTTCAGTTAGTAGGTCGCCATATAATGGTTCTAAAAAGAAAAAGATTTTTATGAGTAAAAATGATTTAAAAAAAATGGAGGCGAGGGGTGTCGATTGAGGGTTGTTTAAAAATATTTGAGAGCAAGCAAAGTGGTAACATTGTAAAAGACTATGAGAGTTTCTTAAGCAACAATAAAACTTTTACAAAACATGATTTAAATATTAACGAAGATTTGAAAAATTAAACTCTTCTTCCGTCTTCTGGGGCACAGAGCCCAGAGTAATACCGACAGCCAAATTGGCCCAGGTCCAAACATTTGAAAAGAGGTATGAAATCAACCATTTTTTTACAGGCCTGGATGGTTACGTTAGGTTAGGTTAAACTGGCTGGCTTTGAAGATCCCACATATATCCTTTGGGTCCTTAGTGTTACCAGATGTTGAATTACAGGGTGCTCCACACTTTCTTGGCAAATGCCAGTTGCTTTATTTATTTATTCGTGAACATTTTTTTCAGAACTTGGAACAAATAAGATCCTAGACAGCTTGCTCTAAAGCCCACAAACACTGAACAGTGACACAGAGTATGGTCAATAGTCTTCCTATTTTCGGGTACAACGCAGATTCTGCAGTTATTGCTGGTCAGTCGTCAAATCTTTTTGGCATGAACCCCTTGTCCAACAATGATTTGTTATCATCCTACAAGGAGTCTACAAGAACTCCTTTGCAAAGGCAAAAGAAAACTCGTCTTGTTCAGTTTATAACATCCCCACATTATCTTGAAGTCGCAACCATATGTAGTGTTTTAGACCTCTTGCTCTAATCTTTAGCCAAGAGTGAATATCCCTATTGTAGAACTGAAGTGAAGCATTTACGTCCATTGCTTTTTCCACAGGCAGGTGGACCTCTTGATTTACCAGCTTGTGTGCAATCTTATTCCCCTCAGTACCCCTGTGTTCCCAAACCCAGTAGATGTGTACTGTATGGTACTTTTAAAGTTGGCGCTTCTTAAGCGAGCTAACTGCAAAAGGGATTGGACAGGTCACTTTTAATAGGTTTTCAATAGCGAAAGATTACTAGAACCATTTTTTTAAACTTTTAGGTTACTTGTTAAGACCACTGGCGACTTAGACGCTAAGTATAAGTACTGGTGCTCTCTGCTCATTAACACGTTTTCCCTATATCCGTGTCCGAAATGGAAATTGAAATTCTATTTTCATTTGGTTGATAAGTGTATAACACAAGTGCCTAGGTCTACCTCCTAGCGGTATCAAACGGGCAACTTTCTGTTACTGAAAGGCTAACAGACATGGCTAAGTCGAAAACAATCTGTCTTTAGCTGAATGTGATGAGTGAATCACTGGTCTGGCTTTAGGCAGGTTGTCCTTGTTGTCGCTGTGTCATGTACATCACCATTAAGTGTTACAGCATTACAAGGCTTAAAGGGTACCAATACCTTATCTGTGTTAAATAGAAATTGGTAGGAGTTTTACGGAAGTAGATTTCCGAGGCTGACCAGAGTCCTATCTGGTACCACGGGAATCAGTTGGCCTCATATGCTTACCAGTGCATGAATTGGTTAATGGTGAGGTCTCCTTCGGGAGTTCACGTGGTGGCTGTGGTATTCCCAAGCGGGGTAACTGCAAACGAAAGTTGATATGCTGGGGTCCATCCTGTACGGGCCCCAGAGTGATCGCGTAAGCGGTCTTATATGAACTTAAGGCTTACAAGACAGAGTTTCTAGTTTTGGCGGGTCTACCCAGGCACAAGAGCAACTGTTGAAGTAGGCTAGTAGCTGAAAAGGTGTAAGTGTGTTTGAAAGTAGGTGAATAGGGAAACTGGCTACGGCTGGGGACCCTAGGACCTGAAATTAGATCCCGTTAAAGTAGTAGCAAATAATGAAAAGGCTGGTATTGGCATCATGAAGCATGTGCGTGACTCGGTCCTGACTGGCGGTGAGAAGATCATGAAGCATTGATAACGGTGCATTAATTGATTTGTCTAGATCAGAAAAGGATTCTTCAAACAGAGCTGGGTGTCGCATTCTTTGGGTGCGACATGATAATCACAATATTTCTTGCTTAAGGCTGGGTGCGGTGTGCAAAGGTGTCTTGTCGGCGCGGATCTGTTTTGATTATAAAGAAGCGAGATCAAAACTAGAAACGCAATTCGGGTTTAGATAGCCCAACTCCTCACCAAGGGGTCTGTTGTGACTACACAGAGTCATGACAGAGAATTGGTACCTGGGTGGCAGGGTGAGCCATTCTGGGGGCACTGGTAGAAGCTTTGTTTCCATCAAGTGTTGAGAGCACCATGAGTTATTGCCAGCATGGCAAGTTTCACGTAAAACCTTTAACGTCTATTTTCATTTGGCAAAAAACGAAAGCCAGACAAAACTGATGGAATTAATAAATAATAAAATTTATAAACAAAATTACATAATAAAACTATTGCAAAAAACCCATTTTTGAATACAATTTTCAATTAATTTTGAGTGAAACGTTCCAGTACAGACCAAAAAGCGCTGACGAGAAACTTTAGCGGGTTTCTAAAACGCATTTGGCTCGACTAGTGTCGAAAAAAAACCTTTTTAAGTATTATTTTACAAGCAAAATTATCTTTGAAAAAATTGTAAAAATGGAAAATAAAATAATTCATAAAATACACTTTGAAATTACTGGAGAAAGTGACTACAATATCCAAGAAATTAATGATTAAGGCGTAACGAAAGGTATATCCCCGGAACTTTTTTTAGATAAAACTCTCATTGGTATATGAAATGGAAGACCTTAGCCCTATGCCAGGGCTTGCAAATTTCAAGAGACTTTACAATGAAAACGTAAGGCGACAACCAAAGTCTAGGCTAAGGGGTAATGATAGCACGTGACACGGGGAACCACTAAACCCTGAACTCTTTCATATCTTTTGAACAAAGAAAATGGGGCGAGGGTGGGAAGGTCTAGGCATCAATAGAGAGGTAGTGTTATTCGATTGAGAAATTAAATTATGATTAGTTTAATTAAGCCATATTTTTTAAGATAGCAAAAATACCTAACTCCACACCGTTCTATGAAGTTTCATCTAAATGAAAACTTAAATTAAATTTTTTTCTTAAGCCTAAAAACTCGTTTAAGCTTTTATCATTTTGCATTAAACAAAGTCATATAACCTAAATTAAAATTAATTTATAATTGAAACTCTTTTCTTTGAATGAATTTCATAAGCTTCGAACTTACCTTTAATGTTAAAATCCACCTTTAAATCCATGTGGCTTTGAAAATTAGCATTAGAGACCTTCTCATCACTGAGATTAATATGGCTTTCAGATGAAGTTTTGAACATTTCTAAGGTCTTTTCTATATATTTGTAGTGATAACTTTGACCATTATTTAAAACATTCATAAGTAATACAATCAAAAGCCAAACGAAAGCAATGATTGTTATGAGTTTAAGAATTTGTGTTTGACGCATTTTCCTTTAAGAAAAAAAAATAAATTATTTGAAAAGAATTATATTTAAGCCATATTTGCTTACCTTAAACGTTTATAATTTATTTTTCCAGAAAAAAATCTTTTTAAAATTTTTATAAAAAAAAAACAAATAAACAAAAACTAAATAGAAAAAAACACACGCTTTTGTACATGCGATCTATGGCAAACTATTGAAAAACTATTAATAATAAAACTCAATGTATTGCGGCTCTAAATTAACTTAAACAAATTATAAAAAAGAAATAACTTTATGCCCTACACCATTGATAACAAGGGTGTTTATAAGTTTGTTATGTCGGTTGTAATGTAACAACTTATATAAAGCTTTTTAGGTGCCCCAGCAGTTTCACTTACTCTTTTATATGTAAAAAACATTTCTAAAATATCGAAATTAAACATCAAAATCTTTTTCCTTTTAGTTTTTCCACAACCATATATTTTTATCAGTCATTTCAGTTCAAACATATTTCCAACTCAACCATAACTTGAATAAATTCTTATTTTCCTAGACCTTTATTTAATATGGATTTGTATTTGTTCTAAAATAAATTTAAATTTTAATCAATTTCTGTATACAATAGCACTTAAATGTTAACAGTTTTGGGGAACCAAATGTAGAGTATTTAATTATTTTTAGGTCCCCCTTATCTTTGCCACCGAATTTTTCGATAAAATGTGTTTTGTCAGTTAAGTGATGTCAACTGACGTTTTGCACGTTAAATAGTTTAGAGTTGCAAGCAGCTGGAAAGTTATTTCTTTATTATTTTTTTGTCTTCTCTATTTTATAATTAATTCTTCACTTCTGTAAACGTAAAATAAATATTCAGATTTTAAAGCAAAATACTTGCCAATGCCTCAATAAAATCAATTTTTTTATATAAAAGAATTGAATACCAAAGTTCGCCAAATGCAAAATTTGAATAACAAAAATATAAAAAAAAAGTTATTCAATTCAGATGGTTTTATCTCAGTGTAGGATGGACTTTCTTCTTCAAAAGATTTGATCCATCATGTCGTAAAATGTTACAAACGAGTGTTACCAGCTGAGCCGATGTTATTTGGCTTTAATTTTTTTCTAAATAAAAAATTTCGGTTCTGTATATCGATTATGTTTATCTAATATTTTATATTTTTACTGGCCAAGTCAAGAAGATCATATCGGCCAAATGGGCGCTATCACAACTGATTACTAAGCGGGCCCGTTTTATGGCATTTTTCATTACTTCGGTGAGAATTTCGGGCGACAGGTGCTCGCACTTTCGCCAAATGTTGTCCTTGAGTGCTTCCAGGGTCTCGGACATGTTCACGTAAGCACGTGGCTTCAAAAAATTCTTGTTTCAGAGTTGTATAGTGAAATTTTACAGAGATAATTTTTATTAAAGATCTAAGCCCTCTAGTTTTTTTATAGGTGAGTTCAGCCCTGACACCAAAAAAAACCAAAGTTCGAATTTAAGTTCTTTATGATTGTTCTCACGCTTGGTCATGGAGTGATGCCAATGTTGTTCAGATAATGAAAATAATTCTTCTCTTTAGTTTAACAGCGAAACTTAAGAAAGTTGTATATCTTAGACCTAAACAACATTAAGGACCATACGGATTGGCTAAAGAAAAAAGGCTGAGTTAAAGGCGTAATGATAAGTGAAGCCAAATTAAAAGCACAATTTGTCTTGGATTAAGGCTGCTAAGATGTAAAAACCAACTTAAACTTAATTTTGTCTATTTCTTAGTTTAGGAAGTGGAAGCTTCATGCCTGTAGCCCAGCCCTTATTTAAGCAAAAGCTATCAGTCTATTTTAATTTCAATTAACAATATGTCCTTGTACATATGCATTTTAAAAGTCCTTTATAATCTTGGCATATATGCTCACATACATTAATGTCTACTTCAATATGAATAGAAATTTATTCATTCTTTAAAATCCTTTTAATTTTTTACATTCATTAATGTATTCATTCATGATTGAAGCACAAAAAAATTAAAAAAAAAAAATTTTTGTTGAGGTTAGTGAATACAGAAATGCAGACTTTTAGTTAACTTAAAATTTTTTTTTTTATTTTTTTAAAATAAATTTTTATTTTCATAAACTAGAAATAAGTTATCAAATTTTTAAGATAAAAATAATTTCTATAAGGCCAGATTAAAGTTTAAGTTCTTAAATTTAACTAATTATTAATCCTGACGGTCTCTTCTAAAGGCAAAAATGTCCTTTCTCTTAAAACGAATTTATTCGCCATTTTGTAAGTTATTTCGAACAAGCAAATTTGAATGCGTTGCAGCCTTTTAAAAAAAGAAATCTCAAAAACTCGAGAAAATGATTACTTATTGACATTAAAAGGTAAACAAATTCAGCCTTGGGCCGTTAAATGTGAGAAAAAAAAAAATTAATTTTGAATTTTCCGCATTTAACTATTTAAATCTGCAAAAACTCTTTTATTTTAAGCTGTTGAAAACATAAAACCGCAGCCATAAATTAATTTATAGTTTTTTCCTTTTTTTTATGTAAAAAATTTTTATAAAATTTCCTTTTTTTTCTTGCCACTTCATTTCCATAGCACTTAATAAATCTTTGTGAAACAGTGTTAAATAATCTTTGCACTTTACTTTGCCATTATTTATACCCACTTCTTCTTTGATTGCACAATAAATCTATGCGGCACTTACCTTACAGCACTTGATACACTTTAATGAAGAAAAAGAAAAATTCCTGTGCAAACTTCATTAAAATTCAACACTTCAGCAAAACTTGAAGCCGCATTAAAATACAAACATTGTGAAACTCTTTTAAAAAATTTCAGTTGGCATTTCCATATTGGTTTTGTAAAATAACAAGAAGAAGGAGATAAACATATAAACACTCTCTACTACAAGCGATATGGCGAATATGCTCACAAACACAAAAGCATCTATTTGCAAAACCGTTGAAGATGAATGAGTGTTGGTGCTTACAATAACAATGTGGGGTTGAAAATATGCAAAATCAACACTCTAGAAATGCAAATTTTTTACCCCAAAACAAGTAAGAAAGCTATAGTCGGTCAAGTCCTACCATACTATACCCTACACTACATCTGTATGGAGGCTATGTGAAAAAATTAAACGATAATATTTGCATTAAGTATTAAGTATAAAGTTGGTGGCACCAAAAGTGGTTTTATACGAGATGTGTTTTACATATGACCTGTCAAATTTTTCACTGCAAAATTGATACATGTCGTGTGAACGCGTGGGAACATTGATACATGTCGTATGAACGCGTGTGAAACACATATATAAAAGTCACATGACAAATTTTTAATTAGAGCCTGTTCTATTTTCATCTGACAAAGCATGTGTTATCAGCTGTTTTTAGAACAACAACAAGGAAAAGTAAGTTGTTTATTTTGGTTTGGAGGTTATGTCAGATGTAATTACATGCTTACGTGTAAAAGCAATAATTGTAAACCATTTGTAAAATGTTAATTTTGATAGACATACGCAATGACATGTGGATTGCAAAAGTGACAAGTCATGTGTAAAATACATCTCGTATAAAACCACCTTAAGTAAGACGCACATGCAGAACTTTGTCAAAATAGATAAATATTCGAGTCAGTTATGGGCCAAAATGCTTATTCCGGAAGGACACTTGCGTGGGAATATGCTGATTATCACCCCAAGCAATAGGCTTCGCGGCAGTGCAAACAAATTTCTTGTTTTATATTTCATTAAAATATCTTTAAAATTTCGACCTGTACTTTAGTTACAAGAATACATCGACACCCAGCCGGACGGATGGAAGGACAGATGGACGGACGGACTGACAGACGGGCAGACATCCTTTTATCGACTCAGAAAATGATTCTGAGTTGATCAGTAGTTTACTTAAAGGTAGGTCTCAGATAATTATTTTTGGGTGTTACAAACATCTGCACAAACGCATAATACCTTTACCACGTATGTATGTGGTGTGGGTATAACAAACGAACAAAATCTTCTACCCAGGATTTTATTTTGCACAGAAGACTGCAATAAATACCTACTTGAAAATGAAATGCTTTCTTTTAATATTTTTTTTTCTCTACCGTATTTAATCTACTTCTTAAACTGCAGGGTGTAAACTTGGCCACCTTCATATGAATAATTTAAAAGAAATTTACACAGACAAAAATGCCGATAAATCATATTGTTTACCATAAGTTAAGCTTTAAAATAAAAATTATACATTTTTGCATCCTCTTGCTGATTCATAAAAAAAATGATTTAATGCTTTATATTTATTAAACGGAGAAGAAAAAAGGTTTGACAGAAGACAAGGTATTGGACTGAATAGAAAAGAGCTTATTAATAGAGGAAATTCTAATTTAAGTCGTATTAGAAACTTTAAGAAAGATAACCACTGACGTAAGTTTCCTTAGGAGAGTCAAACTTTGCTTTGATTTGTTGTTTTACCGCCATTTTGGTAAACGTTAGTCTATACAGTTCATATTTGGCAGTCGTGAAGTAGCGACATGGCAAATAAATTATGGAAAAATATTATGTAAAACCAATGTATTTTAATCTTTAAAAAATGATGGCCCATGACAACCCCGATTTTCAAGAAAGAATAATAATGAGTGACTAGGCACATTTTCATTTGAATGGATATGTGAATAAACAGAATGGTCGGTTCTGGGTAATGGAAAACCCTGGAATTATTCATCAAGCACCTTTGCATCCATTAAAAGTGACAGCCTGGGGTGAAATTTGGTCAGGAGGAATCATTGGAGTTTACGTTTTTGAAACTGAAAACGGTGTATGAGTAACTCAATGGTGATCGATATCGTGATATGATTAAGAGCTTTTTAACGCCACATGTGCATGATTTGTGCTTGGTAACATGTGGCATCAATAAGACGGTGTCACATCGCATAGAGCCAGGATTACAATGGAACTACTGCAAGACTTTTTATACCCTTCACATAGTGATAAGGGTATATATCAGTTTGTAATTCCGTTTGTAATTTCTTTATTATCCATTTGGGACCCCATAAAGTATATATATTCTGGATCCTTATAGATAGGGAAGCCTATTTAGCGTTGTCCATCTGTCTGTCCATCTGAAGTCCCCCAATATCGCATAGACCCATAAGGGGTATCAAACTGTCAGATATAGTCGCGAAAAAGTCGGTATAGAAATTCAGCAAAATCGCCCGATAAATGAGCGAGATATAAGCAAAAAACCAAGACTACCTCCTTTTTTTTCAGTCTACAACAACAACAAAGAACATACTTATTTATGTAATAATGAGAAAAACAACAAAAAAAGAAAAAAACAGAATCAGTCATGTTGATATTATTGAACAACACCCAAAACGAAAATTTTATTAGTATTAGTATTCATACATATAACAGGGTTACCGTACACAGCTTAATTTAAACATTTTTAAAATCGCTCCTACGGGTTCCAGGGTTCTCCTACAAAGGTAAAATGTAAGACTGACCCGAATTGTTTTATCCATCCAAACATTTTTGTGGAACATACGTACCTTCTATTTCCAGCCCCTAACATGGTTGCCATACAAAATTTTAAAAAAATAAGTTAAAAAACGCTACAACTTCCCCGAAGTCGCCCGTAGAGGAAAAAAATGTATCACAGACCCCCATCAGTTTTTCCTCCCAAACGTATTCCTAGAGTATACTTACCCTCTATCTCCACGCCCTAAGGAGGTTGCCATACAAAATTTACAAAAATGATATGAAAATGCGCAAAACTTCTTCAGAGTTAGCCTTAGAGCAATAAAGTGTACGACCGACCCCCCTTAATTTCTTCTCCCAAACATATTTCTAGAACATACTAACCCTCTATCTCCACGCCCTAAGGGGGTTGCCATACAAAATTTACAAAAATTATATGAAAATGCCCCAAACTTCTTCAGAGTTGGCTTTAGAGAAATAAAGTGTATGACAGACCCCCATTAGTTTCCCCTCCCAAACATATTCCTAGAACATACTTACTTCTTATCTCTACACCCAAAGGGGGTTGCCATACAAAATTTACAAAAATGATATGAAAATGCCCCAAACTTCTTCAGATTTGGCCTTAGAGCAATAAAGTGTACGACCGACCCCTATTAGTTTCTTCTCGCAAACATATTACTAGAATATACTAACCCCCTATGTCCATGCCCTAACGGGGTTGCCATACAAAATTTTAAAAAATTAGAATAAAAACCCCTACAACTTCCACGTTGTCATCAGTGGAGCGTTAAAAAATGACACCGACCCCTATTTTAAAATATGAAATATTTTATGAGTAAAAAAATTGATAAAAATAAAAAAAGTTTGGGATTTCGAAGGCCAATGTGAAGGGTATATAAGATTCGACCCAGCCGAATATAGCACTCTTACTTGTTTTCACAACAAGTTATTTCAAGAAATGATAATAGTGAATGGCCTCCACGGTCACCTGATTTACCAGCTCCGGGCTTTATTTTTTGGGGATATCTGAAAAGCAAGGTTTATGCAAACAAACCAAAAACGCTGGAGCAACTAAAACAAAACATTCGTGATAATGAAATACCGCGTGAAATGTGTGAAAATTTAATCAAAAATTTGCTCGAAGGGCTCGCACTTTGTGAGGCTTACCGAGACGGATATTTATCTGATGTTGTATTTCATAAATAATTGCTGACATTAAATAAAACATTTATTAATATAAGATCTTTTATTTAATTAAAAATTATAAACAATAAAGTTATGTAGTCTATCTTGCCGGCGGACACCCTGTATAATCATGAACATACACCCGCAACCACATGCATAGATATAAGCTTTTGTTAGAGGCTTGTTTCTGTCATACAATATTCGCAGTTTTAAACTAATTGACAGATCCAGCAAAAACAAATAGCAACAACAAAACAATTATAACAAAAAGGCAATATTGTTTAAAGGCATACATTGTACGTATGTATGTGCAAGTAAATGTTTTACAACATAAATCTTCTCAAGCAGCAACACCAGCAATGTTTGTGACATTTGAGAGTTGTGCCTGTCATTGTGTATTTTAGCGTATGTCAACCTAAAATTGCAACAAAGTTTTTGTTAATTTCAAACGATTTATATTGTACGTCAATATTACTTTGTGTCGCTGTATATTTTGATAAAGTGTAGTAGAATGTATGTTTGTAATTGAGTAGGTGTGTGTATCTGAGTGCAAGGATGTCTGCATATAATGGCTGACATTATAAAGGACACAGAACAATAGTAGAGTTTAACTAAATTATATGAAAACAAATAAACAAATTAAGTAATAGAGACATGGAAATGATTTTTATTAAACGTTAAATGGCCACAAATTTAGAAGAGATTTAATATAAATTTGTTATTGTATGGCCGAATCATTTTGTCAGATGCAGGACTTCAAATTCTTATCATCTTAAGGTAAACACTCAGAAACAAAGAAGAAATTTTGAAAGTTATAACTATTTTCAATTCATTAACAATTTCTATATTTTGTTGTTCATGCCTTCAGCATATACCTTGTGACTAGGTTGTATCTAATAAGGATTTTGAAAACTATTCAAGGATCTTATTTCCTCTACAAAGCTTCCAGTTGCTTATTCTCTCCAGAAGTTAGTGATGAGAAGGAAATTCCCATAATCATCTCGTAAAAAATTATGACCCGGGATGTATACAGATGGGTCGAAGAGGAACTGAGGGATCTGATCAGGCTTCAGACTGAAGGATCTTAGGCCATGTTCCTAATATTGTCTTCCTTATAAATACAATGTACAACAGGCCCCAATATTAACGACAGGGTGTCTGGTGGCAGATTTATATTTTCAAAATTAAAAAAATAACGCAATAATTGAAACAAAGTTTCATTAAGAGCATAGAAAGATAGAATATGTCCTCCAGATGTCTTGCGTCGGGTTAAGTACACTGGAGCCTTTTATTCTGCGCCACACGTTGCCGTGAGCTTTGTTCAGTTGAGCTGATAATTTCTCGATGAATATTTCCCTCTAAAGCCACAAATGATTGGGGATTGTCATCACAAACGCTCTCCCTGTGGTAGCCTCATACAAAAATCAATGGGAGTTAGATCGGGTTACATTGGTGGCTATGGGATGACCCCAAAGCGCCTGATCAGTTTTTTGCGGAAATTTTTCTGAAGAAAAGTAATCGAAGCTCTGACTGTGTGTGCACTCGCTTCATCCTGTTGAAACCTCGTAAGTGAAGAGTACGAAAAAGAATTTTGGATCTTGCGTTCACCGTTGACATTCCTCGTCGGGCCTCGAGAATTTTCGAAAAAAAATGGTAGAAAAATATAACGCGTAGATAAGGCACACCAAACAGTTACTCTGATGCAATGCAATGGGGTTTGATGTTTTAATCGAGGATAAAGGCTTTTTAATTACTAGAAACGACAGTTTTTTTTTGTTGACGTGGGCCTGTTTGCCCAAAAAAATTAGATTTGCAGTGCGAAAACGCTCTAAAATCGTTTCACAAAAAATTTTTTCGTAAATCAAAGTCACTTTTTTGCAGTTTTTGAACGACTTCAATTTTAAAAAGGTTGGAACATCAGATCCTTTTTTAAAATTTCATAAGCAAACACTTTTGAAAGTTCGAGTTAGACTGTTCTTTTCCGTATTGAAAGACGAGGATTTTCACGTAAACTGCTTGCAACAAGTTCAATGTTTTCGAAAGACCTTGAAGATTGACTCAGTCTTGGCCCAGGGACAGGGCCGCACTTGCTCGGAATCTTTGCACCCACGTTGGTGCCTAAATTACAGAAGGAGAATCTTCTGTATTTTTATTTTTAAGTGGCTATGAAAAGGTGGCAAAGTCTTGGCACACGCAGGGTTTCTGGGCTGATTAGGTTTTATGTATCAGCATCGAGATCAGTTACAACGGTCCGCTAGGTAATGAGAAAACTCGTAATTATCCTCAAACTGGTTTTTTATGACGGCTATTGCTGTTTTAGGCTTCTCTGCGAATGTTTTGCCTTTGCTGTCTCTACACATAGATTTTAAGCAGTTATATTGCAAATGATTTAATGTGGTATCAGGGTGCTAGTTGAGTGACCTCTTAAGAAACTTTCGACTACAGGTTGGATCTAGTGATTTGAGTGTATCGAGAAATATGATCATGCCAACAGGGAGTCATTATAGACCATACATGAGAGCCTGTGAGAAAAGCAAGCCACCATGTGAGCCATCCAAGGAATCATATTCTCTATAATTTCCCAAATCCCAAAAAAATCCTTTAAACCTTCCATTAGAACAAGTCGCTCATTTAATTTCAATTTTTTCAAGCAAAATAGGGTTGTTTGGCCAATATGCACAAAGCATTTGCTGTGAGCACTTTCTACAAGTTTGATTGCCATATAAAAAATAAAATAAAAAAATTAAATCCGTCAATAATTTTAACAAACATTTCTCAAACAAGAATCTTTAAATACAAAGTTTCCATAAACCCCAAGTCAGTAAAAAGGACAAATAAACGGTCATAGTGTATTCGACTCAGAAGGAGATTTTGACTTGATCGCTTTATCCCAAAATGGACGTTTTAAGTTTTTTAGTGTTCTTTTTTATCTCAAAAAACCTTTAAAATGATCAAAGCAAATTATATTTACAATAATTGCTACAAATTTAACACAGTCGACTAAATTTAAATTTTTTTTAATAAATTTTATAAAATTTCATTCACAAATTCATTTATTTTTTTAAGAAGAGTAAATGACCCTTTTGACAACAGCTGATTTACTTAAGTCCTTTATCCCATTTTTTGGACAAAAACTCTATTAGGTGTTAAGGTTAGTTTACAAATAATATTTGTTTTTTGTTTATTTAATTTCTTTCCCCACATTTTTTTTACTATCCTCAGAGGATTTACTAACTTTGAAGCAAAATGCAATAAAAATGTAAACTAAACTTATTGTTTCTTTAAAACTTTTTTGGAAAAAATTTTTTTAGGGGATTTTTTATAATGAACATGTATGTGCGTACCCACATAGAAACGTAAACATGAGTTTTTTGTTTTTTTTTACAAAAAGCTTTAACTTATAAATAAATTTTAAAATTTAAACATGTCAACACACCATATGTGGTTAAAGGGTTGCGGCTGAAAATCCTTTTAAATTAAGAGAAAATTCTTTTTTAATCCCACTGGTCTAATTTAAAGTTTTGACAATAAAAACTTTTTGGAATTATTGTTACTTTACATAAGAGCTTTTGTGTGTTTTTTTCAAGGTACCCCGGGACTTAACCTTAAGTTGTCACGCTTAGTAATAAACTCGCAATTGCAAAAGAAATTTTTAGCTGAGTTTTAAAATTTAAGATTTTAAATTCAGTTTTCGAAAAACATTTCTGAAAGAGTGAATATATGTATATACGGGCTCATAAGCATCCAGAATTTTTGATAAAAATTTTGAGGAGTAGAGTCTTCCACTATCTAAAGAACACACACACAAATAAATGTCTTTAAAAATATTTTGAAATCGCTTTAATAAAAAACTTATTTTTACATACAAACATATACATACATGGTACGATATATGGGTTCATTATCACAATAAAAAAAGGAAGAAGATATTTTGTTCCTTGATTTTTATTATTCACATTTAAATAATTAAATTCAGTTTAATTTTTTCCTTTTTTTTCTAGCAAATGTCTTTAAATATTTAATAGACAATTGTATGTCATTGCATTTCAATTTTAATTGCTTTAAACAATTTCTATTTATTTTTCCTTTTAATTTCAATTAAGTTCTTTTTTGGTTTTCTCTTTGTAATTTTTCCCAAAGCAAATGTGTGTCAGTAAGTTAATTTACGTATGGAAATACATTTCTTAAGGCACATAAATATCATGACTAGAAATATATAAAATCATACATATTCTCTCTTAATTAATAAAATTGAAAACCAAATTATTTTATCATCATAAAAGTAAAGGAGGAAAAGAACCAGGGATCGTTATAATTATGCGAAAAAATTCCTCAAAAATAATTATTTTTTGATTTTAAAATTTTTTTTATCAAAAATAAATTTAATTTTCTGATTTTTGTTATTTTTGGTTGAAATTATTATAATTCTTAAATTTTTATTAAAATTAATTATGATAACAATTATCGTTATATTTTTGGTTTTTATATTAATTTAAAATATAAAAATTATTTTTGAACAAAAAAAAAAAAAAATGAAAATTAAAAAATAATTACAATTTTTCAACAAAAATAATAACATCAAGGCAGTGTACTTCAATTGACTTTCCAAAGTTTCATGATTTTTTTCCTTAAAAATTTTCCAATAACTTAAATCATCACCTTAATATAGAAAGTCCCTTTACATTTCTGATAAGGGTTTACATAAATTTGCCATTTCGTTTGTAATTTTTGTAAAATCCGTTTGCGAACTCATAAAGTAAATGTATTCTAGAAAGTTGATTTAGCGATGTCCGTTTGTCCGGCAATCTGTTGAAAGCAAGTTTCTAAAGACCCCTGATACTTATCGGTTTTGTTTTTGACATCAAAACATCGCTTATACTTGTGAAAATTTTGTTTTCAAAATTCAGCAAAATCACCAATTAACTAACAGGGATATATGCCAGCAACCAGGAACCCCTCTGTTTGTATCTTAAAATTTGTATATAAAAACTTTTATAACCGCTCCTACATAGATACAGACATTAAGGGACTTTACGTTAACACCTACCCGGCATGAATTGCTTCACGGTGCTCCTTACACAGAGCAGAAACAATGCGTCCACTGACGCCCCCAGAATGGCTTACCAGACCCCCCTGGTTGCAATTCTTTGCCATGACTCTGTGCAAGACATAAAAGCCCCCTTGCTAAAGAGTTGGGCTATCTAAGCCCAAATTACGTCTTTAGTTTTGATCTTGTCATTTCCAATCAAAGCAGATCCGCGCCGACAAGACATCTCCCCACACGCTTGTGACACAGCACCTAATCTTAAGCAAGAAGGATTATGATTATCATGTCGCACCCAACGAATGCGACACTCAACTCTGTTAAGAGAATCTTTTCTCATTTAGACAAATCAATTACTCCACTATCATCAATGCTTCATAATCTACTCACGTCCAGTCAGGACCGAATCACGCACATGCTTCAACATGCCAATGCAGGCCTTTTCGTTATTTGCTACTAATCTGACAGGGTCTTGTTTTAGATCCTAGGCTTCCCAGCCGTAGCCAGTTTTCCTATTCACCTACTTCCAAACATACTTACACTTACTTCACTTCAACAGTTGCTCATGTGCCTGGGTAGACCCGCCAAGACTAGAAACTCTATCTTGAAAGCCTTAAGTTCATATAAGACCGCTTACGCGATTACTCCGGGGCCCATACAGGCCGGACCCCAGCATATCAACTTTCGTTATCAGTTGCTCCACTTGGCGATAACCACAGCCACCCCATGAACTCCCGAAGGAGACCTCACCATTAATCAGTTCATGCACTTGGTAAGCACATGAGGCCAACTGATTCCTGTGGTACCAGATAGAATTCTGGTCAGCCTCGGAAATTGACTTCCGTCCAATTCCTACCAATTTCTTTTTAGCACAGATAAGGTATTGGTACCCCTTAAATCTTGTTTTGCTGTGAAAATTATTGGTGATGTACATGTCAACAAGGACAACCTACCTCAAGCCAGACCAGTTAGTAAGTAACCGCTGATCCTTTTAAGTCCAAGACAAATTGTTTTCAATTTAGCCATGTTTGTAAGCCTTCCAGTAACTGAAAGTTGCCCGGTTGATACCACGAGGAGATAAGCTTTGGCACTTGTGCTGATGGAAGGTTGCCCGAAAGGCCCTCCTTTTCCATCATATAACTTATCTACCCGCCATCAACTACCACTGCCTCTGTTTATTTCTCCTAGATTTGCATATTAAAAACTCACAAATATCTTTATAAGAAAAAATGTGCGCCCTTAAAGGATTGCCATACAAAGTTTATTTCTAAAAAGCTTTTTTTATTGTTCCCACAGCTTCCAGGATGCTCCTACAGAAGTCAAATGTAAGACAGATCACAATTAATTTTTCCTCTTAAGCAGCTTTCTTCAGCAGCTTCAGCTTTTACAGCTTTCCCGGAGTCGCTTTTAAAGGGAAAAAAATGTATTACAGATCCCCATTAGTTTTCCCTCTCTAACATATTCCTAGAACAAACTAACGCCCAACACCATCACCTAAGGGGTTTGCCATAAGAAATTTACAAAAATGATGTAAGAACGCCCATAACTTCTCTAGAGTTAGCCTTAGAGAAATAAAGTGAACCTTTAAGCCGCTCCCGAGCATATTCCTAGAACATACTCACCCACTAATCACCTAAGGTGGCTCCCATACAAAGTTTGGAAAATCGCAATAAATCCTCCCCTACACCTTACAAGGTGCCCGTCGAAGGGTAAAATTTAGGTCTGACCCCAGCTCATTTTTTTCTTTCAAACCTATATTTTAGTCTGGCCCTGGCTGAACTAATATCAATTAAATTGTTTTAAAAATTGAATACTTATTGTAAGTTCGCATAAGTGAGGATTGAATAATAAAAAAATATGAAGAAAAAAAATCTTTATAGTATTGAAATACAACTCTTAATGGGTTAATCCTTTCTTTAGTCAAATTACAGTTAAGAGTCTAAATAAAGATAAGAAATTTTCTATTTATTTTCTTTATTAAATTAATTTTAAAGTTTGCTTTGTACTCACATTTGAACCTAAGGTTTGCATCAAAAGAGAACTTCAGTTTGAGTTTGCAAGAATTTATAATTGAATTAGTGCATCATAAATGGAAAATAAACTAAATTCTAATTCTAATATTTAGTTGTCTGCTTTATTAGATATTTTAAAGTTACGTTTACTTTTTTGAAAATAAGTGTTTGCAAATGAGTGTGTTTTGGGATAAGAAAATAAAGTTTTTATAAATTTAAGCTGATAATTAAAGTTTAATGGATTTTTATAAAGAATTATTTTGAAATTTTATTATTTAAAAAGAAAAAATAACTTTAAAGTAATAATTTAAAAACAGTGGTGAAACATTCGCTGCCATCATTTTACCAAAGTTAGATAAATTTTTATTTAATTTGCAAACAGCCGTTTGTTAGAGAATTTTTCTAATAAACATTAAAAAAAGTACGGTCTGGGCTGCTTTGTGCTGAAAGATCTAAAATACTTCCCATAAGATCCCTAATAATATGAAACAAAAAATTAAAGCTTCATAAATAAATGAGACTTAATTTTTTTAAGATCCTATAAAATAAAATAAAATAAAATAAAATAAAATAAAATAAAATAAAATAAAATAAAATAAAATAAAATAAAATAAAATAAAATAAAATAAAATAAAATAAAATAAAATAAAATAAAATAAAATAAAATAAAATAAAATAAAATAAAATAAAATAAAATAAAATAAAATAAAATTAAATAAAATAAAATAAAATAAAATAAAATAAAATAAAATAAAATAAAATAAAAACAAATGCCTAATACACTTACCCTCAAAACATTAATTTAATATTTCGTTTTAGATTTGATCCAGTTTTATCATTTTACATTAAGTTAATTGTAACATGTTCATTCCCATGATTAGTGATGGGACAGGGGTAAATACCCAAATGGTAAATTGGGTATTTAAATGTAAATACCCAGGTATTTACCCAAGCGCCTGGGTATTTACCCAAAATGTGGGTATAAATCAGAATAAAGAAAAATTTAAATAAATTAAAAGAATTTAATTTTTTATTATGAATTAGATTTTTCGAAAGTTTTGTTTCGAAACTTTAATCTTTCTCGTTGCTTCAGCATTGTTGTTGTCATAGCTCCCACTCATTACATTGAAATGCCATAAGCACGCTGATTAGCGGTTCTTATTAAAAATTGTTGTTGTGTTTGATGCAGCCAAAACTGCCTTATCTGAGCAAAACGCATTAGGAAATGTAAAAACAAAATGCACTTAAACAAAATATGTTCCAAATAAATTCGAAAATGCGTAAAATATGTTACAATGAGTACTTGTTATTCAAATGAGTATTTACCCGAAATTAAATAAATACCCGGGTATGAAAATGGGTATAAATGGGTAAGTACCCAGCGTAGGGTAAATACCCAGGTCTAAAACCATCTCTACCCATGATGCACAATGCTTCAAGCGAGAGGATTTCAAGATAATTCAATACATATTTACCTTAAGATTTCATACAAACATGTCTCAAATAAATTTACGTAAAAACATTGTCAATTCACTAAATAAGATATATTAAAATTAAAGTAAAATTAAATAAACTTTTATATATTAATAATTATCTAACACTGTCAGCAAGAGCTGAACGGTTTAGCAATTTTTCACTGTTTTTGTGTTTAATTATTTTGTGCAGGGGTGCGTATGTGGAATATGCTTAATCAGAATCAACATTCGCAATTGTTCAAAAATTATTGATTTTTTGACATTCATACATATTTTTATTATTGAATTTAAATTTCTGAGAAAAACAAGCAAAAAGCATTTAAATCTTTAAAAATTTAAAAAAATGATTAAAACATATTTTTTATCATTCCTTCTTTAGCCTTATTTATCTTTCACTCTACAAAGTTAATTAAATTCCTTGTCTTACATATTAAGCAAATATGTAAGCAAATAAAATCTAAATAAATAAGTAATAATTAACAACAAATCCTTGTAAAGATAAAGTTTATTATAAACAATTCAATTATAAAAACGCCTCTAAAGATTGAAAAGTTGCACATCATTTACGCATCATGTGTTCAAATAACTTCACGTTCTTGCAAATATAAAACACTTACTTGCACTAACGGCTTGTAGGCATACGAGAGGGTTGCTTTTAAACATGTGCACATGTGTATGGGTAGTTCCATAGGGACGGGTTACATTAAAACTAAGTTTGACCATATTTTTAACATATGTTTTAAAACTGAAAAATCTACTGCCATTGAAGAAATAAATAAAAAAGAGTTAAAATTATTTATATATAAAAAAGGATAGGTGGGACACCCCATGGGCCTAGATGTTTTAGCTAAAGGACATAATATAAATCTCAAGCCATCTCTACACCTTCTTTTAATTTTTTTTATATAGTTTTAATAAAATTGCATTTAGAAGTTATTAAAATTAATTTAAAAAATTTGACTAGAATAACCCATATATGTACATGCATATGCATTTGCCTTCATTAGTTGGTGGAGAAAAAGAAGAAGAATAATAAAAGTCTGCTGCACTACAAAATGTGACTATAAACCAAGACTGTATAAGAACGTGTGTGAAATTTGCAAGTGCAAATGGGAAATATTTATTTTAATAGAAAAAGTTTAAACAATTGAAATGCACATTTCATAGACAGGAGTGTTGTCAATTTGTTTTCAGAATATTTATGGTTTTATTAAAAAATATTTATAATAATTTTACTTCTTTTAACTTGCGACTAAACTTGAAATGGGAATGGATTAATGGGACATTTCAATTTTGCTAGCAACGAGTTTTGGTAATACTTGTGGGAACGGCAGAATTTTCTGACCTTATAAGGCTTAAGAAGGTCAAAGTATGCTGCCCTGCCCTTCTACCAGAGGGATAGTCCCAGATATATAGGGCTATAGAACTGAGGGAATGGTTAGACTCCTAAATTTAATCAGTAACTTTTTTTGGTGACACTTAGGAGATTTACTAAAAACTTTAATTTTCTAAACGTATATCCCACGTGAAGGTAAAGGCTTACTGTGTTTGAACTAGAACGACAATTCAGTCAAATTTGGACCTTAGGCAGATACCGGATACTTGCCGCTTTTGGTGTCGGTATCAAGCTTTCTCGATTTATATCAATATTTCTAGAGATTGCACTATTCGTGTTATAATGTATGAAATTGCTTCCAATGACATCAGGATCAATTCAGGGGTATCGCAGGGCTCCGCCCAATCCCCTACTCTATCCTTATCTTCCTAAATGACCTCATAGGTCAGACTTCAAATTCTATCTTTTTCTTTGAAGACGACAACAGCATATGCCATTCATACTCATTTGGCTACGGGCCTAGTTCCTTGGAGATTGTGGCTATGAGGCAGAGTATGAAAGATACCCTTAACCGTGATCTGATGCTAATCTCCCATTGAGACTGTGCAAATAGGGTCGACTTTAATGCCGGTAAGACCAAATGTTGTCTTTTGACACAAAAACGGCCATTGGATCACACTGCATCGTCTGTATTAATTGATGGAATAAATATTGGGGCAACGGAAACTCCTGATGTTTAGAGCATTAAAAATTCAGTGTCATGTCCCCTGGACGGAACACTTTTTTTCTGTCAAAGGAAGCAGGAATTACTTTACGCCACCTTGTCTTCTCAAGATTTATACCACCTGTATCCGATCGAATATGGAATACGATTCCTATGTATGGGCAGGTGTTCCAAAATCTATTTTGGAGCTTCTTGACCGCGTACAGGACAGGACGAAGATACTCATTGCTGACGTTGTGCTGGCGGACTGTCTGGACTTAATAGAACATCGTCGCAATGTAGGGTGCATTTCACTTTACTATCGATCTTTTAATGATATGTGCTTCGAAAAATCTGGGAGAACTGTTTCCTGAAACCCGTGGTTGTTTACGTGATGGTCCATTATTCGCACTACACATTACAGAGTCACACAGTCCGTATGTGGAACAAACTACCTTAATATGTCTTTCGCTTCACAGTTTATATCGAGATATTTAAATCAAATGCCCCCAAAATATTACTGCCTATATCCTCCTTGCCATAACCTGTTTTTCTTGGCCATCCCTTTAGTGCTGGTTATTATAAGGAAAAAAAAAATTAAAGAAGAGGCCAATAGTTTCACACAGGATGCTGCTGACCAATGAAACATTTAGTAAAAATTATGAAAAGCACTTGGGAAGAGCTGGATGAGAACTAGTTGAAAGGAAAGCCTTAAATAATCGAAACTCTGATTAAATAATACAAGAGGTTTACTGACGGGTACTCCAATAGATCAGTGGCAAGTTCACGTGTCTACCAGTTTGGGAGAGACCCAGCCAAGTCTGCTTTATCCTTCTTTTTTTTCTCTTAATTTTTTTTTCCTTCCGCCTTCACCTTTTCTACTCTAACAAAAAGGGACCGAATTAAATGGACCTAAGTGAATTGTATCCTTTCCTTAAACCGTTGCTTATTCTACCTACCTACCTAGGCCCCTACCTACCCTGAGGGGTCATACAAATCTGAAAGCATATCAAATCCGTCAGATAGAAGTTGTCTAGAACTGAAATTGCTGTACAGATAGGAAGGAAATACAATAAATGAAGAATTTCCATTGCAACTGCCAAGCTTTTGCACAGATCAGTATCCAGTGATTTATGTCTGATGTTATACCAAATATGACTCACCTTAAAAGTGTGATATACGAAACATTTAGAGGGTTCGTCTGCATTACCCGATTTATTTCAATATCTTCCTTTCAAACGTTTTATCATTGCAAGAAGCACACAGCAAGCCGTTTGAAAACTAATATATACATTCCAAGGGAATTAAGTCAATTTTTTAGTCTGTCTTTTCGGCCTGCTTACCTGCCTTCACAACTCATTAGAAAATCGCCAATTTTTTGCAAAAATCGCTATTTCCTTAAATCTTCTATATTTTTATACAACTTTCACACATTCGTGTCTGTTCTACTTTTTGCAAAAGTTTTTTTTTTGTGTTTTTGCACTCATTAGTGTTACAATTCAATTTCATAGTTTTGCATTTACGTTTCTCTTATATTTAAACTATTTTTACTTTTTGCTTTGAACTTTAATTTTACATTTTTGCTAAGCTGCGCTGTTCTTGTCTTTATTTCCTTTTTTAATTCAATTTTTATTACATTTATTTCGCAGTGCAAATATTCTTGCATTAAGATAAACTTTATGAACTCGTACAAAGTTATGCCTATTCTATGATGCGTTGTTTGCTCTTTTCTCTGGCTTTGCCTGTTTGGTGGAGCTCATGTGTGCACATATGCAGCTTAAAGAGGATACGAATACTGACAAACAGGAAACAGCCAATTTTGTATTATATCCTGGTAAATATGTTAAGTAAAATGTTAAACTATAACATATTTAGACTAATGTGTTAATAGAGAAATTTTAATACAGTACCGTGCAAATTAAAAGTTTTGCTTTACAACTTTTTATTTCACATGTGCAGAAATTTAATTTATTTTTGCTCGTTGTGTTTTAAGGTGCCATGAGAAATGTAAGAGGAAGGAGGACAAACATTTTTTAAGGCTTTAAGTAATTTTCTGCATTTTTATATTCTTCTAAGCTAGAGGTCTGCTAAAACTTTACCTTAGCCCTAAGTTAGTTAGGTAGTAGTGTGAAGGATAATATAATACCGAATAAAACAGAAAGTAATGTACAAACGCACCATAGTAAGTTTATGGTTAAACAGTATCAGGTTAGGTTAGGTAGGACAGGCAGCCGTTAGGAAAGGATACAGCTCACTTGGTTTAGCCTAATTCGGTCCATTTGTGTTACATAAAGAAGCATATAGAATAGATTGAGATGGAAGCAAAGTAGAAATTAAGAGAAGGATAAGAACGAAAAAACAGATAAATGAAGCAGACTTACCAGGGTCTCTGGTGGGAATCGAACCCACAACCTTTAGACTGGTAGACTTGTACACTTGCCACTGATCTATCAGATCACCTAACAGTACCAGCATTTAACAAGAAATTCTAGTACCAGCCTTATATTTGGCAGTGGCAAACCTTTTAAATTCTTTTTAAAGGTCTTGTTGATTAAAAAAGAAGGAAAATAAAGTTTTATTAACGGAGTTTGACAGAAGGAATAGGAACAACGTAATAAGCATATTAACCTAAAATAATTTGTGAGGAAGAATAAAATTAAATTGAACCTAAAGATGCATTTATTTAAAAAAAAAAACAAATGTGTAGAGGGAATTTTGATTAGTGTAAGAGCTACACGTGAATTAGAGAAGATGATATCCCATGATCCTGTCTAGAAGTTAGGACGTGTTTGTAGTAATAACATGAAACAATAAGTGGTATTTGGTAATAGAGGTCAAGGGAGGTAAAACGTAAAAAAGCTTAGGGAGTACTAAATCTGAATGAAGTCAGTAGTGGGATAAATTTTTCCTACATTACCACAGTGAGGAATCGGCTTCAACAGCTTGGAGGAAAACAAGGGGAGTGTAGCTGAAAAACGTTCCGTCAAAGTGGGAGGTCAGTTTCATTAAAGTGAAATTTATTACCTCCGTGCTGGGCTAGAGGGCAAGCAATCTTAATATTGGACGCACAAAGATTTGGAAAGATATGGTCAGGCAATATCCTATATCTTTGATCCGATTGACATACATTCAAAAGGACACGCCAGTAACGCAGAGATTTTAACTCAGATGTGCAAAGGTATAAAAAATCGAATTAGACCAGAAATGGCACTTTGCATTACCTTGGGTTAAACAATGGGCATTAGAGTGCCCTGAACTTGGAAATGCATATTTTTTTAAAATTGAATATAAAAAATTTTTAGGTTTTCTGTTACTTAAATCGCACTTTATTTACTTTAGTATAGAGCGTCTGGTGGCAGATTTTTATTCTTTAACTTAAATAAAAAACGTAATAACACACACAAAAACTCATTGAGAGCATTGAACAATAGAACGGTAATGCAGATTTTATTTTTTAAAGAGTATGTCATCCGAGTATCTTCCCTCAAAATGGAGCCTTTTATTCTACGCCACACGCTGCAGTACAAACCCTCTTTTTTGGGATTACCCTATAAAAAATCCATGGGAGTTAGATCGGCTGACCTCAGTGGCCATGAGATGTCTTCAAAGCGACTTAACGCTTTTTGGAGGAAATTTTCCTGAAGCAAGTTCATCGAAACTCTGGATGTCTGTGCAGTCGCCTCTTTCTATTAAAATCACGTGTGTAAAGAGTACAATGGATAAGCTCGCAGGTTTGGCACAAAGAATTCCGTAATCATGCGACGAATGTTTTCACCATTGACATTCGTCGCCTGGCTCAAGAATTAAAAAAAAAATGTCCAATCATTTCATGCGTGGACAATATAAGGCACACCAAGCAATAAGTCTGAGACAATCCAGTGGGTTTTGATATTTTAACAAGCAGTTTTGCTTGTTGACATGGAAGCTTAAGTGAAAATGAGCTTCGCCGCTGCAAAAAATTGGATTTACGGTGCAAAACCGCTCTAACATCGTTTCAAAAAATTTTTGCGAAAACCAAAGTCAATTTCCTTCACTTCTTAAATACTTGGAATTTAAAAAAGACCATTTATTACTTTTTAGAACAATCGTATATAAAAATATAAATTTGCCACCAGACATCCTGTATATGCTTTTATGCTTTTCAGTACATTTTGTGGTTTTTCATACATTTCTATTACGATTTTAAGGTTTCTTTCAATTAAAACGTGGTTAAAACCAACAAACATTTTCTTTATGTGAAGAAGCAAGCAATAAGAGAATATGAATTTATAAATGGCAAGTAAAAAGCAGTGGTTCCCAATGTTATTTGTTTAACAATAAGCTGTAAATTTGGGAAATATTTTTATAATTTATTTATTTCGTTTGAAAAATTTATATTTGTTGTAAAAAATTATTTTTTGGTTTTTTTTTGAAGCATTTGCAAGTAACTCAAGAAGTTAATTTTTATTGGGTTGTAATGTTAGTTCCATAGAAAGTTTTCTCGTATAAAAATTAAAGGTTTTAAATTACTCTCTAATGGAAATGCATAAAATAAAACCAATGTTTTTAATTTAATTAAGTAATAGCACAGCCATATACTACAAATAAATATTTTCGGTTTTATAAAGGTTTTGACGCTGATGGTGGAAAGCATAAGCCCTAACCCCACGCCAAATAATTTAATTTATAACACATTTGCCTTTTTTCTATATAATAAAGTAAAATTTATAGAAAAATCAAAATTTTATTAAACATTCTTATTAAGTAAAACAAAAGTTTTTTTCCAGCCGTTATTAAATACTCAGCTGTTATTTTAACCCCAACATTAAAAAACATTGTTATTATGACTTTTAATCGCTTTTGTGTTTTATTAGACCGTCATTTGTTTCGGTCCCCTTTTTTTGGTGTAAAAGTCATGTACTTGTCTTGTAATATTTTATTTAATGAAAATTTTAACAGTCCCCTTAACCCATCCTTTTAAGCACTCAATTTTGTATTTTTGTATGTGCAGCGTGGGCCCTAAAAATATTTTGTTAATGATGATGCATTTTTAATGGCCTTTTTTAAAATTAAAGCTTCATTTCTCTATTACAGGTGGCAATATGGCGCATTTTGTTTCAATCCTAATTTCCAAAGTAAAAAAACATTATTATTTTAAATAAAAAAAAGGGAAAATGATAAAAAATTTTATTCATAATTTAATGCAGATAGCTTTTTGTGCCTTTAGGCATTTAAACATAACTATAAGTAGAAATTAAAATAGCATTTTTATAGCACAACTTAAGGCGAAGTTTGGGATTTTTGTTTGTTTTTCTGTTGATTTGTATGCAAGAAAATTTTTAAAAACTAATAAGAATATATTTTTCATTTCGTTCATTAAAGTAAAAATATATTACCAACATTAATAATTTTTTTAGTCTTGCTAGGATGAGTTTTTAAATATATCTTGGAGCATAGAGTAAGGCTGTAATGAATTATGTCAAAAGCTTTAGTTATGGTTTATGGAAAATACAAGGCAAATGCGGCAAGGGGTTTTTTAAATATTTAAACGTAGATACGCTTAAGCAAGTGATAGTATGACATGAAACTCTGCAAAGTTTAAAACGACCTTCAGCAATACGTAGGCATTAACTAGGTTAGTTTAGATAAAACATGCATCTGCATGAATTAAAGAACTTAAGCCAATGCAGATCATTTGGGCCCGAGAGAGAAAGAAAAGAAATATAAATTAAAGAGATACAGAATAAAATATAGTTGAAAAGAGAATTATAGTCTTATCTGTATGGTGATAAATCCGAAAGTCTTATTTTAGTCAAATCCGACAAATTCTTCTGTCTGCTGGATCCAAAGTGCCTGACTCAAACATTGTTGAGCAAGGGATAGAGGCTTATGAAAAAGGCAGTTCTACGCTTCTGGCTTGGCTGCCAAAGGAACAGTAATTAAAAGTTGTCATAATAGCGTCCTTAGTCTATCTAGAATGATTCCAAGGCTTTTCGTATTATCCAGTAAGTCAATGCTACTCTGTTTGCAGCCACATTTAAGAAAAGGTTTTTCCTTAAACAAAAATAGTTTTTTTCGTAGAAACAACGAATAATATACGACTAAGAACACTTTAAATTAACGTAGAAACCAATGAATTAAACCTGCTCTTAACAATATTTTACACAATTTGATCTTAAAATCAAAATCCTCTTAAATTCAAATTTGTAAGGTCACATTCTTTAAATGATCATTGTGACTACAAATTATACCTTTGCAAAGTCTACTTACTATTCATCAATTAAAAAAATACCATCCTTGAAAATCAATTCGTTTTTCAAACAAAAATTTTTAATTGTTTTTAGAAACAAAAATGTAAACAAACCCGTCACACCTGTCACAATTGAATTGCCGTGTTGCAGTCGTTTAATTTCATGTATACTGCTGTAAGTTTTATTTAAATTAAAATATTTGCCTTTTCCAGCAAATATCTTGTCTTTACATTTAAAATGTACAAAAAACATACATTTACTTTTTGTAGACAAATTCTTCTGCTCCAATTAACAAAATTAATTAACTTTCACTATCAAGGCATTTAACAAAAAACAAGTTAAAATCATTGATTTCTTATTAAATATTTTGTTACGGAAAACTTTTATAAAGTAAAAAAGAAAAAAATTCTCTCAATGACTGACCTGTTGACACAAAACTGCAAAATAATTTTAGTTTGGGCAAACAAAATGACAGATTTTTTTTCTTAAGTAATTAAAATCATATTTAAAGGGATGCTGTGAAAGGGAAAGATAATAAAGTCACTTAAATTTTAATATTAAATAATATTAAATAAACAAGTAAGTAAAAGCGCTAAATTAGGCTGTTCCGAATCTTATATACTCTTTAGACAAGCCTTTCGAAACCCTTTGTTTAATTTTATCCGTTTTTTATTTATGAAATATTTTTAATTTTTATATGTAGGGGTTTTTAATAGTTCTTAAAAATTTTGTATGGGGTTGCCAAAGGGGGTAGAGATAGGGGGTAAGTATGCTCTAGGAAAATATTTAAGAGGGGAAGCCAATGAGGTCGGTAGTACACTTTATTTCTCTAAGGCTGACTCTGAGGATGCTATGAGCATTTTAATGTTATAAGTTTAAATCCACCCTGTTATCGGGCGGAGATAGGGTATAATTGTGTTTTACAAAAATGTTTTCAAGAAAAAAGTTGGCGTCGGTCTTGCATTCAACCTTTCTAGGAGCACTCTGGAAGCTGTGGGAGCAATCTTAAAAAAAATTAAACTTTGCATAGAGATATCGCCAGTCTAACATTGCACATTGAACGGGGCAACTCCAAGGCAGTTTTAGAGGTTTTTATGTAAAAATTTTAGAGTAATAAACAGAGGTAGTCTTGGATTTTGGCTTATATGTATCTCCGTCAGTTATCGATTTTGTTGCTTTTCAACAGCGACTTTTTTCGCAGATGCTTTTGATAGCTTGATGCTACTTAAGGGTCTATGCGACATCGGGGGGCTTCTACCATAACACGCACAGACGGTCATCGCTTTATTGACTGCTCTATCTATAAGGACCAAGAAAGTATATCCTTTATGGGGTCGCAGATGGATATTAAAATATAAAAAACGGAACGACAAACTTATGTGAAAAATATAACAAAAAAGTTTCTAGGTCATCATTTTTATAACTAGGCATTGACCAACGGCCGAAAGGATTGTCCAATTTGACAGCTCCAGACTTTTCTCTATGTGTTTTCTTATTCACGCATACGACAGACTTTACAAGTATTTAGAATTAATATTTTACAGGAGTTCAAGAACTTTTGTCAACTAAAGCTTAAATTATTAAGAATGAAATTGCTTAAACTGCCATTAACAAAAGTGGCGCATATGTTGATTTGAAATAATAATTTTATGTCGTTTCTGTCTAAAAATAAAAATATAAAAATTAATTGAGAGCAGAGTTTCTCTTGATTTACGAGTTTGATACGCGGATGAGTGCTAAAACTATGAGCTTGGAAGGTTAAAAACTAAAGCAGTAGTACTAACTAGGGCCAAAGGGATCATGAATCTTGCTCATGGCAAGACTAAGCCAATAAGACTGAGTGGGTACCTGGAAGATATTTAAGTCCGTCTTTTTACCAGCACAATAAAAAAACGTATTATGTCGAACCTCGTTTCTTGGCTTAGACTATTATGATATTCGAAAGGGTCGAACGACTGGAAGAAAGCTTACATCCTGAAATTAAATTAGAAAGTTAGAGGAAAGTCTGGTAAAGAGTTAGTGATGTTGAAAAGTCTTTAGCCGAGCTATATGTACTCGTAAAAATTAGGCATCAGGTTAGAGATTACTTAACGGTTCTTTAGAAGTGTAATAAGATTAACATACGCATTAATTTTGGGGGGAACATAATTGAATGAGAAGAGCAATGTAAAAGTCCTGAAAAAGGTCCAATGCATTTGTTGGCTAAGAAAAATGTAACGACGGCATTGGAGACAATTTTTAATGCCTACCCCATTCAAATCCGAATATGCTTTGAAGCATTTTCGGGAAGGGCTTTACAAGCAAAAAGATAACCGTTTGTTGGGACTTCAGCTTTTAAAATCAATACATATAATTTGGGTAAACGGAAACACTGTATACTTTAAGCTAATGTTAAAATCAAGTGCACTGATGCCAGATCAAAAGTCTTGATTAATTGATAAACCAAAAAATAGTGGGATGTCTCTAAAGCAGAAGGAATAACGGAAGGTATCATGTAATAAGTCCCAAATGAAACAACTTCCGATGAAGAAACTCCCAATGAAATAACTCCCAGCAGATCTAAATGACTTCCAACATAAATGAAATTACTTCCAACAAATATATGTAGAATAGGAAAAAGTTTCGTATCCATAAATAAGATTTTACTAACGCAAAATTGTGCTCCAAGCAATCAGTAGCTCTAGCGGACTCGAAACGCTGGCTTCGCTATAGATTTCGGCCAGGCGCGTGAAATTTAAACTCTTTTTACGTTTTTTGAATTTTTTATGGAAAAAGTGTTAATTTTTTATTGGAAGTTATTTGATTTGGGATTTATTTCATTGGATCGAACGGAACTGGGTCTGTATGTTAAAATCCCTCGTGGTTTGTGGAATTTCACAAAATTTTTTTTGACTGAGAAAATCCTGTTACTTGCTAACCGGAAATAAGTAAAATGAAAACCGTATTTACGGGCCACTCACACCAGCCCAACGGATTGGAGAAAAGGCGATTGCAAGAATACAGAAAAGACATAGAGTAAATGGAACATTTTCAATTGGACCTCTTTTTACAAATAAAAGATACTTAATATATGATACCGCTACTCTACAAATTTTTGAAAACTGGGCAAGTTTTCTAACCGTTTTTCTTTTTAAATGTCTCTTAACCAAATCCTTTTTAACTGCAAGGAGCTCAGCACAGGCTGATCATTGGCTTAAGTATGCATCACATATGTCCCATGATCCCTCTTATCTCAATCTACCTACTTTCTTGTGACCACGCGGCTAATGCTACCGGTGCTGCTTAAAAACTCTATGTCCTTATGAGAATGGTTTTAGCTTGGGATAAGTAAGAGGGTAAAAAAATGTTTTAATTAATTGTGAGAACTTAAAATATTCTTACTGACCTGCTTAAGTAACTAAAGCATGTTCTGGAAATTGATTTAAAATACAAGGTGGCTGATGAAAGCCTCATATTAAAAAATAACTTTTGAAAAGATGGTTGAGGCTTTTTGAATTAAACTATTTTTAACATTTTATGAATTACTTTTATACATATGAGATAATTAAATGGTCTTTGTCCTCGGTTCCAGCAACATTCATCCGCCACCCTTTATATTAATATTTTCCAAAGTTTTTTTCAAAGTGGCATTTTTCAATTCTCTAATATATATATACATAAATGGACTTTATTTACTTTAACATAAAAAAAGAAAACATTAAAGTAAGCCATTCATTTCTAAAACTTTGTTCATTTGCATTTACTAAAAGTTTTCTTATTTAACATCAACAAAAATGTGTCAATATAACCGAACAAGCCACATACATATTTGTTGTTTATTGTTTCTTCACTATTTTGCCAAAAATCTAAACAAACTAAAAAAATTATGCACAAAGACAGGCTAAAAGCTGTCAGTTGTTGCTTTCAATGCTCTGCTGACCAACTTTGAGAAATTTAAGCAAATGAAATTTGAGAGCTGTTGATGCAACATATTCTATAAGAAAGTTTTTCTCTGGGTTTTTGTTAGGTCGTTTAGAATACAATGTTGCACAAACAAAAAAAATTTTGTTTGTGATAAAACTCCCACTGGTTTTAGTTTGAAAGGCAGCACAAATAAGTTTGCCAAAGACATGTTTATTCAAATATTTGTGAAATGAAATTTGTTGTTGGATTTTTTTTAAAAATGAAATATTGTTTTTTTAACCAACAAGAAAATATTTGAATTTTAGAGGAAGTAGAAGTAGAAACATATTTATATTTTTTTGTAACAGAAAATCAAAGAGGAGTTAATCAATATCTGCCAAAACTTGCTTGTGAAAGAAGAAATTTGTCCGCATAGTAAAGGATTTTGCATTTATCTACTGGACCCCTTAGGTCCTTATGGATGTTGTGGTTTTTAATATAAAAATGAGCTGCAGTTATTCCTTTTAGGATTTGGTTTGACAGCATTGAATTTTCTTTATGTTGTGGGCGAGAGCAATGCCCCATAATTGTATCCCGTAGTACCAAATCGGTTTTTAAATCGAGTTATAGAGCAGGGGTTAACAATCGAGATGAATCACACAGTTTATACAAATCAGCCAATGGTTTGGACTGTTTTAAGGTTTATTCGTGCAAACTTCGAATCTATATGTGATTTCTATGAGTCAATGATCCAGGTGAATGGCAAGATATTTTGCTTCAAATTGTTGAGGAACCAAATGTTATTTAGGACTGGGGAGCACGTTTCTTTATCTGAAGTACAAGAAACGTGGAAAAATATGACGCCAGAATATGCTGAAACGGCACTCCAAAAGACTACGGGGTTGAATCCATTATCTACTTAGAGGGTCTAAGGATGAGTTTCCCATATCATCTGCCCGATGTGGGAAGTGTTACCCTGTCATATATATTTGCTATTTATGAGGCATGTAAGTAAGCTGCTATATGAAAACAACATTTGTAAAATTTTTGGAAATTTCGTCAACAATCAGGTGCCACTCATGTCACTCAGTTTACAATATTCATATGGAGACAATTCATTTAGCAAACGGGAAAAAGAGCTGTCTAAGCTGCAATGTGTTCTACATTAGTCTAATACGGAATCATTCATAACTATGCTGGGAAATCCAGACACTTCCTTAAAGAGGCTACAGGTCGGATTTTCATCTTCTTTGCGAAAATTTGGTTGTCATAAGGCATAGATTTATTATACATTCTAAGCAGATCATCAGTTTGAAAGTTAATTCTTCTGGGCCACAAATGGGATCTGGTACTTCAAGGCTTATTTCAAGTATGAGTTCACAGGGGCAAAAAATCGGACGAGAAGTGGTGATAACGAAATTGGGTAATTCTAGGCCCTACTTGACGTCAAGCAAGATAAATTTACAAGTGTATTCCCCACCAGGTTCTCCCGTTCAACCCCATTAAACAAAATTAAATGTAATAAAAAACAAGTAAGAGCGCTATATTCGGCTGTGCCGAATCTTATATACCCTTCACATTGGTCTTTTAATATACCCAGCTGAGTTATTTTGTCTTGCAAATAATAAAATAAAAAACCTTGTGCGAGTTTTAAAGTTCATAGAAAACTATAGAAAATTTTAACGTTCGTATGATTAATAGAAATAGATGAAGAAGGTTTGAGGTCGAGAGTTTTAAAAGTTTTTGAGATTATTCATATTTAAAGGTTAATAAAACTTGTTAAATCTAATGGGATGTTCTAGTCCCCCTGCTCCTCTCCAACTTTTTCTCCAAAATGTTTTAATTATTTGACTATTACTCTTTGTAGAATATTCGAAGTCGATAGCTGTAATAGTTTTCCAGAAGAAGCGTATGGAAAATTTTATAAAAATTGTTAATTTGTATGGGAGCTACCCCTTCTTCACCCCCCACCTAAAAAATTTTTTCTTCAGAGCGTAGCCCTTGTTGTCGAATTGCTTCTTGTAGAACATTTGATTTCGATATCTGTTATAGTTTTCGAGATAAAGCGTTTCGAAAATTTCATAAAAATCGTTAATTTGTATGGGAGCTACCCTTTTTTTGCCCCCACAAAAAAAAATTTTTTCTTTGAAGTGTATACCTTGTTGCCCAATTATTTTTTGTAGAACATTTGATTCCGATATCTATTATAGTTTCCGAGATATAGCGAATAAAATATTTCATCAAATTTGTGCAATTGTAGACAAAATATAATTTCCCCTGATCTTATCTGAAAAACCACTTTTTCATTATTGAGATCCCTACTCTAAGACAGTCTGTGCCAAGTTTTGTGGCAAGAGTGACTATATTTACTGAGATATATAGGGATATATGTATGGACGGATTTTGTCCTAAAAAAATGGATTTTGCTGATTTTAAATAGCGATTGTCTCCAGGATATTTCCAATAGGTTGACACCAATAACTGGTCTGTGTCTTTTTATATGACTCCGGAAACTTGATTTCAACAGACGGACAGATGGACATGGCTATATCAACTTCCCTATCTATAAGGATCCAGAATATAAATACTGAATGGGGTCGCAAATGGATAATAAAGAAAGTACAAACGGAATGACAAACTGATATATACCCTTAACACTATGTGAAGGGTATAACAAGAAAAAAATACAAAACGAAATTTCTCAACAAAAAAAGAGAAAGGCTGCTTGCTGTCTTACCCAAAAATGATAATTATTATGGCATTATTTTGAATTCCATAAAAAAAATTAAAACTATCTACCACCTTTACAAGGATAGATTTTATAGTTCATTTAAACGTTTTACAAATTCTTCGTTAACTTTTTAATTTTTAAATGAGCTTAAAAATAATTAACCTTTTTTCTCATATTTTAAGTAACAATGTTTTTTGTTTTATTCTATTTGCAAAATATTTATCTAATTAATTCTAACCGCAACGTTGAACTCAATAAAAAATGTTTAACACTTTGAAAACCTGACAGTTTTTATTAACATTTTTCCATTATTTTATTTTTTTGTTTTATTTTTTTCTAAATTTTTTATATCACCCCAGGCAAAATATTAACATGATAAAAGTTTTCACTTCAATATAAATAAATATTAATAATAGAGTAAAGAATGACAACAGAAAAAAACTAGAAACAAAACTTTTTTATTAAACAGTTTGCCATTGCCATTGTTAGGCTATAAAAGCCACAATATAGTGGCAATTTAAGATACACTACATTTTAGAGAGAGTCATTGTAGGATTTGTTTTCACAATAAAAGGTTCTTAGAACTAATTTTTTACTTACTTTGTGTTATTAAAAAGCACCATCACTGTAGATTTTTGTTAATTACAGACAGTTTTGAATTTTATTCTGTGTAGTTCCGTTCACAGTCAAACATTGCTTCCTTTTTGAAATTTTTTTTTAGATTTTTGGCATAATCCTAACGTATGTCATAGCTGTGTTAGCTATTTATTATTCCATAAATATTTATAATAAAAATATGGAAAAATTATTTCCACAAAAAATCCATAAAAGATTAAATACTGACAATTCACGTGATAAGCTTTCAACAATTTTTTTATATTCTAAAATCAAAACTAATTAATATTTAAACAAAATTTAGCGGATAAACGTTTTTTTAATGATAAATGTCAGCATGTTTGTAGATCTACATACATATGTATGTATGTGGGTATGTGTGTACACTCTATATATATACACATAATTAAAGAGGCAATTTAAAATCAAATAACACGAAACAATTAAAGGACTAAAATTAAATAGAAACTTAATCATTAACAAAATAATAACAAGTTGGAGCACTATACTCGGCCTCTGCCGAATCTTATATACCTTACATTGGCCTTTTGAACCCCCAAACTTTTTTTTACTTGTATAAATATTTTTTTTTATTTTTAAAATACATATTTCTAATTTTCAAATACGGGTCGGTGTCATACTTTAGCCTTTTTAGAGTGACTTCAGGGAAGTTGCAGGGATTTTTCCCGAATTTTTTCAAATTTTGCACGGCAAAACTTTAAGGGGTGGAAATGGGGGGAAAGTATGTTCCAGGAAAATATTTACAAGGAAAAATTATTTGGAGTTAGTCCTACATTTGACCTATCCACGGGAGCCCTGGAGGCTGTAGGAGGGAATTTATTATAATTTCCCAAACTTTGTATGACAAGCCCCTTAGGTGATTAGAAAAAGGGGTAAATATGTTCTAGGAATATGTTTAAGAGCGGAAAATAATGGGGGTTCGGTCGTAAGCTTTATTTCTCTAAGGCCAACTCTGACGAAATAATGGGCGTTTTAACATTATCTTTTTAAATTTTCTATGGCAACTCCTTTAGGTGATGGAGATAGAGGGCGGGTATGTTCTAGGAATATGCTTGAGAAGGAAAACAAACGGGGGTCTGTGATACATTTTATTTCTCTAAGGGCGACTCCTGGGAAATTATAGGGGCTTTCACCCTATTTTTTTAAATTTTGTTAGGCATCCCTTTTAGGGGCTCGAGATTCGGGGTAAGTGTGCTCCACAAAAATGTTCGAAAGAAAAAAATTAATTTGGGGTCGGTCTTACATTTGACCTTTAAAGAAACACCCTTAAAGCTATGGGAGCAACTAAAAAAAGAATTTAAACAAAAATTTAAAAATTTTTAGGGTAACTCTGTTAGGGGACGACGATAGGGGTAAAGTGTGTTTCAAACAAATGTTTGTGAAAAAAAATTGATGGGCACCCGTGCACTCGTGTAGAGAAATAAACAGATGTGGTCTTGGTTCTTGACTAATATCTCGGTCAGTTTTGCTGGATTTTAATAGAAATTTTTTAGCAGATATTTCTGATAGTTTGATACTATTTACTGTTGATTGCGACATCGGGGGCTTCCAAAAGGTGACTTTAACTATAACAAGGACAAACGGGAAGACCAACAGAGGGACATATGGAGAGACGGACATTTCCAAATCGACTTTCCTATCTATAAGGACCTAGAATATTTATACTTTATGGGGTCGCAGATGGATATTAAAGAAATTGCAGACGGAAAGACAAACTTATATATACCCTTATCACTTATGTTCCACAAAAATATTTGCGAGGAAAAATTATTGGGAGCCAGCCTTAAATTGCACCCGAGTAGGGACAGCTTCGGGATAGTTGTAGAGATGTTTATGTAAAAATTTTAGGGAAATAAACAGAGGTAGTCGCAGATGCTGGCTTTTGTTTCTATCAGGTATAGGGCGATTTCGCAGAATTTCAACAGCAAAATTCCCGCATGTGTACCTGGTGTTTTAGTAGCCCAAACAGAACCGAGAAATATAAAGGGAGAATTTTGAACAAGAAAAAACTGTTAATAGTTTTATTAAAAAGTAACAGATTTTTGTGTCGTTACTAAATATCTTTTGCCATTTTTTTTTTGTGAAGATTTCCTTTTTTTACTTTAAGTTTTAATTTTTATTTATTTTTCTTATAATATTGTCGTTTATCTCTTCTTGACTGACAACTGGCTTAAGTACGTTTTCCAGTACAAACAAACTAAATAAGATTTTCCACTTGAGCTAATTTAATCTAAAATCAATTGCTTTTGTTTTCTTTAATATAATTTTCTTCTAAAATGGGGCTTCTGTTCAAGGAATAAAGAACACGAATATTAGGAGAACTTTGGGATTTTTGCGGGATTTTTTCTGGGATTTAAAAGAAATAAATTAGGTCTTTCTCAACACTGGGATCATGTATGCAGTCTTAGACAATCATTTGTTCTTATTATTATCTTGGTACTCCATGGCAAGAGATAAGATAGAAAATGTCTAGTTGGTATTATAACTGATATTAGTAGAAACAAAAGAGTGACTTGCTGACCAGACAGCTTTTTCATACCACAAGGTATAGAATGCTCCTTTATTTTGTGGTCTAATTAATGGTGATGACATAAAGGATCGTCTTCTATTGGCTTTAAAAAGATCGCCTTAAGTTGATTCATAAAACTTTTACTTTTCGTTATTGCTGTGTTTTTCAAACTTTTTGCGTAAATCAAAACTAAGACACGGAACAAAGTGATTGATTAGCGGAACTCTCAAATGTGGTGGTTAAGTTTGTAAGACCACCACCATTAGATTGCTGCCCTGTGGGTAGGTACTCACTCGGTAAAAATAAATTTATTTTATAAGAAATAAATAACTTAATCCACCATTCTGGTGTTTTCTTAGCTATCAGCGTCCTTGAAACAAGAAATACTAAGCAATTGTTTGAAATATAAGTCTGAGTCAGACTAGTACTGAGATATGGCTATGAGGGCGGGAAACTAAAAAGAACAAACATTTACTTGCTAGCTAGAGCCAAACGTTTTCTGATTTTAAGAATAAGTAGAAAATGTTTTAAAACACGAAATTCCGTTTTTTTGCATTAAATTTCAAAATTCGCCTCAAGAGTGGGGAGTATATTGTGAAGTAATGGAAGGCAAGTAAACCTTATGCCACCAAGCTCAGAAGGTAACATCAATATAGGTCTTTGCTTGGTTTAGAAAAGTTTCTGATCCTTTGAACATATCCAGTAGGCTTAGGTTATAGCAAAGTTTAAATATTTGCCTTCTGAAAGTGGGCTTTAAACGTTCGTGGATTTGAAATAAATATCATAAATTTTCTTCGTTCTGCAAAGTATTGGCAACCCTTAACCTCTTTAAGGATTTTTCATTCTTAAACAACCTTTTTTAAAACAAAGAAAATTTGGCATTATTTAAAAAATCTCAGTGTAACTAGATCAAACGGTTGTAGGAATAAAAGTTGTTTGCATCACAATCAACCCACGACCATTTCTCTTGTGAGTTTTAAAAAGAATCCTTGATTTATTTAGAAAAAATATTTTGTAATAAATATTCTAAAGTATAAATTTGTGTAAAAAGGTAAAACGATATGATTCTCCTTAAGTTAAATAATGTTTAATGCTTAAGATAAATATATCAAAAAGGATGTGGGTTAACAAAATCAAACTGACAAGGATAAACCATTAAAGCGATTACACAGGCAAAAGGGTGTTTATAAGAAGATTAAATATATGTAAGTCTATAGGTTTGTATGTAAGTAGTAAAAAAAACAATTTAATATTTTAAGTATTCGCCCTTTTAGATTTAGTACGTATAAATACAGCCCTTATATTAAGAAAAAAAATCTTGCTAAAAGGCACATAATTAGGCAGCTGAAAACACTCATAAAAAAATAAAACTTAAATTAAAGGCCTTTAAAGGAAGCCCTTAAAAAAACTTAATGTTACCCAACACAATATTTTCACACCTACTGCAGCATTATCCTGTACCATAAGGACATAATTATAGCTTATTATCTTAAAAGAAATTATTTTCTTACTCCTGTGATTTCATAATAATTTTAAACTTTACAAAATTGTTTTGTGTAACAACACGAAAAGCAATGACAATAAAAAGGCATTTATTTACATAGTACATATTTACATCAACGTCTTTATTCAAAAGAAGCAGAAGAAGTAATTAAGTTTTTTTGGGAAAAGTTTTCTTTTAGCAGGACAAAGTTTTCAATTTCTTTACTGCCTTTATGTTCGTTAATGAGGTCATTAACAACATCTTTTTTCATTTCTTGTTTGCTTTACTTCTTTGTTGCATTTTGTTTTATTTCCTTTGTTACAGTTGGTAATAAATGTTTACTTTGGCAGTGTTGTTCTTAATCTTAAAAATAACCCAACAAGCATTTTGTTAGAAATTTTAAAACCTTTTTGGACAGTAAGGCAATCAGAAAATTATAAAAAAATATTTAAAGCAATAACTAAATCAAAATTAAGAAAAAAAATTTTTTGCTTTATATCTCTGTAAATGTTTACTGGGTTTGAAAAAAAAAACTTTTTTCTTATTTATAAACACTAACACTACCTTTCTCAATATTTTCTTTAATAATAGACATCATTACAGCTGATAAATTACAAAACGAACATTCAAACAAAAGCATAGAAACAATATTTTGCTGTTTCTCTGCTTCGGTGTATGTGGATTTATTTTATGAGCAATTACAAGGATAATTAGCAGTAAATTTTTTCTTTTGCAATTTGTTATCCACAGATATACACATTTGTGTAATTGGCGGGGCAGTTGAACTTTTGTTTAATAAAAAAGAAAGTAAGTTTACTACTGGAATCCTTCTAGCTAGGATGTGTATAAATCGCAGATCAAACATTGTAATTTAAAAAGTTTTAGAGCCATTGCTATCAAAAGGGCATTGGCAGTAGCAGGAATAAAGGATTTAAAATGTTTAATGATTTATAATTAATAATTTTTGAAAAATTTTTAATTGTTTTCAGATTTATTCTTATTTGATATTCACATATTCGACTGTAATTAGAGCCCAAATGTTGTAAATGCATGCTCCAAGAGTAAAAAGCTTCAATACTTTAATCCCCTATTAGGTGGCTAAGATTGAACATTCTGGCAGTTAAAACCTCGCATAGAGCCTTAAAAAGAGGAGAACATAATTCGGTAGCTATTGGTCAGCTTATTCATTTAAATGAATGCCAAAGAGCTTTGCACTCCTTTGGCAAAAAACATTCTTGTCTTACCAATACCAAATGTTTTTTTTATAATATTTTGGAAACTGAAACCTTAGACAACACGCTGTTGAGCACATGATCACCAGATATTGGAAAATAATATATTTTATGATGTGCACCGCGAATGTGTAATTATTGCTGGTCAGTCGTACTGATCTTTTGGCATTAATTACTGTCTTGTAATGACCTTCAGTTTGTCCTACTAGGAGTCTGTTAGCGTTTCTTTGTAAAAACAATAGACCCCTTGTTACCCGCATGACATTAAGTTCTCCTATAATAGGGAAAGTTCTACACAACTTTTGCATTTCTCCCGACTACTGTACTCAAATAGCAAAGTCTTAACTTGTTTTGAAGAGCTGAAGTGGAGCACAAACATGCGATGCACTTTTCATAAATTAATAGATCTCTTGGTTCACTAGTTCACCGTTATTATCTTAATATCCCTGTATTCTCAAACTCACTTAAAAGATGTAATAGCACATAATTTAATAGTGGACTTATTGCAAGCTTAAAACAAAGTTTGTCTGTGGCGCCGCTTAAACTTCAATAAATATGCTCACCTGAAAAGGACCGAGCAAGATCAGCAGGTAATTTGTCTGCTCAAATCTCTACCTAAAAGAGACAATGAAGGCTTAAGGGACCATTTTAAGACCAGTTTTTCAACAAAAGACCGCGGTTTGAATTTTTCATTTAGGCTTTATCTAATGCCAACCCAGAGCTGCAATACGTAGGCTAACGTCAAGTACAGAATAAAAAGGTAAAGACAAAAGTAGACGTCTATGCCCGATTTCTGCAAGTAAGTTGAAGCAGCCGCTAAGGGAATTTTCATGTAAAAATTGCTACCTTCTTTATAACTAAAACAATATATAAGGGGCTGCCACTTGGTAGATTGGTCGTAATCATCTGCAACTTTTTGATAAGACCTGTGCCAGATTTATGTGGACGAAATGTAGCTTTCTCGCTTCAGAGTTTCGGCACAAAAATTTAAGATAAGCATTTTTCTAATATGGGCTATTATCTTGCTTTTAGCGCTGATTATGCCCCTCCAATTACAAAAGAAAACTAACGCCTTTCTGAAGCTCAGTTGCTTATTGGCTACAAAAAATTACTTTATTTTTTTAAGCGAAGAATTTTTTATGCTCCTAAAAATATTATTTTTTACTTTAAATAATATTTGCAAAAAGTTTTATATTTTTTTAAAATTTCGATATTGCTATAAACATTGCTCTACCAATAATATTTTGCGTAATTTAAATTTCCACTTTTTCAGTTTATGTTAAACTCGTTAAGCAAAAACAACACACTGAAACCTATCCCCAAATAATCTCATTATTTCTTATTTCAAATTTGTAAATATTGGACTATAATTCCAATTCCATGGAGAATAATTTAAAAAGAATTTTTCTTAATTTTCTTTTAAAAACAATTTGCATTAAACGCAACTTATTTGCGGAAACACAATATTTATTAAAATACAGGGTTTCTGGTGGCAAATTTATATTTTTAAATACGACTATTTAAAAAAGTAAGCGGCGAATACGACATGGAGCGAAAATATAATACGTTCGTGGGTGAAGAGATTCCTCGCAACTGCTTTTGCTATGAATGTCCTACGTCCAGAGCCCAGTCGATCTTCAAGGACTCTTGAAATTATTAAACTGATGGAAATGCGTTTACCTAAAAGTCTTCGGCTTTCAGTATGGAGAAGAACAGACTCACTGGGACTTCCAAGAGCAACACACTCGGTTGGAACATCAAAAACCATTGCATTGACCCAGGGTAACTGTTTGGTGTGCCTTATCCAGGCATGAGACAATTGGATAATTTTTTTTTCCAAAATTCCTGAGGCCAGGCGACGAATGTCAACGACGAAAATGATCAACGCATGATTAAAGAATTTTTTTTGCCAAATCTGCAAGCTTCTCCATCGAACTGGTCTTATTTGGATGGTGGCGACTGCCTACACAGCCACAGCTTCGATAAGTTGACTTCAGGAAAATTTCCTTCAAACATTGACCAGCCGCTTTGGGGATATCAAATGGCCCCCAGGGTCGCTCAATCTAACTCTAAGGGATTTTTTGAAAAGGGCTACTTCGAAAAGGTGTGTTCAACTCGACGGAAGATATATGTATGAAATGTTTTTAAAAAAATAAAGTCCGCATTTCTATTCTATCGTTCAATGCTCTTAATAAAATTTAATGTCAATTAATTTAAATTTGATTTAAATTTAATAATATAAATCTGCTACCGGGCACCCTGCACAAGGTTTATGATTTATGTTTCTAATTGTGGTAGGAAATAGCAATTTTGTAAACAATTTCCACTAGAAAATAAATAAATATTTAAACGTTTTATAATGTAAAACAATTAGTTTAATTTAGTTTGTTTGATGTTTTAAAATGTTTAAAAATTTTAAGTGTTTTAAAAGAGTAGAAAAATAAAAAAAATTATTTAAAATTTTTGTTGAAATAATTTAATAAAATTTCAATTATTATAAATTATATCAATTGCATTTGAATATATAATATTAAGAAACAATTAGAAGAGTTCAAAGCTAAATATGCATATTAAAATAAACACATTTAATAAATACTAAAATTACAATAAATACATACAAACGTAAATAGACAATCAAATTTTTTTAACACTTCTTAAAGGTAAACCATTATATTTTTTTTAGCTTTAAATTTAATCTTAAAAAAAATATTTTCTAGAAAATTTTCTTAATCCCTTTATTAGAAATTTTAAAAATACTCATACGCCTTGGTGTGCAAGAAATGCCTCTTTTCTCTAAACAGGTTGTCATAAATTTTATGCAGGTCATCGAATATGTGGGACAAAACATTTAAAAATTTTTGCTAAAAAAGTAAGAAGCAAAACAATACAGTATTCGTTTGTATCCTTGGCACAAAACAAAAACAAAATTCAAACAGATTAACATTATCTTGTGTCTACAGGGTCATTAAACACAGAAGGTCAATTGGAGATAAAAATCTAAACCCTATTTTAAAGCATAAGGTTAAACAGAATAATTTAAGCAGGACATTCTAAGCAGATTTAAAACGCCTTTTTATAGTTGACTAAGCAATTATTGGGCAATAAGTGTAGAAGCTGTTCAATTGTATTAAATAATAATAAAAAAAACAGAAATCTTTTTAAAATTTAAAAGGAAACCTTTAACTTACCTTTCGTCAAAACCCAGATTTTTTGAAAAAAATCTGGCAGCCCTTTAAACACTCTTTTTTTCTCTCTTCACCTTTAACAAAAACAATTTAACAACCAAAATTTAACATCAGAAACAACTGCGTATTTGTAACGTTTGTTTTACATAAACAACAACAACCATGTATGTGCATGATTATGTTTGAATAATCATGCTTGTTTTTGTTATTCTTGTACTTTTATACTAATATCCACATTAATAATAAAATAAATCTTCCACGCAAACTTGTTTAACTGTAGCAAAAAAAAAAAGTTGAACTTTAATCCAGTTGTTTTAGTAGAAAGTTGCGTTAATGGGGATTTAGAAAAGGTTGTGTTTATACAAAGAGGGTGAGAGTAAGCAAAAGGATGGTGCAAACGAAGCATGAATATGAATATAAATCTAAAATACAGGGTACTTATGTACAGTACTTTACTCATTAAACAAAAAATATTTTCTTATTAAAATGCGTGTGTAAGGGTGAACGCCTTGAAAAGGTGATACACTTAAAAAATTAAAAAAAAAATAATATTAAATATTAGTTTTTCTTTTAAAGACTTAAAGAAATTGGGGTTTTCTATTTAATTCACCAAAAAAACCTTAAGCAACTTTATTATTTAATAAGTCCAGAAGCTAATCAAGTTCAAAGTGCTTTGTTCATTGGCTTAAAATTAAGGCCAAGGAAATTTAAGCCTTGTACAATATATTTAGCTTCAGATGCATAAAGAGTTAAAAATATTTTTCCAAACGTAAATGGGGAGGATGACACAAAAAAACTTCGTCAAAGTTTCAGAGATATGTTGTAGAAGTCACTATAACTGTCAGGGATAGTACAGGAAAAGCAGCACCAGATATCATTCTACAGCTGCTGCTAGTTGAAGCTTACGTGTATGGAATAGCAGCAATACTTTGGGCTTGTTGAGTCCCCGTTAGATCAGTGGCAAGTGCACGAGTCTACAAGTCTGGGGGTTGTAGGTTCTATTTCCACCAGAGACCCTCGTAAGTCTGCTTCATTCTACTGTTCTTTCTTTCTTATCCTTCTCTAAATTTCTACTTTTCTTCCATCTCAACCTATTCTATCTGTCTCTCCAGGTAACACCAAGGGACCGAATTAAGCGGACCCAAGTGAGCTGTATCCTTTTCTTCAATGGCTGCCTGTTCTACCTAACCTAACCTCACCTTGTTGAATCCAGTGTTCTTAGGAAAGGTTCTGTGAAACAAGCTGCCGTACTGAGAAAAGTCCATGAGGATCGACTCCTAAGGCAGTTGGTCTCAACTGACTATAGGACCATGATTTTGGGGTAATATCCCAGTTAAGAAGGACTAGAAATTGGACTTGTGTTTGTATAATAAAGGTAATGAAGGCTGCGGAACTTACAAAGGAGAATGCCTTCGGAATGCAGGCATGACAATCATGCCGACAGTCAGCCGAAAGATGCCCTCGAGAGATATTACGTCAGGGGGCAAATAACGTTATTCGATTTATGTGGAAATTCTACTCAATCGATTGAGTTGTCAATGCTTTTAATATAAGAATTCTAATAAGAATTTTTAAATTTCGATTAGAAACGAGTGCCGTAATTTGCCCAAAGTCTTAGCTTTTAAATGCCTTAGATTGGTTATATCGATGCACAATATAAGGTTCTCTTGGGTGATAAATTTGATAAGTTGTATGGTAGTAAGTTTGGAAACATCATAGAATTCATTAAATTTGTGGGGAAGCCAGGTTAAAAGGCGGCCTTCTACAGGGGTTTTCTTCTTTTTCGGGTTTTCATCATTTTTTGCCTATCATGCTTCTTTTTTTGAAGAAATATAAAAAAGGCCAATAGGTTCCTTGGTAGAAGTCTTAAAAACCCTAGATCCCTATTCATTCCAAGCTGACCTTACCTAAGCATAATGTATGCAATAGTTCTTTAAATGGTTGTGAATCCGAAAATGTAGCTCTCTTGGACCTCAAAGCAATCAGGACCTTCTGTCTTTTCAAAATAATAAGAATTTTCTTGGGTAGTAAATTTAGCAATTATCAATTTTAGTTGGTCACACTACAAGGAATTGGCACGAGTTGCACACAAATTCGTATCGCATCCAGATGAAAAGCAGTCAAAACTAAAAATTTTAAACCATTAATATTCCTAAAACCAGATTCCCGATTAAATCTCTAACAAGAACGAAAACTTAATTTGTATTAAACATTTTTATTTTAAAATGCCCTGTGGGAAATGTGGGAAGGCGTACTCATCTTGTTACAGGTACAAAACATGAATTGGGCAAAAGTTATTGGTCGTGATCGGTGAACAAGGCACACATCAAATAACTGGTTAAAAGGTGTTAAGGAAGTTAGGGGAAAAAATAGAAATAGTGATCCCTACCCATAGACATACATCTGTTTTTATGTACACACAGACACGCGTAAATACAAACAAAGTAGTTTAAACAGGATCTTAAAAAACTAATGCAAAATTTTTTTTATATAGGATTGGCCTGTAAGCCGCTATGAGGTGTTAGTTTTAAACCAATTGCACCCTCCAATGACAACGCAATATAAAAGTGACAGATTCTCTTTATAAAAAGCACAAGAACTAGAACTAGTCCCTACCCCAAGGAACCGTTCACGTCAATAGTCTTGAAGCAGTCCACTTCCCCTTAGGGTGGTTTCGTAACTGCTAAAATTCAATTTGAATTTAACTAAGTTCTAAAACTACAATTGCGTATTGAAAATCATTATAAAAAGCCTCTTATCAAAAATTATGATTTTGAGTTTAGACTATTTTGGATTTAGTGTGCGATATGTATTTATATGGAAGTTTTCTCTCAGTGTACATCACTTTAAGCTTAGCTGGAATTTGAGATAATTTGTTACGAGTGTATTTAATGTGTTACAAAATTACGCAAGAAAAGGTAAAATGTGTAAAGAGGAATTGTTGTAAATTTTGTTGTTATAATTCCTAGAACAAATTGTACAGTTAATAAACAGTAAATTTAAAGATACAAGAGTAATAGAAACTTAAGATGTACATATAGGTAAATGTGTAAGTATATTTGTATGTCTTTTAAGATATTAAAATTAATCTTGTTTTTCCGCTCTAAGAGATATAATGGCAAATTGAAATGCCTAAAATGTTGAAAGGGTTTCAATATTAACACAAAGCCAGAGGGTGTTTAAGGTTAATTAACACAATTTTGCAAATTGTTTTTACTAGATTAATGTTAAATTAGTCAATTTATTTATTAGAAATTAATTAAATTAATTTGTTTTTAAAAGTGGAATTCTTGTTTGTTTAAAAAGAAAGATTCCAGTTTACTTTTTAAATCGCATAAAAAGGATAAAATTAGGTTTTAGTTTTATAAAAATCTATACGAACTAATGTTACTTTTTCTCCCGCCTTTATCAACGCTTTAATTAAATATTTAATTATGTAATACACTTTTAATATGTCATACCCTTAATAAAGATTAAACAATCGCTATTTGCTTCAATAACTTTAAAATTTATAGTTTCGACCTGTTTTTCTTTTTTTTTTAAATATATTGCAGATAAAGTTTTATAATTGCGAACGTGATGCTTGCCTTTTAAGGAGGAAGTAGTTAAATTTTTATTAGTTTATGAACTGCACTCTGATATTAGTTTTAGTTTTTGTTTCAATTAACATTCAATTAAGTATTATGTATGTTTGTGTAGTTGTATTTATATGTACACTTTCATATACATGTAAGTTAAAGCCTCTATAATCAAATATGGGCATTTCTAGGATGAAGAACGCGACATTCGTATGCCTTTAAAGAAAAATAATATTTAAAGACATCCGAATAATGTTTTTTTCCTTATATTTATCTTAAAGCATTATATTGGCAGCTTATAAAGTTAAAAAATATTGTATATAATTTTATTTTTAATATACGAGCAATTAATATGCGGATACACGTGACGAAAAATCGAACTTACTTTCGACTGCACCTAGAAAACCCAAATAATTTTTGAATTAGAATACAATTTTAAAAACAATATTTTTGTTAAAAAAGGAGAAATTTCACTTCCTAAAAATACATATTAAGTAAATGTATTTTAACTCGTTTATTTTTATTTTTATTTTTTTTTTGATAGATTTAGTATGATTGGGCACGCGATATTTGTAACGCGACAACATTTTCCATTTTATTAGAATTAATATAAATTTAACATATTTTTTCTCAAAAAAACACTTAGTAGGTGTTTTGTTTAACTTCTTTACCGTATATTCGTTAATTTTAGGCAAAGTTGGCAATGTTATCAAATTTATATCAAAAAAAAAAATATTTTTGTTTCACCTAAAGCTTTTTTATTAACCACTCCGAACCAATCCGAAGCATTTTCTTAACGCAAAGTTGCGTAATGGTTTTTTCTAATTGTAAGCAGCTATAGTTTAGAAATATTTATTTATAGCGTGTCGACAATTTAATAAACATTGTTTTATTTTTGGGGGCTGCCCCTCCACAACCAACTAATTTTTTTCAGAATAAAGCCATTAATGAACAATTACTTCTTGTAAGACTACTCATATAATGTATTAATTCCGTGATATAGAATATCAAAAATTTCATAAAAATTTTTAATTTTAATGGGAGTACCACTTCCCCTTCTCCAAACCCTCTAATTTTGCTTTCAGTAATATATGTACGTTTAATGCTGGAACAACTTTGCACTAGGTTTGAAGTCTTTACCTGGTAGAGTGTCTCAGATTTAGCGCATGAAATATTTTACAGAATTAATGCAATTGTAGGGGGATCCCATTTTTCCTTCTCCTATTCAAAAATGTTAATTAAGGTCCCTATCTTCAAAGAATCCATGCTAAGTTTTTTAGCAGGAGTGACTGAGATATATGCTAATACATGAGGGGATTTTGCTCTAAAAATTCAGTTATTTTGAGTTTTCGACTATATCTCGATCAAAAGGCCGATATTGCTGGTTTTAAATAGGGACGGTTTCAAGGATATTTCTGACTGTTTGATATTAAAATGTTTTCTCTGCGACTTTAGTTGAGTCCGGAAATTTGATTTAAGCAGGCACAGATACGGACAGAAGGTCAGACTTGCATGGCTCTATCGACTTTTTTTTCTATAAGGATCCAGAATAAATATACTTTATGGAGTCTAAAATGACCTTTTATGTTTCGAGATTTGGCAACGCTAGTATTGCAATCTGACAATTGACGGTTCTATTGTAAAGTTTGACATTTTCTAGGTTATACGTACTCAGAACGTTTTGACATACGAGCGCTATTTGTAGTATTTACAGTAACTTAAAAGATTCAACTCAACCCAAAAATAAATTAATTCGTGAACATTATCGTGCTATTATTTTTTACAACTTTTGACTTGGACTGACTTAGCAGCAGAGCATGGATAAACTGAATTATATTTTTGGCGATGAAGCTCCATCAAGGACTTCTGCTTATCGATGGTATGGGGAATTCATTCGTGGTCGTAGTTAACTCCAAGACGAATTTCTTGAAGGTCGTCTAAAATCACTTGTTGTTTCAAAAACCATTGATGCTGTGCATGAATTGATATTGGAAGATCGTCATGTGACCTATCGTCATATTAAGACAACCTTAGGCATTAGTGGGACCAGCATACATTCAATATTACATAAACAATTGACTGTCAAAACAATTTGTTGGATCCCACACTATTTGTCAATCGCTCAAAAAAAGGCTCGTGTCGATTGGTCAAAGGAAATACTCATAAATTACGATCGCGGTGTTTCGAAACACGTCTATGTTATTATGACAGGTGATGAGTTGTAGATTTATGCGTATGAGCCCGAAGCTAAGCAGCAGTCGACTGTATGGGTGTTACAATATGAGCCAAATCCAGCAAAAGTTGTTCGCGCACGAAGCACTTCTAAACAAATGGTCACCAGTTTTTTCGGAAAAACTTGAACTGTCGCAACCGTACTACTATCACAACGCAGAACGGTCGATTCTGAGTGGTACAAAACCGTTTGTTTGCCATTTATCTTCCAAGAAATTAGGAAACCAACAGCCGAAAATGGGTCATTCTTCACCACGACAATGCGAGCTTTCACACATCGGCTCAACTGCATTTTGAAGCACCCAAAACATCGATTTGATGAGTCATCCGCCGTATAGTCCTCACTTGGCACCGATTGACTTCTTTTTATTCCCGTACGCAAAAAACAAACTTAGAGGTCAACATTTTTCAAAACCTTAAGAAGCGTTTGCTGTATTCAAAATGCATGTTTTGGAGATACCTCAATCAGAGTGTTAAAAGTGCTTCGACAATTGGTTCAAACGGATGCAAAAGTGTAAAGATTTTCATGGGGAATATTTTTAAAAACAAAGTGATTTTTGATGATTAATATTTGTTTTTGTTCTCTTATTCCGAAATATAAAATGCAATCCACGTACCTTTGTTGCTATGTGAAGGGCACAAAAAGAGAACGATGTCATCATTGTCACCATTGAATACCCAAAACTGTAAGATCATTGGTGCTGTAATCATGAGGTATTTTTAAAAGTAAGGGCGGCAGATCCAATTTAATTTTCTGTTTGAAAAGAAATCTATAAAGTTAACAGACCTTAATTTAGAGGTTCGGTTACTGGTTAAGTCTTTTTGTTTCAAAAAGTAAATGGATTTTTGTTTTCTTCAAGCTAAAGACGTGTAATATGTATTTGACATTGTTTGAATACCGAAACAGGAGTAATAAATTCTTAATTTGGGCGCAGTTTTAAATTTTTTTTTTCGAAGATTAAAGTTAAACAGAAAATATACTCTAAAAGTATTTTGACCTCTTATGCCACTTAGAATTTACTCTTATTGCAACAAGTCTTGACACATTGACAACATTAAAGCGAATCATTATTTTCTTTTACAATTTTAGTCGCTGACATTAAGTTAAATTTTAAATTTAACATTTAAATGTCAGGCAATGAACTTTAAAAACAAAATTTTTTTTTTGTTGTTTTGTATATACCTATAGTTTGGCATAGACATTGACACAAATCTTACTTAAAACTAAGGTTGTGGAGCAAAAAATTTTAAAAACTTTTTATATTTTTTTATTTAATAAAAACGAAAAAAAAATTTCAAAACAATATTTAAAAAAATTCTAAAAATAATATTTCCAAAATGTTTACTAAAAAAATTCATTTGAATTGACAGTAATGCCAAATTGCTTTGTTAACATAAACATTGATTTATTTATGAATTGTTTTAATGATCTTTAATGATTTATAATAGAAAATTATGTTTCATTAACAGTTTAATACAAAATTACAATTTGCATTTAATTATTGTTTAAATTGTGTATAATTTATTCATTAACTTTTATTTATTAGGTGCTAATAGATGCAAAAATTAAAACGTACAAACATACGTACACATGTCTAATGATTGCTTCAAACAATTTAATTAATCAATTTTTGCCTGCTTGGCCTGTGCCAATAAAGTCACGACTTCTGGCCAGTTGTTACCTGCTCTAACAAGTGATCGTCTGTGTGTGTGTTTATCTACTTGTTTATAAAGCGATCAGACTTTATGATCGTGGTGTTGGATTAATAAAATTATCTTTTTAAACTTAAGCTAAGATCACATTATGCAAATGTTTGATGAAAGAAAATTATTTTTTCTTAATTTTACTTGATAGTGTTAAAACAAAAAATTTATTTCTGAATTAGATTATCGTTAATTTATAATTGTATTATTTTAATACAATTTAGTGGTCACGACTTTTGGCTCAAATATTTGCTTAATTCAAGCTAAGGCTTAGGCTTTTATATGGTTTTATAAAGTAATTTTGTTTAATGATTTATGTAATTATGTAACCATCCCACCTTACATTTTCCAGATGTAATGCCCATAATTTTAAACGAATAATTATATCGATCACCTCAAAATCAGTTCCTTGGTCAATAAAACAATATTCATTAGTTAATTTGGGTGACTCCCAATATATTTTTGTAACCAAAGTACGGATGGCATTTTTAATAATATTTTTATAGAAATTTGAAAATGTTTTTATAAAACTTGTTCACAAAAAATCAAATCGATCGTGTTATGATTTACGGAAAATGGAATATAACTCTCATGTATGGGCTGGTGCCTCAAAGTCTATTTTGGAGCTACTTGACCGCGCACAGGAACGAGCGAAGATACTCATCGGCGACGTTGTGGTATCTAATTGCCTTGATTCACTCGAGCACTGTCAAGATGTGGGGCGTGTTTCGCTATTTTATTGTTACTATAACGGAATGTGCTCTGAGGAAATCAGGGAGTTTGTTTCCGAGACCCGGAACTTTTTGCGTGATACGCATTTTTCTTGAAAAGCACACCCATACGTGGTCGACTGGCCAGTGAATCGCAGCACACATTACAGGGAGAATTCCATCTTTAGTCGCACAGTTCGTATGTGGAATAAACTTTCCTGACACAGTAAATATCGAAAAATTTAAATCAAATGTCCACAGACGCTACTACCTTTATCCTTCTTTCCATAACCTATTTTCCTGATACCAACACAATGAAATGCATGTGTAGGGGCCATCCCCTGATTGCTGGTTTTTACTAAAAAAAAGGCGGGCATCCAACGTGTTAGAAGTACAAACCTTCCAAGCTGCAAACACAGACTCAGATCTCTACTATGCAGCAGTTCTCGTAGCGAAGAAGCGAGTGCTAAACACTGCGATAAGACTGCATGCTCTGGGAGAATGAAAACACAGGGCATGTGGCCTCCTAAAAGTTATGAAGACGATTTTGTTCAAAACCTGATTGACTACTGCACACCAAAATTACTTTTACAGGAAATCCTTCGTCGTTATTTCAGAAGGAAGGGCGGATGAGACCATCTCCTGGGGACCTGTTAATCTGGATATATATACAGATGGGTCTAAGGAGAAAACTGGCGTTGGCAAATGCATGTTCATTGCACAAACAGGAGTCTGAATTTTGTTCAAACTTCTTGATGAATGCAGTGTGCTGCAGGCTGAATTGCCAACAAAAGGCAAAGTGGCTTACTGGCTACGGCACTACAAGATATTCGGCAGGAATATCGAAAACTTCACCGACAGCCGTGCTGCCATTAGGTAAATTACTGTTGTATACTCTTCAGCACAACTAGTCCGTGAATGCCAGGCATCTTTGAACTAGATGGCGATGCATTCTAACATCACCCTGGTGTTGGTGAGTGGACACGGGACCAATGCAGGCAACTGTATTGCCAATTCATTTGCTAGCAATGGTACAAAATTGAATGATAGGGCAATGGACCACTTCTGTGCTATTCCCCTCTCTTCCTGTAAGCTCCGTGTAGATGAGTATTCTTGAAGAATAGCACGGGCTAGATGGTCCAATGACCCTAGAGTTAAAATCACTCAAAAAAAACCTTGCCGAAGATAGATTCGAAACGTCGCAAATCTCTTCTCGATCTAGATAAATGAAGTATAGGGAACACTATGGTCACGATTGACGATTGATTGTCTTTTTGTGGAATTATTTGGTGCCCTTTTGGTTGTAACTTATGAATTCTTTGTTTAGTTTCCGATACTTCTAGTGTTACCTGCTTATGGCAATTTTTTACAAAATGGCTTTTATAGTAAATATGGTTTCACAACATTGAAGTGCACAAACAACAAAACAATTCAAGTGTCCTTGCTCTTTGTGCACTTTTAGTAGTGTTTGTTGGAATTCATATAAATCTTCTACGTCCTTTTGACCATGTCTCGCTAAAAATGTTAAAAAGCATTAATTTTATAATAATCTCTAATATTTAGAGTATAACTTATTACTTACTTTCCCAAAATGGCCAAGAAATCTTTTTAGTTTTTTTTTCTATATTTTAACTACATTTTGGGACCTTTCCTGCATCAACACAGTTACACGTAATTTCGTTTCAATAAATTTAAACCAACTGGCATGACAAAGACTTCTTTGCTACTTTAAACTTAAATAAACATTTCAAAACAGCAGCAATAATAGTTCTTGCATAATAATAACAAAGAATAATATAAAAAATTTAAGAAAAAGGAAAAATTCTAACGAAATTTACTCTTGGAAACACCCAAAAACTAAAGTAAGAAAAAAACTTATAAAAAAAATTTTTCTTCTAATACCTTGGCCATAGTTTCTGTTCACGGGCAATGACTGAACAAACAAAAAAAAAGGTTTTTGTTTTTGTTTCTGAACTTTAAAAAAACTGGCAAAATTATTCGTTAAGTTTTTTTCAAAAGTTGTTGTTTGAACGCATTAAGCTAAAGTTTTTTTTCTCAACATTTCTATAGATCCTTTTGGCTGCTTAAAAATTCTGTGCAAAATTCTAGATAATTTCTTTGTTTTAATTTGGCTTTTAGTTTTATTTTTTTTCTTTCTTTTTAAGTGTATGCAGTAAGTAGCCACAATAGTTTTTGGGTTTTTTTGCTAAATATTTTTTTAAGTTGATCTTTGACCAGGATTGTAAGTTTAACTATGTATTAAAGAACGTAATTGTTAAACCCAATAAGCACCATAAAAATTAACAAAGAAAAGCAAGTGAATGAAAAGAGCGGAGTTTGTGAACGACTTCAGAAGCTCCTACAACAATCAAGCAATCAAGAAGAGTGATTAATTTTTTTATCATATTTGGTCCGACCTACATACATGGATACAAGAAATATTGTTTTTTGAGGGACCTTCAAATCTCAAAATCATGCACTTAAACTTGCAGCAAAGAGGGTTTATAGTTTTGCGGTTAATTAAAATTAAAGTTAATTTCCAGTTAAGTAAAAAATTAAATTAAAATTCTTACAAATCCTGCAGCTACTGACCTTATATCACTTCCCTTAGGGAAATGGTGTCAATTGGTCGGCGTACTCGTCCTATTACAGGTTCAAAACGTGAATTGGACAAAAGTTATTGGTCGTGATCGGTTAAAAAAGCACACATAAAGTATTTGGTTTAAAGGTGTTAAAGAGGTTAAGGGAAAAGTAGAAATACTGGTCCCTACACATTTTCAAACATCTGTTTATATATATACACACACACTCGTAAATATAAACAAAGTAGATTCAACAGGATCTTAAACAATTAATGCAAAATTTGTTTATATAGGATTGGCCTTTAACCCGTTCTAAAGTATTAGTTTTGAACCAATTGCCCCCTCCAATGACAGTGCAATGTAAAAGTGACAGGTTCTCTTCATATAAAGTGCAAGAACTAGAACCAGTCCCTACCCTAAGGAACCGTTGACGTCAATAGTCTTGGACCAATCCGCTTCCCCATAGGGTTGCTACAAAACCCAGGGTGATAATAATGGCAAGTTTAAGAATAGTTGGCAAGTAAAGCTTTAATGATGAAAGATGTTAAAAAAGTGGGAAACAATTACATACTCCTGGTAGGCTTTTTGAGTGAAATAATAACTGGATGACGGAGAAAGGATATTCAACCAGTATGCAAACGCAACCACGTAAAGGTTGCTTGAATAAGTACTTCTAGAAGAAGCTCTGCAGGCAGGAGCGAATATTGCCAAAAACTGAATTCTCTAATATGATTTATTTAAGGAAGATATTTAAAAAAAAAAGGATAAGTCGGTAATAATTTTTTATTGCCCATAGAGTTGTGTTAAAACTTGCATATTTTAGGTTTCAAGTAACTAATTGCAGTCGGTACTACCAGAAGTGATCACCAGCCGCTCGTAGTGCCTTTTTTGCAAAAGGTGATCAATATCAGTTTAACTGGTTCTAGCTTTGACAACGAAGCCTGTTTAGAGACCTAAATCTAGCTTTCTGTAAGCACAGTGTTTGTGATTTTAATCCGTAATATGGGAAAAGCATTAACTCGGTGTGGAATTGTATGACACCCAGATGTTGTGGTTTTTATATTGGCTCCACTTTTCTTTACATCACAAATTGTGATAATTTCATATAGCGAGTGGCACAAATACATATTTTAATTGATAAACTAGGATCAGGCTCAAAATTGTCTCACCTAGCCTTCCGCGATTCGTGTCTTTTCCATATATCCTTATAAGGAAAATTGTCATAATGCAGAAGAAAAAAATTATATATTATTGATAGTGTGGCAAAACTGCCACCCAGGAAGCGCAATATTGTGCCGCAAAGTGCAAGGATTCGCAGAGTTTATGATTCGAGGTCTCATCTTCCTTATAGCAAAAAAGACACTTCGATATGGTCGCCCTACCGATGTGGTGCAGATGGTATCTGAATTTACAGTGGCCAGTTAAAAAATCGGGGAGGTCCTTCAAATCCTTCTTTTCAAGAGACAGATGCTCCCTAGATTTGCCTCTGGGTAGAGTCGAAATCTCTTGGACCGTCATTGCCTCCAAGCGTCAATCCAAAGAGTAGAAAATTCCGCATTACTTAATGCGCCCAACTTCACACAGCAGTAGCCGCAAGAAACACCTCAAAACGGTATCGGAATAAAAAGAGGGAGGTTTGCCCCGTAGATTGCAACACAATTGGCACATTCCAGCGTTACGTCATCGCGCGCCGAGCCTACTTAGAATGTCCACACACTCCTTTGCCAGCGCGAATCTAATATCATATACCGTAAGAGTCCTGAAGGCCGCCTGGCTGTCCGATAGAATGTGTGTTTGAGTTCCTTCCCTAACAAGTGTTTTTGATTGATCTAAAGCTTGAAGGAAAAGTTGTTGCTTAGTTTAGTTTTAAGGACACTCGCTTTCACCATCCAAGTTCACCGAATGTACAATAAAATCTATCTACATGGCAGTGACGGCTAGCCTTTGGGCTTCTAAGCAAATCGCCACATCTGCTATTCTTTAAAAGGCAAACTATGGCATTCAAGTGCCGTGAAAATCTCTTTGATTTTTATATGTATTTTTAATTGGCGTTTTGTGTGGAATGTTTAAATTTTAAAAGTCATCGAGTGCCGTTATTTAAATCTAACCATAAGTATATTCAAAAGATACTAGTGGGCTATATTGGGAAAGCTTAGTTGTGTATAGGGTAACCAAAAATAAAGAAACTTACAATCTTTTAATTTAACTTCCAGACAGTAGAACGAAGAAAACTGAATCCTATTGTTATGTTAAATCAATAGAATTTTTCTAACGTTTTTGAATAGCTTGCAAAAAACCAGAGTCCAATATTGTACCAAATATCTACGTTCCTCTTTAGAAGTGTAGAAAAGAAAATGTTGAGAAAATTTAGCTGCATTTTCGAAATTCTGAAAACCGGACCTCCCAAATTTTTTTTATAAGGGGCACAAAATAAGTCGAATATTTGCTAAGTTTTATGTCTTGCTGGACTTGAAGCTGTTTTAGAGCTTTAGCTAGCGCACTTAACATTTTAATCCTCTTCAGGACTTAAAAATAGAATAAAGAAGTAGAAGCGCTATATTCGGCTGTGCCTATTCTTACATACCATTCACATTGGTATCTTGGAATACCCAGTCATTTGATCTAGTCGGGTTGTTTTCACATTGCAAATGTTATAACTAAACTGTTTTGGGGTGACCTTGAAGTCCATATCTATCCTTGTAGCCAAATGAATGAAAATAAAAAAAAAACGTTTTCTTAAAAAATTCTAAAAAGCACGTTTTGCTCTGCTACTCCTCTTGTATGGATTTTGTCCTAAAAAGAAAACTGGACAATCGTAGTGTTTTGCTTATTCCTCAGTTTGTAGTTAACCGAACTTGTTGATTTTAAATAGCTGTTATCTCAGCGATATTTCTAAAGGTCCGTAGTAGTTGAATTGACAGCAGAGACTTGATTTCAGCAGACACACAGAGAAAACTTTTGCATTTTTTAGATTAGGGACTTTTGCTGCCTTACCCGCCACATACATAGAATAGCTTTGGCCATATTTTTAGGTAAAGTAGGCCCCTACTTCATACTTAGCTTTAAAACTTCTTGGTTTTATAGACAACATAACAAACCAAATAACGTTTTTTATTGCTGTTAGTCCTTTTGTAGAAACTAAATTAAAATATCTTTTCTTTTGTTAAAAAATATTCTGTAAATTTTTTCTTTACAATAAAAACAAGTAAGAGAAGGGAAATCTGTGCAAATTTTGTTAACAAAATTATTCAAACAATTGTTACAGTTAAAAAAAAGGAAAACCACCAGGTTTACAAAGAAAACAAAATGAGGAAAACTTAACTTTAGATGGTTTAGGCAAACATGCTCTTCCGTAAAACACACAAAAAAACACGATAATAACTTTTTTCCTTTTTTTACCTTGTTAGTCAGGATACTAATGCATGCACCTTGATGGGTAATATATATAAATTTATTAGGGGTATTACAGGGGAGTGCTAAAACGTTAAATAAAAATATGTTGAATTAAATAAGAAAATTAATTTCTAAAAAATTTAAAAAAAAATGTATTTTGCCTTTAAACCTTACATGTGTTGCCTTAGTGTGAATACCCCTAATGCATATCAACCACCGTTTTGTCATATAAAAAAATTTTTTTTACAATTTAATTTGTTATTTTCATATCAAATGTATTTTTTCTAATTTGTTATTGAGTGCATAATACAATAAAGAATTATAAACGCAATCCATTTGCTCTTGTTTCTTTTAAGAGCAGCCGTCACACCCTTTTTAAATGTTTTATTGGGGGTTGATTTACCTCTGCATGATCCCCGATCATTAATGTTTCTTTTTGTTTATCTAATTTATTATGGTTATAAATTTTCATTAAATTTTTCTATTATTTCTTTGTAAAGAGTTTTTGAGGAAGATCATAAAATTTTTTAGGTTTCATAGTCAAAAAGGTTAATTACTCAACCTTTCTAATTTTTGAGAATCAAGCCCAAGTCATAAAATATTATTAAAGAACAAAAACTGTTAAATTAACCATAGAAAATAACTGAAGTGTTAAAATAATATTAATTTTGTAACCTTTATAAAAAAGAATATTTTTAATTTAAATATTATATAAAAATAAATAATAATTTAAAGCATTTATTTCACTTAATTCTCTTAAAGATATTTCTTATTAAAAAGAAGTTTTATTAATACAAATTCCTTTTTAGTTTTATATCTTGGAAACTATAAATCATTTTTATATTGTTTATTCTCTCTTGTCAAGTATTTTTATTATAGTTTTTGAATATAAAATGCCATTCGGTGGAATACAAAAGTATTTCCTGTTGCTTTAAAGTATAAGAAGCAGAGCATGTTTTAAAGGAAAATAAAGGCAATAAGAAAAATCAAAGATGACAGGAATGCGGTATGATTTAAATTCTAAGGATGGTTGGTTGGTTTTCGTGGTACCTCGCTACACGCAAACTGTCATTTAGAGTCTAAATGACCCGTTTTGACAACACCACACCACTCGATGGGTGAAAGGTCCCCTTAAACCATGGTCCAAGGGAAAATGAAGTACTAGACCCACCCTGTCGCAATGATGTATCTCGACAGGTCCTTCTGCCTTATCGCAGACACATCCCCTAGGCTGTACAGTATATGATGGCCCAGGAACTTGTGCTTCTTCACAGCCAAAGCAGGACATTCGCAGAGAAGATGGAAAACCGATTCCTCCTTTTTCCTATTCTTGCAACTGCGACAGTGATCGTTAAAAGTGAGGCCGAGTCGTTCTGCATACCTTCCCCGCATTCAATGACCCGTTAGCCCCGCCAGCAACTCCGAAAGTTCCACGCGATTCCGGTTCATAAGTTGCGTAGTACGTCCGACATCGAAAGAAGGCCACATTTGCCTGGCGACCTTACACGTATCCAGCCTCCGCCATCTATCGTCAGCAGTGCGCAGAAATACTCTTAGGATGCTGCTCTTAATAGTCTTCAACGGAATTGCCACTGTATTCACATTGGAGATATTCAGAGCAGATTCTTTCTTAGCTAGCTCATCTGCCCGTTCATTACAATAGTAGCCCCTATGCGCAGGAACCCTAACCAGGGTAATGTCAGACAGTTGCCTAAGCTTAGACAGTTCTATTCTACACTGACTGGCTAATAGTGACGTGGTAGTGTATGATCTGAGTGACAAGAGCGCCGCCCGACTGTCGACAAAAATACCAATATTCCTTTGGATATTTCTGTCCTGTAGTAGTTTATAAGCCTCCCGAATAGCAAATATCTCAGCCTGAAATACACTACATTTATCCGGAAGACAAAAAAAAGCATTTATGTCCAGCTCTTTTGAGAAGACACCGGACCCAGCTCCGCAGTCCAACTAAGAGCCGTACGTAAAGATCCTAATGTCATAAGATTTCCCAAGGTTACTTCTACACCATTCACCCCTGGAGGGAATAAGAACTTTAAAAAACCCTATCAAAGTCCGTGTGGGGAGTAATATTGTCAGAAAGTTGGTCCACGTATGGGGGCAGTCCTTGCAGAACTTTCACATGCCCATATGGCCTCGATTTCCAACATCCAGTCGATCTAAGCCTTACTGCACTACAAGCAGCTATGGCCCTAATGTGAAGGTCGATGGGAGCAAGATGCAAAATAGTATTCAATGACTCAGAAGGACTAGTTTGCAGTGCGCCCGTAATTCAAATGCAAGTGGAGCTCTAGATTTTATACAACTGGTCCACTATGAATCTACGCTCCGTAGCAGTCCATCAAACCAGAGATCCATAAGTGAGTATTGGTCGTACTATGGCCGTGTACATCCACCTTAAAATTCTGGGACTAAGTCCCCATCCCACTCCAAACATCCTCCGCCACGTGTAGCAGGCTACCGTAGCCCTCTCAGCCCAATGCCGGATGTTCAGCTTCCATGACAATTTCGAGTTCAGGACGATTCCAAGATATTTCGCACTTTCGGATAGCAGGATCTCGCAGTCCCTTAACCGCGGGAGTCTGAAGCTTGGAGCCTGGGTCCTCCTTGTAAACAGTACCAGTTCCGTCTTGCCCGGGCTTACTACTAGACCACTGTCTGTGACCCAATTGCTGAGTAATCTTAAGGCATTGGACATGATATCACTAATCATATCCGGAAACATTCCTGATACCAATATAAATTCCAAGGATAATATTAAGAAATAAATTGAAGAAAAAAGCTACAAATGTTGTTTCGGAAATTTATAAAATTAAAAAAATAATTATTTTGAAATTCTCAACCCTTTAAGTATGTATATTTCAAAACAAAGTTGTGACAAATTAATTGTCGTTTTAACAACCAAACTGTTAGTACAATTATTTTATCGTCGAATTAGCGCTAAAAATCTAAGTGGTAAAATGTAAATACATAAAATATGTTTCTTGACAGCCGCCGTTAATTGGTTTTTAAAGATTAAAAAACGATTGGAAGAATTTTTGATATACATTTTATACAACTGGCTCAGGGTACACTTAACAAGCTAACAGCAAGGCGAATTCAAAATATTCGCCTTCTGCATTTCTTTTTTGTGTTTGAACGGTAGAATGTCAGAAAAATTTAAAATTTCATACAAAATTAAATATTTGCAAAGTGAAAATGTAAAATTTATTTTAAACAGTTAGGCTCTTGATATTACCTGGTTGAGTTTGCCCTGGCTAAGTGTACCCTGCACAGGACAAATATCAAAGCAAGAAAAATTAAAACAAATAAATCTTTGCCTTATATGAAATGAATCATAATTTTAGTCCATTCAGCATATGTTTGGTCTATCACTTTTCGATTTTTAAGAAAAAAAGTCACGCTTCTCTGTCAAATGATTTCCAAGTGTAGATCCAGATTTGTATGTTTTTATGTGTAAATTCCAATGAAAAAAAATCTGCACGTTTTTCATGATTCCAGCTGATGGTTTCTTCAACTCTAAAATAATTTATTGGATACTTTTGCAAGCTAAAGAAGCATATAAATCTTAACATTTCATAACTTTTATTTAATAATCTGAGACATTAACTTCTAATTTTTGTTGACAGCAGCACTTTATACTTCAACCTCTTGAAACCCCGAATTATATAAGACATTTCTTTTTTCTTTTTTTTGAATAAAATATTACCACCCAATTAATAAATTTGCCGGTCAGTACAAAAGTAATTTATCAAATAATAAAAATATATTCACACATATATTCCCTAATTTTATGACACGAACGTTAATATCCTTAACAGAAGCACCCCTTGTCTTAACTCAAACAAAAAATTACATTTTTTTTGTTAGAAACAATCACAAAATTTATGTAATTTTTTTATTATAACATATTTTTTTATCTTAAAAGGAATGATGCGAAAAATAACACATGTTAAGCGAACAAGTTTAACAAGTACGTGACACACTGTATCCACATCCAACAAGAGAGAAAGAATGAAAATAAACAAGAGGACAGAGGGTTATTTTAAGTATGCGATAAGCTAAAGTATATTAAGTTAAAATTTAAACGTCTCTTGGTAATAGAAATAAATAACTTTGAAATTCCTTAAAGAGAAGAAAAACAAAGAAATAATAAAACTTATAAAAATCATTAAAATCTTAATGGACTACTGTTCACGTGTTATACACAATGGGTACTGTCGCCAGACATATTCGATAAAAATCATTGGAAAAATTGAAACCAAAATAAAATATGTTTTTAAAGGAGAAATTAAAGCCTCAGTTTTAATTTTTTTTAAACTTTTAAGAATTAACAAATCTTTACTTTGAAATGACACCTCAGGTAATGTTACCGGACAGGGATGACTGTAAATGATCCGAGAATTTGGGTAAAGGGTGTGTTGTTTTCACTAAAGAATAAAAGATAGATATGTTTCCATAATAGATATAAAAAATTGAATATTTTGTTGACTTCCACATAAGCTTTGAATGTTCTATAGTAGTTTTGTCAACAATAAGATCCCAGAGTTGATAGAGTGGAATAAGTGGGCGAATGGTAGACGCGATTATCTATATCGACAGCTTAGTCATATTCAAGGCTGTAGAGACACATTACGTCAGCTTTAGACTCGCGGACGAAACCCTAATATTAGGCTTTGATGCGTTCCGAGTCAATTATTCGTTACTAATAGTGAAATTGTCAATGGTCCTGGATAAGGCAGGCACGTCTAGAGAAACAGTCTGATTGACAGATCTTGAGGACTGTGTGCTTTTCAATGAGAAAGACACTCATGGGGCACTGCGAGATTTAAGAAGTAACTCCAATAAGAATACTTCGAGCTTATATGGGTTTTGCGAGTGTTTGAAAAAAATAGAGACTTTGAAACAGTTCATCGGTCACTGCCTTAGGCCTTAAGCTTTCCGGCAAAGATGACCAGCAGAGCGCATCTTTGATTGACTGCGGTATTTGCACTTTGGCTTGACAAGATCATTAAATACATCAGTGGTGTATTGTGACTAAAAAAGGAAGATTTTTACAAGATTTGTCAATTGCGCGTGTTTCAAGGACCCATAAGACAACCTCTTTTTTCGCTCTTCTATTTTACGGTGTCTTTTTAATTTTCCACTTACAGTTTTTTGAAACTCTTTCACTTTTCTAACTCCTACCGTTCTAAGGCGATTTATGATGGACTTTGACAGCTCTGCACTAAAGTAACGAACATTTTTCGTCACTTTCTTTTGCAAACTAGCCTGATCAAAGTATTAAAAAATTTAAGTTTTGAGCAAAATCTGAGTAAGAATTTAAGTATCTTAGAAATGTCCTTTTTTGTAAATACAAGCGTAGATAAGTTTGTCATAAGGATGCAATTTGTTCATATAGAAAAAAAGCTTTACGGATTTAATTTTTATATAAGGTGGCTGGCGGCAAATTTGTATTTTTAAATACGATTATTTTAAAAAGTAAAAAAAAACAGTGCGGAGGGAGGGTGGCACCATTGAAATTATCGATCGTGCAGATTTGTCAGTCACGATATCGCAGTGGTCCAGTGAATGTTCTTGGGTGCAGAGATTCCTGTTTTGGCTATGCACGTCCTCACGTCCAGGGCCCAGTCGAACTTCAAGGATTCCCGAAAACATTAAACTGGTTGAAAGCAGTTTACGTGAAACTCCTCGATTTTCAATAGAGACAAGATTAGCCTCACTGGGACTTCCAAGAGCGATTATTCATGAAATTTTAAAAGAGGATCTGAAGTTCCATCCCTTCAAAATTCAACCCGTTCAAGAATTAAAAGAGTGACTTTGATTTTCGCAAAATTTTTTTTTTAAACGATTGTGGAGCATTTTCGCACTGTAAGAATCACTTTTTGCTTTAACGAGACTTATTTTCACCTTAGCGGCCGCGTTAACAAGCAAAATTGTCGTTACTAGTCTCCAAGGACCCGCGACTCAAATACCAAATACCATTGCATTGCCTCAGGGTGACTGTTTGGTGTGCCTTATCCACACATGACATAGTTGAAAATTTTTTTTGAAAATTCTCGAGGCTAGGCGAAGAATGTAAAAAGTAAAAATTATCGACGAATAATTACGGAATTATTTTTGCCAAACCTGCGAGCTTATCCATTGTATTCTGCACACACGTAGTTTCAACAGAAATGAAAGAATTTTCTTCGGGAAAAAATCCCCTAAAAATTCATCAATCACTTTGGGGACATCCCAAAGCCACCGTGGTCGCCCGATCTAACTCCCAGGGATTTTTATAGGGCTACCTCAAAGAGATGGTTTGTAATAACAATATTCAATCTATTGTGGCTTTAAAGGAAAATATTCGTCGAGAAATCAGCTAAATTGAACCAAGTTTACTGCAGCCTGTGGCGCAGAAGAAAAGGCTTCGTTTTGAATAGTGTGTTTAACTCAACAGAGGACATTTGAATGACAAAATCTTTAAAAAATTAAATCCGCATTTCCATTCTATCGTACAATACTCAAAAAAACTTTGTGTCAATTTGTACGTTTTTTACGCCTGCCACCAGATACACTTTAGAAAGACAAAAACTTAAGTTTTAAGCAAAATCGAAACAGAAAAGGAATACCTCCTATTAATCCTTTTTCTAAAACATTGCTCTTATTTAATGAAATCGGACATCCGAAAGCCTTAGGCCAATTCTAATCAGGGACATAAGCAGCTTCAATATTTGAAAATAAAAATTTTTTTTGGGGCTATTACGAGGGTTGCATTTTAGATCATGTAAATTTAGATCATGTAAAACCACTTTATTGTTTTTCAAAATATTCCCCATGAAAATCTATACACTTTTGTATGCGTTTGAACCAATTGTCGAAGCACTTTTGCCACCCTGATTGAGGTATCTCCAAAACATGCATTTTGAATACAGAAACTTCTTCTTCAGGTGTCGAAAAACGTTGACCTCTAAGTTTGTTTTTAACGTACGGAAATAAAAATAAGTCATTCGGTGCCAAGTCAGGACAGACTGTTCTGCGTTTTTCAAGTGATAGGGTTGCGACATGTCCAGTTGTTCCAAAAACACTCGCGATCATTTGCTTAGAAGTGCTTCGTGTGCGAACAACTTTTGTTGAATTTGACTCATCTTAAAACACCCATACAGTCGACTGCTGTTTACTTTCCGGCTCATACGCGTAAATTCAGGATTCATCACCTGTCACGATATCATACGCATGTTTCGAAGCACCGCGATCGTATTTTCTAAGCATTTCTTTCGACCCATCGACACGAGCCTTTTTTTGAGCGATTGACAAATTATGTGGGATCCAACGCGAACAAATTTTTTTGACAGTCAAATGTTTATGCTGGTCCCACTAATGCCTAAAGTTGTCTTAATCACACGATAGGTCACATGACGATCTTGCAATATCAGCTCACTCACAGCATCAATGGTTTTCGGAACAGCAACTGATTTTGGACGACCCTCACGAAATTCGTCTTGGAGTGAACTACGACCACGATTGAACGCACCATACCATCGATAAGCACTGGTCCTTGAGGAAGCTTCATCGCCAAAAATAGAATTGAGTTCATCCATGCACTCTTGCTGAGTTAACCCACGTCGAAAGTTGTAAAAAATTATCGGTCGAAAATTTTCACGATTTAATTTCATTTTTGGGTCGAGTTGAATATTTTAAGTTTCTGTAAACAACACAAATAGCGCTCGTATGTCAAAACGTCCTGAGTACGTATACCCTAGAAAATGTCAAACTTTACGATAGAGTGGTCTGTTCTCAGATTGCAACACTAGGATTGCCAAATTCCGAAATATAAAATGCAACCCTCGTATTCGTTGGGAAATCCAAAAATTCGTTTTTCTTACTAAAAGTTAAGCATAGATTTGGCAAATTATTACAAATTCCTTTGGTATAATACTTGCCGTAGACCCTCAAAATTAGAAAAAATAGTTAATTTCTGCTTTAGAGCACAATTCTTATATATTAACACAAGGAGAATAAAATTAAGAAAATTTAACGATTTCTACTGTTTAACACTTCTTTAGCCATTGGTCTCATATGGGCAATTTTATTTTGAATCTTTGTTAATAAAAAATTAATTTAAGGAACGCATACATAAGTATGTATATTTGAATAAAAAATATAATAAAATTAAATGAATTTTTAAATAATGAATTTGTCAAGAATTTCCTAAGAAGTGGTTATATTTTTCCTTGAGAACTTCTCAAAAATACTTGTCACGTTTAAAGAAAATCTTAAATATTTAGAAGCAAAATGAGGAGAAATTTTTCTTAACTTTTCATACTTTTTTTCATATAAACACACAAACATACTTATGTACATCCACATGAAGACTCACTCATCCACTTAAAACAAAAGTGGAAAACGGACAGACAAATAAATGTTAAAACCTTCAATCACTTAATAGAGGTTGAGGCAGGTTATGTCGTTGTGAAAATTCAAAACTCATGCCAACGACAAAAATGTTTATTTTAAGGAATAAAACAACCACAACAAAGAATGTGGAAAAAGTATATGAAACGACTGTGTCGAAGAGGAAATTCAGGCAGATGGAAAAATAAATTAAAGAGGGAGAGCGTAAAATGTGTTTTAAAGAGAGAAAAAAGTGGTTGGTGTGTGTGTGTTTTTTTTAAGCACCAGCTGTTTCTTATTTGGAAAATTTATAACAATATTTGCTCTGTTAAATTGGCTTAACATAGGAAAATTCTGTTAAATGAAAATTTATTTTAGAAGAAAGGTAAGTTTAAAAGAAAATAACAGAATCAATTGTGGATTTTATGTGATTTTTTTTAACAGCGAGAAAAACAAAGTTTTAAAAGAAAATGTTTACTTTATTCAACTGTTAGTGAAATACCGGCTTTTGGGCCTCCACCATTTAGGAAGCGCTTAATATATGTTTTAATAGTTTTTTTGCTTTGAATTTGATTGTATACGTAAATAGTTTGCTTTTTATTTATTTTTGAATTTAGTTCCCACCACCTGTTTGACAAGATAAAACATGTTTATTTATAGGTGGTTTGGCCAGGTTTTTTATTTATAGAAAATTTTCAAGAAAGTTCTTCTATTAATTATTTTTAATTTATTGAGAAGAAAATTTTATTTTATTTTTTAATAGATGTTTATGCTAACGAATCTTTTTATTTAAATAAAAAATTTGTTTTTTAATATAAAAATTTTTAGGAAGGTTATAAATAGTTTTTATACTCTTCACATTAGGGATTAGGGTATTTATAAGATTGTCATTCCCTTTGTAGTTTCTTTAATATCAATTTGCTACCCCATAAATTACGTATTTTTTTAATCCTTTTAAACAGATAGGAAAATTGCTTAAAGCTATGCCTGTTCGTCCATTAACCTGTTGAAATAAAGTTTCTTAAGCCCCTTAATATTTCCCGGGCCTGTTTGTACCACCAGAATATCAGGTATACTTGCAAAAATTTTAAAATTAAAACTCAACAAAATCTCCTGATATCTGACAGAGATACAAGGCAGCAGCCGTGGCTTCATCTGTTTAAATATTGTACATAAAAAACCTCTACAACTGCCCGGAAGCTGCTCCTACACAGTTGCAATTTGGGACCGAATACCATTAATTTTTTATCGCAAACATTTTTGCGGAATATACTTGCACCCTATCCTTAACTCCTAACAGGGTTGCCACACAAATATTAATTTTAAAATATTTTTTTTAATCATTCTCGCAGCTTCAAAGGTGCTCCCACCAAGGTCAAATATAAGACCGACCCCAATTAATTTTTTATTTTAAACATTTTTGTGGAACATACTCACGCCCTAACTCCTGCCCCTAACAGGGTTGCCGTAACAAATTTGAAAAAATTAGGGTAAAACCCCTACAGCTTCCCCGGAGTCACCCTTAGAGGAATAAAATGTATTACAGACCCCCATATTTTTCTGCCAAAACAGCTTTTAGACTTTATAGATGCATGCCTGATTGGATAACTATACCTTGTGAAGGGTTTTTAAAATTCCGCACAGCCGAATATAGCACTCTTTCTTGTTTTTGTATTAAAAATTGTTTGCTATGCTGGCTATTTAATGGAGTTAAAACAATTTAAAATTGTAAAATTTGGGTTTTTTTAATAAAATTAATAATTTATTTATTTAACCGATATTGGCTCTTAAAAAAATCTATTATAAACGAACATTTTATTTTTACTTTTTCATTCCTAACATCAATGAAAAAAATTATTAAGTGAAAATAAGGAAATTAAAACCCTTTTTATAATGTTTCATTTATTTCTTTTGCTGTTTCCTGTTATGTATTGTAATGAATTTTTAAAAAAAATTAATGTTTTCCATGCAACTGCTTTCAGACAAACGAAACATTTATAAACATAAGAGAATGAACTTATAAAATAAAATGTGCTGTCATCAGCTGCTGCCTCTTGGCATTCGGATACTTATAATGATGTTCATAAGTGTGAAATTTATACATTTCATCTGCTGCTTTTGTTTTTATTTATTTATTTTTTTTTAAAGATACTGGAAAACATTGGCTGTTATCATAATTGCGATGAAGGAATAATCATTAAATTTGAATGAATCATACAATGACAATAAGTTTTTTAATGGCAAGTTATAAAACAAATCGCGTTTAAAGTCGGTTACGAATAAACAAAAAATTCAATAAAATTATTATCAAAATAAAATGAAACCAATTGGCCTAAAATCTATTAGGAAACTTTGGAAAATAAAATTATTTTAGCTTCTTATATCCTTAAATTGAACTTTAACTAGGTAGGCCATCACGAATCTAACGGGCGACAAAATTGTATTTATTTTTTTTTAATTAATAAATAAGAATTAACGCTGATGAGATGGTTACTCTGGCTAAACTCACACCTTTATTTAAAATAGGTTTTATTTTTCGAGGCCGTCTAAAGTAAAATGGTTACTCTGGCTAAAACCAGGATTCACCAGTAAACTCGTATCTAGGAAAACTGTAGTTACACCATTTTATTATCTTCCTGCCTATCTCTATAGGCAGGGAGAGGCGAAATTATAAGGTGTTTGAAATCGAACGTTTGGTCCTTGATGGAGTTGAGAAATGATGGGCGCAGGGCGTCAGATATCTGGTTATTATGGTGGGAAAACCTGGCGGAAGGTTATGTTGCTGCTACACCTGTAGAAATTCTATAGGTCATGTTGAGGCTGCATTCGGGTATGGTAAATGGATTTACAAATCTATTGTTATATTAATGTTTACATGAACCTTCTTCTGGTAAAAATCTTGAAGAACGAAAGAATAAGAAACCCCTTTTTAAACATACAGAGATGAGCAGCATAAGTCATTACAGGTGCCAGGAGTAGTGCATATAAAAAACTTTGGCTGTCATTCTAACTCTTTTTGTCATATTAAAGTTTTGCAGCTCTAATGCCATTGTGCTTAAGGAAAGGGCATTAAGGCGAGCTGGCAAACAGGGAAATTTTGAACGGGTTACCCTGGAGCAGTCGAAATGAAATCACTATAAGGTCGTTATTCTCGACTACAGGATAATGTGAATTAGTTAGGATCCCAGAAACTGTTTTGTGCAGTTTTTACTTATGGACCAAAGATAGATAAAGGAACGGTGATTGATATTTGCTTATTGGATAATGAAGCTCAAGTGTTACACAGATTTCTAGATGAATTTGAAAAATTTTCAGATTGTGGCCGGTAAGGGGCGCCAATAATTGTGGGTAATACGGCAAATTAAAAAAAACGTGACAAACTTTGCCAAATATATCGGATCATTGTGAGGCTATGGACAATTATATTGCCTATAAGTTCATATGGAAGGGATCAGCCCAGGATGTTAGGTTGAGGTGTGAGCTGTTTGGGCCACCTTTACGTTTCTAATATGGTTTGATGGAGTCAAACGTTTTGGAATAGCTAGAGACCACCAGAAAAAACAGGAATGGTCACAAGGTATTTGTACTTTTGTAGCCCGGAATAAAAAAAATGGTACTACTCTAGTTTTCAGCGAAAGCAAGAGGGATCTTAGCTGCTTAGCAAGGATTTTTACGTGACAATGTATAAAATGTATATGTGAGATAGTAATACTTTGTACTTATGTTGCTTGTGCGGAGATAAGGAGGAATTAAAAATTGCAAAACACCATCTCAACCACTGCCCGAGGCTGCAAATATACCGATAAAACTTGAGCATCGCTTTTGTGGTTGACATAATAAGGTCTCCTTTTACCGGCTGGAGAAGATCATAGGATATATTTAATGTGTAAAGTAGGTAGGTCTCAGGCAGTTTTTTATAGAGTTTGGCGCTTTCGAATGTTCTGATGAATATTCGAATTTTTCACTCTTGTGATTAACAGTATCTTTTTTCAGTGTGTTATTTCCTCTCTTACTCTTCTTCCTTCTTTTATTTAAAAGGGATTAACAATGGGCTCTGAGGCCTCCCTGTGGCAGTGGCGAAATTATTTGGTAGCTACCCTTTGCCTCCTTAATAACGTATCTCTTTAAGCAAATTGAATAAGTAGAACCAAATGACATTTGGTTTCAGCAATAGATAGAAAACAATTTTATAAGTCTTGCCATAATAGATATTTTTAAGAATATGTTACAAAGCTGCCTGCTGTTCATCCACTGGAACTAGATTGTTCGAATATGTTATGACGCATACCTAAAACGTAAAGTTCGGAGTAAAAACAGGAGGGCAAGGGCAATTACCCTTTTCTTGGAAACATAAAAAACAAAATCGACCTTAAATTCAATGTAATCGCATCTTGCGCTTAAACAAAGCTTCTTGATGCAAAAGGGCATTGGCAACCCCACATGCGGTAGCTTAGTTTCGTGTGCCTGTTGTTCGAAGGCCTTGCAAAAATTTAACACACATTTTTGGGTTAATGTTATCAAAACTTTTTCAATTTAAGAATTGTTGACTGCCCAATAAGGATGTTTAAAACAAATATATTGGCGTCTTGTTGATGTTAATATAATTCTACATAGTCTTTCTGTTGCAACTAATTCCTTCCACATGTTTGGTTTTAAAGATTATTTATTTGTAGTAAACATTTCATGTGAAAGAAAAAAGAATAGTTAATAAAATACTAAAGCTATAATTGCACATAAAATTATTTTTTGTACAAATATGTCCAACATCTTAATCCAAGACAATTAATTCATTTGTTGTTTTTTTTTTTCTTAGAAGATGAAAAGAATCTGCAACTGGCTTGCAACAACTATTGATACAACTAACAATTGCTGGACATGCAAAGGATATTGAAAAATTTTTTTTCATTAAACATTTATGAATGTGCGTTAAACAAGTTTTTCTAACAAGCAGGGGACAAAGAAAACATGTTTAACTGCAGGCCCCTTTGTTTGCTTGTAGAGACCGATCAACTCAATTAAGTTAAATGTTTTTTTTTTCATTATTTTTGAATTTCAATATTCAGTTTTCTGTTTGCTATTACAACAGAGGTTATATTTAAATTTTTTTATTCAAAAGGAATATTGACACCAATAGAAAAGAGAATTGAACAACCATGTGAAAGAACATCTTTTAATTTGTGATTGGTTTATCAAACAAATTTTAAAGGTAAAACCTGCTTTTTAAAATGTTTTCTTCATTTAAAAACTTGTTATTGAATTTCATCAAAACTTCTTAAAAAAAACTTTCAGGAAATAAATAATTATTTTCTAAGCAACCAAGTGCCCTGGTATTGAAGCACACTAACTTACTTGCCTGAGGAATATCAGTTTAATTCCTATCAGCGGCCCTGGGTAATCTTCTTCCTTCTATTTTTTTCTTATAATCGTTCTGTTTACTTAAGCTTCACCCTTTACCCTAGTCTTGTTATCTAATTCTGCAGGTAATACAAAGTGACCGAGTTAGAGGTCCAAAGAGGTCTGATTTATTTGACATAACCTAACTCCGTGGCTGTAGCTTTAATAAAAATTGGCATTTCTGGAGTGCAAAACCTTGGAAAACATTACTGGAAGGCCAATGTATAAATAAGCAGTGACAGCGGAAATTAAATTTAAGAGCGTTTTTTGGCATTTCTCATCACTTTGGCGAGAAATTCGGGCGACAGATTATCGCACTCGTGTCGAAAGATGTCCTTGAGGGCTTTCAGGGTCTAAGGCTTGTTCACGTAAACACGGGTTTAAAAAAACCTCACAAAAAAGTCTGAAATGGTTAGTCGTGTGATCTTGCGGGCCGATGTAAATTTTCAAATCGAGAGATGGGCGACCCGGAAATGCCGCTTTCAGAATATCGGTTGTGTCTCGCGCAATGTGTTCCGTTGCTCCGTCCTGTCAGAATCACATCTCCTCCATTTCTAATTCGTTCAACTGCGGCAGAAAAAAATTGGCGTACATAGCCCTACAGCGCGCATAGTCTGCTCTTGTCGTTTGAAAAGCGGCGTCCTCTAAAAATAGGCCAATGACTTCTCCAGCGTGAACAGCGCACCATGCAGTCACTTAAAGCGGGTTTTTTGGCTCTTCGTGCATTACTCGTGGACTCTTAGTGCCCCAAAAGCGATAGTTTTGCTTGTTTACGTGCCCGCTGAGGTAGAAATGAGCTTCACCGTTCATTTTGAAATTTTCGAAAAATCGTCCTCGAGATTGATCGTAGGTTACACGTGCTTGGCGGTCAACAGGTTGCAGTTGATGCACAGATTGGAGTTTGTACGGGAACATGCGCAGGTCTTTGACCAAAATTAGCCTTGTGGACGACCGGCTGATGGCTAATTGCGAGGCACGGCGCACAGTGCTTTGATCCCATATAGTGATGGGACAAAAATAGAAGGAGTGGTCCTAGCGCTTTGAAATTTGGTACAGTAGTATAAAATACTTAAATTAAGAAAAATTTAATTTTTTGAAAAAATCGGGCAAAGGACACGCCTACTGCCCATATATAGAAAGGACGAAATTTTCAATTTTGACTACATAACTGCACAGAAAGTTACAATAGTCCGTAGATTATTTACATCCCGTGCTAGTAACTTGTGTGATAATTTTTATTGGGATTGACGCAAGGACTCTAGGTCCTGCCATATATCCTTTTTTGGAAAAATGCTAACGTGTATAGGCTTACTTTACCAAAGAAATTGACTTGTGCAGACCTTAGGTACACTAGTATAAAATACTTAAATTAAGAAAAATTAAATTTTTTGAAAAAATCGGGCAAAGGACACGCCTACTGCCCATATATAGAAAGGACGAAATTTTCAATTTTGACTACATAGCTGCACAGAAAGTTACAATAGTCGGTAGATTATTTACATCCCGTGCTAGTAACTTGTGCGATAATTTTTATTGGGATTAACGCAAGGACTCTAGGTCCTGCCATATATCCTTTTTTGCAAAAATGCTAAGACTGTTACAAAAGTTAGCCGATTCTCATTAAATTGGGTGGTATGGTTATTATTATGTGTCAAACAAATGTTAGTGCCAAATTAGATTAAAATTGATTTATAAAAATAGAAAATAAAAATTAAATTGGCTAAAAATCTTCTACATTATGATTTTGACGACAACGTGAAAGTACAAAATGACAATCTTTCTAAATTAAATTTAATTTAAAATACGTATAAGTGCGTTTTTTAATAATATTTTTTTTTTAATAAATTATATATGTATATTTTATTTTACAATAAATCTTCTTCAGTATTAGAATCTTCCCAAAAAATATTGCCGCTCAATGAAACATTTGTCTCGTCGTCTTCAACTGGCTCATTAGCATTTTCTTTTAAGTATATATATATCAATTTCTGCAAATAATGGATTTTTTTTGGTCTTTGGATTCCTTTTTTAAGTCAAAAACGGATCTAAAGATAGTATTAAATAGTATTAAATCTTTATGAGTGTATTTTCGTGACGTTTTCCTCGTATGGGACAGTCTTGCTTTTCTCACGATTTTGTGGTTGGCTTCCAATGCTTCTTCAGACAAGCACTCTGAAATTCATTTTCAGATACCACAATAGACGGAATAAATTTTTTTTCTTAGTTTGTAATGCATACAGAGACGGAAAACAATTTGGGTGTATTTCATTTATTGTATTACGTAGCACACTATATTTTCTTTCGGTCAAATCTAAATTCATTTATAGCGCCAAAGCTTTTGTTGCTGGTAAGCATTTTGAATTCGACATTAGGCTTTGCAAAACAGAATGAGATTCCCGTTTTAAATTTTCTACTGCAAAATGTAGTTCCTCAAGGGAATATTTTATTACTTACTCTGGGAGTCAAATCTAGCGATTTTTAATTGCTGTATTAGTTTTTTGTGATGCAAAGTTTTATAAGATTTATGAAAAACATTAAATTTTTGTCATATTTTGATCTAGTTTTTGTTATAAGTAGTCACAACAGACCTGGAAAAAACAAATTTTTTGGCAGTTCATAGCTTACATTTTAAAAATTTAGCTAACTTCTAGCAATTTTTTGTACTAACTTATCTATATTTTTGGGAAAAAAAGTTAGCAGCAGTAGTGGGAGGTAAACAATGAAACACCAACGTCAATCTGTTAATTCAGCAGCATCTTGAGCGTCAAAAAGAGGCAAACACATTTTTATACTTATTTTTTTAATTTATCTCGTTAATTATTATAATCTTATGGTATCAATTTGGTTTTATATGTTATTATATTGTAAGTTTTTTTTATAGTTTTAGCTCCAGAAAACTGTCGAAATTTGAGAAAATATCACGAAAATAGCCATTTTTAAAAAAAAAAATTTTTTAAAGTTCCGGTTAAATTTTTAAAATTTTTTTTCTTGTAGTTATTAGAAGACAGTGTGAATTTTTGAAAACAGAAAAAAACCCATAGACCATATTTTTCTTTTTTTTTTTAATTTTCCATCAAAGTTTAAAAATTTTTGGAGCTTAAGTGAATAATAAGCATTTTTCAAAGCAACAAAAACTATGTATAGCAAAATAATATAATAAAAATTTTTGCACAGTTGGTTTCGAATATAGTTAGCTATTACAAGAAACAATTTGAATTTCCTAGTTCAAAAAATTAAATTTTTACAATAATTTTTTTAAAACAATAAAAAACCTCGGAAATTTGGGGTTTTAGTGTCATTTTATAGCGTAAAATACATAGATAGAAACGCAAAAATTTTACTATTTTGCGGTTTTTTTTATTAAAAAATATTAATTTAAATTTATATTTTTTAGTATTTGTAGTTTGTTTTCTTTTAAACCTTAGAAAACTGTCAAAATTTGAGAAAAAATCACGAAAATAGCCATTTTAAAAAAAAATTTTTTTTTAAAGTTCCGGTTAAATTTTTAAAACTTTTTTTCTTGTAGTTATTAGAAAACAGTATATATTTTTGAAAACAGAAAAAACCCCATAGACCATATTTTTCTTTTTTTTTTAATTTTCCATCAAAGTTAAAAAATTTTTAGAGCTTAAGTGAATAATAAGCATTTTTCAAAGCAATAAGAAATACTTATAAAAAAAGAAATCACAAAAATTTTTTTTGACAGTTAGTTGCAAATATAGTTATTTACTACAGAAAAAAATTTCAATCTCATAGTCCAAAAAATAATTTTTTTACAACTGTTTTCCTGAAGCATGTAAGACGCGGGTATTTGTTTAGCCATTTTTACTTCAAATTCTTTGACTTTGGCGCCCCCTAGCGCCACCAAAAGGAGCTAAATCGAAAAAATTCTTTAAAATTTATTTAAAAATTATTGTTATCTGTCGACTTATATATTTTTATCTACAATATAAAACATTTTTTTTTATTGTATTTTTGTCTATGGGACACAGCACTGTGCGGCGTCTGGTGGATGTTTCTGGCTACAGCTCGACATTCTCACCAACAGTGGTGATATTTCAGCAGGAAGGGCGCTCCGGGGTCGACCACTCTTGGCATCGTCTTGTGTGGTCCCATGCTTTTTCAAGTTGGTGGCCAAACGGCGCAATGCTTGCGCAATCGGTGCCGGAGGACCGGGATGACTTCTTTTAGTTCACGTTATATTTAGTTTTTGCATTTAGTAAGGGTACCCCGGCAGATAAGTTGTTAGTGCACGAGTTTTGCCAGTCTGAGGGTTGTAAGTTCAATTCCCACTAGCGATCCTGGCGGGTTTGCTTCATTCAGCTTTCTTTTCGTTTTTATCCTTTCCTAAATTTATTTTTTCCTTCTATCACTAACCTTTCTATCTGCCTCTCCAGGTAATGCCTAAGCGAGCTGTATTCTTTCGTTAACGGCTGTTTGTCATACCCAACCTAATTGAAAATGCATTTACCAAAACGCCTATTTGTTGTCAATTTTCTTCAAAAAAATTGCTAAATCTGAAAGTCTTTGACATCAGTGTCTACTTCTCTATTACCTATTTTCAATTAGGAGGCCAGCAAAATGGCACAAAAAAAGAAAAAATTTGTGAATCTTTGTTCATGCCATAATTATAACTTATTACATCATTTGGTTATATACTTATTTGGTTGTTAATAAATTTATATACCCTACACCAAACATCATTGAGGGTAGGTAATTGTAAGTTAAGATTGATGTTTGCAGCGCTTAAAAAATGTTCCCTCAAAATTTTATCAAATTACTTGTATCATATATTCTGCTTAAACTAAGACTTGTTGTTCCAAGACGAGGCGTATCCTAGCGAAAGGGCACCTATAACCCCGACTTTTTTTTAGATTTTTTTAAGTAGCCACTTGATCCTATAAAACAGTCCATTATAAGGCAGTTTGGGTAAATCCCGGCTTCATAAATTTTGATAAGAAACAATTCACACCCATTACTCTGAAAAAGAACTAGAATCTCCAACTATTTACCAGAGTCTGAAAGTGGTGTAACATTGTCACAAAATTAATCCTGGATCAAGGATACTGTGCTCAAAATTATTTTTAGATGTGAATAGACATCAAATATTACTTAAAAAACAAAGCAAGTATTTAAGATGGATAGAGTTTTTAGAGAAAACAAATTTTTTAACTGGTTGTTGGGTTTGAGCAAAAACCGGTTTTAGTATTACAGTTAATTTATTTATTTTGCGTAAAAAAATAAATATTTCATACTATTTTTTTGCCAATAGACTTAATATTAATATTAAAAACGAAAAGATACTTTCACATTCATTGTATATGAAAAATTCAATATCTTCGGATAATTCAAAAACCGGGTTTTTACATAGTATATTCAACTTCAATTTGAGACTGAATTTTAACGATTGCCTAAAGTCGTAAAATTGAAAAATGTTATATATAAAGATAAAGAATAAAAATCATTTTAAGGAAAAAGAAGTAATTTTACCAAACTTTATAATTGTCGGGCTGCAGTGGATTAACCGGTTCAGCTGAGATCCATAGCCTTTTAATCACACTTATAGAAAGAACAAACATTTATTAATCTCAATAAACTTTATGGGCAGTATAGGTCATTATGCAGTCGAACAATGACTTTCTTATTATTTTTGATTGTAATACAAACCTTCTTTTATAAAAGGTAATTGAAAGTTTCAATTTACCAAAGCTTACATTAACTACTAAACACTCCTTTATAGTCGTTGAAAAAAAAAACTACAAAACACTCCTTAATTTTATTTAATTTTTATGAAACTGCTTATAAATTGTTTTTAATCGTAGGATATCAAAGCTATTTTTCTTCTATTTTGCCTTATGATTTTATATTGAATAAGACATAAGAGTTGCCAGATTTTAAATGTGTTGAGATTTTTTTAAAGCTGGAAGTTTGTCAATGAAAAAGTGGAATCATTATTTGAAATTTTAAAAAAATTAAAGGTTATACTTTTTATGTTTTTAGAACTTCAACTAAATATTGGGTCTATGCACAAATTTGGATTTTAAGACTTTAGATCAAATTTTTTCCGAACACGAGCAGTTTAAGTTAAAAAAATCTTGTAAAAAATATTAGAGTTTTTAGTTAAAGACCTTAGAAACACATATTTTATCAACCAAATATTTTTCTTTTAGCCGACTTTTATGTGGAAATAATTTTTGGGCATCAAAATTGGTTTAAATCCCAAATAAATATTTTTTAATGTGATTTTGAAATCCATCATCGCTTAAAATATAAATTTTTTATTTGAAATACCTCTGGCAGCACTGCAGCATTTTTATGTCGACAAAAGGCAAAACTACAAAACAAATTACATTTTGATGAAGAGCCTGCTCCTCTCTTCTTTTTGGCATGTAATAACCTGTTGTATGTGGCCATAATAAGTTTCATTAGATTTAATCATTTTCACCCATCTTCACTTGTTTTAATACAATATTTTGTGTGTTGAAAAGGAACTGGCAACAGGTTTTTGTTATATGTCTTCTTTATTTGGGTAATTAATTTTAAGCTGCTGGTATTACACATTGACCAAAAAAATTCAATATTGCTTTGTAATGGTGGCGTCTTTTTCTATAATGACAAGAGTTATTTTTTAGTAACATATCAACAGGTTTTAGATTTAAAAAAATAATTAAAAAAATTTTTTCATAACAAACACTTTAGAAAACGTGACAAATCACGGCCTTAATATACTGACACAAATATATTTATACAACAACACTGTTAACAACTTTATTTGTTAAAAAATATTTTTATTCCTAGCAGCCTACCTTAGTTTGAATAATTAAAATTTTTAAAACTTTGACGTTTAGTTAAAAAATTAGTTGAAGAAATATATTTAACTCAAAATAATAAAAAAAAGTAAATGTTTCAAATAATTGCCGGGAATTTCAAATAATAAAATGAAAAAGTGTACAAAATGGGGCCAAAGGAAAGCAAAGAGAAGAAGACGAAATATCAAGATTTAAAACAAAATGCAAGAATTGCAAATAAAAGCCTCAACGACTAAAACAATATTCTGAGCCTCTCTTTGTCTTCCAACAATACTGCAATGCATCCCTAAGGCAATTACAGATGTAGTTAATACGAGATATGCAAAAGGTAAAATAAGAAAAACTAAAGTAAAGTTATTTTCCAAGTAAAAAATCTGCACATCTTTGCATACAATAGCAAAGGCATACCCCTGGGGTCCAGTGTAGTTCCTTATATAAAGAAAACTTGTTTCAATTTTGTTTCTTTGTAAAATCTAGGTAAAAACCAATCACAAGACTCTACGGTTCTCTGATCCAAGGCCGTAAAACATACAATTCTCTACGATTTTTAACCTTTCCACATCCTTATACCAAGTAATGATCCCAAATGATGAGATTCAGTTTACATTTCCTAGTTATAATTGAACAGTGTCTAGTCTTTACCTTAAATGTGGTCCGTAGACAGCTTAGTGCCAGCTTAACTAAGGCCAACAATGTAGCCCTAACTACCTGTGCTACACTATAGCCGCTCCTCCTATAGAATCCACTGAAGGTTCGTCATATTAAGCAATCATGTCCTAACTTTTACATTATTGTGACCCATTCGTGCTCTCACAGATTGTTTCTTATATTGATCTTAAAGTCTATCTACAGCAAAAAATCTTGTAGGCAGTATGATTGCCAACTCTGTCGCATTGACTCGAAACCGAACATAGTCTGACGTTTCGGTCAATAATTCTATCAACCTAGACTTGAAGCAATATTCCTTTAAGGTCTTCAGGGCTACCTGACTTCTAATTTAAATAGTGACCTCTAGGGTTATGCTTTTATTCGCTTAGAATGAAAAATTTTTTCAATTCGTACTAATTGAATCACGTAGTTCGATTTTAAAAACTTATTTAAAACCGCTGGGAAATTAGTTTTTATGTTTTTTAAAACAGACATTAATAGAATGCTTCCGTTAATCTTAGAAACGTTTCTACATTTTGTAATATGTTTTAAATCGGTGTTTATTGATATTTTCCTAAAATTGTTCCAAAAACGTGTTATATAATACGGATTGAGTTTCTAAACAAAAATTCTGATTCGTATCGAGTTACATAAATACCCCCTTGACTTTTGTTAAATTAAAATTGATGGTACTTCCACCTGGAATCCACCTCACTCATTGGATAGCGTGAAGGACAACCTGATATTCTTTTCCAATTTGGACATCCGCTATGGTGCTTATGGCTGTGTTGAAAAACGCAGTTTGCTTCGCATCACGAAAGCAAAGATGAGGTTTTCGATAATATCTTTTACTTCCAAATGAGTGTTTACAGCTATATTAATTTCCTTGAAGCAAAAAACGTCAAAATTTTAAGGAGTGTATAAGAGAAGAAGTTGAAAATTTGTAATGCAAAGCAAATGGCGTTTTGGAATACAACCTATATTAATTTTACACCCCTTACAGACTATTGGATCCCAACCAATTATAGTATTATTCCCAAGCTGACCTCTGTAATCATATAGTCCGTGTTGGCTCTCTGGTATACACTGAAGTTCTCAAGACCAATTTTTCCTAATATTCTAGGGCGACCAGTACTAAAAAACCTATCTAATTCTGACATTTCTGGGGGCAAATTACGGCATTCGATTCGAGTCGAAATTTTAAAGTTCTTATTAGAACTCCTATATTAAAAGCATTGATGATTTGGTCGATCGAGTATAATTTTGATTCGAATCGAATGCCGTAATTTGCCCCCCGACTCCCCAAGCCATCATTTGTATGACAGAGTGCCAATATGTAAGTATTTTGTGAAGAACGACGCCAAGTGTTGCTTAAGGTGTACTTATAATGGCGACAGTGATGCCAGGTGAAGAACACTTTTGATCATAGTTTTTAAGTTCCTACAACAGCCCTCTTCTATTGCCTTCCACCACTTAATAAATGTAAAAACTTGTCTGACAACCATTGTCCAAATTCGTTTGTAACTTTTGTTACAAGTTCTTGTTATACCCTTCACATAAGTGATAAGGATATATATAAGTTTGTCATTCCATTTGTATTTTCTTTATTATCCATTTGGGACCCCATAAAAAATATATATATTCTGGATCCTTATGGATAGGGAGGCCGATTTAGCGTTGTCCGTCTGTCCGTCTGTCCATGTTATTGTTGAAGTCAACTTTCTGAAGCCCCCTGTTATTGCATAGACCCGTTAGTGATATAAAACTGTCGGAAATAGTCGCGAAAAAATCGGTATTGAAATTCAGAAAAAAAAAAACAAAAAAAGAAAAAAAACAGAATCATTCATGTTGATATTATTGAACCACACCCAAAACGAAAATTTTATTAGTATTAGTATTCATACATATAACAGGGTTGCCATACAAAGCTTAATTTAAACATTTTTAAAATCACTCCTATGCATTACAGGGTTCTCCTACAAAGGTTAAATGTAAGACCGACCCGAATTATTTTTTCCATCCAAACATTTTTGTGGAACATACATAATATGTTTGCCATACAAAATTTAAAAAAATAAGGTAAAAACCGCTACAACTTCCCCGGAATCGCCCCTAGTGGAATAAAATGTATCACAGACCCTCATTAGTTTTTTTTCCCAAACGTATTCCTAGAGTATACTTACGCCCTATCTCCAAGCCCTAAGAGGGTTGCCATACAAAATTTACAAAAATGATGTAAAAATGCCCACAACTTCTTCAAAGTTGGCCTTAGAGCAATAAAGTTTTAGACCGACTCCAATTAGTTTGCCCTCCCAAACATATTCCCAGAATATACTTACCCCCTATCCCCACGCCCTAAGGGGGTTGCCATACAAAATTACATAAATGATATGAAAATGCCAATAACTTCTTCAAAGTTGGCCTTAGAGCAATAAAGTGTACGATCGACCACCATTAGTTTCTTCTCCCAAACATATTCCTAGAACATACTTACCCCCTATCACCATTGCCTAAAGGGGTTGCCATACAAAGTTCCGGAAATTTTAATTAGTCCCCCGTAAAGCTTCAAGCTTCATTTTTCCTTGCAAACATTTTCCTAGAACATACTTACCCCCTACCACTACCCTTTAGTTGGCATAAAAAATTTTAAAAAATAAGGTAAAAATCCTACAGCTATCCCATAGTCACCATAAGAAGTTCAAAATGTGACACCCCTATTAAAAAATTAAAAATTTTAACTTAAAAAGTGGATTAAAATAAAAAAAGTTTGAGGTTTCAAAAGGCCAATGTAAAGGGGATATTAGATTCGGCACAGCCGAATATAGCGCTCTTACTTGTTTTTTTCTGTGAAACTTTGGCACGTACATTAGGAGTTGGAACTTTTTTTTAATAATTTTTTATATATTTTTCTTCTAGACAGACTTAAGGTCCGTCCCGCACAAGAATAGCACTGAGAAGAGTAGGTTCCCGAAAGTTAGAAGAAACCTTAAATCTTCTGCATATGCTTAAACAATTGCAATACTTCCTTCCGAATTATAATTGCTTAACATACTGTTGACCATTGGGAGCTGCAGTAGATTTGAAGGAATCTCTCCTTGCTCTTCGGCTCACTACTGTCGTACATGCAACCTCTTCAGCCTCAAGCATCTATGGTTCACAGTTGCATAGTTTAGAAGAAGATATTTGGTTTAATTACAACCATTATGAGGTTTGACTATGAATAAACAATTTTATGATCCAAGTCCTTAAGGTTTTTTTTCCATGTTTGTACAGATGTATGATGTGGTAGTTCCAACAAATGAAAGCAGATTGCTAAGGTATGTATGTATTTAAATCTGGTAAAAAAATTTTCATATTTAGTGCTGCATTACACTTTTTATTCCTTAAAAACTAATTTTTATGATTATTTTTTTGAATTATACAAGTATTGAAAATGCAATGAAGCAATTGACTCAGGTCGAATGAATTATTCTAAAACATAAAAGGCGATAAGGAATTGTTTAATGAAAGCAATGAAATGATCGGGGTAAGTGATTTAAATTTGATTATTATGTATTTAAAAAATAATTAAAATTTAATAACGAAATAGCCTATAGGAATCCCAAAGTAAAAACCTTAATAAAAAAAATATCGCTTAAGAAAAATCTAAAAAATTTAAAACCCTAAACTTATTTTAGTTTTTTTTTTCAAAATTCTATTATCAAAATTCGTTTTAACACTTAATTTAAATGAATATTTTTTTTTATATTTTTAAGTTCACTTCTCATCCATCATAAAGCAATTTTTTGCATCATTTAAGCTAAAGTTAGTTTTTCTACACATTTAAATAGTTTTTTATATTTTGCACATTTTTTCCTTTGATGCCATAATTTATACAAATTTCCAAAAAAAATTTTTTACATTTTATTTTTTTTGCAAAACGAACTTATAGATTTGTCACAATAAAATAGAAGAAAATTTGTTCAATGTGAAAATCCAAGAACGTTATTCATGTGACATTTTTATTTAGCAGCCATGAATGCAATAGAAAAATATTTTTAAATTTTTAAGGAGATTTCTGGAAAATTCCTTTGGTATATACTTAAGGGCACACATCAGTACAAACGTTTGAAGGTTTTTGTTCAAAAACAAATGCGATTTGTAAAAAAGTGCTGCCAAAAAAAGAAGGAAAACTTTTTACTTTAAAAACTAGAAACTAGAAAAAAACCTTAAGTGTATATTGAAAAAAAAAAATTTATGACTTTTACCAAAAACAAACGATACTTTTAGTTTGGAAGACATTTAAACTAAAGAAGAATGACAAATGTTGCAATGAAATTAAAACACATTCAGTGAATAATCGAGTCAAGGCAAGCGATCAAGTAATCGTTTTGAAAAACAGTTTAATGTGCAGTAACTAGCAGTAGAGCACAAAATTTATCTTAGAAAAAACCTAAATTAACAATGATTTTTGCTTATGATATCAGTCACTGTTTGCGAAATAATTTTACGGTTAGATTAGCTTAGGTGAGGTTGCCAAAAATAATTTTTCACTTCCCCACAGAGGACCGAGGGCTCAGTATAAAGACAGTAAAAGAAAAGCAAGTTACTCTTAAAGAAAGATAGAAAAATTGATTTTAAACAGAGGAGGGGAAAGTGAAGAAAATTTTATCCGTTGATTTGTGTGGGATTACCAGAGACCCACTTCCTTAATAAATCCTTTAGTTTCCCTTAACATGAAACAAGAAATCTTACTAAATCGATTGTAACAGGTGGTCCAAAAGAAATCATCCGATTTCGTTTGCGATGAGTTTCGCGGTCGACAGGCAGCAGAGGATGCATGGACTGGACTTTGTGCGGAAACATGCGCAGGCTTTTAAACAAAATTGGATTAAGAGACGATCAACTGATGCCTTTTTGCTAGGCATGGCGTCTTGTCGATGTTTCTGGCGACAGCTCAATATCCTCGCCAACAGAGGCGATGTTCTTGGAAAAACGGGCGCTCCTGTGCTGGCCACTCTTGAAACGTCTCTTGTGGTCCCATTCTCTTTGAGGTTGGTGGCCAAACGACGCAGTGTTTGCGCAATCTGTGCCGGACGACCGGGAATCGGTGATGGAATTCACGCTGTGCCAACGCCAAAGACGTATTATTACGAAAAGACGTAGGAAAGGCTAATCCACGTTTTTGGGAAGTGTATTGCTTGTTCACTTGTATTTCACATCTGTCTAGTTCAAAAATCTCGAAACAGATTTGGCATTGGCCGCCATTTGCAATATTAAGAGCATCATCCAATAGGGTGATTACTTTTAGCCCACTTTTTAGAAGCGTTCCCTTTGTCAGTGAATGCAGCCTTGGACAGTATTAGACAGGGTGATGCACCGTCTCTGGTTCCTTCTCTTTACAGCACACAAAGGGCCGTAGTACTCCTATGACAATGCCGGGCCATATGTCTTTTATTGCAATATGCTGTAAGAGTCACATTGCCGCACCTTAAAACCTTTCAGCTTTCCTTGAAAACATGTTAAAACACTTTCAAAATGTACGTGCAACAGAGACAGACATTGCCTGCTGCAATGACTTCATTGACAGCACGTTAAAAGTTACAACAATTCTGTGCTTGACATAAGGCCCTTTGGAGATTTCGTTGCGGTCCAATTGTCGTCATAGAATGTCTTGTTCTCCTTCCATCATATATTTTGCTCTTTCAAATTTCCCGCCTCGAAAACGGTTCACTCATACAAAAGTCTGTGCAACACCCTAATCATTTTATCCAATTTATTAATAACAGCTCCAGCACCAATGTCTATCTTCAATCTATCGGTTGAAACTGCGTTTAATTGGAAAGTCAAGAAACGCAACCCTTAAGCCAGCCCCCAGTATTTAATTCCATTTCTCGCTATCTTCCGCAGTATGACAATCCTAAGTAACCTCTTTAAATTCATTTTGGCTATGAAGTACTCAGTGGAAAATAAATATGACAATACCAAAAGCTGTGATGCAATTTTAAGGTCCCCACTTGCGTCCAAGAGCAATAAAAGTATGAATTTAAGCCCATTTTCGAATATAAATTATCTCTTTGACAATTTTTTTAAAATGATTTGCAGTTTTTATATTTAATTTTGACAGCAGTTGGGTTTTAAATTTGTCGCATCTTCTTCTGCACAAGTCATTAAGTATGCATGTTAGCTTTTCTCTACTGGGATGTTTGCAAAATTTCTAGTATTAGGTTATTGGGCCTTTTACCACCTATTCTTGAAATTAAGGAGAAACAGGGCCCTGAAGAAGTTCACATATGACCAATGATATAAAGCAGTAAGTCAATGCTATCTGCTAAGTTAAAAAAGGTAAACGTAGTCTAAGTTTAAACGCAAAAAACTTGCAATATAATCCGCGAAACTGTTTGTTAGACCTTTACTCTCAGAAGGCGTTTGAGTGCTTCGCCAACCACTTAAAAGAATCCCGGAATACCCGGAAAAGTTCTGAGGCCAAATCATCACATTTGATTCGAATCGAAAATTTACTCGATTGATCGAGTTGTCAATGCTTTACGTATAGGAATTCTAATAAGAATTTTTAAATTTCGATTCGAACCGAATGTGACGATTTGGCCCCTGATATTGAGAAAACTGAAACAGGTGTTGCTTTGAGCATTTTCCTTATTTTCATTTTAAATATTCTATCGTAAGTTAGTTTCCCATAATGTCATGGTTGTCCATTACCCGACTTTTTTTAATTTGACCAAATCTTAGCTGCATTTTGCCCGAGGTAGTACGCTACACTTGATCTGTAAAACGTAAGTGACATCGTTTTTACACGAATAAAATACTTCATAAATAAAATATTTATAAACGGGAACGGAATTAAGTTCCTAGATTTATTGTGTTGGAATAAAGATTTAAGTAGGTCCTTAAGTCTGACCATAAATATCTTCTAAAGGTCCTTCAGTATTATACTTGGGAGTTTAAAGATTTGCAACTGCGACATTGGTCCTTAAGAGGCAAATCTAATTGCTCTGGTCTGTTTTTTTCCATAATTATAAGTTGCTTTAACCATCAAATATATAAAAAAGGACACTAACAATCGAAATTTCATCAAATATGTATGTATATCTGGGTATGTTAAATAGCAGAGGGTTTTTGGGGACTTTGTTATCACAAAAAACTTTTTTCAATGCCTACAAGGGGCCATTTTGTTCAATTGTTATGGTTATCTTCAAATAATCGACTACTAATTTCAAAAAAATTCTTGCAGCACTAGTGGCCACTTCAGGAACAAATAGAAAAAGTTTAAATAAAAAATTCCAAAACCAACTGCTCTTTCACTTTGCCAATGACAGCTAAACTTTTTCACTGAACATTGCATTTCATTGTGCGCTGAAGTGTCAAAATTGTTTGCTCACATTTGCACAAAGCTAGGACATACAAAAGCTTCCGTTGAACATTGGCGACATTTATTGAAACGATTGCAGTGAAACCAATTGAATCGTAAACCATTTAAAGATGTTTATTATGGATTTTTTTTGTTTTTCCCTGCCTCTCTCTCTGCATTTGCATGTTTTAAAACAAAAGTGTCCGTTGTTGTCCTTTAGAGATTCACTTATTTTCTCTAAATGAACAGAAATGTCATTATGCAGTAAATTTTCGTTTGTAGTTTTTTTCCTTTTACCCTCTTTGGCAAAGTGCAGTTTTATGCATATTTTATTTGTATTTCCAACATGTTTCTTCACTTTCATCTGAAACAAGAATTTTTATTTTGCTTCAGTTTAATTTCATTTGAGGTTTATTGCTAAGGACAGCGAAACACACTTTATGGTTACACTGGAAGAAGTTTTGTACCGTTAATTTTTATTAATCGTCTGCTAATATATCAAAATCTCGGCTTAAGAAAAATTTAGTTTCTTTTGATATTAAGGTAAGGGTATAAGGACGACAAAATAATGCATCTTAAGCAAGCAGTTATGCATTCTACCAATACAAGCGATATGTGTAATATCCAGGCTGGATCATAGCAAGTTCAATTCATGGCCACTAGAATTGTTTGCCATTCATAGTTGAAGTTGATAAGGGTTATACAGGGTGTCTGGTGGCAAATTTATGCATTTAAATACGATTATTTCAAAAAAGTAAAAGGGTCTGAAGCTCCATTTTTTCTAAACAAAAGAAACAAACTTTGATTTACGAAAAAATTTTTTGTAAAACGATGTTGGAGCGTTTTCGCAATAAAAGTCAAATTATTGAAGCGACGATGCTTATTTTTACTTGAACGGCCCTGCCAACAAGCAAAGCTGCCGTTATTGGTCTTTAAGAAAGAGCAACCAATCGCACTACCCATGGTAGTTGTTTGGTGCGCCTTATCCACGCATGAGATAATTGGGCCTTTTTATACCCTTCACATAGTGATGAGGATATATATCACTTTGTCATTCCGTTTGTAATTTCTTTATTATTCATTTGCGACCCCATAAAGTATATATATTCTGGATCCTTATAGATAGGGAAGTTGATATAGCCATGTCCGTCTGTCCGTCTGTCCGTCTGTCCGTCTGTCTGTCTGTCTGTCTGTCCGTCTGTCCGTCTGTTGAAATCAAGTTTCCGGAGTCAAATAAAAAGACACAGACCAGTTAATGGTGTCAAACGATCAGAAATATCCCGCTAACAATCGCTATTTAAAATCAGCAAAATCGGTTTACTATTGACCGAGATATAAGCGAAAACCCAAAGTAACCCATTTTTTTTAGGACAAAATCCGTGCATATATCCCAATATATCTCAGTAAGTATAGTCACCCTTGCCAAAAAACTTGACACGGATACTCCTAAAGAAGGGGCCTAAATAATGGAAAAAGTTTTTTTCAGATAGGACCAGAGTAAGGGGTATTTTTCCTACATTTGCACAAATTTGGTGAAATATTTTATGCGCTATATCTCGTAAACTATAACAGCTATCGACTTAAAATGTTCTACAAAAAGTAATTGTACGCTAAGAACTACACTCTAAAGAAAAAAATTTTTGAGTGGGGGCAAAAAAAGGGGTAGCTCCCATACAAATTAACGATTTGTATGAAATTTTCGATAAGCTATATCTCGGAAACTATAACAGATATCGAAATGAAATGTTCCACAAAAAGTAATTGGGTGACAAGGGCTACACTTTAGAAAAAAATTTTTTTGAGTGGGGGCAAAAAAAGGGGTAGCTCCCATACAAAGTAACGATTTGTATGAAATTTCGATACGTTATATCTCGGAAACTATAACAGATATCGAAATGAAATGTTCCACAAAAAGTAATTGGGTGACAAGGGCTACACTTTAGAAAAAAATTTTTTTGAGTGGGGGCAAAAAAAGGGGTAGCTCCCATACAAAGTAACGATTTGTATGAAATTTCGATACGTTATATCTCGGAAACTATAACAGATATGGAAATGAAATGTTCCACAAAAAGTAATTGGGTGACAAGGGCTACACTTTAGAAAAAATTTTTTTTGAGTGGGGGCAAAAAAAGGGGTAGCTCCCATACAAAGTAACGATTTGTATGAAATTTCGATACGTTATATCTCGGAAACTATAACAGATATCAAAATGAAATATTCCACAAAAAGTAATTGGACAACAAGGGCTACACTTTGAAGAAAAAAATTTTTGAGTGGGGGCAGAAGAAGGGGTAGCTCCCATACAAATTAACAATTTTTATGAAATTTTCGATACGCAATAACTCGGAAACTATAACAGATATGAAAATTAAATGGTCTACAAAAAGTAATTGGACAACAAGGCCTACGCATGAAGGAAAAATTTTTTGGGTAGGGGCAGGGAAAGGGTTAGCACCCTTACAAATTAAAAATTTTTATGAAATTTTCGATACGCTACTTTTGGAAAACTGTTACTTAAAATATTCTACAAAAATCAAATAACTCATACATTTTGGAGAAACAGTTGGAGAGGAGCAGGGGAGCCAGAAGATCCCATAACATTTAACAACTTTAATTAACCTTTTAATATGAATAACGTCGAAAACTCGAAAACGAAATGTCGAAAACGAAAAAAACTCTCGACCTAAAACCTTGTTCATCTATTTCTATTATCCAAACGAACGTTAAAATTTTGTAAAGTTTTCTATGGGCCTTAAAACTCACACAAGGTATTTTAAATATATTATTTGCAGTACAAGATAACTCGGCTGGGTATATTAAAATACCAATGTGAAGGGTATATAAGATTCGGCACAGCCGAATATAGCACTCTTACTTGTTTTTTTTGGAAAACTCTCGAGACCAGACAAAGAATGCCAACGGAAATATTATCGTTGCATGATTTTAAAATTCTTTTTGCCAAAAATGCGAGCTCATCTTTTGTGCTCTGCACACACGTGGCTACAAAAGTATGGGGCGACACAACCAGAGCTTCGATGAACTTCCTTTGGGTAAGTTTCCCCCAAAAACTGATTCAAAAACTGAACTGGGGATGTCACACGGCCACCAAAGTTGGCGATCTATCTCCCATGGATTTTTCTATGTGGCTGCCTCAAAAAGAGGGTTTATAATGACAACTCTTAATCTCTCATGGCTTTAAATGAAAATATTTGTGGAAAATCAGCTCAATTGAACCAAGTGTACTGCAGCGTTTGGCGCAGGACACAAGGCTTTGTTTTGAACACTGTGTGTTTAACTCGACGGAAGTCATCTATCGTTCCATGCTCTTATTTTTTATTTTATTTTTTAATATTAACCAGCACTCATGGGATAACCCATATACATGCATTTCATTGTGTTGGTGTCAGGAAAATAGGTTATGGGAAGCAGGATTAAGAAAGTAGTGTTTGTAGACATTTTATTTAAATTTCTCGATATTTACTGTGACAGGAAAGACATCACTAGGAAGTTTATTTCATATACAAACTGTGCGACCGAAGAAGGAGTTCTCCCTGTAATGAGTGAAGCGATTCACTGGCCAGTCGACTACGTATGGTTGTGCACTTCTAGAAAAACGTGTATCACTCAACAAGTTCCGGGTTTCGGGAACAAGTTCCCTGATTTCCTCAGAGCATTTTTCATTATAGTATCGATAGAACAGCGGAACACACCCCACATCACGACGGTGTCTGAGTGAATCAAGACGACTAGATACCCACAACGTCGCCGATGAGTATCTTCGCTCGTTCCTGTACGCAGTCAAGTAGCCAAAAAATAGACTTCGTTGCACCAGCCCATACATGAGAGTTGTATTCGTCAAGAGTCTCTGTCTTTTCAATACTTATACTATCCATTAAAACAGACGAGGCAGCATCGTCCAATGTGCGTTTATGTGTTAAAAGACAACATTTGGTTTTACGGGTATAAAAATCAACCATATTAGCATGGCCCTAATTGGAGATTACCTTTAGATCGCGGTTAATCGAAACATTCATACTCTGTCTCCTAGCCCCAATCTCAAAAGAGCTAGGCCTATGATCAAACGAATACGAATGGTATATGCTGCTGTCGTCCGCAAAGGAATAAATAGGATTCGAAGTTTGCAAATTATTACGCTATTTTACTTATTTTAAAAATATAAATCGGCCACCAGGATAAAGCCTCTATAGCATTTCGTATCTAATGGGCTGTGGCATATTCATCCTTAAAGCTCTAAAGACCGATCTTAAGCAAAATGCCAGAAAGTAGTTTTAAAACCTTAAGATACTCTGAAAATTGACTAAACATATTCTATATTATTTTGGTTTTAATTTACTTCACACATCAAAACCTTTGATATTTTGCCAGACGTCACCTACCAACAAGCGCTGGACGTCTGCATAACAGGGGTTCCATCCTCTCGAGCTACTTTGTTTCCACACATTAATGGAAATAGTTTACTAGGATATAGTTTGCTTATTAATAACTTGGTAATTTAAGCAGTTCCTGTCTATTTCTTGATATTTAAAAAAGTAATGAAAGAACGGTTGGAAATAAGCAAAGTCAAGTATGTTATTTGGGGCACCAATTTCCTTTAAAAGGAAACGCCCAATCGAAACAAGCTTAGGTTTGAAGTTAAGCTCAACTTAATTCCCCTTTAACTGCATTATTGTTGAGACAAATTTTTTTTTTTAATTTCTTAAACTCATTACCTCAATTCACATATTATTTTGCTTGTTTTTTTTCTTTAAGTTTTCTATTTTCTTTGACTGTAATCCCTGACACTTAACAACGTAAGCGGAAGCCAAAAATACCAGAGACCACAACTCTAGAGATTTTAATGGATTTAAATATTTAACTTGCCATTTCCATTTCAAAACACTGCCGCAGTATGAGAAACTGCCCAAAAAGGAGCAAAAATTAGAAGAACTAATCTATACATTGTTACAGCCAACAGTGGTATGTTGTGTTTTTTGTTGTTGTTGTAACCATGTGTATGTATTTGTGTTTTAGTATAAATATTTATGGTATTAGAGAATGTGGTGGAAAATTAGTATATTGTTGCTGGCAAATTTAAGTTGTTATACTTTATGTTGCTGCTGCTAATAGCGTTTTAGCTATTTCTTATTATTGCTGCAGCTTTTAATGTTGATGATGTCGTTGTAATTTCTCTTGTTGTTGTTTTTGCTGCTGTTGCTATGTAGTGGCATACAATGTTTAAACTATTCAGGCGTCAAATACCATTGAGACGATGTCAACATAGGTTAAACTAACCAACCATAAAGTAATCTTAAGCCACAATTGCTTTATAACAACCCATATACACACTCAGGCTCTCACACAAACAGAAACAAAACACGGAGGCATAGTTGTTGTTGCAAGTTTGTTTTTTTTTGCATCTATGTGTATGAAAGTGTGAGAAGGTAAATGTTATAATCCTTGTTTGGTAGACGTTTTCGTGTAAGTGTCTTTATGGTTTTATGTTTATGTCTGTGTAAATTTACCGCTTGCCTGCCAGACATTAATGTAGGAACAACCATGTATAGGGAAAGACAGTAAAAGTATTTTAGATACAAGAACTCATATTTAAAAATTTAAACTTGAAATTATTTTCTTGCTTTCGGCTTTTCTTGCTGTCAAAAGGTTCTTGCTTTACAAAAAAATGGACCAAGTACTGAATGTCAAAGAAGAGATACGGAAGGACAGGCAGCAGCTAAAAGTTCTAAGCGTAAGCCTTTTGCCACTTCCTGAATTACAAACTCTCAACCCAATGACTTGTTCAACACATCTTCCAGTAGCTAAATATTTAAATATCGTTTCTAAAGCCTTTTAAAACCGCCTTCTTTTAAGTTTATTAAAACATTGTATGACTGCGTATTTTACTAAACAATTTTAGCAACGATCCAATGATTGACAATACTCTAATATTTCCATACACATTATGTGCATGTATGTGTACTCATGTAAACATTTTAGCCAAACACACAGACACATCACACACTGCTCATTAAATTGTGCCTTTCGACCAAGTTAATTTTGGCAATTATCTTTGGAAGCTGTAAAAGGTTATAGTGTTTTGAAATGCTATGTTACAATTTAGGTTTTACAATGGCAGCATTTAGGGTTAATAATGAAATCCATGGCTAGAAAAGAGCGGAAAGAGCAAAATTTAGGGGGAGAATAATTTGTAGAATTAATTTTTTTTTTAAAAAAGCTTTAGTCAGAGCTTTGTTAGTTTATTTATTTGTGTTTGTAACTTAACGCTCAAACACAAATATAAATTTAACAGTTTGCATAAGGGCAATCCCATTGTGATGGGTGTGATCATATTGCTCACAATGTTGCTTAAGTTAAAGAATTAAAAATTTTGAATTGAAAAAATCCATGATTTTCAAGGATAGAGTCCTAAGTAAGAAGACACCGCTTGCAATGAAATCTATAAGACTGAAATGGATATGACCTTTCACATTTCAATTTAAGGTAACTTTGACTGATCGGGCTGTGTAAAATATTAGCTGTGTTCAATTACTTTCCAGTAAATAAAACAATAAAAAGTAAATGAATACTTTTACAGCTAAAACTTGCAAGCAAATGTATTTTGTTATTGTAAACTTATTATATAATTTTTTTTTTAAATCATAATGACAGAAAGACTGAATATTTTCTGATAGTAAAATTTTTACTAGTAGAAACTATCAGAAAAATTTTTGTTTCTAAACATATTACGCTCTTTTTTGACATTCTAGTTGCTAATTTTTTGTGTACGTGAACACTTACTAGTAATAACTATCGAAAATTATTGATAATTTTCTGTAAATGAACACACCTAATATTGATAAAAGGAAATTTTCACAGTAAATTAAATTATTTTTAATCAGAAAAAACCTTTTATTAAATGTTACGGGTGTGACCTCTTTTCTTACAACCGCTCAAAAAGTACTGATGATGAAAATCTCAGTTGTTTGCAAGAATGCATTGTACTCCTTTAGTAACTAGATGTAAAAACTTGATTTTTCACTAAAAACTTTCTTTTTAAAACTTACGCTAATAAAGTTGAAAATAAAAAAAATTAACTTTTATATTTGAAAAGAATAGGAATTTATTAGGGATCAATTTTGAGCCTAAAGTACTAATAGCAAAATTATTTTCAAAGAAATAGTTCAACTACACGTGGGCCAAAAGAAGTCATCCGATGTTGTTTTGCGCTCATTTTTTTTTTAATAAAAATCTTAAATTTGGTTTTTGTGTTTACCGGAACTCTTAGAATTTTACTGGTTAAATTAAGAAGATGATATCGGCCAAGGGCGTCATCGCAATTAATGGCTATACAGGCTCGTTTAATGGCATTTTTCAACACTTCGGCGAGAACTTCGGGCAACAGATTCTAGCACTTATATCGAATGTTGTCTTTGAGGCCTTTTAGGATCTTGGATTTGTTCACGTAAGCACAGGATTTAAAGAAATCCTACAAAAAAAGTCTGGAGTAGTTAAATCGAGCGATCTAGCAGGCCAATGTACATCGCAAAATGAGGGATGAAGCAGCACCTGAACGCCTCGTTCAGAACATTCGTTGTGGCTCACGTCGTATGTGCCGTTGCTCGGTCCTTTTGAAACCACATATCTTCCAGACCTTTTTCGTTCAATTGTGGTAGAAAACACTAGCGCGCATCGTCCACTGTTGTCGTTAGACCAGCTTCATCCTTTGTAAAAAGATGTCCTGATGACCCCTCCAGCGGGAACAGTACACCATGCAGTTACTTTGTGCAGTTGTAATGGCTCCTCGTACATCACTCGTAGATTTTCGGTGCCCCAGAAGCGATAGTTTTGCTTGTTCACGTACATACTCAGGTGGAAATGAGCCTCATGGCTCATTATGATTTTGGTCGAAAAGTCGTCCACTTCGGTTTCGAGATTGCGAATGGCTTAGGCGTAGGTAAGGCGCGTTGGGCGGTCAAAAGGCATTAGCTGATGCACGAACTGGATTTTAAGGAAAACATTCGCAGGTCTTTGACGAAAATTCGCTTTAGGGACGACCGGGTACTTGCGAGGCACTGCGTCTGGTCCATGTTTCTGGCGACAGCTCATCAGCCTCACCAGCAGCGGCAATAATCTCATGAGAATGGCCGTTCTGGGACCGGTCGCCCTTGGTAGCGTTTTGTGTGATCACATTCTCTTTAAAGTTGGTAAACAAACGTCGCAGTGTCTGCGCATTCAGTTTCGAACAACCGGGGAATCACGCGACGGAACTTACGCTGCGCCGGCACCGCAGAAGAACTGTTACGCAAAAAAATGGGCACAATTATTTCGCGTTCTTGAGGAGTATCTCACTCCGCGGCTTGTTACATTGTGTTCTACACCTGTCTAGTTCACAAATGTCAACACAAGATTGTCATTGGCTGTCACTTGAAAACATAAGAGCACCTTCTTTTGACTCACCTTTTATAAATAAAAAATTAATATTAAAAGTTTCGCGCTATTTTTTGGAAAAAGTTGTGGCTTTTGAGCTTTAATGTTTACTTGAGTAAAACTTTTTTGCTTATTTTAATTTGAGATGTTTGTGCTTGTGCAACCTAAACTGAATAATTTTGTGATTTGGAACACTCAATGTAAAAAAATAAAAATTTTTTGGATCACAAGGTGCTCATATTCCCCTTGTACTCCAATTAACAAATTTTAGAATTAGTTGCCATTTTTCGCTGCCAGTCAAAAATTTCGTACGATCCTTTTGTGGCCTGAGCTTTACCAACTGACTCCATAGGTTTACTCAATTTTAGAAAAAATGGACCTTAAACTGCTTGTGTTCATTTAAATAAATATAGAGAACTTAAAATGCATTAATTTTTATTTCATATTGAAAAAAAACTTTCAGCACACAACAGCCAGAAAATTTAGTTTTTCCAATCGTTAATATCACTTGGCATAATTCATTATATTTTTTAATTATACTTAAGTGCAAATTATTTAACCTGCTACTCTTTTATTATTGCAATAAAAAAGAAGAAAAGAAAATAGAAAACAAACAGCAGCACTTTTTCATTATTCATTTATTTTTAGTCCTTCGTATGCCAATACAATTCTTATTGCAGCGTTTATTTTGGAATAACAATATGAGTCTTCTCATAGTGTTTGTTTCAGCAGCTTAAATACTTTTTTGGCAATTTTAAATATATATATATTTCCCTTGTATTTTTAAATAAATTAAAAACGTCGATTTCTTTTAATATACTTTTTTATTTTTATTAAAATATTTTTGTGCACTCAACATAAAGCTTTCATAGCGCTTATACAGGTTTTTTTCAGGAACAAAAAAAGATATTTTGAATATAGGCCTTGGAGGAAAGCACTGTGGGTAACTAAGGGCGAAAGTTTGTTTCTTTGGCGTTAGCTGTAGGTAGCGAACAGAGAAAATTTTACAAAAATATTTGAAATGTAGAAACATGGGGAAAAAACCAACCTGAGTGTTTTTCGGGCTTTCATCCCCTGCCTCGTGACTGGCAGACTTTTGCACTTTTAACTATTTTACCGGGGCACAATTCAATTAAGTATTTTTTTTTGTGTTTTTAGTGTTTATATATCTCTTTGTAGAAATACCCATAACATTAATAACAACATTTAAGAATTTTAGTTCATCGCAATAAAAATCAATTAAGTTTTAATTGATGTGCTTCAGTTGTTTTACTCTTTTTAGTCCATCAAAGCTAACCGTAGGGGTTTAGGGTAAATACTAGTTTGCCCTTTCCCATGTAATAGCACTAAGCATGGTATAGTCAGTCCAAAAAATGGACTAAGATCCACCTTTAGGTAAACCGATCGACTCAGAATCACTTCTTTAATCGATTTAAGCAAGCCCGTCCGTTTGTCTTGCAAGCTCGTCCGTTTGTCCTTGTTTTGTTAAAACGCTGCAGTTTGCAGTTTTGAAGACATTTAGTTAAAATTTAGAAAAGATAATTTTTTGGTGGAGATTCGCAAATTGTTTGGCATATCCTCCATAAAAATTTCATACCGGAAAAAGCATTCTGGGCTATAATTGACTCGAAAATTATTCAATCTTGTCGAAATTTTGCTAACGTGACTCACTTTATGCCAACAATATAGCACTGAATGCAAATTTTATTAGTGAAATTCTTGATTTAGCCCCCTGACAAATGTGGTGTAAGGTCGGGCTTGCCTGATTTTAATTTTCCAACTTATTTTTTTTTTTTTAATTCATTATAAATTGTGTATTAAAATCATTTGGCCTTAATTGGGTTTGTTATAACAGGCAGTCGTTAAAGGAAAGCATACGGCTGACCTGGGTACGCTAACTCGGTCCCTTTATGTTATTTGATGAAGCAGGTAGAAAGGGGGGAATAGAAAGAAAATATATAGAGAAGTATTAGAAAATTGAATCAGAATTTGCAGAGACTCTAGTGGGAATTGTGTGCCCCGGTAGGTCAGTGTTAAGTGCACGAGTCTACCAGTCAGGGGGTTGTGGGTTCGATTCCCACCAGAGACCCTGGTAAGTCTGCTTCATTCTTTCGTTCTTTCTTTACTATCTATCCTTCTATAAATTTCTTATTTCCTTCCGCCTCAACCTATTTTATCTGCCTCTCCAGGTAACACAAAGGGACCGAATTAAGCGGACCCAAGTTTTACTAAATATATAACTTAGGGGACCCAAGTAAGCTATATCCTTTCCTTCAACGTCTGCCTGTTCTACCTAACCTAAGCTACCTTGTGGAAATTGAACCCTCAACCTCCAGACTGGTAAACTCGTGCAATAACTCACTGCATTATAAGGGAACTGAGGCGTTTGGTATAAAATTTTAAGCATTTTGTTAGTTCTTGAAAATTAGTGAAGGGTCTTTAGAATACGAAACTGTAAAACAAATTAAATTTATTTAGGTTTTCTACACTTAACAAATTTCATTTTAATTAATTTAATTTTAATTTTATTTTAATTTATTTATACTCGTTGCCAAGCAAAAACTTAAAGCAAATAAAAGGGTTAAGCCAACTTGAATTATTTGCATTTTTATTGCTCCTTTAAGTTGTTTATATTTTAACTGAAATTAAAAGTGTGATTTGAAAGATGTTAAGACAAATAAAATTCTGAAAAAAGAAAAACAAGTTTTTTCAATTAATTTGAAAGTGTTTTTTTGAGCAAAATTCTGAAACAAAAGGAATAAACTTTTTTTTTAGTAGTTTGTTGTTCTTCTTTACCTTTTTTTCATTCATTCGAATTGCAGAGAATAAAACAATGAAAATGTATTTTAATTAGGTTGCTTAAAATTAAAATAATGAAAAGGACCAAAAAAATAAAAAAAGTTTTTTTTTTAACAAAAAGGAAGAAAAAACTAAGTCAATAAAAAAAGGCTGGAAAATTGCCAATCAAAGGGCTTAAGTTGATTTTTTGCTTCTGAGCAGGGTAGGAAAAACACTCAATCGAATTTGTAAAGTTTTGCATATAAAAGTTTTTGAAAAAAAATTTTTAAAAAAATTAAAATTTTTAGAAAACTAAAATATTAAAAATCCATTTTTTTATTCTTTGAAATTTGCTGAACAAAAATTTTGAAAAATAATAAAATAGAAAAAAATAATATAAAAAATCCATTGCCTTCAAGCTCGAATAAATAAAAAAAAATAATTGAAAATTTAAATATAAAATACATAGTTAGGGTACTCATAAGGTAGTCGTAAAGTCATATGTCTTAAAAAAATAATATGAAAATATGCTACTGTTGTAAGCAAATAAATTTGAATCAGATGCTGGAGAAAACAAATTTCCTTAAAGTGCTTCTCATCATTTTGAAAAAAAAAAAATTTGAAAAATAATAAAATAGAAAAAAATTATATATAAAATCCATTGCATTCAAGCTCGAATAAATAAAAAAAATAATTGAAAATTTAAATATAAAACAAAGTAGTCGTAAAGTCATATGTCTTAAAAAAATAAAACGAAAAAATACTTCTGTTGTGAGCATCCGCTCATAATCAAGTGTGCTATTTTAAATTTAATCAGATGCTGGAGAAAACAGAAAAATAAGTAATTTCAAAAATATTTTAAAATTAATGACTGCGACTTGTTAATTATATCAACGGCTTCACTAAAGAGTTTCGGCCGCCCGGCTCAGGTTTCTACTGTTTATGACAAAACAATAAACATAGTTCAAAAAGTCTTATTATTATAGAACTTTTTCTTTTAAGCACAACAACAATTTTTTTAAACTATTGTAAAATATTTAAACTTTAAGACAATATGACTTTATAGCGTACCGTTTGAATACCCCAAATACATTTTTTCAAGCTCAAGAAAGAGCGTAAGAAAATACTAAAATTTTTTAAATTTATTAAAAAAACTCGTAATAATTAATACAACAATTAAATTTTTATTATTTTTATTTAAATAAAAATGTTGTTGTATTTATTAGAGGCATCATTACCCCAAACAAAAACAAAAATTTTCCCATTAAATAAATTTGTTCAAATTCTTATTATGAATACCATAAATTTCAATGTTTTTTTTTAACATTTTGAATGTTTTAGTTTTATGCCTTTTAAACTTGAATACGTTTCCTTGTTTTCTTTATTATTTTTTAACAAAAATTCTTAAGTGAATACCAAAGGGGATTTTTGCAAAAATTTCTTAATTTTTTTCTTGTTTTCTTTTTTACCACAAATATTCTTTATATATTCATATTAAAGTATATATCCTTAAGGAAAAGCAGTAGAAATGTTACAAGAAAAAAATTTCTTGAATTTATTATGCAAAATAGAGGTCAGCATAGATTCACATAAGTAATATTGATCAGATATTAAGAAAAAACAATTGCAATGGGTAAATAAAAATTAAGTACAGATGAGATTGCAAAGATAGGACAATTGTATTTTATTAAAAGTATAGTTCGTGTATCTTATGTGGCTGATTAAATATTCATTAACGGCCAACCTCTTATATCCGTTTGTTAATGCCATTAAAAATGGAGCCAAATGACATGCGGTGGGCTCTACCTGCAAACGCCTTAAGTTCTTGCTCCAGTGGATGACAATGCGCATAATTAAGAAAAAAGATGGGATTTGTTGGCAAGATTATGCTAGGTCAGGTTACAAAGGCTAGCGATAAGTGCAACTCGCCACTTTTACTAAGAGGTCTCTAGGCTCATTTAGAATCCCTTCAGAAGAGCCGAGAAGAGAAATAGTAAAACCAAAGTATAAATAAGAAAATTAGTAAATAAGAACAGAATTCGTCAATCACGAGTAGGCATTGTACCATCTATCTGCGCAGCCACTGAACCCCTTTGATGAATCCTGTGATAATACCCAGCCCACAGCCGGAGACTTCACCAAGTCCGTTTAAAACCCGCCCTCCCAACCATCTCTGTCGGCGGATCTGCAGTATAGGGCGGTGGCAGACACGATGTTTCACAGTCTCCATCTCCTCTTCATCCCCGCACAAACTGCAGAAATTTGAAAAGTTAAAGTTATAAGTGTTCAAATAATGCACTTGAGAACCCCTATGCTCTCCTTAAGGAACAGTTATGTGCCCGTCTGTCTGGCCTAGCCAGGGACACAGAAGTCTAAAGATCCTGCAATCAGTTTGTGCATTACCCAAATTTCTATTATTTCGTAATAAAACCCCCATGGTAGCCTTACAGGCTAAGCGTCAAGCTTAATAAGCCGGTCCGATCTTCTTCTTCTTGCCGCAACCCAACAGAACCTAACCCAGCGTGTCGCCAAACCTCCTTGAGAGTACGTCTACAGTAGTCTACAAGTCTAGAGCTGACAAAATGTCCTAGAGCCTTTACTGTCAGCGTAGATTGTTACGTACCGTCTTCAATTCGCGCCCTCATCTATTAATTTTAGGGCCGTTGTCACTGCCGGCATTTCAGCCTGGAAAACGCTGCATTCATCCCTTAGTCTGTTTGATATCCCTCCTTCAGTATCCATTTTATAAACACCAGCTCCGGTGCCCACCTCTATCTTTGATCCATTAGAGTAGACTGCTCACCCCTCTTACACGTTCTCGGATCCCTTCCATGCCCCGCTATCCAGAAACCTACCTGAGATAAGATCCCAAGGTCAAGTTCATCAAACCATTCAGAATGCCGGCTTGATCATTTAACCTTCCCCTAAACATACCTGACTCACTTATCCTTAACAAGATTGTCACCGCTATTCCAGCACTAAAATCCTAAATAGGAAGAAAATGCAGATTGATATCAAGCGCTGCCTGTGGTGTATTATTGTTGGCCCCTATAATGCCTAGTACAGCACATCTCTAGACCTTTGGCAAATGTTTCTTTTTGTCAAACCTCTTACAGGCCCTCCACCAATTTTTACGTTTTTGATTTAAGTTTAACATTATAAATCTGTCACCTGATACCCTGTATTTAAAATTAGGTTTTCCTAAAATCCAGTAGTTCGTACTAGTGCGTGTTTTTTCATTTATCCCGAGTTGACTGTATATTCAGTTTAACTTCTTGTTTTTTTTGTAGTTTATTTATAGGACCAATTTGAAAAAAAAAAATTGATGTTACAAACATACATACATTGATTCCAAATTCATTCATACAAGTATCATCTCTCTTTCTTCCATTTTGCTCTTCATATATAATCTTGCTTGCATATGCACATATTAATGTTGTCAAACAATCTTCAATATGAATTTTTATTTGTGATTGTTGTCATTATAATCAAACCACATGCATGGGATACACATTTATCTGGGCAAAAATGGTAATTTTTTTACTTAAATTTTATTTTTTAATAAATGTTTCTAAAAGTCTCTAAGGACTTGTTGAAGTTTGGCAAGAAATAAATAATTTTTTGTAAAAATTGATTTGTGCAAAAAAACAGGAAAATAGAAGGAAACTAAAATTGAATAAATATTTAATAAACATTTTTAATGTCCAAAGGGAATTATTGTGGTTTTAACAAAAAGTAAGGATTGTTTCTATAATTAGACACATACATATGTTATCTTTTAGATGTAAGCGAGAGAGATGAAAAATTTATTGATATTCATTTTACAAAGTAAATTGAACTTAAAATTTAAAAATACTGTGAATCTATTAAAAATGTGTTCCATAGTAATTTAGATTCAATTTCAAAAACAAATTATAAAAACTATTTTTACGGTTAAATTTTGAAAATGGAATACGCTAACTTTAGCCCTGAACTTATGTTAGTTACCCTGGCAGGTAAGATGAGGTTGCACAAGCATTAGATAGTTAAAGAATGAAATAAAGTTTGCGAGGATCTACTAGATTGGTATTTTTGTAATACAACCAGATATAAAACATGGGGTAAAATCGTGACATATAATTCAATTCAAAGTTCAAAGATTATTATTAAAATCCGTCTATTAAAAGCTTTGATCGAGAAAAATTTCGGTTCGAATTAAATGCGAAGATTTACCCCAGGTTGGTATTATGGTTTTATTTGTTTATTGCTTAGATCAACGTCGTTCAACAAACCCTGAAATATACACGTCTACGCAAAGCATGAATTAAGATATTTATTTTGAAGCGAGATATAGTTTCTCCTTATTTCTAGCATTTGAACAGCATTACCCTATGCCTTTACTTAGCTTTTGATTCATTTGCACATTGGGATGGTTTCATTAATGTTTTAAAGAAAAATACAAGAACTAGTCCCAAATCAATGAAGGTATTAAGTAGCCTCAAAATTTTTTAAAGCCCACTGCCAACCGCCTTTTAAATTCACAAACACATTTACTTCTTACAACTAATAAAATTTAAAAGCCGAGCTCCAATAAATTCAGACACACTTACCATTCAGTTACTATTAATAACCTCCTAAAAATCTAAATAAATTTTTTTTTTCGCTAAAAATAAAATTACCACAATCTTTGTAGTCTGAGGTTACAATTTGCCACCTCCACCCATAGGCCTCTAGGCCCATTGTGAATGTCTTCAGAAGGGTTGAAAAGAATAATAGGAAGTACAAGAATTCAATAGGTAGAAAGCAAGAGTGTTGTCAGCAAGAAATCAAAAGAAGTCACTATTCGTAGGCGCTTAACAACCTATCTGCTCAGCCACCCAACCCTTTTGATGAAGCCTATGCTCCTGCCCAGCTAACAGTCTGATAACTCTTTGTCCTTCCAAGAAGCGCCCTCCCAACCACCTAAGGTGTTAGATCTGCAGCCTAAGGCAGTGCCAGACAAGGTGTTCTTCAGTCTCCATCTCCTCCCTATTCCCGCACAACCTGCAAAAAACTGAAGAGTTTCTGTCCCTTTTTCTCGTCATATATCCTACATTGCATTGCCACGTGAGAGTCCCAATAATGCACCTCAGAACTAATCTGCTCTCTTTGAGCAGCTAGCTAGTGTCTATACTGTCTAGCCTGGGCCACATAAGTCTGGAGAAGCCGCAATCAGCCTTGTTCCACCAGGTTTGGCACACCTTGTCCATTACTTAAGTCTTTTTCAGCCCATAGTAGAAACCCAATGGTGGCCTCACTGGCTGACAGCTAAGTCCAATATCCCAGGCCGATCCATTTCTTGCCGGTTCATCGGTATTATCATTACTGGAAACGTTACAATGACCCGGAGCCAAACAAAGCCTAACCCTGCAAGTCGCCAAGATGATCGCCCTTAGAGCACTTATACAATCGCCCACAAGCCTAGAACTGAAAAGATATCCTTTGCGATTCATCAGTGGAAACTACACACCCATCATACAGCCTCTTAGATCCCGCCCATGCCTCCCTTCCTATCCGGAAACACTACCTGGGGAAAGATCCCGAAGTCAAGTTTCGCTACCATATAAACTGTCAAACCTGACCGCCGCAGAGGTCGACCATCCGCTACTCTTTCTAGAATGCCGCCGTGTCCATCTGAATCTGCCCTAAGCATACCTGACTCACTGGGCCAAAAACAAACTTCTTGCCGTCATATCAGCAATAAAATCCTCAATTAGAAGAAGAAGAAAAATACTTCCCAGCGCTGCCTGGGTTGTTCCTTTCCTGGCGCCTTTAATGTCTAGTACAGCTCATTTCTAGACTTTTGACAAGAGCTTCCTTCTGTCGCCCCTCTCTAGGGCCCCCAGCCACACGAGGCTTTTGCACGTAAAAATTTGTCTTACAACGGATGTGAAAATCCAGTTCAACATAATCGGTTGCAGCCAACCCAGTTCTTACCTATGGAGTTCCTGGAGGCATAATAGGCATTCAGAGCCTTCTGCGCGTACATCCTTCAAGATAAATTAAGATCATACTCATTTTCTAAAACAAACGAAAAACAGTAATGCCCCCCGCCCATCGGTAATTTGCTCCCCCTTTTTTTTTTGAGTAAATTCTTTGCTTTTTTTTTAATTTTTATATATTTAATAGATTGAAAATATTTTTATTTAAGGTTATAAATTCTTTTCTATTTTTTAAGTTAGATTAAGAAAAAAATAAAATAAAATATTTCTCTCTTGATCAACATAAATGCCATAACATTTTCAAATAATAAACAAAAAAACTAAATAAACATTGAATCTTGCCTTTACTTTCTTAAAACTTTATTAACATTTTGTTTTTAGTATTTTTTTCTTTGCAAAAAGTATTTATTTACACACTTGGCATGTTTTTGTTTTCTATCAATTTTATCTAGTTACTGCAATATAAAGTGAAACTTGAAATAAAACTTTGTTTTTAAAATATAAAAAAAATTCGGGTTAAAAAAATATTTGAACTATGTGCTGTTTACACGCATGAAAAGCAAACAAATGAATGTAACGAATTGAAAAAAGATTTTTAGAGCAAAACAAAAATAACCAGAACAAAATCAGTGGAAAAAAGTTTAAGGAATAACTTTTCAGCTGAAGGAAAATTAAACAAAAAACAAGAAAGGAAAAAAATATATGAATAACGTTGATATTGGTTTGAGTTGGTTTAAATTTTATTTTATTTTCTTTAAAAATTTTGGATGGGTATCCTACAGCAAATTTTAGAAAGTAGATTTTGTAGGTGTTAAACTATTGAACCATTTAGCTCCTAATGCTTTTACGCTTATTGTAAAGATTTTTGGCCATATTCATAGACAATTTTAAAACGACTTTAAAATTAAAATATATTTTAAACACTGATTTTATATGAAAATTTTGTTTGAAAAGTCTACTTTAATTTTAAAGTCGTTTTTAAATTGGCTATGAATATGGCCCTTTAAGTTAAAGAAAAAAAAATACAATTTAAACAATTTTCGGGTACCCTTTTTAAAAATTACTAAGTTTTCAATGTGTAGCTTTGATTTTGAAAGGCTTGTATACCTTTAATTATTGCAAAGTGTTTTAAAGAATTTTTAGCTATGAAAAACTGCCCATATCGTGAGCCCCAGGGCTAATCTAGCCGGCCTTGGCTGTATTTTGTATTTGAAGTAAGAGAGGGTTTTGCAAAAGTCAAAGCAGACGGGACAGAACATGCGCTATAAAGCAGCTGGGGTACAGTTTCTTTTCTACTTTTTTTTTAAATTTTTTCTAAAAAGTATTGTTACATTTGGCGAAATTTTTTAATGGATTTTTACAGTTTCATATCCAGTTACATGTTTTGAGTAACTTTCGGTTAAATTTTAGCTCAAGAACATAAGTTTTACTTATAATCAATAATCTGTGTTTATTTGGACACATTCTAACAGCTCATAAAAGTCTAATGCTTGACACACACGAATAAATGTTTTATAAAATTACTCTCATTAAATTTTACATTTCTAGACTGGGGGTGTCGAGAAGTAGACCCATTTCCATCCTTTTTGCCTACAAACAAAAATTTTATGTAAATAAATTCATGAAGAATTCCATCGTGTAGTATAGTATTACCTTTAGGCAAGCATTTTGAATGTGCAAAATCGTTTTTCAAGGTCTCTCGGCCTTATTTCGTATAATACCAAATTTTTGCCTTTTTTTGGGTAGAGGTTGCATTTTTAAAAATTTCTAAAATTGCTGCTGGAGTAGTTCTCAATGATTAGATTTGAAAACAATCCGCATGGAGTTCTTTAAACATTTTTTGATTGAACTTGGCCATATTTTTTTTTCTTTAATGCCAAAATCACAAATTTTTAACCCCAAAAACTATACTTTGCATGCTAAACTCGCTGGGGCGTACTCCTTTTAAGCTTTAGCTGGTAATCAGTGCACTATAACGGCATCTCTTTAAAAAATTTAAAAAATCTAAGGAAAGCATACTGCATATGACGCCTTGTTGACACAAGATTTGAAACAAAAAGGAATTTTTGTGTTGACTACGTATGGCGACCAAACTTTAGTTCAGTTGTCAGCTGCTGAGTTTATATTACAGATGGCCACTGAGGGCTAACAGTTGTCAATTATGTTTATAAATTGGTTAACAATGTGACAACTTATCGGTTTTAAAAATAATTTTCTTGACTTTATTAAGAATACGAGTTTAATTTTGTTTGATATTGTTTAATGCAAAATTTGATATTTATAATTTAAAATTTTTTTCCTGTTCTTGCCGTAGCTGGGATTTGAAGTAGGGACTGACCGAACTCTTGCGCGCTTTCTTCCCGGCCTAAAAAAAAAATTATTTTCAAGTGTTAAAGTATATTCATAAACAACAAATATTTTCTGCTTGATTTTTTTAAATAATTCAAATGAACTTAATTTAAGAAAACCAAAGTACGGATTATACTTGAACATTTTAAGAACGATTTCAGGGGGGTTATTATGAAATTCGAATCGAATCGCAAAGGCTTTCGAAATGAATTTTCTATTCGAAAGGCAAATCGTATTATTTAATACTTTTAAGATTTGATAAGTCTGCTTTCATTCTTCTTTAGTCTCTTTCTTCTCCTGCTCTTAATTTCATAAAAGTATTAGATAATACGATTTGCCTTTCGAAGAGAAAATTCCTTTAGAAAGCCTTTTCGATTCAAATCGAATTACATAATAACCCACCTGATAAATTTAAAAATAAAATTCTAGATTTTAGAAAGTTTTTTTCTTTCTATGTGGAATCTCGAACTATGCATGCGCTGTAAAGCCACCCTTATTTACTTTACGTAACTAAAATAGTGTTCAGCGTTACAATTTCGAATAACTCATGCTGCAACCCAAAGCAGATATTTCTGATTATATCTAACTACCTTTGTATTTCCCATGTCAAATAGGTTTTTAATCCCTCTTTAGGCTTGTTGATATATTCTTGTCTCAATCTTCCTTTTTCAGCTTACGTGATGCCCCCTTTTCAAAACCATTGTTTTTAAAAGAAAACCTGGAAAACAGAAAATTGCCCCCACTGAACCCTTACGAGAAAATCTACTGCTCTACATAGAGGGTCTATTTTTAATTATATTAAAATTTCAGAGAAGAAGGGGCCGGCAAAGATACCAATTAACAGTTTTAGGTTTCTCTTTCAAAAAAAAAAAAAAAAACAAAAAATTGGGAAAAATTGGGCAAACTTGCTAAAGCTACCTACCAGGAAAGTCTTAAACGCCAACAGTCTGAAGCATTAGCGTAGCTTCAATTTTTTCTGTTATCTAAATAGGCTTATTCCTTAAATAACTCTAGCAGTAGAGGGGAACTGAGGTGGATTGCGTGTTTCCGGAGGACCGGGCTATAGTTCTTAACACAGATTTTCAGTTTACTGAGCTTAAACTCTGTTCTAAAAGAGCAGCTTGATCGTTTAAATAAATTGTCATGAATTTTTTGAGCAGGCTCTTTACCTAACAAATCGAATTCAAGGGTTGTATTATCGAAAATTTTTTTTCGCAAAAACATATAATAACAGTAATCACAGTCTAAATGGTTGCAATTTTGATTATAACACTGAATATGCCTCCTCTAGTTTTGATCCTTCACTCATCAGTGTATATCAATGCTCCTTCAAATGGCTCACTGCTCTAAGTAAATTTCAGATATAAGGGTAAGCCGTTAAAATCCTCTAGCTGTCCACTCTCTTTCATAATGATGAATATGTTGGCTTGTGCCTGATTCTTTAAAATTTTTTGTTTGCAGCTCACTAAACAAAACAATCCAGAAACAAAAAATTTACAATCGTTTTAAGGCAGGTGCTTGTTAGAGCTCCTGATAGCAGCACTTTTCTAGAGCCTTTTTAAGCACTCTACCGTCGCAGTCTTCCGAAGCTCAGCTCGGCAGATCAAACACGCATAGGCAGAAATAGGATAATATTCTCTGTCGTGCTCCTTGCTGCATATTATGATTATGAAAAATTGTTTTCTTCCTAATATCCAGTTGTATCTGGGTGAATATTAGCCCGCGTCACCGCTTCCTAGTTTAAGCATGAAATTTATAAGCCAACTTTTGGCATCGTTCAAACACTTTCGCTCTCCAGTAAACTCAAGGTTTCTTTAGGATCAATTACTGTTTAAATGATCTTAAAATATATTCATAAACGTCTTGAGCATAAAAAATTTTGTTAATCATTTAGCTATCCCCCTAATATAGGGTATCTGTTTTACACTTACTACTTCTCATCTTCATCTCGTCAATGAAATCAAAGAAATTGCGAGATAAATAAAAGCTACAAAAAAATTGTTGAAGCATGTGCACATAGAACACGCGTCAGGACTACAAGTTTAAGCATTTCGATTGAGTATGAAAAAAATACTCCAGTTTCCATACGCCTTTATTTATTATTTGCTTTGGCATATATATGTTAGTTTATCATAGCTGGTGTTTTTGTTCGTTAAACATATCGTAATATATCTGTGTATGTGTAGGTGTGTTCTGTTTGTATTTGCAATGTAAATGTTAGCTTATAGCAACAGGATCCAGGATCCTTTTAAATGTTTATACTTAAGCAATATTACATAAGAAATGTTTTTCAATCTAACATGTAAGTAGTAATAATGGTATTCACATACATATTTCAAAGCATAGCTGAAGGTTGTAAATATTTGCACTGAAAATATTTTTTTCAAGAAATGAATTTTTTCTTTAACTCATGCTATTATTTTTGATTATTTTTATACTTAAATTTATTTTTGAATAAAATAATATATATAACATTTCGTATTCTAAAAAATTTCATATTATTTTACATTTATTTATTCAAAATAAAACTAAAAGTTTTTAAAATATTATTTTTTCTCATTCTGTCTAGGACAAATATATTTAAGTTTAGGACTTTAAAATAAAATACTACAGGGCGTCTGGGTGGCAGATATATATTTTTAAACTTAAATTTAAACGTAATAATTGACAAAAAGTTTTGTTTAGAGCAGTGAGCAATATAATGGAAGTGCGAATTTTATTTTTTGAGGGGCAGTCATCGGGATGTCTTCCCTCGAGTTGAACAAACTGTTTAAAATGGAGCCTTGGCTCATTTGAGCTGAATGCCTGACGAATATTTTCCTTTAAAGCCAAAGAAATTGGGGATTGTCATTCTAAACCATTTTTTTAGGAGGCCCCATAAATAAATGTATGGGAGCTAGATCGGGTGACCACGGTGGCGATGGGATAACCCCAAAACGATTGATCAGTTTTCGGCGAAAATTTTCCCAAAGCAAACCCAACAAAATTCTGGCTGCATGTTCAGTCGTTCAATCCCCTCGAAACTACGTTTGTGAAGAGTAAGATGGTTTGGCAAAAAGAATTCTGTCATCATGGGTCGATAAGTTTCACCGTTGACATTCGTCGCCTGGCCTCGAGAATTTTCGAAAAAATTAACCAATTATCTCGTTCGGTTACCTTGGGGTAATGCAATGGTTCTTTTACAGTGCAAAAAGGCTCCAACATCGGTTTACTACCATTTTTGCGTAAACTAAAGTCACTTTCTTTCAGTTCTTGAAAGATTTGAATTTTAAAAGCATAGATCTTCAGATCCTTTTTTGAAATTTCATAAATAATTGCTTTTGGAAGTCCAAGTGAGGCTGCTCTTTTTCATATTGAAAACTGGGGATTTTGCACAAAAATTTTTTTCAGCAAGTTACTGTTTTCGGGCGTCCTGGAGGATTGACTGGGCCCTGTCCTTGAGACATTCATATCTGAAGCAGTTGCACGGAATCTCTGCACCCACGATCGAATTGAATTTACAGTCGGTCTATCACGTATTCGCCAAACACCGAACTTTGAACAAAATTCTCAGCGAGCAATTTCGTAAGAATCATTACTCGGTCACTGCGATATTGTGAGTGACAAATCAGAACAATTGATAAAACCAACGACATCACCCTCTCTGAGCAACGTTTATTAATTTTTGAAAGAGTTGTTTTCAAAAATATAAATTTGCCACCAAACACCCTTTTATAAGATCTAGTTTTACTCAAAATATTTCAAACTCATTTTTAAATCTTCCAATCGATCAATTAAATACTTTAAAATGAAATTTTTTTATTAGAATTTTTTATATGAAATAAAATTTATTCAATCAAAAATTTTTTAAATATTTGATATCCAAGGAAATTTTATAAAATATTTTTATTCTTTGAAAATTTTTTTTTCAATCGATCGAGTAAAATTGATGGCGTCCATATCTAAAATGGCGTTTGTTTAATAAAGAGACTTAAATTTTTTTCTTATAAACTTATAAGTATACCTTTTTTTTGTTGTTCAAAACTTTTTCTTTTAAAATAATACTCAATTCAGCCTTAGTTAATACAAACATTTTTCTTGGCAAAACCTCTCAACTGAATACCGTTAATGTCAGTAAATATTAAAGGGTTCCTTTTCAAATCTGCTACTTATTTTCATTACAACTTTTCTCTTACATTTATTACATTTTATGTAAATTGTTATAGATATATTGAGCTAAAGAAAATAAATATTTATTTGTTTGTTATGAAAATCATGATAAAAAAGGATTCTTTGGATAAGCTTTCGATATTTGTTATTTAAATGAAAAGGAAATATGAAGATTACAAAGTTCTTAATATAATATTTATTGACCTTATAAGTTGATTGTTAAAAAGTAATGGAAATAAATTATTTAAAAATTTCTAAGGGATTTAGAGGATTAGTTAAATAGGAAGTAGTGCTTTAAGGGGGTAAATTGGGATATTATACTGAAATAGTTTTTGACGTTATATAACAATTTTTTAAATTTTAAATTATTTTTAGTAATAAAAATGGGAAGTCATTTTTTATAAAACAGGTGTAAGTTTAGCGATATTTATGTACATTAGCATTACTTATTCAGTATTATAAGGATACTTGTATTAAAAGATAGGTACGGAGAACACCAAATTTAAAGTTTTAAATATTTTTTTTATTATTTTTTCATTTGTAAACGGTAGTGGTGTCTGTGGTTGCTTTTTTATTAAGAATTCTACGTTTAAATTCATTGTACTTGAACATTTCTAATAAATCGGACTTTTTCGTTTCCAAACGTTCAAAGGGCTGCTTTTCTTCAACGATTCGCTTAACCAAATTCTCCATAACGGGATAATCGTTAGTGGAAATGCCCTCTCCTTCCAAGTACATATCATGCTAGAAACCATTAGCTATAGGGGGAACATAGCATAAATTTCCATCATAAATGCGTTCCATAGCTTCTCCCATAATGTGGGCCGAACTGTGCCAGAAGACGGCCTGAGCCTCTAGGTCTTAAAATTTAAGCAAATTCAAAGTACAATCTCCTTCTAATACACGATTTTAATCCCATACTTGTCCATTTACCTTCGATATAACCGTATTATCTGCTAAGCCTTGGCTTATACCTTTGGCAATGTCGTAAGGTGTAGTCTCCTACGAAGTACCTTCCACAACTTTTCCATCGGGCAGAGTAACCTTTATGGGTTGGCGTGGTTTGGCCGCTAATTCAGCCTCATACTCAGCCTTGAATTTCTCCCACAGAGCATTACGCTCTTCAATGTATGCTGGCCAAGGATAAAGTTCTTTAACTTTTTTACCGGCATCAACAGGAGCACCTTTTTGTTTTCCTTTTTCATTTTACTGGCCTTTTCTTTATTCAAATCCAAATTTTTAATTCTTTAACCACGTTGTCATTAATTTTTTTCATTGTGTTAGTCCCATATAGATGTAAAGTTGACGCAAATGAAACTTAAAGCTACACAAATTCATTGGCTAATCGGCAGAAACTCTGTGCTTCGTCTTGATTGTAAACTTCTACTCTACAAATCGATTTTAAAACCAATTTGGTGCTACGGTATACAATTATGGGGCACTGCTTCCGCCTCCAACATTGAAAAAATTCAACGCCGTCAAAACAAAATCCTAAGAATGATAACTGGTGCTCCTTGATATATTAAAAACAGCAACATCCGCAAGGATCTACAACTTTCACTAGTTTAATGCGAAATCCTTAACTATGTGGACAAGTATTTAAATAAGCTGGAAACTCACCCAAATCCGCTCGCCCGGAACATCCTGCAATATAGTGGACACACCCGTCTGAAAAAGAGTAGTATCCCTCGCTTATATGAAGCTTATAAATTATTATGAGAAGTTAAATTTTAGTCTGGCTGGACTAATATTAAATAGTTTTAAGATTTGAAAACTTATCGTTAGTTCGCCACAGGCGAAGATTCAATAATAAAAATATGAAAAGAAAAATTATTTTTTCAATTGAAAATGGACAACAAATGTAACAGCAGCAGATACCCACAGAAAAAACTTTGCCAGAAGGAATAAGTTTTAAAATAAGGACTCCAGCTTCTGAGAACTTATTTTGAATAAAATGCTTTGTACTTCATCGAGAATTCTTAGTAGAGAGATTTGTATTAAAGGAATATTTATATCACATTCGGCAACATTGCATATAGTTTTAGATACAGATTTCGCATTTTTAATTGTTTAAATGGAACTGAAATATTTTTATTTGAATCCAATCAGCCAGATGAGTGGATGGACGAACATCTTTTTGTTAATTTATAAGATTATTCTCTTTTGATAAATCAACTTGTCACCTTTTTGTGTTAATATATTATAATCAATCGTTCCGTTGCTCATACAACCTTAATGCTGAGATTTTAAACTTTGTGACATAAAATTTTGAAACTCTTTCAATGGCAGGAGCTAAGATACCTTTTAACTTTTGGATCAGCATTAAGAGGGCGGCATTTTTACAAACAAGCCCAACATTTGATTATGAGATTTACAAATCTCAAAAAAAAGTTTAATTTTATTTACAAAACTTAATTAAGCTTTTTTATATAAAAGACGCGATTTGAAACTTTTTTCTAATTTTCTAAGAAAAAAAACATTCCTTTTAACGTAATATATAATAATCGTTACCAAGGTTTTCCATCAAAGACCCCCTTGTAGCATTTTTATCCTTTACAAATCTGTGGTTAATCTCTTGTTTATTTTTTCTTTTGCCTGGTTTGTTTATTTTTATCACTTAAAACATCCTGTCACAACTAAAAAAAAATCCAAACAAAAGTAAAAATAAATACTGAAAATGACAAAAGATGCAGGTGGGTTTTTGTTGTTGTTAGTTTTTGTTACTTTGTATAATTAAACAATAGAATGCTAAAAGAGCAACAAAAAATTGTGTTAATTTAAGAAAAACAGGAAGAAACTCATAAACGGATGTAAAAAAGTAAAAACAGAAGAAAGAGAAAGTTTTTATAAGGAATCTCAGTGTAAACAAGCGAACTCTTTTATGTTCATAAAACACATATTTAAGAAAAAACAATGAAATTTTACTAAAAAAAGATTTATATTAACTTTTTTTAAAAAAATTAAATTATTTACTATAACAAGAACAGCCAATCCTTTAATTTAAAACCCTTTTTTAATTAGAATAAAACTACTAATGGGTTTCTTAATAACTTAAAATAGCTTACCAATTCTTTACACATCATTCAGATTATGGAAAATGTTGGGCTCCCAACCTTCTTCCCTGGAATACAGGAGCAGCAGCTTGTAACAACAAATTGTCTTAATAATTTCGTTATATTCTTCGGTGGTACAAAACCTACATTCCGTGCTGATCTGTTACTATGTCCACTAGGAGCCTAAAATTATTCCTCCACAACGATTAACCCGGGCTATAATATCGGTAACCTTTCTATATATAGTTGGCTTTGCAGTTCAAAACTTCAAGTTTTTCCTTTATACTATCTCAACCGTCTTAAGCCACTTACAAATTTGCCACTTATTTTAAATCTTTTCAACTTAGTAATATTTTTTTAGAGACTGTTTTCTCTTATCACTTTTATATTCATGACTTTGTTTACCTTTTAAGATCTACAAATTTTGCCAAGTTTACTAATGACATAAAAAAGCTTTTGACAGAAAATTAAAAAATGTTTGGGCCAGAGTAAACTATGACCCACATTAGTAGCAACAACTTTAGAAATTTGTTAAAAATGCATGATTTTCTAAAACATCTTAGTCAAAAATTTATGTTTTATATCATCTCATGTGAAATAGTAGTTTTTTAACACTAAGTTGACTTCCGGCCTCACTTGATTTCAACAGATGAACTAAAATATCTAAAAACTCGTTAGTGCCAAAAGCTACAAAATATTCCTTAAATAAATTTTAGAAAAAGTCTTCTATTTTGTTTAAGACCTGTTGAATGCAATTTTAATTTCACATTTACATCTGTTGGCTTAGAAGTAAACAAAAGGACCTAAGCTGCATCAATATATAGTTTTTACCATGTTTTGACCATTGGAGTCTTATCAAAAAACCACTAAGAGATATATACGCTATATATATTTTTTTTTCAAACCATTTAAACGCATTTAAAATTTTGTGATCTCAGTGTCAAAATTTCAAAGAAGCGGAAAAATAATATCCAATTTTTTGTTAAGATGTAGAGTACAATTCGAATTATTTTTCTACCTCTTTTCGTTTTGCTTCTAGGTTATATCCGTTTGGTTTTTGAGCCAAATGCAATGTTTTTTGAATTTATTTTGAAATATGTTTAGTTTTGGAGACATAAAAAATTGGGTTTTTCCTTATCTGGCTCATCTTATTGAACCTATACTAGCAAAGATGTATCGAGGTCTAAATTTCAAGTCTCCGGCTATACACGTTTGGGGAGTATGACGATAAATGTTTCACCTAGTCAGTCAGTCTGTCAGTCTATCACAAACATTTATTTATATGGAATATAGTTTTGGCAATGGTTTTAATTTTTAATGCATCAATGCAGCGGCTTACATATATTTTGCGGCATAATAGATTACTTAGGTTCTCACTTTTGCTAAGATAAAAGCTGAGATTTTTTTTCTAGGAAGAAAACTGAGTTAAGAAAAGCAATTACCTCTACATAATCGTATAGTCCCTTCCCGAAGTATTTTTAACGCATGTGTTCATGATTATGATCCTTACTACAAATGCATGTTGCTTCTTCCAAAAGCAAATGAACCCATTGATTCACCAATTCTTAAGCCTTATAATTTTTTTCATGGGACGCTGGAACTACTGAGAAAGCTGTAATAATAAGCACTTAAATATTCAAAAAATTTTGCCTGGAAAAAAGGGCAAGATCAGCGGCCACCTTGGCTACACTTTTGGAAGACATTTTATACATTTGAAGGTTTGTTGTAATTACTAATGTTCAGTTTTCGACCACAGTTTTGATCAACACTTCCATCTTGGATCCATTCGTAAGGTAGTTATTTGATTTGTTTAAGTTTTATTTGCAATATTTTGCCTCCATTTTCTGGGATTGATCAAACTATTTTTAATTTAATGGCAAAGAACTACGTTTTTCATTCTACTCCTTGACTTGGTCATATCTGCTTGTGCTAAAATCCGGTTTGTTGTTTTCTCAAAAGCCATCTAGTGAGATTATTGTGGAATTTAGAAATATTTGAGATTAAAATCTGCTCGCTGGTCGCCTCTCTTTTGAAATTTTGGCACGTTTGTAGTGTTTAACTTTTGGTTGACTTGAAACATAAGAAAAATAAATAAATTTGCAAATATGTTACTTATTGAACCAAAACATAAACTTTATTTTATTTATTTTTTTTATTTGACTATTAACATTTATTTTCTGCGTATTACTTTACATAAAAGTAAAACAAAATTGAATATAATTTTCTAAACTTTCTCAAATTTTTATCTGCGTAAGATTTTATACGTATACATACATATATGTATGTTGTAATGTTAGCTTGTCAATCTCTTTGTGGTTTTTAAAATATTTTTTACAGCCTCTTGTTGGCTTATGAATAGGGTGACCATTTATTTTTGCTAAGGATTTGTTCGCTTTCTAACTTTTTTGTAAGAAAGAATTTTTTTTTTTCATAGATTATAACACACCTTCAGCTTAAGCAATTTACTTTAATTTACCTCTTGAGTCAAACTTAGCATGCTCGTTGGTTAGTTTTAGTGTCCAGAGGGGTAATTATGTAATTCGATTCGAATCGAAAAGGCTTTTGAAAGGAATTTTTTATTAGAAAGGCAAATCGTATTATCTAATATTTTTGAGATTTGGTAAGTCTGCTTTTATTCTTCTTTAATTTTTTTCTTCTCGTGCTCTTAATTTCTTAAAAGTATTAGATAATACAGTTTGCTTTCGAATAGAAAATTCCTTTCGAAAGCCTTTTCGACTCGATTCGAATTAATAATAGCCCCCCAGGTCTTTTTGCTATCAAAGTACTGATCGTATTTTTATAAAAAAATTACAATTACAAGCACTGCTATTGGTTATATGCAACTAATTTTATTAATATTGGTGCTCATTTGCTTTTAAAAATAAATAAGCAGGATCAACATGCTTTTAGCTAACTAGGTAACCGTCTTAATGTGTTTTTTAATTAAATTATTTCAACAATGTGTTTAATACAAATTTTGAAAAAGGTCTATATGAAATTTGCTTGTTCTTTTAAATTTTTTTCCATTTTTATTTTTTACTAAAAGAAATAAATTTATAAAACAACTGTGTATTTTTTTCTTGAAATACATATTTATATTTTATTTCATTTATTGCTTCAATATCGTATTTACCTTAAAGGATTCGCCACGCTTATATTAGCCGTAAAAATGTTTTTATTTTTTTTAACACATATTCCACATAAGGTAAATTATTGAATTTACATCTTATAATACACCAACAGCAGTTGTTGAAAGCAACAAGAAGAAACAATTTTATGAAAAAATATACGACAGCAAGACGAGGCAACAGCAGCTTGAAAGTGGCGTAGAAAATCCTATTTATTGTTAACAATTTACATGAAATTGAAAATGTTGGCGAAAATATTAGATTTTGTTTAGTAAGGTGACCAACTCAAAACAAACAAATTTTTAGATTTTGCGAACTAAAAGTGCCTTTAAGAAAAAGGGCTTATAAGGAGCCATGCTAAACCAAAAGCAAAAAAAAAATAAAAAATCAAAAGTATAAATATCGGTCAACAGGCGGTTCTCTATTTGGCTAAAGAGGTGCCTACCTTATGCAGCTTATTTACTCTGACAAATGAAAAAAAAACAAACTTTAAAATTGAAAAATAGTTATATTTGCAAGTAACTCATCTCTAGTTGGTCACATTTTTTTCACCGCCATATCTTTGCTTAATTCTTAAAGCATCAGCGACATTTTGTGCCAAATATATTAAAGGTTTTAATACAAGCGTTTTTCTTGGGCACGCTTTCTTAACCTATGGTATTGTTGTGTTCATATACAGTTACATAAATATGTATATATTTGGGAATAAACATGTCAGACATATCGTTACCTTAATAAAGAAAAGTCCTTTTTTGTAAGGCCGGATTTTTGTTAACTTCAATAAGTTGTCTGCTGATATATCACAATTAACCCAAAGAATTTCTTATTAAAAAATACAAATTAGAACCTTTCTATATTACAGTAACGATATGTATGTAAGTATGTATGTATACACATGTAGGTAATAAAAAATTATATGTATATGTTTATCAAACGAATAATCTACAATATGTAATCGAACGCATTTATTAACATGCCTTGCACGTTTCTATTTGCAAAATTTATATAAAATAATATTTGAAAAAATGAAAGAAAATAAGATTCGAATTTCTAACAATCGAAAGTAATTTTTATTTTGCTACCTTTTTTTGAAAACAAAGTGTGAAAAATGAAGGGTTCTAAAATGAAAGTATATTTATAATGTATAATAAGGCTCTCAAGTGCAAGAATATTTAACCAATTACATTCTTAATTGCTTGGGAAAATTCCTAAAAGGAGAAACTTTGGCAATAAAATATACGACTTAGGCAAAACGAAAAAAAATTTACCTTTAAAAGAAGAATTGTTTTTCATTATAAATTTACTTTAACTTAAATAACGGGTTCTGTTATAGAAATAAAGGAACTTTCATTTGGGATAAATGATTTTACATTTAGAAATATAGAAAATGAAACAGATTTAGGTTATAGAAAAATGTGGGAGGATAAAGGCAATTCTATGGCGAAAAAGTTTTTTTATTAACCTTTTCTTACAAGTTGTTGTATTTTTTTACAAAATGTTTTTCTTTCCAAATAGAATTTTCAAAAATTTTTGAAAAAAAATTTAAAAATACAATTTTTGTTAGATTATGTTTTCTAAGTATTTTAAAAAGCCTAAACTGAAATTAAAGGTATATTTTATTTTTTATTTTTAATATTCTTAATTCAAAGCCTTATTTTAATTATGTAGATTTCAGCAACACATCTTTGGCTTCTTAAACAATAAATAAATTTCTTGGTCTTTAATAAAACAAGGGAATATCTTTTCCATGACTGCAATAGCCATTGAATATATTATTAACAAGATTGAGTTCTGATTCATTTAATTTTTTTTCTTTACTTGATTCTTTAGCTTTCAAACCAAAACACAAAAATATTTTTAATGAAAAAATTCAAGTCAAATATGTTAAAAGTGCTTGATTTTCAATAAAGCTAGCTTAGAACCATCAATATGGTGTACAAATATTGACTCTCGGATCTTTAAATGTACCTGATTTTTCTCTTAAATTTTTAAAAATAATGTTTACTTGTTGTCAGCATAGACAAAAAGAATTCCCCAGAAAGTTCAACAGACAAGAAACCGATTGTTATAAAAGACTCATTGAAACTAAAGACCAATTAAACTAAAAGTCCGATCTAGTTATTAAGACAAATCCAAAATACCGGTTAGTCAATTGAACTTTCAAGCACCACACTTTCACATTACCTAAGCGGAAGTTGCACCGTATGCGTATGAGTAATAATTATTAATAATATTTATTATATGCCTGCTTTGCAAGTTGCGGTTTTATGAGCATAGGGAAAAGTTTTATTAATAAAAAGTTCATACCGTTTCCAGCGATGATAAAACTTTAAAAAAAACCCCATTTACGCTCAGAAAAACATAGATGCCGTCATTTTACATACTTTTGCTTTAAAAAATTTTTAATTTAAATCAATATTTGATTAAATATTTTTCAAAGTGTTAATTAATTAAAAAACTTTTTTAACATAAAATTTTAGATTTTTCTGTTTATAGCAAAAACCTTCCGTTAAAATTCAAAAAATATGATGAGGATGGCTTTTTTGTTAAACACAAAACGAGCGGATTATTCAATTTATTATGATGCAAATTAAAATTTTGTCATCTTACAAATATTTATTTTCCATGATTTTGGCTAATTAACGCTATTGTTCTCATTTTGGGTAAATCACAGAGATAAGTTTAATTAGGGAATGCAAAAGACTTAAATTTATTTTTAAGTTTTTAAGAATATGTGAGACTAAAACCGCAATTAAAAAACTTTGATTTCGTTTTACAAACTTTTCACAACAGTTAAAAAAAAGAGTATAAAAATAAGCGATAAAAGAATCAAAACTATGCCTTGGATATGATCTTATATGCTATATTTGGTTGCCAGACCGCTTTTGTGTCTTAGATGGCAAAGTTAATTGCTTTATTTTATAAATTTTTTTTAAACAATTATTTCTTTGAATTTTTTTTCGAAAATTCTCCAATTCTCAAACATACGTTTTTAATACTTTTTTTATTTTATTTAAAAGCCAGCTTTTTTAGAAAAAGCCTGGTAAATTTTTGCACACTTGACTTTTGTTTTCTGTGAACTTTTCTTTTTTTCTGCTATTTTCTGTTTTTTTTTTGTTTGCTAATTTTTTGACTCTTCTATAAGTTTAAACATCTTCTTGTTTTCATAGACTCTTTAGACTTTTTCCTTAAAACCGACTAAGTAATATAAATTTAAAAATTCCAACTTCTATGTTAATAAATTTAAAGTTTTTCTAGAATTAAAAAAATATCAAAATATGTTTTGTTGATGTACCTGGGATTACCCTTTAGGAAATATAGCTGGTGCTAGATTCTTTTTTTTTAACAAATATCTAAACCATTATGAACTTTTCTAAATTATTAAAATTTTAAAATATTAAGCCACATTAATTTCAATATTTTCCCCGTTTGTTTTAAATGTGTTTGTTTAGTAAATCTGTAAGGTGCTTTTTAATTTTTTATACGTAATTTCCTGCAGGGTGCATATGCAGATATAAACAAGCATACGTATGTACATATTTACAAATGTAAAACCAACCATAAGTCTTTAAGTTATATTAGGTGTATGTAAATGAGTAAGTAATGGCGTAGTATTAAAGTAAAAAAAGTGTGTGCGTATGTATGTGAGTGCGTCTGCTGTTGAGTACTTCACTTGTTGCGGTTCTTTGTGCATAAGTGTGTTAATGTGTTTGCACCAGTATTTCCTGTACTTACTTAACTAAGCTGGTGACATGAATAATGTCATTTTCAGTGTAGTGTAATATAGAGGAAAATAAAAAGTGACTTGATTTCTTTTTCGCAAAGAAAATGTTAATATTTTTAAATCTAGTGAATTATGTAGATTTTATGCGATTATTGTTAATAAGTCGAAAAGATTTTTCTTTGCAAATTTAACTAAATTTTTTATTACAATTGAGACAAATTTTTGCTAAAATTTATACAAAAAAATTTTATGTATTTATAAAAAATTCAATGAAAAAAATATTATTTTTAACAAAAAAAATTAGTTTTCATTTAATATTATTTTAATAAATATTCAAAAATTAATTCCTTAAAAATATCTCTTAAAAAACTTAAAAAAACTAACAAAAATCCATTCGTTTTTAAAATTAAATAAAAAATTTTTTTTTTTTGGAAGTTAAAAATTTTACAATTTGCTCATTCACTCTTGCGTATGAGCAACAAATTATTTTAAAGATTATTACACATTCGTCTAAGATGCTTGAACTTATTAATGGGAGCGTATGAGTGATTTAATTGTTATGAATTTTGCACCATTCATACGTTGAAAAAACTTTTTGTTTTAACTTTCTTTTTAACTTAATTTTTTTGTAATTTTTTTGTTTTTCTTGAAAAAGAATTTAATTTAATGTTTCTTATTCAATTAACACTTAAGTGTATTAATTTTTAATTCTTAAGTGCTGCTACTAATGTGGGTCATAATTTACACTGCCTTAAACGTTTCATTATATTGGTGCCAAAAAGCCTTTTAGTGCCAGTAGAAAACTTGGCAAAACATTAGGTGTTAAGAAATGCAAGGCTATTGACTAAAGAAAAAATTTAAGAAAACTTTTAAATTTAGAAGATTAAAATTAAGTGGCAAATTTGTTAGTTGTTTAAGACCGGTTAACGTTTTTAATTTTTGCCCCTTTTTTTGTTTTTAAGTGTAATTTTTATCTTCTCTTTTGATATTTGGATGTATTTTTTAAGTATTTAAGGTGAAATTGAATATAAGATAAAAAAACCGGTGCAAATATTGGCCACAGAAATTATTCTGAACAAATTTCTTTGTGGGGGCACCATAATTAAAGCTTTATTTTCTAAACAAAAATTTGCCCTTAAAATGTTAAATTCAACAACAAATTTTTAAAATGTTCTCAAAAGTATTATTATTTAATTTAATCTTATTATTTATGCATTTTTTTATATTATTTTCGATAAATTTTTAAATATGTATTTGGCATATTTAAAACCTTGCTGGCTACTCTGAGAAAATTAGTATTTTACACATACAAAGAGGGAACAAAGAAAATTTCCAAAATTTAAATAAATTTTAAAATAATTCAAATCTACTAACACACACATATACATACACACAAACACATACACATACAAATAACAAATGAAACATTTAACAATAACATAACACTTCAATTAAACTCGCATAAAGAAACCAATCGTCAAAAACACAGACGACACATGACATTTTGCAAAACTGACATGAGTGACATGCAAGGCTTTGTTCTTTTATTTAACAACCATTTTGTCCATTAGTATTTGTCATTCATACAGTTGATGGCAAAGAAACAAACTAAAAAAATTGATGAGGGTCGGAAAAAGTCAAAAGAGGGGTTCAGCTCAATGCTTGTAACAAAAACATAACTGTCGCAAAATAATCGATTTTTGCGATATTAATACGCTGCGTTTTAACAGATTTTTCCAGGCCACTAATTTTGCACTTAACATTGCTACGACGCTAGGTAAAAATATTGTGTTTACTAAGTTAAAGTTTCCGAAATTGTTTAGTTACAAAATTTTTTTTTGATGTAAACTTCAAAAATATACAACCTTTTACCAAAAATTGTATGCAAAGTGGCATAATTATTTAGCTGATCCACGTATATAAAAAAATGTTTTATGCCGTTATGAACCTGGAAAACAAAAGTTGTAAAAAGTTTGTCTTTTGAAGTTCTTGTTTCTTAAGAAATTAAAGAATATGCAAAAGGTAAATAGTTTAGGCCTTAAGAAATATTAATAAGTATTTGACTTGTATATTTAAAATATTTAAAAATATTTATATTTGTTCAAGCAAGTTAAGGAATTTGGCGATATTTTTTCAAAAGGTTTTTTAACTGAAAAAATTTAAAAATGTCCTAACATTGAATTAGATACGGTAAGGTTGAATAAGCTGATTCCAAAAAAAAATTCACAAAGATCCATTAGGACGTATGATTAACGAGAGAAAAAAAACGTTGACTCATGTGCAACATGTTGGATGTAACGAACTAAATTTTTTTATTAAAATGCCAACAGTTTGGTCATATAAATTCCACATATATTTATATATGTGTTTTTTAAGCAGCTAAAAAGACCTGACCTCAAACAGCTTGACCTGAAGCGCCTAAGCACTGGTGAACAATAAGTGCTGAATATAACAAATTATATATTTATTTCTCGATACACAACAGACCCTGCAATCACCGCTGGCCATTTGTGCGGCACTTTTAGCTCTAGTCGATGCCCGCCAAGAGCCTGATATCATCCCCACTATGGGTCACCCATGCTATCGGATCATCAATTAGTTTTGGAAAATTAACACGGAATTGTATAGACTCTCGTGGCCCTGACCCTAACAGCAGAGTCTGTGCAACTATTTAAGAGCTAAAGTGAAGCACAAATTTCCGTTGCTCTTTTCATGACAAATATCAATACCTCTGAGCACTTGACCCCAATAATTATGATTTTGTTTCTCACTACACAGAAATCCTCGCGTACTGGCAAAATCAAGGAACAAGCGATATTTCTGCAAATTGCCTTCATCGTCTCCTAACAACAAACAGACATGCTAAACTGAGAATTTTCAGTTAAGGACGATATGACCAGATCGGAGGCTATATCGACTACTAAGTGCTGTGCCTTAGGAAGATCATAGTCATCAAAAAAAAGAGAGACTAATTTTCGGTTAACGACAGATGCCGCAGCTATTTCCTTCTTCCTTTTGACTTTTAAGTTAACCGCAAAAGCACAGTAAGTGCTGTGGTCCAGACTCAATAGCCATCGGTATAACTTTGAATGTGTTCTTTCTTGGCCATATGGCACCTTCGTAAGTTTTTCCGTTGACCTTGATCGAATTGTAGACCTCTAAGCACCCATATAAGTTTTAAACCCAATGAAAAAATCTATTGACTTAAGGAGTATCAGATTGCCTAACTTTTGAAATTGAAATTATCCAATCTATCAGGTATTGGTGTCCTTTTTGCCCTATGGGTACTGCCAGTATAGTTTGGTTATTTGATTACTGTATTTTCAATATAGTGTGGGGAGCCATTTTATCCTTATTGTCATCAGCAAATTAGATTGTATTCATTCGTTTGTAAGCGTTTTTACACAAAAGTGTCCTGTGAGTCATTAAAGACTTTTCAATTTAATTTGACTTTCGGAGCGCCAAAATTTTAAGACTAATTTTTAACTTGTTTTATTTCAGCTGTTGCTTGCAAGACTTCTTGGTTTTTTAATCCCAATCATCATGCTTTGCTAACTTTGCTTTAATTTGTCGCTTATTAAATTTTTTCTTGAACGGCTTTTTATTTCTTTAGTAAAGTGTTTTTGTTAGAATTTAAATATTCACAAGGATATTTGTTTTCTGCTGATCATATACTTTCCCCATTTTTCTCAGTTTTTAAGTTGTTTTTCGTACAACCTCAAAGTAACTTTCTAAAATACCCTATTCATCCAGGACTGAAACTACCATTTAAGATATTCATTCCAGAAGGTATGTCGTTTCAAAAAACTGTAAGTAATTACCCTCTCCTAAAAACTTTAAGAAGAAGTTTGATGTGGAATATTTAGCATTAATGGTATCTGTCACTCATATGTTGTTATGTATATGTCCCTTAATGCTATTGCTATTTTTCAATTCGTCAATAAAAAAACTTCGTCTCTGTCCTAACTATTGTAACATGACATCATAGAGACATTTGGTTGGAATTTGATATGGGTCTGGCAATTTTCATTAAAAGCTTCTATTAGGCCACAAGAGAGCGATGGCAGAACAAAAAATTCAAAAGCTATTTTCTTTATGCTTTTCAATAATATTTAAATTAAAATTGAATTTTTTATTTAAAGATATTTTAAGGTATTTATGGTGGCATAACAATTGTTTGTCAGTTTTAAGTAGAAATTGGAAGATGACTTAATACTTTGTTGCAAAATGGTAATAGAGTTGACGGCGAAAATATTTAATTTATTAAAAAAATATTTTTTGAATTTTTTTTTTTTTAAGAAAAGTTCAAATTTCTAACTTTTTTTGTGAATTTATTTAAAACAATTCTTTATTACCTTCTTTGTTTAAAATAAATTAAGCAAATAACTTACACTCTGTATCCGCAATCCATTTAAGCTTCTAATTATACCTCATTACCCCTTCTTTGCTTATTGACTTAACAAAAAGTTCAATAAAAGCATTTTAATTAAGCCCACAATTATATATTGGCCACTTATTGCTCTTTCTTTCTATTCTTCCCTAAGTATTTTCTTTTATAAATCATTTCATTATTTTGTCCATTTGTTCCAAATTGCAATCTTATTAGAAAATTTGTGCTCATAAATCAATTACTAATGAAATTTTCATTTACGCAGGACACTTAAGGATAAGTGGAATAGAAAGAAATAAAAGAACTGTAAATAAGGCTCATTTAGTATGTCACAAAAATTCAACAACAAATAATTGTTTAGAAATAAAGCAAATAGTATTTACAACAATGGTGCTGAAGAGTGATTTAAATGGCAGGCAAAATACAAAAAAAAAAAGAAAACTAATGGATAACTAACACTTAAACGTGCATGGAATCACACATATTTACATTATGTTAGACATTTGTTTGTGTCTAAATGTTTTATATCCGGACAAGTCAACAACAACAGCAACAACGATAGACAAGAAAAAACACAAAATCCCAATCCAAACAAACACTGATTTATTGACCATCGATATTTGGTTATTCAGTTTTTCCTTGCCACAAACTTTAATGTATTTTCGTTTTTGATTTCTTTATTTAAAAAAGAAACAGTGGCTGTTCAACATAATACAATGTTCGCCTTAAATCCAGACACATGAAATTTGTCTTGCTAGAAAATACTTTATGAATAATTTTCAAACAGTAATTGAAATCAATTATTCTTATATTAGAAAGAAGAAAAGCCTAAAAAGCTTTATTTAACGAAAAATTTTCTTTGAACTTTTAATAGTTTTTCCATGGATCTTAATTGCATTTAATTTCCAAATTTTAGTGATAAGTGTAAAGGTTAGTAGGTTAGGTTAGGTAGAACAGGCGGTTTTTAAAGAAAAGAATACATCTCACTTTGGTCCATCTAATTTCATCTTTTTGTGTTACCTGAAGAGGCAGAAGGAATAAGTGGAGATAGAAGTAAAGTAGAAATTTTAGATAATGAAAAGAAAGAAAGAAAATAAGAATAAAGCAAACTTACCAGGGTCTCTGGTGGGAGTTGAACCCACAATCATCAGACTGGTAGACTCATGCACTTACCACTGATCTACTGGGGCATCCGATATGGATAAACAAGTGTATTTGATTTTCGTTCCATTTGAATTTTCTTAATGTTTATCAACACTTAACTTAATACGTGCATGGATAGGTAGATTTGTACATATGGCGATCTACCCCATTACTCTTTTGTACTTTACACTACCTGCAACAACATTAAGGACACAATTGCTTTATCAGCAACTTTAGCTTTTGGATGCTTTTTATATGAGTAAACGATATACCTTTTTAAAGCCAACTTCACCTGAGTAAACTCATTTACTTTGAAACTTTTCTTTTAAAATTTCGAGAATTTAAATTTTATGCCACAAGCAACTGGGCCGGAGATAGAGGTCTAGGAATAAGCCCGGGCAAGACGGAACTGTTACTGTTCACAAGGAAGACCAAGGTTCAAGGCTTCAAACTCCCACGGTTAAGGGACTGCGAGATCCCACTATAGGAAAGTGAAAAATATCTGGGAATCGTCCTAGACTCGAAATTGTCATTGAGCTGAACATCCGGCATAGGGCCGAGACGGCTACGGTAGTCTACTACATGTGCCGGAAGATGTATGGAGCGGGATGGGAACTTAGTCCCAGAGCTGTTAGGTCGATGTACACTGCCATAGTAGGACCGATACTCACTTATGGATTTCTGGTTTGGTGGACTGCTACGGAGCGTAGAAACGTAGTGGACCAGTTTTATAAAATCTAGAGATCCACTTTCATTGGAATTAAGTGCGCACTGCGATATAGTCCTTCTGAGGCATTGAACACTATTTTGCATTTTGCTCCCATCGATCTTCACATTAGGGCCATATCTGCTTGTAGTGCCGTAAGGCTTAGATAGACTGAATGTTGGAAATCGAGGCCATATGGGCATGCAAAGATTCTGCAAGGACTGCCCACACTCGTGGTCTAACCTTCTGACTATATTACTCCCTAAACGGACTTTGATAGGGTTTTTAAGTTCTAATTCCCTTCAGGGGTGCGTGGTGTAGGGGTAACCTTGGGGAAGCTTATGACATAGGGATCTTTAAGGACGGCTCAAAATTGGATTGCGGAATTGGATCCAGCGTAAATGCTTTTTTCCGTCTTCCGGATAAATGTAGTGTATTACAGGCCGAGATATTTGCCATTCGAGAGGCTTGTAAGCTACTACAGGACAGTAGTATCCGCGGGAATATTGGTATTTATGTCGACAGTCGGGCGGCGCTTCTGTCACTGAGATCATACACTTCCACGTCACTATTGGTCAGTCAGTGTGGAATAGAATTGACTAAGCTAAGGCAGCTGTCTTACATTACTCTGGGGTTCTGCGCATAGGGGCTACCATTGTAATGAATGGACAGATGAGCTAGCTAAGGGAGGATCTGCTCTGAATATCTCCAATTTAAATACAGTCGCAGTTTCGTTGCAGACTATTAAGAGCAGTATCTTGAGATTCTTCCTGCGCACTGTTGACGATAGATGGCGGGCGTTGGATTCGTTTGGGTCGCTCCCTCTTTCGATGTTGGGCATACTACGCAAATTATGAATCGGAATCGCGTGAAAATTCCAAAGTTGCTGGGCAGGCATGCAGAACGACTCAGCCTCACATTCAACGATCATTGTCGCAGCTGCAAGAATAGGAAAAAGGAGGAATCAGTTTTCCATATTCTCTGCGAATGACCTGCTCTGGAATCGCAAGCAGGCAGGTTGAACAGTAGATATGAAATAAACTTGAAAACATATCCTGATAATAAAAAATCAATTGACTTTATAGTTTAGGTACTTTTTTTATATTAAAATTTAAGGTATTTGTAAGGGCCACACCCGAACTAAGCATCACTTTTACAAAATATAGGGTTGCAGTTCTTTTGTTATTTTAACTAAAAAGGTTTTTGGATTGCCTCCTACAAACAGTCATACACACGCCTAGGCATTAAGAACATACAAACATCAATACAAGATTTAAACCAATTTCCAGACTCCTTAAAAAAATATGTCCTTTTCTCTTAAAAAAAACACACTCTTGATACATGTATTTAACGTACGTTTTTATTACCTTTTGGTTTCCTTTTTTTTATTTTCTTTAGTGCAAAGCTCGCCCCAAAAAGCAAACCACTTCTTAAGAAAATAAAAATATTGTCATGTTTCACTTCAATACCTTACAATTGTGTTATTCGTCGATACCACAATTTCTGCAAGATTTATTACAACAAAAACAATATAAAAGAAGAATTTCTTTTTTGTTTCCGATTTTTTTTTCATTTTGGTTTTTAATCTTATTTTCTTTCTTTCTTAAGTGGTATTTTTGCCATTTTGCTTTTCAAATATAATTTAGATGTTTTGACAACACATGTTTTCGCTTTTGTCCTTTATTTTGTTAAATAAAGTGATTTATGGCATTTCATTTGATTTTATTACAAGTCAATTTAGTGGAGAATTTAAACAATGTAAGATAATGTTTAAGTAGACAAGATGGGTCTTGTTATTAATAATGAGGAAGATAATTAATCTTAAGTGGCAAAAAAGTGAGATAAACAAAAATGGAAGGAAAAGTATAGGGCTTTTTCCATCAATTAGGAAAAAATAGTTGTCCCTTTAATAATAAGCTAAAGACCAATTAAAAAAAATTAAGTTTTTTAAAATATATAATTCAAGGAAGATATGTTTAGGCTCAGATTTTATTACGACTAAGATTATGGTTTTTAGTTTGGAGTATTTTCGCATTTTAGTGTTGCCAGCTTGTTTTCGTTTTAATAAGTCATTAAATTAATTATTTATTAAGAGATATCATATTAAATTAGGGACGCCATTCATTATGTTCAAAGGAACCTGTAGCTTGGTAAGCTGTTTGTAAAAGTTGACGTGTAATTTTGCTCCTGAATCTAATGAGGTTTTGCATACAAATTTTTTGTCTCTCATAAATTTTACTAAAATTTTCTGGCAAAAATTATCGTAAAATGTTTGATATTTTTAAATGTCCTTTTTAAAAAAACTTTTTTGTTTTACGGAAAAAGGGTCAAATTGAACGAGAGAGTTAAGATGTTTTAAAAAAAGGATGCTCATATCATTGTGCCGTATAACTATGGCCCAAAAAATTGTCTAAAGTCTCATGTTGCAAAGTTTTAATACCCTTCACATAGTGATAAAAGTATAAATCAGTTTGTCATTCCGTTTCGTAATTTCTTTATTATTCATTTGCGACCCCATAAAGTATATATATTCTGAACCCTTATAGATAGGGAAGTTGATATAGCCATGTCCGTCTGTCCGTCTGTTGAAATCAAGTTTCTGGAGTCAAATAAAAAGATACGGACCATTGAATGGTGTCAAACTACTAGAAACTACTAGAAATATCCTGGAGACAATCGCTATTTAAAATCAGCAAAATCTGTTTACTATTGACCGAGATATAAGCGAAACCACAAAATAACTCATTTTATTTAGAACAAAATCCATACATATATCCCTATATATCTCAGTAAATATTGTCACTATTACCACAAAACTTGGCACGGATACTCTTAATGTAGGGACATAAATAAAGAAAAAGTTTTTTTTTTCAGATAGGATCAGGGGAAGTGGTATTTTTCCTACAATTGCACAAACTTGGTGAAATATTTTATGGCCTTTATCTCGGAAACTATAACAGTTTTCGAATTAAAATGTTCCACAAAAAGTAATTGTACAATAAGACCTACACTTTAAAGAAAAAATTTTTTGAATGGGGGCAGAAGAAGGGGTAGCTCTCATGCAAACGAACAATTTTTTTGAAATTTTCGATACGCTACATCTGGGAAACTAAAACAGCTATCGACTTCGAATATTCTACAAAAAGTAATGTTCAAGATAATTTATACATTTTGGAAAAAAACATCAAAGAGAAGCAGGGGGACTAAAACATCCCATAAAAATTAACAACTTTTATTCACCTTTTAATATGAATAATGTCGAAAACTTTTATAATTACCGACCTCAAACGTTCCTCATCTATTTATATTATCCACACGAACGTTAAAATTTTGTAAAGTTTTCTATGGACTTTAAAACTCGCTGGGTATAGTAATAGATCAATGCGAAGGATATATAAGATTCGGCACAGCCGAAAATGGCGCTCTTACTTTGTTTTCAATTAGTATAACCCACATCAAAGCATCATGGCTGTTGGCTTACGTGGTAGGTGTTTTCTTGTGAGCTATTAATTAGGCTCTATAATTGCCCCACTTGGGCATGATACCCATCGGCAAATGTATCATTTTTTACAAGCATTATTGGCAGAAGGCTGGGAGTACTAGATCCCTTTGGGCGACAGGCATCTCAACAAGTTGTTTAACTTTCAACATTTATACCCCATTAAGGGCAAATGGTCATCATGTCCAAGTCCTCTTGTGTGTCTTCTCTTAAATCAATGAAATATTTAGACTACCAGAATCTTCACCATTTGATTTCCATTGCGAATTGTCGTCCTTATATTGGGAATTCTTTTAAAGGATGACCATATTAACCTAAAGAAACGTCTCCTATTCTAAGCTACCTTAAGAAGGAGTCAAAAGATTCGTCTTTTAAAATTGTCCTGCGGAACAGATTCTGCATCAGTGGTATGTACAACAGAACCCAGTTTCGCCAGCTATTCTCAACGAGCATTACCAAGTTGTTTTCTATACGCAAGCAATCAGACCTGTGAATGATTATGTAGACAAGCTAGCATATACAGGTTTTTCTTAAGTTAATTTTCCTATAAACGTATTTGCTTTTCGGCAAAGATTTTAATTCCGTCTGAAATACAGGCAGATAATATGAGTAACCTTCGCGTAGATGCTGGGTTCTACACCACAGTACCATCCGCTTAAATCCTGGGGGCAAATCACGCCCCCTGGTGCGGAAAAAATCCTTAAGCTCATAAAAGCCCAAATAGGGCATAACATAGTCAGAAATTTGGTTTTGACTCAAAAGCAATGTGCCAACGAGTCACACATGGCCGTATGTTTTAGGTTCTTAACACACCAAGGCCCTGAATTCTACTGCACTACTTGCAAACAAAGCCGGTATGGAAAGATCATTTGGACCAAGAGCACTTAAGTGGTCAGAAATAGTAGGCAATACGCTTCTTATTTCCATATCAGCTCAAGTAGTCTTCGACATATTTTCTTCTAGTTGAAACCATCAACAACCAATTTGAAAAAACGTCCCTTATTGTGGCCTCCTATTTTTCAAAGGTGATTTGCTGATTTATTTTTAAAAGCATTACTTGTCCCATTTCAGAACATGTATGAGTGCAATCTATAGCTCGTGCTTCTTTGCTAAATATGCATTATTACTTATCGTTTAATAATAATTATTAAAAAATTTAAATCTTTTCAGTTGCCTTATCTGTTTTGATATATTTTGGACAATGTGTTTGATTTCTTTCAAATAGAATAAATAGTTTTTAATTTTAAATCTATGACAAAAGGACTTGCGGGTAACAGTTTCCCAAAACTTAACCCTGAATATCCCTAATAAACTTAGGTACAGTAATATCAAAAATAAATATAATTTTTAAAATTTAAAAAAATTATTTGGTCATTCTTATAACATTTATTTAAATTTTTTGCAACAAGAAATTGAACACAAGCTTTACTTAACTGTAAAATATTTTCAAATGTAACAATTCCTCTCTTCAATGATTGTGATAATGACAATGATGAACTCGATTATATTCGAACAAGTGCTGGTACTTTTGCAATGCATTTTAATGTTTCACCAAATTAAGTCCATTGTGTGCATGTAAATTTTTTGGTTACCGCAGATCCTACGCCAGCCATGATTTTCTTTTACATTTCTATATTTCGACAAACGCACAAGGTTTTCAATAAAAGAACATTTATGCAAACATATGTGAAGTGAATTGAAAATAGCGCTATAAATATGCCCTCCTGTTGCTCCCTCTCCTTAAGCATTTGTCCATCTGTCTGGTTTTCTTATATTTGTTGGTCTTTATTCTACTGCAAACACACACACACACACACTTTGTATGGAAGTTATTATAACAACTCATTGATTTCAGAACAATTGCGCTTATTGTCAATTTTCATGGCTTTTAAACAAAAGCTTTTCTACTTTATTTTTCACAATTATTTCAACTAAATGTGAGTGCTTGTTTGCCCTATAATACAACAAAAGAAGTTGCCTCCAATTAAAGGAAATAATATGAAGCAAACTATGTGGTGTTACTGGGGGGTAATAAACAAATTTCTACCAGTTTAATTGTACCAAGCGGATTTTGTAATTTTTAATAGAGCTCCTGTAATTGCTGCATGTAGCAATCAGTAAGAAGAACAAAAGAGTGAAAATGAGGAATTTTTGGAGAAATATATTTCTGTTTTAATTTAAAAACAAATTAATGCAAGAGACTGAGATGTGTTCTATTTTACATTTACAAAAAAAATGCAGCAATCAGTGGATTATTATCAATAAGGAAATTTAAAAAGTTTAATTATTTACTGAAAAATAAAATTTAATAAATGAATAAATAAATTCATTTAGAAAAAAGTTTTAAATATACAAAGTGGACCAAAAGAAGTCATCTGAAGTTGATTGACTTTCATTTTTTTTTTCTAATGAAAAATTCCGATTCTGTTTTTTGATAATGTTTACTTGAACCTTTGGAATTTCACTGGTCATGTCAAAAAGATGATTTCGGCCAAGTAGGCGCCATCGCAGTTGATTGCTATATGGGCTCGTTGTATGGCTTTCTTCATCACTTCGGCGAGAACTTTGGGTGACAGATTCTCGCACTCGTCTCCAATTTTGCCCTTGAGAGCTTTCAGGGTCTCATGTTTGTTCACGTAAATGCAGGACTTTAAAAAAGCCCCCCAAAAAAGTCTGGAACGGATAAATTGGGCGATTTTGCGGGCCAATGTGAATCGCTAAAACGATTGATAAGGCGATCTGGGAACGATGCTTTCAGAATATCAGTTGTGGTTCGAGCAGTGCATGTCGCTGCTCAGCTAAGTTGAAACCATATGCCCTAAAGTTCTAACTCGTTCAATGGCGGCAGAAAAAACTCTGCTACTATGGCTCTATATGCGCACAGTCCACTGTTGTCGTTTGACCAGCGGGGTCCTGGAAAAAATGCCCGATGATTCCTCCAGCGTGGACAGCGCACCATGCAGTCACTTTAAATAAGCAAAATTGCTCTTCGTGTACCACTCGAAGATTTTCGGAGCCCCCGAAAGCGATAGTTTTGCTCGTTTACGTACCCGCTGGGGTAAAAATGAGCCTCATTGCTCATTATGATTTTGTTCGAAAAATCGTTGACCTCGGCCTTGAGATTGATGATGACTTTGGCGTAGGTTACACGCATTTGGCAGTCGACGGGCAGCAGCTTATGTGCAGACGACCGACCGACCTTAAGGACCACCGGCTGATGGTTCATTGCAAGGTAGAGCTTCTGGCTAATGTTTCTGGCGGCAGCTCAACATCCTTGCCAACAGTGGTAATATTATCAGCAAAAAGGGAGCTCCGGGGCCGGTCACTCTTGGCAGGGTCTCGTGTGGTCCCTTACACTTCCATGTTGGTGGCCAAACGTTATAGTGTTTGCGCGGTTGATGCGGGACGACCAGGGAATCGGCGACAGAATTCTTGCTGCGCCAACACCACAGACGAATTTTTACACATAAAAATACACTCGACTATTCCGCGTTCTTGAGGAATGCATTGCTCTATTGCTTGTTCACTTATATTCTTCATCTGTCTAATTCACAAATGTCAAAAAAGATTTCAAATGGCCAGCCATTTGCAAAAATAAGAACGTCTTCCAATAGGGTGATTTCTTTTGGCCCACCTTTTGTATTTGAACAAAAATACAGAGTTTGAGAAAAACTGAATATCCTTTTTAACAAAAATTATTAATAATAAGTGTTTATTTCATATAAAAAAAATTAGGAAAGAATATGGAAAGCCTTTATGTATCCTGTTATATTAAATCTTATCGTAGATTTACAAAGTTTTGCAGATGCTTGCCTTACAAATAATTTCGTGAATAAAAAATTTGGGAAACATTTTTTTTTAATTTAATAGAATATTTTTCATAAGCTTTTTTGAAAAAGTATCCTTAATGAATATGTTAAAAATAAAAATATAATACATCTAATTAGACAAATTTTTTCAATATTGAAAAATTTTAGAAGGGATGTTGGGGTCCTTAATATGTCGTTTCAAACAAACAATTTGTTTAAAAAAACAATTCATTTATATACTTACTTGCTCAATTAACAACCTTTTGTAATCGTTGCTAGTCATACAAACTACTCAATTGATATCTTATTTGTATTAAGCTTTTAAAAAGAAAAATCAAAATTATATTTTTTAAATCAACGACATTCGAAACCCCAATAAAAAACTATGGTGGGAGTTGTAGAAAATATTTTTATAAAAAACACCAAAAATTTTTTTTACGACTCTGACGACTTTCAATAATATTGCAATAATAATTTATTTATATAAAAAATTTTCGAATGACGAAAGGCTAGACATAGTTTTATGAAAGTTTGCATTTTTTTATCGCTAGAAATGTAAAATAGGGCAAAACGGGGTGAAACTCTCCCTTCCTATATCTTTTAAACTTATTCAGCGATTTTCTTAAAATTTGGAAATTTAGTACTTCTTCCAGGATGACTTGTTCTTAAGAAAAATATGTCAAAAATCCAATTAAAAAAATTTTTATACATACGTGTGGGAATTAAACATTTTATTTCTTTAGAATTCATTTATTTTATTTTACTTTATTTTATTTTATTTTATTTTATTTTATTTTATTTTATTTTATTTTATTTTATTTTACTTTATTTTATTTTATTTTATTTTATTTTATTTTATTTTATTTTATTTTATTTTATTTTATTTTATTTTATTTTATTTTATTTTATTTTATTTTATTTTATTTTATTTTATTTTATTTTATTTTATTTTATTTTATTTTATTTTATTTTATTTTATTTTATTTTATTTTATTTTATTTTATTTTATTTTATTTTATTTTATTTTATTTTATTTTATTTTATTTTATTTTATTTTATTTTATTTTATTTTATTTTATTTTATTTTATTTTATTTTATTTTATTTTATTTTATTTTATTTTATTTTATTTTATTTTATTTTATTTTATTTTATTTTATTTTATTTTATTTTATTTTATTTTATTTTATTTTATTTTATTTTATTTTATTTTATTTTATTTTATTTTATTTTATTTTATTTTATTTTATTTTATTTTATTTTATTTTATTTTATTTTATTTTATTTTATTTTATTTTATTTTATTTTATTTTATTTTATTTTATTTTATTTTATTTTATTTTATTTTATTTTATTTTATTTTATTTTATTTTATTTTATTTTATTTTATTTAAATATTAGTTTATAGTTTTATGGGTTTAACTTAGAGTTAATTATTCCCTTAAAAACAACTGAAGGTGCTGGTGGACATCTTTACTATTTAGCTTTAACTTCTCAACTGTTCGCATTTAATAGAATTTGCCTGTCCATTGCTACGTTTTATAGTCACTTTTTTGTCTGTTGAAACTATTGCGTCCTATCGTAAATCTAAGTCTAAAATAATCAAATATCCTTTAATCCTTTCTGTCCCTTGTGGTACGACCAGAACCCGATTACACATACGTACAAACATAAGTAAATGCAATTTGTTGTTTCTCTGATGTGTAGCTTTCTTACGTTTTTCCAAAAGTTTTTCACAAAATTTTTAGAAACAGATTTTGTGAAATTCTACAGGAATAACACTTGTCGGGCCAGCTAGTTTTATATAAAAAAATATAATTACAAATTCTTAGTAAATTTTAAGCAATGATATCAGCACCTTTCATATATCCTTTTTGAAAAAATATCTATCTAGAATCAAAAGTTGCCATTGGAATAAAATGTGTCTAGAAAGACCACAATTCTAAGAGTGAGCAATATAGTCGCACGGGTATGGCAACACATATCCCTTTAATTAAAATATTGCCGTAAATACAAAGAATTTAAAATTGGGTGTAATCTACCAGGAAAAAAAACCAGGTTGCTTGCAAAAAGGTAAAATAATATCAAAAATAGAAGAATTTTTGTAAAAATTCAATTGGAACAAGGATATGAATGTCCTTTAGCCTGTTACAGAATTTGCTGACTTGTGTTTCTTAAATGTTTCGTTTTTATATTATTCACTCGGAGAGAAAAAAATCTAAATATGCACTGATAAACGGCTTTTGCAATAGTTAGGAAAATAGATATTTTTATATTTTCTTATAAGAACCATTACTTGAATTCAAAAATGGATTGTGGATATAGTCGAAGAGCCTGGGGGTCAAATAATTAAAAAAAAAATACAAATTTTAGCACAGAATTATTTTTACCTCTTAAAAATCTCTTAAAATTTGTAAAGACGCATATAAAAATAAATTTTGATTTTTGTGGGAACGAAGTAAGGAGCCTCGCATTAACTGGGGCCAAATCGTCGCATTCGATTCGAATCGAAATTTCACTCGATCGATCGAGTTGTCAATGCTTTAAGTATAGGAATTCTAATAAGAATTTTAAAATTTCGATTCGAATCGAATGCAGCGATTTGGCCCCTGATTTTTTTAAAACACTCTATGCCCCTAATTAAAAATCTGTTTATGGAAAGTGTTTTAATTATAAAAGATAATAAACATCTTAAGGAAAATATACAATTTTTTATAAATTGTTGCCAAAGTTTAACAAGCATGGGACAGACTTTTTGGAATTTTTTTTAAAGAAAAAAAAAACGTTAAGTGTTTTTGCTTTACTATTTTGCAATTTTTTTATGTCATCTTGTTGGTTACAATGCACAATTTATGGCCAAACCCTGCATGCATATGCTTGCCTTTTAAAAGGCAGAAAAACCATCCACGCTGATTCCCAAGCCCGCACAACAATTCGCAAAAAAAAAGATAAAACTGGACATGAACAACATTTGTAGGAAAATTAAAAATCAAACATGACAAGTGCTAAAATAACTTTTTTTAAAACAAGCGACCATAATAAAAGCAAAAACAAGGTGTCGAAATTTTAATTTTCTTAAAAATTTCTTTAAAAAAAATGTTTTAAGGCCTTGGAGGTAAAACTTTGGATATTACAAGAATTTCATTTTCCTTAAAGCCTTGTCAATTGCAGTACTATAAATATAAGCTTTCAAAGGAAAACTGCATTTTCAACTTTTTCAATTATTTTACAAAAACTTCAATACCTTTCCCAGTGGGGTAGTTTAACATGAAAGAAACCCATAAAAATCAAAGGCAGCCAAAACAAAAAGAGCAGTAAATTCAAAATGAAGTTAAAACAAAAATTTATACAACACGCGTATATTCATTTCAATTGTAAATACATTCAAATCCATTTGTTCATTTTAACTTTACGAAAATTGTTTTTAAATGTCCCGTTGAGTGTATTACAAACGCAACAGCATCCTGTTTCTTTATTCGACAATATTTTTTTTTTCGTTTATTTGCTTTTGTTTAAATTAAAAAAATCAAAAGGAAAAACACGTTGATATGTTTCCCCAATAACCTGTAGGTTTTTTTGAAGAAATGGTAAAATAATTGAGAAAAAGTTAAACAAACAGAAATGTCCTGTTTGTAACTACCAAGGTGTGTTTAAATTTATCTTTAATTTGTTATTTATTTTATATTTTTTATTAAAAATATTCAATTATGTAAGTTATATTGCATACATTATTTACTTATTGAAGGAAGTTACCAAATGGAAAAATTAAATATATAAATAATAAATTATGCGTGGCCACTCGAGTTTAAATTCGTGTGCTTCTCTTGCAAGTTTCGCATCACATTCTACTTAAGCACCGGTAAAGCAGTGAGTCAACTCCCTCATTACAACAAATCTCGAGAAATTTTTCCGGTTTTTTGTACGCGGTCTGGTAACACTGAAATAGAGCAACCACCAGATTAAACAAGGGACTACTTTTCCCTGTTCTATTGGAGATGAGTGGTACAAATGTGAAGACCAGGTTGCGGTAAATAGTCTTTGTAATAGACTCAAACAACCAGAACACCTGTGTGCTTTTTTCAGTTCAAGAAAACCATTTTCTATACAAAGGACATCACACTTGATTTTTATGTCCAGAACAACAAGGCTTTATGCATTTCTGACCATACATTATGATCTGCTAAGCGTTTGGGTTAAGCCAACAACACTGGGTATTATGAAAGTAAACCAAAAGATCGGGGTAAACTATGTTTCCAGTACTCTGTCTCCAAGCTCCAATCCCTAAAAGACTACGTCCTTAGGGAATATGAATGTCATATCCTGATAGAGCCATCTCTGACAAAACTCAATATAAATCAAAATGAGTTCGACCTACGCCAAAACACAACCTGTTAATGTTGAATTTACTTTTAACCAAAATTATGTGTAAAGTTTAACAATTTTTCGGCTAGAAAGGTCAGTTGGTCTGCAGTACAGAGATGTCTAAAACACATATCGTGGTGGAGGTTAACGAGGCGGCCTCTACCAAAGTATCTGTAACCTTAGGGAGTGTTTTGATTTAATAGCAAACCAATTGATAATTTTCTCGGCCTTCACCACTTCCCTTTTTGGAGATCCGTCAGCATAGCTGTCTTCCAGCAAATGGGAAATATTCCGGCACGGCAGCCAATACTAAAAGAATTTGGTGAAATAATTTACTACCATCGAAAACCATTGTTTAAGGGCGAGTGTTGGAGTTCTCTCCTGTCAAAAAGATATACTTTTATTGAGATCTGCTAAAACTGCACATACTAATGCTCTTTACAGCCAGACATCTGAAGAGTGCTTTTGTAAGAACTACGTTCTCTACACTGACCCTAACAGTTTGTATATAATGAGGTTCTAGGGACACCAACCTTCTAACCTTTAGTAGATGAAAAGGTCTTTTAAAAATAAAAATTCGATTGCCGGAGGTTTCAGTTGATTCAACAAACTGGTTTTTAAGTGATAAAAAAACTGCTTTTCGTTAAAAAGAAGTAAAATTCATTTGATAAATTTTTTAACTAGTTCTCACAATTTCTATCATTTCTAAGCGCTTGGACTGGCATAAAATATATCCTCACATAGTACCAAATCCCCTATTAGATTACCTGTGACATTCGCTATTACACAAGTTACACTTTAATGTATTAAAGGTGCTACAAATTGGTATGTTGTAAGATAATTTCATTGAGAATATACAAGGATTGACACAATTATTCCTTCAGGAGTATGAACTTCAGCATTTTTAAGCACTTAATTCATCCTAAAAATTCTTTTATACAAAAATAATGATCTTCGTTTGAAAATACAGGATGTCTGGTGACATTTTTGAAGAGTAAGATGGCTCTTACGTAATTGCTTGTCGACAATTTTGTTTAAAGTTTTGTATTCGGCGAATACGTGATGAACAGAGTGTAAATTTCATTCAACTCTTTCAGCTATGAATGTTCCACGGCTAGGGCTCAGTCGATCTTCAAGGACTCCTGAAATTATTGAACTGGTTGACAGCAGTTGCTTAAAAATTCTCGACTTTCCATTCAAAAAGGAACAGCCTTACTTAGCCTTTAAGAGTGATTATGCTTGAAGTTTTAAAAAAGGATATGAAGTTTCATCCTTTGAAAACTAAATCGTTCATGAACGGAAAGAAACTGATATTGATTTACGCAAAACCTTTTGTGAAACGATGTTTAAATGATTTCAAACTAAAGATTTTAATTTTGAAGCGACGAGACTAATTTTTACTTAAACGGCCACGTCAAAAAGCAAGGCTGCCATAACTGGTTTTCGAGAGCTCACAACTCTCGATTGTATTGTCAAAAACTATTGCATTGCCCCAGGGTAACTATTTGGTATGCCTTCTACACGCATGAGATAACTGGACCATTTTTTCGAAAATTCTCAAGGCAAGGCGATGAGCGTCAATGCTGAAAATTATTTGCGAATGATTTCGGAATTCTTTTTGCCAAGCCTACGGGCTCATCCACCGTACTTTTTGCACACATCCTTTTGACAGAATGAGGCACACACAGCCAGAGCTTCGATGAATTTGCTTCGTAAAAGTTCCCCCAAATACCGATTAGTCGCTTTGAGGATATCCTATGGCCACCAAGGTCGTTTGATTTTTTTATGAGGCTACCTCAAGATAGGGCTTATGTTAAAGGAAAATATTCATTCAGAAATCAGTTCAATTGAACCAAGTTACCTGCATCGTGTAGCGCAGAACACCAGGCTCCGTTTTGAACAGTGTGCTAAATCGACGAAAGACATCTGGAAGACATGCTCTTAAAAAAAAAAATCGGATTTTCATTCTACCGTTAATAAAATTTTGTGACAATTATTACGTTTTTTATTTAAGTATGAAATATAAATCTGCCACCGGACACCCTGCACATATTAAAAGAAAATGATTAAAGAAAAATAATTCTTAAACCTATTCTTAAATATTTTGAATATATAAATTCAAATCTTTATCAATTTTGTATTCATGGAACTTTACAACAAGAAAAAAGCGAAATCTTTTTCCTAAATTCTTAACTCTGACTAATGGTCTTAATCATGGATTTTCCTTTTATTTGTAACAAAAGAAATTCTTAGAAATTTTTGCAAAAAAAAAAAAATTGCCAAATGAAGCTTGGGCGAAAATCATTCATCATTTTCTATGATAAAATTATTATTAAAAGAAAAAACAAACCAAGAAAAAATTCATTGTTAGCAAAAATTGTAAGCAAAGTTAGAGAACAAAGCAGGAAATAAGAAAAAATATTACAACTTTAGAAAAAGACATTTTTGCATTTGAAAAAAAAGAAAACAAAAATGATTTGGTAAAATTTTACAAAGAAAAATATTTCCTTTTAAAAAAAATTAATGATGTTTCCGGCTTTTTGTTTGAGTTCTTTTTGATATGCCATTAAAGGAAAATATGTATTTTTAATTTGGTTTTTTTGTTTTTAACAACAGGAGACGAAATGCATTAATTTCTGACAGGGCGTACTTGCACAAAAGGCAAAAGTTTGGGTGGGTATTATAGGATGCTGTGGGCTTGTACAAATATTTGGAAAATTGATTGAAGGGAACAATTTTCGTTTCCTTTTATAGTATATCTTAAAAAAAAAAACAAGTAACAGCATTATATTTGGCTGTGCCGAGTCTTATATACCCTTCACATTGGTCTTTAAATATACCCAGCCGAGATATTTTGTACTGCAAATAATATAATAAAAAAACCTTGTGCGAGTTTTAAAGTCCAAAGAAAAAATAACAAAATTTTAACGTTCGTATGAATAATAGAAATAGATGAAGAAGGTTTAAGGTTAAGAGTTTTAAAAGTTTTCGACATTATTCATATTTAAAGGTTAATAAAAGTTGTTAATTTTTATGGGATGTTTTAGTCCCGCTGCTCCTCTCCAACTTTTTCTCCAAAATGTATGAATTATTTGATTATAACTTTTTGTAGAATATTTGAAGTCGATAGTTGTAATAGTTTGCCAGAAGTAGCGTATCGAAAATTTAAAAAAAATTGTTAATTTGTATGGAAGCTACCCCTTCTTCACCCCCCACCCAAAAATTTTTTTCTGTAAAGCGTAGGCCTTGTTGTCCAATTACTTTTTGTAAAACATTTGATTTCGATGTCTGTTATAGTTTCCGAGATATAGCGCATAAAATATTTCAGCAAATTTGTGCTATTGTAGGAAACATACCACTTCCTCTGATCCCATCTGAAAAAGAACTTTTTCATTATTGAGACCCCTACTTTAAGAGAGTCTGTGCCAAGTTTTGTGGCAAGAGTGACTATATTTAATGAGATATATAGGGATATATGCATGGATTTTGTACTAAAACAATGGGTTGTTTTGGGTTTTCGCTTATATCTCGGTCAGTAGTTAACCAATTTTGCTGATTTTAAATAGCGATTGTCTCCAGGATATTTCTAGTAGTTTGACACCAATAACTGGTCCGTATCTTTTTATTTGAGTCCGGAAGTTTGATTTCAACAGACGGACAGACGGATAGACGGACATGGCTATATCAACTTCCCTATCTATGAGGATTCAGAATATATATACTTAATTAGGTCGCAAATGGATTATAAAGAAATTACAAACGGAATGACAAGCTGATATATACCCTTATAACTATGTGAAGGGTATAAAAATTCCATAATTTTTTATCTTGACAAAAATGTGCTTGTAAAACGACTATAACTTACTCATTCGTTCCTTATGTAAAAAAAAATCAACCGAAAAAATGTGTTGAGTGTTTTGCTGAAATAAGCTGGTCTTCAAGACTTTAATACAAAGTCGTTAAGTACCGGTTTATATTTTAAGTTCGATATATGCCATTAGCCTAGCTTTTCCAATTTCAGATAGTGCCGTAGGAATAAACAAAATCTAAAAATGTTTGTTTTCTTGTCAGTCGCCTGGTCTGCTGGTGTAGACCGCTGTCGGACAATAAGTAGTTCTCGTCCCCACTGAAGTCATTAATCACTTCTTTCAAATATTTAGTAGAAACTTTTCATTCTCGATTTGTAAGATGTTCATATTATACCGGAGACTACCCGTATTTGTGTATACCCAAGCCCCTATTTTCTCTCCCCCTCTTTCAAAGTAATGATATTTTTTATTTAACTAAAACCTTTTCATAAGCTTTACTTTGTCAAATTTGTTGATATTTTATTACACTCAGTATTTTTTTTGTCCCCGACCCTAATGTATAGGCCGCATCCTACCCTTAAAATGTTAGATGTGGTTTTTTGCCTGCTTGGAAAATTAAGGAGCCAACTTGAATTGTTGAGATTGCCATGATTGCCGCCTGACTATTACGTGGAAGTTTACAGTGTATGGGGATTGGCAAAGCCAGCAACTAATTTGACTGCTGATATCTCAGTTTAAAACATGCTGCAATCATAAGGAAATTTTGTGGGCTCTTTGATGCGGAGCTTCCGAATGTATACCGTAGCTCCAACTTACGTTACATATTTTACTAATCCATAAACAAAAGAAAGGTCCTTTCAACTTACCAAAGGCCGTCAGCCAACCATATTTTTCCATGGTAACACTTGGCCTTCCAATGAAGCTTAGTTTCGGGCCGTGAATGACCTTTAAGTAAATTATGCTACCGCCTCCAAGTTGCAGGCCGCCCTGCAACACCTTCCCTACCAGGTCGATTAGTTTTAAAAGCCCAGGTTTTATCCAGTAAAGCCATTTACTTTTATATTTTATCAAATATTTGTCTAACAAGAACTTATTAAACAACTCTTCTTATATTTTCCAAAATTTCAACATAACATGCTGTCATCATCCCAACAATGTGGCTTATTTAAGAAATATCCTGACTATGAATTTGTAAACAATTTGCTTAAAAACAATAAATAAAAATTTGTAATAAAATTTGTATAAAATATTTTGGTGCCTTTTCTATGTACCACAAAGGCAATAAATAAAAACAATTTAAATTTTTTTTATACATTTTATGCATATAAATGAATCACTTGTAAATGGAAATGATTTTCAACAATACGTTTGATATTTTCAATATTTTATAGGAAATAATATTTCATGTAAGAATTTCATTTGAATATAAAATCTCGCCTAAATAATGCGGAAATGAAATAAAATTTTAAAATTAAATTTGAAAATCTAAACAATGATTCTGCAAAATAGCGGATGTTTGATTAAAAAATAAAAATTTTCATTTAGTATTTCAATTATTTTAGCGGTTGTCACATGTAGATTTGAACTAAATGACAACTGCAGCTTTAGAAGCACAAGTGCCAATCAGCTGCAATGGTTGCCCCACAAATATTTATATAAGTCAAAAAGTTTTTAGGGTCGAGAAAGAGCCTTGTAACTGAATTGACTTTAAAGAAATTTAACAAGTTTATGATGAATTCTCCTTTACTAGAAGGGCATCATTATTATGCAAAATTTTAAAACAACAGATACAAATAAAAAAACTTAAAAAAAAATTAAAATTAAGTTTTTTTAATATTAATTTGAACAGAATTTTAACTGTTTGTGAAGGAATTGAAAACAAAGCTATTTTGGTAAAAAGTTCAGCTTTTTTTTTATAACATCTTAAGACTTTTGCATTTAAAAAAGGCATTTTACAATTTCTGAGCAAATAAACCTAAAGATGTTGGTTTCGGGTTTTTGGCCCAGGTAAAAGAAGAATACCGCAAGAAAACACAAAAGGGGGCCTGATATTTTTTACACCCTTATTTGTTGCTAAAGCTTTTAAAGTTCACAGAATCTGGACACAAATTGTGTACACAGAGGGAAAAAGGAGTGCAAAAATCATGCACGGCTGGTAATAATTTGGAAACAAATTTTTGTCAATTTTTCAAGGACAAAAAATAAACCAAATGGTGTCAAATAAAAAACGAATTATTAGAGATACCAGACGTAGTTAATTCAAAAACATTCTGTGGCCAAAGAAGGGCACTTTGTTGCCAAATAAAAAAAGGCTTTTTTCGAAATAAGACGAACCGTTTTCAAAAGAAGAATGGCTGTTGTCGAAATAAGAACGAAAAGTTGTTAATAATAAACCCGGTTCTATAGGCTGTCCGTCGGCAAAGTATACTACTTTGTTTGGCCGCCATTTTGGTAAACATTAGTCTTGATAGTTCATATTTGGCAATCACAAAGTAGAGACGTGACAAATTTATTATAGAAAAACGTTTGGTAAACAAATGTGTTTTAATCGTTAAACATTTTATAAAAATCAATCATCGATTACTGTGACGATGAGAAAGTTACTTGAAATTTTTTGGAGAAACAGCATGCAAACAAGACGCACTATTTATCATGTAGTGGATAATTTCGCAGAAAGAGGGACTGTAGCTGATAGGCCCAAGCATGGATCAGAACGTACTGCAAGATCGGCTGAAAACATTACTGTTGCTCAAGAAAGTGATTAAAAAAAATCCATCATCCTCAATTCGACGCCGTACTCAGGAACTTTGTCTTCAAAGAACAACTTTGGTCACAATTTTTTAAGTGCCCTTATAATTGTTTCCACTTAAGAATCAGCTGATATAAGAAATTCTTCCAAAAAACCATTATTGGCACCGTACATATACAAATAGGATGTTGCAGCTCGTCCATGACAACCCCGATTTTCATTAAAAAAATCATAATTATAATAAACAGATTTATCGGTTCTGGGCAGTGGAAAACCCTCAAATTATTTATCAGTCACCTTTGCATCTCTTTAAAATGAAAGTCTGGTGTGCAATTTGGGCAGGAGAAATCATTATACTTTACTTTTTTGAAACTAAAAATGGCATAACGGTAACTTTTAATGCCTCGACTGCATGCTTTGGTGCTGGTTAACATGTGGTATCAACAAAACAATGCCACATCGCATACAGCCAGGATTAAAATGGAATAACTGCGAGACTTTTTTCCACAACATGTTGTTTCAAGAAATGGTGATGTCAACTTTCCTCTTTTTCATGTAATCATGGCGGACACCCTGTATTATTGGACCTTCCGCGTTTCCTTTCGGACTGTAACATAAGGCAAAGTGGTATTCTACTGACAGGGTTTGCGCAAACTAAATACAAATCATTTGCATTATCTTTTTAAATTTTTTACGCTTAAGACTCTTCAGTGATCGTAATTTCCCTATTTTGAAATTTTGTAGCTCGCTGCATTTAATTTTAAAGAAGCTTAAAAGCCAGATGGATCCTAATTTTCAAAATTTTCTTTGCTTAAAAGACATTATAATAAGCGCTAACTTTATTTAATTCTTCCGCTATATTTTAAAATTTTCCCTGCCTTTTCGAAATTTCGAATCTAGTATCTGCCTAGTCCAACAATGGGAAGCGTGCAGTTGATCGAAATAAAACTTAAATGGCAATTTAAAAATAAAGTTCCTGATTTCCAAGTGTGGTTTGTCTTTCTGCGTTTGTAATATATTTATGTGTATCCGATACTTAATAAACAAGTTTTGGCATTAAAAAAACGGTTTTTGTTGCTTTTCGTAATTATAAGATTGGACTCTCATCTATGGCAGCTATATTTGAGCTGCAAAAAAATTTCTAAAATACCGGGCAAATTAACACCAAAATTTATGAACGTGATTGTGCCTTATTCAGGGTAATTTTTCGTTTAAGTTTATTCAATAATACTAAAAAGCCTTTCAATATTACCACATCGATTGTGAGTAATTTTTTAGAAATATTAAGTTAAAAAATACAAAAAATAAGCCTGAATGCACCAAAATTTATATAACTCAATTCAAAAAAATGTTTTTGTTACGCCTGGAGATGATATTCCAAAGGACGTTGAAATTATAAAAGATTTTATAAAACCTAAAAAGAATCCAAACTCAATTATTTTAAATTTTTATTTAAGTAAATTTAAATTTATTTAATTTATTTTAATTTTTCTTTTGCTTGGTCCTTAACATATATTGAGTTTTTGAATTCAGATTCTCAGCTGCTTAGCTCATCACATTCATTTGAACAATTAAACACTTTTTTTCTTACTTTATGACACACTTTCTTTTTTTTCTCCAGCATAAACAGAACCTTGTTGCTTATTGCAATGACCAAATTGCACGGGCTATTAATTGAACGTTTTGCATTTCTCTGCACCAAATGAAAAAAAAATAAATCTTTTTAAATGCCCTTTTTAAGTTTACAAAGCGCCAGAAGCAATATACTTATGTATGTACACGCATGCATACGCATGCACTTTCTCACAAATAGTATTAATTGACAGAGCCTTATCACTACTTTAGTTTAAAGAGCAGCAACTTAAAAAGAGCCAAACTAAATGGCTAGTTTTTCAACCTGGATTTGACTGCGAAATACATGTCAATTTCTAAGAGATATTTGTTTGCTGCAAATATTTTAAAAAGGCAAATGAAAATTGTTTTTTTTTTATTATGCCCTAATATGTATGTGGGCACATGTGTTTGTATATTCTCTGTCAGTTATCTGCTCGAATGTCATAAAAGTACATTTTTGGATTAAGTTTAAAAATGCGACAACTGCTCTTGAAACATCATGTTTCCTTTAATATCTTGTTCAACATTTTTTTCGCTGCCAGCATTTTAGTTCACATTGCCATGTTGCAACTACTACAACACATACATACAAATGTTGTTGATGGTTTAAATTTGCTGTTGTATTTGTTTGAGTAGCAAGTCATAGTTTAACATAAAAATATTTGTAGGCAGTTGGCGTTACTTCTGTCCGATAGTAGTAAAAACAAATGTATACCCTCATGTTATTTGACATAACAAAATGGGAAACAAAATTCTCTTTGGAGATAGTTTTTGTTTTTCTTTCTTCTCGTTTAAAAGGGAATGCTGCAAATATATATTGACAGATGTTAATGGAATTTATCAAGTAAGATACCCAGCAAAAAAAGGACTTACTAATCATTATTCAATTCATTGATGAAAGGCAGCCCAAAACAGTTCCATTTTTCGGGAAACATCAATGAATTTAACACGTGCTTATCATAGGAGGTAAGTGATCTAAGAAACAAAAATTGAAGAAATCATAGACAATCTCTTTGTTATTATTGATTATTTTCCAATAACTTGCTTTATGTAAGTCCTTGGAATCTTTGTGCATACTAAGATACTGTATAAAATACAGATAAAAAAAAAAATTAAATTCAGAAATTTTTTGGTATTCAATGAAAATGCTATGGATTTAGAACAACTTCCAATTTTTTTGCTGGGTATTATAACCAGGATTATTTTCGGAATTTCCATGACCAAAATTATGTACAAAGAAACATCGAAAAGTCGAGTTAAGTACACCATCTTGGTTGTATATAACAAGATTTTTACAAATCAAGTGCTTTTTAAATTAGAGAATACTAAGTTTAAACTTTTTATTTTCTCAGAAAATTTTTTTTTTAATTTTATTTTTTCTTTTGTTGTCAAGAAATATTTTTTTTTAATTTTTACTTTATTTTTTTCAAAGACTTGTACCTTTTGAAAAACTAGAAAATATTTGTTTCTTAAAATATTCTTTTAAACTAGTTCAACCATAATTATACCCTTCACATATTGATTATCCATTAGCGACCCCATAAGGTATATATATTCTGGATCCTTAAAGACAGAGAAGCCGATTTAGCGTTGTCCGTCTGACCGTCTGTTGAAAGTTTCCGGATTTAAATTAAAAGATACAGACCAGTTATTGGTCTCAAACTATTGTAAATATTCTGGAGACAATGGTTTTTTAAATCAGCAAAATCGGTTCACTATTGACCGAAATATAAGCGAAAACCCAAAACAACTCATTTTTTTAGAACAAAATCTGTGCATACATCCCTATATATCTCAGTAAATCTAGTCGCTCTTGCCACAAAACTTGGCACGGATACTCCTAAAGAGGGGACCAGGGGAAGGGGTATTTTTCCTACAATTGCACAAATCTGGTGAAATATTTTATGCGCTATATATCGGAAACTATAACAGCTATCGACTTGAAATCTTCTACAAAAACTAATTGTCCAAAAATTGGGTGGGGGCAGAACAAGGGGTAGCTCCCATACAAATTAACAATTTTTATGAAACCTTCGATTCGCTACATCTGGGAAACCATAAAAGCTATCGACTACGAATATTCTACAAAAAGTAATAATCGAATAATTCATACATTTTGGAGAAAAAGTTCGAGAAGAGCAGGGGGACTAGGACATCCCATAACATTTAACAACTTTTATTAACCTTTAAATATGAATAATGTCGAAAACTTTTAAAACTCTCGACCTCAAACCTTCTTCATCTATATCTATTATTCCTACGAACGTTAAAGTTTTCTATGGACTTTAAAACTCACACAAGGATTTTTATTATATTATTTGCAGTACAAAATTACTAGGCTGGGTATATTTAAAGACCAATGTGAAGGGTATATAGTATTCGGCACAGCCGGATATAGCGCTCTTACTTGTTCCTTTTTTAATACTTTAGCTTCTTTTGAAATAAAGCATTTGATCATTTTCAATTATCAATTTTTTGGGTCCCTTTAATTTGACCTGCTCTTTGACTTATACTGATTTAACTGTCCTATATATTATTATATTTTTTTTAACACATTAACAGTAGTTCTTTTCAAAACTTTCATCCGAATATACTTGTACATACACTGGGTAAGTCAGTATGTGTAAATGAACGTTTAAAATCTGACAGCGTAAGTTTCTTTACAATATGCTGGTGTAGTACACATTTGCATGCCATGTACACCATTTTACAAGTTTAAAACATGTTTACACAAGTTACAAGCAATATATCAAACTGTCACTTTGTGTTTTGTTCAAAAAGATATGCAGCAAGGAGTGCACATGTACATATGTATATGCCCCACTGAGGGAATGCAATACGAATTGTTTTAATGTATGTTTGTGTATATAAAAGACAAAACTTGCCTTTTTTTAATTCTTAATTTTGATTAAAATTTTTTTTCAGTTTAATTTAGTCGAAATCGCATTTTTCTCCGCTTTTTGTTTGGATTTGTATTTCCTTTTACTGCTACTGAAAAGCCGATCTGATTTTGAGAAACTATATTGTTTTTTGAAATTTTTAGGTCAAACACAAACATGTATGTATATGCAGACGATTATGAATGTGAAATAAATTTCGCTTTAATGTTGAAAGCCACTTACTGATGGATAAGGAAAATTAAAATATTAAAGTGTGTATTTGGACAAGAAATTTTGAAAAAATTTAAATTAAATTTAATTGCTTTAACCGATTTAATTAGAGGTTTAAAATCGGGTTTTGTTATTTTCCCCCCAAAAAATTATCATTTATTTGTCTTAGGCTAAACTAGTGAATGACGTTCTCCAAACCTAGTTTCAGTAATCGTTGATAGTTCAGGTGAGTGAGTGATTGGCCCAAGCACCCTAAACTGGTGCTGGGAGTGCCATATAAGGCCACCAGCCTGGCTACCAGATACAGATTTGTGTTCGTGGCACTTCTAATCAGAGATGTTGAGTGCTGGTTCCCTGCCTGCATCTCGGGACATCAAGGTGTTATAAGACCAACCGGATAAGTCGCCTACAGTTGTGGATTGCTGTTAGCTTCGAGTGCTCACCTTTTGACTTTACCGGCATGGTAGACCCTACTGGTAGCTCCGCTACCGCCGGCATTGCTCTCAGGGTCATTGCACCTATTGAGCCTCCCCGCCACGACAAGGCCGCAATCCCTGAGGGAATAAAGCTCTAAGTATGATAAATACTTTAGGATTAATGGAGGCTATCAATGAATTTTGAAGATATTTTGGGGGGCTATATATTGGCAGTGAATTCGTTCGATCGAAAACCTTAAGAAGATAATCATAAACGACTTTAGTGCGCTGACGTCCTGTCGACAGTTTTGGTTGGACAGAACTCTGGAGCAGATCGCCAAAAGATGTCACATCTTCTAGTGAAACCCCTGGAAACCGAGGCAGAAATAGTATGAAGCATCACCAAAGCCCCGACTGTGAAACAATAACTTACTACCACTACTATGGCTGATAACCTTTCGGGGTAGTCAGAAGTAAAACTAAAGGGAAGTTTGTCTGAAAAATCCAGAACCTTATGATGCATCAAAGGTTGACTTGAAGATGTGAGCAGAGATCCAATCACAACAGATTGAGTAATATTTTTTTCAGTATCCCGAATGGAGGTAAGATTGGGGAAGAGTTGTGAAAACCCAATTTGAGCAATTTGCTAAATGGGCTGACAAATCACTCGAATTTACATGCACAACTCGTTGGATAGAGGTTACAAAAAATACTGATTGCTGGGTCTGAAGAGTGGGCACGGCATAGGGGGAACATTTTCTATACCACTACCCGTATTTGCGTAAACAAGATTTCCATGCTTTATACTGGATTCTATATCGTATGTAGTATTCCTACAAGGCGTGAAATAGGAATTGTTAAAGAAATTTTTTGAAATTTGAAATTTTGTTTTATTGCGAAGAGCGTCACATAAACCAATCGCTGACTTAAATCTCCTGCAGGACTTAAAGCCTTGCGCAGACAAAGAACCATTACACATAAACACAAATAAATCTTTATTTCGAAATGAAAGCGCAAAATACATGATTCTCTTCGTTTTCTTGTAAGTAATTAACAGGATTCTTAATAATAAAAATACGAACAAGAGCAAATCAGTCATTTACAAAATGAGATACCCCAGTGATACCTGGTAGCCTGCACGTGTGTTATTCCGAAAATATTTATTTTAACCCTCATCCGGATCTGCAATATTAAAGTATGAAATTAAACAAGAAATAAAAATACTATTGTCGGTAAAGCCAAACTGTATTTGTTTTTTAACGGCTGTATAAACATCAATTTATCAATCAATGTTCATTAGGGCGACTCCAATAAAGCACAGTTATTTGGACTTCGACAAGACTCCTATTGACCCTTGTCAATGGGCTTCTGTCGCATCTCCTGGCAAAGAAACTGGTGCTTAACACCAATACCATATGCTTTGATCTAATGAAGACACAGATCATGCGGTCACGCAAGTTTAATTGGGGCTGGAATGTTGTTCCCAGTTTAAATGACTGATGAAATTACTTCTTTTGTACCTATCGATCTAGGGACATATGAAGATCGGGCTTTATAAAAGCTCGTGTTGATAGAGTCATGTTGGCTGCACAAGCAGAAGCCCGGACTTTGTTCAGAATTTTCGATAGATGCATTTTACTTCAAGATTACAAAAGTTCAGCAATTTGCTATACTGTTAAATCCAGGCCAGTCAAGGCCAAATCCGTCATATGCCAAATATGTTTTCAAACGGGCTGACAAAGACACATAAGCCATTACCGGTCTTTGTAGGCAAAACACCCATATTACAGTAGACTGGGCTGCTTTTTAAACGACTTCTGTAGACGTTGGCAAATTTATACATATTTTTAAATACGATTATTTCTAAAAATAATAAAAGGTGCCGAGGGAGAGGGATACCGTTGGAATTATTGATTACGGGGGTTTGTCAGTCATGATGTCGCAGTGGTCGAGCGAGCATCGCGAATTTGGTGTGGAGACATTTTTCAAGGGTAGTGACCCTTACGTTATTGCTCAATGCTCTTGTTTAAAGTTCGGTATTCTGCAAATACGTCATGGATCGAATTTATATTAAACTCCTTTTTGTGTGTAGAGACTACATGCAACTGCTTTGGATATAAATGTCCCACCGTGAACCGTGAACAATTAACTGGTTAAAAGCAGTTTACGTGAAAATCGGCGGCTTTCAATACCATAATAGGCTGCACGGGGACTTTGATTTCCGCAAAAATATTTTTGAAACGATGTTGGGGCGTTTTCTCCCTGTAAACCCCACTTTTTGGAGCAATGAGGCTCATTTTTACTTAAACGGCCACTTAAACAAGCAAAACTGCCGTTATTGCTCTCCACGAAACCGAAACTCCCGACTGAAATATCAAACACCATTGCATAAACCCAGGATAGCTGTTCGGTGTATCTTATCCACGCATGAGTTAATTGGAAAATTTTTTTTGAAAATTCTCTAGGCCAGGCTTTGAATGTCTATATTGAAAATTATTGACGCGCAATGAAGGAATTATTTTTGACAAACATGCGAACTCATTAATCGTGCTCTTCACACACGTGGTTTCCGCAAATTAGCGGCCAAAAAAAACCTAAATTAAAACCTTTCTTAAGTCAATTTAGCAATCAGTTTAATTTTAAAGAATTCTCGAAACAACTTTTTTAAATAAGTTTTTTTAACAAAATTTATAATTTGTATTATTTTTTTAAGATATTCCAAGCTCAAGTCTTGTATTCCGGCTTGTACAATTTTTTTTTTTTTTTAAATTGGCTTTTGTTACCAAAAAAAACTTCTTTTATAACCATTAATTCGCATTTTAAAACTCTTCTTTAGTTCAAGCAAACTCATTACTACATACAACTGCTTTATAACAATTATTTCAAACACCTTAAGGCTGTCACCTCTGCCACCTCCTCTTTAAACTTTAACCAAACCATTTCTAACATATTTTTTTTTGTAATAAGTCACGTCTTAGCAGTTAAAGCTGTAAAACGCCAATAAAAAAAACCCCCACAACTGCTACTGTTACTTGCAGAGTTAAATTGCAGTTTTTGCACGAATATGCAGAAATAAAAACAAAGATTCTTGAGCAATCAAGTACAAAGTATCAAATCTAATTACAAAATTACTTTTAACCCACAAAATTTGTTTATACCTTGGAGCAGCCCACAAAAGCCAAGAAGCATAATGTTGCATGACAAGCAGAATTGTGAGTTGTTTTTAATGTCTTCACTTTTTGGTGCTTAATTTCTTGCCTAAGTTTGAGGGCATCTTTAAAGATAAACACTTTTAGTAAATTATTATTATTAGTCGATTACTTTCAAGGTGCTTGATTATATTACTGTGTTGCAATGCCCACATTCAAACTAAGATATTTAAATTGTTTAGTTTTGCTGTTGCAAGAATAAAGTATTTGATTTCTAATGATCAAAGTTAAAAACCGTGCCAAGAAGGTTGCTTTAAAATACAAGCTGATTGTAATTAAAATGTGGATGTTGAACCAATTTTTTAAAATATTTTTAAATTTTCAACAATTTGGCAAATTGACTAATTTTAAAAATAAAAAGAAATTGCAAGCAACCAAAATCTTTGTTCTTTAGGTTCCAAATATTTTTCAGACCAGCAGGAGAAAAGTTCTTAGTGTTTTGTTGCTGCGTTGCAAGTCTTTAAAGCATCCTCTGATAAGAAAAAGATTTAAATTGTTTCCATTTTAAATAAATAAACACAAGTTACTCAGATTAAACAAACTGTCATGGGGCCTTTATTATTCAGGCAGTGACAAACTACTTTAGAAAAACACCTAAAATTTATAAAGGGACCAAGTTTTCGCTTGACAATTTCCTCTAAAGAGCCTTAAAGCCATTGCTTTTCACTTAACACGCACCAAGGTTTTGTAGCTTCTGGGCCTTCAGTACCAAAGTTAAAATTAATCGAAAAAAGAATTGAAGTAAAATAAAAATTGATAAAATAATAGTGAGTGTGGATAAAGGCAGTAAATCCTTGGCTGAAAAGCCAGTGGGAAATTTAGTGTTAAGGCAAAAACTGCTTCAAAATTTGGTTTTGGTCAATGGTCGGCATTTACGGGGTTGAAAGAAATGAAATATTTGATATTTTTTCTAGCCGGCTATTTTAATGTTTTAATTCATTTCTAAATTTCATGTTTGCAACTGCAACACGGAAGGCCTTTGAAATTGTGAGAAGCGCATAGAAGGCAATTTATTCATTTAATAGAAGTTATACAGATATTGTTGTTTTAACTGTCTTTCTTAAGACAAATATTAATTGCCCGTTTGCTTGTTCGACTTTTAGAGACGATATATCTTTCCTGTTGGTTAATTTTAGTTTTTATTTTGTTTTAAAGAGATTGAAAAGTCATGTAAATAAGTTTTTTTTTATTGTTAGCCGCTATGTGAAACTAACTACCCCCTTATTTCCTAAAACGCAACGCCCTAGAACAAAAACAAAATGTATGGAAAAGTTTTTTTAAATTTTAATTTTTTCCATACAATTGTTTGCGTTATAATGCGTTGCGTTTTACATAATAAGGCCCTAACTAGTTTCTTTTTATAATATCATAAAAAAAGAGAGAGTATATATATATTCTATACATATACGGCCTTATTCATGGAAATATTTATGCATATTTCTATATAATTTTTGTCTCAAACCAACAACAATGAAACCTGTCCTGTATGAAGATAGATCTGCTCGTCGTCCAGAAATCTGGTGATATATTTATCTTATTTTATGTTTTGGACGCGTATAATGATATGTTTTAATTAAAATGCGTTCAAATAATTCTTTGAAATTATATGATAGGTTAATTTATAAAAAAAAAATTAAATACTCTAGTCTATATTAAATGTTTCCTATTTTTATACCATTCACATGGTATGTATCAGTTCATCATTCAGTTTTTATTTATTTTTATTATCCATTTGCGACCCCAAAAAATATATAAATTGGGGACCCTTATAGATAGGGAAGTCCATTTAGCCAAGTCCGCCTTTCAGTCTGTGTGTCTCTGTGTGTATTGAAATCAAGTTTCTGGAGTCAATTTAACAACTACCGGCCATGTATTGGTGTAAAACTATCAGAAATACTTCTACAATGATTGCTTTTAGAAATGTACAGTATCGGCTCACCACGGACCTAGATATAGGAAAAAACTGCGATTGCCCCAGTTTTTTAAAATAAAATCCAAACAAAAACTAGCAACGCTGAAAGCATACATATGGATATGCATAAATATGCATTAGGTCTTTGAATGTATGTTTAGACCATTGATAGGCACCGCGCAAATTCCCTCTTTTATCTTAACTACACATATACAAAGCATTAGAAATTTTTAGTCAGTCTCAGATGAGTTTCCAAACAAAGCAGTCGATTACCGCTTGTTTGTTCAATTTCACTAACAACAATATAGAATTAATATAGTTGTTAGTGTAATTGAACAAACAAGCGGTAACCGACTGCTTTGTTTGAAAACTCATCTGAGACTGACTAAAAATTTCTTATGCTTTGTATACGTGTAGTTAAGATAAAAGAGGGAATTTGCGCGGTGCCTATCAATGGTTTAGACGTAGGTATGTATGAACATGTGTTGTTGAATTCGACACACGTTTGACAAGTCACATGCAAAAGAGAGCGAAGACTGTTTTAATGAAAGGATTTTGAAACTTATAGTTTACTATCGCTCTTTACGTTCTTAAAAATACAATAGACGTGCATCGTATCATGCGCTTAAATTGTTTTTGTTTAATTTGTTTCCTTTTTTTTTGAGAGAGCTATAGTGTGTGTGTTTATGTGATTGTTTTTATACCCTTAACATAGTGGTAAGAGATTATATGAGTTTGCCATTTCGTTTGTTATAATAATATCCATTTGCGATCACATAAATTATATGTATGTATTCTGGATCCTTAAAGAGAGGAAGTCGATACAATTGTTCGAATGCTCTGAGTTTTCTCTTTTAAAACTATGATAACTATGTACTTTAAGCCCACTACAAAAATTATAATATTTGCATTCGAAAATAACTTGCCTAGATCAGGTGACTGGGTAAACAAAGAACCAATGTGAAGGGTATATAAGACTCGGTACAGCCAAATATAGCGTTTTTACCTGCATCAATTTGTTTTAATTTCTTAACTTTTTTATAAGCTATGTCTATGATTTCTTTCATAGTGTGTTAGTATTGATTAAGATTAAAAAACAGATCAAATCAAGTGTAATATAAGGTTATTTTATGTTTGGTTTTCCTAATTCAGATGTGGTAGGAAGTTTACGAAGTGCTGTAAAACGGACTAAGGAACTAATGTTTTTAGGTTATATCCAATTTTGTCGTAGCCTTTTGGATATTTATTGGTAGGAAGGGAATTGTCGGCTTGTCGGTGAGAGTTTCAAGCCCATTTGCTGGTCATCTCAACCAAAGGAAGAAGGAAATTTCAGTTTTTTTGGGTTTTTTTGCAACAAGACAAATTTGAGCTGCAAATAAGATCCTGAACAGCTGAGCTAAGGCCGGTTCACCAAAATATCAAAACGTCCGTTTAAACACCTCACCCTTTATAAGACCTTATGATATATAACATATATAAATTGCACCATTTCTTTGAAATCTAAGTTTCAAAAGTAGAACCAAAGCGTACTTACAATTTTTTAAGCTTGTCGAATACATTTACAATTATGATGCATTTTTTGTTAAGCGAAAAACCCCAAAAAACTTATTTCGCCAAAATTTCTGGATATTTGTCAAAACTGTATTTGCAGCAAATAAGAATGTGTAAATAAAATATTTTTTGTTTTTAATATTAATTCGTTGGGTTTTGAGGCGAGTAACACCGTATAAAAATTTTGCAGTTTTTTACTTATCCTTTAATATTAACAAAATAAAAATAGCAAACTGAAAAAAACTTTTGTAAAAACCCGGAAATGGCCAAATAAATTTAAAAATTCACAAGCTTCGACCTTTTTTTATTTTTTATTTGAAATTAGCATTAAATGTTTTCATTGTACTGTAGAAGCTTGGTATCAGGATTTCCACTAGATTGAAGGTATCTTTTACATTAAGAATTTGTCTTTAAAATATATATAATACTACCTTTTATTAGTGATTTTTTTAGTTTTAAATAAATGTTAATAATTGTGCATTATTCTTGCACTGCGAAACCGGAAGCGAGCTTATAAGCACTTTTTTGGCACAAATTTTTCGTGGCTGTTTTTCCCAATATTAGCTTTAGCTGTCCTCATTATACTGCAATTATTTCGAAATAGATCTTTCAACAGTTATGCAAACTAAAGTCCATGCATATCGCACTTAGTACTATGTATGTTGATTTTTGAATACCACTGGTCTGAAAAAAAATCCCCTTAAAAATATGGGAGCACTTGTTATATTGCTCCTTTAATTAGCCAAATTTCCTTTAAGTAGCTAAATAATAGTTTTTTCGAAATTTTATATTTAATGGATTATTTCCGGTTTTGCAGCAAAAATATTTTTTTTTAGTTTTTTTTAATTTTAATTTTAATTGAACGATTTGCTAGAATAATAAATAATCAATATTTATTTGCTCTTTAAAAAATTTTAGGTTTAACGGCTGATGTTGTTCTTAAAAAAAACAATTTTCTTTAAAACAAATTTTCCTTGTATTTTTTATGGCCTAATTACGTAAAACGCAACGCATAATAGCGCAAACAATTGGTTGGAAAAAAATTAAAATTTAAAAAACTTTTCCAAACATTTTGTTTTTGTTTTAGGGCGTTGCGTTTTAGAAAATAAGGGGGTTAATAAATACACTTAATTAGAAAATGATATAAAAAAAACTATGCAAAAGTAATAAATAAAAATTTTTCAGGAAATTTAACAGCAAAAGCATTTGAATATCTATTTGAATCGACAACATACTGTCAGCCAGGAAGTCATATGTAGGAGTTGTTACAAAACTAATTGCAGGTAATATTATTTCATATGCATGTATGTGCATGTTTCTGATTAAATAAAATTGTATTTATACACACTGAATTCCAGCACCAATTAAAGGGACAAAAAATATTGGATTTTCTGCCAACATAATGCTTCTAAGTATATTCAGTTTCAACTGTAGGGCCAGATGTTGCACATAAGTAACACAAAATCATTTTTTTACCACCAAATTATGATTACAAGCAGATTTTGTGCAACACTAAACTTATATTGCCAACGCCAAGTAAAGTTTTAGCAGAAATTTTTCAAATTTTATTAAATCAAAAAATTTTATTACTTTCCTTATTACTCCCTTACCTTACTGTACATTATAGCAAATGTTTTGGAGTCCAGAATCTAATTCTTTGAGGCAAGTGTTTTTGCTGTTTTTAAACTTTTTTGCTTTTTCTCATGTTTAACTTTATTGCGAACATAATTAGGTTGTTTGTTAAACCAAATTAAACACTTGGAAATTTGAACGATATTAATGAAAAAAAAAAATTCATTTTAAAATTCCAGACAACTTTGTATTTGAGCCTTCTTTTTTACTTTTAAACAAATTAAGAGAAATTCTAATTGTACTTCAAAGCTTATTTAGGTGAAACGAATATAATTTTAGAGCTAAGAGGGAAAAATTCTGTATAATAGAGCGCCAAAAATGAAAGGAGATTGATTCTTGAGCCTGTTACTTAAGTTCTTTTGTGATACCTGTGAAAATAAAATAAATCATATAGCAGTAGTCGTCAAAGCCCGACCGTATTATACCCTATAAAAGAGTAATTATAGAGTTCCACAGTCTTTATCTCCTCTTCATCCCCACACAATCAGTTGAAATTTGCACAGTTCTTGCTCCATTTGTTCGCCATGTGTCTCGTGTCTCACATTGCAGTGCCCTGCCAAAGTCCCAATAATGCACATCAAAAGCCTTCTTTTGTTCTTGAGAAGCAGGTCAGTGCGCAGGCCATTCAGCCTGGGCCCCAGAAGTCTGCAGGTCCCACAGACCCAGAAGTCTGCAGGTCCGACAGTGAGCCTTGTACCTCCAGATTTGCCTATTAACCAAGTCCCTATTATTTTTTTTAGAAACCGGATATCGGCCTCACAACCAAGCTTAATACCAAGCCCCTTCTCGCCAATTCATGGTCTCATTGCTGGCAAGGTCACAATGACCCGGAACCCCCCAGAGCCTAACCCTGCGTGTCGCCAAGATCACCCTTAGAGCAGACATACACTCGTCCACTAGTCTAGACCTGACATAGTGCCCCTTTAGAGACTTGGGCGTGCTCTTGTCAACGTAGATTGTTGCGTTCTCTCTTCCATTCCCTTATCATATCACCGCCAGAATCTCAGCCTGGGAAACGCTGCAGCTCTTTAAAAGTCTGTACGAAATATCTGCTCCCGTATCCATTATTTTAACACCCATCCTGGTGCCTATTTTCATCTTTAATCCATCAGCGAAGACTGCACACCTCTCAAATCCCTTCCATGCCACCCTATTCAGAAACACTACTTGAGGCAAGATGCTTAATTCAAGTTTCGCAACCATATAGCCCTTCACGCCTTGCCAGGATGCTCCCATACCCAACTGACTTGTCCTAGGCATACCTTGCTCACTTAGCCTAGGAAAGCTCCTTACCACGATCCCAACGTAGACTTAAGAAAGAACAATTTTCGGGTCAGCTGTAGCCCAAAATGCTTATTCCGGGAGAAAATTTGGTCGAGGGCAATATACTAAAAATATACCGACAAATAAAACGCTTCCTGCCAGGAAACTTATATGTGCCAAGTTTCATCAAACCAAAATTTAATATTCCGACTTGTACTTTGATCATAAGAATACATTGACACGCAGCCGGGCTTAAATCGACTCACAAAGTGATTCTGAGTTATGTTGGCAATAGTTGACCAATCCTGTATCTTTTTTATGAGCTAATTGCTATACCGTATAAAAATTCTTGACTCGATGTGCTTATCTTGATATATAGGAAAACAACAGTTAGTTTGTCCTTCCACGCTTGGCCTGAAAAATTATCTAATGTCTGACAAAAGCACTAGAGAAGCTTAAAAATCTCTTCCTCTGCATATTAACAGGTGGTCGTTAAAAGTCATTAAAACTCATTTCCATACGATAAAAATATTTGACAGATCCCTGTAGACCTAAGAGCTTCTAACAAACGGGAGCTGTCATATTCATATGTAAGCATTGACGTTGACGGCCTTCTTTGTCACTAATAGACCTAGATAGTACAAGTTTTCCTTTTAAATCTGACCCTCAAACAAGGTTGGCCAAAAGAAATCAGCCTTTTGAAAGATGCTCTTATTTTTACAAATGGCATCCAATGTCAAATCTGTTTTAACATTTGTGAACCGTATGCCCGTTCTCTCGAGAATATAGCCGCTGCTGTTTGTTCAAAAAACTGCGCATTTTTTTATACAAAGTCTAGCCCGTGCATAAACTGCTGCCTGTTGACCGCAAAACGCGTGTAACCTATACCCAAACCATTCTCAATCTCGAGGCCAAAGTGGACAATTTTTCAACCAAAATCATAATGAGCGATGAGGCTAATTTCCACCTCAGCGGATACGTGAATAAGCAAAATTATTACTTCTGGGCACCGGAAATCCATGAGTGATGCACGAGAAGCCATTACAATCATTTAAAGTGACTTCATGGTGCCCTGTTCACACTGGAGGGGTCATAAAGCCATTATTTTTGAGAACGTTGCTAGTCAAACGGCAACAGTGGACGGTGCTCGCTATAGAGCCATGCTGACCGAACTTTTTCTGAGGCAATTGAACAAACTAAGACTGAAGGATATGCGGTTCTAACAGGACGGAGCAATGGCACACACTTCGAGAGCCGCAAACGATATTCTGAAGTTGGCGTTCCCGGGTCGCTTCATCCCTTATTTTGGCGATTTGCAATATCGCCAGATTGAAAGGTTCTAGACTTTTTTGTGGGTTTTTTTGAAGTCTCGTCTTTACGTGAACAAGCTTTAGACCCTGGAAGTCCTCAAGGACATAATTTAAAGAAAAATGCCATACAACTAGCCCGTATAGAAATCAATTGTGGCGACGCCCACTTGGCCGAAAGCATCTTTTTGACATGACCAGTAAAATTCCAAATGTTAAGTAAACATAAACAAAAAACAGAAACGAAATTTTTTATTTAAAAAAAAAATTAAAGCCAATCAACTTTGGACGACTTTTTTTGGCCCACCTTGTATAATGAACATATCTACTAGAAGTGCAGTGAGGCTTTGTGCTTAGGGTTGTTGCCAAAACCCAGGAACATTGCGAATTGAGATCTTTTGGACAATTTTATACTTCACTTAGGGAGGTACTGGCGGTGGAAGGGGCAATAGCTCTTTCCAGTGGTAAACCAAAGATATGGTTTCGGGTCGTTATCAAACATTGAATAATTTAATTTTGCTTCTATACAACATAATCTCAAATGCTTTTTTTTCAGCAGATTTAATGATAAGTCTCCTTTTAAATATTATGTAGATACATTTTTCATACTTTGCCTCCACTTCTTAATTAGAAAGCTGCATCATAAATAAATTGCTTTTGGTATTTTACTCTTTTCAAGTTTCCTACTCAACACTTGAACCATGTTAAAATCTTTATTCCAACATTTTTCTGTGTATCCTTGCCCCTTTAAAAAAAAAGTTAAATAAAAAATTGTTAACAGCAGCAATAACTCAAGTATTGCACCATTTTTTTCCAACTGTCTGTAAAACATTGAATAGTAAATAAATTTTTTATTTTGGGAAAATGTGTTGTTGTATTTGGTAATATTTCCGGCAAATGCATCAACAACTTTTCAATCTATCGAAACCTTAAAAAACACATAACAAATTTGCATTTTTTCTAATTTGCAAAAAAAAACAAAATTTGAAAAACATGTTTTGCAAAGAGCAGTGAAATAACTAAAAAAACTGCTACAAAAGTGTACTTAAGGGTTTTCTAGGAGGTACATGGGGTGTTGCCTCCAACTTTTATGGATTTTGTTGAGTAAACTAACGCCTGTTTGTTTACATTTTTCAGTTTAAAGCAAAAACAAAAAGTTTCACCTTTATATCCCCAGAGATGACGATAAAGTTTGTTGAAATATTTTCTTCACCTGTAATTTTTCATAGATTGCAAATATTTGTTTGCAGTTCTTTTTTTATGGAAAGTTCAATAACAATCAAAGTTTTGTTATGGAATTCTATTGTTCTTTGGGCAAGAGAAATCTATGAGTTGATGCAAAAAAAAAAAAAATGATGAGCTCTTACCTTGTTACAAGAATGTAAAAAACTTTTTTTTTCCTGTTTTCTATTTGTTTTGCTCTTCTCGTGGTTAAAGTTTAACTATTTTTCCATAAATTTTAATCCTTATTTTCTACGAGGTTCTATAAAAAATACTGATAAACTATAAAATAAAAATTGCAAACAACCACAAGATTGTTTAGTTTAAGTTCTAATAGCGAGTTGTAAAGTGTTCTTTATATTAGAAGCAAATATTGAAGGGGGTGTTGTTCATTACCAGAACATTTGTGAGCAAAGGTTAGATAAAGGAGCATTAAATTCATGATAGTCCTTGCGATTAACTGTAGATTTATATATGAAAAACGAAGTAGATTGATTTACCAGAAACAAATTTTTATTGATTTTTATTCTCCATAAGTATCATAACCAGCCATTAAAAAGTATTTAACCGCCTAAAAGATGGAGTTAAGGGTACCACAATTACCATTTGCACGCCAAAGTGACCTCTCACGCATCAGTTTTAGAGGCTGGATACTAATTCTCGTGGTACAAAAAACAGATTCTAGTCAGACACCAATCGGTTGCTGGCTTGAGCATCACTCCCCATTTAAATTAAGTTAGTGTTGAACTCCGGCAGGCTATGAAGGTCAATAGATACAAAGTGTTCTGTGCCTCTGAAGGTCTAGTACGCATCAAACTTGTAATTCGATGCCAATCATTGCCACTAATTAAAAAATTATAATATTTCAGCTGAAATTGTAATACAATGAGAAATTGACTGGCGAAAAAATCTGTCATATTCAAGAATCTTCTTACCGGTGTTGCTTAAGGAAATTTATAGGGAAAACGATTAAAGCCTTCTACGGTGGAGAAAACAAGATCTCGTGGCATATGTTTCGTCAATGCAAGGTTCTCTGCTCAATAAAGTTACAATTTCTTAATAATTACAAGATGCTTAAAGAACCTAAAGAATTCTATGGGAATATTGAATATTGAAGGGCCTTCCCCTTAAGATTTTCATTTTGGTTTATTTATATGCGAATCCTTTTATTTGCTGCGAACCTGCGGGTATCAACAACCCTTATTTTGTTTCCTGGGGAACGCGGCAGCTAGATCATAATGTTTAGTGATCAATAATTGCCTTCATTATACTCTTATACATGTTTGGTCGTTTTATTTGAAGCTTCTTAAATTTTAATTTGCAACTTTTAATTCATTGGATTCTTATAAATATAAAATGCCGCTACGTCCGTTTTTTCAATTAATGAAATCAAGTTTGTGGAGCTCCGTTAAGTCTTGAGGGCTGGGTTTGACTGGCAAACCGTTGAATTATCTCTTAGACAAACGCTGTTTGAAGAAATCTAAATTGGTTAAGTATTGAAATATAAAATAAGTACAAACTTGAGATAGTTTCGTTTTAAGGACTATATAAGGACTCTCAGTCGATTCTAACATCACTGATTCGATTTGGATCCTTGTGGTATTCCTTTCTATACAAGCAAACCACTATTTCATCAGAAAAACCAGTTTTTTCTTTTTCGTGTCTAACTGATGTGTTTCAAGGTAAATAAATTAACAAGAAGAAGAGATATTCATTAAACTTTCTTACTATTGATGGTTTAAAAGTTTTTTTGTAGTTTTTTTAAAAACTGACGATAAATTATAATGAGTTACATACATTAAAATCCATCTAGTTATTCCTTTCTTTATGTCCTTTGTATCACTATTTTTCTTATGCGAAACCTTTTAGTAATAAATGTACGTCATTTAAGGCAAAGGATATAAGGAAAAACATGTACGTAGTTGATTGATGGTTTTAAAGATTGTAAACATGTGATGTATTGGGGTCATATTTCAAAGGGGAGCTTAGAGTTAACGAAAAGTTTCTATTTAACACTTTTAATATTAAATAGTAATCGGTATACAATTTTTAAAATAATTAAACTATTTATTCACAATAAACTCGTATTGATAAGGGTATATATGAGTTTGCCATTCCGTTCGTAATTTCTTTAAAGCTATTTGTGCCCTCATAAAGTATACCAAGGGTTTACCTTCATAAAGTGCCATATGAACTTTTGGCCAAAATGGTTTTAAAAGAAACATGTTTCCTCACTTAACTGTCACGTAAAATATTATATAAACAAATATATATTTATTGCTAAAAGAAGTTGTTATTATTTGTATTTTTGCAATCTACACACATTGTCTTGTTTATAAGAAAATAGTTTAAAATTGTTAATTTGCTCTTTTTGAATATTTATCCTCGATACACTTTCTTAGTCCTTATGGATTGGAAAGTTGGTTTAGTGATGTCTGACTGCCGGTTAATTTGTTAAAAAAGAGCTTTTAAAACCCCTTGATATTTTTCGAACTAGTTTGTGATACCAAACCATCAGGCATATTTGCAGAATAATAAGCCAGGCATAAATATAAGCATAAATATTAGCCAGGAACTACGACTAGCTCTGTTTATTCCTCTTAAAATTTTTACATAAAAACCTTTACAACTGCCCCGGGGTTGTCCCTACACGAGTGTAATATGAGACCGACTTCCATTAATTTTTACTCACAAATATTTTTGTGAAAAATTCTGACAAGTTTTATCAAAAATTTTTTTTCCTTTAATCGCTCTTTCAGGTTTCAGGGTGCTCCTTAAGAGGTCAAATGAAAGACCAACTGCAATAAATTTTTTCTCTTCAATATTTGTTTGGAACATATTTACCCCTATGCCCAGCGCCTAAGACGGTTGCCGTGCAAAATTTGAAAAAAGTAGGATAAGAACTTCTACAACTTACCTGGAGACACCCCTAGAGGAATTAAATGTATTTAAGGCCCCTACTATATTTCCTTTTCAAACATATTTCTGAAGCATACTTACCCCACATATAGATCACCAAATCGGGCTGACAGACGTAATTTACAAAAATTATGTAAAAAGGCCCATAATTTTCCTAAAATCGTTCTTAGAGAAATAAAGTGTATGACCGGTTCCATTAGTTTCCGTTCCAAAACATGTTCTTAGAATATACTTACCCCCATCTCCATCGCTTAAGAGGACTCCCAAACAAAGTTTGGGAAATTGTATGAAATCCTCTCCTACAGCTTTTAGGATTCCTATGGATAGGTCAAATGTAGCACTGATCCCAACTCATTTTTTCATTGGAAACATTTTTCCAGAACATGCTTACCCTCTATCTCCACTCGCTTAGGGAGTTGCCATACAAAATTCAAAAAATTTTAAGTAAAAACACTTTCACGTTGTGAAGGGTATGTAAGATTTGGCACAGCCGAGTATAGCGCTCTTGATGGTTTTTATTAAACTCTTTACTTAAACAATCATTGCGAAATTAGCCTTTGATAGTTCTCTAAAAGACTGATATTTAAATGAATTTTCCTAGTGAATCCATTTAGACAATTTGATGATGTCATATATTTGCAATTCTATGTGGACAGGTGTGACAACTTTCTTACATTTTTGTTTATTATTTAAGCAATTCAAAATATCAATTTAAAAAGAGGCCATGATCTCCAGGAGTTGTATGTTTTTAAGTGGTTAATAGTAAGTAGACACTAAAAGAATATAATTTCTATTTACAATGACAATTTGAAGACTGTGACGGATGTGAGCTTACAAATTTGGGGGGTTATTATGTAATTCGATTCGAATCGAAAAGACTTTCGAAAGGAATTTTCTATTCGAAAGGCAAATTGTATTATTTAATACTATTAAGATTTGGTAAGTCTGCTTTCATTCTTCTTTAATTTCTTTCTTTTCCTGCTCTTAATTTATTAAAAGTATTAGATATTACGACTTGTCTTTCGAATAGAAAATTCCTTCGGAAAGACTTTTCGATTCGAATCGAATTACATAATAACCCCCTTGGATTCAAGAGAATTTTGGCTTTATGTTCGGGTTTGTAAAGTATTCTTAAGGACATGCTTATGGGTTTTAGTTTTCACAAAACTAAACAGATTTTAATTTTAATTTTTAAGGCGCAAATTAAATGATTTTTTTAACGAAGTGAAAAAAGTGTCTTCCCCATTTTTGGGCCGTTTTATATAGATCTGGCCATATTACCTTTTAGCAAATAATGTCTAAAGGGCTTGTCATGATTTGCCATTCAATGATAAGGATAGTAGTGTTTTAGCTGATTTTATCAACATACCATTCTCCTTACTCACGTTTTATTGAAATGGTCTACAAATACAATAACAAAAGCACATTTGGGGCCAAAATTAAAAAACAAAGTTAAGGTAAATATTTAAGTTTTATTTAAAACAGCCTTTGACTTTGCTTCTTCCATTCTTACAACAATTCCATACATTAATTAAGTAAATTTACAGAAAAGAAACAAATTTCATCAATATTTCAGTGACGTTCTTTCTCATTTTTTTTTTTTTGAAATATCTTTAATCAAACTATTTTTTTCACCCTCCATGGTCACTACGATAAGGTATAAACAAACTTTTCTATACCTACCATTGACCTAAAAGACAAATGTGCGCTGAGAACTTTAGTGCCTTGACAACACCATCTTCCACCTATTTTTCTTCTAATGTTTACCTCCTGACCCTGCAGCCCTTTAAAGACTTTAAACCATTTGTTCGTTGAGAAAACGTGTGCAAATGTTAAGTCACGTTTTAACGTTTGATTTTCTATGAAATGTGGAAAATGTTAAGATTAAATCACAGCGTTTTCAGTTAAGCTAAGCACACACATGCATGCATACATAAACACATATGCATAAGAGTACAAACTTATGTAGCAGATAGATAGTCACATGTGTACATCAAAGGACCCAGATTTATTGACTTCTATTTAGCAACAAAATGACGATTGGAAACATTTAATTAATTAATATGAAAAGATAAAGGGAAAAATAATCTATTAAAGATAGTAGGCCTTATTGAAAGGTATAGTAAGAATAAATGAGCAGAGATCACTTGATTAAGTAGTAAACTTTACGATAAAATAAGTTAAATGTCATTTGACAAACTCAAAGCCGAAGGGAATGTAAAAGATAGTCGAAGCAATTGGAAGTGAAAGGGCTGGGAGTTGAAGATTTTAATACACACGATGTCTGAAAGACGTGGGAAATAAAATATTTATTACTTTAGAAATTTGTGGTATAGGGTGTCTGGTGGCAAACTTATACATTTAAATACCATGATTTTAAAAAGAAATAAACGGTGCGAAGGGAAGGTGGCACAGTGGAAATTATTGATTGTACGTCGCGACGTCACAGTAGTGAACGAGTATCGCGCGCTAGCTATGGAGACCAGGCCAGGGCCCAGCCAAAAACACTAAGCTAGTTGGAAGCAGTTTACGTGAAAATTTTCGATTTTCAATACGAAAAAGGGCAAAATCACCTGGATTTCCAAGACCTATTATTTACGAAATTTTAGAAAAGGATCAAAAGTTCCAACCTTTTAAAATTCAAATCGTTTAATGACTGATAAAAAGTGACTTTGATTTACGCAGACATTTTTTTGCATTTTTGCACTCTAAGTCCCATTTTTTGGAGAGACGTGGCTCATTTGCACTTAAACTGCCACCTAAGCAAGCAAAACTGCAGCTACTGGCCTTCGAGAATCCACAACCGTGATTGATATATCAAAAACCATTTCATTGTCCCAGGATAACTGTTTGATGTACTTTATCTAATCATGAGAAAACTGGACTATATTTTTTTGAAAATTATCGAGACCAAACGAGATGCTGCCAAGAGTGGCCGGTCCCGGAGCACTCGTTCTGTTGAGAATCCTGCCGGTGTTGGCGAGGATGTCGAGCTGTCCCCAGAAATATCGACCAGATGCCGTGCCTCGCACTTAGCCATCTGCCGGTCGTCCCTAAGGAGAATTTCGGTTAAAAACCTGCGTATGTTCCCATACAAAGTCCAGTCCTTTCATCAGCCTGTATACCGCTAAACGCCTGTAGCATACGCCCAAGCCATCCTTAATATCGAGACCAAAGTGGACGATTTTTCGACCAAAATCAGAATGAGCGATTAGGCTCATTTCCTCTTCATCGGGTACGTGAACAAACAAAACCATCGCTACTGGGGCACCAAAAAGTCACAAGTGATACACGAGGAGCCATTACACCCGCTCAAATTCACTGCGTGGTGCGCTGTTTACGCTGAAGGGACCCTGGTATGACATGTGGTTCGTTCAATATCGACATGAAGTAATGAAAAATGTCATAAAACTAGGCCGTAGAGCAAACAATTGTGATGGCGCCAATTGGCGTATATTATCTTCCTTACTTGATCAATCAAATTCTAAGGGTTTTAATAAACATTATCAAAACACAGATTCGAAATTTTTCATTAAAAAATGAGAGCGAGACAGCATCGGATGACTTCTTTTGGCCCACCTTGTATATGAAGTGCCAGAAGCAATTTGTATAACAACTATATGCACATATGTAGGTGTATTAAATTGATTTATTTTTAAATGTTTTATTTTTAAAATTATGATGTTTAAAGAAGCCCTAAAGTGATATTTAACAAGCAAATATATAATGAAATTTAGTTGATTGCTTAATTTTCTTCTATAAACTCTTACTAAATTCAAACAATTTTTAGCTTTAATTTTATAAAAAAAAATTTGGCTTTAAGAAGCGTATAATTATTTTATTCACTCTTATTATTAATTTCTATTTCCCAGCAGTAAAATGAGTTCAAAACTATTTAAATTAATAAGTCTCTAACTCAAACAATAGCAGCTCATAAAAACTTTCAACATTAAACAAGCAAACCAGCTTGTATGAAGAGCCAAAATTCAAGATTTAAGGAAACGAGAACAATGAAATCACTTAAACAAAAGCCAAGCGTTAATTTAAATTAATTGACTGTCAATCGAAGAAAATAATGACATTTTTTTTAGTTCTCTATTAAAGTTTAATTAATGTTCAAACTAAACAAAAATCCATTGTAGATTTTTGTTGCGTTTTGGACTGTCACTCATCATAAACGAAAATTTTATTTTAATTTTCATATTGATAGAACTCTTTGCTTTAAGCTTATGAGTGGTACGGATACAAAAAAGTTCTTTAAGTCGTTTGCTACTTGTTAAATAGCAAAAGTAAAATTCTGCCTTTGTTTTGTTAACTATTACCCTGACTAACACAATAAGGACACATAAATGACAGACAGCCTTTTGAAAAGTTTGCTTAACAAAATTATATTTTTCTTCTTCAAAGTATTAAATAACAAAGAAAAGCAAAATGCTTAAAGTGACTTAATTTAAACATTGAAAAAACTAAAAAAATATTATTTCTGTTATTTGATGGTTACAAATTAAATGCACATTTAAAGGGTTACAGGCCAATTTATACAAATTAATAGTACCTACTTTCGAACAACATCTAATTGTGAGCTGTTATCAGTTGCTTTAAATTTAAAAAAAAATTGAATTTAGTACTTTTTGGCGATAGCTGCCACATTAGAAGTCAAATTCATGACTTAATTAAATTAATTGGGACAATAAGTCCTAAGTTTAATTAAGGGTTAAATATGTCCTTGTCCAGCACTTAAATGTTCGTACATAACCATGACTCAGTTGGTCACAGATTCATTTAAAATTTGTATAATTTTTAAAAATTTTAAATATTTTTCCTGATTCTTTTTCTCAATAACTGACAGTCTATGAATATTTTTTATTATACCCTACACAATGTTTTAAGATTATATATCGGTTAAGTTCCGTGAACAATGGAAAACGACCCCACATTTTACATTAAAAGCTACCACATGGAAATTGGGATACTTTCCCTATTTTCTTGGAATATTCCTTAAATTAATTGTAATAAAATAATTCTACATTTAAACAAGTAAGAGCACTATATACATCGACACACACACAACATCACAACGTGTAGTTCTACCCTAGTTTTTTAAAACTTGGCAACTCCCTTACGGGTAAGGGATATGGGCTAAGTATGTTCTAGAAAAATGTTTGCAAGAAAAAATGAGTTGGGGCCAGTCCTACATTTGACGTATCCACTGGTAACCTGTAAGCTGTGGAGGGGAGTTTAGTAGATTTTCCAAATTTTGTATGGGCGCTCTCCTATGCGATGGAGATAGCGGGTAAGTATGTTTTAAGACTATCTTTCTAAGGCTGATTCTGGGGAAGTAGTGGGTGTTTTTGCATTATTTTTTCAAATTTTGTATGGCACTTCCTTAGGTGATGGAGATAGGGGGTAAATATTCTAGAAACATGTTTGGGAGGGAAAACTAATGGGGGTCTTTAATGTATTTTATTCGTCTACAGGCGAGTCCATGAAAGCTGTAGGTGTTTTTACCCTATTTTTTTAAATTTGTGTGGCAATCCTTTTAGGGGCTAGAGATAGGGGGTAAGTATACTCCACAGACATGTTTGGGAGAAAAAATTAATTGGGGCCGATCTTACATTTGACCTAATTAGGAGCACACTGAAAGATTTGGAAGCGACTAAAAAAAACTTACAAATTAAGGTTCAATTATATGCGACTTATCATAGCTCCATAACCATAACCGTTGCCAGAAATCCCAAAACTCAATTAGTTTCCACAACCAAACACAGTGTTGCCCATAATTTTGGTCCGAACAGCTGTTTTCTGTGGCTTTGGTTATATCACGTACTTATAAATAAACCTTTAGGGGGCGGAGATTGGATGTATATTCCACAAAAATATATGTGAAGAAATATTAATGCGATTCGATCTTATATTGCACTTATGTAGGGGCAACTACGGGGCAGTTGTGGAGGTTTTTATTTAAAAACTTTAGAGAAATAAGCAGAGGTAGTCGTGGTGTTTGGCTTATATCTGTGTCAGTTATCTTATCAGGCGACTGTGTTTGTTATTTGATAATTTTTTGTTGGCGCCACTTTCAAACAGCCTTTAAATCAATATATTCTGGATTTTTAAAAGTATGAACCACAATTTAGCCTTGTCCGCCTGTTAAATGCAATTGCTGACTAAAATCAGCGAGATCTGATAGCAATGTTAGAGACATTAATAAGCTAAAAACCTGAGACACTCAGTGTTTTAGAAAACAAATTCTTAATAATTTCCTAAGTTTTTAAAATACATACGATCCCTTTTACCTAAAACCTTTAGTTTTTGCTGTGCTCCTTTCAATTTCACAATTTTATAAATATTTTCGTTGCGTAATTTCTTAGGATCGATTTTTGACTTTTAACTTTTATTGCAATAAATGTCTTCACCTTAAAAGCAATTATTTAAGCGGATCAGCTTAATAAATTTATCCATTAACTACATCTTCAAAGCTTCGACAGATTTTATTTTATTATAAAATCTACTTTGTGGAGAAAGAATTGGTTAAAAGAGGGCATTGAAGTGGTATGAACGATTTCTAGAAATTTAAGAGCTGCCAACCTCAAATTAGGTGTTAGGAATTTTTTAAAAATATTTCTTACAATTTTAAAACCTTAATTATATCGGATTGTGGGGAAAAGAATTCTAGAAAAAAGAAGGAAAATCTTCTTTTTTTTTAAATATTATACCCCAAAAAATAAAAACAATATCGACTTTTTATAGACTTAAAAAATCCTTAAGAAACATTTTCTTTAACTAGACTATTAAACTAAAATTTTGTTAAAATGCAAATCAAAAAGCAGAAAAAAAATTAAAGAGTTAAATTTTTTTTACAAAATATTTTTTTGTAATTATTAAGATTTCATTTTATGTAAAAAAATACCACCTTGATAAAATATATGTATGTATTTACCATATAAATCTCTATCTTTTCTTCCTAAAACATCACCTGTTTGCCTTAACTACTCTCCATGACTCACATAAAAACATAAATTTTAAATTTTTCTTTACATTTGTATAATCACTTGTTTGTGTTAATATTTTTGCATCCTTTTCCCAGAATCCTTTCAACATGTTATTTATCTTAACAGGCAATATGAAAATGGAAAAATAAATCAAGGAGTAAAATTTTCTCCAACTAAAACAAAAACATTTTGCTTTAAACTTAAAAGGTTTTTAAAAATCTTATATTAAATTTATATAAAATAATAGAAAAACATTTTGCCATAAACTTAAGTTCTGTTTAGAAAAATATAAATCAAAAATAAAATTGGTTTTTCCAACATGTTACTTCTAGTTTTTTGTTTGTTATTAAATAAAACAACTGAAAATCTCATTTTTTAAAACAAAAATTTTAAAACAACAAAGGTAAATTCTATTAAGTTTAAACATAAGAAAATTAAATTTTCCACTTGAGCTAATTTAATCCAACTAGAAAGGAACTTAGAGCATCTGTGCTTTGGTATGAATGAAGTTAAAGCTTTTGCTCTCTCACTAAGAGCCTTTATACTTGTTGATAAATAATTTGATTTTTACACTTCCTTACTACCGCTAACAGTGGATTTATTTCAACATTATTTTTTTTTTTTTTTTTTGGGAAAATAAAGTCCAGTGGTTTAAGATATTCATGTTCTTCGAAACGGTTTTCAAAAAATAACGGTGAGTGAAATAAAAATAATTTTTAGCGAAAAAATATTTATTTCAAATTTAATAGAAACGATATATGAAGATTGATATGAATATACTTGAAATTATTTAAATATTTTATTAAATATTTTAAGCGAGCAGATTAATATACACACAATAATACACATATATTATATTTTAGACAAGTTTTTTAAAATTTCTGATACATATACAGGGTGGCTGGTAAAAGTTGCTTATTTGATGAAATGTCGCACATGCTTAAGATGTTCGAAATCTAATTAACAATTTACTTTTTTTGGTAGCAGCTTTCATCAGGCACCCTGTACTTACTGACATTTTGAACAAATTTTAAAGAGATGATTCTAAATTAAATTTAACAAAAGTCGGATAGAAAGTTTTACAAGTCTGGCAGATTTTTTTTTTTGCATTTTTAATACAATTTTCTCCTTAAATAATTAATGCACAGTACCTTGTTAATATTGTTAACATTTTTTTTCGGTTAGAGTTTAATACAAAGCAAAAAAAAATTCCATTTAAAACAGAAAACCCAAAACGAAAGGGAAATAAAAGAGTACATTCGAACATAAATCATACATGCATATGCATGCACACAATTTTTTACACGTTTACAAAAAATTGTATATGGATCAGACACATATGCCTGATCCAGACGATTTTAGTCAATGTATTAACAAATAACCAGACGCAGAGCAAACACATGGCTTTGAGTATGAATAGAAACAATCCAATTATTGTATGGTTGCAAAGATCATTATTGTGACCACGACAATCACACTATAGTTGAAGTAAGTTTCCTTACAATGATTAAGTATAAGCTTTGATTAGAAATATTCTTAAAGCTTTTTAATTTATTTTTTTTTTATTTTAAATAACTCTTACGAAAAAGTTTATTTGTGGAATAAATTACTTTACGAAAATTATTTATAAAAATTAAACATGAATCTTGTTGCATTCGTTTCCTTTAAACTGAAATAAAAAAAATTATTTATGCTTCAAATTAATTTCCTTGTTGTTTTCAAACAAAACGTTTAAATTTTTGAAATTCAAATAAAATTGATAGAATTAAAATTTGAAATTTTTTTATTTGAATATCAAAAAGTCAAATCAAATTTTTACAATTTTTATTCAAATAAAAACTGAGGAAACAAAATTATTCAATTAAAAAAAAGCTGGGGGCAACTTACGGCGTTCGATTTGAATCAAAATTCTACTCGATCGGTCGGGCTGTCAATGTTTATATAGAAAATGTAATAAAAATGTTTAAATTTCGATTAGAATCGAATGCCATAATTTACCCCCCAAATAGAAAAATATTCAAAAAAATGTTTTAAAATATTTTAATTTTACAAAATCCAAACCAAATATTTTTTTCCAAGAAATTACTTGAATAAAATTTTTTTAATTAGCCTATAGTAAGAAATCTTTACCACCCCTCCAAGAGTGGTCTAGTTGAATTGAAATGCATTGCCCACTTCGTTTAATTTATTGCCCACTTCCAAAATTTTTTCGTAATAAAGGATGTTTTCCTAAACGCAGTATGCCTTGCATCACAAAATTTCAAGTTCTTCCTGAAAGCAAAGATGAGGTTTTTTATAATATTCTCTACTTTCAAACGAGTGTCTACAGCTATAATACTGTCCCGAAAGCAAAGCGCGTTATCAAAATTGTAAGGAGTGTATAAAGAAAGAAGTTGAAATTTCGTGATGCAAGGCATACTGCGTTTAAAAAACAGCTAAACTTAACCATTATTCTTTACTCCCAATAGGAGCTCCCATACAAATTTTTGAGAATACAAAATGGTTAAGTTTATGCTTTATTTTAAAAACATAACTTGAACTAAAGAGGATTTCTTTTTTTGTAAACATTTTTAATAAAAAGCTAACAATTCACAGCTTTAGTGGTAATCATTACTTTGATTACAGGTAACCATAATCTTTATTATAACTATCATACATATGTTGCTCCACATTCTTAGAGAATCATATATTGAATTCCCTATATTCAAAATAATGACTACTCTTGGCCAAAATAATGTTTACCAGAAAATGGTTATTTTAATCGTAACTTTGGTTACATATTTTTCCTTTAAGCTTACTACCACTATAGTATGGTTGTGGCAATGATACCAATGACATTAATATCAACACAATGATTAAATTGTCCCTAATCACATTCCCGCAACCATACTCAACCGCGTTTTTTCTCTAAAAATAAGTTGTCTAAATTGCAGTAAACAATATTGTTTTTAACGATGTCTTACAATTTTTGTCAAATTGTTGAAAAGGTTATTGTCATAGGCTAATGATGCCATTTTCAGACCCGTGCAGTCTCCTTTATTAACCGAGAAGACGTTTTGTTTTGTATGACTTTATGGCAATATTTGAGCCGTTTATTTTCAAAGTGGCATAAGTCACTTATTTTATAAAGTCGAGATATTTGAAGATATAAAAAAATACCATTCAAGAATATTTAGTTTGCCATTGATTTAATTTTTTTTAAAGTGACTTATGCCACTTTTAAAATAAATGTCTCATTTATAAAAATTTTCTATTGATTTTCCTGAACTGAATAAATAGCATTAGAATTGATATTTGTTAATGAATATTTAAGGCGAAGATTTAGGGAAAAAAATAATGAACAACTATCTCCTCACATGGCAAGGACTAAATTGTTTGTTTATAATTTTTGATTAAATGAAAGAGAATGGATCTTATATTGATAAATGTTTTTTTTTTAATGTTGGCAATTATGTATGAAGTACAATATAAGATAAATGTCCGCCTCTATTAGCCTTACAAATTCGAGCCCTTTTGATCACATGATCATATGCGATGTGGCACCGTCTTGTTGATACCATATGTTAACCAAGCCAAAAGCATGCAGTTGTGGTACTAAAAAGTTTTCAATCATATCATGATATCTAACCCCATTGAGTTACAGTTACGCCGTTTTCAGTTTTAAAAACGTAAGGTCCAATGATTCCTCCTAACCAAATTGTACACCCGACTGTCTTTTCTTGTGGATGCAAAGGTTTGCATTGCCCAAAACCGACTATTCTGTTTATTCACATATCCATACAAATGAAAATATGCCTCGTCACTCATTATAATTTTTTCATGAAAATCGTGGTCTGGGGTTGTCATTTTTTACGATTTAAGCACGATGGTGTGCCGAATATTTTTCCGTAATTAATTTGCCACGTCTCTACTTCACAACTGCCAAATATGATGTTTACCGGCGGACACCCGTACATGTATTTTTACTAGAATATTATAAATATCCTAAAGATTTGTCTGCAAAGTAAACTATAGACTTGAAATAAAAAAAAACAAGGCAATCAATTAAACTATAAAATGTGCTTAGTATATGCAACTATACTGTTGAAGGCTACATATGCTACAGGGTAGCTACTAAGGCAAAACTTGTTAGCGATTTACCAACACAAAACAACCTACATTTTAATGACTTTTACATACCGGACATATTATTTCCTACCCCGTGTTAAAGATGATATTTTTTTCTAGTTTTATAATTTTTGAATGTATCTTAAGTTTATTATTTTAAGGAAATTATTTTCTTAAAACTTCTAAGGAAAAAGTTTAAAACTAATATGATCGTATTTTACTAACAAATATAATGGACTAAAATGCAAATAAGTATATAATTCCAATACGGATTTTTTGGTTTTTTTAGCATATAAAGTCATTACAAACCAATGAAATTTTTTTACTCAGTGCCTTTTGTTAATTAAAAAATTGCAAACCATTTCAATACCTATCAAATGATTGACCACCTTACTACATGTTTTATTCCTCTTCTAAATGGCTCTTCTAAAAACCTAAATAGTCTTTCATTTACCATAAATTTTCAATGAATAAAGAAAATACTAAAATGAAAATAACAATAAACAAATATATACATGCCATTACATGAATAGACATGCATTCATCTCTAGAGTCAGTTACTAAATCTAATACAAGTTAAAAGCAAAAAAGAAAAAACTTAAATTCTAAAGACAAGTTACCCAGAAGATAAAAAATAAGCTGCCATACGAGTATAAATAAACATTAATGCAAACCTAACAAAACCGAACACAAGAAGAAATACTAAACAGGAAAAAATCTTCGTGACTGTCATTGAAATTAAAGAAGATGTATATCTTTTTGGGTTTAACAAAAAAAAAAAAAATAAACAAAAACCTAAAACAAACGAAAACTGCAAAAAAATTCTACAAAACTAACGAAATGTTAGAAAAAAGACACAAAAAACCAAAAACAGCCAACAGGAATAGCAGGCATTCATGAATAGTTCTTGTATGAACTTTGAAATATAGTCGAAATGAAATGGAGAAAAACAAAACAAAAGTAAAGAAAATTCTCTATGCATTTTCACGTTTAAGCATTTAAGTGTAAAATTTCAAGTTTTAATTTTTGTTCTTTTTGGCAAAATATTCAAACGTGACTTTTTCCTAATGCACAGAGTAATGGAATGCAATATAATCATTGTGGAAACATACACATACACATTCAAGCTAAAAAAAAAAGTTTTTAATGAAATTTTAGCATTAAATTATAATAAAAATGAAAAATAAGAAAATGTTTTTCAATTTTCTTAAAATTTTAATGAATGAAAGAAATTCTAAATTTTCTTTTTTTTTCGGTTAAGTAGGGCAATGTATTTCTTAATTTGGGAATTAGCAAATTAAGTGAAAAGGAAAAAATATAAAAAAATATCGAATTTTGTACAATAATAAAAATTTAAATAAATAATTTAGTTAAAAATTCTTTATAGAAGGGCAGAGGATGTCCTTAATATTGCTCATAGCTAAGATCAGCCTAGAGGGCTGAATGTAAGCCCAGACAAGGCTTACTTTGAGAAACCTTGTTTCTTGGGAAGTATAATCATGATATTCGAGAGATTAAGTACCTGGGAGTAATCCTCGATCTAAAACCGAACAAGAAGCACAACTTAAAAAAAAGAGCAGCAAAGTGTCACCGATGTTGGGCGATATGCAGAAAGACTATAGGTTCTTAAAGGGAGCCTCCGTTCAAAGATGACACTGGCTGTACGAAAACATAATTGGACTGAAATTGACCAAATCTTCGGTGGTATGTTAGACATCATTTTACAGAAAGTGCAACATTGCGATCCTGCAGAACGTTTAACGTATATGTTTCCCCCGGGATAAGCGGGGCAATTAGGACTATGTACTTCGACAAAGGCATTGTAGATGATTTTGAGAATCCAGCCTTTTTAAATTCGTGAAAGCTACGAGGCGGTATTTTCAACAAAACGCCAACAGGTAACGGGGGAATGGATTGATGGAAGTCTAAGCGCTATTGGCTTTTTGAGACAATGGAGAGTTATACGGACACAGGGGAGTGTTCTGATCGCATACCTCTGGTAAAGGTAAAGGCTAACTGCACTCTGCTGATACCAGTTTGACGGTTCGGGAAACGGGACTGGGCATCCTTGTTAAACATCCGAAGACTTAAATTTTTTTCCACGTCCCTGACCACAATATTGTGCCACAAGCTCAGGTCCAGGCAATCACCGAATGTCTATCCTGGCTTAGGGCACAGGCAGAATCAACGGAGGTAAACATCCGCACTGATAGCTAAGCGTCTTTAAGGGCAATTATGTCTGTGAACAGCAGATTCAACACAGTTTTGTAGTGCAAAAGAATGATAGATGACTACTTGCAATATAGAGAGCTTCACATAATATATGTAGGTACCTGGCGGCAAATTACGGCGATCGATTAAAATTGAAATTTTACTCATTGGATCAAGTTGTCAACGCTTTTAATATAGGATTTCGAAAAAGGATTTAAAAAATTGCGTTTGGAGTCGAGTGCCGCAATTTACTCCCTGGTCATCAGGGGGTAGTCTCTAATGAACAGGCAAATGATCTGGCGACTAGGGTAAAAAACAGCGGAAGGTTGATCTGGGTGGCCCAAAAGGCTCTTCCAGCTACGAAGGCCAAGTTGAAAGTGTGGATGGGAAATGCCCACAGAATGCAATGGAACAACGAGACGGTTGAGAAATTGACGAGAATCTTCTCGGGCGATCCAAATGAGGTCAGAGCTAAGGGCATACCAAAACTAGGAAGCCTGAACTGGGCAAGATGAGTGTACTAACGGATCACTCAAACTTACAAGCACACGTTCACCAAATGGGTGGTGGAGAACAGTGAATACAGGTCACGCAGGAAGGACATTAAATCCATAGAGTATTTTCTGTGTCATTGCCTGGATTTTTCACAGATCAGAGTGTAATGTTTTATGTTGGATGCTTTTCTAGTTGTGGCTCACTTAAAAGGTGTGGAATAGGAGGTGTTGAGGTAATTCGCCCACATCATCGAATTTTTGGTGAATTTCTCCTGCGAGGTTCTGTTTCTTTGCTGGAAGCGCAAAACAAGCTAGCTACTGCCTTTGGTGTATGTCCTACAGGACTTGAGGCGTTAAAGGCCTTCTCTTTTGAAATTTGTCTAATCGAACCTCCTTATTAAACATCAAGGCGTGTGTTGATAGAGCACAAAACACCACTTGGAATCAGGGTGCACTAATACAAGTAGTGTTAAGAACCCAGCTGATTATGAATTCGCCCTAAAATTTTGTGAAAGTAATTGTTAGATTTATTAATTTTGTTTAAAATTTTAAAATTGTTTGACATTCAGTTTCTCAAACACAAAAAGAAAGCGCAGAGGGCGAATTTTTTGAATTCGCCATGTTACTACCCTTACTAGTGTACCCTGCTTGGAATACATAGCTCAAGGCAAAATTTGTTGTAAGAATATTACCTACACAACTTTGACTTTATAAGGTTAATTTCTCTAGACAATATTTAATAAAGAATACTACTTAAATGCTGGTAGTTAATATTTTTTGAAAGCATTTGAAATTAAAATTTTCCTTGAGTTTGAAAAAATGTTAGATTCTAAGTCTTACAAGCCAGAAATCTATTGCAAATTATGTCAAAATTTCTTTTAATTAAGCCGGCTCTGACCTTTACTGACAACAACTGCATTCCTTTATCAGCAGTGTGGCTTATGACGGTAGCAGATAGAAAGTCCTTGGGCAGAAAAAATGTGGTTCTGCGCTCAAGTTTTCGAATGAAAATAGCTGGAAGGCCTGGTTAGCAATTCAGAGCTGAAATTGCGTACAAATTTTATTAAAAACTTTAATTGACTCTACAATCTGTTATTAGACTAAGCTTCTTGATAATTGCTCTCCAAGCCCTTCTCGGCCTTCTGCCTTTGCGTTCATTTGATTGACATGGCACAGCCAACGTAATCGATGTACTTTTATAACTTTGACTACGTTTACATTGGAATATAGCTAAAATTGATCAGGGATTTTGTGCAAAATTTTTCCCTCAAAGGCTCTTAGCAGCACTTTATCAGTATTCGCAGCTACCAAGGTTTCAGTGACATGAAAAAACATGGGCAGGATAAGCGTGTTGTACACTGTTATGAGTAAGCTTTGTCCTGCAACTGCCTGCTTAGCTCAAAGTATCATTAGTTGCCAGCTCGATCCTTAGCCTTTTCTACGTTGGCATCATTATTCCTATTTATGGTGGCGACAAGCTATACTAATAAGCTCGTCTACTGCCTTGATATTTTAAGTCTTCACAATGTTACATTTTCGTCGTTGCATCGTTTGCCCAGAAGTTGCAAAAATGATTTTAGTCTTGTCCTTGCTTCTCCGAGGCAATTCTGCTAAAAACATGAGTTAACTCTGGTTTTGTGCTTTCGATGATATCAATGCCATCCAGATAAACAAGGAAGATGTGGTTTTTGGTATTCACTTTGCCTGTTTAGTTATCTTCCTATTTTTTTTATTTTATTATTCCAATATTTTCTCTACTAGAATGTGAAAGAAATTACACCGTAATCTGTTGAAGAACTCTAGTGGCTGCAAATGGTTCGGAAAGATGTTTTCCTAGTTTTTAAAATTTCTTCTTTTTTTGAATCAGTTGCAGGCGATTTTATTGTCAATAAAGAGATAGAATGTATCTTATTGTTTTTATAAGTATTTTCCACGATTTGGGAATTTTAAAGATTTGGTCGATTATTTACCCTGAAGCCACTCTGATAGGGCTGCACAAGTTCAACGAGTGAATGTGATTCTTAAGTCGTTCTCTAACAAATTTACAAAACTATTTTTCCAGTTAAAGTAACTTTAAAAATTTTTTTATGTTACTTTAATTAAAAATAAAATTAATTTTTACTATTACTTAAAACTTTGCCACCAAAATTGTTTAAAAAAATCCAAAAAAATCTGTAAATTTAGATCCTGTTTTTTACCATTTGACAACGTGACCTAATATCAACCAGAGAACATAATTCATTTAGAAAAGTAAAGTTTTGTTATTTCGATTTTCTTTTCCTTTTGACTTTTGCAAGAGAATTATAAGAAAAATATATTTACTTTGACAATGAGTTTTGTCATGCCAGAGACCTCCCCCGTCTCTTTATGCCAGTAACTTTTTTGTTTAAAGGTGTCACACATTTATTAAAAAAATATTAAACGACTTTAGTACGTTAAGGTAAAAGTAAAAAAAGGAAAAAGTGTAACATAACTTAGAATGTGGTTTCTTTTATGAATTATTACCTCTGCACTGAACAATTTAAAAAAGAAAATGAACTAAAGAAAATAAGAATAAAATAAAACTTACACAAGGACATCTGTTAAAATTAATCATTTTTTTTATGGCATTATTGAACAGAAAAGTAATAGAAAAGGTAAAAGAAGTGACAACAAATGTTAGAAACATAAAAAAAAAAGTTAAAAATAAGTAATAAATTTTTTAAAAGTTTTGAAATTCATTTTTAGATTTTTTGTTTTTTTTTAAAACTTAATTTAGAATTTAGGTCAAAGGTATAACATTGTTTTTATTAAACAAAATCACATATGGTACCACAGTCTTAGGAATAGAAATTGTTCTGGTTTGATCTATAGAACTTCTTTCCCCTACCTTTTGCCAACATCCATTATAATTTAAAATGTTTAACATTTTTAAACATTTAGCAGCACTTTTCTTACTTTTTGGCCAAATTTGTACCAAATTTATGCAAAAGTGTTTTTAATTTTTGTGTCATTTTTAAAGTTTTCATTTAAAAGCAATAAATTCGACCGACAAAATAAAAAAAAAATTATATCGTTTTCAACGCAACAACTGCAAACAAAAAAATAAGTTATAAATCGTACTGAAAACGAGTGAATGTAAATGGTTATTGTTGTAAATGTTTTAACTTGTAACGTCATTTTTGCTATGTTAAATGTTTATGAGACCATATAAGGATGAATGTTATTACTCTACAGGGTGAGGCCAACTTAAATTGTACCAAGATATTTTTTATTTAAATATTAAATGTTTTATTTTTAAAGTTAATGTATTAAACCTAAGAGTTAAAATTGCGGTAAAACTGAGTTTTCAAACTGCATAAGGAATAAGTTTAAATTTTTTTTCGAATTTTTGACTCTTTATAAGACGAAAAGCTCCTTTTTTGTATATTTAGTACAGGGTGTCTGGTGTAAGATTTATATATTCAAACTTAAAGAAAAAACGTAAAAATTGACAAGAAGTAGTATTAGAGCAACAAATTATAAAACGGAAATGCGTATCTTATTATACCCTTCACATAGTGAAAAGATTATATATCAGTTTGTCATTCCGTTTGTAAATTCTTTATTATTCATTTGCACCCCATAAAGTATATTTATTCTGGATCTACATAGATAGGGATCCATCTGTCCGCCTGTCTGTCTGTCTGTTCTTCTGTTGAAATCAAGTTTCCGGAGTCAAATAAAAATATACAGACCAGTTAATGGTGTCAAACGATTAGAAATATCCCGCTTACAATCGCTATTTAAAATCAGCAAAATCGGTTTACTATTGACCGAGATAGAAGCGAAAACCCAGAGTAACCCATTTTTTTTAGGACAAAATCCGTGCATATATCCCTATATATCTCAGTAAAAATAGTCATTCTTGCCACAAAACTTGGCACGGATACTCTTAAAGAAGGGACCTAAATAATGGAAAATTTTTTTTCAGAAAGGATCCGGGAAAGGTGTAGTTTTCCTACAATTGCACTTGGTGAAATATTTTATGCGCTATATCTCGGAAACTATAGCAGATATCTAAATCAAATGTTCTACAAAAAGTAATTGGACAACAAAACCTACGCTTTGTAGAAAAAAATTTTTGGTTGGGGGTGAATATGGGGTAGCTCCCATACAAATTGAAAATTTTTATAAAATTTGCGATACGCTGTATCTGGGAAACTATAACAGCTATCGACTTCGAATATTATACACAAAGTAATAATCAAATAATTCATACATTTTGGAAAAAAAAGTTGGAGAGGAGCAGGGGGACTAAAACATCCCATAAAAATTAAAAACTTTTATTAACATTTTCATATTAAAAATGTCGAAAACTTTTAAAACTTTTAAAGGTTTGAGGTCGACCTTTTTCATCTATTTTTATTATCCATGCGAACGTTAAAATTTTGTAAAGTTTTTTATAGACTTTAAGACTCGCACAAAGTTTTTTATTATATTATTTGCAGTACAAAATAACTCGGTTGGGTATATTAAAAGACAAATGTGAAGGGTATATAAGATTCGGCACAGCCAAAGATAGCGCTCTTACTTGTTTTTTTGAACAAAACGACGCCTTGTTTTCTGGTCACAAGCTGCGGTAAACTTGTTTCAGTGTTGCTGATTTCTCGACGAATATTTTTATTTAAAGCCACAAGAGATTAGAGATTGTTAATATTAGCCATTTCTTTGAGGTAGTTTTATTTAACAATCCACGGGAGTTAGATCGGGTGACATGGGTGACTATGGGGATGTCACTAAAGCGACTGATTAGTTTTTGGGGAACATTTTTCCAAAACAAATTCATCGCCGCTTTGGCTGTGTGTGAAGGGTACGCTGGATGAGCTCGTACGCTTTGAAAAAAGAATTCCGTAATCATGTGCCTATAATTTTTCCTGCTGACATTAATCGTCTGGCCTCGAAAATTTTCAAAAAAAAAATTGTCTAATTAGCTCATGCCGAGACAAGTCACATTAAACACTTACCCTGAGGCAATGCAGGGGGTTTTTTATATTTCATTGAAGTTTGTGGCCTTTGGAGGCCAGTAACGGCAGTTTTGCTTGTTAACGTGGCCGTTTAAGGGAAAAGAAGCCTCGTCGCTCCAAACAATGGGACTAACAGTGTAAAAACGCTCGAACATCGTTTAACAAAAGTTTTTGCGTAAATCAAAATCAGTTTCTTTTAATTCTTGAACGATTTTAATTTTAAAAGAATGGAACTTCAGATCCTTAATTAAAATTTTATGCACAATTGCATTTGGAAGTCCTACACAGAAAGAAAACTCGCTATCTAAAATCAAGAATTTTATTTTTGAATTTATTCAAAATTTTTCTTGAAATTTTTAAGTACGATCCCTACTTTCATTTTTTTTAATCCAGCCTATTTGGATTGCTTCAACAAATCAAGCAGAAAAACGCTTGTTGTTTTAATATATTGTTTTACATTTGAAAACAAAGTGTCTCGGTGGCCTAGAGGTAACGCACTTGTGCTGCAGTGCAGAAAGTCCCTGGTTCGAATCTCAGCTTCAATAAGTACAAAAAATTTAATTTTTAAATTATAAATTTTAAGTATCTATAAATAAATAAAAATAATATATAAAATTTCTCTTCTTTAATGAAACTCTATAAGTCAAAAAAATGACATTTTATTTTCGTACTTCAAAAATTTTACTTGGAGTAAGAAATTTTGTAATTGATTTAAGAAAAACCGTACTCACCGTACTTTTGACACCGCTATGGCTTGATTTAAGTAAAGTTTTCTTTGATAATTTTTTGTGTGTAGAGAGGCTGCTCTTTTCCGTATTTAAAGTCACTGAAATAATCATTTTTAAAAATATAAATTTGCTATCAAAAACACCCTGTACTTCTTTGCATTGTTTGGAATGAAGTTAAGTACTATAGACTAAACTATAGACTGAACTCAATAGTCAACTTAGTGGTCAAAAAGTACTTTTTTCATATTTTTGGTGCGTTTTTGCATTTTAGAGATTTTTAGTCTACAAAAATGAAATAAGTGATTAAAGACAAAGCCCTTTTGATGGCTAATTAAAATTTTTTTTTAAATTTTTTGTTGTCTCTTACGCATTTTTAAAACTGCAATTGTAGAAGTTATATATAAAGGACTATTGAATAGATTTGCGATGAAAATCAAATAAGTAGACCAAAAGGAAATTTTGGATCTTTTGGCATTTATTTGCTTTCTTTAATTTAATTATTTTAGAAATATTAAATTCATTATTATTAACCCGGATTAAGATAGGAGTTTCATCATGTGAATAAAAAGTATTTTTCTGTTTTTTGTGGATACAAGTCTTGATGTATGAATTAAAAAGCAGTTAACCAGGGTTGAGGCCGAAAATCAAGTTTTTTTTTTGATTTTTTAGTATGTTTTGCTTTTTTTTTTCTTTTTTTTGCAATAAGGGACTATTAACCTAAAATAAGTTGAAAAGTCATAACAGATGCCAGTAAAATTTCTTTCAAACTATATGGACTTTTTGAAAATTTTGTCTTTATGAATCTTAAATATAATACTTCAAAGCCAGAGTGAGGTAAAGTTAATGAGAACAGTGTGACAAATAAATTTTTACAAATATGTTCTTGTAGGAGTTTTTGGTTTTTGTATCTGAATTAATATTCTATAAAAAATCGAAAAAACTTTACTTTTTTTCCACGTATTGAAATGTTTTGTTTAGAGTTCTCCTTTAAAAAAGTAATTAGATCTTGCTTAACAGAGTAAATATCACACTAAAGAGCTTTAGGAGGCAAAATTGAACTTGCTCGAGGAAAGAGCGGGTATTCAGAAGAAAGCTTTTCTTTAGATACAGTTGTTACGTTTTACTATTCTTCAATCGGTTTCTTATTTTTTAATGCCATCTTAAACAAAAAATCAATCCAAACTTGTTTTTTCCTTATTTTCATTAACTCGAGCAAACTACCGGGGACTATCTACCTGAAATACTAGAAGTTGGCATCACTAGCATAGCCCACAACAAATAAGATATAACCCCTGTGTTTATTCCAAGTAAACTTCTCAATTTCAAACCAAATTCATGAGTTTTACTCAATCAAAATTGATTCAACAATTTTGCTTGAATGCAGCGAATCTTTCGATTTAAAATCATTCGTTATTTAAGTGCTTAATTTTTTTAACAATTCTGTCTCTAAAAATTTGCCCACTACCTGTTATGCATATAAAGCTATTTGCATATCAACACACACGACTAGCAATGAAAACATTAAAAGCGCCACAAAAAAAATGCTGCAGAACTTGTGCCAAATAGTTTAATGTGACAATAAACGAAAAAACCACTACAACAGCGGATGGTAATGCCAGTTCATAAAAATGAAAACGAAATGCATTTATACGTATACAAATGTATAGATGTTTGTTTAAATAAACTTAAACTAGTTTCTAAATGTTCATATGTTTGTATACAAATAAACAAACTCATTCACATAAACATTAGTACAAATTAAATAAATTTTGGGGAAAAGTTAATGTCATACCTACTGACCTGATTTAAAAGGTTTCGCAAACCAAATTTATGGGTTTCAAATTAAATTTACATTTAGTTTGAGTTTATGAATCAAACAGCCAAATCGATTGTTAAAGCAAATTGCATAAACTGCAAGTTATTTAAAAAAAAATCAAAATGAAATTTATAAATTTCATAAAAAGAAAAAATTTATTATTTTTTTAAACTAAAATTATATAAAATAAAAAAATATATTTTTAAAATTTTCTTTTTTAATTTTAACTAACTCGTACGAAAATTAATAATTTGTTGAATAAAACCTTTGCGTAATGTATTGATTAAAGTTAATTATAAATTCTGTTCAATTTGTTTCTTTTAAACTAAAATAAATTGTGAAAAAAAATGTTTTAGGCTTCAAATAAGTTGTCTTGTTATTTATAAACAAAACGTTTATATTTTAAAAATTGAAATTAAATCAATAAAAAAAATTTGAAAAATTTTTATTTGAAATCAAAAAATAAAATTTTTAGAATTTTTATTCAAAAAAAAAAAATTATTTAATTGAAAGAACCTGATTATTAAAATATTTAAACAAAGGTTTAAAAATTTTTTTATTTTACAAAATTGAAATTCAATATTTGGGTTTTCCAAAAAAAATTGAATAATTTTTTTTGAACAGAGAGTATTGGTCAACAGTAAAAAAATCTTTACTACCCTTAGAAAAGTGTTCCAGTTGGGTTGAAGTGTAGGTTAGGTTAGGTAGAACAGGCAGCCGTTGAAGGAAAGGATACAGCTCTCTTGGGTCCGATTAATTCGGTCCCTTTGTGTTACCTGGAGAGACAGACAGAATAGGTTGAGACGGAAGGAAAGAAGAAATTTAGAGAAGGATAGATAAGAAATAAAGAAGAAAAGAATGAAGCAGAATTACTAGGGTCTCTGGTGGGAGTCCAACTACAACCGCTAGACTGGTAGAATCGTTCACTTACCACTGATCTACCGGGGCACCCCGGGTTGAAGTGTATGACCAACTAAAATAAATATTTTTGGCTCCCAACAATTTTTATTTTTTGCAGTTCCTATTTAAAATTAAATTTCCTCTGAAATCAAAAATCTTTACCATCGCTTCAAAAGTGCTCCTTCTAGCAGGTTAAATGTATGACCGACTACCTTTAATTGTTTGCTCTTAAGTTTTTTTCAAAACAAACCTTCAAACCAAATTAAATTTTATTTTGAAATTGTAATATCTTTACATATATTTACATATGTGTATGTATGTGTGTATTTTTAATAAAAATTATGGACGTTCATATTAGTTTTTCTTGCCTTCAAATATTGAAATTTCCAAAGAAACCCAACCAGAATAGAAACTTAAAAATATTGTTTTAATATCAAATATTCAAAAATTTTTTAGCATAAATTTTATTGATTTCAAATCAATTGAAATTTTAAAAAATTAATTAGAAATATTTTTAACAAAATAAAATCTTAAAATATTTTATTTAAAATTATTTAAATTTATCGTCGACAAGTTTGTTCAAAGTTCGGTATTTGGCGAATATGTAATGGAATGACTATAATTTAATTCGTTTGTGGGTACAAAGATTCCGAGCAACTGCTTCGGCTACGAATGTCCTACGCCCAGGGCCCAGCCGATCGTTAGGGACTCCCAAAAACATTCAGCTGGTTGAAATCAGCTCCCGTGAAAATTCGCGACTTTTAATACGGAAAAGAGCAGCCTCATTGTGGCTTACAAGAGCGATTCCTAATGAAATTTTAAAAAAGGATCAGAAGTTCCATCGTTTTAAAGTTCAAATTGTTCAGGGACTGAAAGAAACTGACTTTGATTTTCGAAAAAATTTCTGTGGAACAGTGTTTGAGCGTTCTCGCACTATAACTTCCATTTTTTTGGAGCGACGAGGCTCATTTTATCTTAAACAGCCATGTCAGCAAGCAAAACTGTCGTTACTGGTCTCCAAGAACCCGCATTACTCAACTAAAACATCAAAACCCATTGCAATGCCTCAGGCTGCCTGTTAAGGGGGCCTTATCCATGCATTTTTTTTTTTTTGAAAATTATAGAGGCCAGGCAACGAATGTCAACGTGAAGATTATCGCCGCATTATTACGAAATTATTTTTGCCAAATCTGCAAGCTCATCCATCGCAATCTACACACACATGGTTTCGACAGGATGAGACTGCACACATGGCCACAGCTTTGATAAAAGTGCGGCAAAATTTTCCCAAAAAACTGATCCGTCGCTTTAGGGACACCCCATGGCCACCGAGGTCACCCTATCTAATTCCCATGGAGTTTGTCCTATTGGGCTACCTCAAAGAGAGGGCTTTTAATGACAATCCTTAATCCCTTGTGGCTTTAAAAGAAAATATTCGTCCAAAAAATCAGCTCAATTGAACCAAGTTTACTGCGGCGTGTGGCGCAGAACACAAGGCTCCGTTTTGAACAGTGTTTTCAACTCGACAGAAGACATCTGAGGGACATCAGTTTTAAAAAATATAATTCGCATTTTTATTCTATCGTTCAAAGCTCTTAATAAAATTTTGTGCCAATAATTAGGTTTTTTAATTAAGTTTAAAAATATAAATCTGCCACCAGACACCCTCTATTTATCCTAAGCACCATGAAAAAAGTTATATTTTTAAAAGTTTTTATTTTAAATAATGTTTAAGCCAAAGATTGCTTTCTGTTGAATTTAAAATCGTATTTTTTGTTGTTAAAACAACTTTACCGGAATAAGTTTTTTTTCAATTATTTTAATTGATAAATGATTCAGCCAGTCATTAACGTTCTTAGCACAAGCACACTGGGCTTAATCTGGCAAACTTATGAATATAAATTAACATGTTTGTGCAGCCCTGGATTAACTTGTACTCTCGCTTTTGTAGCTGTTATTATGGTTAATCCTTTTGCCATTTTTTAAATCATGATTTCGCCACATTAATTAATGCTATCGCTGTAAAGAACACGACACACACATACACATAAGCGCACACACTTAAACACACGCACACACATAAACGCACAGATAAGCAAAAAGAGTGCAAAAGATGTTTGGCGAAAATGGTAAAAATTTAATTTTAACCATAATTATAAAATAACACTAAAGTGTTTTTTAATGTTTTTACATGTACGTATGTGCGTGTAAAAATAATAAAAGAGGATTATGTAGGATTTTTTTTAATCATCGACGAAATTAAAACACTTTAATTAATTCAATGAACTGTTATAATTGCTCTGATGGACACTATTATAGACCATCTTTTACAAAAAATATGTAAATTTCAATAAAATTAAAAAAAAAAAAAATTTTTACCTTTAGATTGAAGGTGAATTGGGGAACTATTTATAAAAGTGACAATCTACATAATAGTTGTTTGTTTTTCTTTGATATTAGAGTTCGAAATGGTTAAAGAAGGAACTAAAAATTTACTGTTTTGGAGTGAGGAAAAAATTAAAACATTTTCAGGAATAATCTTCGAGTAAACTTTAGCCCCTCTGCTGATTTTTTTTTCATAGGGAGCCAACAGCACTAATTCTTGCCCTTGAAAGAACTAAAGACCAGACTGTAGATATTCCTAACGACTGGTCAACAAACAGAGTTGGGCAAAACACATGCTTTGCTGTATTTGAAATACAAAATACTTGTTCCGCTTGTATTTCAAATACAAAATGCCAAATACTTTCAAGTCGAGTATTTCAAATTCAAAATACAAAATACATCTATAACAATTAATCAATCGGTAAAACATGAGTTTCCTCTCATGAACACTAGATTTTTAAAAGTTTAATCAGATAAGCAGCCTGTTGGTGGCAAATATATAAATCCTGCTAAAGAAAACAATCTTTCTACAGGTCCTGATGAACACAAACTGGTGTTAAATTTTATGAAGCCAGTTCTCTGTATCTGTAAAACAATTAAATTAAAAGTAAAGTAGTGATAAGAGCATATATCAGTTTGTCATTCCGTTGATATAGTCTAGTCCTTCTGTTGAAATGAAGTTTCCGGAATCAAGTAAAGTGATAGGGACCAATTATTGGTGTCAAACTATTGGAAATATCCTGGAGATAATTGCTATTTAAAATTATCAAAATTGGTTGACTATGGACCGAGATATAAACGAAAAATCAAAATAACCCATTTTCTAGGACAAAATCCGTGCATACATCCCTATATATCTCAGTAAATATAGTCACTCTTGCCACAAAATTTGACACGGATACCCTGAAAATAGGGACCTAAATAAGTAAATATTTTTTTTCAGATAGGATCGGGGAAATGGTATTTCCCCTACAATTGCACAAATTTTGTAAAATATTTCATGCGTTAAATCGTAGAAACTATAACAGCTATCGACTTCAAATGTTTCACAAAAAGTAATTTTACAACAAGACCTACACTTTAAAGGAAAAATTTTTTGGGTGGGTGCAGAACAAAGGGTAGCTCCTATACAAATTAACAATTTTTATACAATTTTCGATACGCTGTATCTCGGAAACTATAACAGCTATCGATATCATTTGTTCCACAAAAAGTAACTGGACAACAAAGACTACGCTTTGAAGAAAAATTAATAATTTTCTAGATATTTTCGATTCGCTACATCTCGGAAACAATAACAGAAATCGACTTCAAATTTTCTGCAAAAAGTAATTGGACAATAGTCTACACAAGAAGGGGGAGCTTTCATGGGAATTAACAATTTTCATGAAATTTTGGAAAAAAAGTTGGAGGGAAGCAGGGGGACTTAAACATCCCAAAAAAAATAAACACTTTTATTAACCTTTTAATACGAATAATGTCGAAAACTTTTATAACTCTCGACCTCAAACCTTCTTCATCTATTTATATTATTTATACTGACGTTAAAATTGTTTTCTATGGACTTTAAAACTGGCACAAGGTATTTTAATTATATGTTTTGCAGTACAAAATAACTGGGCTGGGTATGTTAAAAGACCAATGTGAGGGGTATATAAGATTCGCCACAGCCAAATATAGCCATCTTACTTGTTGTGTTTTAAAGTTTGAATGTCAAAAAAATTTTAATTTTTATACAAAATTTAATTTCACATTTCCAAATATGTATTCGCTGAGCTCTTGATATTACCTGAATTAGTAAGCCCTGGAAAAGAACGTGCTTTGCTAAGGCGAAGACATGAATAAATACGGAGACAAAGTTTCCATTCTGTTTTTTTTTTTAATTGTAACATTTTTCAATTTTGCTAATGACAACTTTTTGTATAACAAAAAAATGTATTTTGCAAAAATGTATTTTGACATCATAAGTATTTAAAATACAAAATACATTAGAAGGTGGTTTTTCAAATACGTATTTCAAATACAAGGATTCGAAATACTGCCCAACCCTGTCAACAATCTAGTAAGCTTATTTTCGAGGATAAGTCTTAGATGATAAAGAGGAATATCTAGGTTGAAAGCAGCATAAATAATGAAAGTGCTTAAGGTATTTATTTTATAAAAAGAAATTAAGAAATGTTCTACAATCATGAAATATTTTAAAGGACAGTGGGAAGTTTCAGTAAGGCAAAGTAAAGCGATCATACAAATCTTCTTCGCGCTCGATTCAGAGCGAAATTTACTCGATCGATCGAGTTGTCAATACTTTTAGTATTGAAATTCTAATTAGATTTTCTTAATTTCGACTCGACTCGAATGCGATGACTTGGCCTTTGGCCAGTTGTGCATTTTTTTAAGGAAAAAATATAACATCAAATAAATCCTCCTCACTCTTAGCAGTTGAATTTAAAACATGTTTGTCAGATGCCCTCAGCATCTTTATGCCAGAGGTAAGAAAGTAGAATGTAGGAAAAAAAAGTTGGGATATTCTAAACAGAAAACTTTTGGCTACAAATTTAAAAACTATCAAAGATTGCAATAGGACTACCTATGGGGAAAATCTCAATGTTTAGATAAAGTAAAATTGCACGAAATAGCAACTAAAGCAAATATGGCATCTGAAAAATTGGTTTATAGTGTCCTGTGGACAATCCTGCTTACTTTGATAACTGAGCCTTCAGTGCAACAAAAGGCTTTTAGATTCTTAAGTCGACTTTCTTAATTCCTTTCAATAAATCGGCAGGAATATTTTGGCTTATTTTAGACTAAAAAACTCAATCAAACTCACCACAAAGTTCTTCTTTGACCTTCTTTTTCTTTTTTTAACAAAACGGGTCCTTTACAGGAAAATTTTGTCTAAATTTTGTCTATGTCTCTGCTGAGTAGTTAACTTAAGAAGGTCAATAAATAGAAGTAAAAGTTGCTTTAAATAAAGCTATGAACCATTGATCTATGGACGTATCTTTCTCGTACTTAGTAATACTATCGTGGATTTCAGATCCAGTGTAGCCTACCTTTTTCAAAACACTTCTGTTACTAACCATTTTTAGCATTTAAATGTTTAAATGGTTTTTAAGGCTTTACTTAAGTTTCAGCAAATTCAAAGGCACTGATCTGTAGATGCTTACAATCTAAATTTCTCTTTTCAATGGCAAAGTGCTTTGAGAAATATATTCCAAGTCAGTGCTAAGCTGAAATAAAATCAAAAGCAGAACCTAAGCTAGAGCTGTAACACAAGATATTTTATGTATTTTACAAAAGCCCCTCAGACATCTCGTTTCCAAGCTATGGCCTGAGGTTAACATCCCTTATAAATATTGCTATTTTCGCTTTTTCGACGCCATTATCTGGGGACAGTGACACGCGTTAGACCCCTGACTTACTCATAAGGACTCTTCCCATACCTCTAGTATTCTGGTCTAATATTACCAAAACATTGTGCTTATTGCATACCAATGTGTATGGCCTATATTCCTTCAACTCTATTGTATTTTTAAGGCTTATCTCTAGGATTTGCTTTTCCACTTCCTGTATCTGTTCAATGTTTCTTCCTATTTTTATTTCACTTGTAAATTGCAATTAAGTGCATACAACTGAGAGAAAATTTACAATATTTTGCAAAAGCAAAATATATTTCTTATGGGTGTTAACGTGCATTATTAAGCTGCTGCAAGCAGAGATAAAATATAAAAAATTACAACAACAACAAAATGCTTATATTTTCACCCGGCTTGGATGGCTGGCCAGCGTGGTTCAAATATTTCGCTGTTGAGTTCATAAATTGTTGCGTTGATAGTTGTGGGTGAGTCTTTGGCTTTCGAAATAAATAAAGCTGTTTCATGGGGAGCAGAAAAACAAAAAAACAACAAGAACACAAACAATGAAAAATGATTTAAATAACTGCTGGCCATTGTCCATGAAGCTAAAGTTGTTGTAATTGCTGCTTCTTTATGGTACAAAAATATTGTACTCGAGCAAAGGGTTTTAATAAATATTTTATACTTATTAAACCATAAATAAAGGCATAATTGTGTTAACAGAAACTGGGCGAAAAAGGAAAGATCTTAAAGTTTATATCAAGTTTAAACTTAATTTGTGAAATAGAAAAGTAGTTTTTTACTAAATTTAAAGTTGTCCCTGTATTTATTTTCTTTAATTTCATTTTAATTTCCCTGGAAGTGAATAATTAAACACAAATATAAAGCCCTTTTTTAATATATTTATTTTAATTTTAATTTTCTTTTAGTTTTGTTTAATTAGACTCTGCTGCTGCTACTTTAAACTATTGTTTAGCACGCCTGACTAAACGAGTAAAACTTGATTTTCAGGTGCTACAGTACGTATGATTAATGTTGATAATAAACACGCACCAGCTATGGTTGTGGTGGTAAAATATAATTTAAAAAAATACTTATTTAAGGGTAAAAATATAAAAAATGGAAATTTTCAAAGTTTGTTATAAATTAACTTATGCTTGAATAATATTTTCTTTTAAACCAAAATATTATATGATTTCATTAAAGTAAATTAAGTTGTGGTGGTTACCTTTCGTTGTTACAAATAACTCCTTTTTAATTAAGTAAAACCTTAAAATACTTATTCAAAATATATGTTTTATTTCCACAATAATATATAATGTCATGTGGTTTTCTAATAAATATTTAATTATACTATTGTCGTGTTTATTTTCCATAGAAGTTGTGGCTTCCACACACCAGTCGATTCTGTTGTTGAGTGTTGACCTATTGACATACAATTTGTCACATATAAACATTAGCGAATAGACACAGATTTAATAAATATTCGTATATTTTTGGAAATAATGTACTTAGAAAATTTAAATGAAAAATGGAAAATAATTTTTATTATGTATTTTTGTAGCCAAAAAAATTAAAACTTTAATGGCGTATATGAATTTAGGGAGGTTCAAATAAGCCCTTTCGTCCGAATGATGTACACAGACAGAGTAAAAATATGTATTTAAATTAAAAAAAGTTATAAAAAAATACTTAACTGTAGTACTAGAAGCATAAAAAAAGTCATCTAAAGCCGCAATTAGCTGATATAAGAGCAGAATCTTAAAAAACCCGGATCAGGTCCTAAGAACCATTGTCGACCAACATTAATATTATTGGTGGTAGTTTTGTTTGTTATACCTAGACAGAAATCTTATATTCTTTTGAATTGTGTGAAGGTTGCTACGGTCCATAAATTTAGTTCCATAATATTTTCGGAAAGAAAAATCTAAGAATAAGAGGGGTTTTTCTAAAACAACAGCCCTCAGAGAATGGCCCCTGCTCAATGGTGTATTATTTTGACATCCGGATAATAAGTTGCCTAAATGAGAAGAGAAGAGTAAGTGTCTGTGGATAAAAAAGTTGAAATGTAGAGAAAGATTTAAAAAAAGATATTTATGCGCCAAAATATCTGGCAGAAATTTAAATCGCAAAAGTAAAACTGGCGTCTCTACATAATACTTAAACATAAACGAAGGGTAACGCTTGCCCCATGTGATTGGTCTATTTTAGCTTGTAATTTATATTCTAGTATTTGATCAGGTTCCAAATTAAAATCAGTTGAATGTTATATTACTGATTATGGAACCACTCGAATAACCTGGCCGATGATAGATTCGAAACGTTCCCATTCTCTCCAAAATCTGGAAAAACAAAAAATAAGGAACATCATGGTCGCAATCACCGGCCAGTACCGATTTGGTACCCATGCCAACAGACTGGGATTGCCTTCAACGATACCTGCAGTAGCTGTCAGGATGCAGAGGAGGCTGAGAGTATACAGCACTTCATGTTCTTCTTTCCGGCACTAGATTCAGATAAAACACTTTGGTATCAACAGACTCGATAGCTTCTCGGGTGAAGCCAATATTTGTCTAACCAGTTTATAATACTTAATCAATGATAGCGGATAGTTCGAGGACAAGGACCCCTACGGGGCGACCATATATTAGTTATGCGAGGGTTGCAATTTATATTTTGGGATTAGAGAACAACAACAAATATTAATCATCAAAAATCACTTTATTGTTTTTAAAAATATTCCCCATAGAAATCTTTATACTTTTGCATGCGTTCGAACCAATTGCCGAAGCACTTTTGCCACTTTGATTGAGGGATCTCTTAAGCATGCATTCTGAATACAGCAACCACTTCGTTAGGTGTCGAAAATCGTTGACCACTTAGTTTGTTTCTAACGTACGGGAATCAGAAGAAGTCATTCGGTGCTAAGTCAAGACTATATGGCGGATGACTCATCAAATCTATGTTTTGGGTGCTTAAAAATGCAGTTGTTTGAACGGATGTGTGAGAGTTCGAATTGTTGTAGTGAAGAGTGATCCATCTTCGGCGGTTAGTTTTCCTGATTTATTGGAAGACAACTGGCAAAAAAATTGTTGTGTACCACGCTGAATTGACTGCTCTGCGTTGTTCTAGTAGTACGAATGCGACATGACCAGTTTTTCAAAAAAAAACTGGCGACCATTTGCTTCGTGCGAGAACAACTTTCGTTGGATTTGGCTCATCTTGAAGGCTCATACGCGTAAATTCTCGATTCATCACCTGTTAGTGCCTTTTTTCCTACTATCTTTTTCGCCAGGTATTTCAAAGGACAACACATTTACTAAAGTGGACTTTGTCACATTCCTTTACCAATTTTGGGTCCACCTGTTCTTTCTAACCTTATATAACCTAAACTTTATTACTGACTGGTTTTTCAAGTTGCAAAATAGTTTAAATATAATTGTTTTCAGTGTTTAAAAATCGTTAGTATATGCCTTAGGCTAAATATCCCCGTTTAATTTATACCAAATGTGTGCCAGGATTTTTCAAGGTGATTGAGTCAGAGTTTCATATTCGTTTAGCACTTGTCCTAAGACCCATGCCTTTGACCTTTACTTTTGTTTTGGTTAGAAGGTATTTGAGGTTAACTTGCCCTGCCCGAGTCAAAACATCTGTCTAATTTTTACAGCCAAAATACAAATTTTTGTCTTACGAGTAAGACGAAAATCAAGAATGATATGGCCAAGACCTGGTAGCATATTCACTCATAAACTTTATGGTGTTTAAAAATTTCAATTGAAAAGGTGAAGAAACTACTAACATTGGGTCTCATGCATAAAAAGTGAGCTTGAGCTCGGACTCGATTTTTTAAGTAAAAGGTGCTTGTCGTATGCATAATAAAATTTGATGCATTTGCTTTTACTCACTGCTCACGTTTGATCTCGTCTTGCTGAGTTTGAAGTAAGTTAGATGAGCTTGTGCTCTTTTTCATATGCATAAAAACAAGCTTTTGCTTCATTTTGTGAGCTCTTGCTCAAATTTTGTTGAGCATGCCTTTTAGTTGACTCGCGTACACTAAAAAGGAATAATGGCTGAATATTTTGTGCCACAAAGAAATACAAAATACTACCAACAGCGTAAAACAAATTTAGCAAGTGAGGATAAAAAATTATACAGGTTTGTATTTTTAATTATTAATTCTTTTTTTATATAATTAATAATTAAATGATAAATACATAGGTTTGATGATAGTAGCATCTGCTGGTTGGCTAATTACTTTTTTGAGGAGTCAGAAGAAACACGTGGTGGTGCCCTCAGCAACATTGATAAAATTCGACTGTATTTAAGATATTGTGCAGATCCTGGATTGCAAAATGGTATAGCCACAGATGTTGGAGTCCATCAATCAACTGTGTCGCGAACTATTGCGGAAGTTGTGAAACTTATATCTGCCAAAGCAAGCGAGAGGATAAAATTCCCGAAAGATGCAGATGAAATAAAAGATGCTCAAATGAAATTTTTTATGCGACATTTCATGCTAGCTATTTTTTTTAATATACCCTTCACATAGTGATAAGGGTATATATCAGTTTGTCATTCCGTTTGTAATTTCTTTATTATCCATTTGCGACCCCATAAAGTATATATATTCTGGATCCTTATAGATAGGGAAGTTGATATAGCCATGTCCGTCTGTCCGTCTGTCTGTCTGTCTGTGTGTCTGTCTGTCCGTCTGTTGAAATCAAGTTTCCGGAGTCAAATAAAAAGATACAGACCAGTTAATGGTGTCAAACGATTACAAATATCCCGCTTACAATCGCTATTTAAAATCAGCGAAATCAGTTCACTATTGACCGAGATATAAGCGAAAGCCCAAAACAACCCATTTTTTTTTAGGACAAAATCCGTGCATATATCCCTATATATCTCAGTAAGTATAGTCAGTATTGCCACAGAACTTGGAACGGATACTCTTAAAGTAGGCACCTAAATAATGGAAAAATTTTTTTCAGATAGAATCAGGGGAAGGTGTATTTTTCCTACAATTCCACAAATTTGGTGAAATATTTTATGCGCTATATCTCGTAAACTATAACAGCTATCGACTTAACATGTTCTACAAAAAGTAATTGTATGCTAAGGGCTACACTTTAAAGAAAAATTTTTTTGAGTGGGGGCAAAAAAAGGGGTAGCTCCCATACAAATTAACGATTTTTATGAAATATTCGATACGCTATATTTCGGAAACTATAGCAGATATCGGAATCAAATGTTCTACAAAAAGCAATTGAACAACAAGGCCTACGCTTCAAAGAAAAACAATTTTTTTGGTGGGGGGTTAAGAAGGGGTAGCTCCCATACAAATTAAAAATTTTTATAAAATTTTCGATACGCTACTTCTGGAAAACTATTACAGCTATCGACCTCGAATATTCTACAAAAAGTAATAATGAAATAATTCATACATTTTGGAGAAACATTTGGAGAAGAGCAGGGGGACTAGAACATCCCATAACATTTAACAAGTTTTATTAACCTTTAAATATGAATAATGTCGAAAACTTTTACAACTCTCGACCTCAAACCTTATTCACCTATTTCTATTATTCATACGAACGTTAAAATTTTGTATAGTTTTCTATGGACTTTAAAACTCGCACAAGGTTTTTTATTATATTATTTGCAGTACAAAATTACTCGGCTGGGTATATTTAAAGACCAATGTGAAGGGTATATAAGATTCGGCATAGCCGAATATAGCGCTCTTACTTGTTTTATTATATTTTTCTCCGTTAATTCAATGGCAAATTTTTCCTTAATTTCTGTTACACATGTTTCTATTGTTTGTTTTTTTTTATTTTAAATGCTTGGTAATTGATTCGTTTCTAGTAAATATTTGTTTTGTTTTAGCTTTTCTACTAAAAATTTAGAAATGTCAGTTTCTATTTTATTATTATTATATGATTCTACTTCACTTTCACTTGACGACATGTTTGCACTTTAATAACAATTATACGTTTGATCTCCCTTTGCTCAAGTAATTGCAATTGGTTTGAACTCATTTTTATGCATACGAAATTGAGCAAAAGCTGTTGCTGTTTGATTGAACTCGACTTACGAGCAATTGCTCACATGCTCCAACTCAGCGCTTTTACTCGTTTTTATGCATGAGACCCATTATCTTCATCACTTTTCCCTTAACAAGTTTCAAATTTTGTTTACTATTTTTCTCAGATCTAAAAGGACTTTGAAAATCTCCGATTATAGGTTTTAGTTTGAGTTGAACGGGCTGGCCCTGAAAACCCACATAGATCCCTTTGATACTTAAATGTTAGCAGACATAAAGAAGCAATAAACTTGGGCCACCAGTATAAAAAGGCATGAACTGTTATTAAAATTATCTGTTTTAACTCACGTCTTGGGCCTGAAACTGTCTCAAAACAAATTAAGTGGAAACCTTACAGCCTTATGGTCATAAGTTTTCCACAAAAATCTATAAGCCCTTCACAAAGAGGCATATACCTAGAATGCTTATGCTCGGACTCGCTCAGCAGAAAAAAGCCCCTGTTATGGAAATAAAATAAAGCAGCAATTTTCGTTGCTTTTTGAAAATAGGACCTCCAGCTTACCTTAATTTATCCACCATCCCATTAATATCCCCTTGTCCACGAACCGACTAAATGTGCACTTACCTTATGGCAGGTAGGGTGAGCAAAAATCGCTTTAATCGTCCCCTTAATATCAATTTTAATATATTAAACAGAGAATTTTTAGCTTGGGAGGACAAGGCAAACCCATCGGCTGAATTCGCTGCTCTATCAAGAAGATATTGCAAAAATAAGAAAGCTTTTAAGGCCCTTTGATATTCAGTTCACCCAGAAGATTACAGCTTCGAACATGGAACCAGTCGAAAGCAAGTTGTTAGTCCTGTGATATCGGCAAATGCTTCTAATAATTCTGGTATGTCCATATAGCATCCCCTTACATAGCTGTTTACCCATAACTTAAATATTGAATATTGTTTCTCCTATACATACACAATTGCATTATACGAGGGTAGAAAAAAAAATGTGTGTTTTGAAATCACATCAACCTTTTTATCCTTTCAAAAAAATACTCTGAAATTTTGTTTTTCCAAATTTTAAACAATACTTTTTAGATTACCCGCGCTTAAATACATTCGTATTTAAAATTTGTTTTATTACCTACAGTTTTAAAATGTTTTTGTTAATTATATTTAACTTTAATCTCTCTGTAACACTAATTTCCCTTAATCCTTTTTGCAATGAATGAGACACAACTACATGTAATTATAAATAATAATATATTATGACCATGTAGTTCAATTATTCTCTCCAACTTATCTCTTTTGCTGCAATTATTTACAAACATTTTATAACAAATGATTTTTCATCTATTAGGATTACATCTGTCCATTCATCCCTCCATCCTTTCTGTCAATTGCAATTTCATAAAATATACAAAACAATTTAGTTCCTGTTTGTTATTTGCAATTTGCATAAATTACGCCAGAAATAACAACGTTCTCTAATGCAAATTTGTTATTGAGCCAAAGAGGAGTGAGTTGGCTTTTAGTTAATTTTTAAACAGGATACCCACACATATAAGCGCATATATCCTTTATACATTGTGCTATGGCTTATAAATTTTTATTTCATGTTACACCTGTTGTTGCATGCATCAGTTAGGTGTATTTGGTTACCTGAATAGAGTTTAATTTAGTACAATTTAAAGGCTGTTTTTAAATTGTTGATTAGTTTTGTGATAGAAAATTTACAACAAAAGTTTTGTTATTTTAGCCTGCTGGTTGTGGACAAGTTTTTGCTAATAAATTTTAATATTGGATAATATAGCAAGGATGCGTTAAAATCTTCAATTTAAAGGGGTTTTTGTAATTTATTAAAGAAACCAAAACATTTTATTTTTTTTGCTTTTTAACTTTGGAAAACGTTTTGAAATTTGATAAAGAAGGATAATATAAAAAATAGAGAATCAGATTAAAACTTTATATAAATTTCATATAAATCTCTAAGGATTTTATTAAATGGGATCAAAATAAAAACTCAACTTGACCTTATTTTAGTCAGGTAGAACAGGCAGCCGTTAAAAGAAACGATACAGCTCACTTGAGTCTGCTTAGTTCGGTCCCTCTCTTTTACCTAAAAAGTCATATAGAAGGACTAGAGATGATATAAAAGAAGAAATTTAAAGAATGATAAGAAAGGAATTATGAAACAGACTTATCAAGGCATCTAGTGGGAATCGAACCCAGAACTCCCATACTGATAGACTTGTGCACTTACTACCGATCAGCCAGGGCACCCTGGGCCTATCTTATTTTACAGGATGCTTGAGTGGAGGAGCACACGGAAAAAGCAGGTTAACTGAAGGCGTCCGAAGAGCTCGCAGATAATTGCAGGGCTGTGTATACCTGCTGCCCAACGCAGTATTTCTACAGCATCGTTTGGTGTAATTTTGAATTTGAAGCTGAGTATGACTGCTAATGAAAATTGCTACTTTCTAGGTCCTTGTCCGGAATACACAAGATGCACATCTTCTTAACGGATGAATGCAAAACGGAAAGAGTTTAGTAAAATACTTGGTATCAGGGATTTCTACAAAAATCCTTTAACTGTCGTGTATTCAAGCTAAATCAGAAACGAGTCTTTCCTTGTTCTTTCTGTGATAACCTCACCTATCTCTGTTAACAGGTTGTGCCTCTCAGTTGCTCGAGCGTTTTACGAATCTTCTGGTAAACTGTATACCATGGATTAAGTGCACATTTACTGGGCTTAAAGTCACAGGCGTTTTGAGTGGAGTAAAGGAGCTAAGTGTTTTCTTTTCTTGCTAAAAAAGCAATATTTTTTTGTAATGTACTTCAGTTCTTCACTAAGTATATGGGCTCAGCTGTATTTTTTAGAGCCAGGAAAGTCTAGGATTGTAACTCTTCGTTTTAAGTCTACCTAATATTGTGGAGACATTCTGATTTGGATGACAACGAAGCTTTTACAGTATTTGTAAATTTGTTTGTTTGCCTCTTTTTGATATAATAACCAGCACTCAGGGGATGACCCCTACACACGCATGGCATTGTGCTGCTGTCAAGCAAATAGGTAATGGAAAGCAGGATAGTGGTAGTCGTGTTTGTGAAGATTTTATTTAAATTAATCGATATTAACTTTGAGAAGCTTATTCCACATACGAATTGTGCGAATAAAGCACGATTCTGCCTGTAGTAGGTGGTGCTTTTCATTGGCCAGTCGCCCACAGATGGGTGTGCTTTTTTGAAAAACATGTATTTCTTTTAAAGCTATGGGTTTCAGGAACAAGTTTCCTGATTTCTTCAGAGCAAATTTAATTATATCGATATAACAGTGAGACACATCTCTTTTTCTCGTTTGCGACATCTGTCTTTCTACTAACAGTTTTATCTTTTGATAACTTTACTCTAAATAATTTCAGGAGGAGGCGGACAAAATCCATACAGATTTTTGGGTTAAAGTGACACACATCCTATGTTTGTTTCTTTGGGGGGATAACTCCACATAACATCGGCAAAAGTCTAGCTGCAAAAGTGAAGAAAAAATTATGCAAAGCTTAAGAAAAAAAAGTTTTGGAACACGTTGATGCTTTTTTTCTTTTTGAATGTTTTATATTTGACATTTAGAACATTGCGTAAAAAGATGTCAAATATTGAGCCGATGCAGAGTGAAAAAATGTTTTAATTTTTATTTGGGATGAAAAGTATTCCCAGGAAACACACCAGCAGCTGAAAAGAGGATGGGCTGGGCAGCAACACACTTGATGCTTTCGGCATTAACATTTACAAGAAGGTATTTTAATACTTTATGGTCCTTCGATCCGACATATTAAAAATATTTTAATATAAAAGTTAATTACAAATAGGAAACAGAATAATTAAATATGGAAAATACTCTGAGAATAACTATTAAACTACTTTTTACTTTCTTCATAACTTTATAACCTGCTTCAACAAAATTTTTCTAAAAATATTTTTCTTTTAAAAAGAATATTATTAATTGAAATTGTCAGAAAAAGAACTAGAATTAGAATTTTTATTGGTTTGCTGCATTTGAATCAATGTATACTATATGTTTTAAAAGTATTAGTTCAAGCACCACTGCTATAGACTTATATCCTTTTTATCCTTTTCAAAAACCATTACATAGATTTTATTTCCTTTTTGTCTGTGTGGCTGCCAGTTTGTTTTACTCCATATCCTTTTTTATTGTTTGCAGCATTGTAGATGTATATAATTGTGTTGGCAGTATTTTTTTATTTCTTTTTTTTAGGAGAAATCCTAAATCTGCGGTTATTGAGTGTCATTGAAAAAAGAGTAAAATGAAAAAATCCACAAAAAATAATTTTAAGCTTTTAGTACTCGGATATTTGAATTTGCAGTGGTTCATTTTGTTTTTGTTTATGGCGGATTTGTGGCCAACTGAAGTTTTTATTTTTTTTTTTTTTGGATTTAGTTTATTATTACAATATAGAGCTCTAAAGCACTGACCAACCGACCAAATAAATATTTAAAAAAAAATCATAGATTCAATTATTCAAATACTTTGTGTTATTTCGGTTAAAGAACTAAACAAAACATTTTCAATATTTCGAATGCAGAACATGTGAATGGTTTATGTTAGTTATTTCCGTTTTATAAACTATTGATAGATTTTTGGTAAACTTTGTTATTATTAGTTTTTTTTTAAGAAAAACAATTAATTTTTTATTCATCACTTGCTTAGGTTTAAATTCCTTAAATAGTTTGGATTTTATCAAAAAAAGGCAAAACAAGGATGTATCTCAAGTTAAGTAATTAACAGGTTATAGTCTAGGGAAGACAAATAGCCAAATTAATGGTATGAATTTTTATTACTTGGACTATATTCCCAAATTCGGTTTTGATACTTAACTTGAATTATCTACTATCTAAGTCTTTCTTATATTGATTACCTCAAGGCTGTAATCTTGGAAGGACTTAAACTCGCATTCACAAACAAATTTGGAAGAAACGTGGCTTAGTGATCAGGCTGCCGAGATTATATTTTATTGTCCCAGCGTGAACATACAGTTTGCTTCGTAGCGCATGAGTTCCCGATAGTGAAATATATCAGGCCCAACAGCCTTTTAATCCTTCGGTACAACCCACTAACTGCAATCAACGCTAGCCCCACGTCCTGATCATTTAAAGATCTTGCAGAGTAAATAAATATTGAATATGAACCACCAATTAATTTATATTTCGATCTGTTTCGCTTCTTTTTAAACGTGTATGCCGTTAATTTTAAATATTTGGGCCACCCTAATATACATAGGTTGCTTCCAACAACAAAAATTAAGTAAAATAGAAAAATAATATGTAAAAACTATAGAATTTATATAAAACAAAAGCCACGGTAACATTTTAGATTGTAACAGGTACAACAAATATAAAAAATCTAAACTAAAAGAGAAAGGAAAAATCCAACAATGACAACGTACTAAAACTGTCATTAGCATTTAAAAATATTGGCAGTTTAAGAGTTTGCCACACATGGTTTTAGTAAGTGTTTTTGCTGTTGTTTCATAAAACACTGGGATAAGGTAAAATGTAATACAACACATTGCAATTAACATGCAAACACTAACGAACAACAGAGTCTAATTGAAGGTTTTTTTATAACCAAGAATTAAAAAAAGATGTATGTCCTTGATGGACAAACGATACTATAAGCCCACCACAAAAAATGTTTATAGGTTATGTCATTTGAAATATCCGTAGAAAATGTATTCCAGTTAAACTGCGCCAATCACTTTTGCATGCATTTTATTGGGTTTATTGTTCTTTAACAGCAGCTAAGGATTTTTTGCTACTCTAAACCCTTTGCACTAAACAACAACAAAGCCATTTATTTTAACCACAATTAGTTGTTTTAAATAAAAACCAACAATTAAATTCAATAGATTCCAGCCAGAGTTGCCAGAGATTTATTTAATTTTGGAGACGGGCTTCTTAAAAAACAATTCGTGCAAAAATATGATACTAGTACTGAATGAAAAGTTCTAATGAGGAGTTGTAGCGGGCTACGAAAATGCATTTCGCTTGACTACTGTCGAGAAAAAAAGCTTTTTCAAGATAATTCTTCAACAAAAATCTTATAAAAATAATAAACCAAAAAATTTGATTAACTACAGAGTGTCTGGTGGCAAATTTATATTTTTAAATTCGATTATTTCAAAAAGTAATAAACGATGCGAAGGAAAGGGGCGCCGTTGAAATTATCGATTATGTGGATTTCTCAGTCACAATGTCGCAGTGGTCGAGTGAGCATCGCTCGTTTGCTTAAGAGTAGTGATTCTTACGTAGTTGCTCGTCGACAGTTTTGTTCAAAGTTCGTTATTCGGCGAATACGTGATAAACCGTGTAAATTTAATTTGTTCGTGGGTACAAAGACTCCGCGCAAATGCTTTTGCTATGAATGTCCCACGGCCAGAGCACAGTCGATATTAAAGGACTCTCGAAAACATTGAACTGGTTAAAAGCAGTTTACATAAAAGTCAGTTACTTTCGATATGGAAAAGAGCAGCCCTGCTGGGACTTCCAAAAGGGATTATTTATGAAATTTGAAAAAAGTATCTGAAGTAACATCCTTTTAAAATTCAAATCGTTGAAGAAATAAAACAAAATGACTTTGATTTACGCAATAATTTTTGTGAACGATGTTGAAGCGTTTTTACACTGTTAATCCCTTTTTCTGGAGCGACGAGGTTCATTTTCAGCTTAACGACCACTTAAACAAGCAAAACTGCCAAAAGTGGTCTCCGAAAACCTACAATTTTTGATTGAAACATTTAAAACTATTGCAGCACCCCAGGGTAACTGTTTGGCGTGCTTTATCCAGGCATTCTCAAGACCAGGTGACTAATGTAAACGGTAAAAATTATCGACTTTTTACCCACTTGGTTTCAACAGGATAAGGCGACTGCACACACAGCCAGAGCTTCGATATATTTTTTTCGAGATAATTTTTCCTAAAAACTCATTAGTCTCTTTGGGGGTATCCCATTACCACCGAGTTCGCCCCATATAACTACCATGGATTTTTTATGTTACGGGTTATAATGGCAGTCCCTTATCTCTCTGTGACTTTAAATATTGGACCAAATTTACTGCGCCGTGTGCCGCAGAGGGACGGTGGAAGTTTAAAAGAAGTCGGTGAGGCGAACAAATTCCCTTTACATTTTCCATTTCATACCTGTTAAGTGAGAAAAAACATCGGCATTTTTCCTATCTAAAAGCTGTGCTGTGGCACAGAAAATTCCTTATTAATTTTTTATCTTTCCTGCATACCCTGGAACTGCTTTTTACCGCAACCCCGATCCAATAGAGACGTATTTATAAGTTTGAGTGGTCCCTCAGCATATTTATTACTTTGTTCAATTAAGGTTTCTTCACTTTCAGGTCACCCTAGTAGATTCTTGTCACTCTTCCACTATTTAAATAAAAGGCTTTGGGTCCTTTAGAAAAGCTGTCTGTTGTTCGCTTATTTTAATAGCAAGACTATTCGTTTGCGTCAAACCAGAACTTTTAATTTTAGCACAGTTCAGTAAGCATTGACCTTCACCTAAGGTGTACGATCAGACAACCCTATAGGGTCTCCTCATAGCCCCCTAGTGCCACCAAAAATCGTTTAAATCTGAAATTGTTTACAGAACTGACTGGTAAAAATATCTGCTTAAACGATAAAATACAATTTATATCTTATTTTGTACTGGCTTGCAGGAAAACCTATTTAGAGGTTTAGTTCTAGAGATTAAGTGTAAAAAGCAAAACCTAGATCTGGCCGCTTTAAGGTAAAAGAAAAATTTTAATGAAAACTTTAAAAACAAGTGACAAAGCATAAGGAAAGGAAAATTACGTTTAGAAAAAACTAAATTAATTACAAGCAATAATGGTAACGAATTCTTTGTGTTTGAGTTTACTTTCTGTTTCCTATCATTTAGATTTCATCCACATTCACTAATGTTGTGCCATCCTTTCTGTACTTTTAAGCCGGAATAATAAATCTTTGTGTTAGTTTTCATCATTGTTTTTTTATTTATCACAGCCCAATAGGAATTTTAACAAAATAATCAAAAAATAGAAAACTCGAAAAATATGATTTTAAAATTTCAAACCTATTTGTATCTCAATCCCCTTTGACTAACGATTTATGCCTCTAGTAAACGCTTCCTATTAACAAGTAAAAATTTTCTTTAGGGTTTGACTCTTTACCATGCTTTTCTCTTTTTAAACACATTTTTAAATTGTTGTGATAACCATATGTTTGTAACAATAATTTTGTATATGTAAAGCTTAAGCGAAATCTGTTTTCACATGAAACTCGAAAAACATACATTTTCTCTTAACCCCGGGAAAATGTAATAAAAGCTAAAATCAGCTTAAAAAATATTTAAAGAAAAAACGAATAAACCACAACAAATATCTAACTTTATACAAGTTCCATACACCATCAGGAAGAAATTTATACATGTTTAAACATTTAAGGATCATCATAAATATAAAAAGTATAACAAAGCTGCCAACAACAAATCGTTGTAAATGTAGTCCCACATATGAGAAGCAATACATAAGAGTAAAGGATTGACTAAGATTGTAAGATTATCATAAAAAAGCAGTAAAAATTTTAGTTAAAACGAAAGTATTAGAATTAAGTAAATAAATTTAAATTTATATTTGTCGAAAGACAGATTGAGTAAAAGATTTAAATATATTGAACTTGGGAAGGGATTTTAGGGAAATTGATGTTAAAGCTGCTGTTCGGAAAAAAATGTTTCCGTTTTAGTCCTGATTTAAAGGGTCCTGCTGCATATTTTTTTAAAGAGTAGTTAATGTGTTTATGCTGCGCTTATAAAGGCTTAGGATAAAAAATATTTTTCAGAAAAATTTTCTAAGAGTTTTTTGACGGCACCTTGCAAAAGTTTTGGGCGACATTGCCTTAAAAACTATTATTTACAATTCTGAGACCTTTAACGGTACCATTTCCTTTCCATTCGAGAACCACCATCTACCATTTAAGTTTGGTCTTTGTCCAAAGAATGTCATGCAGCAATCTCATTTCATACTTTTTTAAAACTTGAAAAAAATTTCAAAAAACACAATTTTTTAATTTAGGCAGAATATGAAGGATAGTACAGTAGCAATTGGCCCAGAAATAAATCTTGAGTTACTGTATCTTTAACAAAGCCAAGTGGAAGACCTGGGCTTATTGGAATACACGATTCAAATCTTGGGTGCCCTTAAAACCACAGGCCTGTATAAGATTTTAATTCTCGGGCCATTAAGCATTACGAAATATATCTTTACACTATTTTGGATCATGTTTAGGCATGTCCTCTTCAAAGGTATGTTCCTTAGATGTAAAAAAAGGTGAAGGTAAATTGTTTACCCAAGTGAGCCATTATAGGCAAGTCAAAAGCGAAGAAGTTGAGTCCTAACATCTTATTGTATTATATGCTTAAGACGTAGGAAAGACTCATTAATATTTATCTTAGAACTTAATTGATAAGTATATACGGCATAGGTGGACAAAGATAAGCCTCTTAAGAGGGCACTATATGATAGGGTTTCTTCTATAAAGAATGCCCTGCATTATAATAAATATACACTGGTGAGGCCTTTAACAATGTGCAGTTGAAATCGATAGATAAGGTTATTAGAAACCTAAGAGTCCAATAATTTCTTATCATATGAATAACCTCGTTGTTCAGGGTCAGGGCTATAAATTATTAGCAAGGAAAACTCGATAAGTGTTTAATCACAAAACGGACATCACAAAACTCTACTCTACAAAATAATAATGATAAACAGAGCATTGTTATATATTCAGGCGATGTGGCCACTCTGCTTAAAGTAAAATTTGATTCCACGATCAAACAGCTTCAGCAATCGGCATTGTGAGCACCCATCAAAAAATTATTTGGGCTTCAATCCTGATAACTTATAAATAGTTTTCTTCACCAGAAAGTACAGAATTGGGTATTTTAGAACTAAGAGTTATTTTAGCATTTTGGACCTAGTCTAATCTGGTGGATTAAATTCTTGATGAATTTTTCTTGATTTGTGGCCGTACATTGACAACAACACGGCAAATATTGTCCTCTGAATGCTAAGTCGCTTCTTTCTTAACGACTTAGGCTAAAAAGTTTATATATTTCCATAGCAAATAGTTTTGCAGCGTCAAATTTCACGGAGGTCAATTCACGGGTCCGAAACGTGAGACTATGCGGTTACAAAATGGTTTATTTAATAAATTAAATTTCGCACGAGCTGTGTGGCTTGACGTGTCGATTGTTAAAACCACAGCTCCAGAACATCATGGTTGTTTATTTAATGAACGAAAAACTTAGCAATTATGGCTCTATAGCAGTCATTATTGACGGATAAACTGAATCGTGTCTTCCTATGCATTACGCTCTACGACGTCTCTATGAAGGCATATTATAGTTTAGAGTAGACCTGCTTGGAAAATGTTCTATAATAAATCGATATAATTGCATTGAGGGACTATTATTTAAATCGAAAAATACATTAAATTTGCCTGATGCGTATTTTGAACAGAACAATGATTTTTAAAATAAATTTACACAATATTGAAGTGTTGTACTGGTGTCATGCTATTGTTTGATTATGTTGAAATATCAAACCAAAATAAACATCAATCATTTGACAGCTGATAAAATGGCTGCCAGTTAAGAAGTGTTCCCAAATTTAAAAAGATTCTAATGGTTACTAGAAATTAAGTCTGACTGGTGGAGTCGGATCTCGAAAAGTCTACACTAGCAGAAAATGGAAATGGGTTTAAGGATTTAGGTATAGGTCAGGAATGGGATATGCTCTATATGATCACAGATTTAGGTTTTGCTACAACACCATGGCTAATAAGAGAAGTTAGAGTAATCCGATAGTCCTTTTAAAAGGTATGCAGTTTTCATTGACGGATCACAGATAGATGTATGCACTAAAACCGACATCTATATTATGGAGTTGAGCACCAAATTGAACTTAAAACTTTTTGATTATTTGAATCTGTTGCAGGCAAGAATGTTGACAATTTTGAATTTAATCGATCTTAGAGTGGAATATTTTGAAAGGAGTAGATTACTTTAACTAAAGTATATTGCTGACACAACTTTAAGCTAATTGACAGGCCCTTAAAGGCTTTGTGGTGGAAGATAATTATAAAAGGTCCTGTGGTGAAACGATAAAATACCTTCACGTCAGACTATGTTTAATTCCAGGACATTGCAATGGTATTTCCCTTAGAGTGCCTTAACCCACTTAATTTGTAGGAAGGGGTCCACCAGATCAGTAATAAGTGATTAAAATAGAAATATTAGGACTTAGACCGAGGATAAGGATTCGGACCGAGTGCAAAAATATGAGATAGAATGTCTAACATCACAGTATTTCTTAAATCAGCTGGAAATGTGTTTTTGGGTTCACAGAAAAGCTTAAGATTAATTTGTTATTTAATACCACCATTCATCGCTTAGTTTAAGCATGGCACTGACCTTTATAAAATACGATGGTTTAACCAGATCAATCCGAAAATTTCTAATTCTGAGGTCATTTTCAATTTATCTGTTAAAGAATGTTCTGGTTATATGTTTTTAGAGCAAAATGTTTCCAGCTGTGACTTTGTTAAGAGTTGCCGTTGTTTTTTTAGTTGATGTTTTACTTGGTAACACATTACACCAGTTATAAAACTGGACTAATTCTTTTCTATACAACTTCAAAACTAAACTCTTTAAACATGATTTAAGACTTTTTCTAATACCTGGACCTTAAATATGTTTTTTTAAATAATTCCAAAAAGTATTTGATTAATTAAGGCGATAATTACGATTTGAAATCCATGATATGTCTTCATCTCTTACCCTGAAATCAACTATCACTCTAAAGTCACCAAAACCTCAAGGAGTTTGCAAATTTGTTTTAATGTTACATTTCCAAAAACAGAGAGACACAAACGAATGAAGAACTAGGGGCAAATTACGGTATTCGATTTAAATCGAAATTCTACTTGACCGATTCTTTTATTTTATGAATTCTAATAAGAATTTTTAAATTTCGATTCGAATCGTAATTTGTCCCTTGTTCTACCTTTAGTTACTGTTCCTTGGAATTCATGTTACTCTGTTTTCAAAATAAATATAAAAATATCTTAAATATGTTAATTTCAACACCCTCTGTTACACTTGTGGCCATTGAAATGTGCGTAAGAACTTGCAAGAATAACTGTTAAAAGCAAAAAACATACAGTTACATTTACAATCAAATGTATATTTACCAACATGTAGATTAAAAAAAAAAGAAAACAATAAAAACAACATCAAATTCGTTTGTAAAACGATATATTTCTATTTGGAAAATGCAAATGTTACACTCATAGAATTTGTTTAGTTTTAATTGCAAGTTTTATTTGTTATAGTTTAGTAAAGAATGGTTTATAGGAATGATAAGCTTTTAGTTGAAAAATAGTATAATAAACCTGGTTTTATTTCTATTTTTTTTTTTTTTTTTTTGTGAAATTCTGATCCATTCACTGTTTTAGCATATTATACAAACTTTTTTCCTTGAGGCTATTTAGAAACTTGGAATTGATATGTTTTTTTGCATGCTTTTTCAAAGCATTCCTTGGAGGAGTTTTGCCACATTAAGTCAATATACCACCAAGTAACATTAACAAATGGAGAAAAGCTACTTTAAATGATATTTTAGCCAACAAAAGCGCTCAGAGCTACGACAAATATGTGAAGCGGCACTAATGTTGAACAAATGTAAATTTCAACTAACAACCAAAATCTTGCTATTCTCGTCACTTACCTGCTTATGTACATAAATTAAATAAACCAAACAGAAAAGTGTGATGATGTTAACAATCCAAATTCAAGGCAGTGATTCCTTCAAAAAAAAGTTTTTAATACAAGAAATGAATTTTCAATTGTTACGTACCGTTGATTTGGAAATCATCATATATAATTCCGTTGTTTAAAAGTGGCAGCAAAATTGAAATACCTAACTATCGGTGCATTGCTAAGCTGAGTGCTATTCCCAAACTTTTTGAAAAAATTTTAACTGACAATATATACTATCAAATTTCTTCAATGTTGTCGCCGTGTCAACATGGTTTTTGTAAACGTCGTTCTACAACGACTAATATTTTGGAACTAACAACTATTATAAATGAGGGTTTCAGATACAATATGCAAACTGATGCCATCTACACAGATTTTAGTAAAGCTTTTGATAAAGTAAACCACGATCTTTTACTTAACAAATTGTCATTAATGGGATTTACGGATAAAACAATTAAGTGGCTAAGTTCTTACTTGTCTAATAGAACTCAACAAGTTAAGTTCGGAAATGCTACATCTATTCTTATTGAGGTTCCTTCTGGCGTTCCGCAAGGTAGCCATCTTGGCCCCATCTTATTTACCTTATTTATAAACGATCTTCCTTCAGTCATACAGCACTCTAATACATTGATGTATGCTGATGATGTAAAAATTTTTCGTTCTATTAATAATCCTGAGGATCAATTTTTACTTCAGTCGGATATTGACAAACTGGTCAATTGGTGTGATATAAACTTAATGGAACTAAATATAAAAAAATGTAAACATATGTCCTTTTTTCGAACTAAAAAATTTGATTTATTTTATTGCGTTAATGGAAATAAACTTGATAAAGTTATAAACTTTCTTGATCTTGGTATTTTGCTTGATCACCAATTAAATTTTCGTGACCATATTTCGTTAATTGTTAACAAAGCAAATGGTGTACTTGGATTTATGAAGAGATGGAGCAAAGAATTTTCAGATCCTTACATCACGAAACAATTATACTCATCTTTAGTCCGACCTATTCTAGAATATGGATCAGTTATATGGGATCCTTACTATAATATTCATATCGACAGTATTGAATCCGTACAAAAGAAATTTTTAATTTTTTGTCTGCGTGGCCTTGGATGGAATTCTCTTTTACTACCCCCGTATGAAAGCAGACTCTGTCTTATAAAACTACCAACTTTGAAAAGTCGACGTTTAATGTTGAGTTTTTCGTTTGTGCTGGGCCTAATTCAAGGAGATGTAGATTCTGTGTTCCTGCTAAGTAAACTTACTTTTAATGTTCCATCTAGACCAACTCGAAACTTCCGTCCTCTTAGCATAAAATACTACAGATCTAACTATGCTAATAATGATCCGTTTCGTCATATATGTGAAAACTTTAACAACTACTATCACCTTGTTGGCCTAAATGAAAGTAAAGAAATTGTAAAATAAATTTAATTTTGTATTTGAATCGCTAATTTTAAAATATCTTGTCTTCTTTTTTTCTTTGAACTTATAATTATCTCACTTTAGTCTGTAAGGATTGTAATCTATAGACAATAAATAAATAAAATAAAAAAAAAAAAAAAAAAATGCCATTTCAAATACCTACTTCTATAGTGAATTGCAAATGTTTGTGAAACACTGATGTACATACATATGTATGTGTTAACAAGTAAATCTTATTAGCATATGGATTTCTATGTGTGTGTGTGTGTGTGTGTGTTTGTGCTAGCAAATATGTAAATAAATCCGGAATGTAACAAAGAATTTGTAAAGTAAACGTTGGCTTATAGAAATTTTAAATTCTTTACAAAAATTATTTATTTATTAAATATTTTCTTTTACTTATGATTTCAAATAAGATTATGTTCAATTTGATTTTGTAACATATAAATGTGCAATAACAATTGTTTAACTTTATTATGATTTTGGAAAATTTGCTTTGGAACAAGTGTTTCCCTTCAAAGGAAATATTTTCATAAAAAATTTCTAACACATATTGGAAGCACATAAAAATTTACTTTTCCGGCCAAGAGTGAAAAAAGAAAGTAAATAAACTTGATTATTTGGCAGCTGCTTAGAGTTTTATAAAGCACAACAGCAGCATACATACACACACACACACACACACACACAAATACCCACAAATACCAAAAGTTTTGGGAAAATTTTTTCCTTCACAAGCGATAATCATTGATGAAAATGTTGATAAAGATGTTTTTATCATCATTAAGACGGGATACTTCTACTGTACGTTGCTGTTGAAAATATCAAATGTGTCTTTCATTTCATTTTTCCTTCAGCGAACTTATCTAAAATAAACACAATAAATATCCTTAAGAAACCATATGAAATTGTATCTGGGAAATGTTGTTTAAATTGCAAAATCAGCATTAGTTACTATCAGTGCTTAAGATAGAATACAAGTTGCTAATGATATTGAATTTTCAAAACCTTAAGGGATTTTATTTTTCTTTAGCACAACTTGTTTACATTTTAAAAGGCTTTGGATAAAGAAAAGATAATTAAATACGTTATATTGAATGTAACACAAAAACGTTTACTTTAAAATTAAATTTTGATTTGAAACACCAATGCCTGTTTGTCAGTTGAGTTTATTCAAATTTCGAAAACAGTTTAAGTTTGGGAAAATTATTACTTAAAAAAAAATGTTAATAAACTTATCAGCCCCAGCATTTCAAGGCAATTTGCAGGGGTTTAAAATATTTTTTTAAGCCAAGACAAGTAAAAGCGCTTAAATCGGCTGTTTTGAATTTCATACACCCTTCACATTGGCCTTTCAAAACCCCGAACCTTTTTGGATTTTTATTAATTTTTATTTTATGAAATATTTCTATTTTTTAAACAGTGGTCGGTGTCATATTTAAACCCTTTTAGGGTGACTACGGGTAAGTTGTAGGGATTTTTATTCTAATTTCTTCAAACTTTTATGGCAACCCCCTTAGGGGTTGGATGTAAATAGTAAGTATGTTCTAGAAAAATGTTGCCATGAAAAATGGGTTGGGGTTCGCTATAAATTTGACCCATCCACGGGCACTCTGGAAAGTGTAGGAGGGATTGTTTACAATTTTCAAACTTAGTTTGAAAACCCCTTAGGTGATGAAGACAGAGGGTAAGTATGTTCTCTGAACATGTTTGGGAGAAAAAGCTAATGGAGGTCGATCCTACACTTTATTTTTATAAGGCCGACTCTGAGGAAGTTACGGGCGTTTTTACATTACTTTTGTAAATTTTGTTTGGCAACCCCCTTAGGTGATGGAGATGGGGGGGTGGGTAAGTATGTTTTAGGAATATATTTGAGAGGAAAAACTAATGGGCGTCTGTGATAGATTTTATTCCTCTAGGGGAGACTCCAAGGAAGTTGTAGGGGGTTTTACCTTAATTTTATTCAAGTTTTGTATGGAGACCATGTTAGTGGCTGGAAAAAAAAAGAGTAAGTATATTCCACAAAACTGTTTGGGAGAAAAAAATTGATTGGGGCCGGTCTTACATTTGATCTTTGTAGGAGCACCCTGAAAGAGAGCGATTTATTTAAACCTATTTTTTTTATGACAACCATGTTGAGGGGAGGAAATAGAGTGTAATTATGTTTCACAAAAATGTTTGTGAGAAAAAATTAGTGGAAGTCGGTCTTACATTGCATCCGTGTAAAGGCAACTTCGGGTAAGGTATAGAAGTTTTTATTTACAAATTTTAAAGAAATGAACAAAGATAGTCTTGGTTTTTGGCATATATCTCAGTCAGTTGTCAAGTGATTTTTTTTGGTCGCGAAAGAAATTTTTTTGCAGATATTTTTGATAGTTTGATGCCACCTACGGGTCTATGGGAATTTGGGGGGCTTCAAAAAGGTGATTTAAATCCTAACACGGACAGACGGACATCGCTATTTCTACTTGCCTATCTATAAGGACCAAGAAAATATATACTTTATGGGATTGCAGATTGATATTAAAGAAATCAAAAATTAAATAATAAACTTATTTATACCCCTATCACAACATAAACCTAGTGATCAAATGTTGTTTATGTTTTACAAAATTTTGTGATTGATGAATATATTTTAAAAGTCGACTAAGCTGAAGTTTTTTTTTTAAATAAATTCTTTAACACAACATGGATAATTGACCAAGCGATGAAGTAAAAGAAAAACAAAACAAGTTAGTTTATCAAATAAACCCAAAATCAACTTTAATAAATTCATTACAAAAAATTTTGCAAAAAAAACAACAAAAATCCCAAATTTAGCAATTTTTCTTATGAAGTAATTCAAGTAGTAATCGTTCACTATGGCTGGTCGATGGCTTAACAAATACACACACCAAACACGTAATGGTTTATGACCCACTCTTGGTTATAGCAATCAAACCAGCTGATTTCTTGGCAAATATTTTTTTTAAAGCCACAAGAGATTGGGGATTGTTATAATAAGCCCTCTCTTTGAGGAAGCCCCGTAAAAGAAATCTATGGGAGTTAGATAGGGCGACGTCGGTGGCCATGGGACACCCCCAAAGTAAATGATTAGTTTTTCAGGAAAATGTTCCCTAAGAATATTAATCGAAGCTCTGGTTGTGTGTGCAGTCGCGCCTTCCTGTTAAAACCAGGTGTGTGAAGAGTACTGTAGATGACCTCGCAGGTTTAGGCAAAAAGAATTCCGCAATCATGCGTCGATATTTTCCACCGTTGACATTCGTTGCCTGGCCTCGGGAATTTTAAAAAAATGGTCCAATTATCTTAAGCGTGGCTAAGACACACCAAACAGTTACCCTGGAGGAATGCAAAGGTTTTTGATGTTTCAGTCGAAGGTTGCAGGTTTTAGGAGACACACCTTCGTCGTTTCACAAATATTTTTGCGTAAATCAAAGTCACACTTCTTTCAATTTGAATTAAAAAGCATTGCACTTCAGATCCTTTTGCAAAATTTCATTAATAATCACTCTTGGAAGTCCCAGTGAGGCTGCTCTTTTCCGTTTTAAAATTCGCGGATTTTCAGGCAAACTGCTGCCAACCAGTTCAATGTTTCCGCGAGTCCTTAAAGATCGACTGGGCCCTGGCCGTGCAAGCAGTTGCGGGAAATCTCTGTTTTCACAAGTAAATTAGCTTTACACTTGTTCCATCACGTATTCGCCGAACTTTGGCGAGCAATTTTACGTAAGAATCATTACTCCTAAAAAATGTCTACATAGCGAACTCGCAATTCTCACTTGACCACTGCGACATGGTGACTGGCGAATCCGAACAATCGATAATTTCAATGGTGCAAGCATCCCTCCTCAAAAATCGTATTCTAAAATATAAATTTGCCACCAGGTACCCTGTATGATCGCATGAAATACCGGAAAAGCATGACCAAACCTCAGCTGGAAAGTCCAAATCCAGAAAAATCCTTTCCAAATTGAACGCTAGAAATAACAGAAAAAGCGCATAAGACCGAAGAGTTTTTCAATCCCTTTTTAGTTCCGCCAATAACTCATTTGGGCTGATATTAATGGCCACTAAGCAGTAAGCATCATTGATAAACTACTACTTCGAGGAAAGTCTTTTTTGGCTTTTAAAAAAAATATAATTTTTTGACTGGTTTTTCACTCTGCTTCCACTTATTTGTAAACTTTTTTTGCTGTTTTAGAATCTATTTCAATGCCTACAGAAACATTAGAATAGAATAATTAACAATCACTATACAGCCCTTAACTTATTCCACGTAAACACTTAATATAAAATTGAGTTACAGAGATATTACTATCAACACCAAAGTCTGCGAAAAAGACCGGGCTCAGCTGGTTTTTTTATTTGTATCAATTTAAAATACAAACACTTACATATTTATAAAAATATCCTTTAGCCGGCTCTTTGTCATTAAATTTTAATTGAGTTTTTAATTTTTCTATAGGCAAAATAAAAGTTAATAAAAATAACAATGATAAGCCACTTGATTAACACAAAACGGATGGATTTTAATCTTATTAAATGGTTATAATAACGCCTATAATGTCACTACATTGATTTTCATGTGCAAGTCCTTTTCAGTTTAAAAAGAGTTAATAAAAAAATTTTCATTAAAATAATTGATTAAATAATTATAGTTGGAAGTTTTTAATTTATGCAGAAATTTATTTTACAAACAAAAAACCGCAGAACAAAGTGAAACCGATTACTAGACATGAGAATTAATTTAATAAAATACAAATTTTTCTGTCTACTTAAAGGCTTTTATTAAACTAAAATCACATACATACATTCAGGCATTAAATTTTAATTAATTTTTAGTATATGTTATGAAGCAAAAAATATTTTTTTATCAAATTTTAAACAAGAAACCCAATTAACGAAAATTAAAAGAAATACTTTAAACGAATTTCATATTAAATCTTATTTTATCCCATTAAATACATTAGTCGCTAATCCACTGCACCACAAATTTTTAAAAATATTTTTAATTTACCACGATGTCATTATAATTTAACTCTGTTATACATAAATTTTAATTTCATTTATGTCATTAAACCGAATTCCTCATGGTTGCATGTTACAAATTTAATGAAAATTAATCCATTTAAATTAAAATTTATGTTTGTTAAAATACATATTTTATTTAATTTTAAATAATGACATTTTTTTTACGCAAAACCTTTACACCTGCAAATAAATATTATTTCATTTAAATGGCCACACAAATCGTGTTTGCAAAAATTAACAAATTGCAGTTGTACCAAAAAAAAAAAAAAAACAAAAACAAAAAAATATCGTACATTTTTAGGAGTAAAAAACAAAAGCAAAAAAGGAAACATAAATAATGTAAAAGTAAAATATCCATAAGCAACAGTGGGCCCGAGTGCTCATACTGCACAATTATAAAACTCTAAACAATTGAGATCAACTTCGTTCTTAACTGTTTTTTTTACCAAATTTTGGGTGCCCCTTTAAGATTTTTTCACATTTTTGTTTAATGTGTGTTTCTCAAAGTTGTCGATTTTTACTGGAGCTCTCTTTCATAAAAAAATATTACATTTCCGAGCCCAAAAATAATAGAAAATTTTTAATAAGATTTTCGTTTTCTAGGGCAGAGGCAAGAACCACGCAGGGCATTCTTGTCCAAAACTCTTAGACCGGCATCTTGCTTCCCCCAGAACAAAACGCTTTTTAACAAGCTAAAGTCCAAACAATTCCTAAATATCTGTTCTTTCTCAGATCACACGCAAGTACATCCGCCGTTTACAGCTGTACGGATAGACAGAGGTCGATAAGAGCATCAACTCAAAAACAGTTTTGCAGTGTTTGTATTGGCGCCTTAACATTTTGTGGCGATAACAAATGAACGGGGAAATAACTCGGTTATTATAGCTGGGCAAAAGTAAGGAGTTTAGCTATCAGAGAACTTTGAAGTTTTTCATTGCAACAAATGCCGAGTTGACCAATTTGGCGTAGACTGCCCACAAGGCACTATGAAATTATAAAACAGTTGGCAGAACAACAAAGATCTTCAAATAACTCCCGAATAGGGATAAAACTAGAGGTATTTTAAAAAGGAGAGGTCCGTAACTTAGTTAAGTAATGTTAGTTTAGTTAAACCTTCAAGCACTCCTTCATCCAATGGGGACTATGGAGAACAGCGATTGCCGGGCATGCACAAAACACGTCAAATTAATAAGGGATATCCTATGTCACTGCTCAGCTTTTACACAGGTCAAATACCGATATTTTATCTGGGATATTGTACCAAATGTGGCTGATTTGAGAGACGTGAGGTGGAACAGTCGTTAAGGGTTTTACGTGACACCTGCCGTGCGGGCAATAATTCATGGTGCTCTAAGCACTTGGTGGAAACAAAGCGTCCACCAGCGCCCCCAGAATGGCTCACCCAGTTACCAATTCAGATCCCTTGGTGAGGAGTTGCGCTATCTTAACCCGAATTGCATCTCTAGCTTTGATCTCGTTCTTCATAATCAAAATAGATCCGCGCCGACCAGACACCTCTTCACACGCTTGTGAAACAGCACCTAACCTTAAGCAAAAAAGATGATGATTATTATGACGCACTTGGCAAATGCGACACCCAGCTCTGTTTGAAGGATCTCTTTTTATTTAGACAAATCAATTTATCCACATTCATCAACGCTTCATAATTTTCTCACCGCCAGTCAGGACCGAGCCACGCACATGCTTCAACATGACAATGCCGGCCTTTTCATTATTTGCTACTACTCTGGCGGGATCTTATTTTAGATCCTAGGGTCCCCAGCCGTACAGGACGGACCCCAGCATATTAACTTTCGTTGTCAGTTGCCCCGCTTGGAGATAACCGCAGCCACTACGTGAACTACCCAAGGAGACCTCATTATTAATCAGTTCATGCAATTGTAAGCACATGGGGCCAACTGATCCCGTGGTACCAGATAGGACTCTGGTTAGCCTCGGAGATCTACTTCCGTAAATTCCTACCAATTTCTATTTAACACAGATAAGGTATTGGTACCCTTAGAACCTTGTATTGCTGTGCCACTTATTGGTTATGTACATGTCACAGCGACAACAAGGACAACCTGCCTCAAGCCATACCAGTAAATCACTGATCCCATTTAGCCCAAGACAGATTGTTTTCGATACCACGAGGAGGTAGACCTAGGCACTTTTGATGATAGAAAGTTGCCTGAGGGCCCTCCTCTTCCATCACATAACTTATCAACCGTTAGGTGGGACATATTGAATGACTTCGTCAACTTCACCAATTTTTTCTTGCCATTTCTAATAGCTCAATATAGCTAATCACTGGCTTAGGTGTATCCGCTGAAAAAATTAAGGTTTTTCATTTAAGAGTTTTTCTTTTAACCTAACCTAAGCTTACCTTACCTAGCCCATTCAACGATAAGTTAAGAAAAACAACAACATCACACTGGTATATGATACTCTATACCAAAATCATACTCTATATACAAAAATCAGCTGACCTCGGTTAGAACTGGCTGGTCCGGAAGATCTCCGCAAAGTGTTATGGGACAAGAAAAATGGCAACTCAGTATGTATCACTAGTACCACGATATATGAGGTTGGCATATGCTAACAGTTTCATTATTCTAATCCTAAACAGTTTCCTAAGATATTCGAAGAATTGTATTCCAAGGCAATTTGCCTTGAAGCACGCAAGGGCTACACGGCAGTAAAAGATATGAAAAAAAGAGTAAATTTCTTTTAAATATTTTTTATGTGTTTTCCGTTACATATAAAACTAATTTTTTAAATAATTTTTAAAGGAAATTTTCATTTTAACCATTTTTTATGAGAGGAGCATGCATATGCATGTTTGTACATAAATCTACAGCGGGAATTTTTTTCAATTTAATTAATTAAATTTTTATTACAATATTTAAACACATTCAATTTTCATATGGAAACTCTGTTAAAGCCATAATAAAGTTGATAAAAAATATTTTTTCCATTTGATTTTCTTTCCAACTTCCTCCAAAGGTGGCTGAAATAAAGCAATTCATTTGAAATGGAAAACAAATCTCATTAAATCATAATATTAAATTCGCATTTGTTGCCTGAGTTAACAAAGCACTTACAGTCGCTACTCCTTGTTATATTCTCGATTCTATTCTCGTTCTGTTTTGTTCATTCACTTTTTCAATTATTCATACACTAAAGTATTCATATGCTGTATTGGCTGGCATTTGTTTCAAAAACGAATACTAAAACAGTAGTAATGGTTTTTACCCTGTCGGCATACAAATGTAAAAAACTTTGCATAATTCTTACATGTGGTAGCGACTATTCGTAGGATTACTAAATGTAGCATCCAATTGTTCATCCCAAAGCTGAATTTGATGGTGAATCCGAGTGTTAGAATGAAGGAGTATTGCTGGTTGGCGAATCCTTATAAACAAGGCCAAGGAGAAGTAGAGAAGGGTTTGAGCCGAGTTTTGCTGTAGAAAACTGTGCATCATAGGGGTCTCATTTTTCAAGTATTTTTTAGGCTTAAACTCTGTCATCCAAATTCGCGGGCGATTTTAACACGCCTTCTTTACTAAACGTTTTTTGGCAGGATGCGAACTGGCATTAGACGTCACTGTTCCTCTTCAATTCTACAAACAAATTAAACACGCTGGAGTTAGCATCAGAGATACGGAGGTTAAGACAAATATCAGCTCATATCGAGTCTCCATTATCAGGAAAAGATCTTATACTGCAGGGTACAAGAAAAACTCATGCCAACAGATCAAAATGACTGAGCAGTAATAACTGTAGGTGTAATATCGTTTTGGGGGTTAAAAAGAATATAATACTGCGCGGTGCTGGTATTATTTCAGAGAAAAGTACGCAGGGTCTGATTTCTAACAAGGCATAAAAGAACAAATAGAATGAGACTGTTTGTAAATGTTGTAAAAAAGCACCAAATTACGCAAAACGTTTAAAATATTTTTTTCATTGCATATTGGTATTGGAGAAAAGAAATAAATAAATTTTTCTCAATTTTTTACCACTTTAGGAGCCTCTGGTATAGAATTTGCTAGCAGGGTATAAACATTTCGTTATTTTACGTATGAATATATGTTTATACGTGTTCATACATTCCACCAAATTAAAATCCTTAATTCTATTATAGCACTCATTTATGTAGTTTGGCTTATTTACATAAATGTTCAGACATACATTTGATAGCACCTACACATACATACATGTGTTAAGTATATGAAGCCCTATTATCCAACCTATTTTATTATTAAATATATACACATGCTGAAAACTAATAAACAGTGACAGCATAAAATATTACTACATACTTACTTAAACATATGAATGTATGTAAATGTATACCTTGCCGGTTAACATACAGTAACAACAGCAATAAACAACAACTACTAAAATTACCTGTGCTCACGTTACTTCTCAGCCAGGGTTATAGCAACAACAAGGCCAGCCATCAGAAAGCAACAAGAACAAATTAAAATAAAATTTGTTTTTTTACAAGTACTTATGCACTAGTTGTAAAACTTTTCGCTCACTCACACATACATATGTGGCAAAGTAGAGACTGTAATCTCTGTTAAAAGCTTAAGGAACAGTAAAGTAAATGAATTTAAAAATAAATGGAGAACAAATATGTATGTATGTTAAAATTGTTAAATAAGTTTAAGTAGACTTTTTCGTTAGCACCGGCTTGTAACTAATTTTTTTTGTTTTCACATTGATAAAAAAAGAAAATTTTTTTGAAGATTTATTTCTTTAATGTGTCTTCTTATTCATCCTTATACTTTAATCTCTATATAAGCAAGGAGCATAACGCCAGAACTAAAAATCAAAACATTATTAAGAAAAACATGCATCAGCATGCCATGATAAGTTTCTGCTCTAATGAGACTAGTACGAATTAAAAAAAACATATTTTCCGAAATAAGCATGATTTTTCCTTAAAAGAAAAAATTAAGCATTTTGAATTTAACATACAGCTCTTTCCCGAAAATTGAAGGAAAAACTGAAGGCCTTTAATTTTTTAAACTATAAGGATCAACAATCATTAAACATTTAAATCCTACTTAAACTTTGAAAAAAACAACTATGACTCAGATAAGCAAATTTTGGGAACAAGCCATTTCAAGTTAAATTTACAATGACGAGTAAGCCCCAATATATATTTTGCCAACCATATATATTTTTCACCAGATGGAGGGGTAAGTGATGATAAACCTCACAGAGTTAAGATACGCCTTATTAAAAGCCATTTTTTTCTATGGGTTTTTATGAGGATGTGAGACTTGTCTAGTTTTTTTAGGTCGACAACAAAAATTTAAACCTTTCTCAAGAGATCCCAGCGTGGTAACTTAGCATAACTGATTCTATGAGCAGTAATATAAGGCCCATTGCTACTGAAAAATTTTAAAGCATAGAATCCAATGATATTTGGAAACAGAAGGTAGGCCGTCAAAAGACTGGAGACACAGTGCTGAATACTGATAGTTCACAAAGCACTGGAAAGGAGTAGGCCACCCGAACAAGGTTCAACTAGACGAGGTTATATGTTTAAAAAAAATCACAGGTATAAATTATGATGCTTCATCTAATGTGGCTAATGGACAACATCAGTTGCAGGGCAACCAAAAAAACAACCGAACTGGAAAACAATTTTCGACTGGTGGGAAGCTCTTTTGCACAGGAAAATAGTTCAATGTTTTATTTATAAAGCAATACAAGAGATAGTTTTTTAGGAGGCATAGGAAGAAGAGCGCAGGGACATTTTCTCTGAACACTAAGCTCTAAAATTGGTACTGTCGATTTTTTTGCCAATCGAATAAACTACACCCACAGGAATCGAAATCAAAAAATGGGAAAAACTTGCAACTGAGTGATGAATGTACCGACGGGTTACTTAAACCTACAAGCACTTATTCATCGGAAGGAGATTGCAGAGAATAGCAATTTCAGGGCAGGCAGGGAAAACAACAAATCCATAGACAATTTCTGGCGTAAGTTCCCAACACTTGTAAAGGCCGGGGTCAAATATTATATGTCTGATGTTTAGCCAGATGTGGCTTACTTGAAAAGTGCGAAATGGGGAATGTTGAGGAAAATTGTTGGGATCACTATTCTTCAAGCTCTTCATCCATCGTGAGAAACGCGCAACAACACAATCGCTAACTAAAGTATGTATGCTGTGTGTGTCGAAGACATTTTTAAAAGTATTATTCTTTCAAACTAACCTTACGTAACCTAACATCTGTTACTTAATGAAGGCGCAAGAAGCATCCAGTGTATTTTTTTTATTTGGCAACACTTACAGGTTTGAGTGCCTGCTGTTTAGGTAAATCAATGTTTATTCAATTTTAATGTGGAAAAGAGGAACGTATTTCTTTCCTATCTTAACTACGACAGTCACGTTTCTACAATCCAAGTTTGTAAAGGAAATTAGCATTTACCAAATGATATAACATGTTTCTCATCTGAATTGTGTGTGTAAGTCTTATATGGGTACCTGGAACGATGGACTGATTTCTAAGAAGCCTAGCGATAATCATTGTAAATGCAGTTGAAAGCAAAAATTATTGCTTAATCGGGTGAAAATTTTGAAATTAGCTTTTTAAAATATTTGTGCAAGTTTTGAATATTCAAATCTACAGGGTCGTACAAGAGTCGAGCGCAACGTGAACTACAATCACAAAAACAACTACATATCATCAATACTACACTTAAAACTAATTTTAGAATTGTGTTCCAAATAAAACCGTTCTATTTTATTTTACAAGGTATCAATTTTTACACCACCCTTTATGAAGTATATGAAAATCATGTGAATATATGCGAATATTTTAAATTCCTCTTCGTGAATTCATTAGAATAATGTCATTCTGTTTAAATGCAACCATATAAATATTTATGGTAGTATTAGCGTGATGTTCTTGCAAGCACATAGTCGTATATGTGTGCATTCTAATTAAAGTGCTGCAACAGAAATGCATTTGGTTTTGCCAAAAATTTTAACCTCTGTTGCCAATAGAAATTAACAAGAAGATTTCTCTTTTCTCCATAGAAAAGTAATCTTAAGTAATTATTTGGGGGTTTTTCAAAGCAGTTCAAATTTTCATTAAAAACATTGAAGCTGAAGAAGCAGAAATAAACGCTGTTGTTAATGTGGCACACATGCATAGATACACACACACGCACACACTTGAAAACATTTAAGACCTCAAAAAGAGGTAACAAATCTCTTTGCAAATTTAGTTCACTAAAACATGTGCCTTGTATGGAATAGGCTTTGGGAAATGTATCCTACTTTATGTGCGAAGGAAAAAAAATCACTCTCCAAGAGTTGCTTTAGGTTTTCCTAATTAATACCGAAAGCAAAATATCCTGTTGCTCTAGTTTTCTAATATTTTTTTTTATTGCTTGTATAGGGTGTTTGTGTGTGTGCCTTTGTGCCAAATGTTACTATGGCTTTAGTATCAATAAAGTCTCAAAAGTTTTAATCAGCTTTAGGTAAAGTGACAAAAAGAAAAAAACATTTTTTTCTATTCGAAAAGTGCAGGATTAAACACTGCAAATAGGAAAAAGAAAAGACATTAACTCTTTGATCTATTTGATTATTAAAAATGCAATTAATGCAATAAAGTGATGTAAGTTAGGAGCATAAAGAGACACTTTAGAGAAGTTGGATTAAATTTGAAAATGTATTAAGTAAAAAACATTCAATTAGACTTAGTTATGTAAACGGAATATCTATTTCTTATATTATTTAAAAAGCTTAAAAATTTAAATTGAAAAGCAATTGTCGCCAAAGTGTCAAAGTTTACTATTAACGCTAACAAATCTCTACAGAAAAATTGACATTATGTTTAAGTATTAAGTCAAATTCTCATTAGGGACTAATACCAAATCTATTCCCAATAACTAAAAATCAGTCTTGAATCTTGTTTTTCATTATTTCTTTCCTCTTTGGATCAATATCAAAAATAACCAGGTTTTATGTAGTTTTTTTGGATGGCATTTATGAAGCTATGACACCATATGGCTGGGGCTCAGAATATATGCCCTTGCCCAGGGAAGTTTAGTAGATATAGTCCTAAGAATGAGGATTTTAGGACAATAAACAATATAGAACCCCACAGGGTGGCATTCTTTGACCTATTTTGAGGGAACTTCAGTACATAGTATACTTATGAGCTGAACTGGCAAAAGATTTATAGAATTTTGATTCGGTGACGATATACAAATCAGCTGTGTAGAAGGCCGGAATAGGTTTACAACTAGGCTTAGCCAAAAAGGCTAAGTGTAAACTGCTACAAAGCACAAAGTTATATTTTTTGTTATGATAATCTTTGTTTTTTTTTTTGTAAGACAATTGCAATATCCATTTTCAATGTCGTAAGCAGCTGTACGGGTGGCCAGATTTTAATTACGGTTATAATGCCCAGTAGTACCAAGTCCAAAATATTGGAGCCTGGCAATTACGAAGTAATCAGAAATAAACTAGCCAATGATTTTGCGAATAAAACCTTTCAATTGCGGGCAGCTTACAAGAGGAACCCTAAGCCTTTTGTGGCGGCTAGGGCTGGGCAAAGCTTTTGCACAGGCCAGAAATTTACATTTTAGAACTTATTATACACAAAAAGTGTTTCACTTGAGAGTGTCCTGTGGAAATAATATCTTTTTTCATATATTTAACCTAACGTAAGAGGGGTTAAGTGAGTATTTTTGTTAATTTTTTCTGCCGTTGCCAAACATTTAAATCGCTGCAGTTTTATATCCTGCAGGCAAAACAGTTATTTTAGGATCATGCTTAAAGCAACACATGCTTAAAATACAACATACCAAAATTGTGTCAAAAAACAAACGGTTTACCAAAAGCTGGCTTTATCAACTCTAGTCAAATTTTTCAAAATGGTCTAACTATACCTGGCAAAAGCCTTACAGCTCACACCGTGAATCGTAATGGGAAAAAGCTATTAAATTTAACTAGAAACAGTTGAAAAATATGCAGGCCGGCTCGTATTTGATGCAGCTATAAGAATTTTAGCTAGAAAAAGTCTAGATTCAACTTCCCTGCTCTATTGTTCTAAAAACTAAGGTGGCCAGGCTAATTGATTCATATGATGCCCCACAGCCGCATAAGTGATATAGAACTCTTCTTTTTTCAACAGCCTTCATCCTAATGACAAAAACTAAAATTCTTTGTGGTTTTGTTAAGATGCCATCCCTATCCTACACAACTTGGCCACGCGAACATAGCGAGCTATAACTAAATCAAACCTACAGTCGGGTTTATCAGTGCACGCAGTATGGCTTTTCGGATTTTAATGTAATAACAACAAACAATCACGCTCTTGGTTCTGGCTTATGGAACACAATACATCCCAGACATATGCATTATCTTGAACTCTTCCCGATTCCCTCGATTTTATGAAAAGCTTTCTAAGTCATTCTGTTGGAGGTACCTAAAAAGCAAATTGTCCGCAGGCAGTTTAAGGTTTTCTGATTGCAGTAAAAAAAGGTCTATTTATCCGTGATACAGCTTTTCATTTGTAAGATCATGTTCTCCCAATAATCATTTTAAAAAGCTTTAGAATATTACTGAAATTCTAATAGTGTTAAAAAACTAAAAAGGATTCCTTTCTAATGCTATTTTGTTTTCCATCTCTTTGTGTGTGTTTTGTTTTAATCTGGGAACTTGTCCCCCCAAAAATGCAAATTATAAAATGCAGCATTAACTTCTTTCTTCATAACGGAAAATCTCGAGGTACAGAGCCAACTTAATTGATTTATAGACATTGATGTTGAGTATCAAGTGAAGACAAATTGACTGCAAAACCTTTGATTTTACAAAACAATTTATTTTTAAATATATTCTACCACTTTTACTTACTCCAAGGCATTAACATCAAGGTGTAGATATTTCACCATGCGGTAAGATTGGTGTAAACTATTAATTTAATTTAAGTAGAAGCTATCAAAGCACAAGAAGCCTTCTTTTGCCGACTAAAATCATTTTAAAATAAACATTTCACGCCTTAGTTTGTAACTAAATTATTTATAAATTCACGCATTTACTTTTTAAAATTTAAAAAAAATTTCTGAACGGCCTGTTAAGGCTTTAAATTTGTTTTCATTTTAAATTGCTTATAAAAATATAAATAATTATCTGCTTAAACTAAATTTCATTTTATTCTCCCCCTCCCCCCCCCCCCCCTTATTTAACGAAATATTACAAAATCCCCCATTTAAGATTACAATTTCTAATTAGAAAATAATTAACTAATTAAATCTTATTGTAGTCCGTGTTATAAAATAACAATAATTGGATTTCATAAAAATATTATCGTCAACACCAAAAGCAACTGAGAGAAATAAAACCAAAAATAAAAACTGAAATTATGAAGTTATTTTTTATCAAAAAATAATAGATACTGTGACTATCCTTTATTAATGTAAAACAGGTTTACAAACACTCGATGAAGCTGCTTAGATATATACAAACATACAAAAACATATATACTCTGTAAGTACATATGTACATACATATGTGTGTGTGTGTATAGCATGTCGAAGCATGCAGGGTGTCTGGTAGCAAACTTATATTTTTAAAAACGATTATTTCAAAAAGCAATAAATGATGCGGAGGGAGAGTGGTGCCGTTGGAGTTACCGATTGTGCGGACTTGTCAATTATGATGATGCAGTGGTCGAGTGACTATCGCGCGTTCGATGTGGAGACAATTTTTAAGAGTAATGATTCTTACGTGATTTCCCGTCGACAATTTTATTCAAAGTTCGGTATTCGGCGATAACGTAATGGACCGAGTGTACATTTAATTCGTTCGGGGGGCAGAAATTCCGAGCAACTGCTTCGGATATGAATTTCCCATGCCAGGGCCCAGTCGATCTTCCAGTACTCCCGAAAACATTTAAAATGGTTGAAAGCAGTTTACGTGAAATCCCGAAATTTTTAAAACATAAAAGAAAAGCCTCACAGGTACCACCAAGCGCCATTTTGCATGAAATTTTAAAAAAGTATCTGAAGTTCTATCCTTTTAAATTTCAAATCGTTCAAAAACTAAATAAAAGTGACTTCGGTTTACGCAAAAATTTTTGTGAAACGATGCTGGAGTATTTTCGCACTGTAAATCCAATTTTTTTGGAACAACGAGGCTTTTTTTTAATTAAGCCGCCACGCCAACAAGCAAACCTGCCGTTACTAGTCCCCAAAAGCCTGCAACCTTTGACTGAGTTATAAAAGACTACTGCATTGCCCCAGGGTAACTGTTTGGTTTGCCTCATACACGCATGAGATAATTGGACCATTTTGTTCGAATATTCTCGAGGCCAGGCGATGTATGTCAACGATGAAAAATATCGACGCATGATTATGGAACTCGTTTTGCCAAAACTGCGAGCTTCTACATCGTATACTTCAAACACGTGATTTCCACAGGATGGGGAGACTGCACGCACAGCCAGAGTTTTGATGAGTTTGTTCCGGAAAAATTTTCCGCTTTAGGACATCTAACCCCCATAATTTTTTTTTATTGGGCTTCCTTAAAGAGAGGGGTTATAATGACAATCCCAAATTTTTTGTGGCCTTAAAGAAAAATTAAAGAACAATTTTCATCAAGAAATCAGCTCAATTGAATCAAGTTTATGCAGCATGCAGCGCAGGACACACAAGTCTCCATTTTGAATACGATGTTCAACTCAACGGAAGAAAATCTTTGTTTCCATTCTAGCGTTTGATGCTCGTAATAAAATTTTGTCTTAATTATTACGTTATCTATTTAAGTTTCAAAATATATATCTGCTACCAGGCACCCTGTATCTTTACCAACATTACAATGGTATTTTTGGCCACTAACTAACACAAATGTGGGAATTTAGCTGGAATAGATTTTCGCTTAGTTACACAGTATAATTAAAACAATAAGTTAACTATTTCTACACATACATTAACACTTTTACGCACTTGTACAAGTCACTGTAATATTACACAAAGGATGACTACAGTGTTGTTACATTAAAGGGTAATAGATAAAGGTTTCAAAACATGGCACTTAACTCTTAAACACAGCTTAAATCCTTTTAACTTATTTTTTATGGTCATCTCTTAGTTCTAAGGTAAATAAGGATATTTTTTAGGCTCTTTAATGTCCTGTGCCCTTCATCTTACATATCTTTTTTGAACACCCTTTTTAGATAACAGTTTGTTTTTTCTTTTATATTTAATTTAATCTGCCATGTATTTAGTGGAATTTTAAATATTTTTTTTTATATGAAAAAAAAACAAAACTGTACTAAACATGTTTTGAAAACCGAATAAACCAAACAGCGACACGTTATACAAGTATTAACGCATAAAAAGCACGTATTTCGGTTTGGTGGAGTGTGTTGGTTAAAAAAACATAACAATGTATGTTTGTAGATACTTTTTCGTATCTATGAGTTTTTAATAGATTTAATAATAAAATATACTTTTGCATGTTTGTTGAAGGATATTTAATGTTTAGCAAACCAACGTTGACATAAATATTGTTTGGAAACAAATTTAACATTTTTAAGGATTTAATATTTACGTAGTTAATTTAGCAATGTCCGTTTTCCTGTCCGGATAATTTCCTATATGAAAACAAATCGGTATTGTATGATAATTTAAAAAAAATGTTCGCAGTTGGTTTGTTGAAAGGCCTAGGCCTATCGAAAAGTTTGGTTTTTGGACCCCATAAATATGTTGTGAGTTGCTACTATCATCGCTCCATAGGAATGTTGTCAACTATGTCGAAATTCTTTAAAAAATTATTTTAAATCAAGCTGACTCCGATTTGGAATGACAATTAAATCACTAATTTGGCCTTAGAGGTCAATACAGTACAATCAAACAAACCTACAGATTGATACAAGTTTTAAGCAAAGAGTTGTAGGAAAATAAATATTGTTTTGCCCTTTTTATTGATGTCTCCCAAGCTTTCGATTAAGGCTTGTTAACCAAACTTAAGCTGAATTTTACAGTGAATCTTTAAAATCTCTAAGAAAAATACATCTTTTACCTGCCAACATTTTATTATCAAAAAAAACTTCTTCAGTTACCCTGAAGCGGCCAGATTACCAAAAGGAACTTTAGCCAATTCTGTACTTGTCTGCCAAGTGGTGGTTATGTCGCATGTAAAATATAAAAGGATTTCCTACGTGGTACTTGCTAACTCGGGACGAATACTTAAGGGCTATAAGACGTGCACACGGGTTGCGGCTAGTAAAAAACTTTAGTAAATATACTGCGACAGAGTTTAGTCATCTTAAACCCGTTAAAATAGTCTAGTTGTTAATGATCCCTTAAAGGGCATGGCGAATAATTGGCGCCATTTAATATCTAATTTCAACATTCAGTTAGAAGTATGTGTGGAGCATTAAGCAGTCCATCCTTATACGAGAACCAGATGCAATCGGCGAATCATTAGTTCTTTCTTAATCGTCCTAAGTTGAGGAACACAACGACTAAAAGTCACTGCGAGCCCCAACTATTAAAGACCCCCAAGTTTGATGACACTAGAAAGTTTTAAAAGCCTTTAAAACCGGCAGGGATCTTAGAATATACAATTTTTTTCCGTGGTTTATGTGCAGCAACATGGTCTTATTACGACAATATAAAAATATACAGTGCCATAACGGTGAAGCTTTCCTTCTTTCTTGAGAGACAAAACATACCCTTGTGAACCAGAAGCCTCATTTTGGTAGAGTCACTTATATCCAACTTCACATTTGAGCTCGTAGCACAACACGTATTCAGTGGCTTGCCCTCTTGAAGCTCAAGAACTCAAGAACAAAAAAGACGCTCTTAAAACAGCAGTTAAAACATCCCTATTTGGGACAGTTTGCTCTCTACCAGTGATAACGGGGGCTCAGTTAACGCAAGTGCGTGATCTACTCATGGGCTGTGACAAACGAATTAGAATGAAGAACTGTTTATCAGAATATGTGTGATTAATGTTCTTACTATCGGTGACATTATCAAAAAGAACCCAAAATGACGCAACATATAAATGAGATGAATAAAAGCTAAAGGCAATGGAATTCAAAGTAATACAAAACAAATGTTTTTACAAAAAGTTGTAAGTAATATCTTTGGCCCCCATACATAATCTAATCGTAGAGTGTGAATTTTTGACACTTCCTGGATACTCATAGATGTAGCGGGCAGGCAATAGCGGCCGTTAACATTGTTCAAACAAGAGCTTCTTCTGTCACTGCCACAATATAACCGTCTGATTCGCCTAGTTAAACGATAAACATAACAAGACTTCGAGTTTAGATAGAAAATATTACAAAAGAAGCCCATGCAACTGTCCATATGCAACAAGGCAAAGATGTGAACCAAAATGCAAAGCAACTGTCATGGAACCCTCGCTCATTAGACATCCTCTGCAAGAAATCCTAAGCAAGCAATAGGCAAAAGCCAACCCATGCAGAAATTTCAAAAAAGAATATGTAGCTGGATAGACCATAAGATAATATCTCAAGGATAGTTATAGATTTGAACCTTTAAGACATTGTAAAAAATGTAGGCATGCTTATACCTGAATAAGGAAGTATGATATCGGGACCAGTGTTATAGGAATGGTTTAACCAGAATTAGAACTAATGGCATGGAACCAATCTCAAAATTACGTTACGGGATCTTGATCCAGCGTGGAACCAAAAGACTCCATAAGTGTACAAAATTCTGTAATTTTCTTCACACAGCATCAACAAACATCCACTGATGGTATTAACGTTTTTTTTCAATACTCATAAAGATCCTAATTCGTTTGAAAATTAATAAATTTTTTTTAAGTAATTCATGAAGTTTAAAAATTATTGAATTTAAATCGCCTTCACCCTCGGTAACACATGTGTGACATCTTATCAAAAAGTTATTCAATACTGCCTGAAGGGTCGCAGGTTAAATTATCGTTTGAATGAATTGCTTTAAATCATCCAAATTTGTAGGGTTTCTTTTGCGTACTTCCTGTTTGCAGTATTTTGACAAAAAAAAAACTCAGGTACAGTAAGGAAAGGAGACCTGGGGCCAACGGAAAAAGGAGTTTCTTAAAATCATTTTTTGAACATTTTTGCCACAATGTAGTCACAAGAGGCGTGGCTATGCGACAAGTTGTCCCATTTTGTTGAAACTACACAGAGATGAGAGAGATTCTCTTTCGGCGTCGTTCTGAAGAAAAAAAAATCTTTCAACATCTTTAAGTCACGGACTTTATTGACCGTAATAGTAAGTCCAACTTCTTCGAAAAAGTAAAACCCAAAAATGAACCTTGACAAAACTGCACACCATACTCTGACTCGAAGTAGATGCAATTGCAGCTAATGGAGTATCTGTGGGTAAGAATTGCTTCATGTTATTTTTGGAGAATTTTCGCCACAGTTCAGTCATAACAGGCGTGGCTATGTGACAAATTGTCCCATTTTGTTGAAATCACACAGAGATGAGAGGGATTCTCTTTTGGCGTCGTTCTGAAGAAAAAAAATCTTCCAACATCTTTAAGTCATGGACTCCATAGATCGTTTACTTTGAAAAAGTAAGACCCGACAAAGAACCTTGATAAAACTGCACACCTTACTCTGACTCAAAGTGGATACAATTGCATCTCATGAAGGACCTATGGGGTAGCATTACTCCATGTTCCAAAATTTTGTTTATTTACATTCCGTTTAGATTGAAATATGTCTTGTCAGATACAAAACAACGGTTCAAAATGTTTTCATACTCTGCTACCATTTGAGTGACCTTCCCGCAAAATTTCAAGCGAATCAGGAAGTCTGTTGTGTTAAGTTTGCATGTTAATTGAATCTTTTGTGTTGAGTTTGTGAGTTAATTGAATTTTAAATGAAAATTAATTTAACTCTTGATGCAAAATTGTCTGCAGTGACTATCTGCTGACACCAATTTGAGCAGATAAGCTCCTTTTCGAACTCTAGGAAGAGGTTGTATGGTAGCAGCTACAGCAGCGATAGTTTCCTACGTTGGAGCAGATAAGTCCTTTTTGCGGTTATGCCACATTCGGCAAAATTATTCACCAGCCTCATTATGGTCCACCGGCTAGGAGGAGTGCTGGCAAACGTGCGCTTGTATTTTCCTTGGACGGTTTGAACGGAAACCACAGACTCTAAAGTGTGAAAGCGGTGCACTATCCAAATTCTTGTTTCATTGTCCCAATTCTCCATTTTCGTTGGTTGGTTACACAGAAAAAAAACTTTTTTGGCAGCCACTTTCATCAGCCACCCTTTATTATTTAAAAGCTAAAGGGGCTACAAATCAATAAACAGAAATGTACCCAACTTACGAAATTCTTCAGGCACCCCGATGCTTATTTGTAACCAGGTGATGCCCTTAAGGTGTAACACCCTTTTATTAACTCGATTGAAACCCGATTTTGCAATCAATTCGATAACTAAGGTTTAAGTTTAAAATAACAGAGACCCATGTTGATTTCTCTTTTAAACTATGACAGTTTAGCTTTGAGTTTGTATTAGATTTGCAAGTAATTAATACAATATTCAATATCCAGGTGCAACCGGAATTAATCCTTTTCAAGCTTTTTTATGAGTCCCGCAAGAGAAGAGACATAAAAGTGGATCTACATAACCTGACCTAATTGCAAGTTTATACCAAAGTCCTTTTCACTGAACAGCTTTTGAATTTCTTGTTCGTTTACCAACTTGTCATTAACTTTTTTAAATTTTCTTTCCGGAATTAAAATATATATTTTAGTTTTTTTTTCTACACTTAAAATCCTCCTTAAATTCTTAAGTGTTGCAGACAAAAATCCAATTATTTTGTCTGATGATTTTGATTTTCATTTTTCCCCTACGTAGTCTCGTACTTTGTGTTTAGTCAGCAAAAAAATTACAGTAATTTTTCAAAATAAAGTACCATAGCATTTTTTCCACACATTTGAAAAAGCTTTAAATGAAATAACAAAAACAAACAAAAAAGAAATCCTTTGTTTTATACTTTTTTTTTATGCCATTAACGTGAAGTTTTTGGCCACCTTGTTAAGTCACCCTTGAAATATGCTACAAATGGAAATGAAAAACAGAAAAAATGTTTGTTGTCATTGTAAATGATAGAAGGAAAATATAGAAGCTTAGCAAAACGAGGGATAAATATTTTGGAAAAAAATCCAAAGGATATGAAAAATTAACCCTTTTTTTAGGGTGAAGCAAAGTAGATTGGTTGAGGGAATTCAAAGGATAAGTACATTGTGTATCTTTACTTTAATGAAAACATGAACAAACTTTAATTGAGGTAAGGGAATTTGTAACCAAAAGGATAAATTGTAATTGCGGTGGCATTTCAGAGTGAGGATTGAAATAACAAATAGCTTTTTTGCATTATTATCTTAATCCAGCAAATTCGTGTTTTGTTAAGTCTCCTTGGACTTTTTCAATGTTTTTTCTAGTTAAGCCGGAACCTGTAATATTTTTTGGTTACAATATACAAACTTTTAAATTAACTGAATGCTCTACGTATGTCTTTTGAAAGCGTAAGGTTAGGAAGGATTAGGTAAAACAGGCAGTCGATGAAGAAAAGGACGCCCACTTAAATAAGTTGATTTGGCCCCTCTATGTTACCCATAGAGAAAGAAAGAAAGAGTGGACAACTAAGTAAAGGCGATATGTAGAAAAAAATAAGAAAGACCAAAAAAATAAAATGAAATAGACTGGCCACCAGACTGGTAGACTTGTGCTCTTACTCATTAGCCAGCAGCGGCATCCCACTATTCAACCATTGCTGTTACCAGTCTGATAGTATTTTGGTAAAAAAAAAACATTTTTTTAAAACTCCCTAAATATTATATCGTTAAGAAAACCTACAAAAATATTTTATATTTCTTTGTCATACCTTGGCCAAGATGCTTTTAAATTATGCATAAAGGGTCTTCTGAATGTCCTTACCTTTCAAGTGCCAAAAGTATTGCTCTTCTTTGTGCCTCTAAAAAGCTGATTGCATTACTTCAATTTAGTTTCAAGCTGCGTCAATTTAAAATAATATATTTATGCTACAGTTTTCTGCTATAACTGGGTATCAAGGAGTCCTGTCAGTTTTCTGATGACTTCAATGTATTTCAGGCGGAGATAATATCAGCCGAATTGTCTGACGGTCTTGCCTTTTCCTTTTACACTAAGAATTTTTAGGTGAACATATTTGTTGATTGTTAGGCGGCGATCAAGGCAACTTTCACAAACCTCACCTACTCCTCAATTTTTCACTCATTCAGAAATCCATTAAAAGACATCTGCTTGGTAGGGACACAGAGGTATTGAGGGAAAGGTGATGGCAAGCAAACTGCCCAAGCAAATGATGTCTTTGCCAATAAAAAGAGCAACGGACGTTCGTGCTCATTTCACTTTAACCATAAAAGTAAAGACTCTGCGGTGATAATCATCCAGGGAGGTCTGGGTGAATAGCACTTCGTGTAGAGTCTTCAGGATAATGTAGGAATCTAACGATCAGGGGGCAATAAGGTTTCTTCTGTTTTTGTAAAGAAGTGACTTTAGATTCCTAGTACGGATGATAACAGTTGGACTGTTGTTCAAGCAGCTTATGTGCTATACTGTTGAGCACATTTTGATTCACTCTCCATTACTGATGGGCTCTAAGGAAAACTGTCTACGATTTTATTAGCTCATAGGGCTGGAGGTTACATTTGAGGTTGTCCTGATCTTAGGCTTTCAGGCACTTGCTAGCAGAGTGTGAATAACCCTGGAATTCATTTCGACGAAACAGAAAAGCTGGTAATCGTTTCGTCTTGTAACGGTCTACGTCGTGTCTTCAGTGCCAGCCAGTTCAATCTTAGCTACCCTGCTGTAACCATGTTCTGATTAATTGACCAATTAGATAGTTCTGTAGGTTTTCTTGCATCCTCTTTGGCTAATAAGCTGGACTAGCGAGCTCTAAACTCCACCCAACAAATGATGTTCAAATTTTTAATTGATCAAAAAGCACAGTGCAAGGTTGATCCTTTAGCGTTTTCCATAGCCTTTGAAAGAAAATAAGCATTGGACGGTAAAATGGAAATGCGGATTTTATTTTTCAAGAAGTATATCATCCAGATATCCTTCCTCAAGTTGAGCATACTATTCAGGACAGAGCCTTGTGGTCTGCGCCACACGCTGCAGTTAACTTGATTCAACTTAGTTAATTTCTCTACGAATATTCGCCTTTAAAGCCTTTAAAGGGACTGTCGTTATAAGCCCTCTCTTTGTGGCAGCTCCATAAAAAAATCAATAGGAGCTAGATCGGGGGACCTTGGTGGCCATGGGATGATTCCAAAGCCACTGATCTGTTTTTAGGGAGAAACTTTCCCAAAGTAAATTCATCGAAGCTCTGGTTGTGTGTTCGGTCACTTTATCTTGTTGAAATTGCAATTGTAAAGAGTACGATGAGTTAGCTCGCAGATTTATTAAAAAATATTCCGTAATCAATCGTCGATAATTTTTACTGTTGACATTCGTTTTCTGGCCTCGAAGATTTTCGACAAAATGCTCCAGTTATCTCATGCGTGAAACAGGCATACCAAACAGTTACCATGGGGCAATACAATGGTTTTTGATATTTTAATCGAAGATTGCGGGTTATTTAAAACCAGTAACGGCAGCTTTGCTTGTTGACGTGACTGCTTAAATGAAAATGGGCTTCGTCGCTCCAAAAAATGGGACTTAAAATGCGAAAGATCTTCAAAATTTTTTAAAAAATTTTTTTGGGTAAAAAAATCACTTTCTTCTTGAACGTTTTGAACTTTTAAAGAAGGGAACTTTAGATCCTTTTTTTAAATTTTCTTAATAATTGCTTTGGAAGTCCCAGTTAGCCCGCTCTTTTCAGTATTAAAATTCGCTTCTTTTTTTGTAAACTTCCTTCAACCAGTTTAATGTTTTCGGGAGTCCTTGAAGTACAACTGTATCTTGGCCGTAAGACATTCATAGCTAAAGAAATTTCGCGGAATTTTTGCACCCGCATCATGCATCACCAGCATCACTTATTACCCATCTACTGAACTTTGAACCAAATTATCGACGAATAATTAATCTTAGAAAATGTATCCACAGCGAACACCCAATGCTCACTCGATCACTGTAACATCGTGACTGGCAAATTCGCACAATCGATAACTCCAATGCCACCACCCTCTCTCCGAAAATAAACAATAATTTTTAAAAAATATAAATTTGCCACCAGACACCCTGTATAACATTGACACAAACACAATAAATAAATTTCTCTATAGAAGCACATGTCTTTGCAATTCATCTTCATGTCCCATTTTGATTCAGCAAACTACACTTAGTTTAAAACTAGCATCTTCCCTTAATATTAAGGCTCAGATGTCTTACTTACATCTTTGGTTAACCTCTTTAAAAGATTAGGTTATACTTTTAAGAAACGCTTTTTTCATGTTCAATAAAGGGACCTAATAAGTATAAATGGGCTAAGGCTAAAAATAATAATAATTCCTTTTCAACCTTAATCCAACCTATAGGAGTGGATTTTCGTTTTCGTGGGGATTAATAATAGATTTTAGATTTTGTTTATTAAAAGAATTCTTTCCACCCACCTTTCATTGCCATAGAAGAACCTTTTGTTTGTGATTATTTATCGCATTTATTTTTTCGAGTCATTAATTTATTGCATCACTGACGAGAGAGTCTGTTGCTATTGTTTGCTTTAGCTAATATTAATTAATTAATTTTCTGGGTTGAGTTATTTCAATGATTCTTATTTTGTTATTTTTTTTGTTGCCTTCATTGTTACCGCTTAGAAATTCATTGTGTGTTCTTGCTTAAATAGAAAAATCTCAAAATTGTACACGATTTTACAACGTTCTTTGGAAATTAATTGGACTTTTTAAAGGGGAGATTTTTTGCTTGATTTTTAGTCATGGCCAAAGGGGGTTTCATTGTGGGTTTAAGTTATTATTGCCCTTTATTAGCTGTTTAGATGTAGAAGTAAAAGAAATTTAACAAATAATATTCAAAGTAATTTATTTAGTGATTTCATGGTTTCTGTAGCGTATGAGTAATAATATTTCATTAAGAAATTTAATTAGTGATAATCAAACTAAAGGAAATATCATATTTTTGTATTTATTGTGATTACCTTTTGGCTTCTTTTCCACAAAAAAAGAAAACATGATTCTAAATAGTACCAGCAAATTTCATTACACAAAAATGTAATTTTCAACACCAAAATATTTTAAACCTCAAAAACGTTCTCTTATCTTTGCTTAAAAGAAAAAAAACACCAAAATATTTGCAAAAAACACATAATTAAATAATAACAAATTAGCTCATTTATAAACAGCTTTCTGCATTAACTTTTCTTTGTAATTTAAACGCAAAAAAAAATTAAGATTTTGCCATAAATAATGAACATTTTATCACTCAGTCTCAGTCATTCGTTTATTCATTGTTGCCTGTGACAAGCAAAGAAGCTGGGAAAAGCATTTAAAATCAAATCCTTATATTAATTCTAACAAATGCTATTTAACTGGTTGGTTCACAGTTATAAATAGTTCTTAGTTTAAGCAAAACTAAAGTTTCTTCAGTTAAAGCAAAAACTGTCATTATAAAAACTGAAAATAGTTTAGATGAAATGAGAAACAGAAAAGTGGACAGAGGATTGAGCAAGTAGCAGTTGTGATGGTTTGCAAACAAAAAGATAAATATTACTTAAATTCATTTGCATAAGCTTAATAAATTTAAAACTATTTATCAACACAAACACATGCATACATTAATATATACGAGTAAGATAATTATATTCTTAGCTAAATACACACACAGAGACGGCCACTGGCTCTGAATGGCAAAAACCAAATTAAAATTATACACTCACAAAAAGGATGATAGTTTGAAACAAAAAAGTAATTTTTACGCTCATAAAAATTAGTTTGTAAAATAATTTTTTTTTAATTATAGTAAGAAGCTGTAAATAATTAAAAAAAATTTTTGTTGAAAGAAGCATTGTAAAAGCAAGTAAAATACACCAAAATGATGCCATTAAACTAGATTTTTGAAAAATCAAGCTCTTTTTAAATTTCAGATTTTTTTTATCTCAAAAATAGTAATAATTTTTTTTGTTAAGATTTTTATTTTTTGTCAAGAAATAAATATTATAGTATTTGATTTGGATTTTTATGTTTTTTTTTGCAGAAATAATTGTTTTATTTTTAATAAAAATATGAAAATAGTAAAAAACAAGTAAGAGTGCTTTATTCGGCTGTGCCGAATCTTATATACCCTTCACATTGGTCTTTAAATATACCCAGCCGAGTAATTGGGAGCTACCCCTTTTTTTGTTCCCACTCAATAAAATTTTTCTTCAAAGCGTAGGCATTCTTGCCCTATTACTTTTTGTAGAACATTTTATTTCGATGTCTGTTATAGTTTCCGAGATATAGTGTATCGAATATTTTATAATAATTGTCGATTTGTATGGGAGCTACCCCTTTTTTTACCCCCACTCAAAAAATTTTTTCTTTAAAGCGTAGGCATTCTCGCCCAATTACTTTTTGTAGAAAATTTTATTTCGATATATTTTACAGTTTCCGAGATATAGCGTATCGAATATTTTATAATAATTGTCGATTTGTATGGGAGCTACCCCTTTTTTTGCCCCCACTCAATAAAATTTTTCTTCAAAGCGTAGGCATTCTTGCCCAATTACTTTTTGTGGAACATTTTATTTCGATATCTGTTATAGTTTCCGAGATATAGTGTATCGAATATTTTATAATAATTGTCGATTTGTATGGGAGCTACCCCTTTTTTTGCCCCCACTCAAAAAATTTTTTCTTTAAAGCGTAGGCATTCTCATCCAATTGCTTTTTGTAGAACATTTTATTTCGATATCTGTTATAGTTTCCGAGATATAGTGTATCGAATATTTTATAATAACTGTCGATTTGTATGGGAGCTACCCCTTTTTTTGCCCTCACTCAAAAAATTTTTTCTTTAAAGCGTAGGCATCCTCGCCCAATTACTTTTTGTAGAACATTTTATTTCGATATATTTTACAGTTTCCGAGATATAGTGTATCGAATATTTTATAATAATTGTCGATTTGTATGGGAGCTACCCCTTTTTTTGCCCTCACTCAAAAAATTTTTTCTTTAAAGCGTAGGCATCCTCGCCCAATTACTTTTTGTAGAACATTTTATTTCGATATATTTTACAGTTTCCGAGATATAGTGTATCGAATATTTTATAAAAATTGTCGATTTGTATGGGAGCTACCCCTTTTTTGCCCCCACTCAATAAAATTTTTCTTCAAAGCGTAGGCATTCTTGCCCAATTACTTTTTGTGGAACATTTTATTTCGATATCTGTTATAGTTTCCGAGATATAGTGTATCGAATATTTTATAACAATTGTCGATTTGTATGGGAGCTACCCCTTTTTTTACCCCCACTCAAAAAATTTTTTCTTTAAAGCGTAGGCATTCTCGCCCAATTACTTTTTGTAGAAAATTTTATTTCGATATATTTTACAGTTTCCGAGATATAGCGTATCGAATATTTTATAATAATTGTCGATTTGTATGGGAGCTACCCCTTTTTTTGCCCCCACTCAATAAAATTTTTCTTCAAAGCGTAGGCATTCTTGCCCAATTACTTTTTGTGGAACATTTTATTTCGATATCTGTTATAGTTTCCGAGATATAGTGTATCGAATATTTTATAACAATTGTCGATTTGTATGGGAGCTACCCCTTTTTTTGCCCCCACTCAATAAAATTTTTCTTCAAAGCGTAGGCATTCTTGCCCAATTACTTTTTGTGGAACATTTTATTTCGATATCTGTTATAGTTTCCGAGATATAGTGTATCGAATATTTTATAATAATTGTCGATTTGTATGGGAGCTACCCCTTTTTTTGCCCCCACTCAAAAATTTTTTTCTTCAAAGCGTAGGCATTCTTGCCCTATTACTTTTTGTAGAACATTTTATTTCGATGTCTGTTATAGTTTCCGAGATATAGCGTATCGAATATTTTATAATAATTGTCGATTTGTATGGGAGCTACCCCTTTTATTGCCCCCACTCAAAAAAATTTTTCTTTAAAGCGTAGGCATTCTCGCCCAATTACTTTTTGTAGAACATTTTATTTCGATATATTTTACAGTTTCCGAGATATAGCGTATCGAATATTTTATAACAATTGTCGATTTGTATGGGAGCTACCCCTTTAATATCCCCCACTCAAAAATTTTTTTCTTTAAAGTGTTGGTCTTTGCGTACAATTATTTTTTGTAGAACATTTTAAGTCGATAGCTCTTATAGTTTACGAGATATAGCGCATAAAATATTTCCCCAAATTTGTGCAATTGTAGGAAAACTACCCCTTCCCCTGGTCCAATCTGAAAAAACTTTTTCCATTATTTAGGTCCCTTCTTTGGAAGTATCCGTGCCAAGTTTTGTGGCAAGAGTTACTATACTTACTGAGATATATATATATGCACGGATTTTGTCCTAAAAAAAAATGGGTTACTCTGGGTTTTCGCTTATATCTCGGTCAATAGTGAACCGATTTTGATGATTTTAAATAGCGATTGTCTCCAGGATATTTTTAATAGTTTGACACCATTAGCTGGTCTGTATCTTTTTATTTGACTCCGGAAACTTGATTTCAACAGAAGGACAGACGGACAGACGGATAGACGGACATCGCTAAATCGGTTTCGCTATCTATAAGGATCCAGAATATATATACTTTATGGGGTCGCAAATGAATAATAAAGAAATTATAAACGGAATGACAAAGTGATATATACCCTATCACTATGTGAAGGGTATAAAAAACAATAATTGTCATTATAATTGATTTTTATAAGAATTTAAAAATTACAATTTTTCTGACAAAAAAAAATTAATAAAAATCCAAAAATAACTATTCTTTCTTGAGAATTAAAAGTCGAATAATTTGTTGACTTATAAACCTTTGATCAAAATTAAATAATATTTTTGGAGATTAATTTTTTTTGGCATAATTATTACGATCCCCGGTTATAGTTTATAATGATAATAAAGGGGACATATATGACAAAAATAGCAGAGTTCACGTTTAAAAGGCAGAGAAAAAGAGTGAAAACTAGAACCTGTAGCAGGTTTTTAAAAAATGAAATCAACCAGTTATTTCAGGAAAATAATTTTTTACTCTTCAATAAAAATTATTATAAAATAACTTTCGAATATATGTATTTTGAAAAAATTAAAAAAGTTTTGAAAATAAAAATATTTTGTAAGACAGACTACAAAAAAGTATTAAAGCAAAAAAGTGTTCATCAATTTATGCCCTACCGCCAACCACTATGGAAAGCTGTCTGTTGCCAAACCACGTCATCTAACGATGGTCCCCAGCCGTCAACTAGATGCCCCACCAAGCTCGCTACCTACAGAAATCTTCAGTTTTAATATCCCAACAACCCTCCGTATCTTTTACCTTGAAAAGCCCGGGGGTTATTAGGTTATTCGATTCGAATCGAAAAGGCTTTCGAAAGGAATTTTCTATTCGAAAGTTACATCGTATTTTCTAATACTTTTAAGATTTGGTAAGTCTGCTTCCATTCTTCTTTAATTTCTTTCTTCTCCTGCTCCTAATTTCTTAAAAGTTTTAGATAATACTATTTGCCTTTCTAATAGAAAATTCCTTTCGAAAGCCTTTTTGATTCGAATCGAATTACATAATAACCCCCCTGATGTAAAATCCCAATTGTCTCCATTAAATCCCTTCTAAGCAACAGGTTTGTGCAAATTTTCTGCTGTCTGTACCACAAAAGCCTGGAGAACCTCAATCAGCCCAGTCTTTTTAGACGTCTTCCTATGTATTGTAGAGTCTTGCTTTTACAATGGATTGCTGTCAATAGCAAATCTGCAGAACTGTGCTTCTAAATGTTAATTCCGGGACAGAAATTAGATGAAAATAGCTTAGAGATGTGAGACTTTTTCAAGGGCTCTAGATATTTTTATACAAATAGAAAAATAATATTTTTGTATAAGACAACTCTACTTCATATAAGTGGATAAAAAAAAATCAGTCTTGCTTAGATTCACGCTCGGTCATTTAGGCTAAACCAAATTTTGATCATATTCAGAGCAAATAAAATTAACCACCTTTGTTTAAAGCTAATAAAGATAATTTTTTCTTTGAAAGACAACCACAATGTTTGCGTTGCAAAGTGATTTAAGTCGCCTTTGTAAGCTTCAATATTTAATATTCTCCTCGTTTTGTTCTGTTCCTCACCATGTCATCCCTCCCGCTTCTTGGTACTGAGTAAATGTAAGACTGGCCCAGGGATTGGCCAAGCTAAAAGTTTCATACGTTATAAAATGCTTGATACACCCAGAGAAAAAGCACTTTAATCATTGTATGGTTACGAAAATCATCGTTATGACTGCCAAAATCATATTATAGTTGTAGCAACTTGTATTTTTTGGCCAAAACTTGTTAAAGCTATAGTATGCTTGTGGGGGTCTTACTAATGACCTTTGTAACCATACAACGATAAAATTATCCCTGATTATATTCCAGCGACCTTATTCAACCATGTTTTTTCTCTGAGTGTCTATACCAATGCATATTGACGATATATACAATTTGAAGTAAAAGGAATTCTTTATATACTGCGTTTTGTAGGGCTGTTTTTACTTATCTTCTTTTAATGAAAGTATGTTTTAAAGGCCCTTCATATCAAAACGTAACCAGTTTTTAACCAATTTTCAATAAGTTGTTTTATTACTTTTATTACTTCATTACTTTATTACTTAGCTAGTTTGAATATGTTTGTAAGATTTTAAGGTTTCTCTATCAGCACTTTCAATTTTTCTCGTTATTACTTAAAGCATCAAATTGTAAAAAACCTGATTATAACATAATAATTAGCATTATGATTGTTGCAGGGATCGAAAGCTAGTGCTAAAACCATGCAACAGCCAAAGCATAAGCTTAGACATTTACACAAACCTAATTTAAAGCATGAACAGCAAAATTACTTCACTTTTATCTTAAAAACTGACAAATTGTTCTTACACAACATTAAGTAATATGTACATAAGAATATGCACTTCAATTTAATCTGATGCAACCATAGTTCGTTCCTCTTACTGTTTTATATAAAAAATCATGCTTTGCCAGTTCCTTTTACTAATTTAACTATTTCGTTTTTCTAACACGTTTAACAACATTTAAAAATTTTTTTTCAAACATTTTAGTGAAAAACTAACAAGAAAAAAAAACATATTTCGTGACAAATGCATATTTTATTTTGCCTTTTGTAAAAATTTAAGTAAAATTAAAAAAAAATAAAAAATAAACTGCAAAAACGTGCCGCATGGCAGTTTTGAAATGAAAAGCCAAGCAAAAAGCTTAATAATTGAAAATGATTTTAAAACTAAAAATTAGCCAACTAACCTAGAGTTTAACGACAACGTAACTTTATTTTGGTTTTGGTGGTATGTAATTTCTGGTGGATTTACTTTGTGCAATTAAGGGTAACGTGGTTGTTTATAATTTAAACATTAAAATCAAGATAAAACAAAACTACATTTGTCAACTTCAGCATAAATAAAAGTAAAAATAATTATAAGAACATGACTTAACAACAGCATAGTTATGTATATGATAAACACTTGAAGGAAATAATTTAAAAACGTTAAAAAGTCTTTTCGTTTATCAACAATTTTTTTTGTGGCAAAATTTAAGAGCTACATAGCCTTTTTGGGCAACTATAGCCAAAGTGGAAGTTAAATCTGTTCAGCGTTTGCACATCATCCCAAAGCATATATGTATTCATGCAATGCTGTAATTAATTCCAGCAAAAAATTATGGAAATGATTCCTTAAAACAAACATTTTAATCTTGCTCCTCTTTTTTTCCAATAAGATATGACATCATTTAAGTTATTGGTTTTAATTCCTTTTATCCTGTAAAGCCTCTTTTTTATTTAACTTGTAATATTTCATGAATGAATACGGAGTCACTCCACATTAATCTAATCAGAGCGTGGCTGCTACTCAATCACACCACTAAAGCACTGTTAGACAGAATATTTTCCAGAGTACATCACTGACCCCATCAGTTGCTGAAAAACTCAAAGAATCTTGCCATTTAACTTCGCAAAATCTATAAAAGGCAAAGTTGTATCCTTTTGCTTTCAGGCAGATTTGCACATGCTTTTGGTGATCCAAAAGTGATTTTACTTTCACAGCTCCAGAGTGTGTCTGGTCTCTGGAGCCAAATATCGATATCAATATGGTTGATTGAGGATTTGGTAAACATCCTGCTTAAGATGAGTATTTGAATTGGTTTCTGCATGCAATCATAAAACTGATGCTCTCAAAAAGTTGGAATAATTTAAAAAAAACGTTTATGTGGCGAGTCGGTTTCTACACGCTCTGGCGCTTAATTCCAACCACCCCTTATATCAGCAGGAGGCACTAAAAGAAGATTACTATTGGTAGCATGAAACCACCAATTACTCACCTTATCATTCAAAGTATCTTAGGCACTCAGAGCTTGTGGTGGGTAACACCAGGAAACCCTCTCTGACCCCTTACTTGGAATTAATAATCGCAACTGCTTTAGCAGCTGCTTTATATACCCATAAAGCTTTCATCTAGCCTGTAAGTGAGCCCCAGAGAACTAAGCATAGGCTTCTTTAAAATTCACTTAAAAATGTGGGAAAGGCGGTATATAAGTTAAGTGATAGAAATTGATCGCCATTAAACTAGAACAACTAATGGCGCATTTAAAGCACGCCTGAAACTACTTTTAGCAACATGAACTAACTTCGGACTAAAAATCACGATAAAAACGCTAGCAGGGGCCAGATGGTCCAACGAGCCTAGATGTGGCCCCACTAAGATAACTAAATCTAGGATGGATCCAAGACGTTTAAAGTCTAATCTTAAAATAATCGAAAAATAAAGGATACCGTGGCCGCAACTACTGACCTTTAATGCCAATGCCAGTAGACAAGGACTGCTCTAAGCGAATTTTTTGGAAACTGCCAGGAAGCAAAAAAAGACTGAAAGCAACCAGCATTTCTGCTTCTCTCTGGCATTGGATCAGACAATTTTTTACCAACAGTGTATTGGATGTAGCCAAAATTGGCTAATTTAGTCTTTCATCATTTACAGGGATATCGGTATATTAAAGGACTGGGCTCATTACGGGGAGAATACTGCCAGCCATTAAAATTATTCTCTACTTTTATCTGAATTTTTTTAATCTGAGTTAATCTTATTTAATTTCAAGCCTTTTTCTGCAAACCAGCTCTATGCCATTTAGAACCTTAGTCCCTTTTTAAAAGCGTTTGTTATCCAGATGTCTTTCGTCGAATTGAAGACACAGTTCAAAACAGATCCTTGTGTTCTGCGCCAAACACTTAAGTCAAGTTGGTTCAACTGAGCTAATTTCTAGATGAATATTTTCAGTTAAAGCCAACAATAGATTGAGGATTGTTATTATTAGCACTCTCTTTGAAATAGCCCCTTAAAAAAGAAACATGGGAGTTAAATCGGACGACCTTGATGACCATGGGATGTCCCGAAAACGACTGATCAGTTTTTAGGGGAAGTTTACCCGAAGCAAATTCATCAAATCTCTGACTGTGTGTGCAGTCGCCCCATCCGCTTGAAACCACTTGTGTGCGAAGTAAAATCGATGAGCTCGCAGGCTTGGCAAGTATAATTCCATAATCATGCGTCGATAATTCTCACCATTCACATTCGTCGCCCGGCCCCGAGAAGTTTCGAAATAAATGGTCCAGGTATAAGATGTGTTGATTAGACCCACCAAACTGTTATCCTGGTAAAATGCAATGGTTTTTGATGTTTCAGTCGAGGATTGCGGGCTCTGGAAATTAGCTAGTGGCAGTTTTGCTTGTTGACGTGGCCGTTAAAGTAAAAATTAACCTTGTCGTTCCCGAAAATTTGATTTACAGCGCTAAAAGTCACTTTCTTTCAATTCTTAAACGATTTTAATTTAAAATGAATGGAAATCCAGATTTTTTTTAATTTCAAGAGCAATAGCTCTTGGATGTCCTAGTGAAGCTGCTCTTTTCCGTATTGAAAGTCGCGGATTTTCATATAGCTGCTTTTAACCAGCCCTATGTTTTCGAAAGTTATAGTTGAAGCAAGTGCGTGGAATCTCTGCACCCACGAACGAATTAAATTTACATTCGGTTCATTATGTATTAATCGAATACCGAACTTTGAACACAATTGTCGACGATCAATTACGTAAGAATCGTTTCACTTAAAAATGTCTCCACGGCGAACGCGCGATTCTCAGTCGACCACTGCGACATCATGGCTGATAAAACCGCCCAATCGATAATGGCTGAAAGAAATTTTTCCCTGGCCAGAGTAACAAAAACGTCTGTATACACAACGATCAAATTTCATCCTCTCGCAGCACCCTTCTTGAAGATAAGTTTGCCTGTTAGAAGCCAAAAAAGAGATACAAATGAATTTTTGTATGCGCTTAAAAAATACTTTTAACGAGCAAATCTGGAATTTCTTATCTTTGTTCTAATATCAAGACTACTTATCTGATAAGGAACCCTTTTGTGCCATATGCTCCTTTAAGCTTCATATTCCGCTTCTATCTTAAAATGGATTTAAAAGTAAATCTTGAAGTTAAAGGATACAAAACTCCTTATAAGACCTCAAGTTCTTCCAGAATTGTGAACAATGCTTTCCAATGATATAATAAATCCTTAAATTTATGACTTAATTAGAGTAACTCATCAGCAATAAATCTCATAATCTCTTAATTAAAAACAATTTTTCCTTTTAGTCTTTCTAGATTTTTTTAAATACTTAAATGATTAATCAATCATACTTCCAGCGCTAATGGCTACAAAATTTAAGTGTTTAATGTCTTGATTAGTGTGAGTTTTTGTTAAACTTTTTTTGCCATGACATATTTATAATGTCAACAAAATCCAGAAGAAAACTTTCTTCCTTTCCTTAAACTTACTAATTAAGTCATAATATAACTAATACTAATAACTAATGACCTAAATCATCACTTATCTTGTAGTGTTTGTGGCCATGAGTGACATATGTTTTAACAAAAAGAAAGGCTGCGACAGACATATATATGTTTGATATTTAAATACAAAATATTGGGTGGTAGAAAAAAAATTTTCTATAGCAAAATATAATTGATTTGGAATTTTTTTAAGACCCAAAAAATATTACTTACTTAGATGGCTATTGCAGAACGTTTGTTACATTAGCTGAACTTACCGTCTGACCCCAGCGGGCCTGCCATGGCTTGTTTGGAAATGCCACAGTAGTGTCAATCATCCAATTGTTAAACTTTCGGCCTTCCATTAACATTAACAGTCTAGTTGCCTACTGCAAGCATACCATCTCGAATAATTTCAATATTGATGGTAGGTGAAACGATAACTATAATGGAAATAATAAAAACCCTAATAGAGGTAGCAGAGGTAAATTACATCGGCGTCAAAAGGAAATCCATTTTCTTAACGAAGCTTAAGCAGATTTATGTTAAAATCTTCAAAATATTATAACCCTTGAATTGTTATTTAGACGCCAAGAAAAAAGTATTCCTAAAACTTAGGAAGGGATCAGAGAAGCTGTATTAGGGGTGTGCAGTCTTTGCTGATGGATCGAAGATAGAGGTAGGCAGCGGGGCTGGTGTCGGCATAATGAACCCGGGGGAAGGAAGCTCCTATAGACTTTAGGACAAGTGCAGCGTTTTCCAGGCTGAAATTCTGGCAGTTATAAAGGCCGCGAAATCGATAGGGGAGCATGCGGGTGGAAGAGGGAACGTGACAATCTACGTTAAAAGTCAGGGCGCGCTTAAGGCTCTAGAGCGACATTATGTCCTCTCTTGACTTGTTAGCGACTGCAGACGTGCTCTAAGGCCAATCATGGGGACACGCAGGGTTAGACTCTGCTGTCTTCAGGGTCATTATGACGTTTTCGGCAACGAGATTGTCGATAAACTGGCAAGGAAGGGGTTGGCCTGGAATATTAGACTTAGTTGTGAGCCGGTGAGGCCACCACTGAGCTTCTGTTATGGACTGATAGGGACTTGAATAATGGACAAGGTAGGCCAAACCTAGAGGGACAGGGCTGATTGCAGGATTTCTAGACTTTTATGGCCCAGGCTGGACCAGGACGGGCACTGACTTGATGCTCAAGGAGAGCAGGGGGGTCCTGAGGTGCATTATTGGGACTCTAACAAGGCACTGCGATGTAAGATATAGGACAAACAAATGGGACAGAAATTCTCCAGATTTCTGCAGGGTATGCGGTAGAACATCTTGTCTGCCACTGACGTGGGCTGCAGATTTGCCGACTGAGGTGGTTGGGAGGGCGCTTCTTAGATGGACTTGGTGAGGTCTCTGGCTGTGGGCTGGGGAGCATCATAGATTTCATTAAGAGGGTTGGGTTGCTGGGCAGATGGGTGATTCAGGGCCTATGACTACTGACTTTCTTGGACATCTTGCGGACGGTACTCTTGCTTTCTTTACCCTTACCTATTAAATGCTTGTCTTTACTTTTGTTTTTGTTCTCTTGCCTCTTTTGAAGGGACTCACAATGGGCCTGAGGGCCTCCAAATGGAGGTGGCGAGTCGGACTCGCCACCACCCTTCGTTACCTAACCCAGCAAGGAGTCCTGGAGGCATTTTTTAAGGACTATACCGTTATTTACTTATAAGCTAATATCGCAGGCACAAAAAAGGTAAAAAAATAGTAGCACGCCTCCACCTCAAGTGGGAAAAATATATATAAAACCCCTTGCTAAAGGTTACTATTATAAAAAAATTTTTTCTTTAATCATCATCATTAAGTTGCCAGTTAAGTAAGTCATATACAAAGTATTTTCTTCCTTTTCACCAATGAGTTATAAAGTCTACTCTTAAAGATTTTACAAAAGAATTTGCTGATTTTTCCAAATATTGTGGCCAGCATTGGGCAAAGCTTAAATTTTATTAAAGCATTGAGAAAAAGTTTTTTTTATTACTTAAATTTTATGTTAAGGATAAAAGCCTTTTATTTATATAAATTTTTTTCCTTTGTAAATTTCGATTAAAGATTTTTTCTTATTTGTTTAAAATAAGAAAAAACCCGCTTAAAAAAAATTTGTTAAAACCTTTTTATATTAAAGTAACGATATGCTCCATTAACTATGTAAACTTCTCTGAAACATCTCTATTTATATTCTTGTCTTAATTCAAAAACATTTTTATTAGAAAGTCATTTCAAAGAAGTTTTTTGCCCTGCATTTTTAAAAATTTTAGTCAAAAAGATTTAAGGAGGTAACTGCAAGTGAAATCTTATTTGGAATAAAAAATTTTAAGGCAAAGCTTGGTAATAATAAATAAAAATAAATTCAATTTAACATTGATTTCTCTTTGCTATAGATTAAAACTTTTCTTGTCTCATAGGGTTTTGAAATTTGTTCTAAGTCTAGTTACTTTTGAAATTGTAACTAATACTCTGACATCAAACTTTGTAGCTCAATTTTATGTAAAGAAACTATTTATATCCTTTACAACTGTAAAACAATAACAAAATCTGCCGGGCTAGACCAACTGCTTCTATTTGTATGTTAAAATATAAGAGCAGGCCTTAAGTGTTATGTACTTGTTTGTAAGGATTGTGTTATTAATGTCACTACAGTTTGGCATATGCTCTTCAGCATTTTTGCCAGAGTTTTTTCTACTTGAGCATGATGTTGTTGTTTGTTGCCTTTTCAAAGTTCTAATATTTTCTTCTTCTTGAATTGTGTTTGCTTTTCTATTTTTTTCAGGACGTACTCGAAAACGGCCTTAAGGCTTTGACCTATTGACAGACAAGTTAAAAAAGCCATTTAAAGTTTTTTGTTGTTGTTTACTCTGGCACTCTTTCTTTTTCAAGATATTTTTTACTTTTCCTTTCGTTGCAATTTTTTTTCTACGGCTTTAGGCAAAGTAAAATGACTCATAAATTCTACATGGTTACTGACATAGTTAAAATATATAAAATATTTAAATAACAAAAACAAATAAATAGCAGCTGCTTATGTGTACTTTAAGGATTTCAAAGACCTTGAGCGTATGTGTAACAATAAATTTTAAAAATATCAATCATACGTCACTGGGTCAGACATTTAAATTTTGGGAATTTTGAAGATTAGTTTTTTCTTATGTTTTCTTTCAATTTTCTTTAGATTTGTTTGCCAGTTAAGCGAATCAAAAAACATATCCCAGAAGCAAATTTTAAAAGCAAAAAGAAAAACTGCATTTAATTAGAATTTCTTTTCACTTGAATTTTTTTTAAATGAAATGCATTTACAATAGCAGTGACCATGGCTTGTTATTTTAAACAAGAATTAAGAAGAAACACATATAAAGACAAGAACCACTTAACCACAGACATGTACAAACGTATGTAACCTCGTTTTCAATTTGTTAAAAAAATCTTAAAAATTCAATTACGTTTAACAAAAATGTTAAAAAAATAAAAGCAAACAGTAAAAATTGAAGGGAAAATGAAAAAACTCAACAGGAAATCAAAAAATGAGTGAAAAGTAAGAAACAGAAAAATAACAGAGAACAAACCACAACAGCAACAGATTTCCTAGAAGAGAAATACAGAAAAACACACACTTGCTTTCATATGATACATCCAGCCACTGGTAACAAGTAAATGTAAACAAACAAACAAACTATATACCACAACTGAAATGAAATTAAAGCATAAAACGTTTTCACTTTTGTGGTTTTGAAAATTTTAAGGAAACAAAAAAGGATTCAGGTAAACATTGGCTTACAGGGGAAGAAACAAAACTTTGAGGAGGTGAAATTTTGCCTTATTTTAATCAAAAGAAATTATTATCGACCATAAGGTTTTTAGTCAGGTAGATCTGGTTGCTTCAGTTGATATTCCATGCCCAAAAAACTACTGCCTGGATTCAAAAGTGTTCATGTCTGTTCTGTCTGTCTGTCGGTTGAAGAGCTTATATCTCGCGAGAAACAACTTTAAAAAATAATATCTAAGATGGCAACCCTATCAAAAGGCTAAGGGACTTATCTTAACAATGCCTTTCACCTCATTCACAACTACATCTGAAGCCAATCAAAAATTTTGTAAGATTCGAAATTTCGCAACGATCTTTAACATAAAGAGATGGACATGAACTGCAACCTTAAATACAACAACGCCTTCTTAAAGTGGTTAATTGACTCTAGCGGCGCACGAAAGGCATTCCGCTTAAAAATGTAAATTTTTGACAAATCCGTAGAAGTGCCCGTAGTTTTGAGAATTTTGCTGCCGCTGAGGCTTCTTAAACGTTGGGCACCTCTGTGAGGTCGTTGTAGGAAAATTTTGCGAAAATTGACGCAACAACTGAAGCGGATTGACCACCAACAACAACTTGAAAATGACTCGGATTTTCTTCGCAAAACCATCTTCAGCGGTGTGGGTCATTTTTGGCTGAATGGCCTCATCAATAAACATAATATGCGTTATTGGTCAGGCAGCAATCCACACGTACTCCATGAGTCATCATTGCATCCCAAAAAAAATCATGTTTTGGCACAGTTTATGGGCCGGCGGCGTCATTGGGCCGTACTTCTTCGGTGATTATCAAGACCGGCACGTCACTGTGAATGGGAATCGCTACTTTACAATGATAATTGTATATTTTTGGCCCCGATTGGATGGTATGGACTTGGAGGACATGTGGTCCCAAAAAAACTGCGCCACAAGCCACATAGCGAATGTCACAAAAACTTATTGAAAACCAAGTTTGGAGAATGTGTTTTCTAACGAAATGGTTCAGTCAATTGGCCACCTCGGCCGTGTGATTTGACGCCTTTAAACTATTTCCTGTGTGGCTCAAATATATGGTCAACAAACCAGCGAAGATTGATGAACTTCCTTCGAATATCGAACGTGAAATTGCAGCAGTATCGGCCGATTTATGCTTGAAAACCATCAAAAATTGGGTTCGGCCTCTGGACTTCGGCAAGCGGGTTGTGGTGGCCATGCAAAAGAAATTGAGTTCCATACATAATGACATTAAACGTGCTCTTACAGAAACAAAAAATTTTATTGATATCCAAATCCGTTTTCGTTTTATTAAAACAAACTTTTTTAGCGCTCTTATTGAAAAACCTGATATAAGACCCAGCACTAGGGGGATGGCCTCTATACATGCATTGCATTGTGTTGGCATTGGGAAAATAGGTTACGGAAAGAAAGATAGAGGGAGTAGGGCTTTTGAATATTGGATTTAAATTTCTCAAAGCCAACTGTGACATGCAAGAGATTTATAAGAAGTTTATTCCACATACGAAATATGTGACTACAGAACGAATTTTCTCTGAAGTGCGTAGTGCGCTTCACTGGCCAATCGACCGCAAATAAGTGTTGTGTGGTCTTCTTGAAAGACAAGTGTCAGGCAAACAATCCCAAGTTTCAGGAACAAGTTCCTTCATTTCTTTAGACCACAATACATTGTTGTATCGAGAGAATAATGAAACACACCCACCCAACATTGCGACGATGTTGAAGTGAATTGAGGCAATTGGATATCCTAACGTCACCCATGAGTACCTTCGTTCGTTCCTATATGCGATCAAGTAGCTCCAAAACAGACTTCGGAGCACCTGCCCATTATGAGAGTTATATTCCATTTGCGTCTAGATATATTTGGTATAAATGATTAGAAAACTAGATGGCGGATAACAATTTCTACACTATTTCAAAAAATTAAGGCACTTGGATGCTTCTTTCGTTACAAGAAAAACGTGTTGCGCCCAATTGGCTTCGCACTAGTTTTTCATGCCAAAAGTATTGAGAGTTTCTGTTTCCCCAATATTTATATCATCAATTAATACAGACAATGCAGCAAATCCCACTGTGCGTTTATAGGTCAAAAGACAACATTGGGTCTTACAAGAATTAAAATCGACCCCATTCGCAAGGCCCTAAACGAAGTTTAATTTAAATCACGTTAAAGTGATTCATTCATACTCTGCCTCATAGCTACAGTCTCTAAAAAGCTAGGCTTGTAGTCAAATCAGTATGAATAGCACATACAAATGTCATCTGCAAATGAGTAGATAGAATTTGAAATCTGATTTAGAAATTCGTTAAAAAACATAAGGAATTGAGTAGGAGAGAGGTCGGAGAGAGGTCGGATTCTTACGAGACACCTGAATTGATTTCAAGCTCATTGGAAGAGATTTCATCTATAACAACACGAATAGTGCGGTTTCTAAGAAAATTCAATATAAACTGAGAAAATGTATCACCAACTTAACATAAAAGCAGACAATGCCAGAATCCATTAAAACTTTAGAAATATCTGGAACCACTACTTTCCTTTCGCCAAAATGAAGAATTGAGGTACACCATTTTACTTTAAAAAAGGCAGGTAGGTCCCCCATAAAACATGCTTTCAAAAACTGTACTGGCGGTCACTTAATAAACCCTTGGACTCTAGAAAACTAACAAGCTTTTCTTGCTTTACAAAACGAACGTTAAAATAGGTGACACTGACTAACCATGAACAATGGAAAAAAACACTTCATGGATGCTTGTGTATTGCAATTTTAATGAAACGTGAAACTTTAGAATTTTTAGTCACGATGAAATCCCCCATATGACTTACTTTACTATCAGGTAAATAAATAATAGTTCCATTAGATCTATACAGGCAATACTTACTTAAAACCAACTTAGTATCTAGTGCAAACTTTCAACTTTGTCCAAGTTTAATAGCTCTCAGATAAGGCTATAGAATAGACTTTTATACAGAATTTCGTATTATTAATTTCCATCCCATTGTGCATAAAAACAAGTTGCTGTATAACATAACTCCCATATACAAACGAGCTTTGTGTTTATTTAGAAAGTGTGCAAATGAAAGGAAAAGCAACACTTGTTAACATTTCATATATGTTTTGGGCAACAGAAGAAGAAATGCAACCACAACTTTGAATTGTATTAGGTGTGTGCACCCACTCCAATAATTTTAAATTTAGTCTGCCAAAGAATAGAAATCTTGTCATAAGAAATTGTGCAACGTTTATGGTCATAAGTAAAAAAAACATTTTATTCTACAATTCATATGTACGATTGCCAAGAATTTGTGCATTTTAATTTTATTTTTTTTTTATTATATTTTTTTGTGGAAAGGTTTTTCAAATTTTTGTTTCTTCTTCTACCCTAGGTGTAACATTTTCTTAGAGTATAACCATTTATTCACTTACATATGTACGTGATTTTTAACTACTTACACTTGCGTGCAAGCTTCTTCTTAAAACACGTGTTGACAAGGCGTTAGTATTTATTTTTGTTTTTGTTACTGAAAATAATTCTCCTGATTCTTGCTGTAAAATTATTTCTAAACATGTTTGCGGGTAAAAGGACTCTGATGATTTTAAAATTCGTCATGATATCGTTAAAAGTTTTAAGTTTTGATAAAAGTAAAATATTTATTTACCAGTAATAAAACAAAATGGTAACCAAGAAAGGTAAACCCAATGCAATTGGCAACAATCAATGTAGCTTTAACTTACTTATGATAGCAGTAAAGGAATAATGACAAAAACAATTGCGTGACTTGAACCTTTTGTATTGGTACAAAAAACAATTGGGTATAAAATCTAAACAAAAATAATCATATTTATTTGATGAATTGATTATCGAAAACACGTCTTTTTTACTGTGGCTTAAGATAAGATTTTAAGTTTTTGTATGTTGACAACTAAAAAACAAGTAAGAGCGCTTATAATATCTGTGCCAAATTTTACATACCCTTCATATGGGCCTTTCGAAACCCCAAACTTTTTCGTTATTTTTTCCATTTTTTTTATGAAATATTTCTCATTTTTAAATAGGGGTTGGTATCATGCTTTTACCCTTTAAGAGAGAAATTATAAGAGATTTTCATCCTAATCTTTTTTAATTTTGTATGGCAAGACCTTCAAGAGATAGAGATAGAGGGTAAGTATGTTTTAAAAAAATGTTTCCAAGGAAAAATAAGTTGGAGTCAGTCCTACATTGGACCTATCTACGGGCACCGTGGAAGCTGTAGAGGAGGATTTACTACAATTTTACAAATCTTGTATTGGAGCCCCCTAAGCCGAATGGGGAGTAAGCATGTTCTCGGTCGTACACTATATTTCTCTAAGGCCGACTTTGGGGATGTTATAAGCATTTTTACATCATTTTTGTAAATTTTGTATGGCAACCTCCTTAGGTGATGGAAATAAGAAGTAAATATTTTTTAGGAATATGTTTGGGAAGGAAAACTAACGGGGTCTGTAGTACATTTTTTTCTCTAGAAGCCACTTCGGGAAAATTATATGGGGTTTTACCGTGACCCTGTTAGGGGCTGGAGATGGGGAATAAGTATGTTTCACACAAATGTCCACAGAAGGAATTACTTGGGATTGGCCTGAGATTTAACTTCGACTAGGAAGCTGTGGGATCGATTTAAAAATAAAAAAACCTTGTGTGGCAACCCTGTTAAAGGCCGGTATGTATGTTCCACAAAAATGACCAGTAGAAAATATTATTGGGAGTTAGTCTTACATTGACCCGATATAAGAGTAGTTTCGGGGCAGTTGTAGAGGTTTTTATGTAAAAATTTTAGAAAAATATACAAAGGTAGTGTTGGATCATGGGTGGATAAAAAATACCAAATAGTTACCCTAAGGCAATGCAATGGCTTCTGATGTTTTAGTTGAGAGTTGCAGGCTCTTGGAGGCCAGCAACGGCATTTTTGCTTGTTTAAGTGGCCGTTAAAGTGAAAATAATCCTCTTCGCTCTAAAAAAAATAGAATTTACAGTGCAAAAAGCTTCCACATTTTTTTCTTACAGTTCTTTAACGTTTTAAATTTTAAAAGAAAGGAACTACAAAAACTTTTTTTAAAACTTCATGAATAATCGTTCTCGAAAGTCCCAGTGAGAGTGCTCTTTTCCATATTAAAAGTCCCGGATTTTTACGCAAACTGCCTTTAACCAGTTCAATGTTTTCGGTATTCCTTGTAGATCAACTGGGTCCTGGCCATGGGACATTAATAGCCGAAATAGTTTCGAGGAATTTCTGCATCCACAAATGAATTAAATTTATACTCAGTCCATTACACGTTCACCGAATACCAAACTTTGAACAATATTGTTGACGAGCAGTTATGTTACAGTAATTACTCTTCAAAACTGTTTCCACAACAAAAACGCGACGCTCACTCGACCATTGCGACATCGTGACTGACAAGTCCGCGCAATCGAATATTCCAACGGCACCATCCTCCCACCGCAAAGTTTAAAACTTTTTAAAATAATCATATTTAAAATATAAATAAGCCACCAGACACCCTCTATATGAGTAAAAGACATTAAATTTATTCTATCTTTCAGCAAAATCCTCTCAGATTTCTTTTAGACATGCCGGCTACAAATTTCGACTTCTGACAGAATTCGATTTTTTAGTCCCAGAAGTTTTTTACAAAAAGGAACAAAGAGTTTATACCCTGAATAAGAAGAGTAAATATTTAACCGTAAAGAAGTCACTTATTCCTTTTTTACTTTAATACTGCGCTTTAATAAAAATATTTAAGCCCTAAATTTACAAAAAAGAAATAAATTTTGTTTAAAATTTTTAAGTCTGTGTTTTTATTATTCGAACCCCACATAAATTTTAAACACTTCAATGCACACAATGCTATTCTCTTGCCTTCCCATTTGCATGCACAGGATCAATATTAACGTATATTAAAAAAAAAGGTCCAGAAATAGCAACAAAAGAAAAAAAATATTTGCAATATTGGCTTTAATTTGCTGTCACAACAATAATTGTTATTTGACCCATATTTTTGTTGTTGGTTTTTTACAACAACCCTATAATGGTAATAATAATTACAAACACAAATAGCCCGGAAATATGATACAAAAGATGTGCTAAAATAAAAAAAAAAACAATAAATAAAGCAAAAAGTTTAACTTATAGGGTTTGTTGTTGGTTAAGTTTGTCTATATGCATTTCATTGGTTCTTACACCAAATCATCAGTAGACTTCAACCACCCAAATTCTTAAAAAACTCATGAATATTTTCTGTCTTTATATAATAATCTCATTAAACAAAATGAGAATTACTATGAAAAAACCAAAACGTTCAAGTTTTTTTAAGAATCCAACAAACCATTATTCGCTATTCGCTTGTTTTGATTTTCTTTTTCCCCTTACATTTGAATAACCATTGGTTATTACTAAATGTATTGAGGGGCAACCGAAAACAAAACCTTGTTGTTAAACAACACAATTTTTAAATTATTTAGGATTTAATCCCAATTTTCTTGTTAATTTATAGGGTTTGGTTATTCAAATGTAAGGGGAAAAAGAAAATCAAAACAAGCGAATAGCGAATAATGGTTTGTTGGATTCTTAAAAAAACTTGAACGTTTTGGTTTTTTCATAGTAATTCTCATTTTGTTTAATGAGATTATTATATAAAGACAGAAAATATTCATGAGTTTTTTAAGAATTTGGGTGGTTGAAGTCTACTGATGATTTGGTGTAAGAACCAATGAAATGCATATAGACAAACTTAACCAACAACAAACCCTATAAATTAACAAGAAAATTGGGATTAAATCCTAAATAATTTAAAAATTGTGTTGTTTAACAACAAGGTTTTGTTTTCGGTTGCCCCTCAATACATTTAGTAATAACCAATGGTTATTCAAATGTAAGGGGAAAAAGAAAATCAAAACAAGCGAATAGCGAATAATGGTTTGTTGGATTCTTAAAAAAACTTGAACGTTTTGGTTTTTTCATAGTAATTCTCATTTTGTTTAATGAGATTATTATATAAAGACAGAAAATATTCATGAGTTTTTTAAGAATTTGGGTGGTTGAAGTCTACTGATGATTTGGTGTAAGAACCAATGAAATGCATATAGACAAACTTAACCAACAACAAACCCTATAAATTAACAAGAAAATTGGGATTAAATCCTAAATAATTTAAAAATTGTGTTGTTTAACAACAAGGTTTTGTTTTCGGTTGCCCCTCAATACATTTAGTAATAACCAATGGTTATTCAAATGTAAGGGGAAAAAGAAAATCAAAACAAGCGAATAGCGAATAATGGTTTGTTGGATTCTTAAAAAAACTTGAACGTTTTGGTTTTTTCATAGTAATTCTCATTTTGTTTAATGAGATTATTATATAAAGACAGAAAATATTCATGAGTTTTTTAAGAATTTGGGTGGTTGAAGTCTACTGATGATTTGGTGTAAGAACCAATGAAATGCATATAGACAAACTTAACCAACAACAAACCCTATAAATTAACAAGAAAATTGGGATTAAATCCTAAATAATTTAAAAATTGTGTTGTTTAACAACAAGGTTTTGTTTTCGGTTGCCCCTCAATACATTTAGTAATAACCAATGGTTATTCAAATGTAAGGGGAAAAAGAAAATCAAAACAAGCGAATAGCGAATAATGGTTTGTTGGATTCTTAAAAAAACTTGAACGTTTTGGTTTTTTCATAGTAATTCTCATTTTGTTTAATGAGATTATTATATAAAGACAGAAAATATTCATGAGTTTTTTAAGAATTTGGGTGGTTGAAGTCTACTGATGATTTGGTGTAAGAACCAATGAAATGCATATAGACAAACTTAACCAACAACAAACCCTATAAATTAACAAGAAAATTGGGATTAAATCCTAAATAATTTAAAAATTGTGTTGTTTAACAACAAGGTTTTGTTTTCGGTTGCCCCTCAATACATTTAGTAATAACCAATGGTTATTCAAATGTAAGGGGAAAAAGAAAATCAAAACAAGCGAATAGCGAATAATGGTTTGTTGGATTCTTAAAAAAACTTGAACGTTTTGGTTTTTTCATAGTAATTCTCATTTTGTTTAATGAGATTATTATATAAAGACAGAAAATATTCATGAGTTTTTTAAGAATTTGGGTGGTTGAAGTCTACTGATGATTTGGTGTAAGAACCAATGAAATGCATATAGACAAACTTAACCAACAACAAACCCTATAAATTAACAAGAAAATTGGGATTAAATCCTAAATAATTTAAAAATTGTGTTGTTTAACAACAAGGTTTTGTTTTCGGTTGCCCCTCAATACATTTAGTAATAACCAATGGTTATTCAAATGTAAGGGGAAAAAGAAAATCAAAACAAGCGAATAGCGAATAATGGTTTGTTGGATTCTTAAAAAAACTTGAACGTTTTGGTTTTTTCATAGTAATTCTCATTTTGTTTAATGAGATTATTATATAAAGACAGAAAATATTCATGAGTTTTTTAAGAATTTGGGTGGTTGAAGTCTACTGATGATTTGGTGTAAGAACCAATGAAATGCATATAGACAAACTTAACCAACAACAAACCCTATAAATTAACAAGAAAATTGGGATTAAATCCTAAATAATTTAAAAATTGTGTTGTTTAACAACAAGGTTTTGTTTTCGGTTGCCCCTCAATACATTTAGTAATAACCAATGGTTATTCAAATGTAAGGGGAAAAAGAAAATCAAAACAAGCGAATAGCGAATAATGGTTTTGTTGGATTCTTAAAAAAACTTGAACGTTTTGGTTTTTTCATAGTAATTCTCATTTTGTTTAATGAGATTATTATATAAAGACAGAAAATATTCATGAGTTTTTTAAGAATTTGGGTGGTTGAAGTCTACTGATGATTTGGTGTAAGAACCAATGAAATGCATATAGACAAACCTAACCAACAACAAACCCTATAAATTAACAAGAAAATTGGGATTAAATCCTAAATAATTTAAAAATCAAAAAGTTTAACCTTAATATTACTTGGTTAAATAGAGAAGTTTTTTTTTTAAATTTTTTTCAATACAAAATTTAACTCAATTAAATTGTGAAAAAACACAAGTCAACTGTGCCATTGGCAAACCATATTGACTTTACGCATTCCACAATGTCCTTTATTTTAGTGTTTTACCATTGTTGTAAAATGATTTTAATATCGTTGCCAAAAAACCAAAATTTGTAGGTAACTGTGTTATTTGAACTGAAAGTGAAACATGTTTTATATATGAGAGCTATTGTGTCTGCGAGTAATGCAATATGCAAAGTTTATTCAATTCAAAGGAACAGTTTAGGGTGACCAGATATATAAATAAAATATATCGGTTTTCACTTTTACTTATGTACTACAAGTCTTAAAAAATCCTAAAGAAAAGGAAATTAGTTCGATGTGATTTCCTTTGATCTTTTTTTAAACATATTCCTTTGTTCCAATTTTTTTTAAGTAAAATTAATTCAAAACCGTTTGTAGGAATTTTAAATAAATTAACATTATCTTAACTTGTCACCAAACCATTTTGGATAAAAAAAATTTATTCTTTATCTAATACAATATGATCAAAAACTCCTTCCGGAGTAAAGTTGTTCCCTTGGTGAATCTTTGTAATCCACTAGTACAGGGTGTCTGGTGGCAACTTAATATTTTTTAAATACGATTATTTTAAAAAGTTATTAACGGCGGGAAGAGGGCGGCGCCGTTTAAATTGCCGATTGTGCAAATTTGTTAATTACGATGTCGCAGTGATCGAGTGGATATAGCGCGTACGCTGTGGAAGCATTTTTTAAAAAGAATGATTCTTACGGAATTGGTCGTTGACAATTTTGCTAAGGGTTCTGTATTTAGCGAATAAGTGCTGATCCGAGTAAAAATTTAATTCTTTTGTAGGCACAGAGATTTCACTCAACTGCTTCTGCTATGAATGTCCCATGGCCAGGGCCCAGTTGATCTACAAGGACTCCCGAAAACATTGAACTGGTTGAAAGCAGTTTACGTGAAAATTCACGACTTTCAATACGGAAAAGAGCAGGTAAGGTAGAACAGGCGGCTGCGGAAGTGATGAAGTGATGGTTGTGCAGCCCACTTGGGTCCGTTTCCTCGGTCCCTTTGTGAAAAAAGCACCCTTACTGGGACTTCCAAGAGCAATCATTCATAAAACTTAAAAAAAGGACTTAAACTTTTATCCTTTTAAAATTAAAATCGTTCAAGAACTGAAAAAAATGACTTTTATTTACGCAAAAATTTTTGTGAAATAATGTGGGGAGCGCCTTCGCACTGTAAATCCCATAGCGTGGAGTGACGAGGCTCTATTTCCTTAAAAAGGCCACCACAACAAGCAAAACTGTCATTACTGCTTTCCAAGAACCCGCAACCCTCGATTGAAACATCAAAAGCAATTGTATTGCCTCAGGGTAACTGTAAAGTATGCCTCATTGACGCCTCAGGGTAACTCTAAGGTATGCCTTATCCACGCATGAAATAATTAGACCTTTTTTTTCAAAAACTCTGGAGACCAGGCGGCAAATGTTAGCGGTGAAAATTATCGAGGCATGATTATGGATTTTTTTTTGCCAAATCTGTGAGCTCATCCATCGTACTCTTTACACAGGTTGTTTTAACAGGATGGGGCGACTGCGTAAACAACCAGAGCTTCAATGGATGTGCTTCAGAAAAACTTCCCCCAAAAACTGATCAGTCGCTGTGGGGACATCCTCATGGCCATCGAGGTCACCCAAACAAACTTCCATTATTATACCCTTTACATAATGATAAGGGTATACATAAGTTTGTCATTCCGTTTATAATTTTTTTATAATCCATAAAGTATATATATTCTGGACCCTTTAGATAGGGAAGCCGATTAAGCAATGTCCGTCTGTCCGTGTTATGGTTGAAAGCTCCCCGACATCGCATAGACCCGTAAGTGGTATTAAACTGTCAAAGACAGTTGGAGAAAATCGGTATTGAAATTCAGCATAATCGCCCGATAAATGACCGAGATATAAGCAAAAAACCAAGACTACCTCCTTTTTTTTAGTCTACAACAACAACAAAGAACATACTTATGTATGTAATAATAAAAAAACAACAAAAAAGAATAAAAGAGAATCAGTCATGTTGATATTATTGAACAACACCTAAAACGAAAATTTATTTATTATTATTATTCATACATACAACAGGGTTGCCATACAGGACCTTATTTAAACATTTTTAAAATCGCTCCTACGGCTTCCAGGGTTCTCCTACAAAGGTAAAATGTAAGACCGACCCAAATTATTTTATATATTCAAACATTTTTGTGGAACATACTTACCCTCTATCTCCAGCCCCTGACATGGTTGCCAAACCAAATTTTAAAAAATAAGGTGAAAACCGCTACAACTTCCCCGGAGTCGCCCCTAGAGCAATAAGGTGTATGACCGACCCCCATTAGTTTCCCCTCCAAAACATATTCCTAGAATATACTTACCCCCTATCTCCACCCTCTAAGTGGGTTGCCATACAAAATTTACAAAAATGATAAAAAATGCCCACAACTTATTCAGAGCCGGACTTAGTATATAAGATTCGGCACATCCAAATATAGCGCTCCTACTTTTTTTATTTAAGTTTGAAATTTGGCGATGTAAGTCTTTTCTAATAAAAGCAAATTATAATTCTAAATCAAAAGAAAAAAAATTCCAGACCTCAAAAAGGTTCCTTTAAACAATTTCGTAAGCACTTATTGCTTTAACCTTAAATCATATTTAATGTTAATGTTGGGCCATTTGTTATGCAAGATGTTATAACACACACCATACCACCAAAAAGCAGAGAAGGTAATCAGGATGCTAACCTTCCCCTATAATATTGACTCTATGTAAAAAATGTATATTTTTTTGTTTAAATTCCCAACAAAACACCTTTTGGCATTTTTAGAGCTAAAGCTGAATCCCCGCCAGTTACTAATACCACAACAGACGACTCAAGTTTCCTATTTTTTTAAAACCCATAAAATATTTTAAAATCTTATTTATTTTAAGTAAATTATGATCATAACAGCAAATCACTTATTTATATCCATAAACTTTAAACTAAACCCAACCAGATACACACATTTGCTTCTGCAACCTTACACTTCCTACTTTTTCAAAACTATGCGGCTGCTTGAATTATTTTTCTGGCTGTTGTTTTCTATAAACAAAATTTATGAGCCATTGCTAACATCTTCATCTTGGCATTTGTTAAAATTTTTTTTTTGCCAATATTTTTGTATATTTTTTTTTCTCTTTTCTTTTAAAAATTTAAAATTTACCAAAATAAAGAGGGGGCAAAATTATGTAACTTTTTAAACAAACCAAAAAAAAAAATTTTTTTTTTATGTTTTGTGGCTGCTAATCAATGCAATTTACACTTAATTTTGAAGAAAAAAAATAAATAAAAATAATAAACAGAAAACACCAACTGCCAACAATAATAAAAATAAACAAAGTTGAGGGGCAGGGAACACTTAATTTTCTTAGTTTTGCAGGCAAAATCTGACTGGCTGGCTGACAGTTAGTAGACAAACAAATAAAGAAACAAAAAACAAATTTGAAAGTAAAATATTTTAATTTGTTACTTTCAAAAATCAACAGCTAATATAACACAAAAGTTAAACTTTATCATTTTACACATAAATAATTTATGAAACATTTAAAGTTAAATGAATCCCAAAATGTGTGCATAAATTGAATGACATGTAGAAGCAAACATTTGTTTAATTACCTTAGTATTGATTTAACAGCACAAGATTAAGACACTTTGTTAAACATTAATTTCTTAATGTGTTTTATAATTATTGAGTTTATTTTCAATTTGCATTAAACAAAACGATATACTTTAACATTTGCTGTTATTTTATGCTCGCGTCTCTAGCTGATGTCGAAAGCAATTAACTCTTGATTCAGCTAAATCGTTTTTAGCCTTAAAGCGCTACACTTAAAGTAATTTTTTTTAAATAAAAAGGAGTGGGATTCTATCAATACAAACTTTTTATTGTTACATAATAACTGCAAGTGTTAATATTGTGACCACAATCATATTATGATCATGAAAATCTAGGGGATTATGAAGTTTAGCTTTAGTTTCTTAAGTGTGTCACATATTGTGCTGCTGTTTTAAGCTTCCATATTTTAACGAAAGGAATTTAAATTGTAAGAGATCATATGTGGCAAAATTGAATGTTACATAAACAGAACGTAAAATTTAATTGAAAACTCACACATGAGAAATAGTTGCAGATAACAATAAACTTTTAGTAATAAATCGTTCTAAGTGCGGCCAGAGCTGAAAACCCTTTATTTTATTTTATTTTATTTTATTTTATTTTATTTTATTTTATTTTATTTTATTTTATTTTATTTTATTTTATATTATTTTATTTTATTTTCCTAATTTTTAATTTATTTTATTTTACTTTAATTTATTTTATTTTATTTTATTCTATTTTATTTTATTTTATTTTATTTTATTTTATTTTATTTTATTTTCCTAATTTTTAATTTATTTTATTTTACTTTAATTTATTTTATTTTATTTTATTTTTTATTTTATTTTATTTTATTTTATTTTATTTTATTTTATTTTATTTTATTTTATTTTATTTTATTTTATTTTATTTTATTTTATTTTATTTTATTTTATTTTATTTTATTTTATTTTATTTTATTTTATTTTATTTTATTTTATTTTATTTTATTTTATTTTATTTTATTTTATTTTATTTTATTTTATTTTATTTTATTTTATTTTATTTTATTTTACTTTAATATATTTTATTTTATTTTATTTTATTTTATTTTATTTTATTTTATTTTATTTTATTTTATTTTATTTTATTTTATTTTATTTTATTTTATTTTATTTTATTTTATTTTATTTTATTTTACTTTAATATATTTTACTTTAATTTATTTAATTTTTTATTAATTTATTTCTTATTAATTTATTTAATTTTGTTTATTTTATTGATATTAACACGCTTAATAACAGCTCATTTGGCTAATTAAAACAAATTACAAAATTCTTGTTTACAAAAACAAACAATAAATTATTGTAACTAAACGAAATAAGTTATTAAATTAAAATTGTGGTTATTGCTGACCAATTTATTATAATCAGGTCACCTAGAAATTATGTTCAACCTAATAAATAATTTTTCCAAACAGTAAAGCCATAAATTCAGATAAAGTATTTAACAAATAGTTAAAAGTCGATAACTTATAAATAGGCCTATAATGACATTTAAACAGGTTTCATACCACTTTAGCTATAAATAATATGTTAAGATTGTTTGTCTATATTTACAACATTTTAATAATAAACTATAAACTTCCAATTGGTGTTATCATTTGGCTAAATCTTTTAAAACGTTCAACTCATAAAAAACGTTAATCATGATTCAAATACAAACAAAATTTACAACAAACTTTATGAAGTTGTTAAGCTGTTTGATGTTGCGTGTGTGTGTGTGTGTATGTGTGTGTAACAAAAACAAACGAAAGCAATTAATTATCAAAAGCATTAATATCATATAATATAACTGTTAATAGACATAAAATTAAAATAAAAATAAATTAAAATTAAAACTACTGCTGCCACACCAATCATTGGCCACGCCATTGGCTGTAACATGCGTAGCATTCGGCAGGTTGTTCACTGTTTAAATGGGACTGTCATGCCTTTAATGATTAAAGATTAAGGCACGTTAGTTTTGACTGTAGAAAATTAAGCAGATTATTTTTTTTAATTTCAAAAGATTTTGAGATAATCATATGACATTTCTCATTTAACTCAAAAATTATTGATTACAGCGATATTTCGTTGCTTTTTTATACTTTTAAAATATTCATAAAGTTGAATATCAGTTTTTAATTCGTTTGGTTTTCCCTGCAATTGGCATTTGAGACTACAAGAAGAAAAATGTATGAAATTCCTTTAGATAGGAAAAATCAATAAGCCATGTCCGTCTGTCCATCTTTTATTATCAATATTACAGATCCAACTTAAGTCTGACGAAAAGGATTTTGTAGCCAATCAGAAGAATCCATAAAACAATCGCTATTCAGATTCCGCCACATATGTTAAAAACTCACCGAAAAACCCCCTTCACATATCTCTATAATTCTTTTTAATTAAATACTACCAAATATTTTGGCGCGGAAAAGTTAAGGACGGCAAGCTAACCAGAAGGGAAAAATTCATAAGAAACTGCAGCTCCTTAATAGGTGCCTTAAATTAATAACATTTTTGAAACGCTTTATCTCAGAGACTTAACAGCTATTAAATTTGAACATTTCGTAAAATTTTATTTAGATTGGAGTACAAAGTCCACATAAAAGTGGACCAATTTAAGGAAATACTCGATACACTTTATCGAAAAGTATGATTGCCTCGGGCCCGAACCAGGCTTAAAATATTTTTAAATAAGTTTCGCATTTGTATCACATTATTCCTTCTTTTCAGACAAGTGTGTCCGCCATGTTGTAAGATGTTTCAAGCGAGCAGAACTGGATGTGTTTTCAGCTGATTTAAATACTTGTCCATACATTTTAGGATTTTACATTTATCAAGGGAAATTTGTAGATCCTTCTTAATGCTGCTATTTTTAATATACCAGGAAGCACCACCTATTATTCTTCGAATTTTATTTTTTGACGCCGTTTGCAATGTTTGAGGCGGAAGCAACTCTCCATAATTGTATGCCGTAGCACCAAATTGGTTTCAAAATCTAGTTAAAGAGTGGAAGTGTTCAATCAAGGCGAAACACATAGTTTTTAGCAATTAGTTAATGAACTTGGGCAGTTTTGAGTTTCACTTGCATCAACTTCGCATCTATGTGGGACTTCCATGTAATGGGTCGATCGAGGTAAATTCCAAGGTATTTTATCTTACATCGTTAAGGAATGATATGGTTGTTAGTAAGGATCAGGGAGCACGTTTCTTTGCGTAAAGTAAAAGTTACGTGGGTGCATTTTTGTTCATTTTTTTTATTCCCCATAACTTTGTCCATTTCTCAACTTCGGCTTCGTGATGTTGCAGTTGGTTCGAGGTGTCTTTAGAGTTGTTACAATACTGAGAAAATCGGTATCAACGACAAATGTCGACGGGTGTTTTTGCCATTACAATCCAACAAATATTTGGTTTTTTTAACAGAAGGTGACACTAAAAGTCGGATTACTACATATATCTAGCCAATGACCCAGACGTACCTTAACAGTTAATATAATATACATTTTGAACATCACTGGTCTTCCTATGTTTTGTTGACCAGAAATCTTTGTCTTACGGCAGCTAGGGCAAGACATTTCCAAAGAATGTAAGAAAAAATCTGCTCGTATTTCCTTTTTCCAAAACTTTGACTGTAACCGTTTAATTGAGATCGGTGTCTACTTGGGTATTTACTAACACCCTTTGACTATTTAAGACCTACAGCTACCTGGACACATCCTTCCAGTCACAACGTTTCGTTCTTCAACAATAACGGCTACCTTTACCAAGACACGCAAGAGACGAAGTGGCTGAGAGTCCTGCCCCAGATATTTCCCAGACCAACTTTCATTTGAATTTGCATAAGAGGTGTATGAAAAACGTCTCACAGCAGCTACTTCTCTCGCTCGTTTCTTTTTAGAGTAGTTTTAGAGTAGCTAAAAAAACAAGTAAGGGCGCTTTATTCGGCTTTGATGAACCTAATACGCTCTGCAACGTGTAGGGGTTTTTCCCAAAATTTTTTAAAATTTCGTATGGCAACCCCCTTAGGGGGTGGGGATAGGGAGTAAGTTTGTTTTAGGAAAATGTTTGCAAGGAAAAATGAGTTGGAATCAGTCCCAAATTTGACCTATCCACGGACACCCTAGAAATTGTAGGAGGGGGTTTATTACAATCCCCGAAACTTTGGTGATGGTTAAAGTGGTTAAGTATGTTCTAGGAATATGCTTGGGAGGGAAATTTAATGGGGCTCTGTAATATATTTTATTCCTCTTAGGGCGACTCCGATGAAACTGTAGAGGTTTTTACCCTTATTTTTTCAAATTTTGTGTGGCAACCCTGTGAGGAGCTGATGAGAGAGGGTAAGTAAGTTCCACCAAAATATTTGGCAGAAAAAATAAATGGTAGTTTGTATGATATTGCACCCGTGTAGGGGCAATTCCAGGCAGCTGTAGAGGATTTTATGTACAATTTTTAGAGAAATAAACAGAGGCAGTCGTGGTTGCTGGCTTATATCTCTGTCAGATATCAGGCGATTTTGCTAAATTTCAATAGCAACATTTTTGCAAGTCTCAAAAATATCGAGAGGCTTTAAAAAAGTGATTTGATTAATGGACAGACGGTCATAACTAAATCAACTTTCCAATCTATTCGTTTCAAGAAAATATATACTTTATGGAGTCGCAAATGGATATTCAAGAAATTATAAACGGAATGACAAACTTATGTATACTTTCATCAGCTATGTGGAGGGCATTCGATGCGATTCGAAACTAACAAATTCTAATTAGAATTCCTATATTAAAAGCATTGACAATTCGATCGATCAAGTAGAATTTCAATTCGAAACAAATGACTTAATTTGCCCTCCGGTCGTCCAGATCTCTCTTTTTTTCCAATGACTGTGGGATGTGCTGCCTGAAATATATTACATTAACAATTCAGGACTTATAAGGATCTTATCTTTAGATCCCTTATTTCGAGTACACCTCAGATTCAATAACGCAATCTATCTTAGAATTATCTATGAAGGACCTAACATCACAATTTCCTCGTCATTTCCTCTCCCCTTCCACCCTTCGTAAAAAGTGTTTATGTCATTTATAATGAAGAAGAATTTTAATCAATTCCCCACAAACACCAACTCCTATATTTTTCTACTTTTCAAATGTCCACTTATTTCAAACCATACATAAATGGAAACCATTTCATGTCCATTAAATTTAAAATTTGTATTGTGCTGAAAGAAATTTTTAGTCAATTATTTTAACATTAAATCGTTGCTTCAAGAGCTTTACTTTGCGCCATTCAACAATACCAACAACAACGCTGGCAGTTTTATTGAAAACACTCATACCACCAACACACTGTTCAGTAACCGCAATGTGCAACTGCAGTTGCAACTGCAATTTTAAATTAAAACATGAAATGAAATGAAACTCAATACTTGCATTCAAACATCTCTAATAAATTACAAATGATGCTGCTTTTGTTGTTGTATCTTGGTTTTCAATGAGTTTTCATTACTTTTCACTTTCAAAAATTATACCCAAAAGAAGAAAAAAAAACACTGAAAATTATGAACAAACGCTACAAATAATAATTTCCAAATTGCAAGACATGAAATGGTTGCATTTTGTTTGTTGTTGTTGTTGTTTTTTTTTTTGTTTTTTTTTTTTGTATCTTTCCTCACTTGGGCTGCACATAAATGAAAAAATGTTAGGGGACATGGTTGAAGAGCTTTGGGGGAATTGGTTGGCGGCTTAATAAGATTTCGCTTTAGTTGCTAAATAATGTTGAAACTGTCTCTGTTGCTTGTTGGTTTTAAAGTTGATGGTGATTTGTTGATAATAGTGAATTTGAAATATGGCTTAAGAATATGGACGGGTCAAGTTAATGTGAAAAGGAAATAAAACAGTGAAATGCACGCGCAGGGTTGAACCACGCGGGGCTTTTTGTGTCTCTTAATTTTACTTGTACACGATTGCACATACATTTACGAAGAATGACTAAATTTTCCCAATTAGACATGAGTTTTCAAAAACATAAAGGATTGAATTTTTAAAATAATCTGAAATAAAATGTTATACTTAGCAAACGCTGCCTTTCCTGATTTAAAATTACAGATCAAGTTTGCAAGAAAAAGTTTTTGCTGGTCTAGAGAGTAAAATAATAGAAGCTCAGGGTCACCAAAATTTTTTAAAACATATAAGGCGGGCCAAAAGGAATCAAACTATTGGAAGATCCCCTAAGTTTTGCAAATGGAGGCCTGTGTCAAACCTGTTCTGACATTTGTGAACTAGATTGATGTAGAATACAAATCAACAAGCCATTGAGTGACACACCCCCCAAGAACGCAGAATAATCGTATCTATTTTTTTTTAACAATTTTTCTGTGGTGTTGTGGAAGCGCGAACTCCGTCGGCGATTCCCCGGTCGTCCGGCACCGACTGCGCAAACACTGCGCCCTTTGGCCACCAAACTTAAAAAGTATGGGACCACAAAAGTAGTGGCCATCCCCGAAGCGCCCGTTCTGCCGAAAATATGACCACTGTTGACGAGGATATAGAGCTATCGCCAGACACATCGACCAGACGCCGTGCCTCGCAATTAGCCATCAGCCGGTCGTCCATAAGGCAAATTTTGGTCTAAGACCTGCTCATGTTCCCGTACAAAGTCCAGTCCGTGCATCAGCTGCTGCCTGTCGACCGCCAAACGCGTGTTACCTACGCCCAAGCCATCCTCAATCTTGAGGCCGAGGTGAACGATTTTTCGACCACAATCATAATGAGCGATGAGGCTCATTTTCACCTCAGCGGGTACGGAAACAAGCAAACCTATCACTTCTGGGGCGCGAGACGCCATTACGCCCGCTCAAGGTGACTATATGTTGCACTGTTCACGCTGAAGGGGTCAACGGGCCATTATATTTCGAGGAAGCCGTTGGTCAAACGAAAACTGGACAGTATGCGTTATAGGGCCATGATAACCGAGTTTTTTTCTGCCGCAGTTGAACGAATAAGAGCTAGAGAACATGTGGTTTCAACAGGACGAAGCAACGGCACACACTGATTGAGCCCTAACCGATATTCTAAGGGCGGTGTTTCCGGGTTGCCTCATCTTTCGTTTTGGCGATTTGCATTGGCCCGCAAGATCGCCCGATTTAATTGTTTCAAACTTTTCTTGTGGAATTTTTTGGAAGTCCTCAAGCACAACATTCGACACGGTTGCGAGAATCTGTCACCAGAAGTTCTCAACGAAGTGATGCAAAATGCCATTGAACGAGCCCGAATAGCAATCACATGCGGCGACGCCCACTTGGTCGATATCGTCTTCTCGACTTGAGCAGTAATATTTTAAAGGTGTAAATAAAGATAATCAAAAAACAAAATTGAAGTTTTTCATTTAGAAAAAAATGAGAGCCACACAACATCGAATGTCCTCTTTTGGCACACATTGTATTTCAAATAGAGACTCAATGTTGCTGGAGCCTATTGTTTTAAGCCACCAACAATAAAGCCAGATTACAACAAAATAAAAACTTTAAAATATGAACGGACAAAGCATTTTTCCTTTAATCCATAAAGCAGTTGCTGAAGCAGATACCTCGGTTTTAATTTTTCAAGCATGTCGATACATGAACAAGTGTTTAAGAAAATTTTAATTAAAAAATTAATATTGAAGCCTCTGGCCTTATCCGTCAATCGAACTAAATAAAAGTGTTTACGGAGCCGTGTATAAGTTTTTCAAATTTTGAACAATTCAACACGACATATAAAAAATGAGACCAAATTTATTATTTCTGTAATCGTCCCACTTATGTATTTTGTTGAAAACAGAAAAACAATTTTAGTGGTTTAGGTATAACAAAATGATATATTTGACAAATGCACTCGTTTTTTTTAACGAAAAAAGGCAAGTTTTTCCAAAAATTGTTTACTGAAAAATTAGAGTATACCTGCTTTACTTAAACATGTTTATGTCCTGCATCTAAGCTAACCAAGCATGATTGTATTCCCATGCAAAACTTCTCTAAACTATAAATCAGTTGCGGACGGCATTGACCGCCAATTTCCCTGTGTGACAGTTAAATTGCAATAAGAGCGTAACAAAATTGAAATTTTTACTTGAATGAACATTGCAGAACAGGATTTTTATCAATGACTATTTGCTAAAGGAGATTAAAAGCGAGTGGTAGAGATGACTTTGTTATAACTGGTGTGAGTAAAGAAACATTATTTTATGCAAATTTTATCACAATTATTGTTAGTTGCCTGGTTACAGTAGCTTTGCTGCACTTTGCAAATTTCATTTTGCATTTAATGAAATTTTCACAGCTGCGAATAAATCAAAATTAATATAAGCTTCGCTAAAAACTTTCGTGTCAAATAAAGCATGGAAAATTTTTTAATCTAGTTCATTTGCTAAAAACTCAAATACTAAAACTTGGATCATATTTTTAGAGTCAATTTTTTACTTGTTACGGCTGCCCCCATAGAAGTTGCTTCCATTTGACTTAAGCTGCTTCTTAACTCAATTATAGCTCAATTGCTTAACTATTAGTTTTAGCTCCAAAAATCTAGGTACGTAGTTGTTTGACAACGAAAATTAAAAGACTTTTTGGTTGAACAAAAGATAAAAAACTGTTAATGTAAAACATGGTATTGACATGCAATAATTATACCCTTCACATAAGGGTGTATATAAGTTTATCATTCCGTTTGTAATTTCATCTGCTATACCATAAAGTATATATTTTCTTTGTCCTTATAGCGGGGTCGATTTAGCGATTTCCGTCTGTTCATTTAACCGTCTGCCCCCATTATGGTTTAAATCAACTTTTTGAAGCCCCCCGATATGGCCTAGATCCGTAGGTAGCATCAAACTATCAGAAATATCTGCCAACAAATTGCTGCTCAAATTCTAAAAAATCGCATGACAACTGACAGATAAATGCCAAAAACCAATATTACCTCTGTTTATTTCTCTAAAATTTGTAAATAATCTCTTCATCTACCCCAGAGTTACACACACATGGCTTTTATATAAAACAGACTCTCACTAATTTTTTCCCGCAAACATTTTTCTGGAATATACTTGTACCCTATCTCCGCCCCCTAACAGGGTAGCCAAACTAAGTTAAAATTTGTTCCTCCTACAAAGGGCATATGTAAGACTCCAATTATTTATTCCTTCCAAACATTTTTCTAAAACATTTTTTCCCCTATCTCCAGCTCATACAAAGGTTTCCATACAATATTCAAAAAAAATAGGGTAAAACCCTTACAACTTCCCCGGCGTCGCCATTTAAAGATCAAAATGTATCAAAGGTCCCCATTAGTTTTTCCTCCCAAACATATTTCTAGAACATAAATACCCCTTATCACCCTGGGATTGGCTCGGCATATTGGACTTGGTTGTGAGCCGGTGAGGCCACCAATTAGTTTCTGTAATGGGCTGATAGGGACTTGGACAATGGACAAGGGGGGCCAAGCCTACAGGGACAGGGCTGCTTAAGAAGAGCAAGGGGGTTCTGAGGTCCATTATTGGGACTCTCACAGGGCACTGCAATGTGAGGTATATGACGAACAAATAGGACAGGAACTCTCCAGATTTCTGCAGGGTATGCGAGGACGAGGAGGAGATAGAAACGGTAGAACATCTTGTTTGACACTGCCCTGGGCTGCAGATCGGCCGACAGAGATGGTTTGGAGGGCGATTCTTATATGCATTTGGTAAGGCCCCTGGCTGTAGGCTGGAGAGCATTATAGGTTCTTTAAGGGGGTCGGGTGGCTGGGCATATTTAGCGCCTATGACAGCTACTTCCTTAGAGATCTTGCGGATGGCACTATTTTCCTTTTGTCTTTATTTTTTATTTTTCTCCTCTTGACTCTTTTGTTGGGATTCACAGTGGGCCTGAGGGCGTTGGAGTAGAGGTAGCAAGTTCGACTCGCCTCTACCCTTCGTAACCTAACCAAACCTACCCCTCATCTCCATCATCTAAGGCGGTTGCCAAACCGAGAATTACACAAATGATGTAAAAACGCCCATAACTTCCGCTGAGTCGACCTAAGGGAAATAAAGTGTACGACTGACCCCTATTAGTCTCCTCTCAAAAACGTATTTCTAAAATATACTAACCCTTTATTTTCACTGCCTAAGTGGGCTCCCATATGAAGTTTTAGAAATTATACTTAATCCCTCCTACAGCTTCCAGGGTGCCCGTGAATAGGTTATATGTAAAGCTCATATTTCCTTGCAAACATTTTCTTAGAACAAACTTACCTCATATCTCCACCTCTTAAGGGGGTTGCAATACAGAATTTAAAAAAGTTAGGGTTAACCTCCCTACAACTTCCCTAGTCATTCTAAAAGGGTTAAATATGACATCGACGCTATTTAGAAACTAGAAATATTTCACAAGGAAAAAATGGATAAAAATAGAAAAAAATTTTGGAGTTTCAATGTGAAAGGTATCTAAGATTCGGCACAGCCGAATTCAGCGCTCTTACTTGTTTTATCTTATTTTCATGCTGCTACCTAAACTAACATTTCTTTACCCAATTAACACATAATCCTAATGAGCACACAAATCCATAATATGTCATTGTCCACTTAGAGGTCACTACTAACATAGATGACACTTTATGTTTACTGTATGTCATATAATCAATAGTTATTTGTTCTTCCCATCGCTTTGTAAACAAGGAAAACACTTACAATCCAAACAAATTGAATTGTATGAATGTGTTTGCTTTAACTAATGATCTTGTCTCTGCACTTTGCCAGCCCAAATAAACTTAAACCGTGTACTAACGCTAACAATTGTCATTGCATTTTGCAAAGGCAGCTTATAATAGAGAGAATTATATGAATTTTATGATGACATTGTTTCTTTATAAATAAATTGGATTTGTTTATTTTAGTAATTATTATTAGCAAAATGTGGACAAGTAGGTTTGTTCATATTTGTATTTTGTAAGTACAAAGTTGAACATAATGAAATTAATAGGGTTGTTCAAGTTTGAAAGAGATCTCTTAAGGTGTACTTCTTAATTGATGAGAATTTATGTTTATTTAAATTTTATTTTTGTTGGATAAACCTAAGCTTTTAAAATGTCTACAAAATATATTTATCTACTTTCAATGAAAATTTAAAATTTTATTAGCTGGGACGTTTTCAAATCCTTTCGCCCCGAGGCATCATACAACAATGCGGACTTACTCGCTTTAACAGTGGTGTTGCTATACAGAAAGCCAATACAGGATGTGTAGTGGCACATTTTTATTTTCAAAAACGTAATAATTAACACAAAGTCTTATAAGAAGCATTGAACGATAGAATGAAAATTCAGATTTTATTTTTTAAGGAGTATCTCTTCCAGATACCCTTCGCCGAATTTAACACACTGTTCAAGACGGAGCCTTGTGCTTTGAGCCACACGCTTTAAAGACACAAGGGATTGAGTATTTTCAATATAAACCCTCTCTTTAAGGTAGACCCATAAAAAAACTCCATTTGGGCTAGATAGGGCAACCTTAATGGCCATGGGATGTCTTCAAAGCAACTGATCAGTTTTTGGGGGAAATTTTCCTGAAGCCTATTCATCGAAACACTGGCTGTGTACGCAGTTTCTCCGTCCTGTTGTAACCACATGTGTGAAGAGTACAATGGATGAGCTTGCAGGTTTGGCAAAAAGAATTCCGCAATTATGCGTCTATAATTCGACAATTTTCAAAAAAAAAATGGTTCAATTAACTCAGGCGTGGATAAGGCACACCAAACAGTTACCCTGGGGCAATGCAATGGTTTTTGAAATTTTAATCGAGAGTTTCGGGTTCTTGGAGGCCAGTTAAGGCAGGTTTGCTGGTTGACGTGGCTGTGTAAGTTAAAATGATTCTCGTCGCTCCAAAAAATTGGAATTTACATTGCAAAAACCCTCCAACATCGTTTCACAAAAACTTTTTGCGTAAATCAAAGTCACTTTCTTTTAGTTCTTGATTAATTTCAATTTTAAAAGGAAGGAACTTCAGATCCTTTTTTTAAATTTCATAAATAATCCCCTTGGAAATCCAAGTGAGGGTGCTCTTTTCCGTATTGAGAGTCTCTGATTTTTCCGTTAAATGCTCTCAACCAGCTCAATGTTCTCATGAGTCCTTGAAGATCGACTGGGCCCTGGCCGTGGGACATTCATAGCCGAAGCACTTGCTGAAAATGTTTACTCCCACGAACGAATTAAATTAACACTCGGCCCATCACGTATTCACCGAATACCGAAGTTTGAACAAAATTGTTGACGAACAATTGCGTAAAAATCATTTCTCTTAAAAAATTTCTCCACAGCGATGGCGCAATGCACGCTCGATCACTACGGTATCAAGACTGATAAGTCTGCAAAATCGATAATTCCAATGGCACCACCCTCCCTCCGCACCGTTGATTACTTTTTGAAATAATCATATTTAAAAATATAAATTTGCGACCAGACACCCTGTACTTGATGAAAAGTGGTTTGCGGCGAATTATACAAGGAGGGGTTTGTTACCACTTCTGTGGATTCTGGTGGTCAATAAGGAATTGAGATTGTTTGATTAAATGGGAATAAAGATATTTGGTTTTGCATATGACACGGTGCCGTTGATTTGCTGAAAAATGCATTGTCCGTTCGATCCTCATCCTTTCTGGAAACTACCGACCTCAAACCTGCTTCAAAGTAGTTCTGTGCAGTTTTCTATTTCAAGAATTAAAAGAACAGCTATTGAATTCAAATCCATCATAATGGAATTTATCATGAAATTTACAGCTTCCAGGTCGTTTTTAAATAATTTCAATAAAGCTAAGGAATATTAAGGTACATTCCCCTTTCTGACAACACAGATTATTTATTTATTATTCTTGCAGCTTAAATATATTTTTCACTAATGCTGCTTAACAGGTTTTTTGTCACATTTAAATGCAGCTTTTTATGGATGTCACTCTGACACGTTATTAAAATAAATTATGCGAGATTAAATATTGTCTTTGCAATATTTAACGATTTTTTTTCTTTTTTTTTTGGTCATGGTAATTTGTACGATGTTACATATTTTACACACAAGACACACACACACATCTTTACACAAACACACACAGTACACGCAGTACATTTTCGTATAGAAAGATATGAAAATTTTTTCACAGTTTCTTCTTTGGCTCTTTTTCAAACACACATTGTTAAGTCGATAAACAAAGATTCAGAAAAAAGAACAACACGTCAAACAAACACACACCACACCTTGGCTGACCACAATGTAAGAGCAAAACCGGGTAAAGCGAATTTGTGTTGATTGCAGCAGTTAAGCCTCTTATCACCCGCTTCTCATTTTTTCCTTAATCTGATACAGGGTTTCCAATGTAGATAATTAATCATCTTAAAGATTTTTTTTCAAAATAGTTTGCAATTCGGCAACACTTCGAATATAACGGTTGTGTGTAGGGTATTCATTTAATCGGATTTTAATTTTGTTTGAGCAAGTAATTAATCGATTTTGGAATTCTAATTTTGGTCGAACAATCGATTTAGGCTTTTTGATAAGTTTATTAACTCGAACAACTCGAAGAACTAAAATTATTCGGGCAAATAATACAATTATAATAAAATTTTTCAAATTTATTTGGTGAACAAGTATTGGCACAATTTGTATTTCTTTAATGGCACGTTTTGGTTTTTGTAATGTGTTGCTTTTATGATGTATGTTATGTTGTAACAAAAACAACCACCAAAAGTAATTTCTGTTTAGATACACATACGCGGGAAGGTTTGACTCAAAGGGAATCAAAGTAGTGGCTTATGCGGACAACATCGTGGTTTTGGTGACGGGGAAATTCGTGTCCACTACGAGCGAGGTAATGCAGAGTGCATTATCCGACTTGTCTGCTTGGGCCAGGGACGAGGGACTGGGAGTAAACCCAGGGAAGACAGAGCTAGTTCTCCTTACCAGGAAGTACAAGGTGGCAGAGATTGAGCTGCCAGAGCTCAGCTGGAACTAGCGGACAGGGCCAGGGTATCGTCTTGGATGGCAAGTTATCTTGGAGGGCGAACGCAGAGGAGAGGGTTAGGAAGGCTCTCAATGCCTATTATGCCTGAAGGAACGCCATAGGTAGAAACTGGGAGTTGCAGCCGGCTATGGTAAATTGGATTTACACATCCGTTGTAAGACTAGCTCTTACGTACGGTTGCCTTGTATGGTGGAGAGCCCTGAAAAGGGGCGATATAGAAAGGCTCTTGACAAAGGTCCAGAGATGTGCAATACTGGGCATTACATTGGCCAGGAAAAGTACACCACAGGCAGCGCTGGATATCATTCTGCATCTTCTTCCAACCGAAGATTTTGTTGCTGGTATGGCGGCCAGGAGCTTGCTTAGACTTAGTGAGTCAGGTATGAGGGGGGTATGTTTGGATGGACATGCCGGCATTTTGGGAAGAGTCGCGGATGGTCGGCTCCTGGAGCAGTCAGGTGTGACGGACTACATGGTAGCGAAACTTGACTTTGGGATCCTGCCCCAAGTAGTGTTTCCGGATAGGGAGGCATGGAAGGGATCAGAGAAGCTGTATTAGGGGTGTGAAGTCTTTACTGACAGGTCGAAGATGGAGGTAGGCACCGGAGCTGGTGTCTTAATAATGGTCACTGGAGAAGGAAGGTCCTATAGACTTCTGGACGAGTGCAGCATTTTCCAGGCTGACATTCTGGCCGTGATGAAGGCCGCGGAATTGATAGGGGAGGATGCGATTGGAAGAGGGGACGTGACAATCTACGTTGATAGTCAGGGCACGCTTAAGGCTCTAGAGGGGCATTATGTCATAGACTTGGGGGCGACTGCAGGCGTGCTCTTAGAGCGATTATGAGTACACGAAGGGTCAGGCTCTGCTGGGTTCCGGGTCATTATGAGATTGCCGATTAACTGGCGAGCAAGGGATCGGCCCGGGATATTGAACTTAGTTGTGAGCCGGTGAGGCCACCACTGAGTTTCTGTTGTGGACTGATAGGGACTTGGATAATGGACAAGGTGGGCCAAACCTGGAGAGCAGGGCTGATAACAGGATCTTTATTTAGGCTATTATAGCCCAGGCTGGACACGACGGGCACTGACCTGCTGCTCAAGGAGAGTTCGGGGGTTCTGAGGCGCATCATTGGGACTCTCACAGGGCACTGCGATGTGAGATATAGGACGAAAAAATGGGATAGGAACTCTCCAGATTTCTGCTGGGTATGCGTGGACGAGGAGGAGATAGAGGCTGCAGATTCGCTGACAGAGGTGGTTTGGAGGATGCTTCTTAGATGGACTTGGTGAGGTCCCTGGCAGTGGGCTGGGGAGCATCAAAGGTTTCACTAAGGGGGTTGGGTGGCTGGGCAGATAGGTGATTCAGTGCCCATGACTATTAACTTCATTGGACGTATATAGCCGCAGTTGGTACATACTTCCATCATCAACTTGAATTTTTTCGGCAAAAAGGTAAAAAAAAAAAATTTTAAATAAAAGACTCTGTCAAGTAAAAGCGAATACATAAGTAGTTTAACATTATGACGTTCATGAAAAAAAAGTAATTATAATTAAGAAGCACTACGAATAAGAGTTTGTAGCTTGAAATACTCAAGTATACAACAAGTTCAAGTGTATTCATGCAGCTCTCTAATAGATATGTGTATATTTTTTTAGCCCCAGAAGAACGTTCAGTGGCAAGTGTTTTATAGAATTTTGATAACATAACGCATGTTTTTGTGTTATTCTTAACGTAAGGCAACAAGAGGTAAAATATTTAAAAATACAAAAAGAATTTAAAGAGAAATTAATTTTTTTCGAGTACTTGATTGATGTATACTGTTCGAGTTGTTCTTTAATTGAAATTGCCATTTTTCTAACTCAAACAATTTTTCAATTAAAATTTATTCGATTAATTAAGCGATTATTGTTCAAGTGAATGGATACTCTAGTTGTGTGTTTTACATGTATGTTTTCTGAAGAGATGTTTGGTTGGGTTTGCTTACAGCCACAGTTTGTCACGTTGTCTTCCTATGTATAATTGTTAGAGTAACACGGCGTTGTTGTGGGTCTGGGTCATTTTAAGATAAAACAGGAAATATGTTCTAGATTTATTTTTTTCTTTTGCACAATATATTTTTCGCTTGCCTTGCTGTTCCTTTGTCCGTTTGGTATTATTCTGTGTGTGCTGTTATGGTTAAACAAAAAAAAGAGGAAAAGAACAAATATGCTTATAAAACCATAAGTTTATATGCTTTTGGCTTATGTAATAGGAACTTAGGGATTTGCCAGATTTTAAGCACATATTCCCTCATGTATGTTTCCACTGGCGTTTCTATAAGAGCAAAGTGCAAAGATTTATCTACGTAAAAACAATATACAAATATCATAATTTTCTTTATTCGTGTTGTCCTATTTCTATTACTATTCGTTATATTACTTTATTTGTTTGTGTCATTCTGACCCATTTCACTTAAAAAACATAAAATAGCCTCTATCACGGATATGATTTGGCTATCATTGTGGGAAAACTTAATTAGAAAGGGATTTAAAAAAGGTTTTTTATTTTATGGCACAAAGCTTGTATTTGCAAATGAAAGAAGGTTTTTTGTTGCAAAAATGTATTTTCTGACTATAAATCACTTCACAATTAAACTTACTATCCTGCTTCAAGTTATCCTTTAGCATGTAGGCAATATATTAGAATGTATTTTAGCTAAGTTTTTGCTGTCATTCTAAGCTTTTTCTTTAACAAAAAAGTTTTTATATTTGTTTTTTAACATTTTTATTCTTTCTTTTAAAATGTTAAAATTTCAAATACAAGACACTTAAGAATACTGCTTTTTCTGTGTCAAAAATGGTGTTTCAAATGGATTTAACAAAAATCAAATATAAAAAATTTCTTTTTTTTGGATCCCAAAAAATTCAGTAACAAAATGCATTATTTGGGTAGTGAACTTTGGAACACTACAGCTGCTTCTTAGATAATAACTTTTTTTCTATGATATATACTTGGAAAACTTGAGTATGTTTCGTTAGAGTTTTAAAGTTTTAAATAATTCCAAAAAGCAGTTCAAAAGTTATTTTAATTTTAGGTTTTATTTAGCACTTACTTTTTTTTATGCTGTTGATGGACTAACTCTCAAAGGCTTGTTTTGTCACCATTAAATGAATATATATCTTAAAGTGCGAGTTAACCTCAGTATAAACAAAATCGTATTAAAACTATTTACAAAAATATTAGAGAACTTTTACAAGAAACATACAGACCACCCACTAAAATAGTAAATTTCAAAGCACTATATCTGCCTCCTATGATAAACAATTTGTTTAAAAGTCTACATTTTTAAAACTTAACTCTTTCTCTTAAATAATTTAAATTTCTAGATAATTTGGAGTCACATTGTAAAAGTTATGTTGGTTTAAACATTTTCGAAAAAAGACTGTCACTTAATTCTTTTAATGAATTAATGTGCACTTACATGCAAGTAAACCAAAATATAATTGAATTTATTTACAAAAATTTTAGAGAACATTTACAGGAAACATACAGACAACCCATAAAAATAGTCAATTTCAAAGTACTATATCTGCCTCTGATTATAAACGATTTCCTTTAAAGTCTACATTTTAAAAGCTTAACTTTTTATCTTTAATAATTTAAATTTCTAGATTATTTGGAGTCACATTGTAAAAGTTATGTTTTTTTAAACATTTTTGTTAAAAAAAAGATCTCTTTATAAATTAATATGCATTTAAATGCAAGTAAACCAAAATATAATTGGATTTTTTTACAAAAATATTTAAGAACCTTTACAAGCAACATACAGACAACCCATTAAGATAGTCAATTTCAAAGCACTATATCTGTCTCTTATTTTAAACGATTTGCTTTAAAGTCTACATTTTAAAAGCTTAAGTCTTCATCTAGAAATATTTAAAATTTTATATAATTTTGAGTAACATCCTAAAAGTTATGTTGGTTTAAATATTTTTGTTAAAAGACTGTCACTTAATTCTTTTAATAAATCAATGGTCATTAACATGCAAATACGCTGTGTTGATATGCTTACACGATGTTATCAGTATATGGGTACACTGTTTACTTTAGTAATGACCAAATTCCTACAAGTATGCTCGGTTAACACATGTTTAGACTTAAACGAATTTAATTACGTTTGTTGAATTTGTTAACATTTGTTTTTAGATTTTTAATAGGTTTTAAGGTCGTTCAGAATTAAGGATAGGGAGAAGGTTGTAGATATTATTCTCAACAATAAAAACATTGATTTTATAAAGAAGTTTAAAGTTGCGAGAGACAACTCATTTTCGGATCGTAGTAGAACAAGATTTTAAATAAAGAATACAAGACTTAAAACAGAACAATTTTAAAAACTCTAGCAGGACTACTTGGTTTTTCTTAAGGTGGATAAACGAGACTGGCAAAGAAGGGATATTAAAAAAGCTCTGTTTCTTAATGACATATATTTTCCGGGGTGAAAAAATCAATGATAATTTAGGCCACGGTCTTAAGTCAGCGTTTTCGTAAATATTTCCAAAATAGGAGCAATTGAAATGGTGGACTAAGTAGCTTGTGAGTCAATAGTCTACAAAAGGTTTTTTTAATATTTATGGCAAAGACTAGTAGAAGAGTTAAGGACTGGGATGGCTACTAAGGATACTTCTAGAAATACAAATGAGATCTTAAAAGAACTAAACAATTTTGAGCCTTCCAGGTTCTGTTAAATATTGTTCAGTGACCCTAACATAACTAAATATATCCAAAGAACATGTGGTTAATAAACACTTTAGCTGGGAAAGCTCTAAATTACAATGGAGACATACTTTTCAATCTGAAGAGATGTTAAGGGTAGTATCTTGGCAGACACTTTGGGAAACAGTAAAGGAATTGTTGCCGAACGAGAAAGTGGAATATATGTATAATACTTTTGAAGCCTAAAAATATCCTGGCCTACATGGAACTTTATCGGCTGCTCTGCGTAATGATACGAACCGCGTTTTCACACTCACTTTGAAGGGGCTTAGGAAGGGCCTTCTGTACACATCTATATCTCAGTTGTTGTGTGGAAAGGTTAGAGTAGTTTTTACACCCAAGTCAGGTTGGAAAGATCATTGCTTATGCAGGCCACTTAGTCGCTTTGGACATGGGAAGGCTTCCTTAAACCGGAAAACAGCTTCTTCAATCACTGCATATACCTTAAATGCATATATTCTTTTAGGAATTCACGAAGTTGGTAAGACGTTAATTCTGACAACATGAATCTAGTTCTATATATAATGAAGTATAAAGACGAGACCTTGCTAAATATCTTCGCATAAGCCCCGATATTATTCTATTGTGGCAGAGGAATACACAGGGTAGGGTCGAGTGGGCCCTTACTACCTACTTAACATGCAGACATTCTAAAGGGAAGAGCTGTTTTGGTCTTGTAGCCAAAGAAGGCAATGTTGTAAGATCCATTCTAAATTATGGATGAAGTTATTAGGTTGTTAGAGGCAGTAGAAACAAGCTGGAATACGAAACTTCTGACTATAGTCTAAAAATGTGCTTCGCTTTTTGCAATGGAGAGCATGCCTCATGTGGCGTTGAATGGCATGAGAATGGCGTTAAGAAGCTAAGTTGGTATAAGATTTTCAAGATTAGAAACGTCTCTTAACACTGGTCACACTAGCTTATTATAAGAAATTGATCCCAAGGACTTAAGTCATGGCCGAAGATCTGATATAGGTTACATGGTCGCGGAGGTAAGTTTTGAAATAACACCATGATTAGAAAGCGATAGCCTGTATTACAAGTTCTAACATTAATGCCAGCAGTGAAACCGCCTCCAATATATTTTGGGAGAGGATATCAGATTATCTTTTAGGCTATCCGTTAATCGTTGTAATATGTTTGGGGTAATGATGGAGTAACGTGTTCCAAGTGATTGCGAGGTAACTGTTTATGTCAACAATCAAGCAACCTTTAGGACTTTAAAAGCGTCACTGCGTCTGTCACTGCCATCTCAAAACACAGAAGAATTAAGTGGTTGAGTAAAAGACTTTACGATGAACTAAGATACGTTTCGAGGCATCAACTAGAAAATTCCCATGGGATTTTCAACAAAATCAAGTGATTAGGGGAAAAACAATCCTAAAAATAATAAAGAGACACAAATTAATATTTTCAGGTAAATTATCACACTTTTTAATCCCACTAATGCTGCGTTATTCAATAATGAAACTTTGATTGAAATTAATTTAAAATAACTAAAATTAACTAATATCTTGAGAAGTACATTAATTGTATTTTGAGCTTTAATATCAAAATATATTTAATAGCACTTTAAGCATCAAATCTTTGTCATCAATACTGGCACGATTACCAGATAGTTTTGTTTTGCTAAATTTAAATTTAATACATTTAATTAAGTCTTCTTAAGCCCTTGATTATCTTGGCAGCCAGTCATGCTAAATTACTAATGAGTATCGTTTGAAAATACATGCATAAATAATTACAAAATGTTGTAATACTTCATCAAGTCTTCGAAAATCTATAGTAATGATGAACTTTAACAGGTCAAAGGCATTTTAGCGTATCTTATCTGCAATATTTCTTAATTATTTGAAGCATGAAATTTCAATTTAAGTATGCCATGGCTTTAAATTAAGTAAGTTTTTATCTAAAATTAATTTTATACAACATTTGTTGCATTAAAACTTCTTCTGCAATATTGATTTGTTGCTTAAGAGCAAAAGTATTTAAAAAAATATTTAAAGAATTATTTGTATAAATATTTAATGAAGTGTTGCAAAACTTTTCATGTCTTGCAGGAATATTATGTCAACTAAGTATTTGTACAAAAAAATAAATCAAAATTAAAATACTTGCAAGGAAACTTGATAAAAATAAATTATAAATAAAGTGTTAGATAGTTCTTTATTTAAATTATTAAGTCAAATAAAATGGTGATTGCAAATAAATTATGTTGATATTTATTTATTGACAGTTTAGGACTTTCGGCAATCCAGTTGTGACTCTTAGGGGAGCTCCCCAAGAAAGAGCACTTCTGTGAGCAGCCGCTGTCAACAAACTACTCATGGAACTTAAAGGCGGAAGTGCTAAGACAACCTTTTATGCCGAAGACTTAAGGATGATTGCCACTGAGTTTTATTAAACTACCATCAGCTCGTGGCTTAATGCTACACCGTCTAGGATAAGGAAGTGGGCAGAGAAAATTAAGCGACAAAAAAGGACTTAGTTCTAGCCACCAGGAAAGCAAAAAATGGTGCATCGCCTGCACCGAGTTTAAATAGAACCAACTTAGTTCTGATCACAGAGAGTTTTACAAGAAAGAATCTCGATTGTGGCCAGTGGGATGTCATGTCGTTATGGCAGTGCTGGTGGAATCTCAAATTGCCCTAGTGAATACATGGTTCCGAAGCTAAGCTTTATTAGGATGCTAAGTGTGAATACCGCCGATTGGTAGGCTTTCGCCCAGACCAAACAAACAACACATTCTTTATATAAAAGTCCAATATAAAAGGAAATGCTCAAAGCTGCTGGTTTCTGTCGAAAACTGGGTATCAAAGAGTCCTATCAACTCCCTGATGATGGCAGTGTGTTTCAAGCAGAGATTATAGCAACCAACTTCGCACCTTATCTTACCCTGTCATCCTTAATGGGAAACTTTCAAGTGGACATGATTTTTAAAAAGACAAGCAGAGAGCAATCCTCATAAACCTCTAGATCTCCTTTGATATTCAATCGTGTATAGAATTCATTGGCATACTCTCTGATGTGAGACATGTGCGCAGTGATTGAGTTTTTCGGCACATTGAAGTGAGTTGACAAATGAACTACACAGAAAAAACTGCACATATTTTTTTTCAAACAAACATTTTTTTAAAATTTTAATTTTTTTCAGGCAATATTTTATTAGACCCTAATAAAATTTTTATTTGATTTTTATGTCAAACAAAATAAACGAAAAATCAAAAAATAGTTTTGTTCAATAGCAATAATTTTTTTATTGAAAATAGTAGGCACTTTTTTCCAAACAAATTTTTTCAGAAATCTAATAAAATTGTGTACCTGATTTTACAATTTTGTTTATAGGTCCGAAATCAGTGAAGCATTTAACTGAGTCAATAAATTGTTTGTCTGAAATCGGACCTATAAACAAAATTGTAAAATCAGGTACACAATTTTATTAGATTTCTGAAAAAATTTGTTTGGAAAAAAGTGCCTACTATTTTCAATAAAAAAATTATTGCTATTGAACAAAACTACACAGAAAAGCTGAGTTGTAGAATCAGTAACAAATTTCAGAGAATCAGTAAATATTTTGTCTGGCTGAGGACCTACAACGAAAGTTGTAAATTTAGACAAACAATTTTGCAAGAATTTTAGTTTCTGAAAAAAAAATTTTGTTGAGCTGGTTAAATATTTGAATTGTCTAGGCGAAAATTTTGTTTGATTTAAAAATCAAATAAAAATATTATTAGAGACTATTAAATAAATTGACTAAAAAAATAAATTATTTTGAACAAGAATTTGTTTGAAAATTTTTTTTGTAGTTTTTTGTGTGAAGATTGTACAAACAAGCTAATTTAAACGCCTTGTCAGCATATTGCCTCCGGCTTTGAACTGAACTGGCAGGCATTCGGCTTCTGCTGTCATGTTATTTCTTAGCTGGATCACTGCTATTTCGGCCTCCTTCTGGCTAGGCGGTATGCGCTCAATACCGTCATCTCAGACTGAATATTGAATACCAACAGGGGTAAAAAATTACTTTTCCATATCCTCAGCACACTAATTTTACCAGTCACCAGATTACCTTCTTCATTTTTGCAGGAGAATATATAAACTTTAAGTTTGGTGATTTACTTTTTGGTAGAATTTTTAGATTTAATTTTGGCTCCTGAACATCTTGATGCGCTCACACTCACGCCTTTTCATCTCTCCCTATTTTCTACGAAATAGACGTTTTTTTCTTTTTTTTTCTTCCGATACCTTGCCTTTACCAGACGTGCTGCTACTGACTGCATTGTTGCTATGTATGCCGCAATTTTAACTTTGATAGCATAACGAGACTTCTGGTCATACCATGTTTTTTGGGGAAGGGTTTTATTTTCAAATACGGATATTGAGGCCTCTTTCATGGAGTTAGCAATGCTCTGCCATTGTACTGTAATATTATCGGAACAAGGAGTGCTTTTTTAAAGCAGTTGGATCAATCCAAGGAAGTTAGACGTTGCTGTTTTTGGTATCTGAAGCTTTTTGACGGCAAGCTTCATTGCTTTGTTAGATCGTACTTTTCTAACCACATTTGGAAGCTTGCGACCATTTGCTGCAACAAGGTTGGGATCCAAACCGATTTTCCCTCCTCGGATCAATCGTATATTTAACATTCTGAATGAATGCGTTCCGTCTATTACAATATGATTAATCTGATTCCTTGTTTCCTCCTGGAGGAATTATTTTTCTACTGTTGAACCAGAGGTCTTTGCTCTTCCTCTTTTTGCGTTAAAATCTTGAACGATTTTAATATCATATTTGGGGCACCAGCCATATGCTCTTTATGAGGCACATAAAATATGTTCTCTTCAACCTTATTTTCGAGTTGACTCAGCGCAAAGGTAAGACTGATGTTAAGAAATTTAGCTTTTACGCGAAGTACTTCCAGACACTCATCTACCGGAGACAAGTTGTTTAAACCTCCGGCTTTAATACAGCGCACCGCCTTTTGGTATAGTTGTGATGCCTTTCCCATTCCATTGCACTTCCTGTGAGACAGTAATATCGGTCTTGTACTTTTTAGGTACATACGCCAGTGCGTTCACTGCACCCTTTCGTTATACAGTTCGAATATTCTAGGTGCATATTCGCAAATCGTGGTCCTTAAAATGTTTGCGGTTGCCATTAACATTAGGGGGGATCACTAAACTTCTTCTTTCTTATTTCATAGTAGGCAAGTGCTTACAAGGGTGTGTTACTAATACATAGCCCCAAACAAATTTTAAAAGAAGCTACCCCAGGTGTCACCATGTGGTGGTTAGTGTCCACAGCCGGGATGAGTGAGGGACCAAGATTTGTCCGGGCTTTGCCAAGTTAAAACAAATCAGAGCTTTTACTTGGTCTTCATCTTCTCCTAGTCACTCTTAAAACGAATCCACTTTTTTCTTTAAAAGTTAATATGTATTTGAATCTTTATTTAAAACATTTATAAGTTTCAATTCCAAACAGGAAATTCTTATAAAATTATAACTATTTTAAAGAGCACCTAATTCACATAGAGTATTCTATCTCAAAGAAAATATTATTTTTCAAATAAAAATATATATTTTAGAATGCAAATTTTCTTTAAGTTCTAGTTGAGTGTTTTTCTTTATTTACTTTTAAGTTTATCTTTTCTTTTAAAGCCTCCTCAAAGGCCAGCAATAAAAGCAACGGAAATTCACTGAACTGACAAACAAGTTTAAATGTTGTAGCAACAAGAAAACCCCATAGACAAGAAGTCAATTTTAGTTGCTTGCATCCTGTTTTGTGTTTTAAAACTATCTTCCTGGGATCGACATCATTTACTTACTCATTCATTCATTCATTCACTCACTAACTTACTTATTTAGTTGGTTGTTCTAAGCCGCTAAAACTAGTGCGGTTTATTGCAATTCACATTGCTGCTTCTCCTTAAAAGCATAATTATCTACACAGTATTTGTTAGAAAGTTTTTGTTAAATGGATTTCCTTCAATAAAACACAAGTATCATTGGCATCCATTAAAGCTGGAGTAGTTTTTAGCTTGAACATTGCAACCTCTAGAGTAAGGCTGTCTGTGTGTGTGTGTGTGTGTGGGGGAAAAAACATATTTTTGTTGCAAATTAAGCCAATTGAATATAAATAATACTTTTTAAGCGAATTAAGTTAAGACAATTAGATAGCAACGCTAAAGAACCAACTATAGTGGGAAATAAATTTTTATGGTTTTTAAATTGTCACTGGGGAGTGGCGTAATATAGTTAAAACTTTTTAAAATTAGCTTTAAAGAAAGTAAAGAATAATACAAAAATATTTTTAGCAAACTAGAACAAAACAAAGAAAAAAACTTAAACCTTTTTAATTATAAAATAAGTCACTCTTGGATACTCTGTTCTGCGAATACCAATGATACCTTCCTTCTAAGTACAAATAAAACATCAAACAAGATCAGGTGTCTTAACATATGTTTCTTCATTGGTTTTAAATACTACTTTTTCTATTTATTCATTACCTCGAAACCCTATTGCAGCGACTGCTTCATTTACCCTAAGCTTTAACATAAACGAAACGCGTTTAGGTGATTTGCAACCAGCAAATGCCCATGAGTGCATGTAGGCATCCAAGAAAGGTAACTTTTAACATACAAACGTGCGTATTTACGTTTTGAACAACTTTAAATAATCTTTAAATTTAATGTTTTTTTTCTTTTCGGGCCTACTTTTTAAGACTTCAAAAGTTTTGTTCACACACACACATACTTGATTTTTTACACTACGACCTTAGTATACGGCTTTTATTATTGACGGAGTAAACAACTATAAATATAAATATAAATTAACATACAACTATAAAAAGTTTACAAAAGTTTAGGATTTAAAAAAAAATTTAACAAAAGATTATGTTTGCCATCAATTATTGAGGTGAACGTGATAATGCTTTTAAAATGGCCAGAGCATAACCTTTCAATAATAAGCGAACTTCATTAAGCAGATATACACTCTGCTGTAAGGGTAAGTGCCACCGAAGTCCGAGTTAACAAAGCTTCCTCTACAGTTTCCTGAAATATGTATAGATCTTATAGCCCCGAGGCGACGTGGTATTTACCATCTCTGTGGAGGAGTATTGTAGACTTCTAGTTTGGGATAAGGAGGCTGCTGAGCGCATCATTTTTCCAGAGACTGTGCATACCGGGGCAAACTGTCTAAATTCCCTTCTTTTTCAAACCCTGAAAGAATAAGCTGGGAATAGAATTAGGCAAGATGGCTAGCATTTGAGAAAGAGAGGATGGAGTACCCGTTGAATTTTGTAGCAAATTAGTCGGATTAATATCACTAAGTCATCGTTTCCTCTCATCTGGTAGTTTTAAAGACCCTAGACTCATTAGGGTATGTGCAGGTTCCTCGAGGTCAGCAAGTCTAACCAAGCCTTACCTTATCTTATCAAACATCAGGTTAATAACATCGTCCATTAGACTCTGTGCTCACCTATGTAGTCTCCGAAAACAGCACCTGACTAAGGCTTAAAGGTTTTGGAAAGGATTCTTGTCTTTCACATCAAGAATAACATTGTTCCTACTTGCTTTTGTGGCAACCAGGATTTCTATGTATAAAAGAAGTCAGTAAAGATGGAACTTTACTCAGTTAAAATGCGAGTTGAGAGAGACCTTCACAACGGCGAATACTAATTGGGAGTTTTCCTTGATATTGCAGGCACTTAAAAAAATTTTGCCCCAAAGGCAGTCATTGAAAGCGCAGCAAGAATGGGACCTGCCCAACCGGCTAAAAATTTAGTATCCTATTTTCCAGAACATCTTATCGCAGGATTATATAATAGGGATGAAGAAATGCAAAAAAAAGAGAGTGACTCTTAAGGGGTACTTCCCAATATGGAATATTATTACTTCTGAGGACACTAGTTGTCAACGGGCTTCTTATAAAACTTAAGGGTGGAGCTGCTACAAAAACAATAAACGCAAGATAATGTAGCGGTTATTTCTCCTAAGAAGAGTCTGTGGGTGGGCCAGAGGCCAAGTGGGGTTGAATGTGGTTTCCAAGAAATTACGTTTTATTCTTTTAACCAGGAAGGCCTGGATTGGTTGATAGAGATGAGATAATACCGGTCTAGTACTGAAGGGAAACACAAACTACTGTGGAGTAATATTGCACTGTAAGCTCCCTTGGATGTTAAATATGGGGGAAAACCCCGTAAAGACAGCCATGCTTGCACCAAAATACTAACCAAATATGAGGTGCTATGTCAATTCTTACTCATTGGATCTACGCATAAGTGACAAGGTCTAACTTGCTTAAGTTATACTTGTGTGGAGGACTGCAATAGAAAAAAAAGTCAACCGACTTGTTATAGGTCTGTGTATAACTGGTGCTAAGCGCAGCTTCTCTACGATGTTGCTGGATATAATCTTGGACTTGAAACCAAATAACCTGGTCTGAGAGGGCGTTGAAAAAAGGTATTTTACCCGATTAGAGTCAACGGGACAATTAGTTCGGATACTATGTGATCACGACAGAATTATTGGGGGTGTAGAATGTAGCAGTGGCTCCATGATTCCAAAACTAAGCTTGGTTGAGAAGCCGGGAATAGGTATAGAGTAATAGGGCTAGTTGGTGGGCCTTTGATTGGACCACCAAAGTGGAGGGAGTGTTAGCACTGCGGTCCCCTGTTGAGAAACTGGTGTCAGAGAGTCTTAAAAACTTCCTGATTGCTAAAGTGTACGTTCGTGGTCCACCTCGGTTCTTCAACAAGTTAGGGTCAGTTTCACGGAAGGTGGAAAACTATCATCTCATATTAGGTGTCCAAAATAATGCGGGACTTTGTGACCCAGGGGCAATCAGGTTTCTTCTATCTTTCGAAGGTGCACTTTGAGATGATAACAATTCATTATTGGACAGCGGTAAATGCCACAAGGGGGGTGCGAATTACAAACGATGATTACAAGTTCACCGTGTATTGGTGGTAAGGAGAGCATATTTTGCGTCACTTCCCTGCATCACATTTTTGCTCCCGAGTAAACTGTCAAGTGTACAAAAACCTGAAAAAAATATTTGGGCACAGTAAGACAAAGCTGCTGGCATTTTCCCAGAGAGTGGGATCAGAAATTTTTTATACACCCAGACAACAAAGCCACACGATAGTGATAATATTCTGTTTGATTTTTTGTAAAGCAGTTGATCTCTTAATTGTATATAACGTCCAAAATTCTGTGCCAGTCTCGGTGCGTATATTTGCTTTTGGTTCCCCTGGATTGGATTCCATCCAATGTTCTTTAGCTCTATTATTCAGCTATGCCCAGAAGCCGTACTTCCTCGATATCATCGAGAAAGACATGTCGGCTTGTTACATTGACTTTGTTCTAAGCACTCCTGATTAATTGAGACAATTTCATGTAATGTTCAGAGCTACTCGGTGTTTATTACCTATTGAACTTGCAATTCACATAATAGAACAAGGGCTAATATCCTGAGTTATTTGTTTTTGTATTTAAGTTTAAATTAAAAGTTATAGACCCAACAATAAAAAAAATTAAAAAAAAAATTTCAAAATACTTAAATCTTTTTTTTTTGATATTCAAGTATCAGGTGTCTATTACATTCTGTTGGCACTAACCTTTTTATTCGTTTTATTTATTTTTTTTTTTTTTTTTGTTATTGCGACCACTTTATATCATTTACTTACACACAAAATTTGTACTTATTTTAAACCTCGACTGGTTGTTTATCAGTCTTCACTGTGTGTTGTGTTTTCGTTGTTTCGTTTTTTAGTTTTTACACGCTGCGTCAAAACCAGCTGCGTTTTTATTTCGCTTTGCACTTGACATTCACATTGAAAATGTATGTTTGTATGTTCACAAGTCAGTGTTTGTAAAAAAAGTTTGAAATCTAAGACGTGTTGTTATCTGCAGTCTATGATCTAATTGCAGTCGTTGTGGTTATGTGTTTGTTATGTACAGACAGACAACAGAAGTAATAGACCGACGACTTAACGTCTTGGATAAGTGGTTTCTGTCCTTATTGATATAAAAGACCTGAAGTAATGAAATTTTGTATTTCCGTATGTATGATTGTATGTACAAAGTACTTTAAACGACAATTAATATTCAATTGTTGCCTACAAATTACCTAAATAAAACAAGGGTTAATTAGTTTTGTAGTTACTTTTACTGGACTTATTTTTAAATTTATAAATAAAGTTACATATAATCCAAAAAATATATAAAAATAATTAAAAAATAATTTTTATGAAGGGTCAAGTGATTTCAAGCTCGATATTTTTTCTTTTTTGTTTGTGTATTTCTATACCATTCACAGTACGGATAAGGGTAATTAATATAAGTTTGTCAATCCGTTTGTATATTCTTTAATACTCATTTGAAACCCCACAAAGTATATAGTTTCTTGACCCTTATAGATAGAAAAGTTGATTTAGCGATCAAGTTTTTTAAGCCCCTTTAATTTTCTTGGACATGTTTCTGGTACTAAAATATCAGGCCGACTTTACGAAAACTTTTCTACTCAAACTCAGCAAAATCGCCCGATAACTGACAGAGATATAAGCATAAGAGATATAAGCAACCACGACTACCTCTATTTATTTCTCTAAAAACCTTTACAACTGCCCAGGAGTTTCCCCTACACCGACTTCCATTAATTTTTCCTCACAAAAACTGTTGCGGAACATATTCACACCATATTTTCGCCCCTTAAGAGGGTTGCCATGCAAAGTTCATTTTTTTTAAATCGCTCTCACAGCTTCCAGAAGGCTCCTAAAAGGTCAAATGGAAGTCCCCTAAGTGTGTTACTATACAAAATTTACAAAAATGATGTAAAAACGCCCATAACTTCCCCAGAGCCTTAGCAAAATAAAGTGTACGACTGATCCAATTAGTTTTCGCTCCCGAATATACTCACCTCCTGCTTCCATCGCTTAAGGGGGCTACAATACTAGAGCTTTCAGGGTGACCGTAGATGTGTCAAATGTAGGTCAGACCCCAACTCATTTTTTGTTGCAAACATTTTCATAGAACATAATTATCCCCTATTGTCATACAAAATTTGCATTTTAATGTATGTAGCGTATGTAGCGAATGTAGAGTTCTTACTTATATTTTTTTATATTTTTTGTCCCTTTTTTTGGTTTTTAATGTAAATTAAAATTTCAAATAACTTCTAAGCTTTAAGTTCTATCTCTAAAAATCACTAAACAAACTTATAATTCCTTCTGCCTTTTTTAAGTGCATTTTTAAGTGCCCTATTAAACTGTCTAAATGGTTAGTAATGAAAATTAAAGTGGACTTACGCTTGAGCTATAATATGCAAATACTAAAGAAACAAATTTTACTAAAGATGATTTGAAATAAAACTTAAATTAAAAATTTGTTAAGACTTTTTTAAAAAGAACATTTTTATTCAAAAAAAGCGACAAAGGACAGACCTTGTGGGACGCCTGCAAAGACATCATATCTCAGTAAGTCTTTGTATGTTAATATTTTAACCAGATATTTCAAAATATTTAATTACAAACGGGCCATCATTATTAAATCACAGCTTGCAGAGTTAAGTGCATTTCTAAAGTCTAAGGTTATGACGGGATAGCATTCATTTGCCCTCCATCTCAAGCGTTCTTCTGCTATTGTGTCCGCTGCAGTATTCACTACCAACATGTCCAGAAGGCAAAAAGGATGATTTTTGTAAGAAGAAGAATTAGGTTTTGGGAAAGTTTTCAAATGATTTTTTTTAATATTTAGGTATTGAAAATACCTTTTATAGTATTTAAAGAAAAAACGTTATACGAGAATTCAATTTTATCATTAAATTTAATTTCCATAAATAAAATTAAGTCTTAACATTTTAAAGTGAACTAAAACTGTACTAACTTTGCTTTCCACATTATTTTCAATTTTTTTCTTGAATTTTTATATTTGAGGTTTTAATTCAGTTTGATAATTTATGTTAGATTTCACATTAAAAACCTACATACATTAACATTCAAATAAGGTGTCATTCCCAAACCAATTAAAATCTAACAGCAAAACAGCCTAAACAAAAATTCTTAATTTTATTTGAATAAGAAAAACGAAAAAACGTCAAATACGAAATAGCAGCAACAACAACAGTCACATCAAAATATTCTAAGCAGTTTATAACGAAAAAAAAACTAAACTTATAAAATTAAAAAAAATATTCAATAGTACTTTTAGTAAAAAAAAAAATTAATCATTAACATTCGCTGTAATCATACAGCAAGTTTGTTAAAGCAAACACAGAGTGAATGAACCATACAAGGGCTGACGTACTTGCTGTCGCCTAAAAGAGGCAGCTAAATGTAAATAAGTTTAGGTACGTAAGTAGGTATATAAGAGTGTAAATATTTAGATTATGTTGGCAATAGTTGTTGTTATGCTAAACAAAATAAATGTTTAAGCAAATTTTTTTCAAAATATATATAGAGTAATATTAGAGCCATTTTTGGCCCAAAATTCTTATTCCGGAAGGACATTTGTAGGGGGGCCATATTAAAAAAGTGGACTGATCATCACCAAAAGCAAAAGGCTTTGAGCCAGGACCACAATAACTTATTTGTGCCTAATTTCTTTAAAATATCATTTTAAAGTTGTCACCTGTAGCCTGGTAAAAAGAATACATGGACACCCAACCAGACGGATGGACATGCTTAAATAATCTCAGGAACTGATTCTGAGACGATGGGTATACTTGAAGGTGGGTCTCAAACCATAACTTTTGGGCTTTACAAACATCTGCACAAACGCATAATGCCCCTACTACGTATTCTTCGGCCAATATTTTGCCATTTTTTTAGGCCACTAATACAGGGTGTCTGGTTGCAGACTTATATTTACATATTTAAATAAAAAATGTAATGAGTGACGCAAAGTTTCATTAGAAGAATTGGACAATAGAATGGAAATGTGAGTTTGTCATCCATACATCTTGCGTTGAGTTGAACACACTATTAAAAATGGAGCCTTGTGCCACACGCTGCAGTAAGCTTGTTTGAATTGAGCTGATCTCTCGAGCAATGTTTTCCTATAAAACTTAAAGAGGTTGGTGGCCATGGGATGTTTTCCCGAAGCAAATTCATCGAAGCTATAGCTGTGTGTGCAGTCGTCCAATCTTGTTAAAACCACGTGTGTGAAGAATGCAATGTATGAGCTCGCAGGTTTGGCACAAAGAACTCCGCAATCATGCGTCGGTAGCTTTTACCGTTGACATTCGTTGCCCGGCCTAGAGAATTTTCAAAAAAATGATCGAATTATCTCATGCGCAGATAAGGCACACCAAACAGTTACCCTGGGCAATGCAATGGTTTTTGATGTTTCAATCGATGGTTGCGGGTTTTTGTAGACCAGTAGCGGCAGTTTTGCTTGTTAACGTGGCCGTTTAAGTGAAAAGGAGCCTCGGCACTTCGAAAAATTAGATTTACAGTGCGAAAACTTCCCAACATCATTTCATCAAAATTTTTTGCGTAAATCAAAGTCACATTCTTTCAGCTCTTAAACAATTTTAATATTAAAAGAATAGAATTTCAGATACTTTTTTTAAATTTCAGAAATAATCGCTCTTGAAAGTGTCAGTGAGGATGCTCGTGCCCGTATTAAAAGTCTCAGATTTTCACTCAAACTGCTTTCAACCAGTTTAAAGTTTTTTGGAGTCCTTGAAGATTGATTAGGCCCTGGCCGTAAGACATTTATTGCCGAAGAAGATGCGCGGATGCTCTGTACCCACGAACGAATTAAATTTAAACTCGGTTCATCACGTGTTCGCCGAATACTGAACTTTGAAAAAAATTTGTCGACCAGCAATTACGTAAGAATCATTACTTTTAAAAAATGTGTCCACAGCGAACTCGCGATAGTCACTCGACCACTGCGACATCTCGTGACTGGCAAATTCGCATAATCGATAATTCCAACGGCACCATTCTTCCTCAGTACCGTTTATTACTTTCAAGATAATCGGATTTAAAAATATTAATTTGTTACCAGACACCCTGTATTTTTCATTAGCTGCCAAATATTAAATTTTTTCCGCGCCCAAAAACAAAGCTTTGGAAATCAGTTTCGAATGCTTTGGAGTTAAAAATTAAGGACTTAAAGATTCAAACGCCAAATCCTAGAAAGCAAACAGTGGTTGCGAGAAAAACGAAATTCTGTAAATCTTTTAAACTTAAAAAACAAAAACCTCTTGCGATCTATAGACTTTTGTATCCTGAGTTATACTTATACCATTAAGCCATGGCTTTATTAGAGAACAAAAAAGGCAGAGTTTGCAAACAATCTAAAATTTAAAAGCAGTCCAACTAAGCCCAATCGAATCTAAAGTCTTTACTTATGGGTAGTACATTATGCTTTCGGGCTTGACCAGCTAAGTTTTCTTACATTATGGACACACATATATTGTTGTTGTTTCCCTTTTAATTGCCACACGGTTGATAAAGTTTTTTTTTTATTACATTTAAGTAAATAAAAATGAAGCAAAAAAAAAGAAAAGATGTTAAAGGAAACCATTAAATTTTTAATTAAACTTGGGTTAATTTTAAACTCATCAAAAGCAAAAGAAACTCGCTTAAGAGGAAAAAGAAGAAGAAGAAGAAAACATACACGCCTTTTCCATTTTACTTCGGTTTAGTTTTAGTTTAAGTGCAAAGGGGTACTTCGTTAAAAACATACATATTTCTGCTGTTTGGTTTTAATGTTATTTAAATTGTTACAATTTTTTTTTATTAAAAAAAACTTCTTACTATGTTGCCTTTTTCAAGCGAACGCCAGCCCAAACGTTTGCATTTGTATCTTAATGAGTTTTGGTCATGTATTTTATGCTTTACCCGTCATGCAGTTCCATCATGTTTGGTTTTATCACTTCGATTTAATCAAAATAATTTTAGAATAAATTATGAATTTATTTAAATTATAAAAAAATAAATGTGTTTTTTTTTCTTTGTAATATAAAATTTATTATGTGTTTATTTATACATCAAAAGCAAATAAAAATATTATCCTAAGCTCTTGTCATAATCGGCTTAGTTGCCTATTTTGGTTGACTTTGTAACCTGTGCAGAGAATTTTTAATTCTGAATAGAAAAAAATAAATTCTTAAGCTATTGTTGGGGTTGATAACCAAAACTGTTTGGTAAATTAAACAAACCAAAATTTTTTTTAATTCTAAAATAACACGTTAAAATTCTTATCTAAGAACTAAAGACGGATATAGGAAAGAAATGAAAAATATAAAGTTTAGCGGAAACTTATAAAAATAAAATATTTTATTTTTAAACGTCAAAAAATCTGATAAAAATATATTATTTTTTTAACTCTTTAATTATTTTAAGGCTTAAGAATAAAGCAATATTAACATTCACTATCGGAAAAAAAACTTATGGTCCAATACAAATGTTACCCTATTTCAGAAAAGAACAAAAAAAGGGTGTAAGGCAGCATAATTGCATTAATTTTGCATTTCCAGACTAGTTGCTTGATAAAATGTTAAAGGCTTGCATCATGTAAGCTGAATAAAATAGTTCTTTGATTTGATCTTATTGGTTTGATTTACATCTCGTGAGCATATACAACTTTATTTGCGTTTCTCCCCAGGGGACTTGCTGGGCATCACTGGTTATAAGTCTTTAACTTCATATTTCTAGTCCCTATAACTAATGGAGGTTTTTTGTACACTTTATTTCTCTAAGGTTGGCTCTGGGAACTAACAAACGTTTTTGCAATATTTCTGTTAAGTTGTGTATGGCTGGCAGTCCCCTAATTGATGGTGATAGGGTGTAAGTAAGTTCTAGAAATATGTTTGAGAGGGAAGACTAATGTAGTCTGTGATAAATTTTATTTCTCTAGTGGTAACTCCGGGAGAATTTGTAGGGGTTTTACCCCAGTTTTTTTTAAATTTTGTATGGCAACTCTGTTAGAGGCTGAAAATAGGGGTTAAATATGTTCCACAAAAATGTTTGGGAGGAAAATTAATTGGGTTCGGTCTTACATTTAACCAGCATCTGGAAGCTGTAGGAACGATTTAAAAAAAAGTTTTAAAAATCAAACTTTGTATGGCAACCCTGTCAGGGTAGGGAGATAGGGTGTTAGTATGTCAACAAAAATATTTGCGGGAAAAATTAATGGGAGTTGGTGTTACACTGCACATTTTACGGGACAACTCCGGCGCAGTTGTAGAGGTTTTTATGTACAAATTTAAAAGAAATAAACAGAGGCAGTCGTGGTTGCTGGCTTATATCTCGGTGAGTTATAGCGTGATTTCGCTGGATTTCTATAGCGATTTGCTCACAGATATTTCTTATAATTTGACATCACTTACGCGTCTATGCAATATCGGGGAGCTTCATTAAGTTAATTTTAACCATAACACGGACAGACGGACATCACTAATTAGACTTCCCTATAGTATATAAGGATCAGAAAAGTATACACCTTATGGGGTCGCAGATGGGTATTAAAGAAATTACAAATGGAATCACTTATGTGAAGGGTATAAAAATGCAAAAAAAGTGAAAAATATCGAAAAGGGCTTTCGACACCCAAATATGCCCAGACTCACAATCCTTAAAATTTTCAGGAGTGATTACCAGAGATTACCAATTTTAAGGATAAAATCCATGCATATATACTTAAAACTCTGACCAACTTGTTGCAGCCACTGTTACACTAAAACTAGGGGCAGGCATTTTAAAACCTGCAAGATAATTTGGGTATGGGCAAGGCAAGTGGTAACAATTTGCTAAAAAAGGACAACGGGGAGAGGTAACCCCATGCGAACTGTCCAATTTTTGGAAATTTTTTACATCCAATAAACTAAAATTATTATTATTCACTTGCTGCAAGACTTTGCAAGAAAACCAGGTTGGGTAGGAATGCGGGTATTGATAGCCCCCACATCAACGAACCAATCTAGAGACACTTCTATTGCCACATTAAATAGCTTTAGACTTCAAACCAAATACAAAATAATTTTTAAAATTTTATTTTATGGCTTGAAAAAAAACTAAGCTGGATTGTATCAATCAATATATAAAAAGCTTAGTGTAAAGGGTATTTAAGATTTGGCATAACCGAACATAACGCTCTTGCTTGTTTTTAGATTTAAAAATATCACACATTTTTGTACACACATACGCGAGTATAAAATAGTATTAATCTATTGAATTTAATTTCATTTCTAAAAAAAATTTCAAAATTGCTAAAAAATATTTACTCAAGTGCTAACGCATAAATAGATCTAAAAAAAGTTTTTAGCTTAAAAATGTTATTTGCTAAGACTTAAGAAGAATAAATAAAAAAAACGTTTAAGACATTAACAATCAATAATAATAATTTAAGTTTCTTAAAAGAAGTTTTATGCTTCATTAATATACAAACTATATCTGCATATTTGAACAATATAAAAGATTTTTACATAAATTATTTTTGGAGAAAATATTATCAACATTAACGTGACCATGTATGTAAGTTTATGATTTTTACTACAAATTTTGGCGATTTTTTGCGTCTATTTCATTGTTAAAACTCAAAAACTATTTGTTGGCGATGGAGCCTTAAAAGTCTGACAGCCCTGTTTATTTACTCCAACACCTAACATAAAACGAGTAAATAACAGGTTTACTAACATTTCAATTACTTAACATTTGTGTGGACTTTAATGTTATGTTAATGGTGAATTTTAAACAATATTAACAGTGTGATGTTGTTAAGTGATAAATTTTATGTAAAAAGAGCTAATACCATGTTAATGCAACGTTAGTTGAACGCCGGCATTTAACATTAAAACAACGTTAAGAAAAAAGGTGTCGGGTCGTGTTTTGTGTGAATTTTTTTTATTAAAAAAATAAATAATAAGCAAATACTTATACGATTTATAATTAAATACAAGTGTACAACTAAAAAGTGTAATTATAAAGGGTAAATGAATACCTTTTTACCAAATTAAAAACCAAACAAGTTGTTGAGAAAGGTACCTACATAGGAAATAATTTTGACAAAAAATATGTACCTACCTATAATTTCTTTAAAAAAAAAATTGTTGCATTTTAATATTCCACTAGTTACTTTAATAAATGCAAATTTTTCTACAAGAAAGACATTTTAAGTCTTTTTTTAGAAGTTTTTAAGAAAATTTGGATTATCGTCTTAGAATTTTTGGTTTTCTACCTAGAATTTTTCCTTTTTACTACCTTTTCTTTTTTGTTGTGTTTTGTGCATATGACCATTGTTCTTGTTGTTGCTTTAGCTTAGTTTTGTTTTAAAACCGGATTTATACCTACAAAAGGAATTATGTATTCAACAGCTTATACTTAAATCATCATTATTATCATTTTCGTTTTATACCAACATCATTATCATCTTCTTAACCATCTTAAGCATGTAAAGGAAGGCAATAACAATAAGGAACGCATTACTAAAACACCATTACCAACGACAACAAAAATTATAACGTGCAAAAAGAAAAAAAGAGAGAGAGAGAGTCATGTGTTCTTGTGATAAAAATTAACCAAAAAAATCTTTAAACATTAGCAGTGTATATGTGAATGTGTGTGTTTGTTAAAAGATTGAAGGAATTTTTTTTTAGTATATGATTGAGAAAAAACAAAAACAACAATATAGGAAACTAGTAAAACAAACAATTTATTTTGGTTGCTCAAACATTAATTACATAAATAAATAAAAGGAAAGACATGATTTACCAATTTTAGGTACCTATAAAACCAACAACAAAATACATACATACAATTGAAAGCAACTGCAATTGCAGCAATAAATCCTAAGAAAAGAGCTAGAAAAAAAGATAAAATCAAGAGATCTTCCGTAGATACGACAATTTACATAAATTTTTTAAGTAAAAAAACTATTAAACCATTTTTTAAAGTTCTTTTTTTTTAAACAATAATTAACAAAACGTTTTAAAACAAATGAAACATTGAAAATATTTATAAAATTTTAGCAAAAAAGTCATATTTTTTAAAATAAAAAAACAATTGTTTCGATATCATAAGAACCCAAGTAGTCGAATAAAAAAACAAAAGCAAAAGAATAATGCAATAAATTTAACACAGGATTAAAAAATTATTGAGATGGATCACCCTGTAGTGAATTCTTTGAAATGCCTACATATGTACATACCTATTTATTTTAAAACAAACAAATTACTATTCTACCTTCTTTTACTAATTTACATCTTTTTTATTCTAATTGCAGGAAAACGAATTAGCTTTAAGCAAAATTTATAAAACAAAACAAAAACATTTAAAACATTTAAAATATTAAAAAAAATTCAAAAGTTATAATAAACAAAAAACAAATGCACTTTGAAAATAAAAATTTTCATAGAAAAAAAATATTAAAAAATTTTATAAAAGTTCACATTCAATAATTTAACAGTTCGTTAATTTCGAATATCCAAGTTATAAAATAAAATACAAAAAAATAATGTTTAAAATTAAATTACATCAATAAATTTAATTAAAAGCCCCGAAAGTGAAAACAAAATATTTAAATTCTAATTTTAAAAATCATAAATTAATAAACAAATTTAAAACTTACATAAGTATAAGGAAGTCACAGCATAATAAAACTGCAGTTGGATAACAAAGAATAAGAATTAAAAAAATAAATACCAAAATTAAGTAATAAAAATTAAAAAAAAAACTACGAATATAGTTGGCAAACACTGAAAGTCTAAGGTAAATATACAAAATGTTTTTTATCTTTAAGTTTAAGCGCAGTTTTAAATATTTTTTTTAAACAAAAGTACTAAATACAAAATGAATAATGCAATGAATATTTAATAATTAATCTTGGATTTCAGAACCCTTATTAACCAAAAAAGTAAGATGACAATTTTAATAATTCAAAAAATAACGTCTTATATCTGGGCCTATATCTGGAAGTAAAAAAGTACAAAAATTATAAGAAAACACTTTTTGTTAGCTTAACTTTTAATATTTTTAATTTCATAGTTCTAGTATCATAATCGCAAAAAAAAATTAAATAAAAAATATAAAAAATTTACTTTTTCTCCAGATCAAAACAAAAAAAAACGAAAAAGTACAAAAACAAAACAAAAAGTACAAAAGAATTTCAAAAGTACTTTTTGCCAGGTAATACGCTTGTAGCCCCTTCATTTGTGTAAGAGCAATTCCACGTAAGTTGGCCCGTAATTAGCAAAAGTTATTTTCATCTTTTTCGAAAAAGATCTATGAACTTGCATTTAAATAAGAATAAAAACGATCGAAGTATAAAAAAATTTAAATATTTTTATTTATTCAGGAGGAGTTTAAATTAATTATGTACTGAAAATTGGTTTTTCTCTTTTACACGTTTGGGTAAAGATGTGACACCCTTCACATATTTTAAAGGGGTTTTTTTTAATGAAAAAATAATTTAGTTTACCCCTAACCGTGTTCTCAAAAATATTTTCTTCAACACTATCTTGAACTCGAAATTGTTTAAAACTCTAATTTGTAAGTTCAAAATTCAAAGTTTTTAAAGGTCCTTATAAGCAGGAATCATACTATTTCAGTGTCTACCTACCATTAAACGTCATTAGCAATAACGTGATTAATAGGGTTACACTCCTCAGAACGGAATTGCCCAAAATAAGACATAAAAATTAAAAAAAGTTCCAAAAGTACATTTTATGCTTTTACCTTTTTGGTACTTTTTCCGCCTTTTTTTGGTACTTTTTTCCTTAAAATTTTGAAAATATTTTTTTTTGAAAGCTGATGCTTGCATTATGATAAAAAGTCTTAATACTAAAAAGTTAAGTAATATTCAAAAATAATTCTCTTTAAAAAGTAGCTAAAGCAGGTACAAAATAAATTTTAAAAAAGTACAAAACCCTGTTTTTTATATATTTTTTAAGAAATGCCATTTAAATTTTTTTTAAATCTTTTTTGGCTTAGAAATTGCAAAAAGTACCATGAAAATACCAAAATATAATTCTAACACTTTTTAAACCTCAGGCTCGAATGTTAAAAAAAAATCGCAAAGTGTTTGCGTGCTTTTTCAGAAGCTGTTTTTAAGAACATGAAAAGTACAAAAAAGTCACTTTTACCCATTTTAATCTCTTAGAGTCCAAATTCCAATTTCAGTTTGAGGCACGTAAAAGATGTTTCCCCCTTTGGCCGCTTTTAATCCTCCTAGGGTTTAAATTCAATAAAAATTTGTTCTTAGTGTATCTATACATCGAGAGGTAGGCTGTACGATGAGGAATGAATCAGAAAAGTTTACATATTATGAATAAACTTTAATCTTATCTGTTTTAATAATTTGCTTCTACAATTATTTTTATATTTTTAAAGTATAGTTGTGTTTGATAATAGTATTTCGATAGTCACTACTTTCAAGTGGAGCAAAAACCCCCAAATCTTAATAACAGTTTAAAAATTAGTAAATTTATTCCTTTTTTAGAATGTTTATCGAGACTATCTCGATTACTCATGGGCAGTTAAGTTTTTAAAACAAATCGTTAATGGGAATTTCATTGAAATTAATTTTAAAAAATGCTCCTCAAAATTATCAGTTTTTTTTTTTTTTTTTTGATTTTGCGATTATTTTTTAAATTTATTTATTTTGTTTGTTGTTGGTTTAAGTATGTCTATACGCATTTGATTGGTTCTTACACCAAATCATCAGTAGACTTTCCACCAAATTCTTAAAAATATTTCCGACTATTATATGTTTATATTTAATAATCTCAGTAAACTTATTGAGACTTTTAAAAACAAACAAAAAACAGTTAACAATACTTCCGATATACAACAAACCGTTTTTGTTTATTTTATTTTTTAAATTAATTTTTTTTTACTTAAAAGTAATTTTCTATTAAAGATACATTTGATAGAGCTTCATTTGAATTTTTCGGCAATTTTTAGTTATTTTCGAGGTTATTTTCTTTTTAGTCCAAACCTAGATGTTAAAGACACTTTATTTACACAAAAACACTTGTTTAAACATTCTCGCAAACTATTATTTTTTTTAACAAATTTAATAAAAAAAAATAAATTAGCACAGTTCATTTAGCATTTAGTTAATTTAGTTTAACTAAAACTTACATATGTGTTAATAAAATGTCTACTTTGAATTCTTTATAAATTAAAACTGGAAAACGTAAAACTATATTTTTTACATTATTTGACATATAGTTTTTAACAAAATCTTAGTTTATTTGTTTAGTTTTTTTTTAAATTTGCAAATGTTTTTTTATTTAAATATAACTTTAAATTTTAAATGCAATTTTTAAAATAAATAGTGTGTTTAACAGGTTTTTTCTTAACCTTCCAGAAATTTATGATTGTTTTTTTGTTATTGTTCCATTTGTAAGTATTTTAATCCTTAATATTTGCAAAATACACACAAACGTATTTACATATTTACTATTAATCAGATAAGATTTTATGAATAAAATCTCTAAACGTTTAGACTAAAGATATGAAAGTCATAATAGAAAATCAAATAAGAACTAGAGGATGAAAGATAAAACTAAAAACTTGTTGTTATTAGATATCTTAAAATGAAAATTATGGCACTTTTTTATTTAAAATTTTATTTTTAAATTTTTTTTATCTTTTAGGCCTTAAGTAAATTCAGAAACTGTTAAAATATGACATAGATGTATACCTGAAAAAATTTTCAATTTTGAATTAAAGAAATGAAAAAATTAAAAATAGGTTTTTTTTTATTCAAGGTTAAAATCTGTTTCGCAATTAATAGTTATTATTATAAATTACACTTAAACGACACGTTTTGCATGATAAATACTTTTAAGCATTCGAAATTAAATCTACAAATCAACGAGAAAATTCAAATTAATGACAAACTTAATTTAAAATAGTCCACTTAGGGTCAATGCACTTTCCTTGAAACTTAAATTTTTTTAACGTAAAACAATATTCACAGAGCTTATCTCCTTATCTTGAAATGCGGAAAATTTCAAACAAATTCTACAACTATTTTAAAAGTTGTAGTACATATTATTTTTAAATTCTATACAAACAGCACATTAGCTTGTACTGGCCTTTACTCAATTTATGCATCATACTTATGTATAAATAAATGCGTACAGGTAGCAACTTGCTTAAGCTTTATTAACAATTGTCAACTTAGGGCCAATATACTTTCTTTGAGAGTTAAATTTTTTTTTACGTAAAACAATATTAAAAGAGCTTAACTACTGGTCTTTAAATGCTGCAAATTTCAAACAAATCTGACAAGTATTTCAAAAGTTAAACAGCATATTATTTTAAGTTCTATAAAATCTACACATTAGCTGGTAATTGCACTTACGCAATTTATGTATCATACTTGTAGGTAAATACGTACAAAAAGCAACTTGTTTAGGCTTTATTAAAAATAACCAAATTACGGTCAGTGTACTTTCTGTAAGATTTATTTATTTTTTTTTACGTAAAACAATATTCAAAGAGCTTAACTACTTGTCTTTAAATAGTGCAAATTTGAAATAAATCTAACAAGTATTTCTAAAGTTATAATGCTTATTATTTTGAAATTATATATAAGAAGCAAATAATACTAACTGAACTAATGCATCATGCTTGTCAATAAATGTATACAAGCAGCATATTGTTGTTGTTGTGATGCATTTGTTGTATTTTTTTTAAGATTTTTAATTAGTTATTTAAATTTAATTTGGGCTATAGCTGACACAAAGCTATGCAGCTCTACTCTAAGAAATATGGCTTGACTTTATTTGATTTTATTAAAGTAAAAAAATATATTATAAACTGAAGAAATTACAAACTTTTGCTTTTATTATTTTGCCTTTAATGTTTGAAAAAAATTTTTATTTAAAAAAGCAAGTGTTTTCTATCGATACTACCCGAGTATAATGCATTTTCGAAACCAACTGCGGATTTTTATCATCAGTACTCTTTAAACGGGGGTAGGGTCTTGGCTGTAAACTTTTGTAACTTGCATGTTATCCAGAAAGTTAAACGAAAATATTTTATTTTGTAAGTTGGAACAAAACCATAATATTTCAAATACACCATACTTTTTGTCTTAAAGTCTCTTTGGCAGCATTTGACTAACTGTTAAGTTGCATCCATATTTAGATGAAATAAATGAATGAATGTTTTCATATGTTGTGTGTAATAATGTTGTATTACTTTTATAATATGAATAAATGAGTTATTGTAAGCGATTTTTATAATTAAACTGTCAAAAGTTTAGGTAAACTTGATTTGATTTGCTTTATTAGTGTCGCCGCTTAAGTGTTTGTACAAGGAAGCGACGAATGGACTCAAGGGGACACGTGAACGCAGAAATACCAAAAAACCTTACAATTCCAAGGCGTTAAACACGGAATTCAAAATTGAAGCACGTAACCGTTTTTATCGCCAGCGGATCTCTAGGGTATTATATGTGTGTTTTCTTTAATAAGTAATAAACTTCAAGGATTTGCTTTTTATATTTAAAATATGATAAAATCAAATTTTAAAAACTTTGCTAAGTAGTAGTAGTAGTAGAAATTAAATGGATGATAACATTAGAATTATAAAATAAATTCATTACGTTTTAAGTTATTTTTGAACTGTCTGTTTTTAAGATTTTTATTGAGATAATAATTATCATAAAACTACTAAAAAATATTATTGATATAATATCGAAAAATATATATATTTTGAAGGCAAATTTAGTTAGCGTTCTTCAACAAAAAAAAACTACGTAAAAATATGTTAATACCCAACACCGTAATATATGGATTGTTCTATTGTTTGATGCCAGGGAAAATGTCAAAATAAATTTTTCTAGCGAATTTCATTGGATTATGTTCTTTTAATAGACTAATTTATTAGACTAGGTACATAACTTACCTAGAGCCTTAAAATTTCGTAGAAATATGTACCAAAATTTTGACTTAATAACGTCTAAACCATTAAAAAGTTTTACAAAAATTTTAAAACAATTATTTGTTACACTAAGACTCGTGGTATATCTTTTAGTATGGCCGACTTGACCGAGCAAAACTTTCTTATTTGCTTTTATTTATCGGAATTATGAATCTATACAAAAACAAGTCTTGTATGTTAATTCCTTTTTATTTCCAAACTGCTCATCTAAATAATAAAAAATATAATTTTTTTTCAATAATTTTCATTATTACTTATGTCAACAAATCGTTTAGTATTTTTAATACTTAATTGCTAATAACATGAGCTAATAAAATCAAGTTACGCCAATAAACAAAAATTTAAGCCAACTTTTAAAATTTTATTATTAAAATTTTATTTATTAATGTTTATTAATTTAACAATAAGACTTAAAAGTTTCTAAAATTTTTCTGTATTAAGTTTTGGCCATCGTTAAAAATATCTTAAACATTTTTAAAGCTTGAAGTAAAGAATTTATTAAAAAATAAGAACTTGGCGTTTATTTATGTTGTGCAGAATCTCGTCTGCTTGTTTATAACTTTGCAATATTCTTAAAGCCGAGGATAAAGTCCTCATATAATAAAGAAATTATCCAATAATGGACAACCTACGAGGCAACAAACTGTAGCTTGTATAAATTTATTGGTAAAAAAATTAAAATTCGTATATATGTGAGCTGTTATGTACTTACAGCTCTTAGAGCTATTAACCAACAATTTTAAATTCTTATAACTTTTAAATAACTGATTCGATTTTTTTTAAACTTTTAGAAACTTAAGAGTAGGACTGGAGCTTTTAAAATTTTATACCAGAAAAAAATTATTTTAGCTAAAGCATAAGATATGAGAAGTTAAAACTTACTGCCTTAAATAAAATTCAAAACTTAAATAAAACACTTTGTTTGGAAAAAATTAAAAATTTTAAAAATATTTAATTTAATTGTTTTTGTGCTAAACAAGGGAAAAGGTTTTTGGTTTCTTAATTTTCACGACCAGGGACCGTTATAAATATGCTAAAAAAATAAATATCAAGCAATTATAATTTATTTATAATTTTTATAATTTTTGTCCAAAAACTATATATTTTTTTTATTTTTCGGAAAAAAATATTTAATTTTTTTTTTGCCAATTATATTTATTTTTTTTTAGATAGTTTTACATTTCTGGAATATAATAATTTTAATTTTTTTACCAGGAATAATTTTATTTATAGGGTTTGTTGTAGGCTAAGTTTGTCTATATGCATTTCATTGGTTCTTACACCAAATCATCAGTAGACTCTAACCCAAATTATTAAAAAACCTCATGAATTATTTCTGTCTTTATATAATAACTTCAATAAACAAATTGAGAATTACTATAAGCAAACCAAAACGTTCAAGTTGGTTTTAAGAATCCAACAAACCAATATTCGCTATTCGCTGTCTTAATTTTCTTTTTCCCCTTTACATTTGAATAACCATTGGTTATTACTAGATGTATTATAAGGCCTACCGAAAACAAAACCTTGTTGTTTAACAACACTTTTAAAATATTATTTAGGATTTAATCCCAATTTTCTTGCAAATGTATAGGGTTTGTTGTAGGCTAAGTTTGTCTATATGCATTTCATTGGTTCTCACACCAAATCATCAGTAGACTTCAACCCAAATTCTTAAAAAACCTCATGAATATTTTCTGTCTCTATATAATAACTTCAATAAACAAATTGAAAATTACTATAAGAAAACCAAAAGTTTTTTTTTTAAGAATCCAACAAACCAATATTCGCTTTTCGCTGTTTTGATTTTCTTCTTCCTCTTTACATTTTTTCAGAACTAAGTGCTTTTTAAATTTTTATTTTATATTTTTCCTTGAAAAATAATAATATTTTTTTTATTAATAATATTTGTTTTTTTTCCAAAAAAAAATGTTTTTTTCCTAAATAAAAATTTTTTTCGAAAAAAAATTATTTTTTTCAAAAAATTATTAAAAAAAAATTATTAAAAAAAATAATTTTTACAAAAAATGTTTATTACATATATAAGAAAAAAATCAAACACATATTTAGGAAAAAAACATTTTTTGAAAAAAAAAAAATATTTTTTTTTTGAAAAAAATAATTATTATTTTTCAAGGAAAAATATTAAATATAAAATTTAAAAAGCACTTAGTTCTCAAAAAATACTATCAAAATCATTCACCCAGTTGACTTTCCGATGATTCCCTCCCTGTACATGTTTTTTCTTTTACAATGTATATGGGTTGAATGCATTTGGCATGTAAAAGACATTTCACCAAACTTTATTTTGCCAAAAATTTGTAGTTAAAGAAGTTAGTAGTACTTTGGTTTACATATGGCAATGCCATTATGACAAGGGTTATTATTTTACCCTTTTAAAGGCAAAGGTTTCCAAGGATCTTACTTTTCTAAACGTCAGGTGCTGACGGGTGTGACTTTATAACTTATATTTTAACTTGTGTAAAATATTATAAAGAAGGAGAAAAAATATTTCTTCTACGACTACTATGCTACGAATTCTCGTCAGCACCCTTTCTACTCGATGCTACTTTAAGTTGAATGTAAATTTGTTCTATTTAAACAAACTTTAATTCGAATTTGAATGCTGGAATTAAACTCATATTCTTTACTGCTTAGAACGAACAAATTCCACATGCAACCCTATGTTCTCTTTTTTTTAAATTTGCATTTGTCATTAGTCACTTCTATTAATAAGTTTCATTTCATTTTTTTTTTAAACTTATTTTTTATTTACATTTTTACTGCTTAATTTTTATTTACAAAGTTGCTTGTTGCACTTGCGTGGATTAGTGGATTTTACAATCATTTGATTTTGTATTTAAAGTAAAAAACAAAGGATGCCACATAAGAATCACATAATTATAAAAGTAATTTAAATACCATGTTCGATATTGTAGTTTAATATGGCCTTGTAATTTATATTAAAGGATTTATTTTTTAAAGTTAATATTGTTTTTATTTTCTATTGAAATTTCTGCTAACATTGGGACACCCTATTATCTTATTTTATTAGTTAAAGTAATGCGGTAACCGCAGCTAGTAATTAACATTGGCAAACAATGTATTTAATTTTTTTTTTGTCATTAAATTGTCATTTTTGTGAAAAATATCTTTTTTTAAATGTGTTATAAGTAAACTTAATTCTACACTGATAATGTTATTATTTAACGTATCCTTCACCTAATTGAGAAAAATTAAAAAAAAAAGATTTTTGGTTTATTTAAAAGCAAATATCTTAGATATCTGAAAGCAGCATTTTTCGTTTAGAATTATTCATGAACAGTTTGTTATTACTTAAAGTTAGCATTACTTGCTTATAAGTCTTGGATGCAAATTTATGTTCATATGGATGTTGTTGTTGTTACTGTTGTTATATTTGTTTCTCAATTAAACATTCTACTGGCTTTTAAAATAAAACAAGCAAACAATTTTTCATACCTTTAGTTGTAAATTTTTTTAAATGACATAATGGCAGCGCTTCGGTATTAAAATAAACAAAAAGTATAGCATACCTAAAGGTGCAATAATATGTAAATGAATAACAGACCAAACCTAGTTTAATCCAATATTTTTGCTTAAGAAATTTCAAAAATTATTCAATTATGCTCGTGAATTAGTAAAGAAAAAATGTATAAGATTTGGCACTGCCGCACTTGGTGTTAAATTTTTTGTTGTTTAAGTTAAAGAGGTCTTACTGTGTTTTTACTACTTTTAATATTTTTTCTTAAACAATAATAATGTTTTTGTTATGTATATATTTTCCAACAAATTATAAGTTATTGTTCAATGGTTTTAAAGCGTTCGTGACAGAATCTTAGAATGCATTTTTTTACGGTATATATGTATGTTATGACTTAATTCAATGCTTTTTCAAATTATTTTAAAAATTACATAATCACTATTGTTTATGCAAAAAAATATAAAGAATTTAATTATGGAAAAGTTTTAATAAAATGAGCTTAAAAAGAAATTTTAAAATATTATTTATAAACTTCCTATGCTTCAAGATTGCTAAAGTTGCTACCTTCATACATGTCATGGCTGTATGTCATTTGCCTCAGAAAAAAAATATTTATTATTTGCCTTGTAGCAGCGAATATACATATTTATTAAGCCACAATTTTTCTTATAAATTATGTGGCATATTTTAGCAGTTAAATAGAGTTCGTGACAAATTGTTAGCATCAATTTTTTCCATTTTATTTTTAATAAATCCACTTCGAATTTAATGGCTGTAATACTTAAAAATGTCTCATTATTTATAAAAGTAATAAAGAATACTGTTGCCCCACAAATGTTTGTGGGGTGGCAAAGAAATAAATCATAAAAGAAATTAATATAAGAAAGAAATGGTTTAAATATTAAAAATAAAAAAAAAAATATTAAATAATTACTTTTATTATCCTCCACACCATTATTTTTAAGATTTCAAAATCTTGCTAAATCTGAAAAAAAAGTTCTAAATAATGACATTAATATTCTAAAGCCACCTTAAACCCCCTTTTTCCTTGGTTGGCTGATGAAAAAATACACCTCAGGCTTTAGGTATAAAGTAATTAAATGAGTATCTTAACTGACATTAAGTCTGTTTGTCTTTCAGCATATGATTCACATGGAATAACAGACAACTTAAAGGTATTCTCAGTCACTTAATAACAAACTTAACCAAAGTCGCGTTTCAGTTGTACATTTAAGGCAATCTAACATTTGCAAAAGTCTTGTAAAATAAGAAGAAACCAAGAAAACAAAGAAATAAAAAATAATATTTAAAAATAAAACTAAAAATGCTTAAAGTTAAAAGTACGAATATAAAAATATTTCAAAAGTTCGCAGTTTATTTTTCAGCAATTCTTTTTATTTTTGATATTGAGTCAACTTCTACACTTTGAAATATGTGAAGTTTTTCGTTTGTTTAAGCATACAAACAATTTTGTGTTGTATATTTTTTGCTGAACTCTTCTTGTTGCTGAAAAGTAGTTACGTGGGTCAAAATGAAAGTAACAAAAGATTGCCATCTTATCAACCCAAATTTTTATTAAAGTTTTCGGCTTAAATATTTGCTACAAAACCCCTATCATACAGTTTCTTCCTGTGAGTGCATTTCACTCTTCTCAATAATGATGTTTGGGGTTAAATTAGTTGACATGAGAGAAATGTGGAAATCGAAAAAAAAAAAAGAAAAAAAATGATTGCGAGTAGGTCAGTGGTAAGTGCACGAATCTACCAGTCTGTGGCCTGTGGGTTCGATTCCCACCAAAGACCCTCGTAAGTTTGCTTCATTCTTCTATTCTTTCTTTCTTTCTTTCTTTCTTTCTTTCTTTCTTTCATTCTTTCTTTCTTTCTTTCTTTCTTTCTTTCTTTCTTTCTTACTTTTTTTCTTTCTTTTTTATTTATCCTTCTCTAAATTTATTCTTTCCTTCCATCTCAACTTGTTCTATCTGCCTCTCCAGGTAACACAAAGGGACCGAATTAAGCGGACCCAAGTGAGCTGTATCCTTTCCTTCAAAGGCTGCCTGTTCTATCTAACCTAACCTAACCTAACCTACCTTTAGTCAATTGACCAACGTATAGAAAAATGTCTCCAAAGAGTTGCAAAAAATATTTAGTTCCCAACAAGATTAAAGGGGACATTTTTGTTTGACAACAATCCACCTTGATGAAGTCGTTCCCAGAGGTGATGCATAAACTGAACTAAATGCATTTTCTCCGTTAAAAAATTTGGACTTAAAAACTTTAAGCGTTTCGGTGATTCCCAAAACATTAAACTATCTAAAATGGTGATCTCACAGTTTCTTCTGTATATGTACACTTTAGGGTCGAGTAGCTACGAGTAAGCACATCGGCAATGTAATTAACAACTATATCGCTGTGCTTCGAACTTACCATAATTTAAGGTTAAAAAAGTCCTTCTACAGTCCCTACCAATCTAGGTTTGACACAGTATTACTTCAAGGTCCCAAGTACCGGATGTGTGGAGTTGCCGAGTCAGTCCCAGCGAAAAACTCTGGTTACTCTTACTTACTTAGATGACCATTTATAGCAACCCATATGGGTCATTGGCCAAGTTAGGGATAGACCTTTCAAGCTCTGCAGTCTTCTGCGCTTTTTCTCTAATTTTTTACGACTAATTTTGAAAGGTTTTCCTTGGATTGATCCTTCATACATAGTTTCGGTCCTTTTTTGACCCTTTTCTCGAAATCATATTCAAACTTATGGTTTGCTGGAGCATCTTGAATAATTCGCACATGTTCAAGGCAATTTGGATTTTTATTTGATTTGTACGATACCGATATTATTCGCATTCGCAGATTGGTCCATATATCTTGCGAAGTTATTTTTTCAAACACTACAAGGTCACCCACATCGGATTTTACAAGTGCCCATTCTTCTGCATCGTATAGCAGTCTAGGTAGAATAAGTGTTTTGTAAAGGATGAACTTTGTCTGTCGAGAAATTGCTCTGGGGGCCAATTACGGCATTCGATTCGAATCGAAATTATACTCAATCGATCGAGTTGTCAATGCTTTTAATATAGGAATTCTAATAAGTATTTTAAAATTTCGATTCGAATCGAAAACCATAATTTTTCCCCTGCTCTTAAATTAGAAGCCAGACGTCTGCTTCATTATTATTTTTTTTTTTTAAAGCATTCAATCTTTGGCTTTCCTTTTATTTCCTTTTATTTCCTCTATTTCTATCTTCCCCTGCATGTAACACAATAAGACTGAATTGGAGAGAAAGTAAGATGTATTCTTTTTCTTAGAGGTTATGTTCTCTCAAAATTTAACTTTGCGACGGTAAAGTCCGTCTTCGATCCCTAGTTAATCCTTCACACCAATTTTTGATTTCCTTAAGGTGACATTAAGAATCTTTCCTTTTTAGTCTGACTTGGCTTCTTGCCGCCATTGCAATTAAACAGTACGTAATACATACCATGTGGACAGCAAAGTCCAGTGCCAGCAGTCTCATTTCAGCAGTAAAGTCAGGAGAAGAACATCATTGGACCTTAATTAGAAGCGTCAAATAACAACCCTTCGCCTAGTAATCATCGATATTCTAGAACAGATCTTACAACCATTGTGTAAATCTAATTTATGTGTATCTTTGGCTGCAAGCCTTAGCCTTTTTTCTATAGAACTTTTTCATGTATAGTGGGCCGTAAGGCCTCACCAACAAGATGATTTATAAAAATATATAGATGCTTTTTTACTGTCTCCAATATCAACTTGTGTTGTTGCTGTTACTTTTTTTGCGTTTCTTTGTTGGTATTCGCGCTATTCCCATATTAAGCCGGATTACTGCTCGGTCCCCAGAGGTACTGTTGGCCATCATTGCTTTTGTCTCTTTTGTATCTATTCTTTCTCTACGATATTTTGCTTTCAAGGACTATCCTGATATTTGGTCTTACATTAAAGCATTAGCTCCACCCCTCTGAATTTCGGGATTTTTAAATCCTCGACCCTATACCACTTGGGGTAGAGAACTACCTCAAATTTCACGCTTAAATCGTCCTTTGTCCCTTTGAAAAAATTGCACTTGAAAGCGATTGCAGTAGCACCCGGGCGTTGGAAAATACTATCTCGTGAAGAGCATGACCATATTAACCTTTCTTTATCACTGAAATTCTCTTCGCCCTGGACAAAGCTCTCCAAAAAATTACCTAATCTAGCCTGCAATTTAGAACCCTACTCCTAACCATTTAGGCTGTCCCCCTGAGGATTTAACATACAATCATTAAGAGTATTAAAAGCTGCCTGGCCGTTCAAATGACCCAAAGGGTGAAGTTTCTTTAATGTTTTTTTTTAATCTAAATACCTAGTGGAGATTTTAAAGTAAATATTTTCTAATTAGCAGTGCTTCCAAAGTTAGTTTTCTTGTATAAATATGTATTTAAAACAAAATTGGCAGATATGTCAGCCATTGTTGTAAGGGTTGTTGCCTGCTTTAAGCCTACATCTTTATTTAGCCTTTGCTAAACTTGCAAAACTCTTTATGATGTCGTTGCCTTTCAATGTCTACTTATTAATTATGCCACGTTTTCTACTGTCTGCATTGGCGTCTGTTCAACAGACTTGGTTGTCGTTTCTTTGCTCATTCTCTTGCTGTCATGTTGCTGCTGTTTTTGTAGTTGTTTTTATTTTGTGGTTGTTGCTACTAATTTAATTTTGGCCTGCTTTTGCAAGGCAAAGAAAAAAGCAGATTAACAAGAAATTCAGACAAATCTTTATTACGAGCGACACATTAACTTAATGCATTTGTACAGCAAGTACAAGTCAACGTATTCATATTTATACATATTTTGGTAGATGCTTCATCATATTCAACGTTTATGCCACGGAATGATAGAAAGCGGGGAAAAAGGGTTTAATACACGGTCCTATAGGTATTTTCATACAATGGCAATTAGGGTTTGTGTGTGTAATACATGTGTATGCTGGATGTGTTCTCTTAAAACTTGTGGCATTTTGTGTTTGTTGTTGTTTTTGGTTTGTTGCATATCATGCCAAAAATAAATTTTTGTTATCTTTAACATCGACATGCTTTTTGACTAGCAAAAAGATATCTTTACAAATTCTTGCCGCAAAAAATATTTTTTTTCAAGTTTTGCTTTTGTTTTTTCTTCACCACTGTCAAAATGTTTCAGCATTTTATTATAAATGTTTTCTTCACGTTAAAATAGTTTCTTTTCAGTTTTTTTGTTTCTTTAAAAGTTTCTGATATTGTTTGTTTATACTTACGAATTAATGTACTTAATTGTTAAGTGTACACCAAAGCCATTGATTTTACGAGCTTATGCTTTTAAAGCTTATAATTGTTAGTTTCAACAACATACCAGTGCTGCCAGAAATTTTAAAAAAATTACCAAATGAAGAGAATAATACTTACATATGTACTTAAGTGAGAAGATCGCGAAACCCTAAAAAATATTTTTAAAAAATAATAAAAAATCTTCTTTTTAATAACTTTAAAAAAATATATAAAATAATTTTACAAATTTTTATTTAAAAAATAACCATGACATTTTGAATTTATCAAAAATTAGATATTCGAAACTAAAAAATATGTATTAAATGTAGCAATAAATTAAAAAAAAAATATATTTTAATGTAAAAAAACCATATCAAAACATATTGTGCTAATTTTTAAATTTTCGAAATTAAGTTCGAATTTTCGAACATGTCATAAAAATTATTCCCTTGAAGGGGGTTTTACAGAAATGAAAAGAATGAATGTTTTAAGTTGGAAATTTAATGTTCGAAACTAGAAAACTTTTATTTAAATTTTTTTTTTACTATATAATTTTAATTTTTATAAAATACAGTATTAAATTAGTTTAAGTCCAGCCAGTTCCAGACTCAAAGTAATCAAACTAAAGAATAAGTACATCAACTATGATGGTTTCATTTGAGGACTATGTTTTAAGATGTTTGAAGCGAGCAGGTTGGGCCATAACTGTTTTCAAAAGCACAAAATCGGTTTTAAAATCGATTCTTAGAGGAAAAGTCGAGCCATGATTTAGTTCATTTCTTGATGTAATTTCTTGATGTAGTTGGCATCAGAACTATATGCCTTTCACACTAAAAGAAACAAATGTTGATTGTTATTTATTTTTAAGCTTTAATTTAAGCGCTTGGCTTTGCGAAGCCCACTGGGCTATTATAATGTAAACTGTGCTTCAGGGTTTAATAGGGTCAGGCTTGACACACTTTAGCTTTCCTGTTTTTAATTTTAAATATAACTTTTAAAAGTACTAAAAACTTCATTATGATTTGTCTAATAAAATTTTTTAAAGTATTTCTGAATATTTTGTTGATCTTGAAATATACAAAAAAAAAACAATAGTTTACGAGTAACTGCAGCATCTAATTTATATATTAAAAGTCTTATTTTGTTTAATTCTTACAAAAAATCATAATTAATTTTACTTAAAGAATATGAAAGCAGAATTTTTTTAATCATTTAAATGCATTAAAAATTATAGTTTGGGTTTGAATTCTTGCAAGAAAATTATAGAAAATTAAAAAAATAGTAAAAAAATTTAATTCAAACTATAATAAATTGCTAAGAATAAATAAAAAAAAATATTAAAAAATTATTATTTAAACGCAACAAACGCCTAATAAAAGTTTTTTGACTAAAATTTTAATAAAAACGTATAAAACATTTTTAAAGAACATTTTAGGGATTATGGTCTTAATATTAAGATTTTTTTTAAATGGTTTTTTCAAGCGGTTTTAAACCAAATCTTTTCACTTTTGATAAAAAAATTTTTTAAAAATTAATTGTAAATTATTTTTTTCTATTTTTTATTTTTAAAAGGTCTTTAAATGTTCTTTAATATTTTTTTTTTGCTACTCAAGCAAAACTACAACAGTTTGTTAAAAATGTCACATGTGTAAGACAATTTCCTTTTCAAGTGTTTTAGTTTTCTTTCTGAGTTTTGTGCCAAACTGATTTTTTTGTACCATAAAATGCACTGAATTTAATTTTACAAAAAGAAGAAGAAGAAGAATTAAGGCTCTTGTTGCCTAAATACTTTCACTTATTTCAATTGAAATTAGGTGTACGTATAACGAGAATTTCTATTATTGGCCTTTTCCTATAGCACAAGCAATAAAAATACTTAAATATCTTAAACATACATACTAACATATGTTTGAATGTATATTTGTTTTAATATTAGTGCAAAAATATATTCAACTTAACACTTAAAACGAAATTGTAACACATGCAGCTGCTCTTAAAATTACTCGAGAGTTCATTTAGTGTTGGCAACGAAAGAATTAAATACTTAACAACAACAACAAAAACACTGCGAAGTGAACAAAATTCTATCTTTTTATTTGGGTTTTTTGTAGAAATTTTTGAAATATTGTATGTTAGTTTTTGTTTATATTGTTTAAATATCTACTAACATGCAAGTTATATATTTGTGTTTACTTCTAAATACACACATAGATATATACACACATACATATGTATGTGTGAATTACGTGAAATATAGGTTCCCAATGTTTGGAGCTCTCACTGAAAAGGACTTGGCAAAAGCAGCGGGAGTGATCAGAAAAACCTTTTTATGCGAAAATACACGAGTAGCAGTAGTTCAGCCCGTGCTAAGTTGTTTCTGAAAAGGTTGGGTTGGAGTTCGAATAGTACCTAGATAAAGCAGATATATTAACTCTTAGTGCCCATTATTGCACCTAGACCTGGAGTACTAGATCTAACCTGTTGAAAAGTCTATTGACCTGGGCTGAGCTCAGCAGGCACTAGGTTGTTAATGAACTAACGGCACTGTCTGGTTGGGGCTATGACGAGCAGTTGGGATAGCAGCACTCCAGGTTATTGTAAGATTTGTGAGGGTGAAGAGGAAATAGAGACTGTTGAAAGCAGTGTAAACTCAATTATTTAAATTTGAATTAATAACCAATTAGGAGGTATCACACTTTCTTCTTTTTTTTTTCTTTATTATTAAGTATTGTTTATTTTTAAATATTTAAATTATTTGAATTTATTTTAAAATAGTATACGGGCAATGTTCCAGCTCTGTATAGTTCGGTGAATTTCTTTACATTTATTAACGAGTAAAACCAACGAGTCCTTTGGTCAAAAGCGCCAACAGTGGTAAAACTGATTTCAAAATCGTTAGTTTAATTAATCATTATCTCTGCTTTCAACTGCAAAGGACGTCTCGACCAGAGGGCTCTTCAAAGTACATAGCCAAAACTGTACACGTAATACATAAGTTTGAGTGTATTTATTAATAAAACTCATGTAAGTTATCTAAACGAATTTGTCTGTGGCCTTATTTAATTATTAAAACTCAGATACCCACTCCTGTTGTCTTATTAAAGACCCCCCGCAAATTATTTCCCCTCTAGTAACCCCACTTTATTAGAGGTTTCCCCATACCCCAGAGTGAGTGTCTCAAACCCCGTCAGCAAAATTATAGTTCTTATAATTTTATTTAATAATCTATTTAAAATTGTGTGTGTATACTAAACATCTGCATGACTATATTCATTTAATTGCCTATACACAACAAAAACAATATTCATTCAAACATTTTTCATTCTATGGGAGATAAATAAAGTTAAGCCAGTAACAACACATGAAAGAATGTATTGTGTGTTACACTCAATGATACAAGAAGAACACATTCATTTTACAGTTTTCGTTTTGAATGTGTATAAAACACACTTGAAAATACAAAAACATAGCAAAGTCTCATTACAGTTAGAGTTTTTATAAAAACATTCAGGTGTTTTTTCGAGTTAATGAATGTTTAACAACAACAATAACGACAAATTTGCAAAGACAAATGAATAATAATTTTTTACACCAATCATACAGCAATATTCACACATTCTATTCAGTATTTATTTATATGAATGTATGGGTAATATTTTGTTTTCGGTTGAAGTTGTTTTTTATTTGCTTTCGCTTGTGGGTTCATTCATTTAAATTGTTTAAAATTGAATGAAAAACACTATGTTGTTGAAAAACAAACGAATGTATTTAAACGGCATTTGGGTGTAGTCAAGCAGACCTCTAGTGTATACACCAAAATTAAACAGAGACGATAAGGCATGTTGTCTGCCACTGCCCAAAATAACGAAACCTGGGGTTAAGTGGTTGGGTAGAAAATTAAATGAAGAACTAGGCAATGTTTCGCAGTGTAAATTGAAAAACAATATTGGGTTAATCGTGGAAGACAGGTGGTTAGGAGATAGGCAATAGAGAGGGAGTCTTCACACGGGTATTTGATTTTTTTTTTTCTTTTTCAATATCTTTCCTTCTTGCCGGTCTTACTTTTTCTTTTTCTCTTTACTTTATGTCTTATTTTTCCTTATTCTTAATTTTTCCTTAAAGGCATGCAGAACGGAACCAGGAGGTCTCCGAGTGCTGATGTATAAGAATGTTTACCTCTTTTTATCACCCGTCGAAAGCCATTTAACCTGCATCCTGATGCTCAACGAGAGTCATGCAGTAGATCACTGCCAAGAAACCTTCATATGTCTACTGGCAGCTGAGGCGGAATTTTTACAGAGAAGTTAAACTGTCTCCTCTTTGTCTTTATTTCCACAACTACGATAAGGTTGTTAAAAGCGTGTCAGATTCTATTTGCATGTACTGTCGTCGCTCCCATACATTAGATTGCAGGTTATCAGTGGTATTGTACGCTTCCCGCCAAAAAAAAGTACATCAACCTAGAGACCATGCATGTGCTTAGACTGCTCCACCAGTTCTTAGGCACTTTAAAAAAGTATCTAAAGATTTTGCTCATGCTGGTCCCTAGCGAAATAGCGACTGATTCCGCATTAGAAATATATAAAGCAGTTTCCGGCGTACGAAGCTCGTTTGCCCAATCAATATCAAAGTGTTGGTATGTACAGAGACACAGACTTATAGGTTTTTTGACAGATAAATGTATTATTTTGCTAATGTAACTGTCATATGGGAGCTTACACTCTAAACCACTTTTGTTGAAAATTACGTCAATTATAGTAGGCAACACTTTACAGACTATTTTCGACTTAAAATTAGACTCGTAATTTTTTTAAACTTTATGTTGATTTTTAAACAAAATATGTTTAAATTTTTTACACATATTGTGTCTAATTTTTTCATCCCCTTTGACTTAATTTTCAACCATTTTTTTAATTAAAAATCCATATAATAAATAGTTTAATTTTATTTATTTAAACTAAAAAAACTTAAATTGTAATTAATTGCCTAATATATTGAAAACTTCCTCTTCTGATGTCAACTCGTTTTCAAACCAAACACAGGCAGTTGATATGTAATTCTCCTTATTGATGTTTCTAGAAATATAAAAAGTTATGAAATTAAAGAAACTTTCGCTATTAAAAAAGCCTTTAAAAAAATTACCAATTATGGATATCCATGGAGTTACGACTTCTATTTGATTTTTTACCTCATCAAGCTTGGTACCAAACTGTTAATTAAAAAAACACATACACATATTTAGAGCTTTTAAAACTAAGTTTTAATGACATTTTTCAATTACCTTGTATTCCTTAAAGACAAGGGTATCTTTCTCTTTAAAAAATTTGCAAATCGCCTTTATTGTACATTTTTCTTTAGAATTTTGCCGAAGACCAAAGAAAGTTTTTATTATTATTGAATTTTTTTAAATTCATCAACGTCAAGCTCCATAACATTGTAAAAGTGTCAGTAAAGGCAGTCTTTTTTAAAAATCATTGGCCATTGGTTTAGAATGTCTTTGACAGTTGGAGGTTGTTGCGAGTTGTTAAAAAATTTCTCTGAACTAAAAAACAATCCGCCATGTACTTTTTAACAGTTTCTTAATTACTATCAAATTTCACTTATAATATTAACTTTATTTTTTAATTTAAGTAATAAATGTTACCGACTACATACAAACAACTAATTATTATTAATAATTATGATATCCTTACACACTAGATATTAATTTCTTAATTCTGTAGAAAATCACGTGTTATTTTATTAAATCGTTTACACTTTTATGCTTCTTCTTTCTTAACTGTTTTTTCCATACATTTAAATAGTGTTTTTAGACAGATATGTTTAATATTTAACATTTTGATGTTTATAGACACATGTTGCTAGCTTTTAAGCATATATTGTTGAAAAATAAACACTTTTAACAGAAAAATATAACTTTTGTTTAAAATTACATAATTTTTGTTTTTTATTTCTAATAATATAAAAATCGACCCAATTTTAGGCAACAAGACTTTTTTTAACAATAAATTAGGTCATATATGATCGTAAATTTTTGAAAATGTTTTAGAGTGTACATGTCTTATAGATAGAAAATATTTCGGTCTTTACTACACTGCATGCAACAGGCAAAATTTTTCCTTAGATCCTTCGAACAAATGTCGAACTCTACATCAAATACCATCTTAGAGCCATCTGTGTAAATTATGAAGGGGATTCTATCGTTGAACTCTCTTTCAAAGCCTGTATTGAATGTAACGTAGTCAAAAGGATCAAGGACACCGTGCTTAATATTCTCTCGTGGCCATACGTTCGTCAACATCCCAAGGCTCTATGCCTCACTGGACTACTAGCAGATATGGCCATTACATGAAGATCCATAAAGAACCTGGTGCAGCATTGTGTTCAGTGCGTGCAAGGTATAGTAACTATTTGGTCTGTCTACCGTATATATATTACTTTCTTAAAAAAACTTAGACAATTTATAGATTTTTAAGCAATTTGGGGAACACTTCCTAAGAATTTAAAAAGTCTATGAAAATATTTTTTTTTATATTTTATTTTAAATGTTAAACATGTTCAATGTTTTAAAAGGCAAAAAGACAAGACATTTACTGTGTTGTAAAATATCTGAGCGTGTGTAAGTGCGCACATGCATACAAATGTATAAAATATATTTTTTTTTTTTTTTTGATAAAATAAAATTTACAAAAATTACAGCTGGTGAAGGTATTTAATCTTCAACTGCTTACCTCAATACTACACAAAAAAACTCAGTTTCTAAAAATGTTGTTTTCCGATACTTTACCACTTAATTATGTACCAGGAAGTATATATTTTCTTGATTCTTATAGATAAAAGTTGATTTAGTCCGTCCTCTACAACTGCCCCAGAGTTGCCCATATACGGGTACAATATAAGACTCTTATTAATTTTTCCTCACAAACATTATTGTGGAACAAACTTACATCCTATCTAACAGGGTTGCCATACAAAGATTAATTTTTTTTATTGTTTTTAAGTCGCACAGCTTCTAGGGTACTCCTACACAGCTCAAAAGTGGGACCGATCCCGATTAATCTTTATTTCTAAACATTTTTGTAAAAAATATTTACCCGCTAACTTCAGCCCCTAACACGGTTGCCAGACTAAATTTTAAAACATGTGGGTAAAACCCCTTAGAACTTCCCCGGAGTCGTCCTAAGAGGAATAAAATGTAAAACAGACCCCCATTAGTTTTCCCTCTAAAACATATTCCTAGAACATACTTAGGCCCTATCCCAGTCGCCTAAGCGGGTTGCCATACAAAATTTACAAAAATTACGCTTATAACTTTCCCAGAGACGGACTTAGAGCAATAAAGTGAAGGATAGGTCTTATTTCGATAGCCTAAGGAGCTCCCATACAAAGTTTGGGAAATTGTAATAAATCCCCCATACCCTACAGCTTCCTGGGTGCCCGTACATTGGTCAAATGTTGGACTGACCCCAACTTATTTTACCTTGCAAACATTTTCCTAGAACATACTTTCCCCCTATCTCCACCCCCTAAGGGGGTTGCCATAAAAAATTTTAAAATTAGGGTAAAAACCCATACACGTTGAGAAAAGTATATAATATTCAATACAGCCGATTATAACGCTTTTACTTGTTTCTTAAAATTTCAAGAATAATTATTACAAGCAGTCGCTGGTTATGTTACATAATCACGTAAATACTCACTGTAACATAGTTTGGCCAAAGAAATTTTTAACAAGTATATTTTGAATTTTTTGTCTTTTCGTATTAAAATCTTGTTCTTCCTTATATTAAAATTGGAAAAATATATTTCTTATTCCTATCTTGATACATGAGTTTTTGCAGGCGGAATCGTAATTTATTTACACAACAAGAGCGATTTTTTTATTTTTTAAGCAACAAAAGTTCTTTTCATCATTTTCTTAATTTTTTTTTTTTTTTTTGAGAATTAATTCTTTCAAGGTACTGTGACAACCCTGTCTACAGTTTGCCCGTCTACCTGCCCTCTATTCATCCTATACTTGACTTAGTTTGAGTATTTGTGCAACATATTATAAACATGTGCAACATGTGCTCATAATGATGAAACATATTGAGTTTTCGTGTTGCTTACTTGCTGCTTCTTCTTGTGCTGATTCTTGTTGTATTTCCTTCCATTTTTTTAATTTTTTGTAATGTATTTTGTAAAATAAAAAAGTATATTTTTATATTTCTTTCTATATGTACTTTTCGAAAAAAAGTCAAGTATTCACTTTCATTTGTTTTAATGTTGTAAAAAGAACAAAAAATTACAAAAAAAAACATTAATACAATTGTATTATATTTTAAGTTTATTAAATTGTCTATTTTGTAAAGGAATGTGTGAGTGTGTGTGTGTGTTTGTTTAAAAATTAAAAATCGAAAACAATATAATTGAAGCAATAAAAATGTAATAAAATATAGATTCAACAAATTTTTAAAGCTTAAAAAGCTATAAAAAGGTAAAAAAAAATAAGAATTTTATTTGTTAAATGTTTACAAGAAAATATTGTTTTAGCAGATTTTTAATGCCCAACAAAAATATGTTTTTTTTATTTATAACTTATTAATGTTAAATATTCTGTTAAAAAGTTATTTTATTTCAAATTTTTTTTTCGTCTATTAAGAATATGGAAATCAGTTAAAAAGCATATTTTAAATATTTTTATAAGTTTATGTGAAATATTTTTAGTTTTTTTATAACTTAATCTGCTTTAATGGTTAAGAAATTTCGCTCTCCCTTCTTTAATTCGTTTGCACTGCCATTATGTTAATTGGAAATATGTTTATACCATTTAAAAGCAATTTAAAATCAATTTTTATACAATTTTCGAAAACTTAATAAATAAATTATGTTTTCTGTCTTAGTTCGTTAGCAAAAAAGTTGCAAATGTCTTAAATATTTATGCTAATTTGTTTTTAGTTTTGCTCAAAATCTTTATCATAATTATGAATAATAATTAGTTTTGGTCATAAATTCAAAATTTCAAAATTAAATTTAAGAAGTCTGTATTCGCAAAAGTTAAATTTTATAGTCTTTTAACATTTTTAGTCATAACACAAAATATTTGATATTAAAAAATAATTTTGCTAATTTTTATTTATTGTTGAACTAATTGTTTTTTAATACAATTTTTTTTTTGTCTTAAAAAATAATTTTTGAATTAAAATCTGCCTTTTTATCATATTATTTTCGCCTTGAAGTATACTATACTCTTTAACTAAAAACAAGTAGAAGTGTTTTGCTCGGCTGGGCCGAATCTAATATGTATTCCCTTTTCGCATGCCTAGCCTTTTGATTAAGCTAAGTTATTTAAAAAAGTTAAATTAAACTAAAATTTTTTTGTGGCGGACTTAAAAGTCAATAACTATTTTAAGCATTTGAATTAAGAAATTTGAAAAATCTTTTTTCATCTGTATTGGGGCTACCACTCCCCATACTTCTATTCAACTACTTTTTTTAAATGTTCATATTGTTACAAAATAATTTTTTAATGGGCTGTATGTTGATAGCTGCTATAGTTCCTATCAAGCCCACAGAAAAAAAATTATTTTCAATTAAGAAATCTGTTATGTTAATTAAAAATTTAATTAATATTCCACAAACAAACTTTTTTGTAAAGATAACTAAAATTTTATTGATGCTTTATTTGCGTTTGTTCAAATTAAAAATTTAATGTTAACAATTAAATATTTAATTAAATTAATTTCAGATTAATAATTATTATAAGAAAAGCTTTAAAATTTTCAATAACTTCTTTTTATTTTTTTTAATTGAAGCTAACTTATTGAGCTATGTACATATACTACTATGCTTAAAGTTAAATTTATATATACAATTAATTTAAGTATTCATTACAATGCTCAATAGCGACTCGAGTCAGGGATCTTATGTTTAGAAGACGTGCAATATATCCGCTTATATCAACAAGACTTTTCTTTTCATTATAAAATTCACCTTAAGTCAAATGAACTCAACTCAATATTCAAAAGCAAATCATGAAACAGAAAAAACGATAAAACCGAACAGAAGAAAAGACAAAAAATATACAAAAATAGCAGAAAACCAAAAACGAAAATAAAAAAAATTTACCAAATCTAGTATTGAACATGGCACCTTTTGGTTGCCAGGCTGAGCCGGTAATCACTATAATAAGGCATTGTATTTTCAAAGCTCAAGTTCTTATTTATTTAAGCGTCCATGTTTGCTTTCCATTTTGGTATACTCAACCTAAGATGTGTTGCACATCAACAAGGATTGGTGTACACAAGCGTTTTACTAAAAAATTTTTCTACAAAATTATTGCTTTTTCAGAAAAATTTTTAAATAAGCAACACTGTTGGCACATACTATTTAAAAATAATAAATATTTCACTGTGGCAATTAAATTTTTAATTGAAAATTGTGACTTTCTTTAGCTTATGCGTTAATTAAAAAATATATGAAAAATTGTTTCTGCGCCTATAAAAGGTTACATAAAAATTATCTGATAGTAGGGGGGCAAGCGCTCCCTTCGCTCCTTTCCAACATTTTTTTTTTTTTTTTTTCTAATATAGTCATTATGATAGAATCAATTTGTAGCAGGTTTGAAATGGGTACTGTCTTCGGAGTTAAGCCTATTGTTAAATTGCATTAAATCTTTGCAGTTGTAGGGGGCCTAAGCTCACCTTGCTCCTATCCAAATTTTGTTTTTGCCTAGTTATCTTGCCGTCTCTCAAAGCCTTTGTTGACTCGGTCTCCATTTCACTGCTCTCGCTGATTTTGAATGCATCAACAATATCGACAATTCCCCTACGTACGACGCTTTTATTTACAGAAACATATTTTATTTTCTACGGCAGGAATTTTGTAGGAAAATTCATTGCTCGTTACAGTTGCTTTTACTATTAATTCTCGAAGAAGAAGACTTTGTCCTCGTTGTCCTTTTTATTCCTCTCTGTCACCCAGTAATTTTCCCGCAGACTAATTCGGTTGTCTGCCAACCTATTTAGACTAAATCAATGTGAGGTTGTCGACTTGTATAATTCAGCCTATTTTTTCACCTAAGAGTGTCTCGTAGTTATTAAAGTTTTCTTTAGGATATGATTTCTATATACTACAGATTCAGGCTCCTCCAAACTAAGTCTCCAAACACCGTCTTCTTCAATTTTCATCTTAGTTTTAATTTACTTACTTTCTTAGTTATTGGCAACATTAACATATCTTCTGCCACTTTTTTCTTTTTTTATGCGATTATAGCATTATATGCTTGCCTTAAGTAAAGTTTTTGTGCATGTTTTATACCTATAAAACTTTGTTTTGCTCCTGCTTTGTAAGAAACATATCCCACAAAAACCATCATAGAGGCCTTAACCTGCAGCAAAAATACAAAAAAAAACAACAACACTATTTACCATGGGCTGACTGCATATCGTGCTTCTTTAACTTTGCCGCTTTCATTGTAGTTGTTGCCATAATTTTACTTAAAACATGTGTGTTGTTGAATTTTTGTATTCTTTAATGTTTATGCACATGCAGCCAGTGTTGCCACATTCACTTTTTATAAAAAGTTTCTCACACATGTTATCAAATAATAAAATTTATATCCACATCACACTCAGGTGGCAGGGACACAATGCATTTGTGATAATGCTTGTAAGACTCAAACATTATGGTCTAAGATCCGACCTTATTTAAACCAATCGGTACGGAATAACTTTTTGATGCGATCAAACGTTGCCCTCTTGTTCGTCTGGTCGGGAGTTGTTTATTTATTTGAGATTTTGGGCAATTCCGTTGTGACCATTGCTTTCACTTTTGCTAATAAATTAAACAGCTTATAATTTTGGTTTGAAAAAAGTCTATGGTTTCAAATAATGATGGCTGTGACGGGTGTGACCTTAAAAATTTTAATTACAGAGAATTTTGCCTTTAAGATGGAGTTTTGTAAAATATTCTTGAGAACGGGTTAATTTTTTTTTGCTGTTACGATAGATTGAAGAGTTCTTATTCGTATTGGATTAACTTTTTTTACAAAAAATAATTTTTGCTTGAGGAAACCCCTTTTAAAATGTGACGGGTGTGACATTTTCATCAAAGCGTAAATAAAGAAGAGCCTAACATTCAGTATGTGATCATTTAAGCTCTTGCAAAATAACTAAAAGTAAAATATGAACCAATTTTTTTATGTTTTAGACATTTTTGCTTTCTTAAGACGTAAATTCATCAATTTTCTTAAAAAAAGAAAAATCAGATTTTCCTCAGTTTGAGCCGTTTTATGTGGAATTAACCATTGTATGATTTACGTGAGATTCTCCATATGTTCCACATTTTTTCCAGAAAAATTTTAGTTAAATGATTTCAGGATCTCAAAATATGAAGTTAATTATTTACACTTAGTGTAAACTATTGGTAGAAATTGTACGTAATCCAAGAAGGGCAAAGTTACCTTTTGATAAAAGTACCTTTTAACCATCCCACATTTAATTTATTTTTACTTAAGGTATAGATGTGAATTCTAATTAAAAAGCGGAATACCAAAGGCGACATTACATGGTAAAACATGTACAAAACCTTAATCATGTAAAAGCATAATGTATTGAGTAGGAGATAATACGAATACAAAATTTGACAAGTGTTTGGTAAACGTTTATTTTTAAATCATTTTAAAAACTTACTTATTCTCGTCACATCGGAGAAAAGCGTGAAAGATTGGTAGCACCATTAACATCTAATGAAGGTGTCTACATTTTATTGAAAAAAACACTAACAATCAAAATCAACTCAGAAAATTTTCATTTCGATTTTGTCACCACAAAAGAAAACAATCAAATAAAAATAGCTTTTGATTTTACGAACACCATCCGTGTAGACATGCAAAATACTTAGAACAGAATTTTATCCTTTTTTCTTAAGCCCGGAGGGAATTTAATAATGTTTTGATTTTGCAAAGTCTTACGACTTTCTATTACCATGTAAAGCCACCTTAACCAAATACCTCAAAAGCAAGATACACCCATGTCTTTTCGCTTTTGAATTTTTATATACTTCTTCTGTTTGTGCACTTGCTATGCTGATGATCTTTGCATGTTTTATGTTTGTTGTTTTAATTAAAAATCCCCTGATGAATAGTTGTTGGGGTATTGTTCAAGCTGCTGTTGTTTTATTTGGCATAAAACAATTTATTGTACAACCCAAAGGCGTCACTTTTGCATTGTTGCGGTAAATGGCAACAATGACCAAAGAAAAAAAAAGAGCCAACAAATATAAAAATATCCTCTTTTTTGCAATAAATTTGCAAAAAAAGAAGATTGAAAGCCTTTTACACAAATAAGAATGTAAAAATATTCTTTTGTTTTCCTATAGGCTTTTCATTTTAGTTTTTTGGATCGTAAAACTACTTAGAGAATTGCTTAAGGTTTTTACATTTCTATTGTTTGTTTTTATGAGACTTATAAAAGCTTTTTGTCTATTTTCATTAATTAATATTTTGAGATTTAAGACAATAAGTTGGATTTTCTTTATTGCATGATTTTAATTAAAATCAACTTTTTAATTAGTTATTTGAAATGAAAAGGCTTAAATGGGATTTGCTAAATGACTTAAAGCTCTTGGGCAATTAGGAGAAAGTCTCTAGAATAGTTAAGTTTATTATAAATATGATATTTAAAAATTAAATTAAAACTGTCTATTGTTTACAGCATTTGCTTTTACAAAATCAATCTTTACCTTTAATAAGATATTAATTTATATTAACAAAAATTTCTGCTTTAGTTTAAACACCAAAAAATTGTTTTGAAATTTGTTTTAATTCTTTACACTTATACCTTAAAATAACATGCAGAAAAGTTCAAAATAACTACTTTTGCTTGTGTTTATTTTAAATTTAATTTCAGTCAAAAAAAAAAATGAATTTTCGAGGTATGGATTTCCAACTGAGTACTCTTTGAACATCACCCTTAAACATCGTCTGTTTAACCTGCATGTTATCTAGAAAGGCAAACGGGATTTCTGTTTTGTCGTTTTTTTGTATAACTGTCCAAGCCAGTTAAAAAATATGTACTACAACAATCAACTATTTCTTAACTTAACTTGGGAATACTCCTTAAATAACTTTTAGCTAGCTTCTGTAATTATTTTACAGATTAGCCGGACCATATTTGTCATGCTTTTGCATTGCAGCCACGTACCTAGGCAGGTATTTCGTGATTTTCGGTACTTTCGCGGAAGTAAATTTTGGTTTCCAGGCTTTTAGCAAGGTTGCCCAGTCCCGTATTTCCCTTCGCCCTAGGATAATCCGTTAAGGAACAGGTCTTTTCAGGCTTTCCCCCAGAGTCTCATTCAGCTAAGACTGCCAAGCCGGTATCAATACCCTCACTAGAGGCGCATGATAGGACCACTTCACTGTCTCCGTAAAACCTTCAATGTCTCCGAAATGCATTAATGGTTAAATCCCGCCGCTAGAAGGCGTTTGGCCGCGCGTTCCCTGCGTATACCTCATAGTTTTTGTTGGATCGCAGTATTTAACTTATTGTGTATAAATGTCCACCCTACCACCGAAGCGTAGGTTAGTATCGGTCTAATTACGCCTCTTTATAGCCAGTATGTTATTCTTGGACTGATTTCCCATTTGAAGCCTACAATCCTTTTTCTTGGCGAAAAACATCGGTGAGCTTTCACTGTCCTCTCCTTTAACTAGTGCTTTCAATTAAATTTCCGATTCAGGTCTAACCCCAGGTACTTTACCATCTTGTATATCATGACCGTAATGCCCAAATTATTTACCTTATGTAAGCTTGTTCCATTAGCCGAACGGTGAATTTTCACTCTTCTTCTTTAAGTTTCGAGATATCTTTCTACACTTAATCCTTTCATTGATGTTTCGATCTTCTCCTTCAGCGTGATCAGTTACAAGGTTCTACCCAGAAAGAAAAAACACATTTTTAAATCAAGAGTTTTATTTAGTTTTTTCAAAAATCGTACTTGAAATTTTTAATTACAATCAGTACTTAAGTCTTCTTAATTTAAGTCTAGCCGGGACTACTTTAAAAGAAGAGTCTCAGGTTCAAATCCCAGCTACGGCAAGTATAGAACAAATTTTTTCAAATAATAATTATGCACAAATTAGAAAAAATATATAAAATTCTTCTTCTTTTATAAAGCTTCGTAAGTCAAAAAAAAATATTGTTTCAACCTAGCCTGCGTTTGCATGTACCCAGGCTTTAGAGCCATATAAAAGCACGGACAGTATCAGTGTCTTGTAAAAAGTGATTTTGTCTGTCGGAATGTAGTTTGATTTTAAACTTCTTATTTGGTTAAAGGCAGCATCTATTGCCCAATGTTGTTCATTTTTTTTTCTTTTTGTCTTGTATAAGTTAAATTTATTTTTGAAAATTTAATTTAATAAAAAATTTATATTTGTAAATTCTTTGTTTACGTCATGTAAACAATTTAAAATTTGGGGTAATTTTTTAAGGTTTGAACAAAAAATCATTTTTGCTTTACAAAGAAAACATAAAAAATAAATAATTATTTTTTATTTTTACTGGAAATCTCATCAACTTTTAAATAAATTGTGTACTTGTATGTATCTTCAAATATGTAAACCTACACAGGAGTGTCACTCAAGGCACACCTCTTTTCAATTCAACCGTAAAATAGTTCTAATACTTTCAACTACATGTTCTTAGCAACATTTATTAATTAAAATTATTGATAAATAAGTAATGCTTTGAGCATGTTAATTTTGTCTAAAAGGTAATTCCACGTGCTATTTACGTGTTGAATACTTCCTTCTTGGCATTTAACTTTTTTTTAATTTTTCTAAACAACATTTATTTTATTATACCCTTCACAAAGTGATAAGGGTATATATCAGTTTGTCATTTTGTTTGTAATTTTTTTTGAAAATCCATTTGCGATCTCATGAAGTTAATATTCTGGATCCTTATAGATAGGGAAGTCGATTCAGCCATGTCATTGTAGTACTACGGATCAGAGATTGTTGCCAAAATATTAGAAATATCTCTGAGATAATTGCTTTTAAAAATCAGCGGGATCTATTTACTTCGAACCGAGATAAAGTCAAAATACTGCAAATATTATTTGCATTATATTTCTTCCTCTCTCATGAAAAATTTTTGTTTAAAAAATAATTGCAGAGCAAAACGTGCTTTTTAAAAAAAATTGCTATTTTCTTATCTCATTATAATTTATATAAGAGAAAGTTCTCCTATCTTTAAGCTCAATATAAACAAAATGACTAGTGCATGGTGAAATGATGTACCAGGTAATTGCATACGAAGTGACTTCCTTACTTTTTTCTTTTTTATATGTACATATATGGAATTTGACACTAAACCCGAAATTCTTTTTCAATAAATGTTTCAAACTTCATATAAAAAAAGAAAAAGTAAAAACCTCAAAATGTCTTCGGAATGCGGCCTTCTTGTACATCATTTCACCATGGACTAATACGAAGGGTACATAAGATTCGTCACAGCCGAATATAGCGCTCTTACAGGTTTTTTTTGCTTCATCTACAACTTTTTATTCATAAATTTCTTTTTTTTTTTATCTTTCATTCAAAATATAAATTCTTTTTAAACTGACCTTGAATAAGAGAAAAAAAAAACGTTTACTTTTGCCATAAACTACCAAAATTGTTGTTGTGCTGTTGTACTTGTTTTTGTTGGCCTTTATTTCATAGTAAGTTTCAAACGAAAGAAAGAAAGTGAAATAAATATTACGTTTTACAAGGTCGTTAAAATGAAATAACAGCAAAAAAAAAAAAACAAAAATAAATAAAAATATATAAAACAAAAAGCTTAGCCAAAGTTATTAAACAAGTTTATGTGTTTAGTATTTTGGTTTAGAAATTGTGTTATTAACAACAGTTATTATTAAATTTTGTGGGGGCAAAAATACTTGCACACAAACACGAACAAACATATGATAAAATGACTTAAAATACATTAATAAGACGTATAATTAAAGTCTATTTAACATGGGCAACGAATTAGTTTGATATGTATGGGTATAAGTAGTTATAACAGGGCTTAAACCTACAACCCATATGCATTCAGCTAATTTGTGTTTTGACCAAATATGCTCGAAATGTAATGAAAGACTATACCATAGCAAGGGAAGGTAAAGAAATTAGAATATAAGAAATAAGAACGCTATATTCGGCTGAACCCTTACGGGGTAGAGATAGAGGGTAAGTTTTTTCTAGGAAAATGTTTGCAAGGAAAAAAGAGTTGGGATCAGTCCTGCATTTGACCTATTCACGGGAACCCTCAAAGATGTAATGGGGGATTTATTACAATTTTCCAAATTTTGTATAGGAGCCCCCTTAGGCGATGGAGATAGGGGGTATGTATGTTCTAGAAATATGTTTTGGAGGGAAAACTAATGGTGGTCTGTGATACATTTTATTCCTCTAAGGGCGACTTCGGGAAAGTTGTAGGGGTTTTAACTTTAATTTTTTTTCCAAATTTTTATGGCAACACTGTTAAGGGCTGGTGATATGGGGTAAGCATGCTCCAAAAAATGTTTGGGGAAAAATTAATTGGGGTCGGTCTTACATTTGAGCATTGTAGGAGCACCCTGGATGTTGTAGACGTGATTAAAAAAATTAATTTTTTAATGGCAACCCTGTTAAGGGCTTAGATAGGGTAAACAAATGTTCCACAAAAATGTTTGCGAGGAAAAAACAATGGTATTCGGTTTTATATTGCGCCCTTGTAGAGCCAGCTCTGGGGCAGATGTAAAAGTTGTAATGTGCAAGTTTTAGAGAAATAAACAACGGAAGTCGGGTCTGTCAGTTATCGGCTGATTTCGCTGAACTTAAAGAAGGAAATTCTTGCAAGTATTACTGATGTTTTGATATCACACACAAGTCCGAGAAACTTGATTTCAACAGATTAACGGACAGACGGACATCGCAAAATCAACTTTCTTGCCTATAAGGATCAACAAAATATATACTTTTAGGGGTTCGCAAATAGTTATTAAAGAAATTACAAACGGAATGACAACCCAATATATACCCTTATCACCAATGTGAAGGATTTAAAATGTAGGAAAGTAATAGTTGATCAAGTCCGGACCTATCTATCCGAACGTATCATATCCTACGACAAAAGGTATTTAATACCGATTTTATAATATCTCAATTCTAATGGTTTCATCTTAATGCAATAGACTTCTCTTCAAACAAGTTCCATTTGTTTCAACTTATTCAAACACTTGCCCACATAATTAAAAATTTTGCAAGGCATATCCATGCAAGGTTAGGTTAGGTTAGAACAGGCAGATGTTGAAGGAAGGGATACATCTCACTTGGGTCCGCTTAATTCGGTCCCTTTGTGTTACCTGGAGAGGCAGATAGGTTAGGTTGAGGTGGAAGGAAAGAAGAAATTTAGAGAAGGATAATAAAAAAAGAAAGAACAGAAAAATGAAGCAGACTTACCAGGGTATCTGGTGGGAATCGATCCCACAACCCCCAGAATGGTAGACTCGTTCACTTACCTCTAATCTACCGAGGCACCCATATCCATTTAAGAGAGTCGTTTTCTTACTCTTTATTTTTTTATATGAAGTTTGACACTAAAATTGAAAAATAATTTTTAAGTTTCGTGTCAAACTCCATATAAAAAAAAAATAAATAGTAAGAGAACGACTCTCTAAATTTTTTTTCTTGCGGCCACCTTGTATGGATAGGCCTTGGAATTTCGCATTTAACTAGTAGATCCTTGTGAATGTTGCTGTTTTTAATATGGCAAGAAACGCTACTAGTTATCATTCTACGTCAGTGGCGGTGGCAGTGCCCCATTATTAAATGCCGAAGAACAAAATTGGTTTCAAAATCGAGTTGAACAAAATCGAGTTCAAAAACAGTAGTTTACAACTAAGACAAATCACAAAGTTTTTAGTAATCAGCTAATGAACTTGGACTGCCTTAAAGTTTAATTTTAGTTTGATTAATAGGCATACTTCATCGACAGTTTAAGGAACATAAAAGAAGAGCGAAAAAAATATTTTTTCTCCTCAGAGGGTTTTTATATAACCTGTATCTACCTGTAGGTTCGTTCTATGGTACTATGTTGTCGTCTAAACCCAAAATTATGGATTGGGAGTGCAGTCCTTATCATCTAAGATCGGTTTTTTTTAATTTTTTGAACATTTTTAACAGTGTCGGTAAGGGACTTATAGGCCCATAAGACACCACCTTCGAAGGCTCCTTCCAAGCCTTAGAAATCATATTTACTAAAGTAACTTTTTATATTGGCGGGAAGTATTTAAAACTTAAAAAAAAATAAAAATTAAAAAGAATAATTAATTTTTGCTGTACAAGGTAGCTCTAAAAGCATTCTCTTACTGATACTATTAAGTCAATGGCCTCCCCGGCATCTAAAAACTTGAATAGTATTTCCATGGGTGTCCAGCCACAAGTTTCGGTAATTAACTGCTATCAGTAGATGTTTTAGGATTGAAAACATTACCTAAGGCAGATCACATTTTTCTTACTCGTCATTTTTTGTCCAGGATCATCTAGGATTACGCAGTGGATATTTGCGATATCGGGTCTTTTAAGACCTTTGGCTGGTCGCCCTAGAAAATAATTTGTATGAGGAATTAAGTGAAGACCTTCTTCTAAGTGTTCTTTAAGTTATGCTTTTTATGATCCTCCAGAAAGTTTCTGAGTTGGCTTGTAAATTCTCTCAGCTTAGTTTTAAGCTCAATAGGACGAAAAATTAAAATGGAAGCAAATGCAGTGCAGATATAGATAGATTCCAGAGATAGAAGACAATATATTTGAGTTTGGGAATTTTGGTGGGAATCGAACCAATAACCACCGACTGACAGGCTTTAAAGCTACTAACTACTCTGCCGTTATGACAACAAAGATTTGTTTTGACTAAATCGATTGATGTTGATATGAATAACATGTGGTTTAAATTAAGACGAGTATTTTTATAAACAAAAATAACGTTTTTTGAATCCAATGCCTTAACTAATAAGATCTATCGCCTTTCACTTTTGAAATCTTATATTTAACAAGCAGTTGATTTTAATAAAAATGTTTTTTTTTCACATAAAATGTGTTGACTGTTACATCATGTCAGTCATGTGTTTAATAATAAAATGCAAGATTTAAGAGACATTTTATTTATATGTTGGCTTAGTATAGGCGTTTGATGTTAATGTGATTTAATATGTAATACAAATGTATATTTTAATCTTCTTTTTTTTATTTCAAATACAATTTGTTGAGCTTTTTGTCATATTTAATGAGATAAAAACACAAACATTTGGTGACATTTTTTTTAATTTACAAAATATTTTTTGTACTTTATTTTTATAGCATCTATTTAAATCAGAGTTAAGGTTTTGATGGTATTTTTGCGTAAATATTAGAGTCATTATTTTTTTAAAATATTGTTTGAAAATAATAAAAAATAATGTTGCTTCATGTCAAGCACCAATGAGTAATGCAAAGTAAGCTTAAGTCCAAAACCCTCTTATTCTTTAACGTTCACTTTAAGGTGATGCGGTTTTGCGCTATTTCACTTTTGCTTCGAAATATGTAAAATGTCTTGTAAATTTTGTCATATTTTGAGAACTTAATATTTATTACCTTTTTAAACCCACACCTCATACATGGTAGGGGTATTATGTGTTTGTGCTTATGTTTGTAACGCCCAAAGGTAATGGTCTGAGACCCGCCGATCGACTCAGCATTTATTTCTGTGCGATTTAAGCATGTCCGTCCGTCTAGCTGCGTATCCATGTATTCTTGTGAACACGCTACAGTTTCTTTCGAAAGTATTTTAATTAAAATTTTCTGTTCCTGCCACGAAGCCTATTGTTTTAGGTGATGATCGGTCAATTTTTTTCACATAGTCCCAATACAAATGACCTTTCAAAATAAGCATTATGGGCTATAAATGGCTCGAATATTTTTTTAACTTCACAAAATTTTGCACGTGTGTCCAGCCTTGTGGCATTAACCTATATATGTATGTACTAAACAAAAATATTATCGGTCCATTTTTTGATATAGCCCCCGTACAAAAGTGAAGTATGGTCGGGCTTGACCGACTATAACTTTTTAAATTGTTTGACTTACTTTACTATTTTTTTGTTTTTTTTTTCAGATTAAAAAGTAATTCATTTGCAGCTGTTTATTTACATAATTGCCCAACAAAACTTAAGGTAAGTTTATTGAAAAAGTATCCAAAAAACCAAAGAGCGTGTTTTTTATACATATGTATGTTTGTGAACTTGTTTCCCATGCAATTACGCGTGAAAGACTAAACCAATTTTTTTACAAAATTTATTACGTAGGGTACAATGTGCCATAACTTTTCGAATTAAGATAGGCGTGGCACCACCTCCCATACAAATCAATCAGAGTATTAATTGGAAACAAGAGACTTAAATTCTTTAAAAATTGTACGGATTATTTATTTTTCAATGCGTTAGGCAACGATTATTCTTAAATAAAAAAGTGGGCGTGACGAGGGGAATAGGAAGCTAGCATTCCCCATGTAATCGGAAAACACTAAGAAAACACAATATCAACCAGAATTAGTATTTATGTTAACTCAACTGTACATGAGTTATTTTAAAATCTCATAAAACATGTTAGCCAAGAGTAAACGTGTGATAAGAAATGGGCGTGGCAGCCAACTATTACTTAAAAACATTTAAGGACATTCAAAAGACTCTGATAAACAGGCCTTTATTTATTTAATAAATTAAGTTTGTCTATACTCGTTTTATTGATTCTTATACCACATCAGCCGTAGACTTTAACCAAATTTTTGAAAACCCTCAAAATTATTCTCTGCCCTTTATATTACATCCACAATAAACTTATTGAGAATTATTATAAACAAACAGAAACATTCAAAAGTTCCTTAAAACCCCCAACAAACCTTTTTTTTGTTATTCAACTGTTTTGATTTTTTTTTCACTTATACAACTGGATAACCATTGGCTACCACACAACGTATTGAAGGGCTACCAAAAACAATTTTTTTTTGTGTTACAACAACTTTAATTATATTTAAAAGTATATGTCAGTTACTTTAAACTATATTTCATTATTATTTTCAGCAAATAGAATTAAAAAAATTTTTGCAAAAATAAGATCAGCGAAAGTTCACTTAATCTTAAAAAAACGTTTAAACAGTTGTTATCAGTCAGGCGTTGCAAATATCATGAAATTAATATCGGTTCAATGTTATAAACTAATTACACGTTACTTTCCTTAAGAAATCCCATAAGAAATAAATGATTAAAACGGTCAATACGCACTCTAATTAGCAAAAGAAATTTTTTTAATTTCATCATGAGTGTAGAAAGAAAAAGTTCTTCAAATCATTTAAAGTTATGGTTACACACCAGGAAATCAAGTTAAATATTATTTTTGTTGTGAATTTTACAAAAACTTTTTTTTCTAAAAAAAAACTTTTCTTTTTGATTTATAAGCAATCTAGTAAATATAAAACAATGAAAGTAAATTTACACACTTTGAAATCTTTATACTTCGTTTAACTTTACCTTCTGTCTAGAGAGAACAACCTTGTATTTCACAGTATTCATTACATTTCACAAAGTATCCATAACAGTTATTGTATTTATGTTGTTGTTGTTTTTAAAATAAAGGTCTGCTGTAGTTTCATATTTTTACTAGTTTTAATTTTTTCATTAATCAAAAGTAAAGAAAGTGATAATGTTGCAAAAATATAATTCGAATTTGCAATATTTTAAACTTCATGGGAGTAACAGATGTGAATTATATTGAATTATATTATACAGGGTGGCTGATGAAACCAACAAAAAAATAAATTTTTTTTTATAAGATGTTGCACATGTGTCACCGAGGGCGGAGCACCTCTTGCCTCTATCCAATTTATTTTTTTCTTGAATCGACTAACGACGCTTTAACGTACTATGCCTACACATGGCTCCATCCAACTTATTTTTTTCATGTTATTATAACGCCGTACAATTACCTTATAGTGGGCCTTAAGTCAATGACTGTTGCGGTTTCCGAGATAAAGCGCTTTGAACAATTTTCTAAAATGTTCCTTTGTAAATGGGCTACCACTCCCATTACTCCTGTCCAAATAAAATTTTCCCAAATAAGCTTGCAGTCTTAAAGGTCTCCATGCAAGGTTTTATGGTAACAATGTTTAAAGTATTTCGGGAAATATTAATTAATTTTGCCATGAAAAATTGGTGTTCTTAGGGTTGAGTTTATTTATCGGTTGAAAGTTAATTAATCTCGCTGACTTCAAATACCGATCTTTCTAAAATTATTTCTAGCGATTGGATACCAAAACCTGGTCCGAAGGAATTGACTTGGATGCGGAAATTTAATTTTAGCAGACGGACGGACACGGCTTTATAAACCATCTGTAAGGATCAAGAATATATACATACTTTTAGGGGTCGAGAGCTATTATTGTGGATAGCACAAACAAAATGACAAACAAATATATACATCTAGAGGGTGTTATTCATATATGGGCTTTTCCAAGATGGAGAACGCGACATTCGTACGCCTTAAAAATGAAAAAATATATTTAAAGAAATCCGAAAAAATTTATTTCTTTTTTCACTTAATTTCAGTAGCAACATAAAAAGTGCAAAACAAATATATTGGAAAGTTTTTTTGTTTGTATTATACGAGCAATTCATACGCAAACGCGCACGCGACCAAAAATTAAACCTAATTTCGATTGCATATAGAAAAATGCAATAATCTGCAAATCAAAATACAATTTTAAAGTTAAAATATATAATTCATTTTATTTTTATTACTTTTAGTATGATAGAGCACGCGACATTTCTAACGCGACAAAATTTTTGTTTTATTGGAATTGAAATTGCTTTGAAAAATTTTTATTAAAAAGTGCATTCAATATGTGTTATTTTATATTTTTATGTTTTTATCCACATATTTACGTTTATTTTAGAAATTTTAGGCCCTTTTGTTTATTAAGGGTAATCATAGGGAAGATAAATTAATTATTTAAGGCGTTAAAAGTTTGAGTTTTCTTAAATTTTTCCATCTATGATTACGATATTCCTTCTTATTACAAAGACAATAAATAAAGTGTTGTGAATTCTAACCACTTACGCATTCAAGTAAAGCAAATCCATCAACTAAAACATTTTTTAATGCAACCAACACCAGCCAGGGAAAGCCCTTTCTTTACTAAAAAAAAAGACAATTTTCCAACATATTCACAAAAAAAAACCTTATCAGCCTTTTTCCACCCTTTTCTAATTAACTTAAGCATAAATTTCAATTACAATATTTTATTAATTTATATCTCAAATCACATTCATTCATATGTATGTATGTGCATATGTATTTAAGCCTGATTACACTTGCAATTTTATTTCATTATATTTCTCTTTCTTTAGTTTTCATTTTTAGCAATTTGCTGTTAATCTCTGTCTGTTTTAAACAATAGTTTAATTACTATAGACGAGTTTGATTTTTGTTTTTGTAAATTTTTCCAAATGAGTACCTTTAATTTACAATTTATACTGCAATTTTCACTTTTGTTTTTGCTGTTGCGTTGTTGCTAATGCTGTACAAATACGTGCAACATGCCGACAACTTGCTACAGACTTTTTCATTTTAGTTTCCAAGTAAAAAAAATATGTGTTTTTGTGTGTAATTGCTTTTAAGTTTGTTTACCATCACTATTTACAATATTTTCTAGTGAAAACTTGTTGTGGCCAAAAAGCTTAAAACTTGTACTTACACACACAAACACACACACACAGGGATACACATCTAACAGTTTTTAAATAAACGCATACTTTTGGCATGTTATTTAGATTAAATTTATTTAGAGCAGAAACATTGCATTTTTCTTTTTTGTTGTTGTTGTTTTTCTTTTAACTTTTCATTGCAAGGCTGTTGTACGAAACGAACCTTTATTTGTTTGTTGTTTTATTTACTTACAGGTGAATTTTAATTACAAAAGAATTGATGAGTTTGTAATTTTCATTGGGTGGGTGTTAGTTGATAAGTAGGATTAAAGAAAAAAGAAAAAATTAAAAATAAAATTTATTTTCGTTCTAAGAGAAGCATTAAAAAATATGGTCAAATGTTGAAAGCGAATATTCCAATAAATAAGAATGTATTAAAGTTTTAAGTTTAAAAAAATTTTCTTTTTTTTTTTGTAAGTTTATTATAGCCTTCACATTAGTGATAAGGGTAAGCATAAGCTTGTTACTCCGATTGTAACTTCTTTAATATCCATTTGGGACCTCATAAAGCATTCAGTTCTTGATCCTTATAGATAAAAAAGTTAATTTAGCGATGTCCGTCTGTCCGTTAATCTGTTGAAATCAAGTTTCTAAAGCCCCTTGACGTTTCGCATGCCTAATCATGGTATTAAAACATTAGGTATACTTGCCAGAATTTTCCGAGTGAAATTCAGCAAAATCGCCCTACAACTGACAGAGCTATAAGCCAGCAATCACGACTACCTCTGTTCACTTTTCTAAAATTTTTACATTAAAAGCTCTACCCCCGGAGTTGCCCTTACACGGCTGCATTGCAAGACCAATTCCCATTAGGTTTTAATCGCAAACATTTTTGTCGAACATACTTTAACCCTATCTCCACCTCCTAACAGAGTTGCCATACAAAGTTGATTTTTTTTTGAATTTTTTTTTAAATCGCTTCCTCAGCTTCCAAGGTGCTCCTACAAAAATCAAATGTAAGACCAACCCCAATTTATTTTCCCTTCCAATCAATTTTGTGGAGCATACTTACCCCGTATCTCCAACCCCTAACAGGGTTGCCATACGCAATTTAAAAACTTAGGGGAAGAATTTCTACAGGAATAAAATTCATCACAGGCCCCCATTAACTATCCCTTCCAAATATAGTCTTAAAACATGCTTACCCACTATCTCCAACACCTAAGAGGATTTCCGTACAAAATTCATAAAAATTATGTAAAAACGCCCATAACCTCCCCAGAGTTGGCCTTAGAGAAATAATTTGTGGAACCGACCCCCATTAGTTTCCCCTATCCCCATCACCGAAGGGGGCTTTCATACAAAGTTTGGGAGATTGTAATAAACCCCTCCAGCTTCCAGGGTGCCCGTAGAAATGTCAAATGTAGGATTGACCTCAACTCATTCTTCCTCGCAAACATTTTCCCAGAACCTACTTGCCACCTATCTTCACTCCCTAAGTAGGTTGACATACAAAATTAAAAAAAAATAGGGTAAACATTTTTATGGAGGATACTTACCCCATATCCCCAGCCCCTAACAGAGTTTCCAAAAAAATTTGAAAAAATTACGGTAAAACCCCCGAAATCGCCCGTATACAATACAATATATCACAGGCCCCCATTAGTTTTCCCTTCCAAATATATTCTTGGAACATACTTAGCCCCTATCTCCATCACCTAAGGGGGTTGCCACACAACATTAACGTAAATGATGTAAAAACGCCCATAACTTCCCCAAAATCGTCCTTAGAGAAATAAAGTGTACGACCCACCATCGTTAGTTTTCCTTGTTAAACATATTCCTAAAACATACTTACCCTTTCTCTCCATCGCCTAAAGGGGGCTTTCATACAAACTTTCGGAAAATGTAAAAAATCCCCCCCAGTGGGCCCGTGGAGAGGCTAAATGTAGGACTGACAACAACTCATTTTTTCTTGCAAACATTTTCATACAACCTACTTACCTCCCATATCTAACCCTGGAGGGGTTGCCATCCAAATTTGAAAAAATTAGGGTAAAAGCCCCTACACGTTGTGAAGGGTATATAAGATTCGGCACAACCGAATATAGCGCTAAAACTTGTTGAAATTTATATAAAGACTTAATTTGGATGAGCATAATTTTTTTTAAGTTATTGTTCTTTAAAATTTACATTTTCAATTTAATTAAATTTTTTAAGCGACATTTTAAATTTTCAAAATTTTGCAAAAATATGGTAACATTTAAAAATTTTTCTGTTTAAGTTAAAAGGAAACTTTTAGTTGTGGCTATTGAAATGTATAAAAGCATTAACCTATTTTCACAGTGCTCTCCAAAATACCCAAATGGGGCAAACATACATAAGTCTAGTTATAATGTAGGTTCAATTTATTACTAACTTGTCCACTATACTACAATTTACACAAGTTTTCATTTATTCACACAAGTTTTCATTTATCTATGCTTTTGTAATTTTTTTTCTTTTGTTTATTAAAAAAATATTTTCTTTTAAACAGAAATATATATTTTTCTTTGGAAAACATTGTAAACAAAATTTAATTGTAAAACAATTATTAGAACTTGTCAATAGTTTCAAAGTAAATGTAAAATTGTTGCTTTTTAATTTAACAAGAAAGAAAATGTTTGCAAATTGACAAGCATTTTTAAAAAGTGCTTTTTAAAGTTCTTCGATAGTACATAAAAGCCTTTACTTATACGATGGTAGATTAAATATTAAAGAAAGTAAAAAATTTCTAAATTTAAACTTTTTATGCTATTAAATGTTAAAGGGTAAAAGAGCCCCTCCTTTTTAAATAAGTGTGTCCGCCATATTGTATAATGTCTCTTTTCCTTTTAGATTTAAATATTTTTAAAACCAGTTTTTAAGTTTGAACTTTATTAAATTTCTTTCAGCCTTTAAGACTTTCCCAAAAACATAATTTTTTATACATAAAAATTAAATCACAAAACTAAAAATGTGAAAAAGAATTTTTGTTTTCTAAAAAAAAAATTTGTCTTAAATTTAAAACTATTTAACACGACAGTATTTAATCATAATTATGCGCCAACCTGTCAAAAAGCTTATCACAATAATCTTTACGATGAATATTAAAGCAACAAATTACTGCTACTGTTACGCACTCTTATGAAGACCTGCCCGACTATGCTCATGCGCAAGCACAACACGTGCGAGCTTGACAATAAACATCAATGTGTGAATTGTATTTAATGCTGGTTATAAAAAAATTAAATTACGCATAACTTTTAAACTACAATTCATAAATATTTGAAACTGAAGATATTAAAAGAAGAAGAGTTAATCTTTTAAAATATAAATTTTAATTAAAAAATTTTAATATTGGACTAAATTAGACCATCTTAACTATTTAAAAATAAAGTTCAGGAAAAAACTATATTTTTGGTAAAAAAAAAACTTAATTTTGGTAGTAGAGAGGCAATACTTTTTTACATTTTTAATCCTTTTTTATTTATATAAAAAAAGAAATACATATTTATATGCTTCGGCTGGTTTTTGTTTGACTGCCGAGTTTTCTCAAAATAAGTAATTGAAAAAATAGTCTTCAATGCAAATATAGTTTTCTAAGTAATAAATAGTGTCAATGAAAGAATATTCTACTTATTTTAAAACACATGTCATGGTTTTTAAGTGGCAATAGTTTGTTGATAAGCCCATGTTTTAAAGTGGTTCTGTTATTTGGAAATTTTTAAGTACTTTTAATTGAAAGACAACTGCTTCTTACAAAAGGCCAGTAATATTAAGTTTTTAAGTACTTTCCGTTTGTCAGAAGCTATATATCTATAAGTAGTTCCAGTCTGTAGTCAATTGAAGTACTATTAGCAGCCCTTTTTCATTGGCAATTGTTAGTATTAAAGCGTTAGTATATGTAGTTTTGAAATGCTTGCTGCTTAGCTATCAATTCCCGCTATTATTTTAAAAAGCCATTAAGTTCTTCTTTGAATACCTTCTGATTAATTTTATTAGAAATCTTTTAAGTATAAAACTAATAATATGATTGCCTCAATACAAACAGAAAACCCACTTGAGGAAAAAACTTAACGAAATTTAAAGTAATAATTTTCTGAACTAAAGAGGATAGGATGAGAACACAAACAATCAAGCCTGAGTCTGTCCGCAACAGCTAAATAAAACTAATAGAAAAATACGATTTACTGAAGCCAAAGTTGCATTTACCTGAGCATTGCTAAGGTTTCAGGTAAATAAAGAAACCTTAAACAAAAATTCTCTGCAGTTTCTGGCCGCTTATACTTTATGTCCTAAACAAAAAATAACAGCAAAGAAAAAACAAAAATTACAAAAACTATACCAGACACGACTGTAACATGTTGCAATAAGTAACCAAGTTGTTTGCTCTTTGCTAAATAAAAAGGTACATGCTGCACCATTTGTTAATTTTTTAAATAAAGAGGCGCACTCGTTTATTACGGATATTAAACGATACCTTTGTGGGGTTTCTCTTTTCTTTCTTTATTCTTTGTTATTTTCTTTTCGATAAAAAAACCAAAATATTCTTTCACGAATCTACCTTTATTTCTGAGAAATTCTTTAATATGCACAACAAAAGCTGCTGCAATTGGCCATATATGGGATAAAAGCAACCAACGAGCGTCTGACAGGTATCAACAACTACCTTAAGCAATAAGCAATATTTTAGCAAATTACACATTTTTATAAAAACAACACGAAAAAATATCTATAAAAGGAAGGTTAACCTTTCTTAAGATATACAAAAAGCAAAAAGTTGTTTAAAAGATATCGAACTCCCAAAATGTGTTTTCATATTTGCACGTTGCTATAGAAGACTAAAAGTATTATTATGTAGTTTTATCTTAATGTTAAAAAAAATTTTAAAACCATATAATTAAAAATTTATAAAAAATAATTCCCAAATTCTTTTTCAAAATCTCCCGAATTGTTAATGCTTTAAAATTTATCAAAAAAGTCCGTTTGATTGTATTATTAATAAATATTTTATATTATGAGAAACAATAAGCCTTATTTTTTTAAGAAAATTCAAATTCCCAAAATATTTCTAAAAATACCCAAAATTCCTTTTGTAATATAAACATGATATAACGTTATTTAAACTGATTTTTTTAAATGATAAGTGATTTAAGATACTATAAATAATAATGTTATAGCTATTAGTGAAAAAAGTACTTAAAATTCGTAAAAGGTGGCCTTAGGGCCTTTATTTTGTTCTCCCATAGTTAAGGTAAGGATGGTTTAGGGCATTTACTTAACTTTTCGTTATGAAAAACATACCTAAGACTAAAAGTGTCTCATAAACTTAAAGAAAGCTCACCTTACCGGTTGTTTTAACCCAAAGGTTCGTCGTTGCCAGTACATATTTAATACGCCTAAATTAGTCAGTTCTTTTCGCAGGTATTGCCATATTTTATAAAAAATTTTAAGAATAAAAGTTAATAATATTCCAATATTTTGTTAAATAAAAGCTTAATGGAAATATATAAACTATTTTCAATATGAAAGGCTACAAAATATTTTTCCTAAAAAGAGTCGTGAAATACCCAAAATCCCTCTGGTTTGAAATAAGCTATTTTCACTTTGACTTATAGCAAATAATCTTTTTTTTATTGTAATAACTTTATAAGTAAAAAAATTTTAATTTGCCAATTGTCAATTATAAAACTCCCAGAGATTTAAAAAAATACCCAAAATCTCAGAAGCCAAACAGGTGATTTTTTTGCACAAAAAAATTTGCAGATTATGGTTATAACCTAAAAACAATTTTTTTAACCCTTGGCTTATGACTTTAATAACTATTCTAAGCAAAAGTCTAATATTTCAAAAAAAAGTAAAAGATTACAAGATTAAATGACGTCTTCCTTTAAAGTTAGAATTAAAATTTTTTGGAATTTTTGAAAATATTAAATAAAACTTTACTTTAAATTTGCCTACAATAATTTTAAGTTTAAAATTAAATTACATTTTTGTCCAAATTTGTTTCTTGAATATAAATGATATGAATTTTTTTTTAATTAAAGAAATTTTATACCTCTGTCTGTTAGCATACTTTCCCTTCTCCTGTTTTACCTTTTTTGCTGCGGCGCTGCTTTTAAAAACATTTATTTTAATTCTATTTTAGCTCTTACTACAGCTCTTTGTTGTCTTGTCATGAAAATTGTTTAAGAAATTGTTATTTAGTTGTTAATTATATGCGTCTATACAATGTTGTTTATAAATAATATTTTTCTTACAAAAAAAGTTTTTCTTGTCTTTTTTTATTTACATAATATGAATGCTGTTGTTTTTGTTCTTGTAGCTTATGCTGTTGCTTCTGATTTTTGTTGTTGAGTTATTACAAAACAATGAATGTCAAGTCTATAATGATTTTAATCATAATTATGTGGCAACACGATCTAACTGCGCTTAAATTGCGGTTTGTGAATTTCTTAGCGGGGAAAAATAAAACAAAACAATAATAATTAAAAAACTTTTTTTAAATATTTTAGTTTTTTCTTTTAGAATATAATATGAAGATTAAATTTAAAAAAAAAATTAATTGTTAAACAAGTATGTAATTAAAAAAGATAAGTCTTATTGCAAGGCATTTTTGATAATATGCAAAAAGAAGGTGGCAAAGTGTTACAAGATTAAAGAAAATTAAAGGAAAAGATTTGAAAAAAATTGCCAACTTTTAAAAAATTTTTTAAAAATATAGTTGCTGGAGATACTTGGAGCAAAACTTCATGACTAGTTAAAAAAAAACAAGTAAGCGCGTTATATTCGGCTGTGCCGAATCTTATATACCCTTCACATTGGCCTTTCGAAATCCCATTTTTTTATTTTTATACATTTTTTTACTTATTAAATATTTCTTATTTTTAACGCTCCACACGTAACTACGGGGAAGTTGTAGGGGTTTTTATCCTAATTTTTTCAAATTTTGCTTGGCAACCCCTTAGGGCACGGTGATAAGGGGTTAGTATGCTCTAGAAATATGTTTGGGAGAAGAGACTAATAAGGGTCGGTCGCATACTTTTTTGCTCTAAGGCGGACTCTGAAAAAGTTGTGAGCATTTTCACAACATTTTTGTAAATTTTGTATGGCAACCCCCTTAGGGCGTGGAGATAGGGGGTAAGTATATTCTAGGAGTTGTTTGGGAGGGCAAACTAATTGGGGCCTGTCGTACACTTTATTGCTCTAAGGCCAACTCTGAAGAAGTTGTGGGCATTTTCATATCATTTTTGTAAATTTTGTATGGCAACCCCTTTAGGGCGTGGAAATAGAGGGTAAGTATGTTCTAGGAATATGTTTGGGAGAAGAAACTAATGGGGGTAAGTCTTACACTTTATTGCTCTAAGGCCAACTTTGAAGACGTTGTGGGCATTTTCACATCATTTTTGTAAGTTTTGTATGGTAACCCCCTTAGGGCGTGGAGATAGGGGGTAAGTATACTCTAGGAATCCGTGTGGGATAAAAAACTAATGGGAGTCTGTGATACATTTTTTTTCTCTAGGGGCGACTCCGGGGAAGTTGTAGCGGGTTTTACTTTATTTTTTAAAATTTTGTATGGCAACCATGTTAGCGGCTGGAGATAGAGGGTAAGTATGTTTCACAAAAATGTTTGGATGGATAAAATAATTCGGGTCGGTCTTAGATTTTACGTTTGTAGAAGAACCCTGGAAGCAGTAGGAGCGATTTTAAAAATTTTTAAATTAAGCTTTGTCTGGCAACCCTGCTATATGTATGTTTTTAATTCGCGTTGCCAACTTTTTATGCAACTTAAATAAGGTTTAATGAAGACTGTTGAAAATTTTTTAATATTAATTTTTCAATGTGAACCAATTCCTTCAGTTTCATTATCTACTTTTACCATTTAATTAGGGTCACATATGTGCTTTTTTACACATTAATCTTTTTAAAACAGTTTAACATAAACCATCTATGTATGTCATCAGGTTGTCAAGGTTTTTTTTCTCTCTTTTGATTTGCATCTTTACTTTCTGCTCTATTGCTCTAGGGCCTACGAAAGCCTAATGTGTAGTGGGTAATTAAAGATAAAAAGCACTACTTTTGTTTTTTTAGAAAAATTTCTTCTTCTATTTTTATTTTTCTTGCGTATATACTTGTCATTAAAATATGACATAGAATGCTGACTAGTAGCCTCCCCTTTTGCCCTTTTTTTTTATTCTAAAGCCTTAATAATCAAACACTAAAGAAAAGCATTGTCAAATGAAATCAGATGAAACGTTAATGTTGCAACTAGAAAAAGTTCATTATGGTTGAGTTGAGAAGAAGACTTGACCTGAAAGATAAAAAACTGCAACTACACTTAAACGTCTTGTTGTGAAAAGAAAAGGGGAATGAAGGCATAAATTGCCTTGAAATAATAGGTCAATGGCGCTAATCTTGAGCGCTTAAAAACTGCTCTAATTTTCCTTTATGCTTGACGTTATTGCTACAAGTAAATTATTGACTACTTGTAACTGACGTACAAATTATGCAAAAGAAATTTCTTTGAACAGTAAAGTGGATAAAACATTGAAAGGTTTTTTCATTTACCCAAATATTGCACATTTGCATTATCATTACTTTAATTTTCATAAAATATTAATTAAGAAAATGTTGGTATTTTTAAACCTTTAAAGAAAATAAAAGCTTCTGCCTCTGCATTGTCTTTTCAATTACATCACTTTGCCTCTAATATTCACTTACACAAACTTAAACAAAAAAATCAAATACAAAATCAATTTACAGCCATCAACTTTGTAAATGTCTGAACATAAAATTTTAATGCTTAAAAAACACAATGAAGTTTATACCATCGAATGTCGGCAATTGCAATTTAAGCCAGACAAAAGGCAGCCAAAAAGTTGCAAAAACTACGTATCTAGGAGACATATAAAATATCGGTCTCTTTGTTGCCGCAAAATGCATAAAAGGTTCAAGTTAGGGAGTTCGTTTTAATGTTAAACAAAAAAATAATTCACTCGAAAATTTAACCAATACAAGTGTTAGACCACATGCCACAAGTGGGTGGCAATTTCTTGGTTAATTCATTAAAGAGTTTAAATAAGTGAGAGCGCTATATTCAACTATGCCGAAACTTATATAGCCTTCACAACGTGTATTTATGCAGTTTAAAAGTTGCTTCGTGGCTGAAGACAATTTTAAACAAAGGGTATTAACACACGGTAAATTAGCTTTTCCCTTACTACGGGGAAGTTGCAGGACTTTTGTCCTGATTTTTTCAAATTTTGTATGGCAACCCCCTAAGGTAGAGACAGGGGATAAAAATGTTCTAAAAAAATGTTTTCGAGGAAAAATGAGTTGGGGTCAGTCCTACACTAGACCTACCCAAGGGCACCCTGAACGCTTTAGGGGAGATTTCTTACAATTTTCCAAACTTTGTTTGGCAGCCCCTTGAGGCGATGGAAAAAGGGGGTGTGTTCTGAGAATATGTTTGGGAAGAGAAACTAATGGGGATCGGTTGTGCACTTTGTTTCTCCAAGACCGACTCTGGAGAAGTTGTAGGCGATTTTACACCATTTTTGTAAATTTTGTATGGCAGCCCCCTTAGGTGTTAGAATCACCTAAGGGAGTAATTTTGTTCTAGGAATATGTTTGGGAGAGAAGACTAAGTAAGTTTGTGAAAGATTTTATTCCTCTAAGGGCGACTCCGGGGAAGTTGTACAGACTTTTACCCTAACTTATTTAAATATTGTATGGCGACCCTGTTGTGGGATAGAAATGTAGGGTAAGTATGTCCCACAAAAGTGTTTGGGAGGCAAAACAAATTGCTGTAGGTCTTTTATTTGACCTTTGTAGGAAAACCCTAAAAGCTGTGGCAGCGATTTAAAAAAATTTTAAAAAAATGCCTTTGCATGGCAACCCTGATAGGGGGCGGAAATAGGGTCTAAGTATATTTCACAAAAGGTTTTTAAGGAAAAATTAATAGAAGTCGGTCCTACATTGCACCTGTGTAGGGGCAATTCCGGTGCGGTTGTAGAAATTTTTAGGTACAAATTGTAGAGAAATGAGAAGTGGTAAAAGTGGTTGCTGGCATTTATATCTTTCAGTTATCGGGAGTTTTTATTTAATTTAAATAACAAAATTTCCGTAAGAATACCTGATACTTTGATACCCCAAACAGGTCCAAAAAATATCAAGGGGCTTTAGAGACTTGATATAAACAGATTAGCGGACAGACGGACATTGCTAAATCAACTTTGTCATCCTTAAGGTCGCAAATGAATATTTAAGAAATTAAAAATGGAATTACAAACTTGTAAATACCCTTGTTACTAACTAAAGAGTTTAAAACCAAATACAATGTATTAACTTTCTTAGTCCTTTCAACTAAAACTGTTTCCCAGCTAAACGCTAAACATATTATTTAAATACGATAAATATTTTTAAATTTTTTAAGTTTGTCCTTTAAAACGCAAGAGTTCATCAAGAATGTTTAAAAATCACCCACCACTCTCTTTTAAAATATCTCGTTGAAGCCATAGCAATATTGATAGCAACATAATTTGATTGTATTGTATGCTAATATCAGATTAGAAGCACTATCTCGACACCTTGCTATGGTGACACAAAATTACAAAAGCAAAATTAAGGTTTAGAAAAGCTTTAAAAGTACAACATACTTAATTCAGTTAATTAAAATTTTTGTTATGCCATGAATATACGCCGGAATTGATAATATTAATAATAAGAGAGTATTTAGCTGCTAAAACTTTTAGGCAATTGATTATTTATTAAATGGTAAGTGTATTAAGAAAAAACTAACGTAGGACAAAGGTAAACATGTGTTCCTTTAGTAAATCAAACCAAACCAATAAGTGAAAGTAAAGATGTCGAGATGAAGAATTTGCCTTTCATCCTTTTAAATTGTGCCAAATTTTATTTTTGGTACGAAGAGGTATAATGGACGGCTGCAGAAATAACAAAAGAACAAGGAACTGCTCATTTCAGGCTGCTGCTTCAGTACTTTTTTTATACCTGTAAAAGAAAGAATGAGAGATAGTAAGAGAATATCAAAAAATATAAAATTCTGAAAGTCGAATGTATATAGCTGGCAGTATTTGGCCCGTTCTTACTGCTATTCATAAGTCTACTGATGTTCCGGGCGAAGGATAATAGCGTATAGTCTAATGTCAACCACAACCATCAGACTGTCCAGTCTGGCGGCCCCAGAAAGGTTTAATCCGGACATCGTCTAGTTCCACAAAACAATAAGAGGTGCTAAAAAACTGTTAATCTCCTTTACATCCTGGCAGCTTTTACAGCAGTTTTTTGCCAGTGTCTTAGCAACGCAATTAATTCTGTGTTCTGGCATCCACACGAAGATAATTTTGAATGCATCGGCATATAGTTTAGGGATGTTTTGCTTTCACGGACAAGCTATGAATTATCCATTTCTTCAATTAAAGAAGAATTTTCTGCAAAGAAAAGGTTTTGATTTGCGATTGTAAATTAAGTTGGAAAAAGAGTCCTTTGCTGCATGTTCTCTGTCTCTAATCGTCCACAGCATGTTGTTTTATCGCAGGATTCAGAGACAAGTTTCTCGCTAGTAGATTTGCTAAAAGGCAAAATCTGAAACAAACAAATAAAACATAAATTTGGTTTTGTAAATACATAATGCCGCTTTCAGTTAACAAAACGATAACTGTCTCTGCCAATTTTTTTGCGAAATTCGAAGAATTTGTCTATTTTTTATTTTAAATATTTTAAAATAAATAATTTTCAATAAAATTTGCAGCAATATTTTCTTTCTTTGTAGTTATCCCAGCTTAAGAGCCAGTATCACATTCTTAACTTCTAGTATAGTCGGCGGGTCGACAGAAATAAAAATGTTGTTACGATGCCTTAACGTTAAGTTTACAATATTACAAGAGACCTTTTTTTGCAGTTTTTAAAGAGTATTAAGGAGATTGTCTGCTAGATGAGACTTAGTTTTTGTTGCCGTACTCGATAGCAATTATAAAATACTTCAAGTTGTAAAGCTGCTGCTTTATCAGTTTCTTGTGCCTCTTCGCTGGCTTATCATGCTCCGCCAATTTTTGTTTTTATATTCTGCAAACTAAAATATTAAAAATTTTTACCTTTTTAATGCACTTACGACGATCAAAATTTAATTGTTGTTTAAATTTCCTAAATTTCTCTTCTGTTTGCCTTTTCTCTAAAAATTCAAAAAAAAAAATTTTTTTTCACCAAAAAAAAAACAAATTAAAGTCAATATTTTTTAACAAAGTAAATTCTCGTTGCTTCATAAAGTCATTCAACTTTTTCTTGTGACAATGATATATGACCAATTACGATAAAAGAGCGATATATTAAACCATATTGTTACAATGAATGCACCAAATCAGGTAGGGAGGTACTTATCACAGCTTGTCTCTTACAAATATTAAAATCCGTGATAAAAAAAAAACGTGGAAATAAAATAATGCCACTGAAATGGGTGGTATCGAGTTGTTATTAAAGATTTTCAGCTTTAAAAAAAAGAAAAAATTCACACAATCAAACAAAAAAAAATTCAGACACAAAATACATAAATATTAGCGAATATGCTTTTTTTTTAAATTGAGGTGATTGTCACAAATGTTACGTGTAACAAAAACACCGAGAATAATCACAAAAAATAAACACAAATTGGCAAAGTAAACCAAATCTATTTAAAAGGTAGTTTGGTTGGAACGTAGGAAGGTTTCCAATGTCTAAGTGCTTGTTTGGCTGCCTGGCGTTAAACCAGATAGAACAGTTTTCTGTAAAAGTTGTCACTATGTTTTTGCATTTGTTTTTATCGTTCTAAACATATTGTCATTGCGCAATTTTCCAATGAAATATGACGGTGTTTGTTATAGAACGTGTTTTAAAGCGAATTGTATTTTTTGCCATTTATTTTTGGTTTTTATTTTTATTTTCTATAAAACGTTGACTGTATAGAATAATAATTTTCCTTTCATTTCAATTTTTTATATGTTTGTTCTTTTGGCAAAAAAATGTTATAGATATAAATGGCAGCTAGAAGTAATAAAAAAGTTTGTCAATGAAATTATAAATTCAATCGGGAGTTGTAAGGTAAACGTCTTAAATATAAATCACAGTTTAAATTTTGTTCATTAAAATCTTACTGTGTTTGGATTAGAATTAAGAAACATATATTAAATGACATCATAAATATGGTATTAACTTCACATGACAGTGTTCATTAACTACGTTAACAATTAAAAATATATCCAATGGAATTTCGGGACTCATATGCAAACTTAACACCAGAACCAGTTCCTGAATCGATTACACCATGTCCGCCAAGAGGGGTGCCTATGTACACGGTGTCTGGAAGAAAATTTACATTAAATACGATTATTTCAAAAAGTCATTAACGGTGCGGAGAGAGGTCGGCGCCGCTAAGATGATCGATTGCGCGGATTTGTCAATCACGATGTCGCAGTGGTAGAGTGAGCATCGCGCGTTGGCTGGGAAGACATCTTTCAAGAGTAACGATTCTTAGGTAGTTGGTCGCCAACAGTTTTGTTCAAACTTCGGTATTCGGTAAATATGTGATGGACCAAGTGTAAACTTAAATACATTCCTCGCTACAGGCTACCGAACACAAGCAGTCAAAAATAGAATACACGTGTGCTTATGAGAATAATTTTTAAATGACTACAACTACGACTACGGGTTGCTGTCAATGCTAATTTTGTGGCGTATTCGAAATTAAACTAATTTCTATTTTTGTACGCGACAGTTAACAGATAAGTGCTGCCAATACGGTAAGATGCAAAAAATACAGATTTAACAATACAAAAAAAAACCAGGTGGCTCCACTGAAAGTCATATTGCGCATATATTTTTTGTTTGTAGTGGTAGTCTAGTAAATATTTTAGTAGCAGCCACTCGGACACAAATGTAGCAAGCAACTTTTGTGTTCGTGTGTTCCTCTGTTGTTGTAGCTTAAATGTGTTTAATGCATTAATTCGTTCGTGGGTGCAGAGTTTCCATAAAACTGCTTCTGCTATGGATGCCCCACGGGCAGGGCCCAGTCGATCTTTAAGGACTCCCCAAAACATTGAACTGGTTGAAAGCAGTTTACGTGAAAATCTGCGACGTTCAATACGGAAAAGAGCAGCCTCACTGGGATTTCTAAAATTTAAAAAAAAGATCTGAATTTCCATAATTTTTAAATTTAAATCGTTAAAAAACTAAAGAGAACTGACTTCGGTCTATGCAAAAATTTTTGTGAAACAATGTAGGAGTGTTTTCACACTGTACATCCCCTTTTTTTGGAGCAACGAGGCTCATTTCAACTTAAACAGTTACGTCATCAAGCAAAACTGTCATTACTGGTTTCCAAAAACCCGCAACTCTCGATTTAAACATTACTGCATTGCCCCAGGGTAACTGCTTGGTTTGCCTAATCCACGCATAAGATAATTGAAGGCCTCTCGAGGCCTGGCGGCGAATGTCAAAGGTGAAAATTATTGACTCATGATTACGGAATTCTTTTTGCAAAACCTGCGAGCTCATCCATTGTACTCTTCACATACGTGGTTTCAACAGGATGGGGCAATTGCACACATAGCCAGAGCATCGATGAATTCGCTTCGGGAAAATTTCCCCTAAAAACTGATTGCTCGCTTTGTGGACATGGCCACCGAAGTCGCCCGATCTAACACCCATGGATTTTTTTACGGGGCTACTTCAAAGAGAAGGTTTATAATGACAATTTCCAAACTCTTTTGGCTTTAAAGGAAAATATTTGTCGAGAAATCAGCTCAATTGAACCAAAATTACCGCATCTTGTGGCGCAGAACACAAGGCTACGTTTTGACCAGTTTGTTTAGCTCCACGAAAGACATCGGGATGACATATTTTTTAAAAAATTAAATCCGCATTTCCATTCTATCGTTCAATGTTCTTAAGAAAACTTAATTCGTTTTTTATTTAAGTTTGAAAATATACATCTACCATCAGACACCCTGTATTGCTTGTGGTCAAAGAAAAATCAAGTTATTTAAGGTAAAAAAAGGCAGGAAAAAGATTTCTGGTATGATGTCTTTTTAAAACGGGCAATTACCACCCCTTTACAAAAGTTTTATTTTGAAAGAAATAATTATGTCTTTTTAAATCAATGTTGCTTAAGAGTAACATTCCCTATTTGGGTAATTTTCTTTTAAAATAATAAAAAAAAATTTAAAGTAAAAAAATACGTGAATTTTATTTTTCGTTATCACTTTCTATAAAAAAGTCAAACAAATTGCAGTTTATGAAGAATAGAGAGTTAAGTATCCCAAAAAAAAAAAAAACAAACGTGTACGATACTTCTTTCAACACGGTGTCGTGGCTCAGTGATTAAAGCGCTCGCACACTACGCAAGCAGCCCAAGTTCATACCCCAGCCGAGCCAAAGAAGTTTTATTTTTTCTTTGACAATTGAAGCGTTTGAAGTAAATTTAAATTTATTTATTTAATTAAAATTAACAAAAAGTTTAATTTAATTTAAAAAAAGTTTTTTTTTTCTGTTTTTGCAACTTAGGTAATAGAAATAATCAGTTTGGTGATTGTTGCAATTTTAAACATTTTATTATTTGATTCAATCATTTTGGTAATTGAAGCCATTTTTACTTTTTGTTTGACATTGTTTAAACATATGAGCAATATGATTAATTAAAACCCTTAAGATCTGATTTAAATTCCAATGAAGTCTTTTTCCTTATTCTTATATATAAAAATTTTCTATTAAAAACTAAATAACAATATACATTTAAATAAATTAACAATAATTCAAGGTTGTTTTTTAATTTTATTAAAAACATTTTTATTAAAAATTTGCCAAATTAATATGCAAGAAGCTTATTGCTTTGTGGGGGGCTTTAACTAAGCTAGGAGCCTTTAAAATTAATTCTTATGCACCGTTTATGGTGCAGTTTTCAAAAAATTTTTGAAAAATGCGTTTTGAATTTAAAATAATTAAAAATAGTTAAAATAATTTAGGAAAAAAAATAACTCACATTTTAAATACTGTTTTATGATCAAAAACTATCAAGAATTATGGTTATTTTTTAAGTTTTTTTTGCACGTTTTATAAATAAACCTTAAAAAATTAATTATTTTTATTGCATTTTTAAGTCATTTAATCATTCTGTGGAAGCAGAAAGAAGCCAAAAACTTGTAACAAAAATTATTTTTTTTTTTAAATTCTGGTTTGTGCAATTATTAAATTCTGTTTATATCTTTATTTTAAATTTGCATAAAATTATTATTTTTCTTTGTTTTTAAATTTTCACAGAATGCTCAAGTACTGTATAATTATTTGTTTAACCCGCCTTCTTGAAATTATTTTAAACTTAAAGTTTAAGTCATTTATTCTAAACAAGAATAGAAATGATAATATTCCACCAACAAGTATAATTTCATTTAAATTAAAATTTGTAAATAAAAATGTTTATTTAGAACTTTGTTCTTAATTTCCGCTTTATCAAAAAAGCAATTAAAATTATTACTATCATTTACATAAGAATTGAGAGAGGTTGAACGAAGTAGTGATACCTGCTGGGCTATAATGATGTCTTCTTTATTTTATGTATTAAAACTAAATTCTAATATTTTTTATTAAGAGTTTTTAATTAGCGTTTGCGTAAGTTTTTTTTAAAAAGAAAACGAAAATCTAAAAATAACTCTTTTAAATTAATAACCTGATATGAGCAATCTTTTGTTTTTCAAAAGAACATAAAAAATTGTTCAAATCGAATTGATTTGATTTCTTAATGATTTTATCGATTTGATTTGTCTTAAAAAATATTTTCAAATTTTTTACTCAAAAAAATCAAACAATTTTTAAAAATGCGAACTCTAATGTGAAACAGAAATACATAAACACCCAATTAAACGGACAGATGGACAGAAATCGTTTTGTTGGTCTAGAAATCAAATTTGAGTTATTTTAAGGCAGTTATATTTGATAGAGCTTACTTGAGTCCAACTTCATATCAAAAAACTTATTTAAGTAAATTTTTTGGAAAAATTTCCAAAAAAAAAGCACCCAGAGCTTGGATACTGTTTTATCGGCTCAGAAAGTGATTTCGAATTGTTTAGTGAAACTAGAGTTGGGCATCAGACTATTACTTTTTGGGCATTACAAATATTTAAAAAACCCATAAAATCCCTACCACGTTTGTATAGGACGTGTTTATAAAAATGTAAATAAATTTTTACAATAATTGAACTTAAGTATTAAATTCCAAACAAACGCTTTACGGCAAAAAGTTAATTTATTATTAGCTGGCTAGTAAATCAGTTTTTGTATATGTATATACAAAGGTTATTTAATATATGTTTTTTGTTGTTTCTTTTAATGGAAATAAATCTTATTAATAACTTTGAGGAACATGTAATTTAATTTTAAAATTTAATTTTTCAAAAAATTAATGAATAAATGTTGATTTTACGAATCATCATGATGTCATCTTAGAAAACCCTTTAGCAAAACACATAAATAATTTATGAAAAATTACATTAACGCCTTTTAATAATATTAAAAAAGTATGTTAAACATAATTAATAACATAGGAAATATGGATAATTTCATGTTGTAGCCTTACACAGAGCCAAGAAAAAAAGGTGGAGATATTTTCAAGGTTTTACTGTTTTACTCTTTTCGCTTAAGTGCTTGTGCTCTGTAAACAAACTTAAAATTTATATTTAAAACAAATTATTGCTGTAATTTTATTTATTTTACTCTTCACATAAGTGATAAAGGGCATATATAAGCCGTTTATTTTGAAAGTGTCATAAGTCATCTTTTTTAAAAAAAATCAACAAATGGCAACACTAAATACAATTGAACGGTATCTTTTCATATCTTTAAATATCTCCACTTAAAAAAAGTGACTTATAGCACTTTCAAAATAAACAGCTCATATTAGTTTGTCATTCCGTTTGTAATTTCATTTGCGACCCCATAAAGTCCTTACAGATAGGGAAGCCGATTTAGCAATGTCCGTCTGTCCGTGCTATGGTTTAGATCAACTTTTTTAAGGCCCCCCGATGATTCATAAACTTGCAAGTAATATCAAATTATCAGAAATATTCGTGCAAAGATAGCTATTAAAATCTAGCAAAATCGCCCGATTACTGACCGAGATATAAGCCAAAATCCAAGACTACCTCTGTTTATTTCTCTAAAATTTTTACATAAAAACCTCTACAACTGCACAGAAGTTGCCCCTACAGTGGTGCAATGTAAGTTCGATTCATATTAATTTTTCTTTACGAACCTTTTTATGGCACATTCCTACCCCCTATCTTCAGCGCCTAACAGGGTTTCCATACAAAAAATAATGTTTTTAAAATTTTTTTTAAAGGTTAAATGTAAGACCGACCCCAATTTACTTTTCTTCCCAAAAATTCTGGGGAACATACTTTCCTCTATCTCCGCCCCTCACAGGGTTGCCCTTAGGGTAAAAACCCCTACAACTTCCCCGCACTCGCCCTTTTACGTTAAAAGTGTATCACAGACCCCCATTAGTTTTCCCTACCAAATATATTCCTAGAACATTCTTACCCACTATCTCTATCACCTAAAAGGGTTACAAAAATAATGATAAAACGGTATACCTTCCCAGAGTCGTCCTAAGAGAGAAAAAGTATACGACTGATCCCAATTAATTTTTTCTCCCAAAAAATTTGGGGAACATACCTTTCCCTATCTCCAGGCCCTAACAGGATTGCCGTACAAAGTTTTAAAAAATTATGGTAGACTCCTTCAACTTCGCCGGGGTCGCTCTTAAATGAATAAAATGTATCACAGACCCCCATTAGTTTTCCCCTTAAACATATTTCTAGACCATGCTACCCTCTATCATCCTCGTCTAAGGGGGCTTCCATACAAAGTTTTGGAATTGTAATAACTCCTCCTTTACAGCTTTCAGGATGCCCGTAAATAGGTCAAGTTCCGGACTGATCCTAGCTCATTTTTCTTTGCAAACATTCTTCTAGAACATATTTATCCCCTCTCTCCAAAATTATGGTTAAACCCCCTACACATTGTGTAGGGTATATAAGATTCGGCACAGCCGGAAATAGGGCTCTTACTGGTTTAATTTTGATTTATATACTTTTTTTGGAAACAAATCAGCTGCAGTATTTGAAAATAGGCTCTTCTTTAAAACAGTAAGAGAAACATTTTTTTAAATTGAAAATTTTGATTAAAAATCATAAATAAAATTAACACGTAATAAATCAAAATGACCCTGAATTTTAAGTCGTGGTTAAGTTAATAATTTCTGTTTAATAAATTAATTAGAATTATTTACACTTTGAATTTTAAGCATTTGAAAACAAAAAAAAATCAATGAAGTTTTTTTATATGTGAGCAATTCTATTGTGACGGGTGTGAACATTTTGTTCATATATTTGCTTACCACTTAAGGAATTTAAAATATTTGGAAAAGGCTATGATTTCCAAGGATGGTATATTTTTTAAGCGATTAATATTAAGACGGCAACAAAAGATTACAATCAAGGGTGTGACGGGTGTGACTTTTCATATTTGTTTTTCAAAGAATTTTGAATTTAAGGTCGTGTTGTGTAAAGCACTTTCAAAAACGGATCTATTTTTTATTTTTACGGTAGTATAAAGTGTTCTTTATTGTATTTTATTCATTATTTCCAAAAAAAAAAAGCTATTTTTACCGCTTTAGAAAATGTGACGGGTGGGGCATTTTCATCAAAACGCAAAAAACGGTTATTCAGTATGTAATGATTTTAAACTCTGGCGAAATAAATAAAATAAAATATATTGATCATTTTATTTATATTTTAACCATTTTAATTCTTTCTGGACGTAATTTCCTTGTTTTTTTTTTTTAGAACAAGATTTTTCCGCATTTTGGGTGGAACTGGCCATATGTAGACTTTAAAGAAAAATAAACAACTTTTGTAATAATTTTAGATTAATAAAAAAAATTGTAACAAATTCACAATTTCAAAATTTTTTTAAGAAATTAAATTTATGTCTTTTAAAAAAAGAGGCAATAGTGGCTAATTTGTCTTCTCTTTATATTGCAGGTTAAAAAATGATTAATTGGAAATAAGGTAAGATATTTTATAGAATCACATTTACATGTTTATGGGTAAAATAAAAAAAATTTTACCTCTTATACCCAATATTCATTAAGTTATGCCACCAAATTTTAAGTTTCTTAAGGAATTTTTCGGGGCATTATTCAATAATTTAAGACATAAATGTTAATTAAAGCAGTCTTCGTCTTAGAAACTACATCAGGTTTTACACATAAATATGAACATGCATGCATACATATATAAATAAGTTTCTTTTTGTTCGCACGCACTTAAGCAAAACGTCAGTGTTTCATTAAATTTAAATTTGACATCCGTTTTTATTAAAAAATTTCAATTTGAATAACTTTTGAACTACAGCTTCGATTTGTATGAAATTTCTAATATTAAAAAAAAAGAGTAAAGCTTTTAGAACAATGTTTTCGAAAGAAAACCATTAAGGTTAAGTTGAAGAAAAAAAAAACCTTAAATCGACTACCTAAATTTTTTAAACTTCTTTACATTATTAAGTTTAGGCTTTTGTTTGTAAGAAATTTTTTTCCTTTGTTTTTCTAAAAGAATTCATACAAAAAATGTTTTTAGAACCTAAATAATTTGTTTAATAGTTTGTACTTTTTTTTAAACAATAGTACTGTATTACGAAACTAAGGATGACCTGCTTATTTCAAATATTTGTTTAGAAAATTTTTCCTATTTTCGGGTTTTCAAAAGAGTTTTTTCGAAGTTAAATTTTTTTCGCTTATTCAGAATCGCTTACTCAGTCGATTTAAGCTTATCCGTGCCTCTGTTTAGCTGGGTATCCATGTATTTTTGTTAACACGCTACAGGTCGCAATTTTGAAGAATTTTTGTTTCTTGTGATTACCGGTCAGTTTTTTTACATATGTCGCTCCCATATAAATGTCCTCCTGAAGTAAGAATTTTGGGCTACAACTGATTCAAATATTACTTGGTTTTACATTTGTGAAATTGCCATAAACATGCAAAAAGTATTGCGCTACTGTGGCCTATAAATCTTAGTGTCTTTACGCTCGTTGATTCCTCCATTATCGCTTTAAATCCCTAAAATAATTGACATTTAAGGCATCCGCATAAAATTGCAAAAACACTTTTATTTTTACAAGAATGCTGTTTGAATAACAGCAAAGAAAAACCAATTTGTAACCGTAACCAATAATAAAATAAGCTGGTTTTAAGATTTCAGTGAGACAATCACGTACCAATCTTTAGCCAAAATGACAACTGTTAGAAGCGACAACTATTTAAAAAAAATTTTTTTTCTTTGCTCTGGGTTCTGTAAAAGACAAAGTTTGAAAAAAATCTTCTTTTTTTCTTTTTGTTTATATTTGGTTTTAGGTCAAGTTACCTAAAGCCTGATTGAAATTTAAAATCATTTTGGCATAAATAACAATTTCAAATAGAAGATATTAGGGCATATCAATATGTATAAATTATAAAAAAATTGAGGTTAGAAAAGTAGCACAAGAATAAAAACAGGTATTTTTTTTTTGTATTCTTAGTAAAAGTTACTGCCTACGCTATTTAGGCTATTGAAGCAGAAAAAGTAGCACATCTTTATCCAAAACAAATTTTGTAAAAATATTGCGTTTGTAAGTACAAAAACTTTCGTTTTTGTAGCGGGCATCACCTACATAAATACTTTTATACTCTTACTCAAAATAATAAGTCTTGCTCATACTGATCGATTAAAAGTTACCGTCATCACCAATTAAACGATGTCCGTCCGTCCGCTTAGCTAGGCATTTATATAAACCAAGTGCGTTTACATCTTAGAAGATAATAAGACAAGCTTTTGTACAGTTAGCTTTTTGTTGTGATTTCTCACATTCCCCTTTACAAATGTGCTACCATATAATGCCTTACCGACTATAATTGCCTCAATTATAACTTTATTTTTATTGACACAATGGCTCTCTTTGAACGGTAGTAGTTGTACAAAAAGCAAAGTGTATTCGAAAAATGATAAAACTTCGTTTTAACCTACCAAAAACAAATTCCGTTTGCCTTTTTAGATTACATATGAGTTAAACACAGGGGGTCTGGTGGCAGATTTAAATTTTCAAACTAAAATAAAAAACGTGATAATTAACACAAAGTTTTATTAAGAGCATTGGACGATGGAAAAAAATCCGGATTTTATTTTTAAAGAGTATGTCATCCAGATGTATTCCGTTCAGTAGAACACATAGTTTAAAACGGAGCCTTGTGATCTGCGCCGCACGCTGCAGTAAACTTGGTTCAATTGAGCTGATTTCTCGAGGAATATTTTCCTTAAAAGCAACAAAAGATTAGCGATTGCCATCATAAGCCCTCTTTTGAAAGGAGCCCCATGAAAATTGCATACGAGTTAGATCGGGCGACCTCGGCGACCATTGGATGCCCCCAAAAGCAGCTGATCAGTTTTTAGGGAATATTTTCTCGAAGCAAATTCATCGAAGCTCTGGCTGTGTGTGCAGTTGCCCCATTCCTTTGAAACCACATGTATTAAAAAAAAAAAGGCACATCAAACAGTTACCCTGGGGCAATGCAATGGTTTTTAATATTTCAATCGAGGGTTGCAGGTCCTTGGAGACCCAGTAAAGGCAGTTTTGATTGTTGACGTGGCAGTTAGGTTAAAATGAGCCTTGTCGCTCTAAAAAGGGGATTTACAATGAAAAACGCTCCAACATCGTTTCACAAAGATTTTTGCGTAGATCAAAGTCACTTCTTTCCGTTCTTGAACGATTTGAATTTAAAGAGAATGGAACTTCAGATCCTTTTTTTTAGTTTCATGAACAATCGCTCTTGCAAGTCGCAGTGAGTCTGCTCTTTCATGTACACTTCTTTCATCCAGTTCAATGTTTTCGGGAGTCTTTGAAAATCGACTGGACCTTGGCCGTGGGACATTCAAGGCCAAATACAATCTATATAGTTTCCCTTTTTCCCAAGAAAAATGCTAATTTAGTAATTAAAAACGAAAATATGATAAAAACTAACCGAAAAGCAAAAACCCGGTTTTTCTTCCGGTTCAAATACTTTGTCGAACACCCTTGTTATTATGCCAAAGTCTATAGCCATGTTCACCTATGCAAAACATTTATAACTTATTTTGCCATTTTCAGAGTTTAGTGAACTTTGTAGAATATCAAAATTTTATTTGCTTTGCTTCTTCTTCAAGAAAACAGAACAATTGAATCTAAACCACAGAGTCCGTATTAAACCAAACAACAACAAAAACAACTTCAAAATATTCAAAAAATTGTTATTCAAAACTCGTTAATAATTATACTGAAATAAAAGAAGAATAAATATTTAATGAACTAAACCCCATCAAGATACAGGAAAAAAAAACAAATAGACAAGCAAGAGAAAAACTTTCTAAATCATTTGAAATTGAAAAAAAATCTATCATTTATTGGTTGATTTGGTCTTTCAGCCTTTGACTTTTATTTTTTAAGAAATAATGAATTGAGTTCTTTTGCTTGAATGTGGTATTAAAGTTGAACAAGAACAACAAATCTTTAAAAAAAAAGCCGGTCGGTCAGTTCTTACATACTTAATCATGACTTGACCCACATTTAATAAAAGAGACAAAAAACAAATAAAAAAGTCCATTAAAAATTAAATAAGACCCCCAGAAAAATAATTAAATTTGACGCACAAGAATTGATTTAAAAAAAGTGATTATTTTTCATACGGCACATGAAACATACATTAAAAACAAATAAAAATTCATAATAAAAATAAAAAATTAAAATCTTAATGAAGATAAAAAATCACGCAAAGGCAGATGTTGGGGAGAAAGGTTCAATTTTTTTTGTCTTTTTTTGTTAATTATTTTAGAAGATTTTTATTCTTTTCCGGCTGCTTAAATTCTTTTTAAACAGATTTGAAAGTAACTTCGAAAGGTTTGCATTCATTATAACAGGAATTTGTTATAGAGTGTGGGAAATCAGAATACAAATAGCAATTACTGTCGTATTTGAACAAAAAATTACTTTTTTGAACAATTTTTTTTATAATTTTTGGGAATAAAATTGTTTACTAGCTGGACGTGTTTTAAGTTATTATGTCTAACTATTAACATCATTACAACTTTTTTAAGTGACCTTTTGTTGGGATCCATTTTGAGATTAACAAAAGTGTTACCAAGTTTTTATGTCAAAAGCAAATTAAATAGCTTTTTAAAAAATCACTATTGAAATACTTTACACCACCAAGTTTGCAATATTATTATGATTTTGCGATAATGTTTTTCACGTCCAAAAGTGAAAGTCTAATATCCGGCTTAAATCACTTTTGAATGCGATGTCCGTGTCCATGCAAAGCACTGATGCCCACCGAAAGCTGCCACGCATGAGAGAAATTTTTTAGTACTTGAGCATTAAACATAATTTTTTAAACAACAATGCCACCTAAACCTACATTTTTTTTATAACAACCAACACTAAGGGGACACCCCTATACATGCTTTGCTTTGAGCTGACAGAAAAATTGTTTATCGGGTAGAGGCAGTACTAATTGTGAATATTTTTTTTAATATCTTGATATTAATTGTAACAGAAAAAACGTCTCTCGGAAGCTTATTTCAAACGCGGTCTGTGCGTCTAAAGACGAATTTTCCCCGTAATGGTGCACACTGAGATTTTCTAGTGAATCGATTTTAAACGGGCGTCTTGAAAGACTCATATCACGCACCGAATCTCCGGTTTTACTAAAAAGTTTCCGGGTTTCCTCTGGATACACTCCATTATTGAACAATGAAACACATCCCAAATTACGACGGTGGTCAAGTCAGTCGATGTGATTAGATACCCCAAGGTCACTAAAAGTATCTCCACCCATTCTTGTTCGCGATCAAGTAGTTCCGAAAAAGACTTTTCAGCACCAGCCCAAACATGAGACTTGCGTTTTATTTTCGGCCAAATAAAGGCGTTTCAATACTGAAAAGATCAGATGGCGTAAGGTCATTTTCAGCATTTGAAGAAACCAAGACACTTGGATGCTTTCTTTAACAAAAAAAAACGTTTTCCATCCAGTTTTGACGACCAGAGCATCAGGAGTTATTTTCCCTTTTCGACCCTTTTTGAATGACCCCGAGACCTTTAGACTCCGGTTAAATTTGTCGTTATTAGTTCATAGCAACAATCTTTAAAGAGCTAGACCTGTTGTCAAATTATAATGAATGCCGTATCTTGCAATCGTCAAGCCATATACTGCTGTCGTTTGAAGAAGAATAGGATTCAAAATCGGATAGATAGAACATTTAGAAAAATAAAGAATAAAGTAGAAGAGAGGACCAAGCCCCGCTTAGCCCCTGAACTGATTCTATGGTATTCTTCTTCTCCTTTTTTTTTCTTTTATACTATTTTTTCTTTTATGCCGGCGGTTCAGTCAAACTTGTATACTTTCATAGGACGGGGTTGCGGACAGGATCAATTGCAGGGCATGCAGGGAGGACATCGGCGTTCCCGATGTTTTAAGTGTAAAGTTTTATCAGATGGGCGTTTGTTTTTTTTTTTATTGATTTTTGTTTTTTTGTGGAGGAATAATTCTTATGTAGTATATTTATCAGAGCATATCTTACCATATTTAGAAGGATGCGGCAAACCTTTTCAACTAAGAGTGGCTGAACCACCCTGCAAAATGCGAAATGAAAGAGATTTTCTTCGCATCAATAAATTTCTGTGAACTTCTTTCCCAAAATTATTTTTTCCTCTGTTAGAAGCACACAACAAGACGATAACTGGCTTAGGTGTATCGTGCGGAACTTAAGGTTATTTTTGAAAGTCTTCTTCTTTTGAGCTTACCGAAACGTTAAACACTTCCTGGTATGTTCCCAGGGGAATTTTTGGGCACCAATCACAACGATGTTTAAAGCTAATGTGCTGACCGCTTACTGTATTCATCTGTCTCCATATCGGAGTATCGGAGTGTGCTCTAAAAAGTTTTGCTGTCTAAAATAAAAATCTCTTCCCCTTTTATATGACGTTAAGCCGTTAATTTCAAATTTGTTGTTACAACCAGAAGACTCGCCAAGTTCATCGCACAAGTGATTCTCAAGCTGCCTTTGTTGGAAGGTTTGCAGCACACAAGGGGTTTCAGCATCTTTTATTCCTTCTCTTGTTCGTAAAACCTAAAGAAGTCCATCATATTTATATCACTCCCTGGATATATATTACACATTCCATTCAAATCCAAACGGATCGCTTTAAAAAATGTTTCTGTTCTTGTTAAGAATCAGGTTAAAACCAAGCAGTCAAGAAATCTCGCAAATAACCCTTTCCCTGTAGGCGGGGCTTTCTTATCGAAGACCTATGTCTAATAGACTTTTTAAAAAATCCTTCCACTCCAATTCATTATCCTGGGCTCAGCTTTTCCTCACGTGTACCTACTCTTCTCTGTACAACTCCCGCGCTATGTTCGAGCTTAACCCGCTTAAGGCTTTTTACTTTAAAATTTTTTTATATAATTTTAACTTTTTTTTTCATTTTATATTAATTTTCTAAATTTTTTCGATGAGTCAATGTCTCTACAACAACTTTCCACCTTACGTTAACTACTCTTGAACTCCCTTAGCAATTCTTTTTTTTTACATGGAAGACAAAATTCTTGTTAACATGACTCGTGTGAGGTATTGTATGACATTATTCACATACTCAGCCAGTATCTCATACCAATTCCAATAGCAGATACATGTAAACACAAACACATATTGAAAGCTCTAGCAAATACAAGTAGCAATATAAGAAGTAGCAGACGAAGCAGTAGAAGACTAAACGTGAGATACATTTCAATTTCTAAGCAAAATATTTTTTTTTTGCATTTCAAAAAGAATATTCTTTCGTTTTTGTTGTCTGATTTCTGTTGTTATAACATAAATGGCGTTTGGCTTGATGTTCGTTCTGTTCGTTCTAATGCTTCCTGGTTCAATAATCAATGAAATATGATTATCGTTGTGTCAGTCAGAGTGGCAAAAAATAAAAAAAAAACGCTAAACATAACAGCAATTGATAGGATTCATAAAAAGATAAACAGGCATATTCATAAAGAATTTAAAATTTAATATGCTTTCATAGAGAAATGGTAACTAGAGGCTGGAGATATAAAATAAATTAAATAGCTTGAGGTAAAAAAAATATTTATTTATCACCAGCAATAACTATTTGTTGAAAATTTGAAATGATTTATGCAAAATTTTAAAGCAATTTTTTTTAAATTTTTCTTAAACTTTTAGGAATTTAGAAAAGATTTGGCAGCAAAGTTTTTGCACCCTTTTGTAATTTCAAAATAATTTAAATAATGTTTTTGTATGCATTAGCCGCCTTAACCCTCTTTTTATTAAAAGTCTAATTCAAATGGAGGCAACGTAATATTATAATGACTCAATGGCAGATGTACTGAAAAGAAGCAACTGATAATTAAGCATTATAGGGCAGAGCTTCTTAACTTGAACGAAGGGGGTAATTCTAAGGACGATCAAAAATATAATTATAAGTTATGTTCTTAACACAACTGGGACGAACGACGAAATTCGTACTACACGACAAATTTTTCTTTTAAAAATCGTTGAGTAAATTCGTCAAATGAAACGCGTTCAGAACGAATAAAACAGCTGTGCACGTCATTTACATATAGCAGCTGATAGAGTGACCATATTTCCTCAAAAAGGAGCACTAATTAAAAAAAAATATTAATTAAAAAAAAACTAAACGAACGTGAGAAGGTATCCTATTATGACTGAAGGGTATCTAGGGATATACGGGCGAAGCAGAGTTCATTAGACACTATATTGCTCAGAGTTTTGAAGAGATTTTAACTAAGGGCAATGTTAAGGGTTACAGCTAGACATTGTTCGATGATGGCTAGTGCCAACAGGTGGCATCACGGTACTCTGGATTACACCTAAAGGTATGAGGATGAATAAGAACTAGAAATAATAAGATTGTTATCTGTCACTACAAAAGTTGGCAGAACCATGGAGTCAAGTTCCTGGGTAAAAAAATTCAAGATTCAAGGGGATTTTAAAAGAGCAATTGGGTTGATTTTTTTATTTTCCAGTTTTAGATAATCCTTTTCTTTTTTGTTATTCTTATAAACTATTTTCCTATGCATGATATTTATTGGTTTTTTGTGAAGAGGCGCAGTTTAAAAAGTTTCCAAAATGATGATGTACAGGAGGTTGAGCTGCTCTAACCTACACTTAATCAAACTTAACAAACCTATCCGTACCTTACTTGATTAAGCTTAACTTAGCTTAGCTTAACCTAACCTAACCTAACCTTACCTAACCCAACCTAACTAAACCTTACGTTACTAACCCTAAACTAAACTAAACCAAACTGACATAACCTAACCTAACCTAAACTAACCTAACCGAACCTTACCTAAATTAAACTAACCTAACCTAACCTAACCTAACCTAACTGAACCTTACCTAACCTAACCTAACCTAACCTAACCTAACCTAACCTAACCTAAACTAACCAAACTGAACCTTACCTAACCTAACCTAACCTAACCTAACCTAACCTAAACTAACCTAACTGTACGTTACCTAACCTAACCTTACCTAACCTAACCTAACCTAACCTAACCTAACCTAACCTAACCTAACCTAACCTAACCAAACTAACCTAACCTACCTAAGCTAACCTAACCTAAACTAAACTAAACCAAACTGACATAACCTAACCTAACCTTACCTAACCTAAACTAACCTAACTGAGCCTTACCTAACCTAACCTAACCTAACCTTACCTAACCTAAACTAACCGAACCAAACTAACCTAACCTAAGCTAACCTAACCTTACCTAACCTTGCCTAACCTAACCTAAACTAACCTAACCTAACCAAACCTAAACTAACCTAACCAAACTAACCTAACTGAACCTTACCTAACCTAACCTAACCTAAACTAACCTAACTGAACCTTACCTAACCTAACCTAACCTTACCTAACCTAACCTAAACTAACCTAACCAAACTAACCTAACCTAACCTAAGCTAACCTAACCTTGCCTAACCTAACCTAACCTAACCTAACCTAACCTAACCTAACCTAACCTAACCTAACCTAACCTAACCTAACCTAACCTAACCTAACCTAACCTAACCTAACCTTACCTTGCCTAACCTTGCCTAACCTAACCTAACCTAACCTAATTTAACCTAACCTAACTTAACCTAACTTTACCTAACTGTAACTTACTTAACCTTCATTGTTCCGTTTCAAGAAAAGGCTTTGAGTTTTTCAGGTCAGCTGCATGCAGTTTTGTAGCTTCAAGCGCTATATTATGCACTCGAACATTTCCGACTACCTCGTTAAATCCAGGGGCCAAATCGTCGCATTCGATTCGAATCGAAATTTAAAAATTCTTATAAGAATTTCTATACTCAAAGCATTGACAACTCGATCGATCGAATGAAATTTGGATTCGAATCGAATGCGACGATTTGGCCCCAGGCACCCATATAATACGTAGTTGGCCATTTTTCAAATATTTATTATTTATTTTCTTGTTTTGCTGTACTGTTTACACTACAGTCTGGAAATAGAAAATAAGCTTCGGTCTGTGGGCTTTTAAATATGCCACCAGTTCTCTTCCCAAGAGTGATGCGTATAACATTAGCTTTCTGCCAACATCTGCCCCAGAATCCTATCCATCAAGGAGTGCACATTTTATATCAGCTTAGCACATATAGCCTTGGTTATGTTGGACCCGCTGGTCCTGAAGACCCCACATAGATTATTTGGTTCCTTAGTGTCTCAATTACCCCTAAGTTTTCCTTTGACATAAGCTGGGGTTTAGCTTTGGCCATGCGACTAGAATATAAAATGGCACAAAGACAATAATTAGGAATCACTGCCCTCGAGTTATAAATTATAAAACAAAAATTGCAATTGTTTTAAAAATGACTGCAAAATATCTACAACGATAGAGGGGAAACGTGCCAAAGGGATTTATATTTAAAATAACTTTCAGCAATTAATGTCTAAAAATACTAAGAGAATGTTTTTTTTTTGCGGAAACAAAAACATTTTAACATTTATTCAAACAAATTGTTAAAACTTTTTGGAAAGGAAAGAGCAGTAAATTGCAACAATTTCCTGTTGTCCTTATAAAACGAGACACTTCCCACACTCACTTGTCTAGCAACAAGCTACAGCTGAGACTCTTTGTGCTACTGCTTGATGTCCTGTCGCGTCAGTTTTTATTTTTTTCTACTTTTGCATACAGCAAGATCCAGTCTTGATAATAATGATTAAAAATTTAATGAAAACCCATAAAACTGAAACAATTGCGCGTCTGAATAATATTGCAAACAGCAACAACAACCCCTGTTTTATGCTTTGCCCTTTATGCTGGCTTAACTGACAACTTTTGAAGTGAATTTGAGAGACATGAAATATACAATATTTCAATGCGAATTTCATTCCTTTTTTTTGTTTTGTTTTAATATAAAGAGTGTATCATTTACTGTTACAAGTACTTGTAATCAAAACTACACTGTTGTTGTCATCGTATCGTCCTTTAACAACAAATGACAAACGGCAGTAGCAACATTAAATATATTCAACCCTCTAAGCTACGAAAAAGCAGCATGAATATTAAAACAAATATGTTCAGAAGAGTGAACAAAAATGTTTTTATCAAAATTACGCATTTTAGTTTGAAACAAATAAATTATATTGAATAAATAGCCTAGACAACATGCTGTTTTTATTGTTTTTTATTATTATTAATTTTGAAGTGATGTCGAATAAAAGCAGCGTGTTTGAAGCAAAAGCCCAGCAAAGTATTTTAGTGTAATTAGTGGAAATATCTATGATCTAAGAAACTTTCTTACGTAGGAGAAATATATAAGGAGTACAACCTTAAAACTGGCATAACGGTAATTATATCGCTGTTAGAAGTCGCTAAAATCAAACAAAGATTAACATTGCTCTTTTAAGGTCAGATTTTTTTAATTAAAATGAATATTAATTTAAAAGGATATGCAGGATCTACAAACCAAAAAGAAATGTGGGCTGTCATATTTTCTTCATATTTTTTTTAGAAAAATTAAAGCCCCATGCCAGGTCTTCGGCATCACTGTAATTAAAAAGTTCTTCCACTGAAATTTTGGTTTTTCCTCTCTCGAATTCATCGTAGCCATGAACTGATTTTCTGGTTGAAGCGTTCATTTTCATTTGACCGATATGCCCTAGCCGGTGCAGTCATTATACTTTAGTACGCCTAATAACATTCATGTCATACAACTTATTGGTCGTTTAACGCATGTACTCTTCTTTGACGCACAAGGGACCATATACTTTACCAAAAAAATATACCAGCGCCCCAGCCCCAAATAGAAGACCCGCCCACTGGTATAGTTTCGTATAAAGAAATATGACAACCTAGTTGTCGATACGTCAAGTGGGCTAAGGAAAAGGATAATTTTTTCAATACACAGGCTGTCTTAAATTTAGCACAAGAAGAAAGCACCCAAAGAACTATCGTCGATCATCAGCTGAAAGGACATAGTTTGAAGGTTAGAATAAGAAATCAAAATATAATTATAAAAAGAAGTCTAAAGGTAAATGATAACAAGCAACGATAATGTTTGCAACTGCGAAAAGATGCCGCCAGAAAGCAAAGGCTAATGTCTGGGTGAAAGAAGAACTTAAATACCTCGAATCCGACATAAGCCTCATGAACGTTATCAGCGCTGAAATAATAAAGAACAATGCATGCAAATAGCTGCTACTTAAAAATTAAATAAAAAAAAAGCTTTTTTTTTTCTTGGCAGACATAAAAGATAGAATTTTCTTAGACAAATTAAAGGAAGGTATATTTATAGAAAGGATATATGGAAAGACCCCATATCTGTTTAGACTTTAAGACTTATTTGACAGTTATTCTTACCATAAATGTTAAATAAGCTCTTTATAAACCTTACATAAGTTTAAATGATATGAGCATTAATTTTTGATTACATAGGCTGGCTGATGAAAGCTGCTACCAAAGTGGTGGCCATTTTAATTACCGCATATAGTATTTCATAAAGTTTTGAAAATAATTGAATTCAAATGGCCTCGAGTGTCGGTGGCACCTGTGCTTATTTTTTATAATTCTTTTACCAGTCACCCTGTATTTTAACAAAATCTTAACAAAAAGGGCATATAAGAAGCACCTCAATTCCTTATCTTAGTTTGCTTAACCCTTCCATTCTTCTTTTTTGTGGATAAAAAAGTGCCTCAATGAAAATCTTATTTATCTGCAACAATATTTAAAAAAAAGGATGTATGGGAGGTACCCATGGTTGGTTTTCGTGGTAGTTCGCTACACGCAAACTGTCAAGTAGAGTCTAAATGACCTCGTTTTGACAACACCACACCACTCGACAGGTAATAGGTCCCCTTAAGCCATGGTCCAAGGGAAAATGGAGTACTAGACACACCCTGTCGCATTGGTGTTTCTCGAAAGGTCGTTCAGCCCAGTCGCAGATATATCCCCTAGGCTGTCCAGTATATGATGGCCCAGGAACATGTGCCTCTTCACAGCCAGAGCAGGGCATTCGCAGAGAATATGGAAAACCGATTCCCCCTTTTCCCTATTCCTGCATCTGCGACAGTGATCGTTAAATGTGAAGTCGAGTCGTTCTACATGCCTTCCCAGCATCCAATGGCCTAACGATCACCGCCAGCAACTTCGTAATTTCCACGCGATTCCGGTTCATAAGTTGCGAAGTACGTCCGACATCGAAAGAGGGCCACGTTTACCTGGCGACCTTAACGTATCCAACCGCCGCCATCTATCGTCAGCAACGCGCAGAAAGAATCTTTAGATGCTGCTCTTAATAGTCTGCAACGGACTGTATTCAGATTGGAGATATTGCATTGATATTGCTTAGACATTAGCTTTTTTATCTCTCTAACAAAAATTATAGTTTTATGCCAAATTTCATAAATTTACGCAAATTTTCTAATAAAAAATATTGATGGAAGGAATGCATATCCCTGCTTTTTTTGCTTAAAATAGAGTTGAAGTTTATCTTAATGAATGTGCCTGATGTTAAAGTTGATCATCAAAAAAAATAATAAAAAGGATGTATGGAATTCTCTCATGTCCTTGTCTGCATATGACTCAAAACTTGTATATTGGTCTTTCAGAACGAAAAGGATATTTATGGCTAGCTTAATTAATTTACTATTGAAGGAAAAAATTAATGAAAAAGGATCTCTGGGAGCCACCCATATCCTTGCTTTGATTTTTCCAAACCTTATTTTTCTAGTCCGTTTGTTTGAATTAGGGTCTCCAGTCTAATTTCACAATTTATCCAAAATAGTACTTGAAATTCTTAAGTTCGATCTGTACTAACGTTTTCTTAAATCATGTGCATTAGGATTACTGCAAAAATTTAGCAGAAAAAGCTTGTTATTAAAATAAAATACAAAGTGTCTCAATAACCTACAAGGTAGTGCGCTGGTGTTAAAGTTCGGAGAGTCCCAGGTTCAAATCCTACGGCAAGTAGAAAAAAATTTTCAATTTAAATAAAAATAAAATACAAGACTCTTCTTCTTTAAGAAAGTCAAAAAAACTAGTTTAATTATTGGATTAATCCCGTTTACGCCTAAATCAATCGTTTTGAGCTTAAATGTGGCTAAAAGTAAGAAATTCGTACTAAGTAAGTCGTACTGGGTTAAGGAAAATCTGTACTTGGTTTACAAAAATCCGTACTAACCGTACTTCTGACAACCCTATGGCTTGATTTAAGTAATAATAGTATGATTTGCATTCTGTGTGAACGGGGAGTGCCCCTATTTTTGCTTTGATTTTGTTTAAAAACTTCGTTTTTCTCTCCTTTTTTTAAAAACCGTCGAAATTGAAAAAAAGTCCTTTCAAGTTTGTAAATAATTAAAAAAATTTATAAAATAAAATTTATCTAAACCAGTTCATATTAATTAAACCCAAAACTATCCCTTTTTGGAAAATAAATAAAGTCAAACTATTTGTTCTATCCTTACAATCCACTAGAAAAAAAAAGAAATACATATCGCTGGGTTAATTTCCACTTCAAATAATTTTCATTAATATTTTTTCTCTCTTTATTTTCAATTTTTGAAATAATTTTTCAAAGGTGTTTTTTGTTTTTGCAGCACATAAATCCATGTCACAATATTTTATTGCTCTGCACGATATGAACTAATTCACCAGACAATTTTTCACTTTTGTTTCACTTTCTTGCCAACGACCCTCTTGACGTTATTGTTTTGTTGTTATACTTTCAACATGACTACAACAAAGCGAAATAAAAACTACAAACGTATTGTTTTCTTTTTAAACATTATTCTTCCTGCTTGTCAAACATCCTTTTAAGCCTGGGCATTGTTTCTATTGTCGTTTTGGGTTTTACCTTCAAAATTCTCAAGCGAGTAACACATTTAATGCTTTTGATATCAAAATGATTAAACGTTGCAGACACACAGCATGTGTTTGAAAAAAAGTGTATGTTTTCTAAACAAAAGGATCTCGTCCTTAATAAAATAAGGTGAGTAATGGGACATTATAAAGTAAAAGGGAATGCATTTGGAAAAACTTTTGTTAAGTTAGATAAAGCACAAGTTTAAGAAATACCCAATAATAAACTGCTTTTCTCTAAGTGTATTTCTTATTTTTGTTTTGAGTTTACTTTATAGTAAAAGTGAAATTATGTGCCATTTTGCTGAAATTCCTTTTGGCATTGCTCTCCTTTGTGCCTGTATTATGGAAATCATAACATTTCTGTAATTATTCTTATTTTTTAAACAGTTGGTGGTAGCTGCCTTCTAACCGTAAGCCACCATTAAAAAAAATCCATCATTTACTTAAAGCTGCCATCTTTTGAATTTTCCCCAACAATCCTGGCAGAATAGTGCTAATAAAGCAGCTGTTGCTTTAGCCACATTTAAAACTGATGTTGTCTTGTTTTTTTTTTTTTTGTTGTTTGTGATGTAATTAATTTAATATCCTCCATTAGATTACTTGGCAGATATTCTTCGTATTTAGTTGTCTTTGTTGTTGTAAAATTTTACAACAAAATTTGTATAAATTTTTGTTTATGTAATGCCAAGTAGCCGCCACCACAGCAAAATGTCTTGCATCATCTTCTCTAATGTTTATTTAATGACATTAAAGAAGGAAGTTTTAAATCAATTATACAAAATTATTAAACAAATTACAGACAAGACATAAACCATAAACTTTAGGAAAGTGGTTTTAAAGTTTAAGTAAAAATTATTTATAAAAAAAAAATTGGAAACATTAGGAAAAGTGAAAAGTCTTTCACAAGCATACATGGATACTTAGATAAATATGTATTCAAAAAGTTTTGCAAATTTAGTAAAAAGTAATTTTAAATTAGCATAATAAAATTTAACATTTGTTCTTGCAGGACCTTAAACTTAAAGTGTTACTTTTCTCCCCAATTGTACCCATTATATTAGATCTGCCTCCCTACTTGTTTAAACGACAATTTTTCAACCGTTCTTTTGTATCTTTAGCTGGATATTCATGTTAACCTTATGATCAAAGTGCAGGTCATATTTTTTTTAAATAAAAATCTATTATTTTATCAAGATAAGTTTGTTTCTTACAAATGTCCTTTCAAATTATACAAGGTGGGCCAAAAGAAGTCATCCGACTTAATTTTTTTCTAAATTAAAAACTTCGATTCTGTTTAATGACTATGTTTATTTGAATCTTTAGAATTTTTGGCCAATTCGAGAAGATTAAATCGTCCAAATGGGCGCCGTCACAATTTATTGCTATACGGGCTCGTTTCATGGCATTTTCCATCACTTCAGCGAGAACTTCGGGCGACAGACTCTCGCACTCATGTCGAATAATGCCCTTGAGGGCTTCCAGGGTCTCGAGCTTATTTACGCAGGACTTAAAAAGCCCCACAAAAAAAGTCTGAAACGGTTAAATCAAGCGATCCTACCGTCCAATATAAATCGCCAAAACGAGTATTGAGGCGATCCGGAAAGGCCGCGTTCAGAATATCGGTTTTGGCTCACGCAGTGTGTGCCGGCTCTGTCCTGTTAGAACCAGATGTCCTTCAGTCCTAATGCGTTCAACTTCGGCAGAAAACTCGGCTATCCTGACCCTATAGCGCACACTGCCCACTGTTAACGTTTGACCAACGACGTCATCGAAAAAAATGGCCCGATGACTCCTCCAGCGTGAACAGAGCACCATGCCAACACTTTAAGCGGCTGTAATGGCTCCTTGTGCCCCATAAGCGATAGTTTTTCTTGTTCACGTATCGGCTGAGGTGGAAATGAGCCTCATCGCTCATTATGATTTTGCTCGAAAAATCGTCCACTTTGGCCTAGAGATTGAGGATGGTATGGGCGTAGGTTACACGCGTTGGCAGTCCTCAGGCAGCAGCTGATGCACGGACTGGACTTTGTATGGTAACATTCGCATGTCTTTGACCAAAATTCGCCTTATGGACATCTGGCTGATGGCTAATTGCGAGGCATGGCGTCTGGTTGACGTTTCTAGCGACAGCTTGACACCCTCGCCAACAGCAGCGATATTTTCAGTAGAACGGACGCTCCGGGGCAGGCCACTCTTGGCATCGTCTCGTGTGGCTCATACTCTTAAAGGCTGGTGGCCAAAAGGCGCAGTGTTTTAGCAGTAGGTGCCGGACTACTGGGGAATCGGCGACGGAATTTGCGCTGCGCCAACAGCACAGACGAATTGTTACGCGAAAAATAGACACGATTATTCCGCTCTCTTGGGGATTATATCGCTCAATGGCTTGTTCGCTTGTGTTGTACTTTTGTTTAGTTTACAAATGTCAAAACAGATTTTACATTGGCCGCCAGTTGCAAAAATAAAAGCATCTTCCAATAGGATGATTTCTTTTGGCCCACCTTGTATTATAACTAAACACTTTATGCGTTAGAGGCTTCCAATTAAAGATATTGTAGATTTGATAAGCAGTACACAACATTCCTGGTATTGTAACAGATATTACAGAGCGTATCCATTTTTTTGTTTTGTCCTACGATATGAGCATTTTCAGAAGGGGAAACACAACGTTTATTGACATTTAGAGTAAAAAGTAGTAAAGATAATTAAAATAAAATAGTTTTTTATGATTTTGTTAATTGGGTGATTTAAAAAAAATTTTATGTTTTAAAGTTTTTGCATTAATTATCTTGGTTTTTAAAACATAGAGCTTAAGACAATTTTTATTTTCTTTATCAGGCTCAAGTTCAATACTATACTAAATTCTCACTTATTTTCAAATGAAGAAATTATTATTTTTACTTTTTACTACTTTATTAGCGTTAGTTAAGAAAGGAAAATTTTTATTGAAAAAACAAGATTTTTACCGATACTAGCCGAGTAGAATGCATTTTCGAAAAACAGCTACGATTTTCATCATCAGTACTCTTTGTTCGGTTGTTAGTTATTAATTTGGTTGTAAAACATCAGCCATTTAACCCACTGATCCATGTGGCGAGGTGAGTCGGCACGAAGTTTTTTCCACTTAAACCAACTAAACCAAAGCTTTTTCTTTTTTCCATTTCTTATTACTAACGCCATCTCTATCTAAGTTGTAACACTAAGTTAGAGCGTAGCGTAGCCTTAGCCATCTATCAGATGGTATTTAGAAGGCTACCATATTTTTTATATGTACAATTTTTTGAAATTGTTATATATATATCACCGTGCCATGTGTGCTTTATATGTTTTCGTTTCATTTATTAGTTGAACTATTTGTTTTAAGACAATTTTTATTTTCTTTATCAGGCTCAAGTTCAATACTATACTAAATTCTCATTTATTTTCAAATGAAGAAATTAATATTTTTACTTTTTACTACTTTATTAGCGTTAGTTAAGAAAGGAAAATTTTTATTGAAAAACTAACGCTAATAAAGTAGTAAAAAGTAAAAATATTAATTTTTTCATTTGAAAATAAATGAGAATTTAGTATAGTATTGAACTTGAGCCTGATAAAGAAAATAAAAATTGTCTTAAAACAAATAGTTCAACTAATAAATGAAACGAAAACACATAGAGCTTAATTTAAAACGTGACATTTAGTACGTGACACATATAAAAGTTATTTTCACGGCCCATCACTCAGTGGTTTCACTGATAAGGGAATTCATTTACTATAATTAATATGTAATAGAAGTTTTTACTGATGTTGCAAGCGTCTAGAGAGTGTCCCGAGATTTATAGGACTCTCAACCAAGCAGCCCCGCAGCAACAGTGAATGTAATACTGGACTTGAAACCAATTAATCTGGTTGCAGAGGGTATTTGCAAGATTTTTAGGAATACAAAATTAGCAGTGACTACATGTTCCCGAAACTGCGCTTCATAGCCAAGCCAAGTGTAACTGTGGAGGAGTGCTGGCAATTGTGATTAGCGTGAGATAAAAGGGTGAGTGGCAGCTTTGGCTTTCTGTCGAAGTCTGGGAAACAGTGGCTCCGACGATCGCAGTAGATACGTAGGCAGGTAGGGCCAGTGATGTATACTCCACTCGTAGACAATAAAGCTGTCCATTGTGTTGCCCTGGAAAAAATAGAAAAGTAAAAAATAAGATTAGTTTAGAAAGGAAATACTATTTAAGAGTTAGAAAATAATAAGAAAAGGTAAAGTGAAGAATGATAAATGGTTCAAGAATGAAAAGTGATAGGTACCGCTCGTTAGCTATTAAGGCGTTAGGACGATGGCAGTACCTTTTTAATACAAAAACGGCAAAACGACTTCCCTGTCCTCGATGATTATGTTTACTAAAAGTCAGGTGGCAATAAAGGCTTTTGAAGGAATCCGTTTGTGAACTGTTTGCCCTGAGAGAGGTTCATATTTACTGAGTTTGGAACTTCGCTGAAAGCAAGGGGAATAAGATGGCTTATGAAAAGGCCAGGCATGGGGTTTATTTGTCAAAAAAAAGTAACAAAAAGATCAGGTTTTTACAGGTTTTGTGGTGAACCACAGCATAAGCTGATTGTTGAGCTCTTTCCGTTTTTGGGCTATCGTGAGCGACCTGAGGGTCACTCAGGTGCTTGAAGCCAAATTGTCTACACGGTGAAACGAGATTACCGGCTGTTTTCAAAAAAGTTTATATTTTTTGATCGTATTTAATTGGAAGCCAAATACACAGTCTTTCGTATTTTCTTTTTAATCTTTAGCAATACTAGGATTTTTTTTCTGAATCGAAATCCAGGTCTCCCGAATGTTCCTTACATTTGCGTTTATCATTCGTGTCCTTAATACTTCGTTTTTGTTTCTACGCCACATTTCGAGAAAAGTGTTGGTTGTTTTTATTGGAATTTTTTTGAATCTTTTTTTTTTTTTTTTAATTTTTTCAAAAACCCCAAAATAAATAAAGATCCAAAACAACGTTCAACATTTTTAAAAATTTTTTATTCAAAAAAATTTTTTTCTAAAATACATGTGTAAATTAACTTAAATGTAAACTTTTTTTCCGCGGCTGATTTTTGTGTTTTTTTTTCTTTTAAACATTGTTATTTTGACACGTGCTTTAAACAACAACACTAAAAACCATGCCAGTAGCAACATAAACTAATATGGCGTCATATATTGTTTAAATACAACCATAGAATTTGACAAATGTAAAAAACAACAAAATTGAAAAAAAGCTATTTAAGCAACATTATTGAAAACAATGCGTTTTGTTTGCTTGAGCCCTGACCTCTTGATTTTGCTCTTTACGCTTTTTCCATTTGACATGTTATGTCGTATTGTTTACATTTTAGTGACAGCGTTTGTGTGCTTGACTATGTTAACTGAAGTGTATATTTTACACGCACATGTGTACAAAGGCGTGTAATTCATTTACACCTTTTGTTTGTCAACCTTATTGTTGACATACTTTCGTACTAATATTTTGATTCATTTATAACTCTTGATTTTAGAAAGACAGCTGGACGGACAGGTAGGCACTCACACATTGACTTAAAATGGTAATTGTTGTCATAAATGTTTGTAAATATGTAGTGTAGTGCATGCTTGAGCTTATTACCGGCTATTTAACATAAATTTATGTTGACAGTTGTAAAACTTACGCAGCAAAAACTTGGAAGTGATTAGTCATTACAAAACAACTTACTTTTCAACTACTGTTGCATATCATTTGCATTACTAAGCAGTTGTTAGATAATGTGTTTTTTCTTATCTTAAGTTTAAGCAGATAGTTTAAATTTGCGAATTTTTAAATTATTTTAATTTAATATTTTAAACTAGTTTTAACTAAAACATCAAAGAAAAAAGCTTAAAAAGTAACAGGTATTGAGGTATTGAGGCCCTTAAAAGTAAAAAGTTATTTTAATGTTATTAAAGTAATAGCTTATTAAGGTCCCTCTTTGTAAGCAAGTGTAGTAAGTAGTTATTTAACGTTTTCTTGGTAAGCTAGCATGGTAACTACTTGCCTCCGATGTCATCGTTATGTTAAAATAATGAGTTAAAATGCTAATGAGTAAGCAGTGTCGATGCTGTATTTTAGCATTATAACTCATTACAAAGCAATGAAAGTTTTTGCAGGGTAGTTCAACAGATTTTCTTTTCCAAATCCATAAAATTTTTTTAAAAACAACTAAATAATATTTTCAATAAAAACATTAACTCTCTTCCCCAATAAATCATTATTTATCTTTTTTATTTTAATTTTTCCCAAAAATAGTATTTGAAATGTACAGAAACATTTATTGCCTAATTTATGTCATATTTTGAATAATTTATTTCAAAATAATTTTCGTTTAAATATAGTTTCATTTTCAAAGTCTTTATAGCTTAAACAAAACTAAAAACACTTAATAATGTTTCAAATACATTTCTTTAAATTATGCATTATGAAAAAATGAAAAATGCATAAATCTTCTAAAATTGTTGCCGTGTTACTGCAGACGTACTGTGGGTGTAAACGATTACAGGCGCTCGCTCGTAAGTGAACCACGTCTGGCTGTCATGTAACCTGCATATGTAGAGATTTTGTTTTTTAATTTTTTGGTTTATTTAATTGTGGGCGTTTGGTTATTAAAAAAAAATAATGAATTTATTTTTTAAATCTTAATTTTGATTCTAAATATTTTCACGTTCAATTTTCTTGTGCGTGCCTTTAAACTTATTCAGAATTTTTTTTTTTGTTTGAGAAAATCATTTTTAAACGTTTAAGAGTGTAGGAAAACGTTTATTTTGTGTAACATGTGCTCATTTTGTAATTTAATAAATATTTAAAAGAAAAAAAAAATATATTATGAAATTGAACTTACACCAGGCAGCGGGAAGCAATACTTTAGAATCTCAACGAAGGAGAAAAAAGGTGGACAGGTGTTTGTTTTAAAAAAAGTGGAAAATTTCTTATTAAGAGTAAATAATCTAAAAACACTTCTTTAATTAACTGAAGCAAAAGAAAAAGCTAATCACTAATTGCTTAAAGTGCTCGCACGCGTATTGAAACATTAATCAAACTGTTTTATATTTCAAAAAACACTATGGGCCGTATGCAATAAAATTTTTTAAATTTAAGTGAAATTTTGATACAAATTCAGTATTTGAGTTTTACTTTAAAATCACTTTTAATACAAAATCAGTATTTAAGTTTTACTCTAAGTTATTTTTTTTTAAGCGGTCCTATGTGTTTACACATAATTTGTAAAAAGTATTAAGAAGATTTTTCAAAAAGTTTAAAATTAAATAATTTTTGAACTATTATGAAGACATAATCAAAACTTGAAACATCCCAAGAGGAGAAGTTAAGCTTTCAGACTATCATTTTTTGGATTTATCCTTCAAATTTGAAAGCAGATACAGTAAGCTCTAGTTAACTATTTCAATTATAATTTTTTAAATAAAATTGCCACGCGCTGTCAGGATATAACATTGAAGTTTCATATCATGCCGCAGATTTTGAACGTTTTTCAGCCAATGCTAGCTTTAAGTAAATCATATAAATTTTGTAGAAGTTCCTCTCTCGGATTTTAGCAGCAATAGCTTTCGGACTTTAGTGTCGATTCAGCTGATTGGCCATGCTTGGGGTTATCGTGGCTATACAGAAGCGTAACTAGCACGATAGTAGCCTACGCTATGGTGGTATGGTGGACATAAATGGACTGAAAGTTTAAAATTGCAATCCTGAAAAAGGTCCAACGTACATGTTGCCAGAATAAAAGGGGCATTTAGTACTACTCCGACGAAGACTTTGAATACGATTTTAAGTATCTGGCCTAGTGAAACCCGCATATGCTACAAGGCGGCCCTTGTGCCAAACGCCTTTAGGCGACAAGATAATAGATTGATGGCGGTTTTGAGTCTAAGCATCAACGCATTCTAGAGACACTGGAGGATTATACGGACACAGTGGAGTTGTCCGATCGGAAACCTATAGTAAAAATAAAGGCTTGAGTTGGGTGAAACAGCTCTTTTAACTGACCGCTTCTGTTAGTTCAGCTCATCTTAATGAACTAGGTCGCTCTTTTAGTTCAGTAGTTCTTAGTGAACTAGATCGCTCAGTAGTTCAGACTTGATAGGTCAAAACTAATTTTTTATTGCAACTCTCTCTGAGCAAAACCATGTTATATTCCAAGTATTTAAACGGTTAAACGTGCAAAATATGTGAATTTAGGTAACAAAACAAAAAAAAATATTTAGAAAAAATTCAACTATTATAGGGCTCAGTAACGAGGGTAAACGAAACAAAAAAATTCAAATAAGCATGACCAAAAATACACAAAAAATCAAAATGAACAATAAACTGCGACACTACGGAGCTAAAAGCGCTCAGTGAACTAACCCGCTCAAATAGTTCAGTTTACTGAATAGTACAATTGAACTAGTTCCCTCATGAACTACACAACGCTACTAAAGAGTAACTGCAGTGGGCTAATACCAGATCGGCAGTCACTTGTCTCGTTTTTGTATTGTATGTGAGAATTTCTTTATTTTATAGTCCCCTAGAAAACACAGAATGAATCAAAGAAAAAATTATTTTAATGTTAAATGGCAACTTGCATTATATAAAAATTGTATTATTCACCCTGTTAATAACTGGAACATTATTGCAATTTTATAATATTTCTCGATGCCAAAACTTCTCGCAAGTTATAAAAACCTGGTTGAACAGTACAGTGAGGCAGATGCCTGAAGGGACGTGTTGCTTATAGATGATGGAGAGAAAACTGGACTGAGCATTTTTGTTAACAGCCCGGGGACCGAGATTTACTTTCAACTCCCTGACCACAAAACTGTCCTACTGTCCGGACTTTTAGGTACATTCTGCTGCTGGCAAACGTTTTTAAATAGTTACTTTAGTAGACGTCAATAATTTTGAAAGCTCTTGTTGTATTTGGCATTTTTCCAGGAATATTTTTGATTAATTTTCATATATTCAATAGTAATAAGTCCATAAATCGTCACTGGTCCTTAAAAATTTAATCTGAACGGACAGCCTTACTAATCTGGCTAATTGGACTTTTCTATGAATTCCAAAATTTCCAAAATATTGCAAATAAGTAGTTTGTAGACTCACATATATGTTATAGAAAATACGTTCCAAAGCCAGTGTACTACTGGCTTATGACCACTAAGCCTGTGGTTTTGTTATAATTCCTAACGAGAGGCAAAAAGAGGTAAAATAATTAGAAAAATCCAGAAGTTTTTAAGTAGGTTTTTTTTCGTACTCTGTTCGAGTTATTTTCTAACCGAAATTTTCAAATCGACAAATTACCTGAAAGTTGTTTTATAAATTGAGCGATTATTAATCGAGTGGTTACTTTACTAATTACTTTAGAATAACAACTCTTGTATGGCGTAGGTAAATTTTCACATATTTAAAAACTCTTTCTCTGTTTACCATATTATGTAATTAACAAAAATGCCTTAAAAAATAAATTGTAATTAAATTTTTCAAGTATTTTTCGCTCCGTTTGCTTAATTTAACACATTGCAATGACTCATTATTAACAACTTAAGTTCCAAATAAAAATTGCTGCACTCAAATCTCAAGTGCTTGTGTGTGGGTTATTTTACATATGTATGTGTTATACAGAATTTAAATTAACAATACAAAAGTTCAAAAAACTTTTCAGATGATGGGTGTCAAAAAAATAAGCGCAATTAAGATTAAAAAACAAAAAAAGGAAATTCCAAAAATTGTAAATTTGTTTTAAAATTCTTAAATAAAACTGGCACAAATGCAAGTGAATACATATTTATATATGAAAAATTTACAAAGTTTTTTTTTTATTATTTTGCAAGTTTTATTAAAAAAAAGGTTTTTTCTATCTTTTTTTCTAGTTATTTAAAACCAATCATCAACTTTAATTAAGGAATTAATTTTATCCAACGTTCAAGGTGAGTCTGTTTTTATATTTATTAAATTTATAAAATAAAAAAAGAACATCTCCTTAAGCTATTAAATGATTAATGTTGTTAAAACATGGTAAAATAATTAAGCTGTAAACTGTTAAAACATATAAAAACTTTTGTTCTCTTTTCTATCAAAGTTGTGGTAAACTACAGCTGCTTAATTTAGCAGCATCACATAAATAAACGATATAATGGCAACACTGATTTATTATGTTTTTTTATGAACTGGGTGGATGGCAGTTGTCAGTTTTAAAACCTGGATTTAAAAGTATTAGGGTGAGTGGTAGTGCGATCGAAGTCAAAAATGTTTTTGGAGGGGAGAAAGATTACTTGCTTGTGTGAAGCAGTAAAAAAGCAGCTCCAATAACTTATGAGTGAAAGGCAAATAATGACGCAGTAAGCTAAAGATAAAATGGGTAGACAGAATCGTCGTTGCCTAATTGTAGTAAATATACAATGATAACAGTGCGCACCTTACATTGCAACAATTAGTACTGAGTTAATTCCCATCCCACTTTTTAGGATTGTTTTTCGTTTTTAAATAAAAAAACATTTTATACCCTTTATACATACTAGTGATAAGGGTATACATAGGTTTGTCATTGCGCTTGTAATTCCTTTAATATATTTTGAACCTTATAGATAGAAAAGTTGATATATCGATGTCTGTCTGTCCGTTAATCTGTTGAAATCAAGTTTCCAGAGCCGCTTGATATTTTTCGGACATGCCTGTAGTATTAAAACATCAGGTATACTTGCGAAAATTTTGCTATTGAAATTCAGAAAAATTCCCTTATAACTGACAGAGACATAAGCCAGCAACCACGACTACCTCTGATAATTTCTCTTAAATTTTTACATAAAAACCTCTACACTTAAACCTACACGGGTGCAATGTAAGACCAACTTCCATTTATTTTTCAACCTAAATATTTTTGTGGATCTCTAGCCCCTAACAGGGTTGCCATACAAAATTTGAAAAATTATTGTAAAAACCCTTACAGCTGCCTCAGTTCCGCCCTTATAGGGATAAAATGTATCACAGACCCCCATTAGTTTTCCCTCTTAAACATAACCCTTGAACACAATTTCCCCCTATTTCATTATTTACTTTACAAAACTTACAAAAATTATGTTAAAACGCCCTTAACTTCCCCAGAGTCGTCGGCCTTAGAGATATAAAGTTTACGACCGAAACCCATCAGTTTTCCCTCCCAAACATATTCCTAGCACACACATACCCCCTATCACCATTGCCTAAGGGGACTCCAATACAAAGTTTGGGAAACCCCTTCCTCCCTACAGGTACTAGGGTGCCCATGGTTAGGTCAAATGTAGGACTGACCCTAACTCATTTTTCCTGGCAAACATTTTTCAAGAACATGCTAACCCTCTATCTCCACCACCTAAGGGGGTTGCCATACAAAATTTGAAAAAATTAGGTTTAAAAACATTGTGAAGGGTATATAAGATTCGCCACAGCCGAATATAGCTCTCTCACTCACAAGCATGTTACTGATCCAGACAGATGTGAGAGCCTGACGCCCTGACGTTAAGGAATTATGGTCTCATGGCATTTTATATGTAAACAATTAGCTACCCGCTTTTATAGGTGCTTTGCAAGCAAAAAAAAGCCGCACCCTACAGAACTTTTGTTTGTGCTATAGGACGAGGAGAGATTCATGTCCTGTCTATATGGGCTGCCAGGCTTGCAAGTTTCAGTTTCAAGGATGCGGTCGTTTATTATCATTTGTAAGAACAGATATTTTTCATAAAAATATTACTACAAGCCGATTGCAAAAAAGAAAGCATTACAAACCTCATGACGCTTTATTAAGGGTTATAAGTTCTTTAAATGAAAATGGCATTTGATGTACCTCCTTTGTGCATTCCCAAAGCATTCCGAAGAAGGCATCAAGTTTACATATAAAAAGTTTATTAAATATGTTTTCTATTTCTTTAAAAAAAAGTATATTATATTAGCTTTGGGTTTGGTAAAAAAAAGTGAAATTAAATCTGGCAGCCCCGTGTGCTTTAAGTGCTAGTAGTGGGGAATACTGCCATGCGTTAATGGTTGATTGTCGCTTACCTAATTTTCTGTAGAATTTCGAAATTTTCGTAAAATATACAAAAAATAAGCCTATAATTTAAAAATTTTACAAAATAATGAAAATATTTCTTAATTTTTATTTTTTCTACTTAAATCTGTTTTACATGGAAAATTTGGAATTATGGAAAATCTCAAATTTTAAATTTTCAAAATTTTGTTTTGTTTTATCTGTCCAATAATTTTTGTCACTAGCAGACATAAATTGATTAACTTTTATAAAAAATTAATTTTTCCTGTTTGGACCGTTTGTAAGGAATTGCCCATAACTAGAAGAGAAGCATAAATTAAATCTTTGTAATAAGAAAAATTATTGACAATTATTGACACAAGCCATACACGTAAATATATTTTATAATGATTATTAACAAGTATTTGCAAGACATTAAAATTATTGGCAATAAAAAAAATTAAAGATGTAAATAATAATAAAAGGCCATTAAATATGTACATATAAAGCTGTCCGTCTACCTGGCTTGTTAATGGTCTTTGTGTTAAATCATTCACAGGTACACGTTTAATTGAAATGGAAGAAGAAGAATTCTCGTGTTGATTTTTTTTTCCCTTAAAAGACTGCATCATCATATAAAAATATTTATTTCTTTGGTTTAAGTTTTTATAATTTTTTTGTTTTTAGAATTTTTTTTCAACATTACTAGTGGTTTATTTGTATACTTAAAAATAATATTTATTTAGTTTTTTGCAAGTTATTTTGTCTTTCTAACACTTTAGAAGGTTTTTTTTTAATTATTTTAAGCTTGACCATGACTGCCAAGCTAAAATTAAATGCTGATGAGGTTTTAGCAAAAATGACTTTGATTTTGATTTGACTTGACTCTACTTGACTTTCGTGCATGTCAATGAAATATAAAAAAAATATTTATATTTAATTTTTGTTTATCATTTAATAAAAAGAAAACTTTAATTATAAGCATTAACTTAAAGTATATTTCATAATTTTAAACTTATATTTTATATATTTTTTTTTTGTTAGCAAATCAACTTAAGTATTTATACTTTGAACTTTTAATATTTTTTATTAAATTAAACTTAAAGAGATTAACATGAATTCGCTTAATGTTTTTAAGGTTAAAACTAAAAAAAAATAAGTTTTCAAATATAGTAAACTTAAAAAAACTTTTATTAGAAAAATAAATTATTTTGGATAAATAAGTTTTGAATTTGTTATCTCTTTGACGCACTTAGGATATTAAATGTAGACTCAATCATGACGACAGAAAAATTATAAAATAAATATATTTGCTTAAGCCAAATAAGATTGCGCTTAAAGATTTTAGTTACACAATTTTATCTAAATTATATTTAAAAAAAACATATTTTTATCTTTTTTAAAACCACAGTTTTATGATGCCTAAATGGTGACTTATCTTCTTCATCATAAAGCGTTTTTTATTAAAGTAACTGCGGTGAATGCCAAAATTTCTTTTCCTGCTTTTGATAACCATTTACTCTTTTAGTAAACTAATGTTAAGTCATTTATTATAATAGTTTTCCAAACAGGCTTTTTAGGTGGAGATGAGCAAGAAAGTTACAGGGGAGGCAGATAAAAATGGAGACGGAAGATATAGGAATACATTGTTCGTGACGTCACTGATCCAATAGGCACTCTTTTTTGTCATAATCTGTTATCACTCTTGGGAAATACCTGTACTCAAATAAACCACAAAGAAATTATTGTGCGCTCAGCACTCTATATACCGAAAGTACGGCGCAGTAGAAAAGTGCTTAAAAATTTTTTGATTAACATTATTGGTAATACGTTGGTTAACCAATGTATATAATTTTTCTAAAAAAACGAACCTAATTGCTCCTAATATATTCACTACCTTTAGTTTGCAAAAAAAAATATTATGAATTGCTTTTTAAAATTTGAAGGCCTCTTAAAATCTCTTAATCAAAAATTAAAAATTAAAACAAATAAAAGATAATAAAATAATTTTCTAAATATGTAGAACAATTTGCTAATGTACCGCCTTTAAATTGCACGGTACTGTATACTTTACCTTCCTATATATACATACATATGTATGTATGTATATTGGTTTTTCAGGAATTGCTTTTCAAAATTTGAAGGCACCTTTAAATCTCTAATTAAAAATTTCAAGTAAATAAAATCTAATAAAATAATTTTCTAAATACATATGTAGAACAATTTGCTAACGTACTGCCTTTTAATTGCACGGTACTGTATACCTTTACCTTCCTATATATACAAACATATGTACATACATATCTTGCTTATTATTATTGAATAATTTTTCATGAAACCTAATACTCTTTAACATGGCCAGGGTTTTAATAACGGCACCTGATGCTACTGCAGCTCCCATCATTTAGCTACAGCTTTGTCATAAACCAGTCATCATCGTTAGTCCCTTTATTTTAAAATTTGCTTGTTTAACTTACATTTTGATTAACACTCCCCTTATTTTTTTTTGCACAATGATGTTGTTGTTGTATGTTTTAACTCCCTTTTTGTTGTGTAAATTTGTATAGATTTAAAAGTATATAGAGAGTATGTATTTGTATGTGTGTAAATTTGCATTAATAACGGTAAAAACGATATACTTTTTAATTATTATTGTGTTTTTCTCTTTGCACTAAAAAAGAAAAAATTTTACAATTAATACAAACGACAGCAATGTGTAATAAAATTGCGGTAATCAGTGTAATATGAGTACGCTTTATGTTAATTGAAGAGACGTGATGGGGGCCCTACAAACGATATACTTAAAACGACATGAAACTTGTAACAACAAGAAAATATAAAACTTTTAATATGTTGTTTTTAAAGTGGTTTAAACTAAATTGAAAAAGTCTCTTACTTTTGGAAAAAAAAAATAATTTCTAGAATCAAAACTTAAAAAGAAAACATCTTCGAATTACCACCCACTAGAAACGTCAGTTCATTTGGACATCGATATTGTCTCTTTTTAAAGTTGGTCTCTATATTTAACCAGGAACAAGGCAATTTTTTCACATACATATGTAAGCGCATTCTTGTCAGCCTGTAAAAAATTAAAGTACGAGCAGCAAATTTTTTTTAACGAAAAAATCTATTGCTGCCAGCCCAGGACATTCTAATTCAAATGAAAAGAAAACTCGATTAGTTAAGAAAGTTTGTTTTGAATGCTATTGAATGGCGTAATTTATCTCTGATACTCTATAATAAGGGTCTTATTCTCTGGTCCGTCTGCTTTTGGAAAGAGCATTGGATATTCGTGATTAACAACAGTTCGACAATGTAAGCAAATATTTGGATGTGAGGGTTTCCAAAAGGTTATGGAAATGATTGCGTTTAATTTGGTAAAGTTAAGGATCAATGCTTGTGCTTCCAACCAACTGCTTTTTACAAGTAAATGCAAAATACAACAAATCCTTAGTCGGCTTAAAGGAGTGACTATAGCCAGGGCTATAAGGCCAGAGTGGAGCTTCGCAAACACTATAAAGCTTAAGGACATGGCGAATTTGTGTCTAAGCAGCATTGTTTGGGTTATAACGGGACACTGTAGGGCTAGGACTTGGGCGAGCAGAAAGAATCGCAATACTCCGGACTCTTCTGGAATGTGTGAGGATGAAGAGGAACTGGAAACAATAACGAATTTTGTTTTTTATAATCCCGACTAAACCCTAAAGTCAAGTTGCTGATGTAAAAATTCTGCGAAGAACTAGGCGATGTTTTAAGGTGTAAGCTGGAAAATATCATAGGAGTCAGGTGGGTAAGTGACGAACAATAGAAAGGGAAGCTTCGCACGGGCATCTGAGTGTACTTTTTTCGGCCTTTTATTACATCTTTCTTCTTGTTAGCTTTACTTCTTCTTCTTAGCTTTACTTCTTCTTCTTAGCTTCATTGGATATCTCATTTGAACACATAATGGGCCCACAAGGCCTACAAGTTCTTGTTATTGTCACCTTACCTCATCATCACTGCTTCAAATTGCCCTATTTTCGCAGTCTAAGGCCACTTTTTCTACTCGGCCATCCTTGCAACAAAAAGCTTTGGGTCCCTAATTGCATGCTGTTTTTTAGCTTCAAACGCCATCTTTGCTCGATCACTTGTTATCATTTCGTAGAATCAAGGCACTCATAAACATCGTTTGTGCGATAATGCAATAGTCTGCCAAGCGAAAGTAGATCGCGGGTCTTTAAAAAAAAATAAAAAAATCACTCCTGTTTGCTGTAACTTAAGAACATGATGTTAACCATTGCTTAAGATTACACAAGCATAGGATTGGGATGAATAATAGATTCACCATGGAATTAGGGGAACAGCAATGTGGGGGTTTGCACGGGTACTTGAACATTTCGCTTTCTCGGTCTTAGGCTATTTCTGTCCTTCTTGTTAGTCTTACTTCCTCTTTTATTCTTTATTGGATGTTTTCTTTTTGCTTAGGGGTTGCAAAATGGACTGAGGAGATGTTTAAGGGCTGTTCTCGGGCCGACCTAACTTACTCGAGGTGTAGGGCTGCACTACTTTGGTAGACATGTGCAAAACTGGCAGTAGCGAAGCAAATTTCAAGAGTAAATAAGAGCATCTATAAGCTTCCAGAAAGGAAATGTTTAGTCAGACAAGAAACACGAAACTACAATAAAACCTAGGAGGTTGCAGAATTTTTATAATTCTTTTGCCTCGTGGCATGCCTTACGTGTCTGTGAGAAAGCAGTGTATGTCTAGACGGCATTCCAAAAACCTTTTAATGTTCTATGCCCATCATAAAGCTTAATGGAATTTCAAAGGGGAAGATGACCAAGGCAGCTGGGGTTTGCTTAAATATTAGTTCTAAGAGATTCTTCAAAGGTATATATAGATCCTTCTCCAAGGTTGACATGCGAAGGCACTCTCAAAAGTTAAAGATAGCATCTATAATTTTTAGGCTCTACAACAGGAGTAAAGACTGTTGGGGGGATTGGTGCTATAAAAGTTTGGATAAATGCCAGCGTTAGGGTCCTTAATATCTTTGCAAAGGAGTTAGCGTAGGCTCTTAGTGAAGATGGTAACAGGTCACTATCCATTGCATAAGAGAGGGTAACTAGTCATGACTGCAGGGTGTGGAGGTAGAGGATAAAGAGACCATCGACCTTATTCTATGTTGCGGTCCAGAGCATGCAGACTCCAGGGTAAAGTAATTAGGTTCTAATAATTTTCATGACCTAGAAAAGCTTTCTAGATTTGGTAAAACAAGATTATTGATATTCTTGTGTAAACAGAGTGTGAAACCCTCTTGAGTTGATAACCTCTAAGCGGTTGTATATACCGGTTCACCATTCCTGCTGGTCTGGTAACACTTTAGGCCTAAAGATCTTTTGTAAAAAAAGATAACCGGGGCAACTAAAATTTCTGTAAAAATGGAATTAAAAAATCTATTTAAAGACAGCAGGTTTTTCTGCAAGTTTTAAAATAATTGTTTTATTAAGAAGGGCATTTTACAAAACTTGCTCACCAAAATATTTAAAATATTGATTTAGTAACTGAAATATTATAAACATACGTGTTGGTGTCATCACTTGCTTAACCATTTCTATATGTCTCTCACAGTAGTTTTAATAGCATTTAAAAGCTTTAAATTACTTTGTTCACATGCATTCAGAAAAAAAAGAAAATTATCAAGCAGTCAAGTAATCATCACAATGATGTGATATATGACGCTGGCAATAATGATGATTATATGACAAAAACAATTGTTGGCGGATGGGTAGAAAAAAGAAAAATCTACACCAAGCTGATATACAATATAACATCATACATTCATACATACATACATACATACATACATATGAATGTACATATGTATGTACGTATATGATTTTGTTTTATATTCTTGTGAACTACAGAATAATTGAAAACTTTTTTCGCTCATTTTCTTTAGATAATTTTGTAAACAATTTTTGTTTTAGTTTTATTTAGCATTTTGACTCGATTATAAAAACAATTTACTTTCTGAAAGTTAAAAATTATGATTAATATTTCTTTCTTATATGCAATTCTGAGAAAAAATTATTAAAAATATTAAATCGAGTGTTAAAAACATGTTGTACATAAACAAGTTAGCGCGCTATATTAAGCTGTGCCGAATCTTAGATACCCTTCATATTGGTCTTTCAAAACCCCGAACTTTTTTTTCTTATTTTGAACCACTTTTTATTTATGAAATATTCTAAATTTTTAAATAAAGGTCGGTGTCATATTTTAATTCTCTGCGAAAGTTTAAGGGGTTTTTATTCTATTTTTTCAAAATTTGTATGGCAACCCCCTGAGTGGGTGGAGATAGGGTAAGTACGTTGTTTGCAAGAAAAAATGTGTTAGAGTCACTCCTAATCTGCGGGCAGGAATATGTTTGAAAGGGGCAACAAATGCGGGTCGGTCGTGCACTCTTTTTTCTAAGGCCGACTCTGGGGAAGATATGGGCGTTTTCACAACTTTTTTTGTAAATTATATATGTTAACCCCCTTAGGTGATGGTGATAAGGGGTAAGTATGTTCTCCAAATATGTTTGGAAGGGAAAACTAATGGGGGTCTGTAATACATTTTATTCCTCTAGGGGCGACTCCGTGAAAGTTGTAGGGGTTTTAACCCTATTTTTTAAAATTTTGTATGGCAACCATGTTAGGAGCTGGAGATAAATTTTGTATGGTAACCCCTAAGGTGATGGTGATAAGGAGTATGTTCTCCAAATATGTTTGGAAGGGGAAACTAATAGGGGTCTGTAATACATTTTATTCTGCTGAAGGAAGCAGTAGAAGTTTTTACACTGTTTTTTCAAATTTTGTATGGCAACCCCCTTAGGCCGCGGTGATAGGGGGTAAGTATGTTCTAGGAAAATGTTTGCAAGGAAAACACGGGCACCCTAGAAACTATAATGTGGGTCGGTCGTAATCTCTTTTTTCTAGGGCCGACTCTGGGGAAGATAGGGGCGTTTTTACAACTTTTTTGTAAATTTTGTATGTTAACCCTCTTAGGTGATGGTGATAAGGGGTAAGTATGTTCTAGAAATATGTTTGAGAAGGAAAACTAATAGGCGTCTGTGATACATTTTATTTCCCTAGGGGCGACTTCGGTGAAGCTGTAAGGGTTTTCCCCCTATTTTTTTTAAATTTTATATGGCAACCATGTTAGGGTAAGTATGTTTAAAAAAATTGTTTGGGAGGAAAAATTAATTCGGACCGGACGTACATTTTACCATTGTAGGAGCACCCTGAAAGCCGTGGAAGCGATTTAAATAAAATTTGAAAAAATTTAGACCTTGTATGGCAACCCAGTTAGGGGGCGGACATAGGGTGTAAGTATACATATTTCACAAAAATGTTTATGGAAAAAATTAATGGAAGTCGGTCTTACATTGCAAATGTGCAACTCCAGGCCAGTTCTAGAGATTTTTATGCACAAAATTTTAGAGAATTAAACAGAGGATGTCCTGGTTTTCTGCTTATATCTCGGCCAGTTATCGGGCGATTTTGCTGGATTTTACGGGCGATTTGCCTGCAGATATTTCTGATAATTTATTATCACTTACGAAGGGCTTCAAAAAGTGGATTTCAACCATAGCACGGAAAGACGGGCAGACGGACATTGCTAAATCGGCTTTCCTATCTATAAGGACCAAGAAAATATATAATTGTGGGGTCGCTGATAGACATCTAGGAAATAACAAACGGAATGATAAACTTATATACACCCTTATTACTTATGTGAAGGGTATAAAAATTTAAAGTTGTAAAAGATTTTAGTTGTTTTATTTAGTTTAAGAAAAAAAAAACATGACAACAGATGTTTAAAAAACTGATTTTTAAAAATAAAGAAATATATGTCTAAAAACAAAATGTGGACTAAAACTAACCCTCAGTATTGATGCCACCAAAGAAATTTATATTTAAAAATAACAACAAAAATCCTAAATGACTAATAAATCTTACTTTCATCAATTGATTTTTTTAAACTTTCTCTGATTAAAATGCAAAATAATTTTGCATATTAAATTTTGTTTTGTTTTCAGCTGCAAAAATTCTTCAGAAAAATCTTAAATCACTTTTAAGAATGCGACAGTTGACCTGTTTAAAATAAAAAAGCTTTAAAAATTAAATTCTTTGGTTTAAAAAAACAAACTTGTGTAAAAATTATACATGGCTAAAGATAAAAAATAATAAAATATTTGAGTTATAAAATTTGTTTGAAATGTGTTTTTGTGGTTTTCATCATTAATTGATTAAGAAGAAAAAAATGCTAATTTTAAGAATTTTTTTATTATGAAAATATGTTGGTTGCCCCGCCCCGTCTTCTTATCGGTTACTTTTTTGACCACAACCAACTAAGACCAAAAAAAAGTTCATGCAAAATATGATAAGCGCCAAAAACATTCAAATACAAATAACCAAAAAAAAATATACTAAAATATCGTAAAGTTTAATAAAGCCTATTTTATATTATTATTAAAGCAGTTTTATCGTTTTCCTGTTTTTTATTCTAAGCAAGACATATTGCTCTTTTAAGCAGCGTTTGAAATGCTGGCTGTAATAGCGAAAGGCAAAAAATACGGTGAGACCCTATGTCTTCTACAAATTTTGTTAGCAATTATTAAGGTGTGACTAAGCTTCTAAAAATTTTTATAGCACATAAAACCGCATCGATAAAAAATTAAAAAAAATATTTTTAAATGTTGGCTCTTGCTTTTGCTGCTAATTTACGAAAACTTTTAATGCAGCTTATTATATTAATACGTAGCAAAAGAAATAGCAATTTTAACGAAGTGTTTTTTAAATCCTAATTTTTAAACAAATTTGGTTTATTTCTAGGATTTGTTGTAGGTTAAGTTTCTCTATATGCATTACATTGATTCCTACACCAAATCATCAGTAGACTTCAACCAAATTCTTAAAAAACTCATGAATATCTTCTGCCGTTATATAATAAACTCAATAAACTTATTGAGAATTACTATAAACAAACCAAAACGTTAAAGAGTTTCTTTAAGAACCCAACAAACTATTATTCGCAATGAGCTGTTTAGAATAACCTTTGGAAATTGTTAAAATTTTGTTTAATTTTTATTGGCTTTTATTTGTTTAGCATAGTAAATTCAAACACTATTATAGAGCTGTCTGTTTCGTCAAATATTTGTGTGTTGCGAACTAACCTTAACTAAAAAACAAATAAGGGCTTTAAAGATCGTGACAAATGTAAGAACTTGTTGCAAACAATTTATTTGGATATAAATTTTTTGATCTAATAATCTTTAGAAAGTTTTTTAAGTAAATTTTTTTAAAACCTACACATCTGCCCATCCCTCTCGCCTAGGCTACAGTTAAAAGTCCAAGTTGTAGTTTTTAGGATCATAAGACAAATTTTGAGGGTCTTTTTTCGGCAAAAGAATACAAAATTTAAAAAATGCTGATCGGTTCATTAGTTTGATGACCCAAAATTCAAACACGCTCTAGGAATATCTCTCAGGGGCTATAAGTGATCGAAATCTACTCTACAGCATATATTTTTATAACATTTTTTATATAAAGCTACCGCTAGTTCCCATATAATTTTACTTTGTATGGGAGCCCCTTTGGGCGATAGAGATAGGGGTAAATATATTCTAGAAATATATTTGGGAGGGGACACTAATGGGTGTCAATCAAACACTTTATTTTTCATAGGCCGACTCCAAGGGAATTTATGGGCGTTTTCCTATAATTTTTCTAAATTTTGTATGGCAACCCCCTTAAAAGATGTAGATAGGGGGAAGTATGTTCTACCAATATGTTTTGGGCGGGAAAACTAATGGGAGTTTTTGATACATTTTATTTCCTTAAGGGCGAGGAAGTTATAGCGGTTTTTACCTAATTTCTTCAAATTGTATATGGCAACCCTGTTAGGGGCTGGAGATAAAGAGTAAGTATGTTTCACAAAAATATTTGGGAGGAAAAATTAAGTGGGCCTGTCTTATATTTTAGGAGCACCCTGGAAGCTGTAGCAGCGATTAGAAAAAATAAAACTCTGTATGGCAACCCTGTTAGGGGCTGGAAAAGGGGGTAAGCATTTTTCACAAAAATGTTCTTGAGGAAAAATTAATTGGAGTCGGTCTTACTTTGAATCCGTGTAGCGGCACCTCCGGGGCAGTTGTTGAGGTTTTTATGTACAAATCTTAGAGAAATAAACAGAGGTAGTCGTGGTTGCTGACTTATATTTATGTTAGATATCAGGCAGTTTGCTGAACTTCAAAAGAAAAATACTCGCAAGTATACCAAATGGTTTGATACCACAAACAGGTCCGAGAAACAACAAGGAGCAGATGAACAGACGGGCATCGCTAAATCAACTTCCCCATCTATAAGGATCAAGAACCTATACCTTATGGGGTCGCAAATGGATAAAAGAATTACAAATGGAATGACAAACTTATATAGACCCTTACCACTGGCGTAAAGGGTATAAAAATTCTAACAAAGTTCAATATTATTTTGTCGTTTTCTACCCATGATAGTCGGTGAAAGTTTTTTTTTAAAATGAACTCCCAACTGAAAATTGGTATTTTTGTGTAGTCCTTGTTTTTAATATCTGTTCAAATGAACTAAGAAACACTTATTTTACTACGATTTAACTGTTTCTTAATTAAAAAAAAACGTTACGGAGTACTTCTTACAGTCAGTTACTGCAATAATTTTTTGGGCGTAGGAGCTACCTGCCATTTGAAAGAAGTCCTTGGCATACTTCAGCATCTCCGAAGGGTCACAATTAAATAGTGTTAAAAAAATAGTCAACAATGTAGTAACCAAAATCGTGTTATGACAAGTAATGGGACATGGGCAAGCAAGTATTCCACTGTCTCCATTTCGTCTGCGATCTCTCCAAAAAGATAAATATCCCGATTGAGAATTAATTAGGCTTAATTCTCGAAACATTCATAATAAGCCTTAAGTGCAATTGCATCTTCTTTGTTGTTTCTCCGTATTTAATTATTTTTTTAAATCAAAACTACATTTTCCTAGGCCAAGTTAGGCTCTTGCATTTGGTTTGCCAAAGTTATTACTAAAATAAAACCAAAACGGTAGCCCAAGTAGGTACTGGTTGGGCGAATTTAAATTAAATGAGTTTAATATAAAATTCATTTTATATTTTTACTTGTTCGATTTTTTTTATCTACCCCAGGGTCAGTCAGAGTCTGTGCCAGGATATTTAATTTTAGCAGTTGGGGCACACTTATCTCTAATGCATTCAAATAATTAGCAAAAAAAAAAATTAAAACAAATATATTTTGGATTTATATTAACCTTTTAAATGTATATAAGTTTATATGTTTGTATATTCTAAGCACTCCTATATACATATGTATGTATGTAAATACAATAAAATCCGGCCAACGGATGCCAATAAACAATTGTTGAAATTTAAGTATTATTATTCTCAAACTCATCAAAGCACATAATAATACATTGTAACAAATAAATTGTATATTTAAAACCTAAAATTTTGTTAAACCTTTTTGTTAAAATAAATAAATAAAAATTAAATACGATATTTTTTAATGAATTTGTTGAATTTTATTGAATGCTATCGTTGATGGCGTTACGCCTTACTGCAGATGAGACGAACGACGAATGACAATTATGATGATGATTCTGATTTTGATGATGACATTAAAACATGCAATGAACGATTGTTTTTATTTAACAAAAAATAACATTATTGGAGTTGTAGTGTTTTTTTATTTACATTTTTATTATAATTGAAAAGTATCATTGAGTTTACTTTTTTTTGTATACAAAACAATAAATAAATAAATAAATGTTTTTGCTGTATTGCAAAAATATAAAAATTTTATTAAGGTTTTTTTATTTATTTGAACAATATTGTTGTAGTGAGAGTGTTTTTATTTAAAGCCTGAAAACAGTGGGATAAGTTGGGCGATATTTAAGACTTATTTACCCTAAACTAAAATTCTTTTTTAACTTCCTCAACCAAGCTTTTAAAAAACTTAATATCACTTATCACTTAACACCCAATTACCTACTTAGACCCCCTTTTCTTTGTCCCACTGTTTAATTGTCTTTGCTCGTTTTTAACTTTAAGTTTATAGCGTGACAATATCTCTGTATAGTTGTATGAAATAAAAGCTTCATAAAAAATTAAATAAAATAAAAATGCACTTAGTTTGAATGCATTTCAATTGACGTGAAATTTTTATTGGTCTCCTATACAAAAAGATTGCGTTTTTTGTTTTAAATTTATCTTGAAATTTAGGTCAACTATAATGATAAATTCATTAAAATTATATATATTGCATTAATAAAAAATTTATAATTACAGCTTGTTTAGATGCTTAAAAAGAGGTGTATATCTGGTATAACATCAGAAGTAAAACATTGGATTCTAGCCTGTTTACAAAACTGGGCTGTGTTAGAGAATATGCTCCATCGGCTCCAGGTTCTCTTTGCCTGCCATGCACCCACTGCTTTTTGCAACTCCCATCCGATGAAAGTGCGCTAGCCAGTGACGTAGGGAGGTCATTCCGAGGGAAGGGGGCATTGCCACCAGAATCTATTTTGCCCCCCCCCCCCCTCAAGTTGAAAAAATGTTATAGAAACAATTTTTTGGTTTATGCACTTCATAAATTAGAGTTTTTTAGACCCCCCCTGGAAAAAAATTTTAGCTACGCCAATGGCTCTAACTATGAATTTTCCCAGTTTTGTTTCCAGTTTTGTCTTAAGCCTTCGGGTCACTCGTCAACTGTTTCATTGTAAACTTAGTGCACTGTGTGCGATTTCAGCCTCCTCTTTCCGCTCGTCCTAAGCACGCAAAATACAGAGGCTAACTGCCTGTATTTCGCTATGTTGCTCGATTTTTTTATCCGCTTTCGCAAAAGCCCTTATTTCCAGGCAACCGTATAATGCGTGCTTGGCCATGTTCTGAGTAATCATTGAATATCCTCTTACATTGCGTCACTTTCTTATAGTACCCAATACACAGAAAGAAAACTCGCTTTCTAAAATCAAGAATTTTATTCTTGAATTTATCCAAAATCTTTTTAAGTACGATCCTCACTTACATTTTCTTAAATCAAGCCTATTCGGATTGCTTCAACAAATCAAGCAGAAAAAAGCTTGTTGTTTTAATATATTATTTTACATTTGAAAACAAAGTGTCTCGGTGGCCTAGAGGTAACGCGCTTGTGCTGCAACACAGAAATCTCTGGTTCGAATCTCAGCTTCGGTAAATACAAAAAATTAAATTTTTAAACTAAATTATAAATTTTAAGTATCTATAAAATAAAAATAAACTATAAAATTCTTTTTCCTTAAGTCAAAAAAATGACATTTCATTTTCAAATTAATCCCGTTTATGGCTTAAATCAATCTTTTTTCGGATTATGCTTTGCAATTCCGCAGTGTTGCCATATCTTTAATGAGAACACGCTCCTCCATTAAATAAAGGTAAAAAAATTACACTGCATTTCGGTCCAAATGGAGCAAATTCTTAGCATCCCTTACAGATATGCAGCAATTTTTGACAGATTTTCATAATTTAAGGTTTTTAATTACTTCTCTCTCTTCTCTCTATTTCTCTTTGTTTTACTCTCTTATAATTGTATTATTTTCGCTACGTTAAATAATAATAGTTGTTTTTAATTTTTATTTAATTAAGATTTGTTTTGTTTTCCAATATCTTTTATTTTAAATTTGCCTTTAATGTCTGTATAATTTAATAATTATCCATGACTTCATAGTATTTTACACATGAATGCAAAATAAATATATTGTTTCGTTTTTTGTTTGCCTTTTTATTTTTTTTTTCTTGCGACATTTTTTTGTTTTAAGTTTATTTTTAAAATCACATAAATAGTGACCGAATAACAGATAAAATTAATGAAATATTATTAGAAAAATGTTTCTGGCGCCCGCACTTTTTGTCATACTTGTGTTATAGTTATTGAAAAAATATATTAAATAAATTATCATTAATATGAAAATACTATGAGATCTCATAAATCAGTCATAATAGTTAATTGTTTAAACGATTCTGCTTAATTAAGTTTGGATATTTATGATTATTGAGCGGAAAATGTCTTTCTTAGTTAAGACATTTTTAAGTGGTCAATCAAAAGATGTTTGAGATTTAGGAAAAGGGGAGGGCTAATAATTATAGAAGAGTGTTTTGAACTAAATAAAATCTTTGGAAGGAAAGCATAAATGTGAATAAAAAAACTACCTAAATGAAGAAGACTAGTCTTTAGCTTTTAGTTGGATGGCGAATTGCAGAAAAAGTTTAAAACTTAAAAACTTTAAATATTAAAATTATTTAGACTCAATTGTCTTCTTTAAACACCTTGACCTTTTTTATTACCATTGTAGGAAAATATTTGTTTTGTTATCGAATTTTTGCCTAATCTTGTTTGTACCCACATTTTGTACTACTTTTATATGATCTTTTGTTTATAAAATACATTTAAAAATATTTTTATTTAGATGATAAGACTTGTTTTTATTAGATATTTTGTCTACAGAAATATTAATATCTTTTTTTTTTGTCTTTTTTTCTTTCTTGTAGGTAATAAAAATAAATGATGGTTAAATAAATGTAATGGTTTACAAATGACTAAAAACACCTCCAAAAAATGTCGTATAACATGGCACAATATGGTGAGAAAAATATATTTTTTTGTCATCTTTATAAATCATTATGACTAAACAAATTTGAGTAAATATTTTGGAGCAGGAGAAAAATATTTAAAGGTATCAAAGTAATGTCATTAAGTTTGTTAAGCAAGTTTTGATCAGTACAAGGTGTCTGGTGGCCTTTTTACTTTTTTAAACTTAAATAAAAAGCGTAATAATTAACACAAAGATTTATTTAAAGCATTGAACGATAGAATGGAAATTCGAATTTTATTTCTTTCTTTCTAGATGTCTTTCGTCGAGTTTAATACACTGTTCAAAACGGAGCCTTGTTTTCATTATAAACCCTCTCTTTGAGGTAGTCCCATAAAAAAATCCATGGGGGCTAGATCGGGCGACCTCTGGCTGTGTGTGCAGTCGCCCCACTCTTTTAAACCCGCTCTTTTAAAACCATGTGTATGAGGAGTACGACGGCTGTGCTCACAGGTTTGGCAAAAATAATTCCGTAATCATTTGTCGATAATTTCCACCCGTTGACATTTGTCGCCTGGCCTCCAGAATTTCGGAAAAAAAACTAGTCTACTTATCTCATGCGCGGATAAGGCACACCCAAAAGCTACCCTGGGGCAATGCAATGGTTTTTTATGTTTTAATCGAGGGTTGCGGGTTGCAGGTTTTTGGAGGCCAGTAACGGCAGTTTTTCTTGTTAACGTGGCCATTTAGTAAAAATGAGCCTCGTTGCTTCAAAAAATTAGAATTACAGTGCGAAAACGCTCCAACATCGTTTCATAAAAATGTTTGCGTTATCCAAAGTTACTTTCTTTCAGTTCTTGAACGATTTGAAATTTAAAAGGATAAAACTTCAATTTCTTTTATAAAATTTAATGAATAATCGCTTTTGGAAGTCCTAATGAGGCTGCTGTTTTCCGTATTGAAAGTCGCAGATTTCAACCAATTAAGTGTTTTTGGGAGTCTTTGAAGATAGACTGGGCCCTGGTCGTGGGACCGTTATAACTGAAGCAGTTTCGTGGAATCTCTGCACCCATTAACGAATTAAATTAACTCTTGGGTTATCACGCTTTCACCGAATACCGAACTTTTAACAAAATTGTCGACGAGCAATTAAGTAAGAATGATTATTCTTAAAAAATGTCTCCACAACGAACTCGCGATGGTCACTTGGCCACTGCGACATCGTGATTGACAAGTCCACATCATCAATAAATCCAACGGTACTACCGCCCTTACACACTGTTTATTACTCTTTAAAATAATTGTTTAAAAAAAATTGCCACCAGACACCCTGTATTAAAAATAAAAAGTTTAATTATTTTTTTACAAGCAGACTAAAAACGCAGACTTGACTGAAACATAAGTCTTAACTCACTAAATTTCCAATCTAGGCCTTTCAACTAAAATTAATTTTTACCGAAAATTTTCTTGTTTCGCATAATAGAGACAACTGCATTCCGCTAAGGATAATGTTTTTTAGGAATTTTACCCCCCCCCCCCCCCCCCCTGAATCCACGGCCGATATATGATAAACATCACAAAAGGAAAATCCTCTGAAACTTTGTACTACTTAAAGGCTTTAATATGCCGAATATATAAAAAGCATGCACAAGCATGTCTTAATCTTCTCCTTTAAAAATTAAATTTTTGTTAATTTTTTTTTAATTGTTGTTTCGATCATTTGAATTCTATATAAAGATCATGATCTCAGTTTTCTTTCTTCGTTAACATTTATCGAATCGTCCGTCAGCTTGAATAAGAGGTTTGACTTTTTGTTTAAACGACAGATTTGATGTGATGTAAAAAAGCTGTTTCAGAAAAAACACCCGCTTTCGTATTAAGTCAAGCCAAGTAAAATTTAAACAAAAGATCAACTAACGATAAAATGTGTCTAAGAAATAAAAATGCCAAAAAAAAAACCTTATTTGAAATCAACTCAAGACAAAAGAGAATTTTTAAGCCAGTTTTTGTAAATTGAGTATTTATTTTTTAATTTTTATAAACAAAAGTTTAATGACTTTATGTTGAACAACTAACAAGACAAACAACATTTTGTATATAAAAGGAAAATAGCTTTGAAATAATGAACCGAAAACATTAGTTTTTATAAATTTTTTGTTTTGGCGGTTTTTTATCTGTCATCTAATTCGTCAATGTCGTTACTAAAAATTAAATTTAAAGTTTGTTTCTCCTAAAAAATTTTTCAATATAATTTTTAAACGCCCACACTTTTTAATTTAAATGCTGTTTTGCCTTAACACTTTCATTAATACATGCAAAATTTACACTTTTAATTATTAGAGTCCACACATAGTGTTAACCACACTGAAAGAAAATTGTGTAACAAAACGGGCAATTACTCTAATGAAGCATTAACACAACTCATTTATTTGAAAAACTTATATAAATTATCGCTTTAAAGCCGATTAAATTTTTTTTAAGAATTTTTTTTACTTTTTATTTTAAAACCCCCCATAAAAAACTTATATTTTCAAAAACTTTTTCATTATTACAGTGTCAATTGTTAGCTGTCAACAAACTTTTGTTAAGACACATTGTTAACTAAACTTCTACCATTGTCATCATCACCATTCATGAGAATACTTCTTTCATTGTAGTTTTATAATAAATCAATATTTACCCAAAATAACAACAACAACAATGGCAACAACAGAATCTCAAAACTCTTAATAAAATTGTCAAAAGTTTGTCCAATATTATAAAGTTAATTTAGACCATAAATAAATAAACACAAAAATAAATAAATAAAAATATTACAAAATCAGCTTAAATATAGAAAAGTCAATATTATGGGGGAGAAAAGTTCGCACTAAATAAAATTTTAAATAAATTTTTTTCTTAGAATAAAGTGATAATAAAATTCAATTTAGACTTTCTTGCTCTTGATTTTTTTTAAATTTTACCACCTTTAGTCTTCTTGTCGTTTATTGCCTTTAATAATAAATGTCAGTCATAATTACTTGAGTATTATACCCAGCGCCACCTACATAGGGGAGGGAAGAATGTTATGGATTTGTGCTAGTGTCTGTAGCAGCCGCAAGTAAAAGTTAGGGGCTCACCTCAAACTTTTCCCATCATATGATACCAATGCCAAATTCTCATTTATTTGCAAATGAAGAAATTAATATTTTTAGTTTTTACTACTTTATTAGCGTTAGTTAAGAAAGGAAATTTTATTGAAAAAACAAGATTTTTACCGATACTAGCCGAGTGGAATGCATTTTCTTCATTTGCAAATAAATGAGAATTTAGTATAGTATTGAACTTGAGCCTGATAAAGATAATAAAATTATTTGGAGAAAATGTTTTAAACTGGTAATTATTGATTTAAAGATGGAGCTTAGACTTCATACAAATGACCTCCAGGAAAATGATTTGCGAATTTACATTACTTTAATGCCTTTAAAAAAAATTTCAAATGCAACTTGTTATAACGCCATGTCCAATTCTATCGCAGGATTGGTATTGAGTGGTAATTTGAATACAAAAATCTACTATAAATAGAAATTTTAATAAAACTGATTATTGTTATTATTTCTAAAACAGGGCTTACCTGGTTACTTCTTTAGTATACAGATATCGAAATTATTTATTAAAATACACATATGTGCAAACAGTTTTTATACGAAAGGAAATCATTTAAGAATGTTTTCTGAAAGTCAGCTTAACTTGCGTACATTTTTAAGCTACAAAATTATTTGTTGTGTAGAAAATATTTTGATTGGTTAAACGGGCAAGGCTAGGTCCACCTTCTCATAAAAAAAATTATAATCATACACATGGTACATACACTGACCTAAATAGGTCGCAAGTTACACCAGTTACAAACACAATGACAAACTTGCATACAATGACCCTTACCACACCAATTTAAATGGTATGAAACCTAAATTGTGGTCCTTCGAACCTACCTCTTATGTTAAACAGAAACCAATAAATACAGAAAATTTAACCTTTATTTAAGATAATGATCATCTCTTAATACGCTACTTAGAATAGCTCTTCAAATCACCTTCAGCGTTCATTTTTAAAATTTTATGAAATTGGTCCTTCGAACCTCTTGAATTTTTCTCATTTAATTTTTGCTATCGAAAGCTTCCCTGCCTTTTTCTTTTTCAATAAATTTCCTTTCTAAGTAAGTAATTTCCTAAATTTTAGCCTGTTGTATGTTGTTTAATAGGGATGGATATCTTTAAATTGACAGCACGAACTTCTGTGGCAGCTAATTTAAAAACTCTTAGCAACGCCAGGGCAACGTTTGCAAATTTCTCCAGTTTATTTTGAAGAAAATATTGCAAAAGTCGCATGTGTAGCCTGAAATTTCTAAAGCCACTGTGAAAAAAAACGTCACCATCTTTTAAGCAAAAACATTTTAGCTTTATTTGGCATAACTTTTTACATTTTTAAGCCACAAAATTATTTGTTGTGTAGAAAATATTTTGATTGGTTAAACGGGCAAGGCTAGGTCCACCTTCTCATAAAAAAAAATATAATCATACACATGGTACATACACTGACCTAAATAGGTCGCAAGTTAAACCAGTTACAAACACAATGACAAACTTGCATACAATGACCCTTACCACACCAATTTAAATGGTATGAAACCTAAATTGTGGTCCCTCGAACCTACCTCTTATGTTAAACAGAAACCAATAAATACAGAAAATTTAACCTTTATTTAAGATAATGATCATCTCTTAATACGCTACTTAGAATAGCTCTTCAAATCACCTTCAGCGTTCATTTTTAAAATTTTATGAAATTGGTCCTTCGAACCTCTTGAATTTTTCTCATTTAATTTTTCCTATCGAAAGCTTCCCTGCCTTTTTCTTTTTCAATAAATTTCCTTTCTAAGTAAGTAATTTCCTAAATTTTAGCCTGTTGTATGTTGTTTAATAGGGATGGATATCTTTAAATTGACAGCACGAACTTCTGTGGCAGCTAATTTAAAAACTCTTAGCAACGCCAGGGCAACGTTTGCAAATTTCTCCAGTTTATTTTGAAGAAAATATTGCAAAAGTCGCATGTGTAGCCTGAAATTTCTAAAGCCACTGTGAAAAAAAACATCAACACCTTTTAAGCAAAAACATTTTTACTTTATTTGACATAACTTTTAAATATATAAAAAATAATAAAACTACTTCTTTTAAGAAATCTATTATATTTTCATCATCTCTTCATGTTCTTTAATAGTTACAAACTCCATTACCTTATACTTATAAATGGGTTTCTTATAAAAGTGCTACTTAAACTCTTTATTTTACATTTTTTTAAAGCCTTTGCTTTTAAATTTTTGTTTATTTTTATAAAAAGCCATAATTTATTATACTTCACATGTTCAACCTGATTTGAAAGGTTTAAAACCTTAACATTTATTACTTACGTACGTACACACATACAGCCTTTATATTTTATTTTCCATTTATTAAAAGCAAATAAAAGGCCAAACTAATGGCCAACTGGACAAAAGAATTTATTTAGCAAATAATAAACAAGAAAAATAAATAAATAAAATATAAGAAATGCGAAAGAAAAATCATGCAGTTTTCACCAGTAGCATTAACAACAACAACAACAACACCAAGCTTTTAAAAGTGGTTGTGAGCTACAAACAAAAAGCCTAATACATTAGAAGAAATACGTAAAGGTAACAGTAAAACTGTTAATTCTTGCAAAAATATTATAAAAAATAAATAAAAAAAAATTTCTAAAGAAACTTGCTGCTACAATCAGAGCTGATAAGCTTTAAGGTTGGTTCGAAGGACCATATTTTTCTGACTTTTAACTATTGGGAATACGCAAAGCAAGCTCTAGCAATTTAAAAACATTTAAAGTACATAAAAAATTGTTTAGCTGAGTGTTAATGAAAATTCAAGGCACCAGCAGCTATTTAAATCATATATCACTGATTCTTCAATTTCTGCTATTATAAGGAATAATATATAAGTCACTGATCCCGGTGAAAAACCTAACCTTTCGGCCGGGGTATTTTTCATTCGCTGGAAAGAAGATAGTTTTACGCCGATCCCAAAAAAAGAAAGTGGGTAAAAACCTTGCTACTTATTCTGTACTCTCCAAGGTATTGGAGGGTATGGTAAACTACCTTCTATAAGCGAAGGGTATAAAAATTGAATTTTCATGGGTTCGAACGTCAGAAAGTTCGAAGGACCAAAATGTAGCAAACTCCTTTATTTTCAAAGTTTTTAGTTAATTTTTTTCTAGTTTTTTATTTCAAGTTTTTGTTATAAAGCTGTAGAGTATCAAATTATAATAAATGATTAAAATTAAATTCTTTTCCAATTATCCACATTTTATTGTTTTAATCACGAAAGTTTCGTGAGCAAAAATTTTAAAATATGGACATTAAAACGACATCAAAGCGTAAAGCTGTATCAAAAAAAATCAACATACATACACCACAGTGCTAAAAATGGTAAAAACTTTTAAAACGTATTTCTAATATCTAAATGTATGCAAATGTACTTTATCTTAACCAATTGTATTTGAAATGCCTTTAAATGGTAACCAAACTTAAATCAACTATTACCAAGAAAAAACTTGGTCATAATGTTAAATGTGTTTTACTTTACAGTAGTACATAACCAGCTGTAACCAGTAACATATGCAGAAAAATGTTGTAGCAACATATGTATCCCCCAATTCATCCACTAATAGCATCTTAGTCTTAACCAGTTATTAGCATCAGCAGCGGCAACCAAGTAATAGAAAATTTAAACCGGCCAGACGCGTTTTCTAAACTGCAATCAAGCATTGTTGTACAGTTAGAAAAAGAAAAAAACATATAAGAGCGCTTTACTCGGCTGTGCCGAATCGTATGTACCCTTCAACTTTTGTAGCCCGAAGTTGTAGGGGTTCTTACCATAATTTTTTCAAATTTTGTATGGCAGCCCCCCTATGAGGTAAGTTTGTTCTAGGAAAATATTTACAAGGAGAAATAAGTTGGGGTCAGTCCTACATTTGTACTATCAACGGGCACCATGGAAGCTTTTAAGGGGAGATTTATTACAATTTCTTAACTTTGTATGGGAGTCCCTTCTGGAGATGGGGATAGGGGGTAAGTATGTTCTAAATAGGAACATGTGTGGGAGTGGAAACTAATGGGGCCGGTTGTACACTTTATCTCTCTAAGGCCGACTCTGGGGAAGTTATGGGGGCGTTTTTACATCATTTTTATAAATTTTGTATGGCAGCCCCCTTAGGTGATGGGGATGGGGGGAAATATATTCTAGGAATATGTGTGAGAGAAAAAATTTATTGGGATCGGTCTTACATTTAACCTTTGTAGGATCACCCTGGAAGCTGTGGGAGCGATTTAAAAAGTATGTAAAAAAAATTAAACTTTGTGTGGCAGCCCTGTTAGGAGAAAGAGATCGGGTGGAAGTACGTTAGACAAAAATGTTTGTGAAGAAAAATTAATGAGAGACGGTAGCAATTTAAGAGGTTTTTATGTACAAATTTTAGAGAAATAAACAAAGGAAGTCTTGGTTTATGGCTTATATCTCGGTCAGCTTTTGGGCGATTTTGCTGAATTTCAAAAGCGATTTTTTCGCAGATATTCCTGATAGTGTAATACCACTTACGGGTCCATGCCACATCGGGGGCTTCAAAAGTTTGATTTCAATTAAAATGCGGACAGACAGACATCGCTAAATCTACTTACCTATCTATAAGCACCAAGAAAATATATACTTTGTGGGGACGCAGATGGATATTAAAGAAATGGCAAACGGAATGACAAACTTATATACACCCTAATCACTTATGTGAAGGTTATAATAAAGTAGAAACTCCACACAAATTTAAAAAACAAAGAACTAAAGTTACTACTCGTATCTAACTAGTGGACAGAAAGACCAAAAGTAAAAGAATATTTAGCAAAAAAAAACAGTTAACAAAATAAAGTGGCAGAGTTTGCACACAAACAGCCATCGTGCCAACATTTAAGCCATGACAAAGTGCACTCCATATATTAAATCTGTCTTTAAAAAGCATTTGCTGTTCAACAGACATGCTCGTTGCTTTTTCTTCTGTTGTTTTTTTGGTTTTTCATTTAAGAGTTGCTGCAAACTGCATAAAAACATGTTGTTGCTGTTGCTCTAAAGCGAAATGTGTTTTTATAGTTGTTCTTGTTGTTGTTGTTGTGATGCTTTAAAATTTCCTTATGTGCGTTTATATGGCGTTTATGTGGCCATAACACCTCTAACATATGAGTTGTTAGAAAATCGAAAAGAAGTATGCGAGTCAGAAAGGAGGTGGCGTTTTTAAAAGTTTAAAAAATGAATTAAATTTCTTTTATTTTTGTTTTTGTCAAAAACTTAATAAAATTTTATTTTGCGATTTTAGGCGATTTTTTATATAAAAAAAATATTTTTTGGCGATTTTCGGAGATTTTCAAGAAGTTTTTTTACGATGGAGCCTGAAAAAAATTGCCAGCCCTTTGTCGACTTTCTGAAGGCATCCAATTATATCCCTTTTTTACAATTTCTAAAATATTTATTTTTTATTAAATTTAAACTTCAGAATTCTAAGCATTGCTGTTTATCCCAAGTCCCCACTAAGCTAACTTTAATTTTAATGTACTGCACACATTTTGCTCGTAAAAATTTTTCTCATAAAAACGATATTTATTTTATTGCATTTTTTCACATAATGTGGGTTGTCCATAACATTCTCTTTTACATTGGCAACACTTTCGGTACCAACAGCACAAAAAAAACTTCAATATTTACCAATGACTTTAACATAAACTTGAACTTGTTTTCGAGCCATATTTAAATGGGCTGCAGTTGCAAGACATTTAACGGAGAAAGACTTGAAGAAAACGTGATAAATGCCTCAAATGCAAAACTATAGGAAGTTTAAATAAATTTTTGACTTGAAAGAATTTTTTGCGTACGTGTGTGTGTGTGTATGTATGGAGTAAAATAATTTGCAAGCAAAATGTTTAAATAAAATTTTTCAATAAATTTTATTAACAACACGTTTTGATAGTAAACTTTTAATAATCATTTAAATATAGTAAAATTTTCTAAAACTTTAAATGGTTTTTGTTAAATATTTAAACGTGTCAAGATTGCTTATTTTCATATTTTTTTGGATGATTATTTCCCATATCAAAGTTAATAATTTTTTTTAGTCTTTTGAACAAAATTTATAACAATTAAAAGTTTTGGCTTAAGTGTTTTCATTTGAGATAATTACAAAATGTTACAGGAAAAATAGCTAAAAACTTGTGTTAAGATAAAATAAAAAAGCGTTATAGTTATCATTGTCTTTTAGTATAATAAGTTTAACTTTGTTATCAAGCGATTATTCTTCGTTTCTTGTCAAAAAATTTAAAAAGGTTAGGTTTAAACGTAAAGTTTTCAAAATATTTTGCTGACAACAAATACAAGTACATTCTTCTTTAATTAATTTGCAAAGAAAACTTTAAGGTTCAATTATACGTGACATTACCATAACTACAGAAAACAGCTGTTCGAAACAAACTTATGGGCAACACTGTATTTGATTATAGGTGACTTACAATTACGCCATAACCATAACCATAGAAACCAATTGGATTTTGGTTTTTATGGCAACGGTTATTGTTATGACATTATGTTATGGCACGTATAATTTAAGCTTTAACAAGTGTAATGAAAGAGCTTTAAACAGAATACTGGCTACCCAGCCAGCAAAATTGGGCGACATCTTTACGATAGCTAACAGAAAAGTTGGCCAAATTTGCATAATGGATCCTTATATTAATAAATATTTTTTGTAATGTCGGCAATTATGTATGAAATACAATAACAGATAAATGTCCGCCTTTTGTTAGCCTCACAAGTACGAACCCTTTTGAGCACATTTTTCATTACATTCTCACACATTTCACGCGATATTTAATTTATTTCATCACAAATATTTTGTTTGAGTTGCTTCAGCGTTTCTGGTTTGTTTGCATAAACCCCACCAAAAGGAGTCCGGAGCAGTCAAATCAGGCGACCGTGGAGGCCAATCATCATTACCATTTCTTGAAATAATTTGTTGTGGAAGGAGGTTTCGCAGCAATTAAATTGTAATCCTGGCTGCGTGCGATGTGGCACCGTCTTGTTGATACCACATGCTAACCAAGCTCAAATCATGCAGTTTGGGCATTAAAAAGTTTTTAATCATATCAGAATATCGCTTTCCATTGAGTTACCATCACGCCGTTTTCAGTTTCAAAAAAGTAAGGTCCAATGATTCCTCCTGACCAAATTGTACACCAGACTGTCACTTTTAATGGATGCAAAGATGACTGATGAATATTTTGAGGGTTTTCCATTGCCCAGAATCGACAATTCTGTTTATTCACTCATCCATTCAAATGAAAATGTGCCTCGTCACTCATTATTATTTTTTTCATGAAAATCAAGGTTGCCATGGACAAGCTGTAACATCCTATTGGCATATGTACGGCGGCGTAAATGGTTTTCTGGAAGAATCTCTTGTGTCAACTGAATCTTAAATGGAAACAAATGCAAATCCTTGTACAAAATTGTGGTCAAATTTGTTCTTTAAAAACAAAGCACCTGGGCACGGCGTCGAATTGAGGTTGATGGGCTGTTTTGAACACTTCTTTGAGCAGCAGTTATGTTTTAAGCCAATCTTGCAGTACGATGTGGTCCACGATAAATAGTGCGTCTTGTTTGCACGTTGTTTCTTCCAAATATTTCACGTAACTTTCTAATCGTCGCAGTAATCGATGATTGATTTTGATAAAATGTTTAAACGATTTTAACACGTTGTTTTACCGAATATTTTTCCATAATAAATTTGTCATGTCTCTACTGTAATACTGCCAAATATGAACTGTCAAGACTAATGTTTACCAAAATGGCGGCAAAACAAATCAGGGGGCAAATTACGGCATTCGATTCGAATCGAAATTTAAAAATTCTTATTAGAATTCTTATATTAATAGCATTGACAACTCGATCGAGTAGAGTTTTGATTCAAATCGAATGCCGTAATTTGCTCCCAGTATACCTTGCCGGCGGACACCCTGTACCTTAAGTATTTGTTTTGCAAACATTTTAGAAATTATCAAACCCTCCGTAAAATACTTATACTTAGAGCAAAACTAGTTTTTTCCGTCTAAGTACTTTATTTTTACTGTAATTTTTTATTTTATTTTTAAATAACTTTTTAAAATCTTCTCATTTTGAAATTAATTTTATTATTTGTATATTTTTTATTATTTTACAATTTTCCCCCTGTAACATGTTTCATTAACTTAGTATTTTGCACAACGACAACCAGCACTCTGCCTTCATTATGTCATCACTTGAATTGTGGCATTACTACCATAAACTTTATTATCAAATTTGGATATTTGCGGTTTAGTTTCAATAGAAATGCAAAAGAGTTTTAAATTTCTCCACAAGCATTTCATTTTAAACTTAAAATGAATTCATCTATCATCGCTGACTGAACAAACGTACATAAATACATAAGTTAAAAGATAAAATTTAATTTCTATGGCATTTAATATCAAAATTCATATAATACTTAATTAAAATAATATTAATATATTTCCTGGCCATTTAAATTAATATTACTATAAGCAATGAACAAATGTAATATGTATTTTCAACGAAAAGATAAAGTACAATAATGTAACAAATGTTCTGCGTTAAAATGACAGTAGGCCCTCCAGAAGCAGATTCGATTTTTAGCGAAATTTGAGATTAAAAACTGTTTAAGTTTAAAATAGTTAAACATCTTTTAAGTACCCAGCTTGTAAAATTTTCTAACAGTTTTCGAAACTTTGCGTTTAAAAATTTTTAAACAGATATTTTATTCAATGCTTTATTAGATTTTTGGGAGATTTCTATCAGAATTCTGTCAGTTTTCGCTTAGACATGTCGGATGCAAATCTCCTATAACATGCCTGTCAGACTTCAAGTCAATCAAATTTTTAGTTTAGGGTCAACAGATTTCTGACAGATTTCTAAAAAAAAAATTGGCCAAGGTTTCTGGAAAAAATCTTATCAGATTTCGATCAATTTTGCTGGCTGGGTTAAAGGTATTATTATTATAATTTTTTTGTTTTTGAATTTTTATTTCTTTGAAACGATGGAGAGAGCCACCTGTAGTTCTCTTTGAAACAATTTTATTTATAAACAAAAGTAGACGTCCCATGCCGGCTTTTAAAACCATAACTCTGTCTTTGTCCATTGTCTTCGTATGTAGCATAAATCTTTACAATCATCAAATGTTAATGACCCCACATGTTATTTTATCATATCTTTCACCCTGCTCTACTTCAATATTTCTTCTTTAATGAACAGTTAACAAACAGCATATTCAAAGCAACTGAATCATAATTACAATTATCAAAACTAAATAATTTTCTTGCCATTTGTAGCTATAAAATAAGATTAGACAAACAGCAACCTCAAACCAACGGCAGGCTGTAAAAGCGGCACAAACACATCCAGCGCGATACAATGAACAAAGTTCGAATTCCAAATAAACTTGTTTAGACAAACCGCAAACAACAAGTATGTGCAACTAATAGCAACAAACCACATTTAACTAAAATTATTTTGTTTTTCAATTTGAAAGTAGTTTTTATGAGTTTAAAAGGAAATTCTAATAGATTTTATTATTAGTCTCTTGTCTTTGTTTAGTTTTTTGCAAAACGAAATAAATAAAGAAAAAAAATAAAAAGTTGTTAAAAATTTTTAAAGGCTAAAAAAATAGACATAAAAAGTTTATTTTTAAATGTTGACTTAATTTAGAGTATTGTTATTTTAGTTATTCAAATAGCATGTTGGAAAGACTTTAGTTCTAGTGATCGTTTAATATTGTTTTTGCAACAAAAATTAACAAAAGATTAAAAAAATTGCACAATCAAGCAGTTGAAAATTTGTATTTATTGATGGCATACATACGTTAAGTACTTTCCGTGAGTTTCTTCTTTAAAGACAATAGTCCACAGTGCTTTAGGAGTCAGTTTGTCATAAGCGCGGTTGCTAGTTATGACAAACTGCAATTTTAAACTCATTGATACCTATTCGAGCATGATTCCGGTTTTGCGAGAAGAGGATCCTCTCCTAAACTAGTTCAGATCCATTAAACACGCTTTACATGTAGCTTAAGCAGGTTAGGTACAACTGACTGACCTTGAAGACCCACAAACACCCTCTGGGTCCTAAACGTTACCAGACAGAAAAAAAGGATAACCCAGTGATTCCAGCTAGATTAGTTCGATGTAGTGAGCTTCAGTGTGCTTCAAACACTCTTAGCAAACACTCTCAGATAGTTCTTCAAGGAATTAGAAAATAAAAAAGCTTAAAAATTTGCAAGGAGCACTGGAATGCAACACAAAATATCCCAAATAGTCTTCCTATTATCTGATATACAAAAAAATCTGCAATAATCGCTGGCCCGTCATTTCCTTTGGGCATGGCATCAACCGCTGTCCAACAGTAACCTATTTTTATTCCAACTAGAAGTCTGCAATCGCTCCAGTGCACGGATAGAAGAAACCTCGCTTCCTGAGAACTACACGACGATGTTTTCACCCATGGCTCTGACTCTCACAGCAGAGCCTTTACCTCTATTGCATAACTGAATTAGAAAACGTTCGTTCACATTCCTCTTCATAGGCAAATAAAAAATCATTCCCTTTAATACCCCTGTGTCCACAAACCCATTTAATACCAACCATTCTTACTGCACATACCATACTAGTGGATCCTTGGGCACTTGAACAATTAAAGGACAGGTGAGATTTGCTGAGAATGCCCTGATCGTCACCAGAACCTTACTAACAAGGTTTCCTAACAATTCTTAGTTTGGAAGGACAGAGACGGATCAGCGGATAATTTGGCTTCTAGGTTCTTTCCCTTAAAGACATTGAAGCACTTAAAAGGTTTGCCGGACTCTCTGATACCCAGCTTGGAAAGAAGACCGCAGCACCATCCCACTTGGATCCATCCGTAGAGAAGTTAACGATTACGGATGAGATAGTGGATGCACTAGCCAAGCGGGGGGCTCACTATATGGGTAAAAACTTTGCTGTAGAGCCACAGAGGTCTATGTAATTTTTACGATGATGCGAAAAGTCCGTTGTAAACCCCTAGTTGTTATGATTACGGGTCATAAGTTAGGTTAGGTAGAAAAGGCAGCTACGGAAAGAAATATAAAAAGGGAAAAAGACATTAAACTGGATTGGCTTAGATTAGAAAAAAAATAGACAAAAATATAGCTTAATGTAATTGGTTGGCAATAGTCACCCCGTAATGGTCCCCGTCCTTGAAACAACCGCTTTCTTTGAAAAAAGATGATAGACTGGGTAGCGCAATGTTAGCTTCATCCGACAGGCTATTTATAGTCTTTCGGTACCAAAGCATCACACTCGAACACCTTCTAGTGCCGCACAGAAGCACAAGAGGTGCTGAATACTCATAGTATCCTCTGAGTCCTGAAAGCTTTTACAGAAGTCGTTAATTGCAGTCCCAATCTACCGGCATAGGTGCCAAATCTACCATGGCCAGCAATTGCGGCTTCGGTGTCCCTTATTTTTTGTTTACCCAGGTTAAGAAGAGACTTGGAACGTCTAGAATCTACCCTGAGCCAAGTTATTGTAGTGGTTTCACATCTAAGCTCGTTGGACCAACTGGCCCCTACGATTCTGTCGGCTTATTTATCCACGCGTAGCTTACGGGAGGAGAGAGAAATGCCACAGAAGTGGTCTATCGTTTAATTTCGCATCATTCCTCGCAAATGTGTCGGCAACACAGTTGCCCGTATTTATCACATGTCCTCTGAGCCATACCAGCGGGATGTTAAAATGCATCGCCATCCAGTTTAAGGGTATCCGGCACTCGCGGACTAGTTCTAATATTGAGTATACATCAGTAGGGAAGCTGAGGGTGGCCAATTAGCCGCTTTGCCTATCGCCGACAGTTCAGCTTGCAGTACACTGCATTTATCCGGATCTCTGAATAAGACCTGGACTCCTGTTTGTACAATGAGAATGCCTCCACCAATACCAGTTATTCCCTTGGACCCCTCCGTATACATTTCCCGACCAAAGGGTTCTGAGGAGATGTTTTCATGCGCCCATCCCTCTGAAATAACGAAGAAGAATTTCCAATGAAGAAAAGGCTCCGCATGCCCAGTGTCTTAAATTCACCCACAGCATGTAGTCTAATCGCGGTCTTTAGCTCCAGCTTCTTCGCAAGAAGGTCTGCGGAAAGCTAGTTAAGTAGGGCCAAAAGTGACCTACATGGAGTTTTTTTTCCATTGCGTTTTTTTGAGTTTTTTTTCGCATTACAGGATATTGTAGAAGAGGTGTATATGCCAAACAAGAAGAATGACTGCCCAGCGATGGTGCAGGGTCTGTCCTGCAACCGGGGACAAAGAGGCTATTAAGTATATACTATTCAACTTTCTACCCCTCGCTCGCTCTAGAGCAAATTATCTAGGGACGCGTTTTTTTTAAAACCTGGATAAAATATTTGGGGAAAAGATATCATTAGATCGAATTAGTAAAAATGAGTCACAGGTTTATCGTTTCTCCTTGTCTGCAGTACAGCAAAAAGGGCCTATGTAAATTTTTAGGGCTAGCAAACCTATGTCTGTTAACTAAGCTCATCCCTATTTCTGAAGCAACTAGCTCCTGTCTCCTCCTGTCTTAAGGTCACAACCGCTACCAAGTATGCAGAAATATATAACTTTTTCTTACTTTGTCGCCAAATCAAAAACCTTTTGGTATGAGTCACGATTGGACAGTGTTAAAAGTCTTTATTTTTTATAATTTCACTCAACATTATTTTGCTTTTGTTTATTCCTTTAACTTAAAATACCATAAGTAGCAGTTTTATTTAATGTTTGATTTTTTTATAATTTAGAAATTAACTCTCACTGAACTTTTTAAATATTTCCTTTCAGTTGAATTTGCTAATAAATTTGAACACAATAAGGAACAAAATTTCATTATTTTTATTGATTTGCTAAATTAAAAATCAATAAAAATTTAAACAAACAGGTTTTACAAAAGCAAAAAGATATTAATTACAATTTAATTAATTTTATAATTTACGTGTATAGTTCAAAAAGCTAAACCAAAACGTTGAGATTAAAATTTAAATTTTTTTTTTTATTTTATAATTATGTACAGACATGTTCATGTAATTATGAAAATTACAGCTAAAAACAGATAATAAAATCTCTAGCTTTGGTTTAAATTTTTGAATTCTTCGAAAGTTTAAAAAATATGATGAAAAAATATTTTTTCATTCACTCATTGACAATCAAAGCAAGTGCTGTAAAACGCAATCAACCTGCTGCTAAACGCCATTTGAACTTGGTACAAAGTCAATGACTGTGCGTCATTAACTTGTCGGTCAGGTAGACAAAAAAAAAACAATAAAATTTTAAAACATTTTTTAAATACGAACAAAAATTTTTAAGGTAAAAGTTACAAAAAGCATTTTAGTTTTCAGTGTTTATTTGTTTTTTTTATTTAAACAAAAAAAACGTGGTTTCAAGTCAAGGTCAGCATTTTAATAAATTAAATAATTTTTTTTTGTTCAAAACTGCTGTTGCAAGTACTTTTTTAAATTTAAGTTTTGTTTTACTTTATCTTTCTGCGTTTAATAATTTTTTTTTGTTTTAATTTCTTTGCAGTTTTCCAATAAAAAAATTTTCCAGCATAATGTCTGCTTCCTGAAATTCAAGCAAAAGGTAAGTTTTGGCTTAAGTTTTTATTTACTTTTTTATCGTTTTTCTTCAATTGTAATTAAGTTTATTTTCCATTGATATCCTTAAATAACAAAATAAACATATGTATATAGTGCCAAACTTTTGCAACTAAAATTCAATTCCGTTTAAAGTTATCTTTCTGTTTATATATTTTGGCAAACTTTTAACCAAAAAGTTTTATAACACAATATCAATTTCCTTTAAGAAAAAAGTTTGGGAGCCATCAATAAAAGGAAACTGATACAAAAATTAAAATAAAAAAAAATAAAATAAACAAAATTGTTATAAATTGTTAAAAACAAAAATTTTAAAAGAAATAAAAGTTTGTATTTATTTCTTTGTTTGTATAACAAATTAAATTATAACAGTTTCAATATTTTTGTTTACATTACTAAGGAAGGTAAGTTTTTCAAGCAGCTTAAGCCAAAAAAAAATAATTTAAAAGCGAATAAAAGCTCAAACTGCATTTAGAAGACAACAATTTTGAATTTTTTATCCAAAAGACTCTGTCCCCCAGAGACACTCTTGGCTAGCATTGCCTAAGATATATGTACATACGTATGTAAAAATTTCAGAAAACCTAAATGAAACTTTCGAACTCAGTTTAGTGTTCAAAATAATTTAATCAGCCAAGAATATAAAAACTTATTTAACAAAATTAAATTCATGGGAAGCTGTGGTCAGATTTGTATCTGCTCCAAAATGCGTTGCCGCATTTTCTTATACCCTTAACATAGTTTTAGGGTACATATCATTTAGTTTGGAACTTGTACAATACTCACATACGACCCCTTAAAATATATATTTTCTGGATCCTTATAGATGGGGAATTCAATATGGCTACGTATGTTTGTCCGTCTGTGTGTCTGTTGAAATGAAGTTTCCAGAGCCTACTAAGGTAGCATTGAAAGCATTTTGATATCAGACTATCAGAAATATTCTTTGGAAAATCGCTTTTAAAAATCAGTTTAGTTCACTATGGACCGATATGTATGCAAAAACCCAAAATAACCAATTTTTTTAGGACAAAATTTGAGCATGTATCCCAATATATCTCACAAAATAGTTACTTTGCAAACTGGGAACTGCTTTAGGAAATATTTTTTCAGGCGCTACATCCAGGTCCCGAAAGATCAGTGTTAAGTGAACGAGTCTACCAGTCTATAAGCTGTGGGCTCATTTCCCACCAGAGACCATGTTAAATCTCACTCATCCTACTTTTTTTCCATTCTTATCCTTCTCTAAATATCTGCTTTCTTTTAAATCCACCCTTTCTATCTGCCTCTACAGTTAATACAAAAAAACCGAATTAAGCGGACCCAAGTGAGCTGTATCCTTTTCTTTAACGGCTGTCTGTTTAACCTAGCCTAACTACATCTAGGAAACTGTTACAATGCAATGTGTGCATTTTGGAAAAAACATTAATCTGATAGTAGAAGGTAAAGGGGTAGCCTCCTTAAAAGCGAACCATTTTTTATTAACTTGTTGATACGCAATATATGTTATAGTAACTGTCAACCTCAAGAATATGTATTACAAAATATTTTTTCTACAATGATTGCATTTTGAGAAAAAACTTGGTGCGATAAAAGCAGGGAAAGCGGTTGCTCCAATACAAACGAACTATTTTTTGATACGCTCTATCTTGGACTCTGTTATTTTGAAAGAAAATGTTTTCCGATATGGGCGCGGAGAGTGGCATCCCCCCTCTAAAAAGGCAAATTTTGTAAAGGTTTCTTTTTTTAAAACTAAGAAAGCTATCGACTTGAAACTCCATATAAAGTAATATTTTTTTGATAATTGTGGTTTAAAAACAATTTAGCTGGATCAGATGGTGTGGAATACAATAAGACCAAGGTGGGGGGTATATAGGACTCTGCACAGTCGAATACACAGCTATATCTATTTTTTCCAACAAATTAACTGATATCTGACAAAAAGGTCGGTCAAATTAAATGCTGAACGAACGAATTCGTTCAGACGTAGTGAAGTAGTTTCTACAAAATCTAACAGACATGTCGTAAGAAGCTCGTAGCCGATATGTCTGACAGAAATCTGAAAGAATTGCTAATAGTTGAGTTATCGTTGCAAAAATTGCGTTTTGGTTAGTTTGTAAAACATCAAATTTAAATAACTTTTAATTCACTAGACGAATTTAAATAAATATTTTAACATCTTAAGAGAAGGAGTCAAGCTTTCAAAATACAAGTCTTAAAAGACGAAATCTAAAGTTAAGAGGCACATACAGTAAATAATATATAATAATAAATAAATATGTACGCGTTAGAGGTATTATGCGTTTGTTGGGATATCTTTAACCCCAAAAAAAGTAATTGAGACACCACTGCAGCTAATCCTATCAACTCAGAGTCGTACGTCCATCCACCTAGATGTCATGTACTCTTGTAATCAAAGTACAGGTCGCAGTTTTAAAGACATTGTGATTTGATTTTGTCACAGAAAAGTTCTCTGGTGCAGTCACAAAGCCTATTAAAATTGGCGATGATCGAATTATTTATTTACATGTTTACTTTCTCCCAAAATAAGCATTTGGAGCTATAATGCTAAAATTATTTCTCTATTGCCCCCAAAAATATTTAAGTGCTTGGCACCTGATACCTTAAACTATAGAAGAAAATCTTCTAATAATTTTTTTATACAAATGCCTTCTTTGTCTTAATACAATTAGGAATTTGTCTCGGCAGTTGTTTAACGAAATCATGTTACAATCAGTAGGTAACTGCCCGTGGGTCCAATGGAGAAAAAAGGTATTCCCATGAAAATCACGTTTAACCTCTTAGATTACGAATAAAATTATTACTATCGATATGTAATAAAAATACTATCGAGACATTATAATTAAAGCCGATTTAAATATAAATATGTTTATCAGATTTTGCAAAATCCGTCCAGTACCTTCCATAGTATCCATTTACCCCATAGTAATGTTATTCATTACGCACATTTATTTTAAAACAAAATTTTTAGATTTTTAAACAATTAAAAGATATTTTGCCCATATTTAGAGGCCCCGAAAACCCCGTCTAACGAAAGTAAGATAGCTGGTTATATTAAACAAATTGCATTTAAATAAATTTTGTGTCTCAATTTTATTTTAAAAAATGTTTTGGTTATTTCGTATTTAAAGCATATTTTTAGCCTTTGAAAAACTCTTTTTGCCTCTTTTTACTCTGGCAACACTACAAGAAAGCATTTAAAGTAATTACAAGTCCTTAGTAAAAATAACTTCTTTATACATCTTCTTCTTCTACTCAAGAAGAAGGAGTGCTTTAGAAGCGTTTATTACATTGTCATTTGCACTTAAATTGCACATTCAAAAGAAGCAAAGTACACTTTACATTCTATTTGTTTGTTCAAAAAAAAATATGAATGAGCTCTTCAAGAAATAAATTGAAATTGTAACATTATGCTTAAATTATTACATAAATACATGTTAACAGCAAAAAAGAAAAGTAAAAAAAACTTGCAATTTAAATACAAACACTATTTAGGAGGACAAAAAGCTCTTTAGGGGGCTGGGGAATAATGTGAATCGCTCAGTATGAAATCCAAAATCGTATGTTTAAGAAACGCGTTAGCAACTATAGTAACTTTAAGAAAACTTATTTTCTTCTTTTCACTATCTACTGACTCTTATATCTATTATGGAGCTTTTATGAATTTTAAAATAAAAATCTAAGTAAAAGTCCTTTAAATGATTTTCAAACTAAGTATTCAAGCTGTGACTAAATATGTTACTGCAAGCACTTTTCTCAAAAGAACACGGCATGATGATGTTAGTAGTGGCTGTTATATTTTAATAATAAGAAAATATAAAAAAATGCGTAAATAATCTAACAAGAGTCTTGAATTGTCAACAGTAAGCACTTATAGAGCTGGGTTCTTAAAAACCTTAAAAATATATTTAAAAAACTTTTATATAAAGAATTTTATTATTATTAAAAAAATGTTTTTTAATACTTATTTGATGGCAAATTTTTTTTAATTTTTGTTTTTCTAAAGCCAACCGTTAATCCATATGATTATAATTTTTATAACCATAATACATTTATTTTATTTGTTAAGACTTAAGTCTATTTTTGCGTAGCCCTTTGTCCCACCATCTGTCTTTTCACTATCGTCTGTATGTTTAAGTTCTTTGTTAGTTGGCGTTTGCAAAGTTTCTTTTAGACTAAAATGCTGAGGCAGCCAGTCATTTTATACATATTTTATATTTTTTCTATTTTTTTTATCTATTTTTTTTGCTGTAGATTTATTCAAAAATAAGAAGGAGAAAAATTGTATATTAATAGGTATCCAGACAGACAGATAAATAGTCAGTCGCATACAGAGAGATTTTTATATTTAAGTTGGCATTAGTAAAAAAATAGAAAAAAGTTAAAAGCTTTTGTCAGTCAAAGACACTGACTTAATACTCTACGTTAGAACATAAAAAAAATTGTATTACCTACTAAGGTCATAATACCCAGTATTACGACATGCTAAAAACTGTATATTATAAGAAATTAGTGCGAAGACAATATGTTATGAACTATTGAAAAACACATTAAGAAGTTTGACAGTCATATGTATGTTTTAATTAGTTTTAGAAATTTTTCTAAATCATAAGATTTCGCATTTTATCAAAGTTGCATATTAACGGTAGCATATTAAAACATCAGTCTTGAAAAATGGAAAATTTATTTTGATATCAAAATTTATTACAAGTAACAGTAGTTAGTAAAAAATAGAAAAAAGTTAAAGCTTTTGTCAGTCAAAGACACTGACTTAGTACTCTACGTTAGAACATAAAAAATTCGTATTACCTACTAAGGCCATAATACTCAGTATTACGACATGCTAAAAACTGTATTATATAAGAAAGTGTAATTAGTGCAAAGACAATATGTTATGAACTGTCAAAAAAACACATTAAGAAGTTTGACAGTCATATGTATGCTTTCATTAATTTTAGGAATTTTTCTAAATCATAAGATTTTGCATTTTATCAGAGTTGCATGTATACGGTAGCACATCAAAAAATCACGCATGAAAAACGGAAAATTTTTTTATACATATTTAAAAATTTATGACAAGCAATAGTAGTTCAATATCTGAAAGTTAAATTTTATGTTTCGAATTTTTGCAAAAAACTATTTCCGAAATATAATTTAAAACCTCATACAATGCATAAGTATGATAAAAATTCATTCTAATATGTTTTACATCCCTGATGAAAACAATAAAAATAGCTGCTTATGAAATTTTTTATATAATTTTGAATCTCATGGTGTAGACACTGAATAAAATGCAAACTTTTTCCTTTTCTGATTTTTTTGGCAATAAAATTCAATTTTTTTGCTATTCCAAAATCGGCTGAAAGTCCTTAGACTTGTAGAATAGTGTGAAGGCACCTTAAGTTTTTAAATTGATTAAATTACAGTACATTCGTTAGCTAAATTAATAATATTTTAGAATGAAGATGCATAATCTTTACGAAATAAAAAAAATAAAAATAAAGAACTACACATAATCTATAAGCGAATTTTAGTAAAGTTTTTAGAGTTTTAAAATGTTTGACGGTTTAAAAAGGAATAAAATGTTAGCCAATTAAAAAAAGTCCTTTGTGTGAAAGTTCGATTACAGGAAAGACGTATATCAAACCCTACGTAAAATTCTGTTTCAATTGTAATCCAAGGAAATAATATTTGCCTTTAAGAATACAAACTGAAGGGTAAGAAATTTCTTTACCAAAATAGCAACTTCTACTTTGATCTTAAAGTTTGGTTCAAAAAACGAGTAGACAATCGGACTTTACATTAAATCAGAAATAATTGTTATAATTGGGATTGAATTTGTTTTTAATAACTTAAATTTCGTTCTTCTTACCGCTACAAAATATTGGCTCAAACGTATATTGCCCCTAATTTTTTTTAAATTGTAGCGAACGTAAGTAATAAAAAACAACAACTAAAGGTAGTAAAGACTTAACGACAACCTAGAAATGGCGTTGACAGTTGATAATTTCTTTGTATGAAATCTTATTGTATTTACGTCTGTTTTGTTTATTTTATTTTTATCTTAAGCTGTCTTCCTGTCTATAAGATTGAAATTATGAAATTAACAGGAAAAAATAGATTTTAAAAGAGATTTACAATTTTCAACATTTAAAAGATATTTTAGGAGGAATTAAAAAAAAACAAGAAGACTTGCTACAACAACGTTCATAAACTTCTATTTTCGACAAAATTGTAATTAAATAAAATTTTTTAGGACTTAAGATTTTCATTTCTAGTTCCACTTTAAAATATTTATATCCATTGGCATCGTTGTATAAATTTTAGAGCAATGTTCTATTTTTTAGAACCATAAAGTGGTATTTAGTTTGCATTCAAATAAGGTTAGGTTAGGTTAAGTTATGACAAGGAGGCCCTGAAGGCCTCAAGTCACGCAGGGCATTTACCTAAGCCAGTGATAGACTTGTTGTACGCTCCTAGAAAGGAAGAAGAAAGATGTTGGGAGAAGTGCAAAGAAATTTGATGAGCCGGACGAGTTTCTTTAACCCCTTACAATCTACACATCCCAAGTAAGCCACATCTGGCATAACATCAGACATAAAACATTGGACTCTGGTCTGTGCAAAAGCCGGCCAATGAAACAGGAAATGCTCCATCGTCTCGATGATGTCTGTGCATACCCTGCCCTTGCTGTCCTCCGAAACTCCCATCCTTTGAAAATGTGCTCGTAAGTTTGAGAAACCCGTCATCAAGCTCATCATCTTGGTTAGTTCAGGCTTCCCACGTTTCAGAATAACCCTAGTTTTGGCCTGTTTTGGGTCACCTCAGTGAATTTTCGTCAATTTTCCAGCTGTTGCGTGGTTCCATTGCACCTTGGGGGCATTTTCCGTCCACTGTTTCAACTTCCCCTCAGCAAAGGGCTTCGAGTGCACTAGGCCAACCTCTCGCTGCTCTATAGATCTAATCACTATATCACTTGCCAGTTTATTTTCGAACACCCTCTAATGACCAGGCACCCATATTACGCGAACCTGTCCATATTGCGAGTAGTCATCTAAATATCATCCTCTTACACTGCAACACATACAGAGTTATAGGTTAACGAGACGGGATATAATCTTATCGTCATGGGATGGAGTGAATTATTTTTAAAACTCATTTACGTAATCAGCTTGTGCTGGAGTTTGTAAGATTATACAAACTTATGCAGATAGAGGGAGTCAGGACACTTCCTGTTTCACCTTGTCCGTCCATCTGGTTGGATGTCTATATAGGCCTCGTGATTAATAAGAATCAAATTTTTTCACGACAACTATACACAATTTGGTAGTTTTTCTTCGCCATAGAAAATAAGTGTTAGATTCACTTAACCTCAATATAAATTTAAGATTAAAGACTTGCCTTGAAATTCAAATAGACTTGTTTTTTTAATAATTTTCTTTTTTTATTGGCTTTTTTTATACAATTACATAGTAAATTAAGTTTTCTCCTTGATTTGTAATTTGTAACCAATTTCCATGCTCATTTTCTTATTTTTTCTCTGCAGACTTGTAATCAATTTGTTTTTTTTTGTGTGTCTTCACGGCACATAAAATTGTAAAAATTCTTTTTCAATTTTTAAAAGAAAACAAAAATAAATATTTGCTCATGTACTTCTTGACTGGATATTAGTTGTATATAATCATTTCAATACTGGCTTTCACAATACACCACACAAATCAATCTATGGTTATACGAATGCATGAATGAAGGAATAATCTTACTGTATTCAATATGCAAGACATGCATTTTGCAATCAAAGTCAATCGTTGACGATATTATGAACATCTTTAAACTGGTTGAGATTTGTATGTCTTTGTGGAAATGAAGATTTAGCCTTAACTAAACAAAGACAACAACAAAAATGTGAAATACACTCAAAAAAATTAATACGTGTTTATATCAACCAGAGACTGGCTTACTCAGAATAAAATTTGCTCATGATTAAATCATGATACGAAAACCTATTCAGTTTGGCTATTTTGTTCAAACATATCACAAGACACAAACCAAAGCATGATTTAAAATAATTTCATTCGAGCTGTTGTTGTTGGCTTTTTGAATTTATTCAACGTTCAAAAAAATCAACATAAATTCAATCGTATCAGCATCAGTGAGTGAAACTGAACAAAAAATCCTAGCATTTAAGGGATGTTGAACTTAATAAGAATAACAGACAAAAATGTGGCGCCATGCTCATGGTTTAACGTTAGGTGACGTAGTTGTTTCTCTTTAACTTTGCCGGCCGTGTAAGCAAAGGCTTGCCATAGTTTTTGTCATATTTCTCGTTTGGCACTAAAGGTTTCAAAAACAGTGCTAAGTGCTAGTAAAAACTTCTCTTTTGGCGAAAAATGCTTAAATAATTGTGTAAAATTGTTAAAAATTAAATGTTTATACCTTTTAATATTAAATTGATTCAGCATTATGCATAGTTAACGTCAAGTTAATATTATTTTAAACGTTTATGCATATAAAAACACTTATTTTTTGTGTAAAATTTTAATTAGCCGATGTAATGTAATTTAATTATTTTCCAAATATGTTTTTAAGCAATTAAAAATTTTGTAATACCAACTTAGAACAACACTGATATAGCATTGACAAAAGTACAAAAAAAACCAGAGGGCAAATTACGGCATTCGACTCGAATCGAAATTCACTCGATCGATCGAGTTGTCAATATGTAAAATATGGGAATTCTAATAAAAATTTTTAAATTTCGATTTGAATCGAATGCCGTAATTTGCCCCCAGATACACAATTTTAACAGAAAAAATACATTAATATGCAGTGGACAAATGCAAGCGAAGTACAAAAAAAATTTGTCCATTATATACGATTTTTAAAACATCCAATCATCCAATTTAAAGAAACGCAGTTTTTAGCTATTTAAGAGATGTTATAACAGTCAGAAATTTACATAATTTTTGGAAACCGCTAGAACCCGCATCCGTAAAAAACGCCCAGTACTGGAAATTTATGAAAGATCCTGAAACAATATACTTTAAGCTTTTAAAATAGTCAGCACTGTTCAGTTCTTTTCGGTTTATTTTAAACAGAGTAAAAATTTAGTTAATTTTTCTGTAAGCTTGTGATATCATTAGACTTGTAAACTTTTTTTAAACACTGATTGCCAATATTGCCACAAAGGATCAGTTTTCTTGAATAAATATTTCTTTGCAAACCTTTGACAATAGCTTTCACAATAAGATTATAAATGTAAGGGTTGTATTAACAAACTTTTTAAAAGGTTAATTTTTATTTGATATAGTAGCTTTGGTTTGTTTGTAAAATAAACAGAAAGCGTTCACGTCGATAACTTTAAAAATTTTAAAGCGAAAATTCATCATGAAATACGTAAAAACTTTAAAAGAGAATTAATAATAATTTAATAAAAAATTCATTATGTAAATCTGGAAATAGTTAAAAAACAGTTTATAATTTCCCCTTTCTGAACTTACAGTTTTCAATTCAAAATGAGTAAAAAATTATAACTACTTATTTTAGCTGTTATTTGTATAAAAAAGTATCCTAAAAAATTTACTAAATATATGTGTCGTTCAAAACTTATACGACGGCAACTCTGGTTCTTGCACAGTTTTGTTTACTCTGATTTATTCACTAGCAACCGTTTATTTGTTAAATTCAATCATGTGAGTAAAACTCAGACAATGAATAAATTCACAATGAATAAATTCATGCTTTGACCAAACGAAGCTGATTTTATTCAAGGCAGATTTTTATTCAATTCATTCAAATCACTTGAAATTTCAACATCAGATTAAATCAAGAAAAAATGTGATTTTGCTATTCTCTGATATCAACTCGGTTACTGAATGTACAACCATATTGTTGAATATGTTTTCCTAACATTTCCTTTTGGGGTATCATGGAATCCTTATTTGACTTATTCCTTGAATATGATTTCCTTTAAAAAAAAAATATTTTTATTAAAAATTTTTTTTTAATTTTAAAGCGTATTCAATCTAATACTCCAAACGAATTTTTGTAGAATAATGATTTTCTTTACATATTATTTGTGGTTTTTCCTTACTTTTTTACTGCGACTCCTGCTACTAATATACATTCATCATTATTGGTTAAGTAGTAGGTACGACAAGTACAAGGAATAAATTTATTTATAAAATCTTCTCTATGAACTTACTGTAGTTTGTTAGTTACGTGACAAGTAAATCAAAACCCCATCACATATCAAGAAAACAATATTTTTTGTCGCTGCCATATGCTGCGTTATTGTTAAGAGCGAAAACTAAAGAAAAAATTAAAGTAAACATTTGCTACACATTTTGACTTATATCGATACGGATATGGATTAAAAAGTCCAGTCAATTGTATACTTGTTTATATGTATATGTTAAGAATAAAGACTTTGAATTTATCAAGAACTGAAATTTTGGATACCTCGAAATTCATTCCAGGGAAATGTTTTTAAGGAATTGTCCTTTTGAATTATTAACATAAAACTCATAAATTGTGTTATTGACAGCTTATATGCATACATGCAAGTGCTCATGCATCTTATGCTTCTTTTAAAGCTTCCCAAAAGTATACAGGGACAAAATTAGCGAACATGACAAAATTTGCGGATTGGCAATTCCATGTGATCATTTTTGTTTATAACTCAAACGATTAAAAATTTTTATTTGAAAAACGATTATAATTTTCAAATATGATATGTTTTAAGGCGATAAGTAGTAAGTAGACACTGCAAGAGCAGAATTTCGATTTTAAGGTTATGTTTTGTGAAGTATTTTTGAGAACGGGTTTAATTTGTTGGGTTTTACGGAAGTTTCAGGCGTTTTTAATCGTATTCGATTTATATAAAATGTGACAGGTGTGACCTTTTTTGAAGAAACTTACTTATAGTCTACACGAGACAGAAGTTTGGAAATAAAGCAGACAAATAAAAATGTTTGTTCGAAACACGGTTATGATTTTTAAGGATGATAAACTTTTAAGCAATTAATAGAAGTAGAAGACTGTCATGGGTGTGACCTTAAAAATTTGAATTTAAAAGAATTTTTACTTTAAGGTTAAGTTTTGTGAAGTATTCTTGAGAACGTGTTTAATTTATTGGTTTTTACGGTATTTTTAATCGTATTTGATTTACATAAAATGTGACGGGTGTGATCTTTTCATGAAAAAACTTAAAAAAAAAACCCATTATTCAGTATGTGATAATTTTTAGCTCTTGCGAAGTTAATATAAATAAAATATGAACCAATTTGTTTACATTTCGATCATTTAGGTTTTCTTTTGGACGTGAATTCAGCTATTTTTTTTATAAATAATAAACCAGTTATTTCCATTTTGGGCTGTTTTACGTGGAATTGATCATTTAAATTAATCCCATACACGTTTTAATCCACTTGAGAAACTGAGACAGTTGTTGTTCAATTCAAGGCATGTAAGGCTCTGTCAATTAATTAGTTTGGCAGTTATTGAGTTAGTTGAAGACACGTCAAAAGTTTAGATTTTTTCAAGTTGGATATTAAGTCTTTCAATTCGAGTGTTTTATGTGTGTTCAAGTCTCAGCTGTCAAAATTCATGCAAAAATAATATAAAGTTTTCACTTGATCGAAAATTTTTAAATTGAGTTTATAAAGTGTGTGACCAAGAATTAATTCAATTGAAAGACTCAATTGCCAATTGAGTTGAAACGTGTATGGGGCGGGTACATAAGCTGCAGACGATAAGGGCTGTCATGGAGCTTAAATACTTCGATATTTAGGTATAGTTCTTCAATACAAATAATATGTAGCGTTCATTTTAAGTAAAAAACCAAATAAAGAAATTCGTTATACTAAAGTATGTATATGTTAAATTTTTCTTAAACGCTCTACCGCTTTTAATTAAAATCTTTGGCAACTCTGTATGTCATAAAACTATGAAAATCTGGTCAAAATATCGCAATGGATGCTTTTGTGGAAAGTTGTATTTTTTTGTTTTTTTGCAAGAATGTCTTAAGTCATAAGCTTAAAAGCAGATTATCTTATATACATGCCAACATGAGGGTAATTCCGCGCAAAACAACTCAGAGTAGGAAAAACTAATTTTCTTCTTTTTCAAAAGGGTCAATGAATTAACGTCTAAAAGACAATTAAAATAATAAAAAAATTAAGAGATTGGTGCATATTTCATTGTTATTTATTTGAAAAGAGTTTGAAATGATGCTTAAGTTGACGCTTCTACTTTTACGTTTTGATTAAAATGTCATATCTGACACATTTTTCAACAGATTTTCTTAAAAAAAATAATTTTTTTGTAAAATTAAAGCATCAAATATGATGAGACCCCCTAAAACCCACCATATAAGTTAAAATTTTTAAACCGTTTTCAGATATATTTTCTACAACCTGATCTTAACGTTAAAATTTTTTTAAATTAATATCCTTAAGGTTACACCCGTCACAGTTTTCTAGAAGTTATTATGAGCAGAACTCATGTTCTTTCAGCGTTTAACACCGATCTTTAAAATCATATTCTTTGGTTATTAAAATGTTTTAATATTTGTCCCAATTGAATTTCCCATATATAACGTATGGGAAAAACATCGCAACAAACCACTTGATACTCATGTCCCTTTTTGACCCCCTTCGTGACCCAATGGTTTTTAACAACCGACTAATTAGAACGCTTGGTAGTCAATGACTAACCCAAATGCCACCACTACCTCTTTCTCTAAAATTATTACTACTCTTTTGCTGGCTAAGGTTGAGCGTTCAAACACAATTTATGCTGTCATTTCAGCCTCCTCAAGACACATTCTACACACGTCATATTTACCGATTTCTTTTGATTTTAAGTGACTGTGCCCGGTAACTAGTACAGTCCCCCAACTTAAGGTACTACGACCAGCTGATTCGCTGAATATCATACGTAACTATCTACAACTGCTTGTCTTTAAAAATCTCACCAACTAATTAGAGTCCCCCCATTAAAAAACGTTTGCCCGAACCAATCCATCTTCCTGATTCCTGGCTCACAAAAAGTGTTAGCAGAACCTCTCTTTAAAAGATCAACTGCTATCTCCTTGCCAGCTATACAGATGTGTCCTTTGACTCATCTTAGTGTGAGCAATGCACTCAAGCATTACTTTAGTTCCGCATGTGTTTTTAAATCAACTGGCTGCGGATATGCGACACGTACCCTCCAAGACTCAAGGCCTAGAAAATGCTAAAATCATGCATTAAAAGAATGAAAGTGGTCGATAGACTACACTAAAAACTAATTGCAAATAAAAATATGTTCAATAAGTGTATGGAAAATGGCATCAGCATCGGCATCTTGTCTCTCCTAAAACTGCTTACAATGTTTTATCTCAGTGTAGTGGTTGCTATTACAGTCATAAGATTAGCTTATATTTTTAGGCAATGAAATGCCCTATTTCCTAGTGATCCCTGCCCCTTATAAAAATCTATGGTGTTTATAACAACAAAGTACAAATTAAATTAAGTTTTGTGTTTTATTAGAGCAGCATACAAATTTAAAACTTTACATCAAAAACTACTTTTCCCCATTTAAAGGATGGCTTTGAGATGCAAATGCAAAAATTGGCAAAATACAATTGGTTGTTTGTATTTATGATTGTGTTTTTGTTGGGTAATTTCGGCAGCAACAAAAAAACCAGCTAAAGTCGTGCTTTGTTGATTTGCTTAAAAAATTATGAAAAGATGAAATTTAAATGATGTGAAATATGATTAAGGAAGTTAGTAAAAGGGTTGCCAGATGTTATTCCTTTTTTGGTTGAGGATGTCCGAAAATTTTTTTGCGTAACCCAATAAGGAAAATTTAATTAAAATAATATTTTTTTTTTGTTAATTATTAAAACTATATTTGAAATAATATCATCTGGCCACCCTAATTTTAAAAACAGCTAAAGAAATTGAAATTTTCATAAATAATAAGCATGCAATTGACTTAGGGAAGATTATGATGGTGAATAACTTAATTTTTAAAAGCTTGCGAAAACAAAACACTTTTAAGAAGGAAAAAAAAACATTAGAGGTATTCTGTTAACAAAAGACAGTGGTAAGATTTTTAAAAACTCTTAAAGTGTTTAAAAGTTCAAAATATTTTTTTTATTTTTTATGCAAAAAATGTTGCCAAAATATTTTTCCACATTCTTTCTTACTCTAGTGAATACCCTTAATAAAAAACCCTCTCCTTTTCAGGCAAGCTACATAAAATCGTGAAATGTTAATAGATCAATCTGTATATTTAGGTTTTCTTTCAAAAATAAGTGTTGAAATTATAAACCAAAAATAATTTTGCAGTCTGAGTACAAAAACAAAAAAAAAAAATACAGCCTCAATGCAAACAAAGACTTATTTTAAAACGGCCACACAAAGATTTTCTACAGATGATCCTTAACATGATCTCTATTGAAATTCATAATAAAGCGTGAATGCTGAGAAGAACAGTTTTTATTTTTTTGTTTGAATATAAAAAGCATTTTGTTATGGTTTCATTTAAAAATAATGAAATAAAGTACTGATGAAAAATTAAATATTAAAAAGAGGGGAAAATTACAAAGATAAAATTTCAATGATAAACAAAGGCCTTTTGTTCTATTACAAAATTGCGTGATAATTTAACAGATGCTGTAAATTAAAATGACATTTAACACTGTCAATCAACTGTGGATATTCGAAGGATAAACCTTAGCAAAATTTTAAAATTATTTGTTTAAAGTTTAGGCTGGTAAGGTTTTATTTAGAATGTTATATTTAAATAAAAAAGTCTATATAGATATGTCCAGCTGGCCGTATGTCCGTCTGTTTGAAACCAAGATTCAAGTCAGGTCCTAAGGACTGGGATTTAGTGTCCAAATTCTAAAATTTCTATGACCTTCAGTCGGTAGAAGCAAGGGAAGTAAGAGTAAGGTTAGGTAATATACATAGGTATATGGGGTAAAATTTATAAGGGCCAAGCAAACGGCAGCCCTTTTAAAAACATAAATTTAATTAAATTTTCCATTTACCGAAACCTAGAACAGAGTATTTTTATTACAAAATCTACACTTTAAAAAAATTTATTTGTTAGTAACACGAACGAGTGGTAAGCCCTGAATCGGTTTAAGCATTCCCGTCCGCAAAGCTGGGTGTTCAAATATTCTTGTAACCAAGTACCGGTCGGATTTTAGAGTTATTTTAACGAATTTTGGCACAGATAAGGTCTTTAAGACAAGTACCATGCCTATTGTTTGTGGTTATAAACACTCCATATTACGTACGAGTTACTTTACGGAATAAGCATTTTGTGCTGTAACTCTCTTGGTTATTACTTGATCTTTAAAAAATATTTAACATGTGTCAAGCTTCAAATTATTAACTATTATAGAGCTTAAAAATATTGTCGGTCCAACTTTTTTACTATGGGTGACACATAAGTCCAACTCCCAAAAATCGTTCTTAATATCATAAATTGCATTATTCTTTTTAAATGTATTAAAACACTCGCAAGTCTTTTTAAATAGTAATAAATCAACCAAGTTTTGTAAAGAGTGGTCTGGTATTGAGCGTAACTCCTGTATGTAGGCGTTTTCGCGAAGATCAAGTTAATCCATCTCATTCATTTTAAGCTGCGTATACTTTGTGTATTCATGTACCTCATTGTCCACTTCCGAGATAAATTTCATAAAACACAGGCCAAATCGTCGTATTCGATTTAAGTCGAAATTTTACCCGATCGATCAGGTTGTCAATGCTTTTAATATAGGAGTTTTAAAACGAATTTTTTAATTCTAATCGAACGCGACAATTTGGCCTCAAATTTTTTTGGATTTCATTGTCCTTGTTCTTTCGAACAATAGGGCTTAACCATTAAGGTGTGGCCTCTTAGTTCCTTGGTACAGACTGTATAGCTAGTCTTTTAAAGGTCCTGGGAGTCATTTAAAACATTTCATCAGAAAGCTCTACCGTGGCATTTATCAAGGTCAATGTTTAATATGCATATAAAGGTACGGGTATATCGAGTGTTTTTATTACGTGCCTTTTCTTTTTGTCCAACCTGTACGAACACCGACTGACCATATAGGTTCTACACATATTTTTATCTATTGAATTGTCGGAGGTAATAGGCGATCCTAGATAAACGTAGGCTCTCCAATCTCCTTCAAAATCTTTAGTTTTAAGGTATAAGTTGAGAATTGATAACCCAGACTAATTGTCTTATTGCAAGACTTCTGTTTTCTACTCGTTTACCATAAGTTCAATTATTTTTTATGCCCACTCCAGTCGGTTAAAGCTATCGACACATTCAGAAAGCGGAAAGGCAAGCACCTAGATCGAGCTTGTCATTCCGATTGGTGGGTAGTTTAACGTCTCTGGTTGTTTTTTTTTTTTTTGTATTAAGGTCAAAAATATTTTTTTAGTCGATTGTTAATTATTTAATGAAATATTTATTAAAATCATTTTTAAGAAACCTGTTCACTCACACCACTTAAAAGTCCTTTGTCGGAAGACTAGGGAGCTGTACAAACCAAACTAAACGTGAGCATAAACCTTAAAAACTGTAACAATAGTTTGCAATTTTTGTTGCTGTTACTGTTTTAATTAATTTAAATAGATACAATCAATAGCAGAAGTTAAACAAAAGAACAACAAAAAGAATTAAACAATAACAATATAGTTTGTAAATTTATTCACTCTTCAAATAAAAAGGGCATATATTAATGAAAACTTTTAACAAGTTGATATTTGTTGTTGTGTTAAGAATCATCATTCATTCTTTCATTTATTTAAACGCTTGAATATGGGAACTAAAAAGTTGTTACATATTGAAGTGGTCAACATATCCACCCCACTACGCAACACACAAACGACATACTTACTTAAGCATTTAAGCAACCTTTAAAAAAATAAAGGGATATGCTCCATGCTCACCCAGTTGGCCAAACTCTGGTAGACAAACTGAAAAATTTTCGTTTTCATTGTCTTTAATGATGATGCAAAAAAGTTCTTTGCATAGAGCAATATGATGGCATTGTCTTCACTGCGGTCTCCTTAAATTAATTAAACTGACAAACGGCAATATAGGCGCCATTTGTACTCTTTAAGTCTTGTATTATTTTGCCTTCATTTGCTTAAAAAGTTTCGTTAACGAATTGTTTTAAATGCCCTCTATATGCCCTCTTCGACTACTTATAGTCATGTTCCCTTAATTAAATATGTTTTCAAGACGTGACCAACTGGGAAAAAATTTTGTTTGTGTGTATTTTTTAATATGATGAATGTGCAAACAAATAGTTTTGTTTTAAGAGTCATCACTCACTCAGTCCACAAGATTTTTTGTTTTAACTGAAAACAAGTGACAGTTACTTCTTTTTGTTTTTCCTGCCTTAAGGCCCTTTTTTCTCTCGTAGCTTAACAACAAATTGTTAAATTGTTACTTATGTGGGATAAGAGTGTAATACAACATAATTATTATCACAATAGCACCGCCACCATGACAAGCAAAGTTAAATATAGAGTAAATAAAACAAAATCATTGACTAAGATCATTAATCAAAATATTTTAAAACCAAAAGAAGATTTAATTTTCAAACTGAAATTTTTTATAAGTTTTAAAAGTGAATTAAAATTACAAATTTAGGTTGGATAACAATTAAAGTTACACATTTGAGCCAAATATCGCTATTGACCCAAAAATTTATTTAAAAATATGCTGAATTAATTTTCTTGCTTTCTGGTTTTTTTTTCGCGGGGGACTAGTAAGGTCGCAGATCAAAGCAGATAAACCAGAAACGACTAAGCAAGAACTTTGGAACTAACATTCGTTTTGTGATTGCCCAAAAAACGGCTCTATTCACTGCAAGAATGTAAGAGTGTTGGATCACCGCATCAATGAAGAGTGACTGTACTGGCTTTACTTATTATCAGGGCAACCAAAAACACGCTCTTAAAAAATGGGGTTTCGCGCATAAATTATGCGGTTAAGATTTAAAAATATGCTAAAAAAAATAACATATGCTTAAAAAATAAGAATAATAGGAACTAAGACCAAAAAATCCGAGCATTTGAAATAAAGTTAGGATAACAAGTACAAAAAAAAGGGAACCACATAATGTTAAATAATTCTTTTACTAAAACGGGGTTAAAACTAGTCGGGTATCGAGATCTGTCAAATCAAAACAAATAAATAAATAAAATTAATATCTAAAAAAAAATAAAAAGCAAGCAAAAGTTGACAATAAACACTCGAAAATTTTTTTTAAGGTTTTCTACTTAAATACAAAATATTAAAAAAATGTTGGAAAAACGGGTATGCTCTTAAAAAGATATGCCAAAATATGCTATTATATGCAAAATATATAAATATATTGGTTCCAAAGTTGTGAAGCGGGTGATAAAAATAATGAGTTTCGCTTCAATATAAATAAAAAAAACAAAAGCTTAAAAAAAGGTGGCAATAAGCACTTGAAAGATTTTTTTTTAGGTTTTTAAAAATATATATATAGAAAATTAAAAAAATGTTTTAAAAACGGGTTTTACAAAAAAAATATGCTCTTAAAGGAAAAATATGCTGTTATATGCAAAATATGCACAAATATGCCCCAAACGGGTGACAATTATAATGGGTTTCGCTTCCAAATAAATAATTAAAAAAACAAAAGCTAAAAAGAAGTGACAAAGTTTTTTTGTAAGGTTTTTCAAATATAATAAAATATTTTTAAAAATGGGTCTGACAAAAAAATATTTTCTTAAAGAAAAACTATGCCAAAATATGCTCTTATATACAAAATCTGCAAAAATATGGCCCAAAAAGTCGTTGCAAAAATTTTGCAAAAGTTGTGAAACGGATAAATTACAACATTATAAGTTAATGCAACGCACAGAAACATTTTTTTTGCATTTTTTTGGTTGTCTTGCTTATTAAACTCACTAGTGTGCATTTGTACATATGTTTCTGACGCCCAAAAATAATAGTCTTGGACTCACTCGATTGTTTCGATCACGTCAGAATTACTTCCTTAGTCAATAAAAAAATGGCCATTCAACCGCCTTCTACTTATCCTTGTAATCTAACTACAGGTCGTATTCTTGTAGATAGTTTGCTGCTCTTTGGACAGATAAGTTAAATTTTTATCACATAAAACTGATTTTAGTTAAGAATTAATAGGTTGTGATAAGGGGCGTGGCAACCTTTTTACAACCAAAACACGTTTTAACACACACAATTTTAACGTCCTCGTTAATGCACTTGAAGGTCTTTTTTTAGCATCCTGACCTCTGATTAAGCCGAAGATGGAGATTATTTTTCTGTTTTTTTTTTTTTCAAAAACTATTTTTTAAAATTTTAAAATTTTTTTATAATTTTTTTTTTTTACTTATTAATTTTTAGGTTTTATTCTTTTGGCATCGATTTCTTTTCTTCAAATTATAACTTTTTAAATTAGGTTTATCAAAGAAATAAATATCAACCAATTTTTTTTGGGAGAAATTTTTAAGTTTTTTCGATTTTAAGTGAAATTTTTTGTTCATTTGATTTTATTATTTTCATTTTTTTGACAAATAATTTTGAGTGTAAAAATATTTTTCCATATTTTTATGATTAATATTTTTTTTTAATTTTTTTAATGCAATATGAGCATTTTATGATAATTTTTCTTCAAAAATATTTACTTTACTAACTAACACCGTATTCATAAAAAACTAAAGTAGGTTAACAAAGGGATCATTTTTATGAATATGGGGGTAAATCCCTAATAATAAAACATAATTCACCTAATAACCAACAGTTAGTTCTGTTCATATTTTAACTTTTTTTCTTTACAATTTCAAAATAAAGAAAACTATGCAGAAAATGGAAAAATTTGAAAACTTTGCACAACTTAAAGCATTTTCACTGGGTTAGTTTTATATCCGCTGGCAATAATGAATATTTATTTATTTCTCCACCACCTAATTGAAAAAAATTCAACTAGATTCAGCTGGTAACGAAAATACGCCATGAACTTAAATGAACCCAACTTAAACATACTGTTGAATAAAAAAATAAAATAAAAAGAAAAAATAAAAATGATATTAAAAATAACATGAGTAAGATTAACTTTTTGAAAGCAGACGTGTTAAAGTATTTATTTCAAATACATTCCCATTTTTTTTGTAAATTTTTGGTTTTCTTTCATCTTGCGGTTGTTTTTTTTTTCTAATTACATAAATTGAAATCTTCATATCAAGAATTGGAGTGTAGAAAGACTTTTAAACCAAATCTTCATCAACAACAACAAGAATTTCCATGAAACTAATTCTAGAGGCCAGAAAGCATTTGGCTTTTGGTAGCGTTTTTTTTTCTTTTGTCTGGTTGTTAGTGCTGACTTAAGCCATAAAGATTTTAAGTTTAAATTTCATTGGGTGCCAGAAAGTTTTGTAGGTTATTATGGCTTAGCATCATAGTACATATGTACATATTAAAAAATTTATGCTCATGTCTGATGGAGATATGATTGTATGTTAATGGCTGTGTGGAGATAGTCGTAACAATTTTGGTCATAAAACTCTATAATTCCATAAGTAGGTAGAAGATTCAATGTAGTTTTTGTTTTTCTAACCCAAAAAAAACTAGATAGTAAACGTGTTCAATTATGTTAGGTAACGGTAAAAAACACTGTTATTTTAGTTTTATGATCAATTATTTGAATTTTATTTTATTTTATTTTAACACTGGATTGTTGAAAATAAAATCATAGCAGGCCAATAATTGATTATATAGAGCAATAAGAAAACAACGGTGAAAAGCCAAGAAAATAAAGAAACATTTTCACTAACACATCTTAACCCAAAGAAAAAGAAACTAAATCCAGGTTCTTCAATCTTAAAAATTGAGGTTAGTAAATTTAAAAAAAAATACTTTAAATTGGAAAGTTTAAATAATTTTCTGCCAACCGAAAAACCCCAGCTTAAATTTTCTTAAAGCCCAAACAATTTCATTAAAACATGTTTATCAAATGTTTAATCTATAATTTAAAATTAATAGTCTTACAACAAAATATTTAAAATTTATTATTAAAGCAATTAAAGTAATTAAAAATCAATCAAATATCTTAATACAGCATTTGGATGTCTAATAGGAACATCTACCGAACGTAGACGAGACTCTACAGGCGATAATTATTTTCAATTAGTTATTAAAACAGCAGTCAGATAGAGAAAGGAACACATTTGGAGAATCTTTTTAGTTTAAAATTAAATTCGAGAGCTTTCTTTAATTTAAGTATTGAATTGATATTAATCGATTTTTCCAGAAAGTTACTAAAAAATCACAATGACAAACAAAAATGCACAAATATACCAATAAAAAGTCCCAAATAAGATTAAGTAAGATGGTTGATTCACACGATATTTTGCCTGGCTTGCAAGCTTTCATATCGGATCTAGATGGACCCCTTTTGGCATGTCCATGCAAATTGTCAGATGTGCAAGTTCTTGGAATTCATTTTTTGACTTGCCTTTCAACCCATTTGTTACAGGGAGATTTCTCATTAGTTCATTTAATCTGTACCTTAATACCCTACTTTGATTACCTGGTATATGAATGCCCAAAAAAACCTATGCCACCTGGCTGCTGGGGCAGACTGAAATAGAGGTGATTACAACGGAGTCCATGTCTATTTGCGTGTTCACCTGCCACCTAGCGACCCGTTATGACTGATAGAAAAATCACAATAAATTTTTTCGATTACGGAATATCAGATTAACTCTGTATCAAGGTTACGCCCCCTTTTTCAGTAACCCTAAGAAAGTGTCTGAAGATTCCGATCTTTACAGTCCTCAACAAAATTGAAATGATTTCGCATTTGTGGTACTTAGAGCAGATCACAGTTTACCCAGCTCGTTTGCCCTTTTATTTCCACAACAGCTACAACAGCCTAGACAACTTTTTCTTACATTACCCCCCTGCAATACTTTGCGTCCATAAGGCAGACGATACAAGAAACTAAGTCTAAGATTCTATGAGTAGACGCCGAATACAACATCACATTCCATCTTAAAACTGTCTGTACAAATCCGGCGTCACATTTTTTTCATAAGGCTAACCTAACACCACCCACTACAGAAAAATTTAGAGCTTTTAAATTTTTTAAGGTCCGTATGGGGCTTAGCATAGCTGGAAGAAGAAAAAGAAGAAGAAGAAATGTGTCACTTGATCGGCGTACTCGTCCTGTGACTGGTACAAAACCTGAATAGTACAAACAGTTATTGGCCATGATCGGTTAAAAAGGCACAAATCATGTAACTGGTTGTAAGGTGTAAAAGAATTTGAGAAAAATAGATAAATCCTTCTGCAGTGTTACCATATTTTGTACATAAAATGGGGTTTTGGTTTCATTTTTTTTCAAAATTTTGTCTAATACTCTTAAAACCATAGCTCTGCCCCATATCGAAACCAAAATTTTAGTCGGCCTCAAAAAATTTGTGTTAAAATGCAATTCAATTTTTAATAAATTATTGATCTGGCAACAACAACTAAAAATAATGCATTTTATTTCCTAAAATTGTTGTCAATGGTTCTAACCCGATTTTTGTATACTTTTAAGAGAATTGAAAATATTCTCGAAAAAGATGCAAAAATTAAAACAAATTTGACCTGACGCTCTTAATTCAAGCAACTCTTACGCCATGCTTGAGATACCACCATCCTTATAATAATGATATACCTTCCTACATTAAGAACACGTTCAAAATTATTTTCGTTCCCACCCACAAAGAAACAAGCAATCCCGTTTGCCTTTCTTAAGAAACATGTGAGTGAACTACATGACGTTTACAGCCAAACACTAATTACCGTTCAAGAAGTACTGATAATGAAAATCGTAGTTGGTTTCGAAAATTCATTTTACGCAGCTAGTTTCGGTAAAAATGTTTGTTTACAGGGAACATTTGTTTCTTCAAGGTAAAACGAAGTTTTATAAAAAGAATAAAAATTGATTGAAAAAATTATTATTGTTATTTACGTCAATGAGGAAATATTTATTTAAGATGTTTTTAAGACTTAAATATCCAACGAATTCTCTTAAGGATAATAAAATAAGGCAAGAAATTAATATTAGTTTTATCTTTGACACAGCACGTTACACAAAAAAGCATGCAATTTCAAATGACGCTTTGCTTAGCTTTGATTTTTGTCTGGCTTAAAAGGTGTTTCTAAATCTTTTCTGTCCGAGCTGTCTAGTGTAAGTAGTTATTTTTAAACTAGTAAAAAAAAAGTAAATCTAAGAAAACCGTCCAGCTGTCCGTTAAAAAAGTTTTTGCTTAAAATTTTTGAATATTTCTTTAAACTATATTTGCTTTAAGATCCTTTTCTAGCAAAAGCTATTTAATCCTTTAAAAAATATTTAAAAAAAAAACAGTTTTCTCGTTATCCTTAAATTCCACTTTTTTTCTTTCTTTGTTCTCACTGTATTATTTTACGTTTTCTTATAAAACATTATACGTTTCTTACCTATGAAATATTCATAAATTCCATAATGATGCAATTTTTCATCATCTCTGTGACTTTATGCAAAATATTTCTTTTCATCATTTTTTTACGCATTTTTCTGCTAAAGGTTTTTTGTTTTATCTCAGACAAACAGCATAATAAAGAGTTTTTTATTATTCAGCTAGAAAATATAAAGAACATTTTTATTTAAATGTGTAGCAAAAAAAGGACCAAAATTTTTAGAAAACAAAAAAAAACAGTAAAAAGGAGGCCATTGAAAAGTATACACACACAAACACACAAGCATATAATGATATAAGGATGGAAAAGAGAATTCCAAATTTAAGAGCAGCAGTAAAAACAGAAATAATTGGGCGGTTCATAAGCTGTGGCGTATTGTTGTATTATTGTCTTAAAAATGTTTTTTTTTAATATATGTTTGGAAAAACCTGCCTCCATATTTCTGATCTAAAGCTATACAAACGAGATTATAAACTCGTCGAAAAAATAATTTAAAAAATAAAATTAAATAAAGTAAAATAAAATAAAATAAAATAAAATAAAATAAAATAAAATAAAATAAAATAAAATAAAATAAAATAAAATAAAATAAAATAAAATAAAATAAAATAAAATAAAATAAAATAAAATAAAATAAAATAAAATAAAATAAAATAAAATAAAATAAAATAAAATAAAATAAAATAAAATAAAATAAAATAAAATAAAATAAAATAAAATAAAATAAAATAAAATAAAATAAAATTAAATAAAATAAAATAAAATAAAATAAAATAAAATAAAATAAAATAAAATAAAATTAAATAAAATAAAATAAAATAAAATAAAATAAAATAAAATAATATAAAATGAAATAAAATAAAATAAAATAAAATAAAATAAAATAAAATAAAATAAAATAAAATAAAATAAAATAAAATAAATTTAAATAAAATAAAATAAAATAAAATAAATTAAAATAAAATAAAATAAAATAAAATAAAATAAAATAAAATAAAATAAAATAAAATAAAATAAAATAAAATAAAATAAAATAAAATAAAATAAAATAAAATAAAATAAAATAAAATAAAATAAAATAAAATAAAATAAAATAAAATAAAATAAAATAAAATAAAATAAAATAAAATAAAATAAAATAAAATAAAATAAAATAAAATAAAATAAAATAAAATAAAATAAAATAAAATAAATAAAATAAAAATGAATCGCTTTGTAAGAAAACTTTTTTTTAATTTAAATTTTATTTAGAAAAGGGAAAATTAAAATACTTTCAAATACAAATTTATTGAAAACTTAATAAAAATTTAAGAAAAAAATTAAATAATTTTTAAATTTTATAAGAAAAACTTTTTTAAAATTCCGTAAGAAAAACATTTTTTACACATAAAAGCCCTGCCGGACTTACACTTAAGTAGAAACCTTCAATAAATTCTTTTATAATTATTTTTTTTCTTAAATTTTTTTTAAATTAACATTATTTAGTTTAGTGTAATCTATGAATACACATTTTCCTTACTTTTTTTAAATCCAAGTTGCCTTTTTCCTTCTTTTTCATAAATATTTATAAAAAATTTATGTTTAAAATCATTCTAATAAAGTAAAGGAAAACTCTAGGTGTTTAGTGCAAATGTCAAGGGAAATTGCATAAATATAGTGTTTTTATTTGATGAATCAAACCATTGCTACTGCTGATACTGCTTTTAAAGGCAACAAAAAAAAAAAAAGAAAAAAATCTTAATATTGAAAAGAAAATTTATAACCAAAAAGATGATGATTATAATGTTAAGGTTAATGCTGAAACTGATTTTATTGTGTTGGTTTTCTGTTCTAAAATTTTGTTGACTTTTTCCTTCGTAAAAAATGCAAGACATTATGCAGATCAAGGTAAAGATGCCACCACAACTGCTAAGAAGCAGTACGTGCTTGTAAGGCAGTGAAAAAATATTTGTAAAAAATTTTATATAAAAGAAATAAATAATGGTTGAATGATAAAAAGGTTAAGAAAGTGTTAACAGTAACAAGGGATTTTTTTTATAAAATATAGGATTTATAAGGTCTTGGTTAGCAAAAATATTAAACAAAAATTATATTTTTTATCACATTAGACGCAGGGTAAAAAAAACAACTATTTAAAAATGATATAAAATTTAATTTAATTTTACGAAAGATATTTTTATGGCTTTGTTTTTTTTAAACTATACATGCAATTCAAACGTGCTAACCTTTAATAGCTTGATGATTTTTAACTTGATTTATTTAGCTTTCTTTTCCCAAAATTTAAATACTTCATTATTTTCGACCTTATATCGTTAAACGCCTTAAAACAAAAACAAATGTTTGAAAAATTTTATATTTTGCCACATATTAGCTGGTTTTGGGTGACGCCGTTGGAATTATCGATTATGCAGATTTGTCAGTCACGATATCGCAATGGTCGAGTGAGCATTGCGCATTCGCTGTGGAAACATTTTTTAAGAGTAATGATTCTTACTCATCGACAATTTTGTTCAAAGTTCGGTATTCGACGAATATGCGATGGACTGAGTGCAAATCTAATTCGTTCATAGGTGCAGAGATTCCGTGCAACTGCTCCTGCTATGAATTCTCCACGGTTAGGGCCCAGTCGATCTTCAAGGACTCCCAAAAACATTGAACTGGTTGAAAGCAGTATACGTGAAAATACGCGACTTTCAATACGGAATAGAGCAGCCCCACTAAAACTTCCAAGAGCGATTATTTATGAAATTTAAAAAGAGAGTCTAAAGTTCCATCCTTTTAAAATTCGAATCGTTTAAAAACTGAAAAACAGTGACTTTGATTTACGCAAAAATGTTTGTGAAACTTTGTTGAAGCGCTTTAGTATAGTTAATCCCATTTTTTGGAGCGACGAAGCTCATTATCACTTAAACGGCCACGTCAACAAGCAAAACTGCCGTTACAGGTTTTCAAAAACCTGCAACCCTCAAGTGAAACATTAAAAACCCTTGCATTGCCCCGGGGTAACTGTTTGGTGTGCCCTATCTACGCATGAGATAATTGGAATATTTTTTTTTCCAAAAATTTTCGAGGCCAGGCAACGAATGTCAACGGTGAAAATTATCGACGCATGATTACGGAATTCTTTTTGACAAACCTTCGAACTTAACCATCAATTACTTCACATACGTGGCTTCAACAGGATAAGGCGACTGCACACACAGCCAGAGCTTCGATGAAGTTGCTCCGGAAAAATTTTCCCCAAAAACTGATCAGTCGCTTTGGGGACATCCCATGGCCACAAAGGTTGCCCAGTCTAATTCCCAATAATAATGACAATCCCCAATCTCTTGTGTCTGTAAACTTAAAAATATTCGTAGGGTAATCAGCTCAATTGAACCAAGTTTATTGCAGCCCATAACACAAGGCTCCGTCTCTACAGAAGACATCTGGGTTGACATACTCTTTAAAAAATAAAATCCGCATTTCTATTCTATCGTTCAATGCTCTTAATAAAACTTTGAGTCCATCATCACGTTTTTATTTAAGTTTGCAAATATAAATCTGCCACTAGACGCTCTGTATTATTCATTTTATAAATGCAATAAAAATTGTGATTAAACAAATCGTAGCCTAAAATTTAAAAGGGCCTTCCAACAAAAAAAAAAATCATTTGCCCCTTTCAGGTGAAGAAATACAAAAAAAATTATTTGAACAAATTTATGATTATAAAATTAGCTTCAGCGTATCCTTATTATTTACTTGAAACTTTTTACAAACCTCATTTCTTCAAAAGTTTTCAATTTTGTAGGGTGAGGCTGTCCACAACGCTTTATTTCATAACTAGCTATTAACCCGCTACTTCGCAACCGCAATTTTAACTATTAACTTAAACAAAGTATTAAATGCAAAAGTGTACTATGAGCTTAAAAAAAGTACTATCTGCGTTATTTTTTTACAATTTTAATCCCGTTAATCTCCAGTCATTTTGTTTTCAACATATATAAAAATGTACCCAAAAAATAAAAAAGTACGTTTTAACATTAATGTCATATTTCTAAAATTTAAGCCTGAAAGCAATGCACAAAACTGCCAGAAATGTGAAAAAGTACTTTTTGTTAGTTGGCTTTTGTAAGAACTGGGGTACACTGGGGAAGTACACACTTTGCAACAGTTTATGCAACCAGAAGACATCAAAATCTTTTGATATACTTGAAGCCTTCAATACAACACAAAATGAAACCAAAAACACTAGAAACTATTTCTTTAGATTGTGTCACAATTTATCACTGTTTTTTTCCGGTTTTGTAAACTAGATATGAATATTTTTTGCTTGTAATGAACTCAAAAGTTAAAACCATTTATATTCTACGCCCCACTTGTTGGTCAAAGAAGGTGAATATAAATATGTAGTTTAAATATCAATACGAATGGTTTTTTATAAGTCAAAAACAATTAATGATTTTTGTAAATAGTAAATTTGAAAAGTGCGCCAAGCCTTAAAACAAACAACACTGACTTTATGATCAGTGGCGTTAAGAAAACATGGTTATTATAGAATGGTTGACTTTCAATAAAGATTTTTTTTACGTGAACAGTGGTTTATAAAAAATATCAAAATAAATTTTGCTTAAAATTTCAATCTATTTTTATTTATCACTAGTTAATTCTAATTTTTACTTTAAAGAAATAAGAGAACGTATAACTGTATGTGGATTTAGTTCGATCTAAGCAATATAAAATATGAATATAAGTCCCGTATTCAAATTCTAGTAAAAGTTTGTTTAAATAAAACAAATTTTCATTAAATCCATAGTAGTACCGGCGAAAAATCGTAGCTGATTTCTAAAATGAACTACACTCGGCTAGTGTCGGAATTACTTAGTTTTTAAATAAAATTCTATTCTCAGTAATCAGTTGAAGAATGAACGCAAACAGCCGAATAAACAGAAATTAATATAATGTATATAAAAGTTCGAATAAATTGTTGTAAAGTTGTCTCAAATGTTTCTCAGTTTTTTAGCAACTTTTCTTAATTTTCATCCCACTGTTTTATCTTAAAAAAATCAACTTTTTTATTACCTGGAACCAATCAAATTCATTACCGTTTATTTTTTTTTTTTGTGCATAAACTTGTAATTAATCTACCAACCCAGAACCAAAAATAGCTACAATATTAATATTTGAGACATAATTCTTGCTTTTAAACTTAATTATTTTAGAAAAAACCAAACACACGATAAGTAAAATTAACAAAAAAAAATTTGCATAAATTCTTGACTAGAAAAAACCTAAACAAGAAAAAGAAATTAATGTTTAAGAAACAAGTTTTAGGCGGTTAAAAACTCTTGATAAAATGCTTAAAGGCAGGAAAATATAAAATTAAGCCACAATGGTATGTCATTATAAGCAACAACAGGCCTGTCATATGAACCAAACATTTTTGTTTTACTTGCTTAAGCTTCTGTTTATTTTGTCTATTTTTTCATTTTGTACCAAAACCCAAAACTTACGTAACCCCAGGCGAAACTTTTAACTTCTCTTTAATATGCAAAGTTGTGGCATTAAAGTTATTAATATATTTTTTTTAGATATTTAAGCTCCAGATTAAAATTTCTTGTTAATTAGCGGCAATTTAAAAGTGTTCCGGAAAAAAAGATTAAGAAGAGTTCTAATAAACATGCCTGCATGGAACACAAAAAAATAAAAACATTTATCAAAATTAATTCAAGGCTACAAACAGCTAAGCCTAAGACTTAAAATAAACTACAATTTAAAATTGCTGTCTAAACGTTTATAATTTAGTGCAAAGAAATTCAAAATGAAAAATGGGTTTTATCTGTTGATGTTCCTTAAAATGCCAAATCATTCAAATATAATCACGGTTACCTTTTTAATTTGTTGTAGTTTTTGTAGTTTTGAATAATTTTCAAATTAGTTTCTATTACGTTTGAGGCAATCATGTATCGCAACTCTTAATTTCGTTATCCCTTAATTACAAAAGGGTTAATAAAGGGTATAATGGCGGACAAGCTAAATAGTCAGCTCGAGATTGCACAAAGTAATTTTAGCTAATTTCATCTATCCAAACGCTAAAGAACTATTGTTAAAACGATTTTCCGTTTTCTTTTAGGATCCTAAGAGAACCTAAAGAAAAACTTTTAATATGAATTTTTATACAGTTACTGTATTTGCCTCTTACTTTGATCTAGTCTATCAGCTAACTTTACCTAATGTATCGGCATTAGGTGAATTGAAAAATCATATGCAAAAATTTAATTTATTTAGAAGTAAAAGATATAAATAAATAAAAAAAAATTAATTAATTCAAAATAAAAGCAAAAATATAAATTTGAATAAATGTTTTAAATTTTTCCACGAAGCGTGGTTTTAGATTCATATGCTTTAGTACTATAAAATTCAATCCTGAAAGCATTGAGTACTTGCTTTAAGTATTGAGTACCCAGTACTCAAATACTAAATTCTTTTGCAACAGTATCCGGGATAAAACTACATGTTGTGGACAAACGTTGTACAAAACATGTGGTCATGCAAGTTTTATTGGGACTGTGGATCTTTATCCTAATTTGATTGAATACTGTTAAGCGAAACATTTTCTTATTAGAGAGAGAGAGAGAGAGAGAGAGAGAGAGAGACCAAAAACTAAAAACTAGATCACCATATCGGGTTCTATCGTTGTCGAGGTACGATCGGACGGATGGCCAGATCTAGGAGGAGAACCAGAGTTGATTAATTTTTTTTTTTTAATAAATAAAAATCTAAATTTAATTCTGACTTTCTGATGAATGCCATGTTTCACAGATTGATTTGTCAGCGATTAGCAAAGCTGCTAACTCGCTGTGGTACTTCAGGACCAACAGCCAAGCCACCACTTTACATCACAACGTGTATTCGAATACAGAATATCTTTGAACTTTGAATACTTATTGTTAGTTCGCATTAGCAAAGATTTAATAATAAAAATATGAGAAAAAAAAAATATCTTTGAACTAGATAGTGATGCATTTTGCATTTCTTTTGTACGAGTTCGGGGGTACGAGGTCAATTCTGGCTAAGGATAATACGATGTAGGATGACAAGGTAATTGAACACTCTCTAGCTAGATACTCCGCGTGAATGATTGCCATAAAGGAGTCGCTGATATCGACAGTTTTATTTACCTAAATGCAAAATCTCTAAGACAACCTAGCAAAGTCTTAATCCGAGACGTTTCGAGCGTCTTATCGATGTGGTCAAGCTAAGGATAAGAGATACCGTGGCCGCTATTAGCGGTTGTTGCCGATTTGGTATCTATGACAGACACTGCCTTAAAACTACTTCTGCGGGAGCTGTCAAAATGAAAAGGCAGGTTAAAATATCCACTAACTCTCATGCTTCTGTCTGGCACTTAATTGAGTCCGGGCTGAACACTAAGAGGTCAGCAGTTTGAGATTGTCAGTCACGGTTAAGATTAGCCTATCTAATCTACTACTCTTCACAAGGGATAGCGTTTGGTTCACAAAAAGGGATCAGCATGACCCGACTGATGAATTCTTTCTCCAGATATAGCAGGGGACCAAAGTAACGGACCTTACTTTTCGTTTATTTTTGCACCTGTTTGTTCTAAATAACCTAAGGTAACCTTCTCTTAGGGATAATATTCTTTTTGTGCCAAAAATAACTTGGGATTAAACGATTTTACATGTTATTTTTTTTAGGAAAACCCTTATTGTTTGTTTTACCAGTAGGTCAGTCGAAACTTTTTTTGAGAGTGTCTTATGCAACAAAAAACATAAGTGTGTGACGATCCATCGATAGCAAAAGCGATAGATATCTTGTGGATATCCCTCAACTATCCTTTCTCTTTTTTTTCTGCTCAGTCGCTTCTGAGGCTAACTACCCTTTATCTCAACATAAATCTATTTTTCTTTCAGTAAAAAAATTTCTTTATCTGTCAAAGGAGATTTCTTTTAAGGCATTCCTCATATTCACGAAAAACGCAGCTTTCCGCAGTTCTCATAAAATTATGGTGATTAGAAGAGAAAATAATGCTAAACTTACACGATAAAATTTTTCATGAAATGACTTCCATGAAATTTTTGTTTGAAGACAAAAAGGATGTAATTCCAGGGCCCAATCGTCGCATCCGATTCGAATCGAAATTTAAAAATTCTTTTTAGAATTCCTATATTAAAAGCACTGACAACTCGACCAATCGAGTGAAATTTCGACTCGAATCGAATGCGACGATTTGGCCCCTGTACTAGTCTTCTTTTATGCAATCGAAATATTTCCTATCGAATGACAGGCTACGAATTTATTATCGATTAGAGCCATTATGATCTTCATGCATTTCAGTTGCATTAAATGGCGTATTAAACGCTTATAACACGGCCGATTTAGTTTTCTGAAACATTAATTGACTGCTAGTCTATATTTTGAATAGTGTCACGCTAATTTAATTTAATAAAAATACTTAGATTTTGCTTCATTAACTAAAAACGTTTTCTAAAAAAACTTTCAAGTACTTTTCACTTTACACTGTGCTTTTTGTTGTGTCTTGCTGTTCAATAAAAGGCCACTAATTTATTTACCCTCTTATTTCCGCTATTTTCTTTGTTTGCCTTCAAGCATATTTCTTTCTTTATTTATTTTTCTTAACTGCTTTTTACTAAGTATTTCATTTCATTGAAATCACAATTTCTGATAAACATTTTCAAATCTTAAAAACTAAACACTTTAAATGAAGTTCAAAATCATTAAAGCTTTTACTTGAAGAGTAAAAGCACCTTTGAGGTATAGAAAAGAACACGCAGACCACGCCGACCGTTACAATAAAATAAGAAATCTGTATTCAAATTAAATTGAAATGTTATCTAATGCTTTGGAAATTGGTAATGTCATAAAAATGTATGCTGGTGTTGTTGCTGTTGTTCTCTGAAGACCTAAAGTGAGAATAGAAGAAGCAGCAGAAGCAACAGCATGAAAGTTGTGCTTTTAATGGTTCAATATTAATGAGCTGAGTGGGAAGATGATTTTGTTGAAATAATTGAAATAAAAATTAATGATTTGTAAGGAATATTAAAACAGGTTAAGAAATTGTTTTTTAGTAAATTTTTTGCTTGAAAAGTCTAGACATAAAGCAAGTCTTAAGGAGTGGGCTTTGGAGTTTTTTTGTAGATTTAATAAATTTTATTCAAATTAAAAAGTATTTAATGGAGCGTTAAGAACTTTCCTTCAACTTTTGGTGACACTAAAAATTAAAGAATAAAACTTTTTCCTTTGGCTTTTAAACATATCATTGACCGAAAACTAATTAAGCCAATTTTTCTTTAACTCCTTTTAATCGAATGCACAATGGCCCGTTTTAAAACCAAAAAAAAATCAAAAATTTAAATTATTTAAAAAAAAAACTTCTAGCCTTAGATTAGTTAAAAGTAATCAAAATAATAATAAAAAAAAGATTAACCCCATTTAGCTCTTAATTTCACCCTTAGGGGCCCTCAATTTGACTTGAAATTTTGGTGTTTTACTTCTACAAAAAAAGTTGCGAAACGAACAAGTTTGTTTTCTTTTATCGATTCGAGCATTGGCAATACTGTTTTTATATGTTTTTTTTTTCTTTTGTAAATATTAGAAGTTTAAACCAACTGCTAAAAAAGGACTTTTACTCATTATAATTATTTTCTTAATAAAATAGATATATCGTTGGCTTAGTAAAGAAAGGCTGTAGCTCGATTTTGTGTTGTCTCAGATGGTAAGAAAAAAAAAATTTTTAAATGTTTAACGATTTTTATATGAAAAAGTTTAAATGAAAATTTTTTTAAAAAGAGGCAACAAATCCTTTTATCAATTAGAAACATAAAATAAAGTTTTATGAAGAACTTGATTATTATTTACCAAAAAAAATCAAAAAACTCTATTTTGAAAAAATATCGAGTTTAAGCTTTTCTTTATTAGGCCAACCATATGAGAGGCACCCATATCCTTTTTCGAATTTTCTAGAAATATTTAATTTATATATTTTTGAATTAGTCTTAGTCCCACGCTAAATTTATTTATCTGAAATAGTATTTTGCAAGAAATTATATCGATTTTCTGGCTTTGACTTTGCCAAAAAAATTAATTTTTGATTTTCTCAAATCATTTTTAGTCACACACAAAATTAATTATCCTTAATTAATATTTTACAAAGAAAAATAAATGGGGATAACCTATAAAATCCTATAAAATTCTTGCTCTAAATGTCCTTAAAATTTTTGTTTTTATTGCTCTGGGTGAGTTTTATCTGAATGCTAACTTCAAGTTATATGCAGCCATATTTTTTTAAAAAGGATATATGAAAAACACTTATATCCTTATTCCGATTTTCTTTAAGTTTTTATTTTTGCCTTTCTGTGTGCTTGACATTCAAATCAGAAAGGATATGTAGGAAAAGCACTTTTGAGGATGATTTAAATGCATCCGTATCCCGCCTTGATTTTTCTTAAACTTTTTATTTTGCCTTTCAGGATGAGTTTAAACCTAACACCAGCTTGTATTAATATACAGCAATATTTTTTTTAAAAGGTGTTTAGAGTCACCCTTGTTCTTATTTCGATATTTCCCTAAAAAATTAATTTGTTTCCTTTCTGTGTGAGTTAAATCTAAATGCCAACTTGCGTTAATATGCAGCTATATTTTGCCAAAAAGGATAAAGGGGAGGCATTTGTTCCAATTTTTCTGAAATTTTTTTTTCTGTTTTTCCTTGGTGGGCGCTATTTAAGTCCAAACTTATGTTAATATGCAGCAATGTTGTATTAAAGTCATGCGCGTTAATGCTAACAGTCAGTAAGCTTTCGCCATAAATTGTACTTTCGTGGAGATTGTCGAGTCTTTTCCTCACAAGCGACGGGTCCAGTGCGGAGCTGGAAAATCGCATAAAACAAGCTGGGCAAGCTTCCGGCGCCTAAGTAAGATATTGAGATCATTGGCTATGCCACGGCACGTCGCACCCAACTTCGAACTTGGAATGGGGCGGCACACAGTGATATTGCTTCATACACTTTTGTGCAAAAAATAGAAGGAGTGGTTCTAAACTATTGAAAGTTGGCATCGAGCATTGTATTGACTAAATTAAGAAAAAAATAGAAATTCGTCCAAATTGCCCACGCCCACGCCCACCGCCCACCGCCTATATCCCATTCATCATCAAGCGAAACCTGTGTGCAGAGTTTCAATGACATCAGCCCCTCCCAACGCCCACCATCCACCGCCCACCTCCCATGCAATCCGAATCAATTTTTGACTACAAAACAGCATCATTAGATTTTTAAAAAGTATATGTCAAAAATTGGCTTTTTTTTGCCACCAAAATACCACTGTGCGGCATCTGACATCATTATGCTGCAAATATTCGTTTATCAATGCTTTCGAAAAATCACAAAAATCTTCTGGCTAACACACGTGGAAAAGGCAAAACGAAAAGGTGATGGCGAGGATTCACAAAAGCTGGGGCGAGTTAAAAGCACTGGCTAGCAACCGTTAAGAATAGAAGCAAGTTGGTGTGGCCCTATGTTCCTAATATTTTATCAAAAAGAATTTATTAGAGCCATCCGTATCCCTTTTCAGATTTTACTGAAAACTTTTAGTTTAATATTTCTAGATTTATTATATCTTTAAGCAAACTACAGCCAAATTTTATTTTACTTAGGAGACACGTAGTGATACCCTTTCTTTGGTAAATTTTTGTTTTTCTACCGCATTGGTTTTTGGGCAAATTTGTACACGGATCGTCCCATGTGCAGGGCTTATGAAAACTTTCATTCATATTATGTCAGACTAAAATGACAATCTTAAATAGTTGTCTACTAAATTATCTTGCTTTGGGTCTTTTTGTAATACAATTCCAAACATTTAAAGGAAAATAATTTTGTCCTTGCAGACAAACAAGTTTTGGCTGCATAAATATTTTAAAGCAAAAAAAGTTTTTAGTAAAAAAAGTTAGACATTGAAAATAGCCACAAAGAAATGAAACTGAAATTGTTAAAATATCCTTAAAATGTAAAAATTACAATTAAGAAACAAAACTGGCGAGACATTTTACAAAAAAGAAAAAATAAGAAGCATTCAAAAAGCACAAGAAACTCTAAAACTCAACCTTTCCAAAATGCGTTTGTTTAGTTAAAGCATTAGCAAGAGGAGAAAGTGGAAAATGTAAAATGTAAAAAGGAAACGGAAATAATAACAGTTTTCAAAACAAAAGCAATTTCAATGTTGCCTGCCTTAACAAGCAAAAAACTTATAATAAATTGCAAAAACAAAAAGAAAATTTAAAACTTTTATAACAATTAAGCCCAAAACGTTGTCAATAAACTCTTTTTTTATTTATTTATTTTAAAAAAGTTTTCTGTTGGTAGTTTAGCTGCAGCTACTATTTTCGTTTAGCATTTGACCCTTAGCATTAATTAGAAAGTTTTTTTTTTGTTCTTTTTGATAAGGAAATACTGATTTACTAATTAGAATAAAACAAACAAGTCAAAAACTTTTCTAAATGAATATCTACAAACTAATTAAGATTTTTTTATTTTGTTAATTTTTCTTCCAAAGCATAACAACGTTTAACTCTTTTTAATAAATTTAATTTTTTTTATCTCTTTTTAGGTTCTCCCTAGAAAGTACAACAACATATTTTAATCCATGTTTATGGCCTCAAGGAATCCATTTATTGTTTAGTAATTTAGGCGCTTTAATCAACTTTAGTTGAAAGTTTTTATCTAACAAAAGTCACAAGCAAACACACACATACGCATACATACAGCAATATGGCGCGCACAAATGTTATTTTAAAAATCCTTTTCACCTTATGTGTTTGGTCCTTTGTCATAATTGGTGTGTTTAAAATGCAGGGCACCAATATAGTACAGCAGGAATACAATTCAATGCCTTTGAGTGGTCGTATATTGTTGCAAAAGGATATGCTAAGGTTTGCTGAAACAACATCAACGACAACGGATAAATTTGATCCCTCAGAAATATTGGTCGACAATCGAACGGGTAAGTTTATATAACAAAATTAGAGTTTAAGATGTGTTCAGTAAGGACTAGACTTACCCTCAGTTGAGTTGTTATTGTGAAATTTGATATTACGAATACAACCAAACCTTTGGTTGACAAAAACACCAAAAAAGGACAACTCGTCAGTAGCATTTGTTGTTGTTGTTGCTGTAACAGTTCCACTGTTGACGGTTGTTTTTTCCAGAAAATATATTTAAAAGAGATTTCTTTAAAATTGGTGTTTGTCAGTCAGGTGATGACGTTGGGAGCTGGAGAAATTGTGCCACCTCAGTCGGTTTTACCCATAGGTCGCTTGGGCGAAAGTTAGTTGGCCTATTGGGGCAGTTAAACAAATGCACTGAGTCATGAGGACTTTGGTTTGATTGTAATCATGACACCAAATTTCACATTAGAACTGGAATAGAGTTGAGTTGTAAGCCATAATAGGAGTCAACATTTTCTATCAGACTTTTGTGTTGATATGTTGTCTCAGACTTAAGGCTTTTTTGAGGTCCTCTTTCCAACTATTCAGTATAACAAAAGCTTTATGTCATAAGTCCTTAAACAAGATTTTGCATATATAGAGATTGATGCTGACATATTTTGCAAGCCCATTAGACATTAAGGGCAGCATTCCATACAATGTTCCCTTTGAAATCTTCAAAAATACTGGCACAAGCTTATGTCTTCATGTAATGCCCAAAAAAAATTTTTGACGTTTAATCCTACAATCCTGGTAATGAAGAATTTAAAACTTGCCATTGACAACCACTTTTTAATGGTTTTAACTTTTAAAGAACTCTGATCAAATGATATTTCCTGCAAAGTGTGAAGTATAAAGACACAACCTCTCGTACATAAGCACTCTAAGACTTTCATTGTGCGCCCCTTCAAGAAAACACAAAGACCTCAAATAAAGGGGAGGGGGAGTAAGAGGGGACTAACGAGCAAAGAATAGATAGTCTAAGATCGGAGCGGAAGATATTGATTTAAGTGCACCCCCGGTAAAGTGAAATCCCGGTTTTAATGCCTATTCTTTAGCCACTTGATTGCTATGATTTTTTATTTAAAGCCTCGACAATATGACAAAAAGATAATATGATTTTTAGTCTACAATTCATATTCATCCACTTGCACTCTATAGTAATCCAGAGTAGCGCGAGCTCACCTGTCCCAAACTTCCCGCGAGAATAAGCAATCTAGTGCCTGCTGAGCTCAATCCCCAGTCATTCGTTCCTAGCTTCCACCAATCCTGTTCCCCCACTAAAGATTCGTTATGTTAAGATTCCATTTCCGAATCTTTCCATAACAAAGACCCTGTGGAGGATCTCGCAGTTTTTTATTTAGTTCTTTAGCTTATGGGCCAGGATACTACGAGCAAGCTCGCCGAACCTTTAACTTGTAATCTATGTCACAGTTTCCGGGAACCTGATATTGTCCCACGTTAAAGAAATTTGAAATTTCATTAAGGGCCTTCCTCTATCCGGTATTATCCTAGAGTTAACGCGATGCGCCTTTAGGGCCTTAAAAGGTGCCTGACTGCCACCATTCCTTTGAACATGTTCCACTATAAGATCTGTTACCAGTATCTCCGCCTATTGCACTACACTCATCAGATAGTTTTTAGGACAATCGCGTCAATGCGCCATTTTGGAGAAGCCAACACAGGTATATATTGTTCTATTGGTTACAACATTTTGGTATTAATAAGATCCTTGTTAAAAAGCTCGGACTATCTTGAACCCTGACTGATCCTTAAAGAGAGTTCAGCCGAATTCCACTAATTTAAAAAGCCTTTTTTGCTTTGTTGATTCCGCAATTTCAAATTAAATGGTTTCAACTACCCGGAGCTATGTTTCTGTACTTCACGACAGATTAACTAATACTTGTCTGATAACTTTGTGGAACCAAAGGGTATATTTAAGTCCCTTAAGCAAATTCTTTGGAAATATTTTGCCACAACATTTCTCTATAAATCGGCTTAGATATGCTCTACTTTCATGCGTGACTTTCTGGAGCCTAGCCCTTCCTTGATATCTACTCCTTATAATCCGCAATAAATGCTTTCGACTTTGGGTAATATTTTATTTTGGAGTTTTTTCGTCTGCTTAATGGGTTCCAAGGGTTTTCGCTCAGCGCGGGTAAACATACTAAAGGACGTTACTTTTTTAATGTTAAAAAAATTTATATTTCTTTTTTTAATTTAATCAAAAATTTTCCTATTTTTCTACTTCTTTTCAGCCATGGACGATGAGCAGCTGGTACGCGATGTGGAATCCCGTATACCTTCACTACCCATTGCCTACTGGAGTAAAAACAAGAATTTTTTGCAACAAAAATCCTCTACTTGTGCCAAATATCCTTCAATTTTTGAATTGGAATTCAATAATATTTATTGGCAAACAATGCGAACCTCTAATGGTACTTTTCAGCTATTCGGAGCCTACTATGATATACGGAAAAATTCTCTTCTAGGACCTTCGGTGCGTATACTGGGTATGATAGATCGTATTGAGCCCAAAGTTAAGACTTTTTGTCAATTTTGGTTTGATGGCCAAAAAGAGCCGTTCATTGTAAAGACCTTTGAGTACAAATATATTTGGTACAATAAATGGGGCAACTATAAACAGGGCATCTATCAGCCCTATTTGATTGCATGTCAAATACCCAAACCCTTTCATGGTGTAGTGCCCAGTTCGGTTTCAATGGTGGAAAAGGAATGCGATACAGCTACAAATAACTTAAGAGTCATTTACAATCGTCCACCAGATGATCAAAAGAAGGGATTTGCTGTTTGTGTCAAGGGTTTGGATTTCTTGTATGATGATTTGTCGGTACGTTTGATAGAATGGATTGAAATGTTGAATATTTTGGGGGCTGATAAAATATATTTTTATAATCTACAAGTGCATCCCAATATTACCAAAGTTTTACATCACTATGAACAAGAGGGTAAAGTACAAGTTATTCCTTTAACTTTGCCAGGCGGTCAACCTAATGTACCTGGTTTTCAACATTTATATTTGACCAAGAAAACAAATCACAAGCGGCAAAACGAGGTTATACCCTATAATGATTGTTTGTACAAGAACTTATATTTGTACGACTATATAGCATTGCTTGATATAGATGAAGTCATTATGCCCAAGGGTAATTTCGTTTTGTGGTCTGAACTTATGGCTAAGGTAGTGCCAGACTCTTTAAAGTCCCGCCCTGAGGGCTATCACAGTTTTAACTTTCGCAATGTGTACTTTTTGGATGATCTACAACATGAGCATGGCTGGCATAAGGATATACCCAAATACATGCACATGCTGCAGCATGTACATCGAGCTAAGAACTATACTAAACCCAATCAATATGTTAAATGCTTTCATAATCCGGAAAAAGTTTTAACTCTACACAATCACTTTCCCTTGGCGTGTTTGGGTGGTGTCTGCAAATCCTATCCTGTGGATGTAGAAGATGCCCATTTACAGCATTATAGGGCTGATTGTGTTAACACTTTGAAAAAGTCATGTGAAGAGTATAGAGAAAATTCGGTGGAAGATAAAACAATATGGAAGTATAAGGACGAGCTAATAAGACGTTCGGTTAAAACTTTGGAAACTTTGGGTTTCTTTAGACGTTATACGGCTGCTACCACGTACGGTAGCGGTTTTGGCTCAACAACACATACGACAGAACGGTGATTACCAAATATTTGGTGGTCTTTTGCAATACCATCATGGTTAGGCATTAGGGGGGCTAACATTGAAAATGAAGTGAGTGGCATTAGCAGTGGTAGTAGTAGCACTACGAGCACTAGTGGTATTGGCATTACTGCTGCAACCTTAACTCCGTCTAATTCGAATAAGAAAGATTTTGATCTTGATGATTTGGCAAAGGAGGATTTTTCTACTACTTCTACTACTACTGCTGCTAGTGTAAACTTAAATAGGTGATAGTAATCTAAGTGAAGCTCTTAAGGAACTATAAAACACTAAGATTTTGTGTTACAAAAAAAGAGGATTAAAAGTAATAAAATTACAATAATTCTTAAAAAAATATTTCGTAAAAATATATAAAATAAATTAGGAAAATGTAAATAATAATTTAAAAAATTTAATTTAAAAAATTTAATTTAAAAAATTTAATTTAAAAAAATTCTAAAACTTGTGTCACAAAAATAGTCTCACGATTCGGTATTACAAGAGAAATAAAGACGAACGCAATTGTAATAACAGTGTTGATAACAACCTTAAAATATGGTTTCGAACTGTTTTAATTTAATTTGAAAGACAGACAGAGGACTATCGCTAGTCTCTAGGCTAAAAACGAGACTAGACTTCTTACAAGAGTCAGGACTGCAGGGTAAACCCTCGACTGGATTCCACACAAATTTTAATAAAAATCCTAGACCAGACTTTAGTAACGCAATAAAAAAATAAACTTAAGACCTTAAACAAAAGTGCAGGCAGAGAAAAAAACATGGCTGAGTATGGTCAGGGGAATACGATCAGGGACAAGTAGTTGTAGTAGTAGTAAGTTTTGGGCTAAAAATTCAGTCAAAGTTATGATTAAAATTACAATAACATGTTTGTCGTAATCATCACTTTGATTGAAGATAACCATAATCTTGGTTATGGCTATCATGTTGCTCCTAGATTAAAATAAACGCATTCTAAGAGCATCAATACTTGATTAAGATAATGACTGCCCATGACCAAAATAATGATTACCACAAACATATAATAATAATTTTATTCCGAACAACTGTAATATGGTTGCGGCAGTTATAATAGTTATCTTCATTACCGCACAATAATGAAATTGTCCCCAATCATATTCCCGTCACCATACTCAACATGTTTTTTCTCTGAGTGTGGGTTCACGGATCCATTTACGGCTGTAGTTTAAAAACAAGATTCCTGGGGCTACTCTGTGTTTTAATTCGATAAAAAATAAAATTCGAATTTGTGTATGTGGGAATTCGAAAATTTTTTTCCAAAAAAAAATGTTGGGGGTAGCACCCTTGGCAACCCTACACTCTTGACCTAGAATCAAGACTGGACTCGAGGCTGATGAAAAGACTAGACTACTTAGGACAAAAATCTAGAACCATACTAGAACTTGAACTACTTTTTACTTTTTGAGTTCTTCCTTCAATTTAAGTTTTTATTTTTATTGTTCAAAAGATTTTTAGAGCATTAAAACGAAAACTTTTATTTAATTTTTTGTGCAAGATTTTTAAACTAAAATATTTATTTAATTTAAAATTTTTAATTTTTGAAATAACATTTCTTAAAAAAAAATCAAACTTTGGCTGTTTCTGTTTAAAACAGATCTATAAATATTCTTGTTTATACTACTTTACTAAAAAAAATCAGTACTTTTTATCAACGAACTACTTATTTGGGTGACTAACATGGCATGTTATCATGTCTTAATGTCATATTTTCTTATTTTTTTAAAATATGAAATGGTTAAAAACCATATTTTTTGTTCAAAATAACATTTTAAAGCTTAAAAAATATTTGCTTGAAAATAAGACAATACGACAGATAACATACTTTGTGAACTACCCAAATGTTTTATGAAATAACTTTAGATTTTTATTTAATTTTTAGTTTAAAAAAAAACAATTTTATTTATAACTTAAGGAAAAACTAAAATACATTTAAAGAAGTTTTAATTTCTAGTTAAACCTGGTTTAAGAAAAAACCTTTAAATTTAAGGAACCTGTATTATATTGATCCTATATTCTATATAAATAAGAAAGTAGTTTGTAAGAAAAAAATATCACAACATTAGGGCTAATAACAGTTCCTTATATAACATAAGTAATAAAGTATAAAAAATAAACAAAATTTTAATTAAAAATTTTAATTAAAAATTTTAATTTAAATTTAGACTTATATAAGGAACTGTTTGGCAAAATATTATCAATGTAAATATTTCAAAGTTATTTGTTAAAATTAAAGAAAAAAAAACTTAAAAATTAAAACATTTTTAAAGTAAAAAAAACAAATAAATCATAATTGTGCCTTCTAAGTAAAAATTACTTTTTAGTTTAAGTTTTCTCTACTTTTGCTTTTATTAAAAAAAAAATTCTTAAAAGGTCATCACAAATTTTTTTTTTTAATAAATAGGTCCTAAAATATTAGTAAATAAAATAAAATGTAAAATAATAAGTAAAAAAATAATTACTTTCTCGCTTTAAAGCAAACAGACTTAAGTCACAAACTAGTTTTTTTTTTATTTAAAAAATTTTATTTTTTTTCTAGAATTATAATAAAAAAATATTTAATAATTAAAGAAAAAAAAATTTAATAACACAATAAAAACAATATGAAAATCTAATTAAGGAAAATATTTCCTTTGATTTAAAAACTATTAAAAATATATTAAAAATTAATTAAAAAAGAAAATAAGTTAAAGACTGATGTTTAGAAAAAAAAATATATTGTTTTTTTATAAATTAAATAATAAAAAAAACAATGTTAAAACCACTACATAAAACTATATCACTGTAAAATTTATAAAAATTATAAAATAAAAAAATTTAAGAAAAATATAAAAATTTTATGTCTTTTTTAAAAGTTTAAAAATTCAAAAAAAAGGTAAGAAAGGAGGTAAAATATTTTTTAAAACAGGTTGCATTTAATTGAGTTTCCTTGTGCACATGTTCATTGAAAGTTTAATATTACAAAACGTACCTCGATTTTTTCGAAATAGCGTTTTACGCTTATTCTAACAGAAATATGTCAAATACAACCTTTAGAGTTTATTTTTTCTTTTTTTAATAAAACTTGTTGCTTTTTTATGAAAAAAGGCGAAAACATTTTTTTAATGTGAGATTTTTCAAAATTTGATGAATGTATTTCCTGTGATGAAAATTGATTTAAGCCTTTTTGTTGTTAAGCAATCGGTATGAATATATATAAGAATACCTTAATATAGAAAGGCCCCAACTCGTATTTTTTTTATATGCCCAAATTTTCGTTTATTTTGACAAAAGATTTGCTCACATGTCACAATATACGAAAAAAAAAAGCTCATTTTCTAAAATACGAGTTAGAGTTTTCTATGTAAAGGTACAACATTAATGTGGGCAATTTCATTATGGCGGGTGTGACCATTTCACTTGCATTTTTGCTTATAACTCAAACAATTCAAAATAAAAGCTTGAAAAAGGCTGTTTTCAAAGGATGGCATGTTTTTAGTTGTTTAACAGTAAGAAGGCACTGAAAGAACATGATTACCACTTGAAAACTAAAATGGTGTAAGATCGTGATGTGTAAAATATTAAGACTGAACTTAAATTTTTTGAATTCACAAGGTAATTTAGTGTTTTAGTCGTTTTTTTTTTATTTGATTTCTAAAAAACCACTTTTAAGAAAATGTGACGGGTGTGACAATTTCATCAACAAGCAAAGAAAGAAGAGCCGATTATAAAGTTTCAAAATATGTATATAAAAAATAAAATATAAACGAATTAATTTATGTTTCGATAACTTTTATTTCTTTTTAGAGGTAAATTTATCGATTATTTAAAAAATTATAACGATTTTGCCCTATTTTGGACTTCCGGGATTTAAAATGTTTAAATACCTAATCCCCTTGGCATCTCTAGTACCAGACCATAGATAAAATTTTATGCAAATGCTTTTTTTAATTTTAATCATTTTTGGTCATCTTTTATACTGTTAACAACACAGAGGGATATATTTGTTTTAAATAAAATTTCCCCCCAAAAAAAACGGTTGTTGACTCTACTAAGGGCAATTGTTAATTTAAGTGTTATAAAAGCTTTTAACTTCGTTTTGATTTTAACTTTTGGTTGCAGACTATGATAAAACAGTTTGTTATCAGTAGGGGAAATTAGCTTTTTCACAAACCATTTCTGTACTAAAATAAATAATTCACAGTGGTAGCAATATAAATAACAACATGAGAAAAGCCAAAATTTAAGTTATAGTTTTTGGAAGCTTCTGTTATATTATATTGAAAATAAAAACTAAAAAAATTTATTTTCAGGGTTAAGGGATTTAAGCTGTTACAGCAACCAGCGGTCGTTATAGTGAATGTTTCTTACACAATTTGCATAGACATATCAAAAATAAGTTCATTAGACAGACGGAGATGGCTACTTGGCCCCCTTTTAAGTATCCATAACAAGTACATATGTACTTTATGGGGTCGCAAATAATTATTATAGAAATCACAAATAGAACGAAAAACTGATACATTTCTTTATCACTATGTGAAGCCAAATAACAAATTATCATTAAAATGTTAGACTTACAACCGTTTTCTGAAGTTGTAATAAAATTTACCATGTTTATAATTTTAATCTTAAGTAAAAAATAATAAAATTTGTACTGTAGCAACATTTTGTTGTTACAAAAGGTAACAAGTGACATATTAAAAAGAGATAAAAAATTTTTTTCAAATAATTTACATACATAAGGTGTGATCCCGTGCTCTTTAAACAAAATGCGGTAAAATTAAGCCGATTTTGTTTATTTTTGTCATTTCCTCGGCCAGACTTTTGCAAACAAAATATTTTTCTCGTTTTATCTGAACTAAAATATAACTTCTTATTAAAAAGAAAAATAATTAAAAATTTTCCCCGAACTTTAGCTTACATTTTTATTACTACCTGTTTTATTGCTGCCATTTTAATTGGTACAGACGCACAAAGGTACCGTTATTGAAAGTGCCAAATATTAATCCAAAAAAATATGTATATTAAAAAATTTTGATACACGGTTGCTTACAAATAACAAGTACAGGAACGCACCTATTGTTTGCACTTATTGTGGTTTGAGTTTTCTAATTTCCGTATTTATTTCTTTAGTTATTTAGGAAAGCATTTTAACTGCTCACGGGTAAGGCATTTATTTTATATAAAATTGAACGCATTCGTATGCATTTGCAAAGAATTGACATTTTTGTCTTAAAGAATTTTGTTTTGATTTAAATATTTTTATTAAAATTAATCGTCAATTAATATCAAAATTTTTTGTTGAATTTTTTTTTTAATTACCCTGAAACCAGAATACAGTTACAACAAAAGTTACAAGAAGTTAACTATAATTTGGTTACAAGTTTTTTATTAACAAAGTGACAGAACTCGTCTGTTAAAGTCTTAATCTTAAACCGTAAGCAAAACCAAATGTAACTTATCTTTGCCTCGTGTGTGCAAATAACACATTTCAAACCTTTTTTTTTGCAGCGTTAAACGTTAAACGAAAAATTCATTCTTTTCGTTTATTTGGTAATTATGTGTTAAAATACAAGTAGAAATTTCTATAAAACCTTTTCACATATGTATGCCTCACCATCAATGGCAATGAACTCCTTATAATAAAACATAACCCAGGGGCGGACGTAGCTTAGGGGGTTTTGTGGGCGAAGAATGATAAATTTTTCTTACAAAAGATTAATTTTAAAAACACAAATTAATCAAAGAATTTTTTAAAAAATTTTTAATTCTTAACTACATTCTTCACCTCTATTATCCTTTCACCCCCCCCCCCCCCCCCCCCTATTTCCACTCCCATTTATTTTTACCCATTTCAAACAAAGAGTCTAAATAATTGCTTTTCTTACAAACATACTTATGGCTCTCTTTGTTGTTTTTCTTAACTTATTTTCCTTATTCCTGCCATTTAAGCAATAAAATTTATTTCAGTTTTTTTTAACGAACATAACAAACATAATGTGTTTTTGATGCCAATATTTTAACAAAAAAAAATTGTTTGTTTTCGTTTAAGTATTATTGTTTAGTTAAAAGTCAACAGACAAAATAAAGAAAACAAAAATCATTTTGATAAAGTCGACCGCCCATAGATAATAAGACCATGATTGATTACCCAAATTATTATTCAGTTTGATTACACGTGTCTGGGCCTGTTGTGCCATTTCATTGGCCGATTTTGGTAAGTTGAAATAATTTTGATATTTTCTTGATTGACGTTCGTGTGTGGTGAAATAAGTTTATCAGCAAAAGTTATCAATCAATATAGCATAATTTGACTATAAATTTGTTTATCTATTAAGTGCCCTGCAAACATGTCTTCATGAGCTTTATGTGCAGTGAAGACCCTGTGAAGCGTTTAAAGTTTGCTAACAAAGGGAAAAAGAATCCTTTGAGCTTTTATTTTTTTAATTAATTCATTTATTTTATATTGTTTAAATATGGTAAAATAATATATATAAAGAATTATCCTGATAAACTATAAAATAAAATTTAAAAATTTAAAATTGTTAAAAAATACGCTAAAATTAAAATTTATATTAAATAACGCTAGACGTGTTCAGAAAAAATATGTCCGCAGTGTTGAACATGTTCAACGACTCGCTGACGACCATAGCTGCCAGATAAGTTTAGCTCAATATCGTCAAATTTTAGGACAAAAATTTTCCAAATCGTCAAAAGAATTTTTCAAATCATCAACCCAAAATTTTATGTTTTTTTTTATTTTTTACTAAATAAAAATTTGGGATACCAAATGCTCACGAGTAATTTCTTCTAAAATAGTAACAACCTTTAAAGCAAAATTTATAATTTTAAGCAAAATAAACTGCAAATAAAAACAACAGAAAATTTGTGTAAATTTTTTGCAGTTTTTTTCTTCAAATATAATTACTTGGAATAATAAAACAATTTTCGAATAATTGGTTTTAGAGATATAATTTTAATTTTCAAAAAACGCCAAATTCAGGGTGAAAATCGTCCAATTACTAAAAGCCTATTTTTGTCAACAAAAATCGTCAAAATGACAATAAAATATCAAATCTGGCAGCTAATGATCAGTAAATTAAAATTGGAAAAAATACAAAAGCGAGACAAGACTAATGCTGCTGCCTCCATACTCATTTAAATAGAGATGAATGAGGAAAAAATATGGCGAAAAGAAGAAGAATAAAAGAAAGTGTTACCAAGAGAGTATAAAATGGCAGACAGTAATTTTGGTTCTAGCAAAAAGTGGATTAGAACCCACCTTATTTTTGCGAATGATGGCCAATGTTAAATCTGTGTTGACATTTGTGAACAAGACAGAAGTAGACTACAACTGAACAAGCCATGGAGCGATGCACTCCCCAAGAAGGCGGAATAACCGTCTTTATTTTTTTGGGCAACAATTAGTTTTTCGTCCGTCGCCGATTCCCCGGTCGTCCGGCACCGACAGCGCAAACACTGTGCCGTTTGGCCACCAATCTTAAAGAGTATGGGACCACACAAGCCCCTGCCAAGTGTGGCCGGCCCCGAAGTGCTCAGTCTGCCGAGAATATCACCGCTGTTGGGGAGAATGTCAAGTTGTCGACAAAAACATCGACCAGACGCCATGCCTCGCAATTAGCCATCAGCCGGTCGTCCCTAAGGCGAATTTTGGTCAAAGGCTTGCGAATGTTCCCGTAAAAAGTGAAGTCCTTGCATCAAATGCTGCCTGTTGACCGCCAAACCCATGTAACCTACATCTAAGCCATCCTCAATCTCGAGGCCGAAGTGGACGATATTTTGATAAAAATCATAATGAGCGATGAGGCTCATTTTCACCTTAGCTGGCACCGAAAAGTCCACGAGTGTTGCACGAGGAACCCTTACACCCGCTAAAAGTGACTGCATGGTGCGATTCTCATGCTGGAGGAGTCAGCGGGCCATTTTTTTCAAGGACGCCGGTGGTCAAATGACAGCAGTGGACGATGCGCGCTTTAGGGCCATGTTAGCCAAGCTTTTTTGCCATAACTGAACGAATTATGACTGGAGGACATGTGGTTCCAACAGGATGGAGCAACGGCACACACTGCGCGAGCAACAGACGATATTCTGAAGGCGGCGTTCCCGGGTCGCCTCATCTCTTGTTTTGGCAACTTACATTGGGCCGTAAGATCGCCCGATTTAACCGTTCCAGACTTTTTTGTGGGGCATTTTGGAGTCCCATGTTTACGTAAGCAAGCCCAAGACATTGTAAGCCCTCTAGGATAACATTCGACCTAAGTGCAAGAATCTTCCGGCCGAAGTTCTCGCCGAAGTGATAAAAAATTCCATAAAACGAGCCTTATAGCAATCAATTGCAACGGCGCCCTTTTGGCCAATATTATCTTCTCAACTTGACCAATAAAATTCTAAAGATTCAAAAAAACATAGTCAAAAACCGAATCGAAGTTTTTTATTTAGAAAAAATGAGATCCAAACAATATCAGATGATTTATTTTGGCCCACCTTGTACTTCTGTATTTATATTTCAATTAAATTTTGGTGAAATAAAAAATATTTACTACTAATGCTCAGCATCGAGTAAAGAAAGCTGGCATAAAGTTGTTGCGTGTTCCGGAATGCATTCCTCTTGATTAGTGTCCCGACAATGAGCACTTTCAAGATTATTCTTTAATAAAAAATCTTTCAACAATAATAACTATTGAACTAATTTGTCTGATAAATTATAAAAAAAACCCTAAAATTGAAAATTTTTTAAATATACGCTAAAATGGAAAAAAATTTTCTGCTAAACTGTAATTTAACTCAATTTCCAAAAGACCTCAAAATTAATTACCTTAATCGACATTAAATTTAATATTTAAATAGTGGATTCCCTTTCCAATATTTACTATACAATTATAACCCAATAATGACTTGTTAATGTAAACACATGGTTTCATTAATTGTTTTTTTTTTTTTCTAAGACATAAATTAAAGTTTTTACTACTTATAAGACATTAAAGTCAACAGCTATTCGCATAATAAAACATTATTATTAACAATATTTCACTTACTACCTACTAAGTTGAAAAAGAAAAAAGTCAAACCCCCTTTATTTCTTAAACATGTGAAAGTAAAATATTAAATAAAATAAATTGAAGAAAAACAAAACATTTTCAAATCAAACATGAAAAGTCAACAACTATAAATTAGAATGAAAAATAAAACATAAGTGTTTTTATGAACATAAATCTTGAAGTGACCTTAAGAACCCATTAAAACAAGTGTATAAGAGTGTTTAAAGGAAACAAGTTGGTTAAAGTAATATTCGACTGTGACGAATTTTGTGTAACCACCCATCGCTCATTTTTGTTAGGAACGTAGTTGTAGAGGTAAAACGAAGGTTATGGTTTTAAGTTCAGAAACATGAGTTTATGATAAATGGAAGCAAATGAAAGTAGTTGTGTTATACTTATTATCCTTTAGCACTGTAAATAAAATCTTTAGCTGATATTGACTTCTTAACTAATTAATTATTTCACAGGCCAAACAAGAGAATTTAAGTTTGAACTTTTAGATCCACTAAGAAAATATTTTTGGATGTTTGAATTTTAGTCCAAATAGAAACACAATCAATTTAAATTTTGTTTTTGGAGTCTGAATTCCTTAGGGGCAAAAATGCATAAAAATAATATTTCCATTTTTGTTGTTGTTGTGTTAACGCAATTTTGTTAAAAGTTTGCCCACAACTAAGGAACCCATATAATGTACAAGGTGGGCCAAAGAAAATCACCCAATTGAAAGATGCTCTTATTTTTTCAAATGGCGGCCAATACTAAATCTGTCCCGAGAATATCGCCACTGTTGGCGAGGATGTCCAGTTGTAGCCAGAAACATCGACCAGACGCCTTTGCCACGTAAGAAGCCACCAGTCAGTCCCTAAGGCCTGTCCCCGTACAAGGTGTAGTTCGTGCATCAGTTGCTGCCTTGCGGCCGCCAAACGCGTGAAACCAACGCCCAAGCCACACTCAATCTCGAGGCCAAAGTGAACGATTTTTCGACCAAAATCATAATAAGCGAAGAGGCTCAATTCAAACTCACCCGGTAAGTGAACCAACAAAGCTGTCACTTTTTTGGCCCCGAAAATCCACTAGTGACGCATGAGGGGCCATTATACCCGCTCAAAGAGACTGCATGGTTCGCTGTTCACGCTGGAGGAGTCATCGGGCAATTTTTTTTCGAGGAAGACGCTGGTCAAGCAACAACAGTAGACGGTGCGCGCTATAGGGCCATGTAAGCTGAGTTTTTTCAGCCGCAATTGAACGAACGAGGACTGGAGGACATGTGCTTTTAATGGGATAAAGCAGCGGCACACACTGCATGAACCACAACCAATATTAGGAAAGCGGCGTTCCCGGTCGCCTCACATCTCGTTTTGGCGATTTATATTGACCCGCAAGATCGCCCTATTTAACCGTTTTAGACATTTTTTTGTGGGGTTTTTTGAAGTCCCGTGTTAACGTGAACAAGCTCGAGAATTTGGGAGCCCTTAAGCACAACATTTGACACGAGTGCAAGAATCTGTCTCCAGAAACTCTCGCCGAAGTAATGAAAAATGCCATAAAACGACCCTGTATAGCAATCAATTAAGACGGTGCCCATTTGGCCGATATCATCTTTTCGACTTGATTAATAAAATTCTAAAGGTTTTACTAAACATTATTCACAAACCGAATCAAAGTTTTTTATTTAGAAAAAAAAATGAGAGCCAAACAACATAGGATGACTTCTTTTGGCAAATTTTAACAAATATGTTTTTTAACCCCTGTGAAGTGTGTGTGAAAGGGCGTGAAATTTAAACAAATTTAAAAAAACACAGAAACAGGCAAACCACTTGCTAAAAAATATGTTGTCCAGTGTAACTAAAATATTTCTTTAATAGTTTCATAAATAGTAAACATATGAAATTTACCAAATGTTTACCAGTTTTAAATTGCACGGTACTGTAGTGATAAAAAGAAAGCCAAAAAACCTCGCTAAAGGCTTTGTTGTTTGATAAATGAATTCCTTATATTTTTGTATGTATTTCCCTAAGGTTGTAGATGTTGGAAATCAACTTTATTGTTTTTTCTACTTGTGTTTATAAAACTATTGTTCTTTGAATATTTTGTTCTATTTTTTTCCTTTAACTTATGTATTGTTTTGTATTTTAAAATTCCTAACAAATAAATACATATTTGTGGGTTTGTAACTCGTATAAATTTAATAGGTTATGGGCCCAGACCTAAACCACTAAAGTATATTAGAAATAAATATAATGGCAAATTCATCTTTAAGAATTCCTTTGTTAAACGGAAATAACTTTTCAACATGGTTTCCTCAAATGGAAGCTATTTTGCACAAGTGTCGTCTGTTGCGTTTTGTAAAAGGAGAAGAACAAAAACCAAAAGTGTGTGCTATCCGAGACGGTGCTACCGAATCAGAAATGAGAGCTTATGATGAATTATTGAAGAAATTACGTGATTATGAAGATAAAGATCAAGATGCTCGAGCAGAAATAATTGTTGCTTTGGAACCAAGTATAATTAGAATGGTGAAAAACTTTAAGACTTCTTCAGAAATTTGGAATTATCTCAATGAAACCTATGACAGGAAATCGACTAGGAAAAAGGCTGAACTATTTCGTAAACTGTTAAATTTAAAGATGAATGAAAATCAAAATATTGTAGAATATTTAACACAATTTGACGTGATTGTATCTGATCTCCGTGAAATGATTGATGATATTGATGAAGATTTTTTGACTGTTATGTTGTTAGATAGTTTGTCATCAAAATATGAAACAATAAGAGCAGCGTTTGATACTGCAAATGAATTTCCGACATTAAATGTATTACGATCGCGACTTTTAGAAATTGGTGACAAAGCTGAACGAGACTCGGATAACTTTGAAGATAATGCTCTTAAGGTGAACAAGCTTAGAAAAGGTAGAAAAAATGTTTATAACAACATGGATTCACAAGGTATGAATTTTCCTTTTAGTTGTTTTAAATGTGGAAAGAAAGGGCATATGGCTAAATATTGTAAAATAAAGTATAATAAAGCTAATGAAGTTTCTGAGCTGTCTGATTAATAATACACACAGATTTATGTGGCCCAATGAGAGTAGAATCAATGAGTAAGAAACTTTATTTCGCCACATTCATCGATGATTTTACAAGGAAAGTATATGTTTCCTTTCTGAGAAGAAAAAGTGAATACCTTGAAGTCTTTAAAGATTTTAAGAGAGAAGTAGAGCTTGAAACAGGTAAAAAGATTAAAAACATCAGGTCTGATAATGCAAGTGAGTTAAGAAGCAATGAATTTACATGTTTTTTGAGAAATTGTGGTATAAAACATCAATTCAGCGTGCCGTATACTCCAGAACAAAACGGTGTCGCTGAACGAATGAATCGAACTCTTGTAGAGATGTCAAGAACTATAATGATAGAAGCAAGATTGCCTGAGTTTTTATGGGCTGAGTTAATCATGACCGCTTCATATATTAGAAATATCTGCCCGACCAAACTGAATGATAATAAAACACCTGAGGAACTCTGGTCAGGTAAAAAACCAGTCGTGAAACATTTAAGACAGATCGGATGTAAAGCGTTTGTGCTAGATAAGAAACCGGGCAAATCGAAATGGGAACCAAAAAGTTCTGACTATATACTAATTGGCTATTCGTCTGAATCAAAAGCTTATCGGTTGTGGAAACGTGGTACCCATAGTATAGTAAAAAGCCGTGATGTTAAATTTTTCGAACAAGAATTTGAGGTTGATTTAAAAGATATTCAGGATGAAAATGTCGGATTTTATGAGTTTAATTGGGATCAAGCTGACACAAATAAAACTAAAGCTTTAGTAAATGAGAAGGAATCCAAAGTAAATGAAGTAGCTTTATTAAATCCAAATATGATACAAGTAGAGGAAAGATTGAATACTGAAAATATTTCAGAACAAACTGAGTTTGATGAATATTTGACAAGCGATGAAGAAGGGGTGAATAACGAAAATTCAAATGAGCCAGAACCAATGACATCAATTAAAGAACGTTTGAGATCATGGACTCTATTTAAAAACAAAGAAGTAGCACATTCTATATATCATGAAGAACATGAAAATGATCCTAAAAGTTTTGGAGAAATGTTAAATTCAAGAAATGTTGCAGATTGGAAATATGCTGTTGAACAAGAGTATCATTCTTTAATTAAAAATAAAACCTGGGAGCTAGTGGATTTGCCAAGAGGAAGAAACGCGATTGGTTGCAAATGGGTTTTTAAAACTAAATTTAAACCAAATGGAAAGGTGGACAAAAGAAAGGCACGTCTAGTAGCCAAAGGCTATAGTCAAAAGTTTGGAGTTGATTATACCGATACTTTTGCTCCAGTTGTTAGACAAGCCTCTTTAAGATTAGTTTATGCTCTCTCCGTTGAAAATGACTTACAATTAAGACAGCTAGACATTTCTACAGCATTTCTTAATGGCGAATTAGAGGAGGAAATTTACATGGTCCAGCCAGAAGGGTTTATAAAGGAAGCTACAACAAACAAAGTTTGTAGATTAAATAAATCTATATATGGATTAAAGCAAGCTGGTAGGCAATGGTACAAGAAAATTGATAAAGTTTTAAAAGATTACAATTTAATAAACTCAAAATACGACCAATGCATATATTATATGAGGAATAATGCAAGTGTTTTTATAGTAACATTATATGTAGATGATATTATAATAGCAAGTAAAGACGAGAAATTAGCAGACGAATTGATTAAGCTTTTATCTGGAAATTTTGAGATTCATGACCTTAAGGAGCCAAAACTTTGTATAGGGCTTGAAATTAATCAAGAGCCTGGATTGCTATCTATTTGCCAGTTAAGATATATTGAAAGTCTAATTGAGAAACACGGTTTGTCAAACGCAAAATCTGCTAAAATACCAATGCAAGCAAAAATGAATCTTGAAAAGGAGCCTAAGGTTGCAGGAGAAGGAGAAAAAGTAGATAAATCGAGTTATCAAGAACTAATAGGTTCACTCTTGCATCTTTCAGTTTTCAGTAGACCAGATATATGTTGCAGCGTTAACAAGTTATCACAATTTTGCCAGGATCCAAGAAAACAACATATGAATGCAGCGTTATATGTAATAAGATATTTAAAAGAAACGAAGCAGTACAGGCTTGTGTATAAGAAAACTTCATTACCCTTAATCGGCTTTGCAGACGCAAATTGGGCAGAAGACATACATGATCGAAAATCTCAATCTGGATTTTGCTTTATTTTGGCAGGTGCAGTCGTTTCCTGGGAGTCTCGTAAGCAAAACGTAGTTGCCACTTCCAGCGCAGAGTCGGAGTGTATAGCACTGGCTGAATCAGCAAAAGAAGCCATGTATTTAAGATACCTCCTTGACGAACTTGGATTTCTACCTGATGGTCCCACAACAATCATGAGCGACTCTCAAAGTGCCCAACACATGGCAAATTTTGGTGGTCATCATTCGAGAACTAAACATATACATTATAGATATCATTTTATTCGTGATGCAGTTGAAAATAAAACTATAAACTTAAAGTATGTTCCAACAGAGAATATGATTGCAGACGTTTTAACAAAATCTTTACCAAAAATTAAACATGAATTTTGTATTAAAAATATGGGTATGGCATTTGAAAACAATAATCGTTGAGGAGGAGTGTTGGAAATCAACTTTATTGTTTTTTCTACTTGTGTTTATAAAACTATTGTTCTTTGAATATTTTGTTCTATTTTTTCCTTTAACTTATGTATTGTTTTGTATTTTAAAATTCCTAACAAATAAATACATATTTGTGGGTTTGTAACTCGTATAAATTTAATAGTAGACGTTTGTTAGATCCTAAAGTTTTATTCTTATGTCAAACGTATATCATGTAACTAAGAATTTTCAACAATTTCTTATCAACTGTTTGTTTATCCCTCTTAATAAATTTTTCTTTTGCCGACTTTTTCTCTACACAAAAAATTTCTGTCACAGCTACTTAATAAAATTTTTTAAAAATAGAGAAAAAAAAATAGAAAAAAATATTTATTAAAAACTTATGCGGCAAAAAGTTTCTCACAATGAAAACATACGCAGTTTAACCACTTTATATAACGATAAAATGTTTGAAAAGTTAGTCAAGACAGAAACTTCATTCAAAGTAATTTCCTTTAAATGTTTATTATTTTGAACTCACATTAATTAAAACGTGACGTTTTTTTTGCTGTATAAAATTTAAGACTCATATATGTTTGTATTTCTTTTTATAAATAATACTAGAGAAAGTGTTTTTTAATAAAAGTTTTTGATTGGCAAAGCAAAACTCTAAAGAAAATTTTAAGAAACCTAAACGTTATCAAAAGAATATAAAAGGGTGTGAGTTAAGAAATTAGTTGGTTGTTATTTATTGAAATCAATAGTTTGTTGTAAGATTTATGTGTGTTTATATTTATGAACTTTAGGAATTAGTTTTAAATCAAACTTCTTATCTAACGACAAATTATATTTAGAGATTTAAGGTTGCTGTTTCAATTGTATATTATTTACGGCTGTCTTCAGCCACCTTGTAAGTATCACGATATTTTTTTTTCTTGTTTTCTTATTTTTATTTTAACTATAGAAGACTAAGGCTTTTAAAACAAATTCACGATTCATAAGATAAAAAAAGACAAATGTTTTGCTTTAAGAGGGTTAACACAACCCATTTCCAAAACCTTCCTGTTTTTGTCCTATAAGGACAACTGATAAAACAAAATAAATTTACAAAGTTTTTTTTTTTTTGCAAAAAAAATCCAAATAAAAAATATTACGCAATATTTGTCTTTTACAAAAAATCTTTATTTTTATTTCCCTTCTTTAATATTCAATTTAAAATCAATTCCCTTCAATATTTTGTTTTTTTTATTAAAACATCTTTCATTGATGGACAAGCCCATTATTCATTCTATTAAAATTCCCAAGGAATAAATAATGTTCAGTATAAATAATATTACCGCATACATGAAATAAAGGAAATTTCCTTTATGATAGAGTGTTTAACGTCATCCTAAGAACGTAGGCAGCCATAAGGAGAAGACAGAATTACGGCAACCAAGAGCAGCAGCAAAAGAAAAAAATAAATAGAAAAAAAACCAAAACATTTACAATTTATTGATGCTGGGAATTACAACTGGGATGACAAGGTTAAATTAACACTTAAATGCAATACACTACATAAATTATCCAGAGTTAATGTCATCTTTATTAAGATGGAAATAGAAAATAAAAATAAAATAGACATAATAAAATTTTAAATGAAAAAAATGTAAAGAAAAACAATTCCTTAAGGTAAAAATCGAATACTCTTAGAAAGGCTTTATATTAAAAAAATAAAGCAAGAATCCAATTAAATCTTTTATTATAACATTCTATACTAAAAGGTTACCGAGAGAATGTAGCAAATAAATAAATAAATAATGCTAAAAAGAACTTAGATGACTAAAGCGTTGATAAGGCAAAAAAGCCAGCTTGACAGCTGACACTTTGATTTTAAAAAAACATGAGATTACCCTGTGGGACACTTAAGGATTTTGTATCCACTTTCAATGCTCACAGATAAGATGCAATTAGAAGCAAAGGAATTTAGAGGTTTATATTATCAAAAGGAGAAAGTGAACAAATTTAGCTGAATGCCACTTAAATGCTGACCAGCATGTCAGAAAGTTATGGCAGCAAGAAAATTTTTGGTTCTATTTTTCTATCAAAGATTAGTAAAACCCCACACTTAGTTTGGCGAGGTTGATCCCGGTTTCTTTTAATTAATAACCAACACTCAGCGGATGGTTCCTACAAATACATTGCATTGTGTTAGTATCAGCAAAACAGATTGTGCCAAAAGAAATGGATGGAATAATGTTTGTAAACATTTTGATTTAAATTTCCCGATATTAACCGTGAAAGGAAAGACATCTGTAGCAAGTTTATTTCACATACAAACTGTGCGACTAAAGAACTAATTGTTTCTATAATACATGGTGCGATCCACTGGTCAGTCGACCGGCGTGCCTTCTTAAGCGACGTTTATCATGCCCCGAATTTTTATTTGCAAGAACAAGTTTCCTGATTTTTTCGAGCACATTTTGTTTTTTGCCGATAGAACAGTAAAACGTATCCCACATGACGACGATGTCCAGGTGAATTAATACGGTTAGATACCTTAAAATTACCAATGAGTGCCTTCATTCCTTCCTGTACGTGGTAAAGTAGCTTCAAAACAGGCTTTGGAGTACCAGGCCCTACATGAGAGTTATATTCCATTTTGCTACACCGCACAGTGGGTTCGATGACCCCGAAAGTGGCGATTAATTCATGGGAGCCGTAATTTAAATTTTTTTTAAATGTTTTTTTTTCAAATCGTTAAATATACATAAAAAGGCATATTCTGAAAAAAACATACACGCAAAGCTAAGATTTCAAACTTTTCAAAGAAAATATAAGATTCAAAACCCAACCTAAACTAATTTAGAAGTTATGGTTCACGAAACATCAAAAATAGGCAAATTTTGGACCTTTTTTTAAAAAAATCGTCAAAAATATTTTCACACATATTTTCAAAAACACTACATCATTTTTGTACATTTTGATACCTGAAGTTGAAGGTTCTATTCCTTAAATAATACGTTGTTAACGTTAAGTTTGGAAATTGCGGACTCGTTTAATGAAAAATTTTACTTTTTTCGCTTTTTAAAAAAATTGCAAAAAACTTTGTACTTTGACGCGTCACTACGGAGTCAGCTGACAAGACATATGCTCGAAAATTTACATAGTGATGTAGAATTTTATCTAGTTTTATTCGATACCAAATATTAATACAAAACCTTAATTTTAAAAATTCAAATAAGCGTCACTTTCGAACCATTTCAATCCAACGTGCACCGTTTCAAGAAACCAAGGAACTTGGATACTTCTTTCGATAAATGATAAGGTTTTATATTTCTGGGTTTAAAACCCAACACAGTATCAAAATATAGTTTTTACACTTATTTGTCTCTTACATCCTCACTTGGTTTGCCATTTATTGCGACAAACGTGGGTTGTTGGCCGAACTAAGAATGGGTTTTCAAACATTTTCTGCGCTTGTTCTCCAATTTTTAAAATTAAGTTTGGGAAGACTTTTCTGGACTTCGTTTTTTAAACACGTTTTAAAGTCACTGCTTTTTGCGTCTTCCCTTTGGAATCATATTCAAACACCTTTTTGGCTAAAACATCTTTGGATTTAACAATTTTAAGATGCTCAAGCTAGAGAAATCTTTGGATTTTTACACGCTTACTAAATACTATGTACGATGTCATTATTCTCCGCCTATAGAGATTTTTCCGTATAACTTGCAAAGTATATTTCTCTCAAACTAACCAAGAACACTGTGATCTGCTTCAGCAAGCGCCCATGACTCTGTGTCATATAATGGCACATTCTAACCGTACTACCATACGTGTATCGTATGAGCTTTGAATGCGGAAAAAGGGTCCTGTTCTAAGAAAGTTTGATTATCCCAAAATGGCATCTATTACCAAGTAGAGTTCCTCGCTTTATTTCGAAACTGATGTCGTTCGTTTTATTTATTGCGATCTTAGATACACGAAATCCTTTACAGGACAAGTTGTCAGCTTGTTTGAAGCCCTGTTGGGTGGTATACGGACCAAGAAAGTCTTTTACGATCTTCACATATGATTTTTATCGGATACATAATCTGAGCATCTTTGCAAATATGTCGAATTCAGACGTGGCCTTAAATACAATCAAAAGCGGTATTGGGTTTCTCCAAGATTAGACGTAGTATGAATATTTGGTCGATGATAAATAACTAGGTCGTAAGCCAGGTAGAGATCGCTGCTGCCATGGGATATTAACAACTTGGATAAGTTTTTCTTCTGGGTTTTCAGAACTCCATCCATCACCAGATTGCATTTTTGGTCTTTACAAGAGAAAATGCATAAACTATGCCTTAAACTTTGGTTGATTTTTCTGGCATGATTTCGACTCCTGTACATATTTATGTCCTCACACTCATGTCTTTATTGTTTTTTTTTCTGGCGGAAAAAATATTTGTCTTCCTTTTTTTCTTCCGATACCTCTCCAGCGCCAGGTAGGGCTTAAAATTTCGATTTAGGATCCGTTTATTTTTTATAATAAGAATACAATTAAATAGGAATATTATTGGGGTTTATTAATATATTAAGCGAAGAAGTAAACAATTATTTCCAGCAACTATTTATTTAAAAAATTTTAAATTTTTTTGTGAAACATAAGTCTCATTCGTCATAAAAAAGATGTTCCACCGATTTGAGGTCTTTTTCGAAAAACGTCTAAGAAAAGTCTTAGAATTCTTAATTTAAACTTAAAATAAATTTCAATTATTAAGGATAACAATACCCAGTAATAGTGTGTTGGTGCCCCTGTATATATTTAAATTTTTAATATTTTATTATTAGAAATAATGTTTTCTATTACCCCTAATTTGTAAAATATTTGTTATTATTAAACAAATTAAATTTAACGGCAATTAAACATTGCATAACAAAAGAAAATGGAAAAACAATTTACAGAAGCAGTAATTATTAATTAAAACAATTTAAAGCAGTGTTTCCTAATAGCTCGCTCCCGTGCGAATTTTCTCTGAGTATTGAAAATGATATAAATAAAAAAATAGGTTTTGTAGTCTCTTCTGCCAGATGACCAGTGTGGCAACCTAAGATTTTTTAAATGTTTAGGGACAAATTTTTAGGTTTCTTTTATTATAAAAAAATTAAAATATAAAAACAATTAAAAAATAATTGAAAGCTAAACCAAAAATTGGAAAAGTGTTGGAATTTTAAAGATTTTTTCCGCAAAGAATATTGTCAAAACATCTATAATGCTATGCAAGATGTAGTTTTAAGGCAAAATTGTTTCACATTAATCAAGCTTTTCTTTCATTTAACTGGCTTGATTTTTAATATTACACCCCAAAAAATTTTCAATGAAATTCTTCATTATTTTAAACTTTTAACTATGGTCACCTTAGTGCCGTAAGAGTAAAACAAAAAAGCTCAAAACAAACAACCAATACAATCATAGCATAAGTATGTATGCATGTGGAGATCACTGATTTAAAGCAAATCACTGCTTGGTTGCCACAGAAAACAAAGTGTCAAGGTGCTTTCTTAAACGAAGTGCGATAGAGAGCGTGTAAGTACATGAATATGGAAGTATAGTTACCCTACGGGGAAGAAGACTGGTCTAAGACTACTGACATTAACGGTTTCTCAGAATAGGGACTGATTTCACTTCTTGCACTTTATATGAAGGGAACCTCGTCACTTTTGCATTTCGTTGTCATTAAAGGGACAAATTAGTCCAAAACTCATACCTCAGGACCGGTTTCAGGCCAATCCTGTGATCAAAAAGTTTCCTAAATTAAAATGCAGTAAAATCTTTGGATCAAATTGAAATTCAAATATAAAGCCCACCCTTAACTTACTTGTTAACAGCAGCAAAGAGTAGAAGATCTTTTTAACATGCAGCACAGATTTCATAAAACCAAATATACTAATGATTGCTGCTTTTGAAGAATCTTACATAAAGTCCGCAATTAAGCTTTATTTCACAATGATAACAAAATGTTCGTTAGTTAGTTGTTTTTGTTATCAACCTCTTATTAAAGACATGTGCCAATTCATTTACACCATTACCACTTTACACCTAAATGTTGTATTTTGTTTTTCTTACAAAAAACTCGCTTTCACAAGCAACCGTAATTGAATTGAGTCCAATCAAAACGAGAACGTTTTATTATGGCCACAATATTTTTTGCTTTGCATGTTTTATTCCCTGAACCTTTTATATTGTAGCATTGTTCAGAGATATAAATTGTACTCAATAGTTGGTATATTTCAAATAAACTGTTTACTGCCATTGACATGTGTCAAAATAGTTTTTTTTTTAGTTTTTGTATGGTTTTTGTTCTTTACAGCTAGTGTGAAGGCATTGAAAATCATATCGCGATTTTGGATTCTTAGAAAAACAATGTTAAAGAAAAAATTCTTCCCTTTAACTGTCATGACAAGTAGAAACTAGTTTTATCTATTATTTTTATAGTTTTTTTCTAGATTTCCTTTTTTTATTGTCACTTGTTTTTGTTGATATTTTAAGGCGTTTTAAAAAGAACTTGTAAGCATTTTTAAGTAAAAAAATAAACAAGGACATTTACATTTAAAAGTGGTTTTGTAGAACACTTGTTAGCAATAAAAGTAATCAAGATAAAGAGGTTTGAACAGTTAAAGCAAAAAAAGGATAAAATAATTTAAAGCAAAAGTATTTGTTGTTTTATGCAAATATTTACCAAAGTGGCAGAGCTTACACTTGTTATAAGTTTAGGTTGGCTCAATTTATTACATAATTTTTAATGTTGATACAGCTTATATAAGTACTTTATAATAATTATGCAAACAATTACCCCTCAACTTTATGATTAATTGACACAAAATATCAGATCTGTTATTAATGAAATTTACTTTATGTTTATTTTTAAAAAGATATAAATAAAATTCTTATTTCATAAAACGCAACGTTTAAAATATATTAAATTAAACTGAAATATTTTTAAAATTTAATTTTTCAAACAACAATGTTTGTTTGCAAACGTTGCCCTACGAAACAAGGCATCTAGTTTACACAATCAGTAGCTAAATTCTGAGGCACACCGGGACGTATGGTTGTTATTTAATTCATGGATAATGCTTATACGTCAGTTAGGTCGGAGTAAGCTTAAGTTGTTATTGTCAAATTTTAAAAAAGGGGACAGGCAGCGAGAAAACTCCGGACTTTGCCGAGCAACAAAAATGAAGTTATTTTATTTTTAAAAAAAATCTCAAAAAAATATATAAAAAAAATCATAAAAATCTAGTAATTTTTGCGGCACACGCAATCTTTTAAGAATGTATACTTAAACAAAAAAAAAATAAAGAAATACGTTGTCTCTTTCTTATTAATTTCTCTATCTAAAAGGTCAGTTTTTATTCAAGTTAGTGTGAAATTCCTGGCTGTTTATTTCATTTTATGTCATAAAGCTATCGGATTTTATTAAAGTATTTCGTTCGGGTCCACTTATAGCTCAGTAAAGCGTTGGCCACATCACTAGTTACAACAACAACAATTTTGCAGCTAAAACACAAAAAAATTGTTGCTGCTAAGCCCTAACCCTCATGTCAGGGCAAGCCCATTGACTAAAGGGCATTAGCAGCACAGCTTAGCTACTTTTTTCTTGCATAAACGGAAGCTTGCTTTTCTCAAATTTTTTTGACACTTCGGCAAACGTAACCCACAACAAAAAATTAAATCTGTCTGCTTACTTGTAAAGTATTTGCAATGAATAAGCTTAACACTGTGAATCAAGGGTACAACAGGTAGGATAGAAAAACAGGTATGATAATAAAAACAGCGTTGATTTCTTATTTCGAAAAACCAAATATGTTAATTTTTACTAGATATTTGGCCTGGCCATACCAGCCAAAATCCCAATCCCAAAGTAAATTTTGCTTCAGACCAAATATTTGCTTATTTTTTTAATAAATACTTTGTTTTGCATTTGATTGAATGAACAAAATTTTAAGTATAAATTTAGTTACTAATAAAACTGATCAGTAATCAGTGATAAGTAAAACAGGAAGCTGCGAAAATAAAGGTGCAGCTCACTTGCCTCCACTATCTTAGTTCCTTTGTTACAACATTTGTCAGTAGTGGACAAGAGCACAGGAGGTGCTTAGTTGTCTTTCATCTGGATAACTCCAGCAAAAGCCACCTGGCGTGATTTCTAAATCGACAATGGCTACTGTCCACAGTATCTTTTACCCTTTGTTTGCTTAGATTGATAAGATATTTTGAATATCTTGGATCCCACCTCTGCCTTATCTTTATTATAGCTTCGCATACGGTTCCATTAGGTCATCTTCCCTCAGCGTGTTTAGAGTGATAGTTGGAGAGAGCGAAACGCTGCAGAAGTAGTCAAGTTTTTTATTATTTAATTTGTTATCGCCTTTTGCATTTTATTAACAACACAGTTGTCAGTATTTCTTTTGTGTCCCTGAGTGCTATTTAAGGATTTAGCCGCTGTGAAGTTTAAAGATGTCCGGCATTTTCGAGCAATTTGTAAACATTAGCAAACGACCTAAAGGCGGCTCGGCTGTAAGTTCAGAACCTAAGATTTTTGTCAAATACCCTGTGGTACAACAACCAGAAAGTCAGTCGGCAAATTGCCAATAACTGAGCCAGTCATCCCTCAAGGGCCCCTCTGGGATATTAAAGTAGAGTTTCATAAAAATGGAAAGGTGAAAGGTTTTAGTGAGCAGCAGTCGATCAAATTGCGGACAATATTTGCAGTCCTCAAATAATGCTTGCATGATCCCATGACCTGTTTTTTTATAAGCCCAGCGTGTAGGCTCATCATAGTACTCAGCGTCAGTTTTCTCGTTATTAGATCTTCTCGAAGCAAGTTTAATTATGCGAAAAGAGCCGACCCGATTTAGCTCCTAATGAGGATGGGTATAATGTACAACGAAATCAATTCAATATCACACAGTTGTCAGTATTTCTTTTGTGTCCCTGAGTGCTATTTAAGGATTTAGCCGCTGTGAAGTTTAAAGATGTCCGGCATTTTCGAGCAATTTGTAAACATTAGCAAACGACCTAAAGGCGGCTCGGCTGTAAGTTCAGAACCTAAGATTTTTGTCAAATACCCTGTGGTACTACAACCAGAAAGTCAGTCGGCAAATTGCCAATAACTGAGCCAGTCATCCCTCAAGGGCCCCTCTGGGATATTAAAGTAGAGTTTCATAAAAATGGAAAGGTGAAAGGTTTTAGTGAGCAGCAGTCGATCAAATTGCGGACAATATTTGCAGTCCTCAAATAATGCTTGCATGATCCCATGACCTGTTTTTTTATAAGCCCAGCGTGTAGGCTCATCATAGTACTCAGCGTCAGTTTTCTCGTTATTAGATCTTCTCGAAGCAAGTTTAATTATGCGAAAAGAGCCGACCCGATTTAGCTCCTAATGAGGATGGGTATAATGTACAACGAAATCAATTCAATATCACACAGTTGTCAGTATTTCTTTTGTGTCCCTGAGTGCTATTTAAGGATTTAGCCGCTGTGAAGTTTAAAGATGTCCGGCATTTTCGAGCAATTTGTAAACATTAGCAAACGACCTAAAGGCGGCTCGGCTGTAAGTTCAGAACCTAAGATTTTTGTCAAATACCCTGTGGTACTACAACCAGAAAGTCAGTCGGCAAATTGCCAATAACTGAGCCAGTCATCCCTCAAGGGCCCCTCTGGGATATTAAAGTAGAGTTTCATAAAAATGGAAAGGTGAAAGGTTTTAGTGAGCAGCAGTCGATCAAATTGCGGACAATATTTGCAGTCCTCAAATAATGCTTGCATGATCCCATGACCTGTTTTTTTATAAGCCCAGCGTGTAGGCTCATCATAGTACTCAGCGTCAGTTTTCTCGTTATTAGATCTTCTCGAAGCAAGTTTAATTATGCGAAAAGAGCCGACCCGATTTAGCTCCTAATGAGGATGGGTATAATGTACAACGAAATCAATTCAATATCACACAGTTGTCAGTATTTCTTTTGTGTCCCTGAGTGCTATTTAAGGATTTAGCCGCTGTGAAGTTTAAAGATGTCCGGCATTTTCGAGCAATTTGTAAACATTAGCAAACGACCTAAAGGCGGCTCGGCTGTAAGTTCAGAACCTAAGATTTTTGTCAAATACCCTGTGGTACTACAACCAGAAAGTCAGTCGGCAAATTGCCAATAACTGAGCCAGTCATCCCTCAAGGGCCCCTCTGGGATATTAAAGTAGAGTTTCATAAAAATGGAAAGGTGAAAGGTTTTAGTGAGCAGCAGTCGATCAAATTGCGGACAATATTTGCAGTCCTCAAATAATGCTTGCATGATCCCATGACCTGTTTTTTTATAAGCCCAGCGTGTAGGCTCATCATAGTACTCAGCGTCAGTTTTCTCGTTATTAGATCTTCTCGAAGCAAGTTTAATTATGCGAAAAGAGCCGACCCGATTTAGCTCCTAATGAGGATGGGTATAATGTACAACGAAATCAATTCAATATCCTTCCACTGGACAACAACTTCGTTTGTTTTGTATCAAAAAAATCTATTTTATAATTTTATGGTAAAAAAAACGTAGATTTGTCAATGCTGTGTATTCAAAGAAAACTATTTGCAGTTATTTTTGATTTCCTTCTGTTTTTGTTTAAAAATCTCCATATAAATCAGACCTAAGTTTTAATTAAAATAACCTTAAGTTGCCCTTTTGTTTGCACTGATTTTTTAATAATAAAATAAAAATCAAAAACAGTTTTTTTACTTTTAATCACAACTTATTTCTATTTACAAACTGATAAGCGCAACATTACATGTGTTTTTAAAAATATCTCATTAAAAAAAATGAAAAAAAAATTAAAAATGAAACTTTAAAGCAATTTTCCTCCCCCTTCACTTTTCTTGCATATTTAAAACGAAGCATTTTTGTGTCTTGGAAAAAAAACCAAATGTTATTTGCTATATTGAGTTAACAGAATAAATAATGTAGTATTAACCCAACCAACAAAATTGTTTACAAACTTGTTGGAATTTGAAGGTTTTTGTTAGATTTCCGGCCTTAAAATAAAAAAAATTAATAAAAGAATCTGTTAAAAATAAAACCAAATGCCCTTTAACATACTATTTTCAAGGAAAAGACAGCAAAAAAAAGAAATTTAAAACCACAAAAACAGCTCTAAAAGTAATCTTTTTTGTAGGTTAAATTTGCCCATACGAAATCGATGTAAATTTAGTACATTTTTTTACAGATATATGATCCGTTTTTTTTTTTGAAAGTGGAATAAGTCACTTTTCAAAAAAAATCGAGTTAATGGCAACACTTAATACTATTGAAGGGTATTTTTTTATATCTTTAACCCTACGGTCAATAACCAAAGAAATATACGTAGGTCAATAACCGGGTACCCGGGTACCTGAACATATTTTTTTCAAGATTTTACATATTGATTTATATCTTGATGTCAATCAATAACAAAAAAACAATCCTTATAGATAAAATCGATATTTAACAAATTCTTGTGTTAACTATACACAAAACTTGAATTGAATTGAATGTATAAATGAGATGTACCACGAAAAACAAGGACGATTAACAGTAATGCTATTAAAAACTCAAAGTTTTAAATGCTACTTGAGCATAGAAATGGTGGAAATAACGGTGCGTCATACAAACAAAAAGGCACATGGCACTTATGCAGCCTATAATGAAACTAACCCTACAAAACCACCGCTTATTTGAAAAGATGTAACAGTAAATGAAATGTATGCATTTATTGGTATTTTAATAATGACGGGTGCAAATCACTCATATAATGATAATACAAAAGATTTATGGGCCATAACATCTTATCCTCTATACCGAGCAACAATGGGCATTATCAAATTCTGGTCGCTACTACGTGTTATACAATTTAATGATGTAAACACCAGAGCTGAAAGAATACTTACGGATAACGCCTCGCCAGTCCGCGATATATGGATAATGCTCAACGCAAATCTCTTGGCTCTTTATAAATCCAGTGAAAATCTAACAATCGACGAACAGCTCTTCCCATACCGCGGTAGAACGAATTTTATACAATATATACCTTCAAAGTCTCAAAGTTTGGTGGATTTGTGACACAAAAAAATCCTATCCGCTCGAAAGGCAACAATATACCGAATAATCACCAACGGGTTGTGAGAAACGACAAGAAGAAAAATTGATTAAGGATTTAACAGGTAATTTCCATGGAAGTGGGCGTAACATTACAATGCATAATTTTTTTGCTACTCTGGATTAAGCGGAACGTTTACTTTCGACCAAATTAACAGTGGTGAGAACGCTGCGTAAAAATAAGCCTTACATTCCTGATATAAAGAAGAATAAAAAACAACCTATTGCATCCTCCATATTTGCCTTTCGAGGAAACGTTACTATGTGTTCATATGCGCAAAGAAAATCAAATTCTGTTGTTGTGTTATCTACAATGCATGATAACGACAGTGTTGGTAGTAATGGAAAACCAGATTTTATCACATTTTGTAATCAAACAAAAGGTGGAATGGATGTCATGGATAAAATGCTTGGCCAATATACATACCACACAGCGGCAAACAAAAAGGTGGCCTTTGTCACTCTTTTATAACTCTTTGAAAACAATAGAACCGTACCATTAAAAAATACGTAAGGGAATGCTTTTTGTAGGGGCTCAGTGAGGAGCTTTGCATACCTCTTATAAAAGAACGAGCTGCAAATAGCCAAATTACTCGACAATTTTCATCACGATCTGATATTGAATGCTATTTAGTAAAGCCGATAGCCACAAATATAACATGTGAACAAGCATCGAACTCTGGCCGAACTCCTGGAAGAAAGCCTATGGTGGGTTTTTTTTGTGTCTTGCGCTACCAGAAAAAATACGAAGAAAACCGAGAAGAGCGTGCAACTTTCGTCGCCTATATGCGTCAAGCACACCAATACTATATCAAAATGTTTTGAGTGCACATAAGTGCCTTTACATATGTATGATCATTATTCAATATCTATGTATACATACAGTTATGTAAGTTTATTGAATTAAAAATTTTATGAAAAAATGTAATGGAGTTTTAATCAAAAACAAAATAAATGTATTAAGTTGTAACGAAAAACAAACAAAAACTTGAAGGGGTACCGCGGTACCCGGTCATTGACTCGCGTAGGTGTCGAATGTCAAACGATTATAAACAAAGATCGGGCTATATATATTTATATATAGTTCTTTCATAATGTTTTTTAACACCTAAATAATGGCGATTTAAAGTTTGATCGCCATATTTTTATTGTGAAACAATTGCGAGCACTTTTAACTTGAAAAAGTTACCCGGGTACCCGGTTATTGACCGTAGGGTTAAATATGTGTACTTAAAAAAAGTGACTTATGCCACTTTCAAATTAAACGGCTTAAATGTTGTTCAAAATCTCTCAGAAAATCTTGTTGGCTGGGATGCTTCACAACATGCATATGCATGAAGGCTTCTCTATACACAAAGAAGCACATGCAACTACCAAGAAATATGTGCTTTGAACTAAAGTACAACAACAACATGAGGGAATGAATAATTCAAGTTTATTTGCAAAATGAAATGGAAACTATAAACTCTTGTAAACTGTAAAAGGTTGCAAATAAACTGTGGAGATGTTAAGAGTATTTCGCTACAAAATGTTACATGAACAACATATTATATGAAGAGGGGAGTTAATTGAGATCGAATGTTTAATGATGCAAAAAAGTAATTATTACATTCTTTTTTGGATTATTTCCAAGAAAAAGTTTTTTATAATAAAAATATTGATTAAAGTTATAATGGTTGTGGCAAGAAGGTTATTTTAACTAATTAAAATTTAACAAGTTTTTCATTCATGTATTTTAATTAGCAAAGAGGGAAAATAATAAAATAAAAAGGGTGAATCTAACTAATTAAATGTTTATTATTTTTGTTTAATATTTCAAATCAAATCAAATAGAAACGAAAGGTTTAAACTTATTTTACTTAAAGAGGGAGGTTAGCTGGCATCACCACTAACAAGATCGAATGGTCGAGCCCTTTAACCTGGTTATCTAAGATATCGTTATTACTAAGAAAAGGGACTTTAGGTTTCTTATGGAAATAACAAGAGATAAATTTAAGGTCAGGAAGAAAATAAAAGAATGTGAAAACTTTCTAAAAGGAAAAGTTTTTACTATTTTAGTGTATCCAAACTTCACGACCTTCAACTTAAACCAAATAATAAACCACTTTATTGTTGACATTTAAAATTACAATAACAGGATATAAGCATCATTTAAAATAGCAAACTCTGATATTACTTTAATATCCAAAGTCAGTACGTAAGACGTTGCTCCTCTATTAGTGCATGAGATTCAAATCAAATTAACTTACCTTTTTTGTTATTTCAATGCTTCAACTATCAACGAAAACTTCCTGTAAAAGAAAAGTAAAAAAGCAAAAAAAAATATTATTTTATTTTCTTTATACATATATTAAAGTTCCTCCAGGATATTTTTGTATGCTTACACAAAAGTCAATAACACGTTTCCTGTTTGTTTTCGAGGGCATATACATTTTGCGTCGTAGCAGCTAGGGATTTGAAAAAATAATTAAACAAAATGTAGAGAAAGGATGTTTTTGAAAAACATTTAAATATTTGAACTATTAACTAAACACTGTTTTGATGAATTTTAATACTAAATTCTAACGCATAAGCAGAACGGGCGCTCCAGGGCAGGTTGCTCTCGGCAGCTTCTCGCGTAATCCCATACTTTTCAAGGTTTTTGGTCAAACGGCGCAGTGTGTGCGCAATCGGTGCCGGACGACCGGGAAATCGGCGACGGAATTCGCGTTGCGCCAACCCTACTGACGAACTGTTACGCAAAAAAAGACACGATTATTCGCCGTTCTTGGGGAGTGTATAGCTCCATGGCTTGTTGAATTGTATTCTAAATCTGTTTAGTTCAAAAATCTCAAAACAGATTTGACATTGGCCGCCATTTGCAAAAATAAGATCATCTTCCAACAGGGTGGGCCAACCTTGTACATCGCATCATACCTGCATATGGTTTTTGTTTGATTTGTTTTCTATTATTTTTTTAAGAGTCATAGTGTGTGTGTGTTTGTGTGAGTTGTTATACCATATACATAGGGTTAAGGGTATATATGAGTTTATCATTTCGTTTTGGATCCTTAAGGATAGATTGTATAGGCAATTGTTCAAATACTGTAAGTTTTCTGTTTCGAACTTCAAGTCCATCGCAAATAAATATAATACTTACGGTTAGGAAACAAATTACCTAGATCAGGGGAAGGGTATATAAGATTCGGCACAGCCGAATATAGCACTTTTAATTGGTAAATTAAAAAACCAAATACTTGTTTATAACTCAAACAGTCCTTAATATTTGAGCATCACGACAGCAATGCTTAACCCTAAACAAATAAAAAATCCTTAGGCCTTTTTAAAGAATTTTTACTTGCAGAAGATGCGAACAAATTAAATTTTAATACCTAAAAAGAAAACTTAAAAAAGCTTATAACTCAATAAAATTTTAAATGCCAAAAAATTAACAATTAACTAAAAAAAAGTTCAATGCCTTTTTCATAACTTATATAATTTTGGTTGTTATTGTCAAGGAAGTAGAGGATTATTTGAAAAGTTTATTGTCTGCAACTTTTATTAATTTTGTAAACATTTTATGGCTTTTTGTATTAACGGTCAAACAAATAAATGTCATATATTCATAAGATTTCCTTTTTGTCCTTTTCTTTTATTACTTTCTTCAAGGGTCATTGACGTTCAATAATTAACAAATTAGTTTTCAAGTTGATTTAAAAAGTTTTTTTTTAATATTTTTCGTTGGCACAATGCTTATACATAAACAAAAGTTTTATTATAGCAACCGCCTTAGATTTTGTTGTCAACTTTAAACTTTTTGTAAATATAAAATTTATTGTATAAGTGTTTCTTAAAATAGAACATTATCAAAAGTGTACTTAAGTTAGATATTTATTGGTAATTGAGTATTAACTGTAAATATTTGTAAAGGGATTTGGGTTGTATTAAAAACTTTGAATATTCAATTGCTTCTTAAAGTATTAAAAAGCAAATATTGTTCAGACTTTTAATTTTATTATAGTACATATAATATTAAGCAGAAAAAAATAACATTTTCTTATAAAAATAAATTAATTCGCAATAGAACTGAGGTCAAACACATAAGTAAGATATTGAGATCAATTTTGATAAGCAATTAGGAAAAATGAATGATTTTTTTCAAAAGTGTTTGCAAAAAATCCTAGTAAGGCATGTTTTAGGGTTTTAGGGTAATTAGATTGCTTTTAGTTATATTGGGTGGATAAATGAAAAAAACGGGATCTGCAACTGCTGCGGACGCTTAATAGGGATACTAAGCTGTTATCGCTTTTATTGGTAGGACCAGAAAAATCATATCTGCTAGAAGCTGATAAAATCTTGCCCGACTGTTACAGAAAAACTACAACAAACACTACTAATTCGTTTAAATAAAGCATTGAACGAAAAGCACCTGGAGTATGCAGCCAGACATTAAGTCGTAATATTGCACAGCGATAACTATCAACCATATGATACAACCTGTAGATTATACTTTGTATAGTCCACAGTGCTGAGAAAAGCTCTATTTTAAAGCTTGGTATCCGAAAAGGACCTGGATTCATTCTTTAGCTTAGAAATAAGAACTCCAAATGTGAGAAAGTCGCGCATTTTAGGAACTAATAGACTTGTTTTCGAAATGGCTTAAAAGTGACTAGCCAAGTAGTGGTGATGTTATTGCAAACGCAAGATAATTGGTCGTAAATAAATAAGATTTAGAAAAAAAATTCAACATTTTTAAGGCTGTTTTAGCAAAATAATTTATACACACTTTATCAAAAATTACTGTGGAATACGACTAATAAAATTATTTTGGACCCATTTTGTCTCTAAAAAATATTTATTTTCAACTCAAAATCGTAAAATTAAAGGATCATTTTTATCATGCAGAAGAGTTCAAAAATTCTAAAATGTGACAAATAATGCTTCCTATGCTGTCACTATATTGTAACCTTTTGATGAAAATGGGGCGTTTTGGATTTTTGGTTTCCGAAAATGGGCCAAGGTTAGGCTCAGTTGCAAAGAGAATAGAACAGAGGCACAACCTTTCATGCATAAGCATTCTGATACCTCCTTGGCCCAAGGTGCATCTTTTCAATGAAAATTAAGACGTCAAGTAAAGAAGAAAAAGAAGTTTTAAAACTAGCACGAATAAGAGAGATAGTCGAAGACTGAGAAAAAAGAAATCAGCTAAGGGATGGGCTTAATCTAGCCGGACTAACCCCCTTTTTATTATATCCGCAAAACAGTTGAAAGTCTAGACATGATTGGAAAACGGATATAAATCGATAAGAATTCACAATACACATGCTTCTAAGAACCAAAATTTAGGTTACTTTATTGCTGTGGCATAAATAAACGTAATAACTTTTACTTCTTTCCTGAAAAGGTGCTACATTGATTACAAATGAGACATTGAAAACTTTCAGGTTGTACTTTTTTAAGCAAATTAAAGCCAAGTTCTTTTATTTAACTGATTTTTAAGCGTTAAGAACTTGTATTATTCTTGTTTTTTAGGTCTTAATAGTTTCTTCAATTTTCACTCAATTATGTTACCTTTAAAATAAAAGGTTTTGGCTTCAACATAAGCTGTTGTTGTCATATGCAAAACAAAGCCATTCAAAGTATTATCGTGTGCAATTGACGCCAGCTTACAGCTTTTAGGCTTCCGCTTAAATTGCGAATATGTAATCGACTTTTTTCCATTTTGACGCTATTTTTTATAAATGTAGTAATTTGAGTCTTTGATTTTAAGCTGCTTACCTCTTACCCCTTTTAGGTCTTGACCCTAAAGTTTTTACTCTTTTCAACTTTTTATATATTTATCCAATCATTGAGCCAGCTATGTGAATTTGACTAAGCTTATCATTTTGCAATTAATAATAAAATATGCCCATGTATGCATACATTCTTTTAAATCTTATAGCTGTCACTACTATATATTTGATATTTACACTTGCATAGATATTTCTATTTCCAAACATTTAGAACATTATTCTTAAACACCAGTTTTTCGCGAAGAATACTTTTGCATAAAGTTTATTGATTTAGGCTTCAAAACTTATATTTTTTTTTTATTTTTCACTACCTTTATCAATATCTTAAGACAATTTGATTAACTGTCATATTATATTCACGTGCTATCCTACTAACATATTTTTAATGTTTAGGATTAAGAAAAAAATTTTTTGTTGGTCCCCTTCTTTATTTATTATTCATGAATTTATTTTCCATGTTTTATAAATAGAATTTTTCTTTAGTCATTGTGTTTTAAGTAAGCATAAATTTTACCCCTAATAATATTTTTCTGATTGTTTTTGTTGTTTTTGCTTGTTTTTTCTTGCTTTTTTTGCCAAATACAAATAGCTTAAAAAACAATAAACTCGCATAAATTGCTTAATTGGGCGATGCGTATGATTAATATTTAACATGTTACGTTTTAAAAAAATACTCATACGCTTTAGTAAACAAGTAAACGTATAGAAATATTTGAAGAGAATTTTAGAAATGGGATTCATATTTGTTGAAATTTCAATACAAGTTTAGAAAAATATATAAAAAAAAAAATATTCTTTGTAGAAAAAGGAGTTCTAAGGCATTAAAGTTATTTCTTTAAAGTTTTATACCAAATCCTAATGATAAAATTTTAAGCCCCGTTTTAACATTTGTTTAAATCTCTTTTAATATAAAAAAACCTTTAGAGAAAATATTGTTCTTTAAATTATTTTTACAAGAAATTAAGCTAGTTTTGTCATTTTCTAAGTGCTGATCGGTGGCTGGGTTTGAAAATAATTTCGTTTTAAAAAATTATTTTTTTTATTTAAAAAGAAATTTAGTAAATAAACTTGAACAAGAACAAATAGAAAAAATTTGCATTTAAACGGACAACATATTCATATAAGTAATAAAAAAAATTATAAGATTTTTTATTGGATATTTTTAAAAAAATTTGTTTTCTATCTTAAGCAAATAATGTAAATAATTTGCCAAAGCCCAAAAATATTTTTTTTTGTATGTTAGCCAAGCAGCATATTTGAGGCGGTTACTATTATAATTAAAAGAAACACATGTTTAAAAGAATACATATTCTCTACATATCCTCTACGAATAGATAAACGGTTGAATATTAATGTACTAGCGTTGTTTAACCTTCATATTTTAAAAAAATATTAAAAAAACCCTGAATATGTCTGTTTTTTATAGCAACATGCTTTTACATAGGAGGCGGCAAATTATCCTTTATATTCCCTTTTGAAAATCCTATATAATATATTGCGTTCTTATATATTATAAAAACAAAAACGTTTTGTTGAATTTTTATCACCTGTTTTTAAAATTTCACTTAAAAGTTAAGGATGGATATGCTCAGACATAACAATCATTTAACGGTAACTGTTATAATAGAAGAGCAAATATAACTCTCTCACTTTGCAGCCATAGTTACCAGATAAAATCGTCAAAAACGTTCAAATAGGTTCTTTAAATTGTTTAAAAATCGTCAAGACGAAAACTTTTGGCTTAAGCTATTTATTTACCTAACAATAAAAACCGAAGGATAATATGCTAACAGGTAGTTTTCTTAAAAGTAAAACAAAACAAACAAAAAGTATAGAAGAGTTTAACAGATTTCCAAGTTAAGACATTAAAAGTTTTTTTAGGTTAAAGGCAATGTTAATTGAAACAAATGATTTTTTTCTTACAGATGTTATTTTCAGGGATCATATTTCTAATATTTGTTTTTCGTAGATTGTGTTCTAGCATCAAACATTTTTAAAAACAGTTTTTCAAAAGTTGTCTTTTGTACTTAAGGAGTATTTTGGCTGAAGGACCTTTGGATACCTTTTATTTGGTACCAATATTTGGAAAGCTAAACTGCTATTGGTGAATAAAGTTACGAAAGAAGGGCAGACAATTCAAAAACATGTTCTTTTCTCTTCATATAGTTTTACATAAAATGCCTATTGTCTGCATCAGTAAAAATCAAACGAATATGAAAATATTTATATTTAAAAAACCACAAATTTTTTCTTTCTCAAATTTTTATTATTGACTCTTCGCTAATGCGAACTATCAATAAATATTCTTAAAACTAAGTAATTTATATTAGTCCAGTCAGTACCAGACCAAAATTTAAGTGCTCATAACAAAAAAAAGTTCGTCTGATTTTACCTGGATGATATTTTAAAGCCATATGTATAAGAAAATGTTCACTTTTGGGCAATAAGTCGTATTTTTTTAATCGTAAAATTTATGGCAAAAGTCGCCCGGTCGTCGAAAGCCAATTTTTAGCACAAAAAAAATATCAAAGAGAACATAAATCGTCAAATCTGGCATCAATGTTTACAACTTCTCTTGTCTTTGAGTACGTTTTTTTCCATGAACAGCTGTTTTGTATAACAAAGTTCTTGCTTTTTCACACACCGAAGCAAGTTTAAATGTGTATGTAAACTTTAACACATTCAGCTTGAAAACATAAACAACCCTGACTCTCTCTTTAATATGTGTAATTGAAGTTTGTGTGTATTAGCAAATACATATAAATATAAAGTGAGCGAAAGCAGAAAACCTTAGTAGCAGTTTAACTTCCGACGGTTTCTATTGGGTTTTTAGTTAGAAAATTTTAAAGCGGTTAAGTAGTGAAAATACAAAGAAAAAATATATTTTACCATAATAGTTAGATGTAATAAATGTATGTCACTATGTAAGATAAAAATAAACAAAAAATAATAAAGAAAACCATGAAAAAAAAATATTAATTTTAAATGTTTTGTAATAGTTAGTTGCGGTTAAAAATTGTTTTTCCTATTTTTGAAAAAATAATAAAAAAATTTTAAAGGAATTGAAAGAAACAAATAACTTAACGAATTTAAAAACTTAGTGAAATAAAAAAGTACATATAATCGTAAACTTACCCTTTATATGTCCTTAAATATGTTGTCTTTAGTTAAAAGTTATCAACCTTAAAAAATAAAAGAAAAAAATTAATTAATAAATGAAAATAAGACGAAAAAAATCTTATTTATTTTTTTTATAAATGTTTCAAAATATAAATGTTAAATGTTTAATTTATTAACAACAAAATTAAATTACAAAAATATAATTAATTTTGAAATTAATTTTACAAAAGTGCTTTCTTTAAATTAGAAAATAACAAAAAAATTTTAAATATAAAAAAATATCAATGGTTAAAGTTCCAATAATTGCAAATTATCAGAAGGATTAAAATACATCTTTAAAATTTAAAAGGTAATGAAATTTAAAACAAGTTCTACTTTAATTCTTAAAAATTAAAAAGTGATTAAATCTTAAGTAAAAAAGAGACAAGCTTGGAACTTCTGAAGGATATAAAAAAGGCAAGCAGCTACTGGGACATACTGTATAAAGACCATAGCTCGTATTCCTTTATAAGCCCATATCTTTGTTTATTTTGGCAAATGGCCTGCTTATATATCAAAATAAGTAAAAAATATCTCGACTTAAAGAATACAAATTAGGGACTTTATATGTTAAGGTAGCGAAACGATCTTTTAAAACCAATAATCATATGCATGTTGTAAATTTAGAAATTTTTCTAAATCATTTTTAGTGCTTAAAGAGCACAAGCTTTATTAAAAAGATCAAATTTGTGTTGTAAATTAAAGAGAGTTTAAGTTTTTTTGTAGCATGAAATTAAAGCAAGTTATTTGGCAGATTTTTTTGCACAAATCGGATCTCAGAAAAACATTAAGAAAATTCAAACACTTTATATGCAGGTGTAAATTGTAATACCTGTAATACGTTTCATACGTTTCATACTCTTAGAGTATGAGCAATCGATAACCAAAGGGTTTTGAGTTCTTTTTTCGTTTAAAATTCCCTAAGATATGACGGTGGTTTATAGGCAGACACACGTAATTGTATTATTAAAGCTTACAGTGATTTTCCTGAACTTGTGATTTAAGAAAAAAATCTGAACTTTAAACTACAGCGGTAAGCCTTTCCCAGTGGTAGAGCTTGTCAGACACTATCTTCTTTTACCTTCTGAAAGGCCTATTTACACCTTTGTTAAAATCTTATATCTCACTTTAGATGGCCATGACTCTCCTCCCCGATCCTCTTCATGAAATATTCTATAGAAATTCCATATTTCATCCTTTTTTTATTACTTGTAACAAAAAAGATGCTCAAATTGCCTTTCTTAATAAAAAAAACAAGTAAGAGCGATATATTCGGCTATGCCGAATCTTAGATACCCTTCACATTGGACTTTCGAAACCTCGAACCTTTTTTTTGTTTTAAAGCGTTTTTTTAGTAATGAAATATTTCTAATTTTAAATAGGGGTCGGTGTCATATTGTAATCCTCTTATGGTGATTAGAGCAACAGTAGGGGGTTCTACCCTAATTTTTTTCAAATTTTGTAGCGACTTTTACTCTAAGTTTTAATAATTTTGTATGGCAGGGGGTTGATGGAGGTGATGGAGATAGGGGGTAAGTACGTTCTAGGAATATGTTTTGAAGGCAAAAATTAATGGGCGTCTGTGATACATTTTATTCCTCTAGGGGCGACTCCGCTGAAGTTGTAGGGAATGTTGCCTTATTTTTTTATTTTTTATGGCAAGCCCCTTAGGGCGTGGTGATAAGGGGTAAGTACGTTTAAGGAATATGTTTGGGAGGGGAAACTAATGGTGGTCGGTCATACACTTTATTTCTCTAAGGCCGACTCTTAGAAAGTTGTGGGCATTTTAAAATCCTTTTTGTAAATTTTGCATGGCAACCCCATTAGGTGACAAAGATAGCGGGTAAGTATGTTTTAGGAATATGTTTGGGAGGGAAAAAGAATGGGGGCTGTGATACATTTTATTCCTCTTAGGGTGACTCCGGGGAAGTTTTAGGGGTTTTTACTCTATTTTTTTTAAATTTTTTAAGGCAACCATGTAAGTGGCTGGAGACAGGGGGTAAGTATGTTTCACAAAAATGTTTGGAAGCACATATTAATTGCGGTCGGCCTTACATATTACCTTTAAATTTTAATAAATAAATAAAAAAAAGAAACTTTTTATGGCAACCCTGCTAGGGGGCGGAGATAGGGTATAAGTATGTTCCAAAAACATGTTTGTGGGGAAAAATAGTTGGAACCGGTCTTACAATGCACTTTGTACGGGCCAACTCCGGGGCAGTTGCAGAGATTTTTATGTAAAAATTTTAAAGAAATAAACTGAGGAAGTCTTGGTTTTTGGCTTATATCTAGGTCGGTTATCAAGCGATTTTGTTTGGTTTCGAAAGGAAATTTTCTGCAAAATATTTTTGATAACTTTGGGCGGCTTCAGAAACCATTTCAACCATTACACGGACAGAAAGTCAGACGGACATAACTAAATCGACTTCCCTATCTATAAGGATCCATAATATGTATACTTAATGGGGTCGCAAATGGTAAAATAAAGATATTACAAACGGAATGACAAACTTATATATACCCTTATCACTTATATGAAGGATATAATTACATAATACACAATAGACTGTGTCCTTCTCTAAGATCTTGTTTATTTCTAAATGACTCGGAGAAGTTCATTTCTATTTTAGTAAAGAATCGTTCATCATTACATAAACAATGTGTGTGTTAAATATTTTTTTTTTACAAAAACTACGTTTTTGAAAACCTAAAGAAGAAATTTTTATTCTAAGGAATCTTTCCCAAAAATAATTTGTTTTTTTTTATTTCTTCCTAATTCCACTTAAGCTTAGTAAAAAATTTTAATTTTTATTACTAAAGCTACTTACTTGAGCAGCAGACATTAACATAATTTCATAATTAAACATCAATTTTACGTCGTTGTCTTTCAAAAAAATTTGTATTTACATAATTAACTACAGCACCTTCATTAGGCTTATTTCCTTTAAATACTAAAACGGTGTCAAGATGAGACGTTTTTTCTTTATTTATTTCCGTTTAACCTAATTTCTTTTTATTTTTGAAGTTGATAAAGTAAGCAATCATCAATTTTATTTTGCTGTTCAACAAGCAGCGGTCAATGTTTGTTTAAAAATGATGATTGTTGGGTCACGTAACTTTTCAAATCATTTAAATTACGCCATACATTTAACAACTGAAGAATGTTTACTTCTGCCTAATGCATACCTACTTTATAAACATTTAAAAATTTTTCCTTTGGGACACGTTTAAACCACAATAATCTTCTAGTTTAGTAGGATTTGTAAAATAAATTATACATAATTGTTTAAGAAATAAAGTACTTACTCTGCCCTTAGAGGTAGTAAGTAAGTAGAAATAGCCCACTTGGGCAGTTTCATGTAAAATTACCCAAAATGAGAAAAAAATATTTTTTCTTTGAAAAAAAAAGTACACGAATATACCTTTAAAAAAAGACTGAAAGTGATCAAAAAAAACTAAGTTGATGTTTATTTTATATTTGTTCATTTGGCAAGAGTCATATACTGAAAAGTCGGTCTTTCTATTTTTTTTTTAATAAAAATGTTTTTTTTAATATAATTTTTCTTGTACAAATAAAAAATTAAAAATATAAATAAAATTTTTTGTAACCTAAATTTTTAAGGTCACACCCGTCACAGTCTTCTAATGGTTATTACAAGCAGATATCGTGCCCTTTCAGTGACTTCCTAAAGTTAAATATTTAAAAATATCCAATCCTTTGAAGTATTAGCAACCCAATACACAATTTACTAAAAATTTCTACAGAGCCTATTCGTTGTTCGAATACGCGGTATATACTATTTTCATTCCATAAAGTATGCACAAAATACATACATATATAAGAGTACCCATTAGCTTGGTTAATCGAGCCATTTTCAATCGATTAATCGCTCGAGAAAAAAATTGCGAATTTCGATTAAAAGATATTAATATTAATTTCTCTTTAAATTCTTATTGATTTTACTAATTATCTTACCTCTTGCTATCTTTGTTAATAATAATAACAACAAGTTAGAATATTATAGTCTGGCAATGGCGACCATCTTATACCCTACAACACATTTGTATTAGGGCTTTATTGAGAGATGGACCGGTAATTTTTGGTTGAATATAATAGTTGGTAACATAGAAATAACATGTGCGCATTTATAGCCCAAAATTTTTATGCTGGGAGGACGTTTTTGTGGGAGCTATATCAAAAAAGGATTGATCGTAGTTATGTTCTGTGTACTAGAGTTGGGTTTATCAGCGCTTTAAGGCGAGCGCTCTTTCTAATTCAGTTCACTTTACTGAACTGTGTCGCTTTTTTAGTTTAATAGTTCAGTCGCTCTGCAGCTCAATACGGTTTGTGTAAAATAAATCTGCCAGAGCCAGGGATGGTACATGATATTCTTAAATATATCTTTTAACTTTTTGAATGCTCTTTTTTGCTCAATTTTTACTAAATTATGTGAAGATACATATTTTTCGCCTAAAAAAATAAGGGATTTTAAAGTTTGGTCTTGCAGACGAACTGATAATATTATTTCTTAATTAGGTGAGTATTTAAATTAATGATTTTATTTATAAAAAAAGGAAAAGTTTTCTATTGCTTATTTTTTTCATAATAAGCAATAAAAAGTAGTAAATTTTATTTCAGAAAAAAATCGCCTGGCTCACAGCAGAAAATTATTTTCCAAAAAAAAAAATTTCTAAAATGGCAAAAAAAGGGTGCACCAAGCACAAACGAGATATCAATATTATACGCAATAGTATACTTGTATGAAAAGTCATACGAAAGAATGAAACAAACAATGTGATGTCAAACGATAAACAAATGTTGTATGACATGAAACACGAACGATGAACTACGGAGCTAAAAGTGCTCAGTAGAGAATCGTTCACTTACCTCAGTTTAGTGAATAGTTCAATTAAACTAATTCGTTCAAGAACTACACAACTCTACTGTGTACTCTTTGAGGACATAGATCAAAACACGTATATAAAGTTTCACCAAAATAAACTTATATTTGAGGCTTTTATGGCCAAAAATGTTTATTATAGTAGTTGGTGTCTTTTGTTAACACATATGCAAAATGTGGCATATATTCACTAATATTAAAACCATTTATGGCCCAAAATAATTATTTCAGGAGGACATTTGTATGGGGGTTATACCTAAAAATGTGCCGATCTTCACCAAAAACAAGGGACTTTGAGATAGTGCCAAAAAACTTATATGTACCAAATTTTATCAAAATATCTTTTAAATTGCGACCTGTATTTTAATCACAAGAATACAAGGACACCCATACAGATGGGCGGACATGCTTAAATCAACTCAGGAAGTGTTTCTGAGTCGATCAGTATACTTGTAGGGGGGTCTCAGGCCATTTTTTGGATCCTTCAGGTTATGGAAGTCGAATTAGCTCGCTCAAACTTACAGTACGTCCTCAATCAACTAAAATTAATTCTTTGAAGACTAATTACGTTTCTTGCTTACTTGCTTAAATGGATGTTACAAAACGTTTGTCCGTTGGCCTAATTTAGATCTCCAGGCGCTTCGATTTTGTGCGTTTTTTTCTCAAACTTCTGACACCAAGCTTCGATATGTCTTTCTCCACTTGATCCTTCCATCGAAATTTCGGTCTTCCTCTTCTGCGTGTCCATCACTAGGTTCGCATTTAAATGACTTGCTAGCTAGGACATCTTTATTCATTCTCACAGCATGAACAACGTAAGCATTGAAATTTGCTACGTGTAACCATGTCAATGTGGGCGATATGCTCATACAGCTCACGGTTAATATGACACCGGTATTCTTCGTCAACGCAGATTGGTCCAAAGATTTTCCGAAAAATGTTTCTCTCGAAAGCTCCAAGCACTGCCTAATCTGCTTTTGCAAGTACCCATGTTTTAGAACCATAGATAAACACTGGTGGTATCAGTGCTTGTAAAAAGTGATTTTTGTTTGTCGGAAGGTGGTTTTACTTTTAAACTGCTTACTTAGTCCTAAGAAGTATCTATTGGCCAATATTACTCTTCTTTTATCTCAAACCTTATATTGTTTGTTTTTTTAATGGCGGTGCCGAGGTAGATAAAATCGTTGACTATTTCGCAGTTGTAGTTTTCAACTTCCACTGTCTGCCCAGGTCTACGAGACGTCTTGTGCGTTGATACCATCAACTTGGTTTTATCTGCATTTACTACCAGACCCACTTTGGATGATTCTTTCTTGACTTTTTTAAAGGTAGTCGTTACTGATCGCAATGTTCGCCCCATGATGTCGATATAGTCAATTTTCGAGTGCTAATTTTTTTCTGCACTTGCCGTAGCTGGGATTCGAACCTGGTTCTCTTCGAAGTGCTACCATTTAGGTCAACGAGACACCTCGTTTTATAAATGTTAAAATATACAAAAATCACAAGTTTCTCTTGCTTGAACTTTTAGAAATAATCCCGACGAAACCTAAAAATTTCAAGTACGGTTTTGGACAAATTTAAAAATAAAATTCTTAGTTTTAGAAAGCATTTTTTCTTTCTGTGTACATATTATACTAAAGCAAATAAGTAAATTACGTTGTGGCTAAAATTTGTTTACATTGCAAGTCTTCAATTCCGTTTAAGTAAGAGATTTTTAAGAAATGCTGTAATATCCAAAACTGTTAAAAGTCACTTTATTTTTTTAAACGCTTTATATGCAGCTCATAATTATTGCCCTTAAAAGTTTACTTAAAGTTAATTGCTTTAATATAAACGAAATGTGTCATTTCTGTGGTCTTTATAAAAATCCAGTACAAAACCTAAATTCTTTTACCAACTATAGCATTATAACACATAAATTCTTTATGTTGCAAATAAAATGTTTAAGCTTTTATCCCATCTTAATAGCCATTGACATGTGGATAAGTTAAGTTACAGACAGACATTCACATAAACATTTTTATTTTTTAAATAAGTCACATGTGCATGTGTAAGCGTGTTTGTGATACAATGAGTGTAATAATGTATGTGTCACATTTATAACTCAAAAATAATCAAAAAGATAATTCAACCACCCAAGAGAATATTTAAAATTTTTAATGATAGACTCATGAATTTAATTTATTATTTTTATGTTGTAATAAAACAACAAAATGTTTTTTAAAAAAATATTAATAAAAATAATAATAATATTAAAAGTAAGATAACAAAAAGGTAATAAAAATGTTTATGTATTTTTCCTTAACAGAAAATTAAGTTTTGAGAACCTATTTGACCAAATTGTGGCTAACGGCATTTCAAAACATTGTCAAACATGTCAGCGCTGACAAGGGTATCATCCTTGTCTGCTAACAACATTATCTGCCTCCTACATTAATCAAATAGCTAAATGACAAAATGAAAAACAGTATCGCCCCTTGTTTTTTTAATGATTTTGTGGTATTTTATATACAGAGTTTGTCGATTTGTTTTAGGTGTCTTCAATATTTCCTGCATGATCAACTAAATATGATCTTATGTAATAGGGAAAAAGTCCTAAAATGTTTTTTAAAATATTTTTTTAAGTGAATAAAAAACAATAAACGGTGTCATCTTATTACTACAGATATACACCCACCTTGATTTTTTGTTTACTCAGTGCTAGGCTGCTAAGGGGGTTGCCACCCACTTTTTCTGCTGACATCAGAAAAAAAATCCCCAAATCAGCTGGGTCAGACAATAATTACAGAAATCACAAACGGAATTAAAAATTTATATAAATCCTTGTAATCATCAGAGGTCTTAAAAATTTGCAATAATAAAACAACTTTGATATTTTAGAACTCTCAAATTAAGTTTTTTGTTAAAAAACTTTCGCTCCCAAAGGATACCAGATTAAGGGCTTTATTAAAAAACGGGCCGATGTCGTTTGGTTTTAATTTTTTTCTAAATAAAAAACTTCGATTCTGTTTTTTGATTATGTTTATCTGAACCCTTGGAATTTTATTAGTCAAGTCGAGAAGATAATATCAGCCAAATAAGCGCCATCACAATTGATTGCTATAGGAGCTCGTTTTATGGCATTTTTCATCACTTCGGCGAGAACTGCTGGTGGCTGATTCTCGCACTTGCTGGCGGCAGATTCTCGCACTCGTGTCGAATGTTGTCCATGAGGGCTTTCTTGGCCTCGGGTTTGTTTTTGGGACTTAAAAAAACCCACAAAAAAGTCTGAAACGTTTAAATCGGGCAATCTTGCGGCCCAATGTAAATCGCTAAAACTAGAGGTGAGGCGACCCGGGTACCCCATTTTCAGAATATCGGCTGTGACTCGCAAAGTGTGTGTCGTTGCTCCGTCCTGTTAAAACTGCATGTCCTCCAGTCCTAATTTGTTCAATTGCTGCAGCAAAAGCTCGGCTAACATGGCTCTATAGAACGTACTGTACATACTGTTGTCGTTTGACCAGCGGCGTCCTCGAAAAAAATTGCACGATGATTCCTCCAGCGTGAACAGCGCACCATGCAGTCACTTTGAGTCGGTCTAATGGCTCCTCGTAAGTGAATTTTCGGTACCGCAGAAGCGATAGTTTTCTTTGTTCCCGTAACCACTGAGGTAAAAAAGAGCCTCATCGATCATTATGGTTTTGGTCGAAAAATCGTCCACTGCGGCCTCGATATTGAGGATGGCTTAAGCGTTGGTTACACGGGTTTGACGGTCAACAGGCACCAGCTAATGCACGGGCTTTTACGGAAGCATGCGCAGGTCTTTCACCAAAATTTGCCCTAGAGACGACCGGCTGACTGCGAGGCTCAGTGTCTGGTCGATGGACAGCTTGACACCCTCGCCAACAGCTGCCATATTCTCGGCAGATTAGGCACTTTGGGACCACTCTCGGCAGCGTCTCATAAGGTCCAAACGACCGGTGAATCGACGACGGAATTCGTGCTGCGCCAACATCACAGATGAAGTGTGACACAAGAAATAGACACGATTTTTCGGCGTTCTTGCGAAGTGTATCCCTCCATGACTTGTTCACTTGTATTCTACATCTGTCTTATTCACAAATGTTAAAAGAGACTTGACATTGGCTGCCATTTGCAAAAATAAGAGCATCTTTCAAAAGGGTGATTTCTTTTGGCTCACCTTGTATACAGCAGTTGGTAGTATTAGATCCTACACATGTGCACAATTCTTTGGCAATATTTGTGTAAAGGAAATGTAAAATTATGGGCTTTCTGTGCCTTGATCAGGGGATCACATGGGCAATTAGCCAAACGGATCAACGGATGGACGGATGGACGGGTGAACATGTTTTAATCGTTTTTGAAAATTAATTATATTTATTTAGTAGGATTACTGACCCGTCTGTATTTTCTTTATTTTAAAAAGTTTAGAAACGTAAAAATATTAAACCTTTTGCAATGTCAAGTAAGCTTCTTTCGAAAGTCAGGTGGTGATTGCTAACACTCTTTTTAAAAGACACAATTGCAAGAAATGGTTGGTAAGTTTTATTTAACTCATAACCCTCTTTAAACAGACAACTATAGTTTTATTAATTTTTCATAATGTTCGGGGCAGAAGTTATTCAAACAACAGAAAACTACAAAAACTTTTAGTATATAAACTTGACTTGTTCCTTAAAAGAAATAACTTAGCCAGTTGCAAAAAACTTTCTTAGGGTTCACTTATTTCTAGATTTGTCAAATACGTTTTATGAATAATAATGAAATATTTTTATAAGTGTTTTATTAAGAAATAGACAAAATCTAATCACAGAAAAGAAGTCATTGACATAAAAGAGTTTATGAATTTATTTTTAGTGTTTAATTTGGGACGACTTTAAGTCTCTTTACTTTTACTTTTGGAAGATGTTACAAAAAGTTTTACCGAAATATAGTTAAGAAAATTGTACAAATTTTCTAATTAATTTTTTTTAAATCATGTGAGTATATATAAATGTATATACATTTTTATTGCAATACTGTTTAATGATCCATTTCAGTTATATTTCAAACGCCAAAGGTGTAACACTAACCCTAAACTTACAGCCACATCTCAAAACTTATCAAAATCATTTCTTTTTTCATAAACCCTTTCCCTGATTAAATCATCATACGATTTACTATTGAAATTATCTAAATTTTATTATAATTCCAGTTTTTTAAGGTTTTAACTCAATTTAACTGTGCAATTGCAAACATGTTTTTAAAAAACGAAAAAGTCCCTCGTGAAAAAATTAAGTGGTTTTGAATGTTTTTGATTTGTGTGTATAAGTATTTGTGTGTGTGTGTGTAAGTATATGCTGCCGGATGCGGGTTTTCTTATATTTAAAAAAAATCTTTTTTACCTATATTTACAACAAAAGTCTTTCACCAACAAATGCTTGTGATATCACTTTGACAAGAATGTGGAAAAAAATCTGATGAAATCAGTTAAGAGCTTTTTCAAATAAAAAACTCTTTTTAAATTTAAAAATTAGTTCAGCAAAATTGAAAACCAGCTTTCGTATTAGCTATTTTTTCAACATTTTTTTGAAGGTTTTTGGAAAAAATTGTAGAAAAATTTTTACAGCTTTTAATAGAACAAAAAACTTTTTTTCGAATCCACATTTTGAACACTTAATTACAAACAGTCAAAACTGATTATTTTTATAACCCCTTTCTAAAAGTCTGTCTTTAACTATCTATTTTTAAATAAAAATATTTTAAAAGTTCTTTGTCTCACTGCCAGACTTTCAGACTTAAGCTTCACTTAGGTTAGGTTGAACTAACATATCCCGGAGAACCCACATAGACGCTCTGGATCCTGAGTGTTACCAGACAAAATGAAACAATAAAAAGTTTTCTAACTGGATGAAAGGAAATCCGGTAGCTTAGAACCCTCTTGGCAAATAACAACCGTCTGGTCTCACCAATCTCAGATTTTTCCTCCAGATTTTAGGGCAAACAAAACTCTCGACTGTTTGTTTTGGAGCGCTCAAGCGCTGGGCAGTGATACAGAATATGCTGAACAGTTTCTTTATCCTCCTGTACAAAACCTACAATCATCGCTGGCCAGTTGTTTAGGTCTTTTGACATAAGCCGCTGTCTAATAATGACCTGTTACAATTTCTACTAGGAGTCTGCAATTGTTACTTCACAAAGACAAAAGAAACCTTGTCTTCCCCGGATCATAAGACCCCCTCATATTATTGGAGACTCTACATGAAGTGGTAATCACCCAGATCTCAATGGCTGTGATGCTCACCGTAGAATCTAACGCTTTTTGTAGAATTTTAATAAAGCACAAACGTTCATTACTCTTTTCATAGGACACATGGCTTCCCAGCTCGTTCTCTTTATCATTTCCCTCAAAATTCCTGGATCCAGAAACTAGCGGAGTTAGTCTTGTCTCACGGACCACACAGTCAAATAATGAATTCCTTGCATGCATAAACAATTGAGGAGCCAGCGAGGTTCACTAAAACTGCCCACATCGCCGCCTGACTATCAATAAATATATATGTTCATCCGGAAATTCTCAGTTTCAGAGGCCGATTTGGCTACTAAAATCACCACATGAACTTCACTGGAAGTTTTAAGTACTTCCTTATATGCAGTTCTCTACAGGAAACTGCAATGCAATTAAGTCCACCACACGAGTTCGCCTTAAAAAAATATATAGGCCTATCCTTTGCAGTGTATATCCAATGCGTAAGATTTTGTAAGAGATCCTATGTTTTGCTAAGCATTTTCCTGCATGCATTGATTGGTCGTCTTCTTGACCCTTCCTTCACATTTTCACATTGAGTCTCCATGAGGACTTACTGTCCATTATTACTCCTAGGTACTTTGTGTATCCCTTCAGTGCCAAACTGGTATGGTCTAAGAAGCAATCTTAGTCTTCCTGTAAAAAAATAACTAAGTCCGTATTTTCAAAGCTCACGCTATATCCCACTTTTTTCGGCCACTGGCCTACCCTTACCAGTGCTGATCGTATCAAAGTAGTTCCCATTCACATCACTCGCGTATAAAGTTTTTTCAGCCGCTTCCCCCTAAAGTTCCGTAAGAAGCTCTCTGACAACTAGTGCACTCAGAAGTGGTGAGAGTACTTCTGTTTGGCGAGAGATTGGATAGTATTCCTCTGAGGGCCGTTCTCTCTGGTTTCTCATTTCCCCATTCCACACATGCATATAATCTTGCGATTCAAGAGGGTAGTAATATACCTTGCACTTATAGACAGCAAAACTGCCGCGCAGATTTAGAAAAAAGTTTAAAAAAAAACAAATATCTTAGCTTTTGCCGATAGATATAAAGTTTTCTCTTGCAATAATGAAAAAAATTATCCAAACTTCGATTGAAATTCTTAATTGACAAAAAATTAAGTTTTTTTAAAAAAATTTCTTTTGCATTTTGTTAACTTTTTAAATTTTTTAAATTTAAATTCTTTTAATTTTAAATAGGATTGCAAGGTTAAGTGTAGGAGTTTCAAAAAAAATATTTCAAGGACAAAAAATTTGGTTCTAAAAACTGCACAAGACCTTCTGGCTAACTTTAAGTTGAAACTAAAAAAATTAAATTTTAATGTTGTTAGTTAATTAATATGTACTTTCTTTTAACAAAAGTTTTCTAGGAGTATTTTTAAAAGATTTTATAAAGACGCAAAAATAAATTAAGAATTTAAAATAATGAGGTAAAATTCAAAAGTCCTTTTTTATAAAATGGTTATAATGTCTTATTAAAAAAGTAATTATCTGCTCTAAACATAACTAGGACCAAATAAATATATAGAACAAAGCTTTATTTTAATTTTTTGGCTTTTGCTTTAAAGCGATAACTTTTTCATAATTATCGTTTTTCTTTTTCTTTGTAGGTTTTCATAAAAAGATCCTTGAACAAAAACAATACTTCGGGTCAAGAAACTCAATAACAAAATCACTTTTTGATTATAAAATTATCTTGCAATAAAACACAAATTTGTTTGGTTACAGAAATTAATATAAATAAAACAAAGATTAAAACTTTTTACAATAGTCCCTTGTTAGTAATCCTTTAAAGGAGTTTAATTTAAATTGCTTTGATTAGAAACAAAGAAGACAGCAACAAACAAAACACCCCTTCACAAGAAAACGTCAAATATCTAATCATGACCGAAAATAAGGATAAAATTATTGACAAAGATAAAGACAAGGATAAGAAGGTAGAAGTTGAAAAGGATAAGAGCAAGGGTAATGTAATACAAGATAATGATGTTCATCATCTAGAGAAAACAGCCAAAGAGCAGTGTGCTAAAAATGAACAACAACCACAAAATCCACAGCATGACAGGTAAGTTCGAGGAAAATTAATGTAAAAATGTTTATGCGTTCAAGCATATAAATTAACTTGGTCTTATATATGTGTGTATGTTTGTATTTATGTCTTTAAATAAAAACATCAACCCAAACGAAATATTTCACGCATTTTTAAAAGTTTGAGATTTAAAATATATTTCCTTTATATTTTACCTTTTTTTTAAACTTTAAACGACTAAATTATACTTTATGTAAATAAAAATGTAAAAAATTTTGTATAATAAAGTTATTCATTTGACATTTTCATAACTTTAATTTGAAAAAAATTTGTAAAACATGTAAATACAATTTTCAATTAAAGTTTTAGCATTTAATTTACATTTTAATTGAATGTAATATTATCTTTACAAATGCCAATTTCATTTATGAACATTCTAACATGATATAATTAATAAAAACTCGTAATTGATATTAATTATACGCACTGTATGTTTGGTAATAATTATTTTGATTATAGGTAAGCATTATCTTGATTATGGTTTATCATGCATATGTTGCTCTACGATTATGATAAGAATATTTTAAGAGCAGCATATATTTGATAGATAGATAATGACTGCCATTGATCAAAATAATGATTACCGCAAACATAAAATGGTAATTTTAATCATAACTATGATTGCATTTTTTCCAAAAATTTGGAAAAACTATGGTATGGTTGTGGCAGTCATAATAACGATCTTCGTAACCATACAATGATGAAATTGTTCGTGATAACATTTCCGTGACCATACTCAACCATGTTTTCCCTCTGCGTGCATGTCTAAAATAATATTAAGGTAATTAAAAAAATCGTGCTTTTTTTATATTTTTTCTCAAAAGTTTTAATGAACAAAACCAAATGATATATTCAAAAAAATTTGATAGTAATATGAACACTCCCGTTTCAATGAAGTTGCCCATATATAATTTTGAATTTTGAAATTACTACAGTAATACCAGGTAGAACAAACTATTTTAAAACTCGAGTTAACTAAGCGTATGCTTATTCTTTTGATTAGATTTCTGATCGTTTAACATTGGTTAAATTTTTTTATTATACCCTTCACATAGTGACAGGGTATATATCACTTTGTCATTCCGTTTGTAATTTCTTTATTATTCATTTGCGACCCCATAAAGTATATATATTCTGGATCCTTATAGATAGGGAAGCCAAATTAGCGATGTCCGTCTGTCCGTCTGTCCGTCTGTCCGTCTGTTGAAATCAAGTTTCCGGAGTCAAATAAAAAGATACAGACCAGTTAATGGTGTCAAACGATCAGAAATATCCCGCTAACAATCGCTATTTAAAATCAGCAAAATCGGTTCACTATTGACCGAGATATAAGCGAAAACCCAGAGTAACCCATTTTTTTTAGGACAAAATCCGTGCATATATCCCTATATATCTCAGTAAGTATAGCCACTCTTGCCACAAAACTTGGCACGGATACTCCTAAAGAAGAAACCTAAATAATGGAAAAAGTTTTTTCAGATAGGACCAGGGGAAAGGGTATTTTTCCTAGAATTGCACAAATTTGGTGAAATATTTTATGCGCTATATCTCGGAAACTATAACAGCTATCGACATAAAATGTTCTACAAAAAGTGATTGTACGCAAAGATCTACACTTTAAAGAAAAAATTTTTTGAGTGGGGGCAAAAAAAGGGGTAGCTCCCATACAAATCGACAATTATTATAAAATATTCGATACGCTATATCTCGGAAACTATAAAAGATATCGACATAAATTGTTCTACAAAAAGTAATTGTACGCAAAGGTCTACACTTTAAAGAAAAAATTTTTTGAGTGGGGGCAAAAAATGGGGTAGCTCCCATACAAATCGACAATTATTATAAAATATTCGATACGCTATATCTCGGAAACTATAAAAGATATCGACATAAATTGTTCTACAAAAAGTAATTGTACGCAAAGATCTACACTTTAAAGAAAAAATTTTTTGAGTGGGGGCAAAAAAAGGGGTAGCTCCCATACAAATCGACAATTATTATAAAATATTCGATACGCTATATCTCGGAAACTATAAAAGATATCGACATAAATTGTTCTACAAAAAGTAATTGTACGCAAAGGTCTACACTTTAAAGAAAAAATTTTTTGAGTGGGGGCAAAAAAAGGGGTAGCTCCCATACAAATCGACAATTATTATAAAATATTCGATACGCTATATCTCGGAAACTATAAAAGATATCGACATAAATTGTTCTACAAAAAGTAATTGTACGCAAAGATCTACACTTTAAAGAAAAAATTTTTTGAGTGGGGGCAAAAAAAGGGGTAGCTCCCATACAAATCGACAATTGTTATAAAATATTCGATACGCTATATCTCGGAAACTATAAAAGATATCGACATAAATTGTTCTACAAAAAGTAATTGTACGCAAAGATCTACACTTTAAAGAAAAAATTTTTTGAGTGGGGGCAAAAAATGGGGTAGCTCCCATACAAATCGACAATTATTATAAAATATTCGATACGCTATATCTCGGAAACTATAAAAGATATCGACATAAATTGTTCTACAAAAAGTAATTGTACGCAAAGATCTACACTTTAAAGAAAAAATTTTTTGAGTGGGGGCAAAAAAAGGGGTAGCTCCCATACAAATCGACAATTGTTATAAAATATTCGATACGCTATATCTCGGAAACTATAAAAGATATCGACATAAATTGTTCTACAAAAAGTAATTGTACGCAAAGGTCTACACTTTAAAGAAAAAATTTTTTGAGTGGGGGCAAAAAAAGGGGTAGCTCCCATACAAATCGACAATTATTATAAAATATTCGATACGCTATATCTCGGAAACTATAAAAGATATCGACATAAATTGTTCTACAAAAAGTAATTGTACGCAAAGATCTACACTTTAAAGAAAAAATTTTTTGAGTGGGGGCAAAAAAAGGGGTAGCTCCCATACAAATCGACAATTATTATAAAATATTCGATACGCTATATCTCGGAAACTATAAAAGATATCGACATAAATTGTTCTACAAAAAGTAATTGTACGCAAAGGTCTACACTTTAAAGAAAAAATTTTTTGAGTGGGGGCAAAAAAAGGGGTAGCTCCCATACAAATCGACAATTATTATAAAATATTCGATACGCTATATCTCGGAAACTATAAAAGATATCGACATAAATTGTTCTACAAAAAGTAATTGTACGCAAAGGTCTACACTTTAAAGAAAAAATTTTTTGAGTGGGGGCAAAAAATGGGGTAGCTCCCATACAAATCGACAATTATTATAAAATATTCGATACGCTATATCTCGGAAACTATAAAAGATATCGACATAAATTGTTCTACAAAAAGTAATTGTACGCAAAGATCTACACTTTAAAGAAAAAATTTTTTGAGTGGGGGCAAAAAAAGGCGTAGCTCCCATACAAATCGACAATTATTATAAAATATTCGATACGCTATATCTCGGAAACTATAAAAGATATCGACATAAATTGTTCTACAAAAAGTAATTGTACGCAAAGGTCTACACTTTAAAGAACAAATTTTTTGAGTGGGGGCAAAAAAAGGGGTAGCTCCCATACAAATCGACAATTATTATAAAATATTCGATACGCTATATCTCGGAAACTATAAAAGATATCGACATAAATTGTTCTACAAAAAGTAATTGTACGCAAAGATCTACACTTTAAAGAAAAAATTTTTTGAGTGGGGGCAAAAAAAGGGGTAGCTCCCATACAAATCGACAATTATTATAAAATATTCGATACGCTATATCTCGGAAACTATAAAAGATATCGACATAAATTGTTCTACAAAAAGTAATTGTACGCAAAGATCTACACTTTAAAGAAAAAATTTTTTGAGTGGGGGCAAAAAAAGGGGTAGCTCCCATACAAATCGACAATTGTTATAAAATATTCGATACGCTATATCTCGGAAACTATAACAGCTATCGACATATAATGTTCTACAAAAAGTAATTGGACGCAAAGATTTACACTTTAAAGAAAAAATTTTTTGAGTGGGGGCAAAAAATGGGGTAGCTCTCATACAAATCGACAATTGTTATAAAATATTCGATACGCTATATCTCGGAAACTGTAACAGCTATCGACATAAATTGTTCTACAAAAAGTAATTGTACGCAAAGATTTACACTTTAAAGAAAAAATTTTTTGAAGGGGGCAAAAACTGGGGTAGCTCCCATACAAATCGACAATTGTTATAAAATATTCGATACGCTATATCTCGGAAACTATAACAGCTATCGACATAAAATGTTCTACAAAAAGTAATTGTACGCAAAGATTTACCTTTAAAGAAAAAATTTTTTGATTGGGGGCAAAAAATGGGGTAGCTCCCATACAAATCGACAATTGTTATAAAATATTCGATACGCTATATCTCGGAAACTTTAACAGTTATCGACATAAAATGTTCTACAAAAAGTAATTGTACGCAAAGATCTACACTTTAAAGAAAAAATTTTTTGAGTGGGGGCAAAAAATGGGGTAGCTCCCATACAAATCGACAATTGTTATAAAATATTCGATACGCTATATCTCGGAAACTATAACAGCTATCGACATAAAATGTTCTACAAAAAGTAATTGTACGCAAAGATCTACACTTTAAAGAAAAAATTTTTTGAGTGAGGGCAAAAAATGGGGTAGCTCCCATAAAAATCGACAATTGTTATAAAATATTCGATACGCTATATCTCGGAAACTGTAACAGATATCAAAACCAAATGTTCTACAAAGAGTAATTGGGCAATAAGGCCTACGCTTTAAAGAAAAATTTATTTGAGTGGGGCAAAAAAAGGGGTAGCTCCCATACAAATCGACAATTGCTATAAAATATTCGATACGCTATATCTCGGAAACTATAAAAGATATCGAAATGAAATGTTCTACAAAAAGTAATTGGACAAGAAGGCCTACGCTTTAAAGAAAAATATTTTTGATTGGGGGCAAAAAAAGGGGTAGCCCCAATACAAATTAATTATTTTTGTTAAATTTTCGATATGCTATATCTCGGAAACTATAACAGATATCGAAATCAAATGTTCTACAAAAAGTGATAGGACATCAAGGGCTACGCTACGGATGGGGGGTGAAGAAGGGGTAGCTCCCATACAAATTAACAATTTTTATAAAATTTTCGATACGCTACTATTAAAGCTATCGACTTCGAATATTCTACAAAAAGTAATAATCATATAATTCATACGTATTGGAGAAAAAGTTGGAGAAGAGCAGGGGGGCTAGAACATTTAACAAGTTTTATTAACCTTTAAATATGAATAATGTCGAAAACTTTTAAAACTCTCGACCTCAAATCTTCTTCATCTATTTATATTATTCATACGAACGTTAAAATTTTATTTTTTCTATGGGCTTTAAAACTCGCACAAGGTTTTTTATTAAATTATTTGCAGTGCAAAATCACTCGGCTGGGTATATTTAAAGACCAATGTGAAGGGTATATAAGATTCGGCACAGCCGAATATAGCGCTTTTACTTGTTTTTTTATTTATAAAATCTGTTGTCAGAACAGGAAAGTTTAATTCCTCAAAGTATGCTAGGAAAAATTTCCGAGATTCTAGTTCACATCCTATCTCCTTTTTGCTGATATATTAAAAAAAAAGTTCTTATATAGATATTAACTAAAGTTAGGAACCCCTTGCCCAAATAAACTGCATTTAATATTAATCATACGCACTGTATGGCAGCTTTTTTTAAAATCAACTTAAGCAAGAATTTACAACAATTTTAATTAAAACTTTAAACGAATATAAAAAATAACAACGACAAAATATTTGAATATTTCATATGACAAACTTTTCGCAAATGTCGCTTCATGTGTACCTGTAATATTAAATTAACACTATTAAACACTATCCACCATTTGAACTTAAAACAAGTAAGAGCGCTATATTCGGCTGTGCCGAATCTTATATACCCTTCACATTGGTCTTTAAATATACCCAGCCGAGTAATTTTGTACTGCAAATAATATAATAAAAAACCTTGTGCGAGTTTTAAAGTTCATAGAAAAAATAACAAAATTTTAACGTTCGTATGAATAATAGAAACAGATGAAGAAGATTTGAGGTCGAAAGTTTTAAAAGTTTTCGACATTATCCATATTTAAAGGTTAATAAAACTTATTAAATGTTCTAGTCCCACTGCTCTTCTCCAACTTTTTTTCCAAAATGTATAAATTGTTTGATTATTACTTTTTGTAGAATATTCGAAGTCGATAGCTGTAATAGTTTTCCAGAAGTAGCGTATCGAAAATTTTATAAAAATTGTTAATTTGTATGGGAGCTACCCCTTCTTCACCCCCCATCCGAAAATCTTTTTCTTCAGAGCGTAGCCCTTAATGCCAAATACTTTTTGTAGAACATTTGATTTCGATATATGTTATAGTTTCCGAGATATAGCGTATCGAATATTTTATAATAATTGTCGATTTGTATGGGAGCTACCCCTTTTTTTGCCCCCACTCAAAAAATTTTTTCCTTAAAGTGTAGGCAATCTTGCCCAATTACTTTTTGTAGAACATTTCATTTCGATATCTTTTATAGTTTCCGAGATATAGCGTATCGAATATTTTATAATAATTGTCGATTTCTATGGGAGCTACCCCTTTTTTTGCCCCCACTCAAAAATTTTTTTTTAAAGCGTAGGCATTCTTGCGCAATTACTTTTTGTAGAACATTCCATTTCGATATCTGTTAAAGTTTCCGAGATATAGCGTATCGAATATTTTATAACAACTGTCGATTTGTATGGGAGCTACCCCTTTTTTTGCCCCCGCTCAAAAAATTTTTTCTTTAAAGTGTAGATCTTTGCGTACAATCACTTTTTGTACAACATTTTAAGTCGATATCTGTTATAGTTTCCGAGATATAGCGTATCGAATATTTTATAATAATTATCGATTTGTATGGGAGCTACCCCTTTTTTTGCCCCCACTCAAAAAAATTTTTCTTTAAAGTGTAGATCTTTGCGTACAATCACTTTTTGTAGAACATTTTAAGTCGATATCTGTTATAGTTTCCGAGATATAGCGTATCGAATATTTTATAATAATTGTCGATTTGTATGGGAGCTACCCCTTTTTTTGCCCCCGCTCAAAAAAATTTTTTTTTTGAAGTGTAGATCTTTGCGTACAATCACTTTTTGTAGAACATTTTAAGTCGATATCTGTTACAGTTTCCGAGATATAGCGTATCGAATATTTTATAACAATTGTCGATTTGTATGGGAGCTACCCCATTTTTTGCCCCCACTCAAAAAATTTTTTCTTTAAAGTGTAGATCTTTGCGTACAATCACTTTTTGTACAACATTTTAAGTCGATATCTCTTATAGTTTCCGAGATATAGCGTATCGAATATTTTATAACAATTGTCGATTTGTATGGGAGCTACCCCATTTTTTGCCCCCACTCAAAAAAATTTTTCTTTAAAGTGTAGATCTTTGCGTACAATCACTTTTTGTAGAACATTTTATGTCGATAGCTGTGATAGTTTCCGAGATATAGCGTATCGAATATTTTATAACAATTGTCGATTTGTATGGGAGCTACCCCATTTTTTGCCCCCACTCAAAAAAATTTTTCTTTAAAGTGTAGATCTTTGCGTACAATTACTTTTTGTAGAACATTTTATGTCGATAGCTGTGATAGTTTCCGAGATATAGCGTATCGAATATTTTATAACAATTGTCGATTTGTATGGGAGCTACCCCATTTTTTGCCCCCACTCAAAAAAATTTTTCTTTAAAGTGTAGATCTATGCGTACAATTACTTTTTGTAGAACATTTTATGTCGATAGCTGTGATAGTTTCCGAGATATAGCGCATAAAATATTTCACCAAATTTGTGCAATTGTAGGAAAAATACCCCTTCCCCTGGTCCTATCTGAAAAAACTTTTTCCATTATTTAGGTCCCTTCTTTAGGAGTATCCGTGCCAAGTTTTGCGGCAAGAGTGATTATACTTACTGAGATATATGGGGATATATGCACGGATTTTGTCCTAAAAAAAATGGGTTACTCTGGGTTTTCGCTTATATCTCGGTCAATAGTGAACCGATTTTGCTGATTTTAAATAGCGATTGTTAGCGGGATATTTGTAATCGTTTGACACCATTAACTGGTCTGTATCTTTTTATTTGACTCCGGAAACTTGATTTCAACAGACGGACAGACGGACAGACAGACAGACAGACAGACGGACAGACGGACAGACGGACAGACGGACAGACGGACAGACGGACAGACGGACATGGCTATTTCAACTTCCCTATCTATAAGGATCCAGAATATATATACTTTATGGGGTCGCAAATGAATAATAAAGAAATTACAAACGGAATGACAAAGTGATATATACCCTATCACTATGTGAAGGGTATAAAAATATCCCAACTATTCATCTTAGTATGAAACTTGCGAACAAAAAAAACTTTTAAAAGTATGTATCAACACAACTAACAACTGCAACAAAAGTTAAAATTGTTTGCCACTAACAGAGTGCAATTTGCATTGCTGAACGCAGCATAAAATTAACTTTATAAAAAACCTCTTATTAAAAAGTTGACAAGTTTTGAAACAACAACAACTTAAAAATTAAAATAAAGTTGCTTTTGTATAAGTTAACTTGAGAACAGAAAAATGAGTAACGGCAAGTGTTTGTTCAATGTAGACGTGAAAATATGTACTCTCGTTAGTATTCTATAAGGTTAACGACAGTATCGTGCAATTCAAAACTTTAAAATAGCTGTGATTTACAATTTTATATGCAGAGGTAGAAAAAAACCTTAGTCTTTTTAACCAAGAGTCTTTTTAATTAAATATCTTAAAGTCAAGGCTCCGAAAAAAATAGTTTAATTATTTCGAGTTATAGCTCAAATTTGTTGAACACTTTTTATTTTGGAAACTGTAAAACAGCATGAATTTAAAACCTCTTATTTTGTAAGCAGTCACAAAAACTATTTGCACTTGTTTTTTTTTTATTAGAATGCATTATAGGTAGGGTGACCATTTTTTTCCAGATTAAAATCAATATGCTTCTTAATTTGAATAGTCTATGAACCTCCTAACTCGATCGAATCAAAAGCACTATCAGTTTAATTTAAAGCATGTCTATTCATTTTGGTGGTTTTGTAATCTTGTAATTAAACTAAAGTTCGCATTTTTGGAAATAAAGAAAATACATTTTAAAATTTTAAATTATTTTTGGAAAGCTAGTAATTGACTTAAAACTAAATTTAAAATATTACTAATAATAAAAAGAAATTTTCAGCTGTTAAAAAATTACTTTAGTTTTTAGTTTTGTTATAATTTAATAAAAGAAAAAGATCGTACGATTTTTTTTTAACAAAACTAAAAAAATAAATAATTTCCGTTTTCCTTTTTTTGATAACACGTTAAATATGTAATGCTTCCAGCAAAAAACACTGCTACCGTCCAAAGAGTATTGATAAGGAAATTTCGTAGCTAGTTTTAAATATGACATCTAGAAGCACTTTCAAAATATGTGACTATACTTTTTACGACTCAAAAGATCCCAGAGATAGGTCATGTGGTGGCTCAGCTATATTAGTTAAATCAAGAATCAAACACCAGTGGATGGGTGGTCTCTCCGAAAGTTATATACAAGCAACAAACGTCTGCATTGAGGAATTTTACCATAATCTCGTTATTTCGTCAGTTTATTGTCCACCCAGATTCTCCATAACGAAGGATCAGTACAACAGTTTTTACAAATCTTTAGGGCCCCGCTTTATAGCTGCTGGAGACTATAACGCTAAGCACACGTACTGGGGCTCCCGCCTAATTAGTCCGAAAGGTTGTGTCTTGTATGATTCCGTGTCTGAAATGGGACTTTTCGTTATTTCAACTGGACAACCAACATATTGGCCAACAGACCGCAATAAAATACCAGACGTAATAGATTTTGGCGTAGCAAAAGGTATATCCCCGGAGCTTATTGAGGCCCAAGCCTCCTTGGATTTATCTTCTGACCACTCACCAACAATAATCACTATTAGCAGTCCTCATCAAATAGCAACTAGTGATTTTTTCTTAACTAAAAAAATAAATTGGTTAAAATATAAAAAATATATTAGTGCCCACTGTTCGGAAAACCAACCGCTAAAAACACCCGGAGACATCGAAGATTGTCTGAACAGCCTTAATGAAAACATTATAAAAGACGTTGAACATGCTTCGTCTACTTATCGTCTGGCCAAGTACAACAAAATTTTTTCTGCAGATGTAGAAAAGCTTTTATTTGAAAAAAGGAGAACCCGAAGAGAATGGCAAAAGCATAGATCGCCTCAACTTAAAAATAAACTGAAAGAATGCACAAACCAATTAAAAAACTTGTTGGAGGTGCACAGAATGGCATCACTGAATAAATATTTAGAAAGCCTAGATGCGACTTCCCAGACAAATTATTCTCTATGGCGAGCTGCCAGACGTCTAAAAAGACCCGTTATCGCAAAACCTCCACTGCGAAATCTGAGAGGATCCTGGGCTATGAATGACAAAGAAAAATGCGATCTGTTCGCAAGTCACTTAAGAAACGTGTTCACTCCCAACACGTGTACTGACGTGAGGGAATTACCGTCTGTTGTTGCTAGACGCCCTATGGAAATACGTTTCCGATTTTCAGATGTTGTAAAGGCTATCGTTAACCTAAATGATAAAAAGGCTCCTGGTGTTGATAAAATAAGCAACAAAATGCTTTTAGAGCTACCGTTTATCGCTAAAAGAATTATTCTTTTTATTTTTAATGCCATAATACGGCTTGAACATTTCCCGGCAATATGGAAAGTTGCCTTAGTTAAGATGATTCCTAAGCCTGGTAAGGATCCTTCGAAGGTGTAGTCGTATAGGCCTATAAGTTTGTTACCAACATTGTCAAAATTGTTCGAAAAGCTCTTTAAAAACAAGCTGACTCCGATCATGAATGGAAACAATTGCATTCCAGATCACCAATTTGGCTTTAGAAGTCAACATAGCACAATAGAACAAACTCACAGACTGGTACAGGTTATAAGAAAAACATTTGAGGAAAAGAAGTACTGCTCCGCGCTTTTTATTGATGTCTCTCAAGCTTTCGATAAAGTATGGCACGAAGGCCTGTTAAACAAACTTAAGCTTAACCTTCCAGTTAATATTTTCAACCTTTTAGAAAAGTACATAACCGGTCGACAATTTATGATCAAAGAGGGAAATCAAATAAGTTTTTCTCAACCAATTGGGGCTGGTGTACCTCAAGGGAGTATACTAGGTCCAATTTTGTACTTGCTTTACACGGCAGATATGCCAACCAACTGTTTTACGCATACGTCTACATTTGCTGATGATACCGCTTTTTTCAGTATTCATAAAGATCCTAAAGAGGCTTCGTGCCAATTACAACAACACGTAACCCAAGTAGAGATGTGGGCAAAATTATGGGGAATAAAAATTAATGAGCAAAAATGTACTCACGTAACTTTTACTTTACGCCAAGAAACGTGCCCTCCAATCACTATTAACAACCATTTGGTGCCTCAACGAACCGAGACAAAATATCTTGGTATTCACCTAGACCGCCGCCTCACATGGAAGCCTCATATAGATGCGAAGTTGACGCAAATGGAACCTAAAGCTGCTCAAATCCATTGGCTAATCGGCCGAAACTCTGTGCTTCGTCTTGATTGTAAACTTCTACTCTACAAATCGATTTTGAAACCAATTTGGAGCTACGGTATACAATTCTGGGGCACTGCTTCCGCATCCAACATAGAAAAAATTTAACGCAGGCAAAACAAAATCCTAAGAATGATAACTGGTGCTCCTTGGTATGTTAAAAACAGCAACATCCACAAGGATCTACAAGTTCCACTAGTTAAATGCGAAATCCTGAACTATGTGGACAAGTATTTAAATAAGCTGGAAATTCACCCAAATCCGCTCGCTCGAAACATCCTGCAGCATAGTGGGCACACCCGCCTGAAAAGGAGGGATACTGTTGCGCTCATATGAAGCTTGATAATTAACATGAGAACTTAAATTTTAGTCTGGCACTGGCTGGACTTATATTAACTACCTAGTTTTAAGATTTGAACACTTATTGTTAGTTCGCCACAGGCGAAGATTCAATAATAAATATATGAAAAAAAAAAAAAAAAGTTTTAAATAAACATTCCATTCGGCTAGTATTTGTTAAAAAACTGTTTTTTCAAGTGAAAGTTTACTTCAATATTAACGGAAAATATGAATTTCTTCTATATAAAAAAATTAAATATAACTAAAGCCTAAATAATAATATTAAAAATGTATATAGAAAAAATTAATATATTACATTATCAGTACAATAAATATTCCTTTTAAAAGTCATCACATTTCAGTACAGAAATTTTTAATCAGTACACCAAGTGTAAAATAAGTGCAAATGGTCACCCTTTTAATAGGCCAACAAATCAACTTACAAATTGCAACTAAATTACACGCTATTGTACTCGTTAAGTTTAATATTAAACAAAAAGGGAGACAAATTGCTTAAACAGTGACAATGAAAGTTTTTTATTAAACCCCTTAACCACTCAATATTTCATTTTAAGTAAAAACCAAATATAAAACGAAGAAGATTTTCCTTATGTTATGTACGTGAGTTTATTATATATTTTTACACTCATTTTATATTCATAAATATTTAATAATATACAATTTAGCATTAACTCTTCAATAAATATATTAAAGTGATATCCTTTTAATAAAAAAAAAACATCTAAAACATTTTCATATTTAAAATTGTGTTTTAGGTGTATGTGTGAGTGGGAATGTGTGTCTATATTCACTGTGTGCTTTGAAATTTAATATACTTGTTTATTATTTTTCAGGAAAATCAATATTATAAAATAAAAACACTTCTATTGAAACGTAAATGTATCTATGTTTGCATGCATGTATTTAATATATAGACAATTTTTATAAGTTAATTTTGCGTGGGGCAATATAAAGGACCTTTTTAAACTTATTAAGGTCATTTAATGTAATAAACAAAAGGGGAAAACGCGATATTCTTACTTACGTACATATGCATATGTTTGTATGTATGTGTTAGCAAGAACTTTTTTATGGCGTCTTACATTTCTAAAGAGCTAAACAACTCCCTTCAAATACAAAAATAAATAAAATTTTCGGTTTTAAAATTTTTTTTTTAAAAATCTTTAGACAAAAAATGATTATGGAAAAGCTTTAAAATCTTCTTAAGAATAATATTTGTTTGTTTATATTTTAATTAAATTTTACTTTTTTGCAATGCTCAAAAATAAAAATAAGCTTAAAACAATTGCTCAAAATACAGGATCCTCCGCCTAAAGCACTATTATACTTTTATGCTGTTATAATACAATTTTTCTGGGTTTGTAATTATACCCTTCACATAGTGAAAAGGATATACATATATATATATATATAAGTGTGTCATTCCATATGTAATTTCTTTATAATCCGTTTGCGACCCCATAAAGTACATATATTCTGGATCCTTATACATAGCGAAGTCGATTTGGTCATGTCCATCTGTGTGTCTGTTGAAATCAAGTTTCCGAGTCAATTTAAGTACTACGGATCAGGTATTAGTGTCAAACTATCAGAAATATCCCTGAAACGACAGCTAATTAAAATGAGCAGGATTGATTCCCCACGGACCTAGATATAGACAAAATACTGTGATTTCCTAAGTTATCCGAATTTTTTTAGAACAAAATCCATACAAAAAATGTAACAAACGTAACCCACTGGCAACGCTGTAAAGCATACATATGAATCTGTATAAATACACATTAAGTTTCTGTATGATGTTGTATGTTTGGTATGTATGTTTGGCAAACGTCTGACAATTCAAACGCAAAAAAAGTGAAGACTATTTTTTTGAAAGGAGTTGGACAGCTGTAGCTTACTATTTCTGTTACCACTCTTGCAAAGACAATAGATGTAAATCGTATTCTACCTGTTTATTGTTTTTGATAGATTTGTTGTGTGTTTTTAAAAGCCACCGTGTGTGTGTGTGTTTGTGTGATCGGCTTAAATTTCTTATAACAAAGGTAGACTTTCGTAATAAGCTTAAAATCAATTAAAGGCCAATCCCGACCCTAGTATAACGTGAATGTTAACGACTTCCCAAGAGTTTCGCTTTACTTAAAGCGCTTGCAGTATTTACGATAAAGCATTTTCTAAGTAACATTTTAAGTCTCATCAAAAAAACCTTGCTTCAATATTTGTTTACATTCCCCTAAAATTTAATTCTTTTATATTTTTTAAAATGGTTTTTAAATTTTTTACTTTTGATTTTTCACATCCTAAGTCAAAATTTATGCATATAATGTCACCATAATAAAAAATTTAAACAAATTACAAAATCAATAGCCCTGAAAAAACAAAAAACTGTTATACAAGCACATACACATCTATGCAAGCACACAAACACATCAAAACCATTATATTTCAAAATAAAACCACTCAATAAGGCATAAAAAAAACTATAAAAGCAAACAACACGAAACAACAAGTGTTAACACTTGTAAACATTAACGATCAAATGTAATAACAGTAATTAATTGTCGCACATTTTTTTGTTTTATTAAAAGTTATAAAGATTTTTGCCTTAAATCAGAAAAAAAAACTACATGCAGGCAAGGATTCAGCTTTAATGTTAGGAGGGTTCAACATTTTCAAATGTTATTTATTTGAACAAAAAAACCACATTCCATCTCTAAACAAACTGTTTATATCAATATAACATCCGATTTGAGTAGAGTATTAATTTAAACCACACTTTTGCGGGTAAAGTAACCTTTTAGAACAGCGATAGTACGTTCTTGATTTCTTGATTGAAAATAGTATTTTTTTATTTTTTTGCGCTTTTTTACTAAATATTTAACTTGGCAACTCTTTAAGACAGCTTTAGTTTTAATTACAATCAAAAAAACCTGAAAATTAAATAGCTACCTTGTATGTAATAAAAAAAAGTAAGACCAATATATTGGCCTGTGCCGAATCTTATACACCCTCTCCGTTGTAATTTGTATACACCCCGCTATCTGATATACCCGAGTGGTTTTTTTACCGCAAATATTATTATAAAAATACATTGCGCTGGGTTTTAAGGTCCTGGTTTGGGAAATTAAGAACTTTACAAAATTTTAACGTTTGTATGTATAAGAGAAATACAGGGTGTCTCCCCGGCAAGGTATACTACTTTGTTTGTAAATAATTTTTGATTAAATGAAAGAAAATGGATCTTTTGTTAATAAATTTTGCATTTAATGTCAACAAATATGTGTGAAATACAATATCAGATAAATGTCCGCCTTTGTTAGCCTCACAAGCGCGGGCCCTTTTGAGCACGTTTTTCATTAATTTCATCACGACTATTTTGTTTGAGTTGCTCTGGCGTTTTTAGTTTATTTGCATAAGCCTTGCTTTTCAGATATCCCTACAAAAAAAAGTCTGAAGCAGTCAAATCAGGCGACCGTGGAGGCTCAATATCACAATTTCTTGAAATTATTTGTTGTGGCAAAAGGTCTCTCAGTAATTTCATTGTAATCCTGGCTGTATGCAATGTGGCACCGTCTTGTTGGTACCACATGTTAATCAAGCCCAAAGTATGCAGTTGTGGCATTAAAAAGTTTTCAATCATATCACGATATCGCTTCCCATTGACAGTTACCGTTGCGTTGTTTTCAGTTTCAAAAAACTAAGGCCCAATGATTCCTCCTGGCCAAATTGCACACCAGACTGTCACTTTTAATTAATGCAAATGAAACTGATGAATAATTTGAGGGTTTTCCATTGCCCAGGACCGAATATTCTGTTTATTCACTAATCCATTCAAATGAAAATGTGCCTCATCATGATTTTTTTCATAAAAATCGGGTTTGTCATGGGTGAGCTGTAACATCTTATGGGTATATGTGCGGCGTCTTAAATGGTCTTCTGGAAGAAGCTCTTGTGTCAACTGAATTTTAAATGAAAACAAATGCAAATCCTTGTGCAAAATTGTGGCCATAGTTGTTCTTTGAAGACAAATCTCCTGAGCACGGCGTCGAATTGTGGTTGACGGAGATTTTTTAACACTTTCTTCAGCAGCAGTTATGTTTTCAGCCGATCTTGCAGTACGTTGTCGTCCATGCTTGCGGCCTATCAGCTACAGTCCCTCTTTTTTCTAAATCATTTACTTCATGATAATTAGTGCGTCTTGTTTGCATGTTGTTTCTCCCAAAAAATTCACGTAACTTTTTCATCGTCACAGTAATCGATGATTGATTTGAATAAAATATTTTAACGATTAAAACACAGTGGACGTTGAATTTGTCACGTCGCTACTTTACGACTGCCAAATATTAGCTGTCAAGACTAATGTTTACCAAAATGGTGCCAACGGACACCCTGTACTTTATAGTAGGTTTTAAGTCTAAAGCTGTTATAGTCTCTTAGATTTAGCTCATAAAATATTTCAGAAAATGTTTACAATTGTAAGGGGAATACACTTTCCCTGCTTCTTCCCTGATTTTTCTATCTTCAAAGTATCCCTTCCAAATTTTGTGCCAGAAGTGGATGTATTTACTTCGATATGCGCCAATTTTGCCCTAAAGAATGGATTATTTTGGGTTTTTGTTTATATCTCAGCCTTCAGTGAACCAATTTTAAATAACGATGGTCTCAGAAAAATTTCTAATGGTTTGATACTAAAACGTTTTCTGTTCAACTTTAACTGGCTCCAAAAACTAGATTTTAATATTTAAGTGAATATTTTACCTCTTTCTGCCTCTCGTTAGAAAATTATAAAAGTAAGAAATTCGCTCTAAATGGATTGTACATGGTTTAAGAAAATCAATTATTATATATTTTTTTATAAAGGATGTTATTAACATTCGACTTATCATAAAAAAAGAGTAAAAAAAAAATTGCCAACGTAAACCAAAAAACCCTTTAATAAATATTTTAATAACATTTCAAATGGTGTCGATTCATATTATTATAATTCAATAAACACATAAATAATTAATGCCCAAAAACATATTTTTTAAGCAACAAAAATTATATTTTCAAAAACATGAACAAATATTCCAATGTATAAACACACAAATATCTATACTTAGCATGTGTATTCGTTAGCCCATATAATTAATTTTCTGAGAAACCCCTTACGGCCCATTTGTTGCTGCCACAATGCGGCATAATTAAACAAAATACAACAGCATTTGCATTTGTAAATATTTATTTTGATGCGGTTAAAATTTGTTTTAGTTTTAGAATATTTTACAATAATAAATTAATTTTAATAATTTTTTAATAATAAATTTTACAAAAATAAGTAAGAAAATCAAAACAAGCGAATAGCGAATAATGGTTTGTTGGATTCTTAAAAAAACTTGAACGTTTTGGTTTTTTATAGTAATTCTCATTTTGTTTGATGAGGTTAGTATATAAAGACAGAAAATATTCATGAGTTTTTTAAGAATTTGGGTGGTTGAAGTCTACTGATGATTTGGTGTAAGAACCAATGAAATGCATATAGACAAACTTAACCAACAACAAACCCTATAAATTAACAAGAAAATTGGGATTAAATCCTAAATAATTTAAAAATTGTGTTAAAGTAAATTATTTTTAATTATATATATATATTTTGAAATATGAAACAAATACACAAAATATAATTCTGTCATATAAAGGATATAAGTATTTCATATCTCACAGCTACAGAGCTGCAAAATTAAGAGGGCTTACTGTCAAAATACAAGTAACATAACAAATCGATAAGTGCATACTTTTTCAACAAGTCGATTACATATTCTGGGTTTGAGTTAGAAAATCCAAAGCGCACCGGGGCTTACCCAGTATAATTAAAATCAATTAACGAATGTTTGTTTAAGTAAAACATTGAGGCAAAAGCTTCATTATATATAATTAAATGGTTAGTATTTTATCTCAATTATAGTTTTTTATACTTTAGCACAAATAAAACTAATAGATTTAGTTCGAATCCTTAATGTTTAAAAAAAATAAGAATTAAAAAGCTGTAAATAAGAAATACTTTCGAATTTTAATGCAAAAACCATATACAAGGAAACAAAAACATAGGTACGATCACAAAAACCAAAAAATATATGTTTAAAATTTTTTAAAATATTTTGTAAAAATTTTGTAACTAAACTTCAAACTATGTGACTTGAAAATTTAAGACAATTAAAGTCACTTTATTTATATGTTAAAAGCATGCGTTTGTAAAATATCGAAATTGGGAAAAAAAAACTCTGAACAAAACCAACAAAATTCCTATAACAATACGAAAACTAACAAAGAAGATTAAAATTAGCATGAAAATGTAATTTTAAAGCAAATTAAAAACGTGTAGTTAAAACGAATCTAATTTCTTTAATCTTCAATTCTATTTGCGAAATAAAAATTGCCACAAACATAACCACAGATGCAAAATGTTATCACAGTTTTTGGTGATGTTAAACATACCGCGTCATCATCACCACCAACACCATCAGCAACCGCAGCAGCCGCAAAAGCATACGGCAGGTCATAGTGGTGCCTACAGTAATGACCAATCTCAACAGCACTCACCTCTAACACCTCATGCCGCTAACAGCATTTCAGTTTGCCAATTGACCATAACTGGCAGTAGCAGCAGCTGCAATAGTTATAATAACGACATCGCTGGCACCAATAATAATAGCAGCAGTAGCCATTCTAGTCTTAACTACTTAACGGTCCCCACTAGAAACCCAAGTGAGGAGGATTATCACCAGCAATATTTGTCAACTACAGCAAACTTGCCGCGCTCTTCGTGTGTTAGTTTTCAAAGTGAAATATTGCTGCTGGATTTGACAAACGGAGAACTCAATGAGTTTGTGGAAAGGTATTGTTGTTTGTTGTTGGCATTAAGTGGTTTCATTGAAATATACGATGTTATATTAAGCTGGTAAGGAGGTAGTAAGTGTTTGGGTGTAAATGCTTTTCTATTTACATTGAAATATGAATGAGGTTTTTAAACATACATAAATTTAAAACTTAAAAAAAAATTTACTTATTACTTAAACTAAATTTAACGTCAACCGATGGATGGTCAAAACAAAAATGAAAATAAAAATAAATAATTGAAGTAACTAGTGATAAATGGAAATAGAATGATGATAAGAGAACATAGGGTTGTATGTGGATTTAGTTCGGTTTAAACAATAAAGCGTATGAATATAATTCCAGTATTCAAATTTTAGTTAAAGTTTGTTTAAAAAGAACAAATTAAATGATTTTAAAAATGCATTACACTCGGCTAGTATCGAAATTACTTAATTTTTAATAAAATTTTCTATCCTTAGACATCACAATTTAAATAATGAACTTAAAGACGAATAAATACACATTATTATTTAAACCACAGTAATGACATAATTAAGAAATAATATCCTCTTTAAAATCCAAAAAAAATTCTCAAGAGTAAACTATATAGTTTACCAGTAAGAAAGTTATAGTCGGTCAAACCCGACCATTTTACACCCTGCACCACATTTGTGTGGGCGGCTACATGGAAGATGGATTTAGTTTACCTTAACTTAATTTTTTTTTATTTAAAAGAAATTAAAGAAATTAATATTTTTCATTAATGTTATAAGAAACTTTATTTAAAAAAGCAAGTTTTCTAGCGACACTAGCCGAGTAAATGCAGATAAATTAGATCTTTTTGAATAGTAGAAGTGCTGCAAACATCAACTACTCAACTTTCATGTTACCCAGAAAGGCAAACGGAATTTCTATTTTGTTAGTTAGGACAAAGTTTACATTTGCTATATATACCATGCTTTTTGTAACGGTTAAGCTCCATCTATCTGTCAGATGAAATAAACAGCATAATTATTGTACCTTGTACAATAGACAATAAGTTCAACGAATAATAAATAGCATAATCCCTTTAAATTTTTATCACAATGAAGATCTAAAGCACGATTCAGCGAGTTATTAAATATGGAAGTGGTTTATTATTATGCAAAAAAAAATGATTTGTATAACATTGGTCCCAAAATTTTATTTTAAAATATTACCAACATAAATAAAGAAATTTATTTTCATAAACTCAAACTTCATGTAGTTAAATTTTTTACAAGGAAGAAGTTAAAATTAAAATTTGGAGCATGACTTTACCTAATAAAAGTTGGATAAATTATATGTTTTACAATATGAAACTGTGGCAAAAAGGGAAAAGTGCTCAAGCAAAATTTAAGTTAATGCCATTTTTATAATCATAATAACCATAGGGTAGCCTTAGGCAAAGTCTTTAATATTTTGTACGATTTTTAGAAGGTTTAAACAAAAGTCGTTTTTCCTTAACTTAAAAGATAACCGAAAGGAGAGGAATTGCCATAATTTAAATATGAAAGAGTTTTTTAAAAATTTATAAAAAAAAAATATTATTTATGTCACTAAACCAAAGAAAGTAACTACGAGCTCTGTTTTTACCCTTTACATAAGTGATAAGGGTATACAAATATAAGCTGTTCATTCCATTTGTAATTTCTTTAATATCCATCTGCGACCCCATAAAGTATATATTTCCTTAGGGTTAATAGATAGGGAAGTCGATTAGGCAATGTCCGTCTGTCCATGTTATGGTTGAAATCATCTTTTTGAAGCCCCTGATGTCGCTAGACCCTTAAGTGGTATTAATTTATCAGAAATATCTGCGACAAAATCGCTATTGAAGTCCAGCAAAATCGCCTGACAACTGAAAAAACCAAACCAAGCCAAAGACCAAGGCCAACTCTGTTTATTTATCTAAAATTTGTACATAAAAACCTCTACAACTGCCCTACACGAGTGCATGGTAAGACCAACTCCCATTGAGTTTTCTTTACAAACATTTTTGTGGAACATATTTTTACCCTATTTCTGCCCCATAACAGGGTTGACATACACAGTTAAAGTTTTAAATTTTTTTTTTTTTAAATCACTCCCACAGCTTTCAGCGTGGTCCTACAAAGACCAAATGACCGACCGACCCCAATTAATTGCTCCTCCTAAAAATATTTGTGAAATATACTTGTTCTCTTTCTGCAGCCCCTAACAGGGTTGCCATAAATACCCCCTTTAGTTTTTTCTCCCAAAGATATTCCTAGATCATTTGTACCCTCTATAACCGTCACCTAAGGGGGTTGCCATACAAAATTAACAAAAAATGATGTAAAAACGCTCATAACTTCCCCAGAGTCAGCCTTAGAGAAATAAAGTGCACGACCGACCCCCATTAGTTTCTCTTCCCAAATATATTTTTATAACACACTTACCCCCTATCTCCATCGCCTAAGAGTGTTCCCATACAAAGTTTTGAAAATTGTTATAAATCCCTCCTGCAGCTTCTAGGGTGCCCGTGGATGGGTCAAATGTAGGACTGGCCCTAAATAATTTTTTCTTGCAAACATATTCCTAGAACATACTCACCCGCTAAGGGGGTTACCATACAAAATCTGGAAAAAATTGGGAAAGACCCCTTCACGTTGTGAAGGTTATATAAGATTCGGCACGGCCAAATATAGCTCTTTTACTTGTTCCTTATAGCCCCAGAAATAATAAAATACGGCCAAACTTAGTTATTGTTATTTTCAGAGCAGACAATAAGCTGCTGATTCGCAAGTTATCAAACTTATAATAACACATTTAGGTTTAAATATTTTATGTTAAGTAAGCCCTGCCGATAATTTGTTGTAATGCATATAAATAAGGCTAAAACAACAGCAAAACCAATAATATTAAAATTATATTTTTAATTAAAACCTTAAATGCTTTTAATTGCTTTTTTCACCCAGTGGCTTTTACATACAAGTTAAAACTTAACTAAATCTTTTCAAAAAAAAAAGTAAAAACCCCAACTGTTTGCTTAAAGCAACTAATTATCCTGCTGATTAAAATCCTGATTATCATTGACGAAAAAAAAAACAAAAGCTTTTAATAACACATTTTTAATAAATTTCTTTCAGAGCCGTTCAAAGGGATGAATATGGAACACAGCGTGTGTACAAGAAGACCTCACCCAACAGTGTTTTAACATTATATTTACCTTCACGAGAGATTACATTATCTGGCAATAGCCCATCGATATTGCGTGGCATTGTTTACGTTGATCCAAAGGCTATACAAGGATATCGAGTCTATGCACAATTGACATTAACATTTCGGTAAGTAATTGTTGACAGGATTGCGTGATAAAATAATTAACTTTATACATTATGATAGTGGCATAATATGAAAAGTATTTAAGGGTGGTAGGGGGAGGATATATGTATGTGTAAAACATATTATAGGTAGAATAAAGAAAGTGCTGTTATTATTACTATAAAGAACAGAAAACGCCAAAGAGAATTAATATGTTAAATATCAATTTTTTCAATAAATGTTAAAATTAATAATTTAATGAAAAAATGAGGCTGAAAAATATTTCTATTTTTTATCAAATTAATTATACTTAAAATATGTTTCGTCCTTAGGGGATTTCAATCAAAAAACATTTTTATGTTTTCTGTTTAAGCAGTTAAAGGAAAGAAAACTTAAAAAACATTTTAATTAAGTTTTCAATTCTATTATGTTTCCCTCTTGTTTAAGAAATTCAGCCAATTATTTTCACAAAAACCATAACCCAATTAATTAATTGTTTTTTATTTGGGAAAGTCAAGGACGAATGCTAATAGTTATAAGCAATATTTTGTACAAAATTATAACAATTTTAAATACTTGCAGACAAAAACCATTAGTCATTTGTAGATGAAATACCATAGACAGTGTTCATTAGTACTTAATTGTGTGTCTGTATTCCATTAGCAACCCCATCAACTAAAGAATTTCTTTAAATACACTTACAAGTTTAGTGTCCTTCAGTTAGAATTTAATTAAATTCCTTGTTAGTTTATTATAAATATTTTTCTATGCTTTTGTGTGTTAGTATGTGTATTCCTACTTGACTAGTCAATTAACTAAAGTACATTATCGATTTTTTTTGTTCACTTTCTCTCTTGAACACCTTTTTATAAAATCTCTTACTCGGTTGCAGTATAAAAATATTTCTTAAAGTAAAATTTACTTTTAACCTTTAACTAATGTTTTACTTTTATTTTTACACTTTTCTTTTCTTCTTTTTTTTATTTACTAATCAATTCAGTTATGGGCGCGAGGACGAAGAAGTTATGGGCTTAAGATTTTGCAATGAGGCTATAATGTCCTTATATCAAATATGGCCTAGAAACGAAGAATCAAGTCGAGAATCATTAAGTCCTTTACAGGTGAGTAGCATTTAAAAGAATGTTAAGCTTATTATATAAAAAAAAACTGGGCTCTGAACTGCACTATAAACCTTACTTACCCTGGTTGCGAACATGATCTAAACCAAGAATGATTAACGAGAGATTACGCCTTGCGCTTGGTTTCCTGTTAGCTGAAGTATGTGACCCATTTGAATAGTTTACAATGAACTCTAACAAAAAACTTTTCATAAGAAAATAAAGGTCGATAAAAAAATTGCAAATTTCCAAATCTGTATGAATATTGTCAAAATAGTTTAATAACAATCTCCAACAGCGTTTTTTAACATGTTGCCTTTAAATTCTGAAAGGCTTTGTTGAATAGATCATTACAACAATTTTTATAAATATTTTGGGTCCCGCCTAATAAATGTCGGTGATCTAACTAAATGGAAGGCCCAACACGTAGCCTTCCATTTAGTTAGCTCCAAAAGACGCGTTTTACATGATTCAGTGTCTGAAATGGGACTGAATGTAATTTCAACTAGACAACCAACTTATGAGCCAAAATAAATACAACTCCATTTACTTCAGCGTAACAAGAGTTATATCGCCGAGGCTTTTGAAGGTTCGAGTTTTATTGAATCTATCCTCAGACCACTCGCCCACAGTATACACCATTTGCAGTCCTCAACAAACAGTTGCTACCCAGCCTGCAAAAAATAACGAAGAAAAACTTTACCTCTATGTAAATCATTTTAAGAACGTGTTTACTTCCAATAAATGAACTGACATAAGGGAATTACCGCATGTTGTTGCTAGATAGTCCTTATAAATATGGTTCCAATTTCTACACACAGGTAAAAAATATGGTTGAGTATGGCTACGGGAATATGATCACGAACAATTTCATCATTATAATGACTGCGGCAACCATACTGTAGTTGTAGTAAATTTTGGGTAAAAAATGCAATCATTACTATGACTAAAATTACAATTATATGTTTGTCGTCATCATTACTTTGATTATAGGTAAATATAGACCCCTATTATGTATTACAACCTAACTATATTTTAGTTGTAATGTGAACTTTGCTATCGTGATTTCAACTATGCAAAGCAACTGTTACTGACGAGTTGCAATTTTTTGATTTTTTTGTCAACCAAACTAACACAAAGTTGTAAAAGATAATAATTTTTCACAGGTTTGGTTGTAGTAATAACATTAAATTTCACAACTATAACTTAACTGGGTTGAGTTGCAAATCATAATAGATCCCCCCTATCAAGATAATGACTGTCATAAAAATTACCACAAACATATAATGGTAAGTTAAATAATAAGTATGATTTAATTTTTTGCCAAAAGCTTAGTACAACTTTAGTATGGCTGTGGCAGTCGTAATAATGATATTTATAACCATACAATGATAAAATTGTTAGTAATCATATAATCGTGGCCATACTTTACCATGTTTTTTCTCTACTTGTAGATGTCCTCGAAGCTATTAAAAATTTAAATGCTAAAAGATCTCCTGGATTTGATAAAATAAGTAACAAAACAAAAAGAATAGTTCTTTTTATCCTAAACTCCTTATTACAGTACGAACCCTTTCCGCTTATATAAAAAGTTTCCACAGTAAAGATCATTCCGAAGCCTGGAAAGGAGCCTTTGAATGACAAACTTTACAGGCCCAAGAGTTTGTTTCTAACTGTGTCCAAAGTGTTCGATAAATTGCTTAAAAATAAGCTGACCCCGATCTTGTATGACAAAAACTGTATTCGAAATCGTTAATTTGTCTTCAGAAGTCAACATACTACCATCGAACGGGCGCACTTTTTATTGATGTCCCTCTAGCTTTCGATAAAGTATGGAATCATGGCCTGTTACACAAACTAATGCCGAACTTGCCAGTTAATTTCTTTGGCCTTTTGAAAATGTACATAACTGGCCAAGAGTTTATGATAAAGGAAGGAAACTACTTAAGCTGCCCTCAACTAATAATTGCTCTGGGACCAATTCTGTACATACTTTACACAACAGACTGTCAGAACCTGTTTTTCTTGGGTCCTTTCCAAGGTTTGGCGTTGTATGTATATCTGGCTAATAGTGGCGCAATTATTTCGCTGACTTTAGATTTTAATATTTCACATAGCATAGTACTTTGCAACCAACGGGAAGAAGATTTGTTCCTCCGGTCTTCTTTTTCGTGCACGGCACATAAAAAACTGATGTTACAATCCGCGATTATGATTTTTTTTAGCCAGATTATGCAACCAAGCTGATGCAACAGCCCGTCGCTTCCGGTACTAAACAGTAATGCTGAAGAGCCATCGGCTCCTGCTGCCTTATTATTCTTAGCCGGGCTACTTCTTTTTATACCCTTCACATAGTGATAGGGTATATATCACTTTGTCATTCCGTTTGTAATTTCTTTATTATTCATTTGCGACCCCATAAAGTATATATATTCTGGATCCTTATAGATAGGGAAGTTGATATAGCCATGTCCGTCTGTCCGTCTGTCCGTCTGTCTGTCTGTCTGTCCGTCTGTCCGTCTGTTGAAATCAAGTTTCCGAAGTCAAATAAAAAGATACAGACCAGATAATGGTGTCAAACGATTAGAAATATCCCGCTAACAATCGCTATTTAAAATCAGCAAAATCGGTTCACTATTGACCGAGATATAAGCGAAAACCCAAAGTAACCCATTTTTTTCAGGACAAAATCCGTGCATATATCCCTATATATCTCAGTAAGTATAGCCACTATTGCCACAAAACTTAGAATGGATACTCTTAAAAAAGGCACCTAAATAATGGAAAAATTTTTTTCAGATAGGATCAGGGGAAGTGGTACTTTTCCTACAATTGCACAAATTTGGTGAAATATTTTATGCGCTATATCTCGTAAACTATAACAGCTATCGACTTAAAATGTTCTACAAAAAGCAATTGTACGCTAAGGGCTACACTATAAAGAAAAAATTTTTTGAGTGGGGGCAAAACAAGGGCTAGCTCCGATACAAATTAACGATTTTTAGGAAATATTCGATACGCTATATCTCGGAAACTATAACAGATATCGAAACCAAGTGTTCTACAGAAAGTGATTGGATATCAAGGGCTACGCTCTTGAGAAAAAATTTTTTGATAGGGGGCAAAACAAGGGGTAGCTCCCATACAATTTAACGATTTTTATGAAATATTCGATATGCTATATATCGGAAACTATAACAGATATCGAAATGAAATGTTCTATAAAAAGTACTTGGGCAATTAGGGCTACGCTTTAAAGAAAAAATTTTTTGGGTGGGGGCAAAAAAAGGAGTAGCTCCCACACAAATTAACGATTTTTATGAAATATTCGATACGCTATATCTTAGAAACTATAACAGCTATCGACATCAAATGTTCTACTAAAAGTAAGTACATCAAGGGCTATGTTTTAAGGAAAAAATTTTTTGGGTGGGGGTGAACAAGGGGTAGGTCCCATACAAATTAACAATTTTTATGCAATTTTCGATAAGCTAAATTTAGGAAACTATAACAGAAATTGACTTCAAATGTTTTGTAGAAAGTAACAGGATAAGACCTAGATTCCAAAAAAAGTTTTTTTGGGCAGGGGCAGGGGAAGGGGTAGCTCTAATACAAACTAAGAATTTTTATGAAATTTGAGATACGCCACATCTGGAAAACTATAACAACTATCGACTTCGAATATTCCACAAAAAGTAATAATCAAATAATTCATACATTTTGGAAAAAAAGTTGGAGAGGAGCAGGGGGACTAGAACATCCCATAAAAATTAACAACTTTTATTAACCTTTTAATATAAATAATGTCAAAAACTTGCATTACTGTCGACCTCAAACCTTCTTCATCTATATAGTTTTCTATGGACTTTAAAACTCGCACAAGGATTTTTATTATATTATTTGCAGTACAAAATTACTCGGCTGGGTATATTTAAAGACCAATGTGAAGGGTATATAAGATTCGGCACAGCCGAATATAACGCTCCTACTTGTTTTACCTCAATCTGGCTTGGCGGCATGGACTAAATACCGTTAACTGGGATTGGCTCTGTAATAAATACATCGCCGCTACTACCAACAGATACCAACAGATGTGAAACATGATATTTTCATATTATCAGGATACCATCTGTATCAGTAACCATGTTACCTTCTTAACCTCTGCAGGAGAATGTTCATATACCAAAACCATCAGTTAGAAGTTCCACTCTTTGGTAGAGTTTTTGGACCTCTTAAACAGCTCGATACACTCGCATTCACATCTTTCCAATTTCCATTCTTTTTGTGGAATAGACGTTTCTCCTTTGTTTTTTTTTTCTCCCAATATCTCTCCTTTCCCATACGTGTTGCTACTGGCTGCAGAGGTGCCCTGTATGCCGCATTTTTCACTTCAGTAGCCTAACCTTTACCTTACTTTAATGCTATATTTTTCGTGTTGATTGCAAAAATAATGCTAAACATTTTTATAGCTTGCCAGAGCCTTTTTCCAAGGTTTTGGGGAAATTTTTATTGTTCTTAAACTATGATCTAACCTCTTAACCTTTTAAAAGTCCTACCTTAATTGGAACCAACAATAAAAACTTTTAAATTTTTATAAATAAATAAATAAAAATTCTAAACAATTCTTGCTATTTCTGTTGCTATAAATGTTGTATTAAGAATTCTACATTACCTGTTATAGCAACAGCTAAATACAAAATCAATTGCCATGCTGTTCATTGATCTAATATTTTTCAAAACAAACACATGTAATTTAAATTTAAGCTTTTGCTTTACCTTTTTTTAGATGGCATCAATATATTTGTTGTCAAATTCATGCAGTTGCTCCTTAATATCTTAAAGTAACAGCAAAGTCAAAGCAACAATTAATTTCAAATTAAAAAAGCAAGCTTTTTAAATTTGTGCTTTCAAAATGCTCAACAGCACAGCATCAGCTTTATGATTGATAACAAAGATTGTGCTTTAGCTATTTAACAGCTTGTGTCACATGCAACCTTGTTATATTAAATAAGCGTTATGTTTAAAGTAAAAGATTTTATCTTTTAAGTCTGCCTTAAATTTTTGTGCAAACTCTAAAGGAGTCCTTTATTTGAATATTTACGATTTCTTTTAAAAGCTTTTGTTCCTTACATTTAATTTAATTATTTGAACTTTTATTCTTTTTTAGGAGGCCCTTTTAAAACGTTTGGGAGAGGGTGCCCATCCTTTTACGTTGACACTGACAGCTCAGGCACCACCCAGTGTACAACTGGTGCCAGCCAAACGTTACTATGGAGCACCAATTGGTACAAGTTATGATGTCAGATGTTTTATTGGTATGTAATCTTGCTTATGCATTTTGTACATTGTTGTTTTTGAATTTAAAAAAGTTTATTTTTTTTTTTTTTTGCTTTAAGCGTTAAGTTAAATATAGGTTAAAGTTTTTAATAAAAAAGTTTAACACATTTCTACATCAATTCCTATTGCTGTTAAGGCAAAGCAAATAAAAATTTAAATTTATTAAAGTAAAAAGGCTCAAGTGTGTATATTTAGTGTATATTTACGTTTATGTAAATGCGTACGGACTTTTTAAAAAAAATGTAATAAAGAAATGTTAGACCAACACTTCTTGCTTCCTTAAATTTACTACGCCATTAGACAATTTTCCAAAACAACCCAAAACTGTTATTAAAAATATTCACTTAATTTTAACATTTTCTTTGATAAAAATGATAAAAATGATTTTATTTCATCCATTTGCCATAGTTTTCACTGTAAGAAATAACAAACGAACATTAATTGTATATCTGTAAACTGCTTAATGAAGGAAATTTAATATCCGTCACATTTAAAATTTTTTTTTTAGTTTCTCAGAAAAGTAACAATAAGTAGAAAGAAAAAATTTTGTAACAAACGGAAAACCCATAAAATGAAAATAAATTATTTATTTATGTCTTTAAATAAAAACTACATAACATAACGACTATATTCATTATAAAATCAATAAATTTTTATATCAAATAGTTTCCCTATAAAATAATAGAGTCAATGAAATTGATTAATATGAAACAGTACCGTTCATTTTAAAAGCACTCAATAAAAAAATTCAATATACATATTAATAATTTTTTGATGATATACAGAGAGATTTTGGGATAAATTTTGTCGGATTAAAACCAAAAACAGAGCTGCCTCCCTGATAAAAACAGTGTTGTTCCTAGCTACGAGTATCTATTATGAGCTTTGTTATACCCACACCACATACGTAGTGGAAGTATTTTGCGTTTGTGCAGATGTTTGTAACGCCGGAAAATAATTGTCTAAAACACACTTTAAGTATACTAATGGACTCAAAGTCACTTCACTAGTCTGTCCGACTAGGTGTCCATGTATTCTTGTGATCAAAATACGGGTCGTATTTTTAAAAATATTTTTTTGAAATTTAGTACAGATAAGTTTTTTGGAACTGACGCTAAGCCTTTTGTTTGTGGTGATGATCAGTCCATGTTACGTGTATAGCATTAAAATTTTAAAAAGATGATTTTTAAATAACAATATTTATAAATAAAAAGCAAGAGCTGTGCCAAATCTTATATACCCTTCACATTGGTATTTTTGTATACCCAGCCATATGATCAAGCCGAAGAGGTTTCGTACCGCCAATAATATAATAAAAATAATTTGCGTCGAGTTTGCGGTCGATAGCTAGTTTAGTTTTTGAAATAGAAAACTTAACAAAATTTTAAAATTTGTATGTACTGTTGTAAATTAGAAATACAATGTACAAGGTTTGCGCGAATTATGGGTCAATTGGTCGGAGTACTCGTCCTGTTACTGGTATAAAGCATGAATTTCACAAAAGTTATTGGTCGTGATTGGTTAAAAGGTTACACATTAAGTAACTCGTTAAAAGGTGTTAAAGAAGTTAAGGAAAAAATAAAAAAAAACTGGTCCCTACACATTTCCATACACACACGCATACGTAACCACATACAAAGTAGCTTGAACAGGATCTTCAACAGTTAATGTAAAGGAGCTTAGTATATAGAATTCGCCTGAAACTTGTTCTGAGGTATTAGTTTTAAACCAATTGCCCCTTTCAATGACAACGCAATGTAAAAGTGGCAAGTTCCTTTCATACAAAGTGAAAGAACTATAACTAGTCCCTACACTAAGGAACCGGGCAGGACCCGTAGAGAGGTTTATGGTAAAGAGTTTTAACGTATTAAAACGTATTAAAAGTTTAATAAAAATTGATCGTTTGTGGAGGTCCCCCTCCCCCTGCTCCTATTGTTAACATTTGAAGTCGAAAGATAGTAAATTTCCCGAGATATAGCGTATCAAAAATTTCATAAAAATTGTTTAATTGTATGGCAGATGCCCCTCCCACTGCTCCTATTCAACTATTTTTCCCAAAATGTCCCCAAGAACGCGGAATTATCACGTCTATTTTTTTGCGTTAAAATTCATCTGTGGTGTTGGCGCAGAGCGATTTTCGTCGCCGATTCCCCGGTCGTCTGGCACAGACTGCGCCGTTTGGCCACCAACCTTAAAGAGTATAGGACCACACGAGACGCTGCCAAGAGTGACTTTCCCCGGAGTGCCCGTTCTGCCAAGAATATAGCCGCTGTTGGCGAGTGTGTCGAGCTGTCCCCAGAAACATCGACCAGACGCCGTGCCTCGCAATTAGCCTTCAGCCGTTCGTCCTTAAGGCGAATTTTGGTCAAAGACCCGCGCATGTTCCCGCACAAAGTCCAGTCTGTACATCAACTGCTGTCTGTCGACCGCCAAACGCATGTTAACTACGCCCAAGCCATCCTCAATCTCGAGGTCGAAGTGGACGATTTTTTGACCAAACTCATATTGAGCGATGAGGCTCACTTCCACCTCAGCGGGTACGTGAACAAGCAAAACTATCACTTTTGAAGCAACGAGTAATGCACGAGGAGCCATTACACCCGCTCAAAGTGACTGCATGGCGCATTGTTCACGCTGGAGAAGCCATTGGACCATTTTTTTCGAGGGCACCGCTGGTCAAACGACAACAGTGGACGGAGCTTGCTATAGGGCCTTGTTATCCAAGATTTTTCTGCCGCAGTTGAACGAATTAGGACTGAAGAACATGTGGTTTCAACAGGACAGAGCAAGGGCACATACTGCGTGAGCCACCACCGATATTTTGGAGAGCGTTCTCGGGTCGCCTCATCTCTATTTTGGTGATTTAAAGATCGCCCGACTTACCCATTCCAGACTTCCTTTGTGGGGTTTTTTTGAAGTCCCGTGTTAACGTAAACAAGTCCGAGACCTTGGAAGCCCTCAAGGACAACATTCAAAACGAATGCGATAATCTGTCGCCCGAAGTTCTCGCCGAAATGATGAAAAATGCCATAAAACAGGCCCGTATAGCAATCAATTGTGACGGCGCCAATTTGGCCGATATTATCTTCTCGACTTGAATAATAAAATTCTAAAGGTTCAAATAAACATAATCAAAAAAACAAAATCGAAATTTTTTAATTAGAAAAAAATGAAAGCCAAACAACATCAGTTGACTTTTTTTGGCCCACTTTGTATATAAGGATGTATACTTATTTTGTCCTAAAGCAATGGGGTTGTCGCTTACATCTCGGCTAGTAGTAAATCAATTTTGTTAATTTTAAATATCGATTGTCTCAGGGATATTTCTGATTCTTTTATATCAAAACGTTTTTTGTGCGACTTTATTAAGCTTCGGAAACTTGATTTTAACAGACGGATATGGCTACATCTACTTCCCTATCTATAAGGATCCAGGATGTTTACACTTTATTTAGTCGCAAGTGAATATTGTAGAAATTAAAAATGGAAAGAAGAACTGACATATGTCCTTATCACTAGAAGAAGGATATAAAAAGAAATTGATTGCGTACTTCATTATATAAAATATTTAAAGGAAAGCCTCTACTAGAGGGGTTGCTTTTTTGTAAAAATATTCTCTAGAAATAGCAAATGTTGCCAGTATAATAAACTTATTTTAATTAATATTATTTCCATTTTTTATTTATAAAAATGTAGCGTACATATGTATTTGCAGAAAATATTAGAAAATATCAGCTTTGTTTTTAGGAAAGACTTTATAAGCTTTTTTTAATTTTACTTTTTTTAATTTTGGCCAAAGAAAAAAATATTATACAAGGTTAATAGCTTAGTTGCTTAAATTGCCTTAATTATAAGATTTTTTTAATTAAAAAAAAACACAAAATTGAACCATAAAACGTATAATGAATAAGAAATAATCAAAACTACACCTGAAGTAAAACAGTTCGTACTTGTGCAGCGAACAATATTTTTCCATTAATTTTTTGTGTATTTTATATGAAAGGACAAATCATAGTAAATACAATTATTTTTTTTTATGTAAACGTTTATACACAGGATTGTAATCACTTGTGCTACTTCGGCACGTGTACAACTGCCAATGGTCTTGTTAAAGGCCAATTAAGGATTTGTCAGGAATTGTATATGAAATTTAACAAAAACCTTTTTTTCTTTGTTAACAAAACAAAAACTATTAAATGTTACAATGTGAAATAAGTAAAAACAAGCTAATAAAAATGAAAACTTAAATAAAATCATTAAAAAGATAATTTTAATATTTATAAGAAAATATCAAATATTTTATGAAGAAAAATATTTTATTGGTTATTTAAAGATTGTTTTCTCTATTTTTCTCTATTTTAATTTATTTAGCCGACAAATCCGATGAGAAATTTCATCGTAGAGCTTCTGTTAAAATGGGCGTACGAGTTATTTATCGCACCGATGTTTTTAATCTTGTTGGCAGTGGATTGGAGCATTTTGACTCAATCGAGAATAAACCCATATCACTTTCACCAGTTCGAGCCCCAACATCTTCAGCCAGTACCGCTGCAAGTTCTTCTAAAACTGAAACTGCGGCTCAACGTTTACAGCATGATGCTGCCAGTGCTGAAAGTTCTTCACATGCCACAAGTAGCAATGAAACACGTACATTTGCAAAAGTCCGCAAATCCGATAGAGGTGACTCTTTTCCCAAATTGCGTTTGTCACCGAAGACATTTCGTTTTAGCAGTCGTTTTGGGCGCAGTAAAAGTGAAGCAGAGAAATGTCCAAACGATCCGATTCAAAACTATAGTAAATCATTTCAAGAGGTTAGTGAAATAAAAATAAAAAAAAATTTAAAAAAGTTTACTAAGAGTGAGAAAAAAGTAACTCGAAATTTAATAGGGCCCACTGTGCCTTTTTTCTTTTTGGTAAAATAAAAATTAGAAGCTTAGTTTTATTTTGTTAATATTTCCGCTTGTAGATTAAGACATTTGCATTAATTTACATTTCTTATTCATAAGTTATACTATGGTTATGACTTATAATAATTTTTAAGAATTTAAAGGCAAATGCTTTGCACAGGATTATTTAATAAATTTTTTCTTAATTAATTTTTTTCATTATTTGCACAGGATTTTTATATTTTCTGTTGTATTTAAATTTTATCCTTTATATCGTGCAAGGTGTTTGTATTAAAATGTGGTCAAACCAGAATAACTAAGAACATTTGTCTTATAAATAAAACATTCTCAAGCCTTTCACAATTGCTTTTATATCTTGAAAAAAATAAAATTTTGTTATATAATTTTTTTTATAATATTTAAAACAAATTGTATTATATTTCTTTAATTCTCCTTAATTTTTTTTTCTTTAAACGTCCTAGTACGACAACGCCTGCCCCAATAACTTATTCGGTGGTCCTCAAGGAGCTGTGGAAAAACCTTTCCTGCTACAGGATGGTCGTGTCAATTTACGTGCCAAATTGGATAAATCGTGGTATACACATGGTGAAGACGTTTGTGTCACCATCAATATACGCAACGACAGTAAAAAGACTGTGAGAAAAATACGTGTAAGTAAAATTATTTCAATTTTTTGGTTTTCCTATTTAAAAAAATGAAACTATCAAGATTGATGTGTAATTCAATTTATAACTCAAACTTTAGTTTAGCTTTGGATGGACTGATATGCCTATAAGTTACTTATGTTAAGGATTTTAATACCAATAGTTGGCAACTAGAAATATAGACACAAAATTTTTATAAAATTAAAAACAATTTTTCATATCTTTGCTGACATGCTCAAGAAGAGTAATCTTTAAAACAGGAATTTGTTCTTTTAACGTATTTCTTACACGGACACCCTGACAATCTATCGGAACAAAAGGACATTGTTTTATCAACTTCTGGTAGCCACAATTAAGCTTTTTAGCAAGCAAAGCCTGGTATAAGCAAATACAAAGTAGACCATAAAAACCAAATGTCGCAACCAGTTGTTTACAGGAAAAAACTTAAGTCAAGTTTGTACGTATGTATATATGTTTTTATGTACATATGTATTTATAAACCTAATATGGCCTTACAATGCATTTTGGTTGCCGGGCAAATTTATTTAAATACTTTTTCTTAACACGTCTACCATGACGTCAAAGAAAACAGCTTTATTTGACGAAAGAAAGAAAACTTTTATTTTTTTCATTAAAAATTTATATTTTGCTTAGAGGAAACAAAACAGAAAAAACGTAACGTTGTGGAACGTGCAATGGTTAAATGGTTTTAACTTTAATTTGTTAACCAAGGCTTGCAAACTGATTTAAAAAGTTGAATTATTGTAGTAAAAACTTCTATAACTTTTTTTTAATTAATCACTGTAAGGACTCTTTCAATATAAGTATTTGTAACGTTGCCATATTTAGGAATAAATATTTTTTTCTTTAATTATTAAAAACGGGTTTTAAATCTTTTTATGACCTTTTTCTACATAAAGCTCTTTAAAGGTAAAGAACTACTGACACCAAAGTTGATTTAAAATATATTTTTTTAGTTATTCTCGCTGCCTTATTTTTAATTCAACAAAAAAAAATTAAATTAATTTGTTATGCTTCCTTTTTTCTTATCAGAAACCACAAATGTTCATTATCATTGTTTTTACTTCCAATTTCCGAGAATTATTAATTGTTGCAACTTGGAAAAAATATTAATTTGCCTTTTTTTCCTTCCAGTTAAAACCACAACTTTAGATTTCCTTTTTTTTAAGTTTGCTTGAATTTTTCCTTTTGCTTTTTTAAAAGTATACCAGACAGCTGCATAAATAAAAGGACAAAACACGTGCCTTTAGCAATTATTTTATTTCCTTAGAGAAATTTAAATAAAAGATTTGCAATTAGTGCTACAAAAAAGATATACAAAAAATTATGTAGTTTGGGCAAGTTATTACAGATTTTATGTATGAACTAGCTTTACCCGGCCGGATTTGCAGGACCCCATCCGATGATATATTAAAAAACTTTATTTAAGTCAAACCATAAAAATTATTGTTCAATAGTACCTACTAAATTTATGGCAAAATCAAATATTTCCAAAAAAAAAGAAGTAAAACGTTCTGTTGCATTGTTTTATTTGTTTCCCTCTTAAGTAGGTCAACTATTTCTTAGTGTGCGTAATCCAAGTCATACATTTGTAAAAGTCACATTTTTTAAAATTTAAAAAATTTATTTTCTTCAATAAATTTCTCCAGGAGAGACGGAATCCTTCTTGTTAACTTCACAATTTTTGTCAGTTTTAGGTAAAACAAAATTATTGGTATTGAGAAAATTTGTATAAGTGTGGCATCACCTAATTTTTTTAATATTAACAGTAGAAGCTTTTACTACGTTTTCAAGCTTTCTTAAAAATCAATACAGAATCAGCCTTAATATTTATAGTTTAATTTTAATAGTTGTTGCATGGCCCACTTTCATAATTTAAAATTTAAATGTGCATACAAAGTTTCAAAAAAGTTGATGCAAAATAAAAATCGTAATGAAAAATTTGCTTTTTGTAGGCGTGTCACCGCCTATTTTTTACCCCCAAATTTTTGACGTTAGAAGCCTTTTAAACGCGCAAAAAGTTTTACGAAAATCGGTAAAGTAGATTATCAGCATGAAAAATTTAATTTTTGTGGGCGTGGGACTGCCCACTTTAAAGCATTAAATTTTTTAAAGTTCGAAGTCCTATATAAAAAACAAATTTTCAACAAATTTTAAATTTTTTATAAATACCTTAACTAAGTTCCTACATATACCGCTTAACCGATACTGATATAATCAAAATACCAATACCGATACCGAAATAAAAAAAATTTAATACCGTTACCAATAGACGTGCTCTTAGGGCGATCATGGTGACACGCAGGGTTAGGCTCTATTTGGTTCCGAGACATTGGGAGGGGATCAGCCTGGGATATTAAACTTGGTTGTGAGCCGGTGAGGCCACCATTTAGGTTCTATTATAGGCTGATAGGTTCTTGGGTAATGCACAAGAAAGAGCGCACCTGGAGGGACAGAGCTGATTCCGGGATCTTCAGACTTTTTTGGCCAAGGCTGGACAGGATGGGTACTGGCCTGCTTCTAAAGGAGAGCAGGGGATTTCTGAGGTGCATTATTTTTACTCTCACAGGGCACTGCAATGTGAGATATATAACGAGCAAATAAGACAGGAATTCTTAAAAATTCTGCAGGCTGTGCAGGGATCAAAAGGAGATAGAGACGGCAGAACAACCTTTTTGCCACTGCCCTAGGCTGCAGATCCACCGACAAAGGTGGTTGGGAGAGCGCATCTTAGATGGACTTGGTGAGGTCTCTGGTTGTGTGCTGGGGAGCATCATAACATTCATCAAAGGGGTTAGATGGCTGGGTAGATAGGTGGTTCATTTCTACCTATGAAATTCTTGTCTTTCCTATTTCTCTTTCCGACTCTTCTGAAGGGCTTCACAATGGGCCAAGAGGACTCTGGGTGCAGGTGGCGAGTTGCAATCGACACTACTCTTCATAGCCTAACCTACTAATACCGATACCGATATAATCAAAATACCGATACCGAAATGACAAATTTTTTAATACCGGAATCGATACCGTTATACGAGTATGTTTCGGTTTCCAACCTTGTTATACTCTTCACATTAGTGATAAGGGTATGTGTATATAAGTTTGTCATTCTGTTCGTAATTTCTTGAATATCTATTTGCAACGGCATAAGGTATATATTTTCTTGATCCTTTTAGATTGGAAAGTTGATTTAACGATGTTCGTCTGCCCATCTGTCCGCCCGTCCGTTAATCTATTGAAATCAATTTTCTACAACTTCCCTGGAGTTTCCCCCACGCGGGTGCTATATAAGACCGACTGCAACTAATTTTTTCTGACGAAATTTTTTTTAGTAATATATACTAACACCCTATCTCCAGCCCCTAACAGGGTTGCCATACAAGATTTTAAAAAAATATATAAAAACCATTACAACGTCCCAGGAGTCAGTATTAGAGGAATAAAATGTATCACACACTCCAATTAGTTTCCCCTAGAAACAACTTTAAGACTTAATACATACACGCCTTATTGCATAACTACACGTTGTGAAGGGAATATAAGAAAAGATTTTGGTCTGCCCTGAGGATCCTTATCAATATGCTGTTTTTAATCGTTTTACAGCTTCCTGTAAGTAGTTGTTACCAACTCCCTTATCTCAGCCTTCATGCATGGTCTATGGGCTTATCAGGTCCCCCAATGCGCTCCATGCGTCCATATTATATGTCTATTTATTTTTCTATGTAGCTTTTAAATAAAGTTAACATTCCCGTCACGAATTTACCTTAAAGTTAATTAAATTTCGTATTTTTTGAATGTTATTAAGAATTCTTTATGATTTCCAATTTTTTGCGGTTTTTCTTATCCTCACATGTTTACATACCTTAAGGCCTTGATTTTGCAAACATGTGATTGACGGCTTTAATTAAATAAAAATCCTTAATTTGTTTTTATATAAAAACAAGAGGAAGTGACTTAAGCCATAAAACCATTTTTATTACAACAGAAGTAAATTTTGAATAAAGTTTTTTTTTCTAAAAGGAAACATGCTGCTCGTATAAAATATCAAATCGCAAATTTAATGAATGCTTAAAGGGATTTGTATGCAAAAAATGTATTTAAAAGAAAAAGGAAACTTAAAAAAATTTAAATTTCACGATTTAAAAAATCTTCTTATGCAAAACGTTAGGCATAACCTTAGGCAGCTCTATGTTGAAACACAACCACGTTAGTCTTGGAGAGTTTTCTTAAAATATAATGAAAATTTCCTTAATTAAAAATAAACAAAAACGAACTTCTACAAAATAAAAGTGTTTCTATTTTCTTGAGAAAGAATAAAAGAATACCTCTAAGCCTTCAAGTACCCGCAGAATAACACAAAGCTCTGTCTGAAAAATCTTTGTCTTTTGAAAACTGTTTAATTGGTTGCCTAACTTGCGGAGTATTTAAGAATCATATCAACATTTTATATATTCTCTTGGTTTTATTTATTTTTTCATTTTTTATTTTATTGAAAAAATTTACGCATGACTTTCTAACAACCAACCACGGAATTATGTCGTGTATGTTTATAAAGAAACATACTCAAATCCAGCTGTTGCCATGCGAATGGCTTAAACTTAAATTTTATGCAACTAAAATTAAAAATATTTTTAGAATAAAATTTTAGGAAAAACAATCATGATAATAACAGAACATTTATAACACACAACACATGTGTAAAATGTTGCTGGCATTCCTTTACTTTGTAAAAAAAAAATATTATATGTTGCATACTTCAGGGAGTGGATGTACAAACCCCGCTTTTATATCTTGTCTCCACTTTTGTCTTCATGTGTGCAGCCAATAAATAAAAATGCACATTTACTTGCTATATCACACACATTGTTTGACCTTCTATCAAGCGAAGACCTCCAAGGACATATTTCTACTTCTACACGCGAACTAACAGCAAGCAGTTGCCATGTGAATGCAACTTCAAATAAAAAATTAATCGTTAACAGTTGGGAAATGAAAAATGCTTTTAAAAGACACACATTTATACACATAATGGTTTGACCGTTAAATCCTAAGTGTGTCTAAAGAGCTTAGAAATGATGTCCACGACAAATCACTTTTTTAGAAAACGCTTATCCTTTTGATTTGAAAACTTCAAAAAAATATATTTTAAATTTTGGTTTAGCAAACAAGCAGACACATTTTTTAAATAAAATGCATAACCCCTGACTTTTTTGTCTTATTATCTTCAGTATTAGAGGAAAGCCTGTATATTGGGAAAACTGTAAACTAAAACAAAGGACTTTTAAACAAAACTATTTAGGTTAGGTTGGATTGAAAGAAAAAGTTTTAAAGAAAAGGCATCTAGTCCTCCATCGATTTTTTGGAAGGGGATTGGAAATAAAAAATTAGATGACGAAGCGTAGTGCCGAATATAATTCTTCACCCCAGCCCAGAGGCCTGTGGGCTTATAGTGAATCTTTTCCGAAGAATTGAAAAAGAGAATTATGAAGGACAAAAAAAATTGTAGATAGAAGGATAAAAGAATAAGAAAGCTAGAACGTCGCTAGGCAAAAGTCAAAAGAAGTCACTGTTCGTTTGTCACGCACGGGCGCACCACTTTGAAAGATCCAACGATTTTCACCATTCCACAGCCAGAGACCATCCAAGAAGCACTCTCCCAGGCAACTCTGACTGCGGTTTTGCAGCCTAGGGCAGTGCAGACAAGCTGTTTCATAGTCTCTATCTCCTTCTTATCGCAGCATTGCCTGCAGAAGTTCAGGGAGCTCCTATCCTTTTTACTTGTTATGTATCTCAGATCGCAGTGCACTGTGAGAGTCCCAATTGTACACTTTAGAACTCTCCTGCTCTCCTGGAGCAGCAGGTCACTACCCCTTCTGTCCAGCCTGGGTCATAGAAGCCTGGAGATCCTGCAATCAGCCCTATCCCTTCAGTTTGGGCCCGCTTTGTATGTCGCTAAGATCACTCTGAGAGCAAGTCTACGTCGTCTAAAAGTCTATATCTGACATTATGTCTCTCTAGCACCTTGAATAAGGCCTGAATATTGACGTATATTGTTACATCACCACGGCCCTGATCCTTGACAGAATCTTAGCCTTTGTATGACATCCCTACTCCTGTATCTATTATAAAAACACCAGCCCTGGTGCCCACCTTCATCTTCGATCCATCAGTAAAATTTTGCACCTCTCCAGTAGCCCTTAGGATCCTTTCCAGCTTTCCCTATCTGGAAACACTACCTTAGGTAATATTCCATAATGATGTTTCGCGACCATATACTCAGTCAAACCCGACTATCGCAGGAGTTCACCATTCTCCATTCTTTACAAAATGCCATCGTGTCCAGAGCCGATGTTCGTTTTCTTGGTGAAAAGAAAAATTTTAGATTTGTCTAAGTTGACAATAACGTGGTGTTTTCGAAGCCAATTGAGTGATAATCTCAGACGATTTATGTGCATTTTGTTTACAATAACAAAATACACATAAATCGTCTGGGACAAATACTCAATAGGCTACAAAAAACAGCACATAAGTCGAAGAAGCTGATTTGAGTTGCCCTCTCTTAAGAATATAGAAAATTAGCTAATATCCTCCGACACTTACGGTCCCTAGTGCCTGTGTATTGTAGTAACCAACAGGAGAGATGAGAGAACGCCGCCTTGTTTTCGATAGCAACATCACATCCACAAGTGATTTGTATGTTCCTTAGCCTGTACGTAAGCCAGTACTCGATCAATGTAAAATTGGTTCGAGAATAGGGAAAAAGTGTCGATTCGAACGTTATATAAACCTCCCTCATTAAAGGTTTTTCGTATAAAGATTGCCACCTAGCACAAAGCTGTTTTTACTGTTCTTTCTTTAATGAAAGGATGTTGTTTAAGTCCCAGCTCATGATGTTGTATCTGCCTTTTACTTTGTCATCCACTATATATTTCATGATTTTAAGCATGAGAAAATTTAAAGCTTATACCTCGAAATGACTTATGGTGAACGCTGCTCCCATTTCCAGATTAATAAAACTATTTTAAACTTGCCGAATATTAAAGGCTTTAAATGTGACAGTGTTTCTTTTACCGTTTACCATTATTACCAGTTTTAAAGTAAGAAAAACTAAGAAAAAAATTGTTCGATTCTTAAGAGATAAAAAAACTTTAATGGAAAGACTTAGTTATTAAGGTTAAGTTGAAGGTCCTTGTTTATAAAATAACTACATATAAGTTTATAAAAAGTTTATAGTTTGATCTTTTAATACAAATCCTGTCTTGTTAACCTTTTTTAGGTCAAAAAATTCCTTATGAATATATGTACTTAGCAGAAAGTCTTTTTTATTACATCTCATAAACTTTATAAGCTCCTTGAAATTAATAAAGCTTATACAAAGTGTCAAAAGTTAGGACACGAAATGTGCTCAAACAAAAAAAAAAAAAAGAAAAGTTGTTTTATGTTTTTTCTGTTGTTTACAAAACTAGTAACACAAACAAGGAAAATAAAAGTCCCTGCGTGTTTTGCCATATGCTATTAAATTAGCATACTTTTAGGGGTTTTGTTGTAACTTGAAGTATATGTTCAAGTAAATGTTTCGTTTAAAGTTTAATGAATATTTGCAAACAATCCTTTAAGCTGGTATTATTTAATCTGGCATATGATCTAATAAGTATTTGCAAAAAGTAAAACATATTTTTAAGGGGTTGTTTAGTTAAAAGTCTGTGTGCGTGTGTGTCTATGTGTGCAGTTATGTGTATGTGTGTCATATACAAATTCCTTGACTTAAACATATAAACTGTTTACATTCTAGCCACTCTTTCTTTAATTTAAGCAATTTTCAGTTCTTAATTATTAATGCTGGCTATTTTATATTCCCAAATATATTGCATGCTTTTAGGGTTTGCAAAAGAAACTAAATAAAAGGCAAGCATTAACATATGGTGTTAATGCCCTCTATTTTATTGTGTTCTTTAAAAGTTTTTCTTAACATAATATAAGTATAAAAACTTGTGAAAATACTTAATATTTATTGTTCTGTTCTGTTTGCATGGTGATATATTTATTATTAAAGCCTAAAACCTAACAACAACCTACACTAATGCTAAGTGAATCAAAATGTTTAGCAAATTTGTACAAAACATAAAAAAAGGAACCTTCGTACTTCTTGAGCATTTTTTTTTTGCTTTAAACAACGTAATAAAATTATTTAAAAAAGATACAGAATTTTTTAGCATGACTTTAGGCGTTTAAATAGATTGGTTTTGTTGCCTGCTTTAGAGTGCTTTAATTTAATTCCCATAATATTATGTTTTTTCATTACAATTATATTTTATATTTTTTTGCAAAGCTATGTGTCATTTCTTTTTTTGTCAATATTAGAGATATTTAAGAAAAACAGGATTTCTTATGTTTATCAAAAAACAAGCTTAGCTTTTAGTTCAAAAATTTCTAACATTCCACTTGTAGAATGTACGATAAAGCAGGAACCTTTTGCACTAATTGACAGCTATGCAAGAGTATTTTTAAAAATTAGAAATAAAAGTTTTTAAGCCCGCATGGTAATTTGTTACCTTATTATAGAAAGGCCCTAAGTCGCATTTTTTAAGGCGAGTTTTTTTTTATGAGCAGATTATTTATCAGAGTAGACAAAAATCTTGGCTACTAAAAAAAGTACGAGTTAGGGCCTTTCTATATTAAGGTAACGATATAGAACTTCCTTTGTACAAAACAGTTTTCAAATTGTTTTTTTTTTTTAGTTTTATGCAAATAAAAACAAAAAAAATTAGTTTAAATACAAGTTATTAAAGAAATTAAAAGATTATTGAAACACATATTTAAGTGGCAAACTTAGAGCGTCTACATTAAGAGGAAATTAATAAAAAAAATTAAGTCCCAGTTTTCCCATCGCTCTTGTTTTTTCAAAAATAAAATAATAATAAAATATATAAAAAGAGATATAAAACAAAAATTTTCCATAACATAAAAAAAATCTTTAAACGGCTCGACAGATGGCAAAAAGCATTAAACAAAACCAAATGTATTCATTTTAACGTATTTTTAAAAGCCGTCTATTATTAAAGGAACGAAGTTTAATGTACATACATATGTATAAACATACATGCAAACATATACATTTGTTGCCTAAACAATATATTTTTATGGGTCTTTAAATTACAGGAAAATAAAGAAATAAAAACATAATAGAAAAAGTTTTTATAGACGCGGTGAAATAAATAGTTCAGCTTTGTGATAGAGAGACAGCATTAATATTAAAGTAAAAACATGAGCAAATTTAAAAAAAGTATACAAATACGTTTTCTTTCGAAGTGTGACAAATTATGTGATAATTCAATTGCTTGAAGTTTGTTTTAGGGAAAGGGATTCCGAAATAACAAAATAGTAAGAATGTGTCAATTTACTTGGGAACTTTATCTGTTACCCTTTTAGCCTAACCAAATTAAACGCTTAAGCATTTTTGAAACTGTCTTTTAAAATTTATCTCTTAACAATCATATCGCTTGCTCAGTATTAAAAGGTTGTATATGCAAAGAAAAAGATGTTGAGATAATAAATTTTTATCTTAAAAAATTAAACCTGACTTGCTCTTAATTTAATAAAATTAAGTCACATGTAAAGGGTATTTAAGTTAAGCTTTGTCGCGAAGGGTGATAAATAAAGGTAACCTCTCTCATACATCAACAATCGAAAATTTGTGCATCCCTTCAAGGAAAAAGTAAAAATAAGACATCAAGTAAAAAAGAAGAAAAGTAGTTAGACCAGCAAAAAGAAACAAAACTGAAAAAAAAACAACTCAAATACCTGTGCGAAAGTCCCCCCCCCCCCCTCCCTATCACATGGTCACCAAATTTCCACAATAAACCCAGTGATGTTTTCTAGTTTATAATGCGAAACTTATACCCAACCACTCGACTCTATGGTTATGGAATGCTCAATATGTCTCAATGGTCTCTAACACCTCTTCATCCTCACACACCCTACAAAAATCTACGTGCTACGATCCCACTTGCTCGTCATAGCTCTAATCAAACAGTGCCTAGATATGACCCCAATTGTGGCCCTTATACCAATTTTCCCTAAATCCGCAAACAACCTAGTTTCTGCTTAGCCCCAGATACATAGCCTTAGCCAGCCTTCAGTTACTCCTGTTTCCTCACTGAAGATTCATCATGGTAAGCATCCATATCTTCCCATAATTGTGACCCACTGATGGTCTCACTGCTTTTTCCTTATATCTTACATCCAAAGCCGAGCACCAACGAGCGCACTCGATGGAAGTTTTATTGCCAAATATGTATCTCGCAGTGTCCCGAAACCCAAAAAATTCTGAGATTGGATATGATTATAATACCACCAATGTCCTTCCTACAGTCCGTCACAAACCTAGACATAATGCAATGCCCCCCTACCTCTCATACAGACTATCGGAGCCCAATCAACAATCCTTTTTAGGGTCTATTTTCGATGCTGTTCACTCTAAGCTGACCTCCGTGACCTTATATTCTATCCTAGATCACCGGACTAAACTAAGACTTTCAATACCAATCTCCCATAATATCCTTATATGGTCAGTATTCAGAATTTTCCCAACCTCTGGTTACAAGCCCCAGCTCTTTTCCATGGAATTTTTTCCCTCTTGACCCTTTTCTGTTAGATCTATGCATGGCAGCTTACTATTTAGGATAACCCCAAGATACTTAGCCTTACAAGCTAGTTTAAGCTCGACCCTATTGAGTGTTGGGCTTTTAAAAGCTTCCTGGTAACGAAAACTAGTTCCGTCTTGTCAGGGTTCACGCCCAATCCGCTCTCTGACGCCAATTAGCACACAACGCATATTGCAGTAGCCCCCTGACCAGAATAACCACATCGTTTGCATATGCAACTATTATTATACCTTTAGCCTCCTCAATTTGGCGTTGAAGATAACAAGCCATATTAAGGGTGAAAGAACTCCACGTTGTGGTATCTCCCAGGTCACTACCATTCTACAATCTACCTCTTCTAGCCTTCTAATTAAACACTCTTTGACTCTTAGGTCATCCATTGCCTCTACTTTTACGCTTTTTAAGGCTCCTTCTATATTCCGCAGCGCCGCTAATGTTTTTTATTCTATTCAGTCTCAATTCTATATAAACAACCACATCATGAGGTGCAATCTCAACCGATTCACCTGTAAGGTAAGCCCCTCAAATAGTCGAGAAAACATTAGCTCCCACAAAAGAATATCATAGTCCGTGGGTACAAAAATTACTCTGACTCCTCTCGAAGAAGGCTTGCCCTTAAACCATTACGAGCAGTGTATGGCTCGGAGATTTATAGGCCTACAAGGTATTAACCCTTATTTCTTTCTTTTACCCGTCACCAGTTTCTCCATTGTCTAGGTCCACTTCTGTACCATCTGCCTATGTATCCTCCTCAGCATCCCTACAGCCCCGAACGTACATAGTTCTATAATCTAAGAGTTAGAGTAAGTCCATGATATAGCCGTTATTACTGTTGTGCTCTTAGATTATATCTTTTGGAGCCTTGAAAACTCATTGGATTGGCAATACTTTGATGACGAAGTACTTTTACCTCTTCTTGGATCTTCTTTGTACCTTTTAAAGCTCACTTTGTAACTATCCCAATAAACAGCCCTCCCACTGGTCTTTGCCCTATTTAACAGCCCTCTATCTGCAGACATTTAAATTCTCAGTTCTCTACTCTATCACCCAGGAAGAGAAGGGTATTGTTTATATATTAAACATTAAACAGTTGAAGAGGAAAACTATCTGTTATATAAAGTAAAGGTACATAAACGAAAGTTTTTACACTAAAAAAAATTCATATTTCTTTTACTTTACCAATTTTTAAAGAAACATCTACAGACGCAAAGCGATACTTAAATAACTGTCACAATATATGTATTACATAATCATTGAAACATACTTAACCGTCAAATATAGAAGCTGCCTCACAAATCTCTCAGTAATAATAGCATGCGGTCATACATACATACATAAACCTATTAGTGTTTCGGGTTTAGTGTAACAGAACTTTAAGTACTTGATATACCCGGCTCGCGTTGGTAGACTCTTGTTATTTTTCTTATACTTATGTATATAGAAATCTCCCCTTATCAGCAAGAGTAAAAGTTGCAATTATAATACTCTTATGGTTTGCCTTTCAAAAAAGAAGGCTAACAAGAAAAAACCCGGTTCTTTTAAATTCAATTAATAAACAAGAACAACACATAATTTAGAAATTCGATACTCAACACTTAACTTACACATGTTTTTTTACGATTGACTAGTCTTTCGATGTAGCACTTTTGCAGTTTTAATTGCTTTAAAAGACGATGTTTATTCTTACATACATTGTTATTAACTAACTCCAAAAATTTTCCGAGACTTCTAGAAATACCTTTACCATTCCAAAGTAGATGATGTTTACATAAAATCTTAGAACGTCCTAGAAGTATTCTATGAATTTTGCAATGCCGTAATTCCGTCACAATAAAAAATATTGCATTGTCGTAATTTCAGATATCCTTTTGCAGTAAAGAGATATCATAGGAGTTTATCAAAGCTTGAATTCATCTCTATATCTAATTTAACTATTTACAAAATAAACAACAACAGACAGGAAAAAACGTTGTACTTTAGGCATTTCCTTCTTTTTCTTCAGCACCAAAACCTAAAAAAAAAATTTGTACAGACGCGAACCATTTTTTTTGTTATGTGTCATGTGGTTTTGCTTTAGTTATAGTTAGCAAAAGAATCTAATTTACCATGATTCTAATGTCTACTTAATGTTTTCCTTTAAGTTCAAAATTTACTTCACAATTGTTACGTTAATGATTGTAACTAAAAGCAAAATTGTGTTAATTTACGTCACAAACTTGCAAAGTGTTTTGGGGTAAAAAGTTTTTAAGTTTTATTATGCAACATTAATAATATGCTTTAAGTGATAGAAAGCATTAATAATAAATGAAACGAATAAAATTTTAAGATACTTGTAATAATATTTTAACGTTTATATAAAACGAAACACAAATAGAAATAAAATCTCTTTATAATTTTAATGAAAATTTTGATAAAAAAAATAAAAAACAAATAAGAAACATTAAGACTCATTAATTTTTATTTACTTGTTTCAATGTAACATTTTTCGAAATTAATTGACCAAGCAAAGTATTTAGTTATGGAGCAAATAATCATTTGTTCACTGTTGTAGTAAGGAATGGAGGTTGTAAAGAAAATCAAGTCTCTTAGTTACTCCCAGGTTGGCCCCCTGCTTTGACTGTAATAAACTAAGTGAAGAAAGCAACTTTTTTATAAAACAACATCATCTAATTTCGGTAGCCTAACAATCCAATTTAGATTTTGTTTTAAACATTTTATTGCTTTTGCCTAAATGTATGCTATAAATTTGTATAAATGTTTTTACGTTTCGTCACAGTTTGCAACACACACACGCATACACATTATACTTGATTGTTACGTATAAAATAAAGGCGTTGTTGTGGGGTTTTACCTTAATTTCATTTCACTTGTTTTCCTTAGTGCCTAATTAAATAAAGAAATTGTTTGTAAGTAAATATTTATTTAGCGAAAGAAAAACATTTAAAAGAATTTTTTTATTCAGAAAATATATTTTGGAATTTAAATTTTCTTCGCTACTTTTATCGCAATCATTTATCAATATATTTGAAGAAGAAAATCTTTATTTTTGTTTTCTTAAATTCTTATAAATATACATACGTACTTTGATGGATGCTCTAAATTAAGAATAAATAAGTTTTTTAAAGCATTTAATTTATTGAAGCATACTTATATGAGTGGGCTTACAGCAGGAAATGGTGCATAGTTTTGGATGTTTTTAATAAAGATAAAAACATATATTAAAGCGCTTATTATTGGTTATAAAATAAGCTGTTAAGAGTTATTAAAAATATAATAATTTGTTTTTTTTATAACCTGCAAAAGCTGCTAACCAGCAGTCTGGTAAGATCCCTTAAATGATAGCTCATGCTTATCAGGGATATTTTAACTATTGAAATTAACAACTGAACCTGGCTTAAAAAATATTTAAGGCTTCATTTTAGCAACTCCCTTTTTATTAAAAATGACAATAACAATGATTTGTTCATTCTTTCTTTTTTAGGTTTGTGCCATACAACATGTTGATGTCTGCATGTTTAATAATGGAAAATTTAAAAATGTGGTAGCCGATTCTGACAGCATATCACCGCCACCCATAGACCAACAAGTGGCCCCTGGCAGTTCTCTACTTACCACCGTTATATTAAATCCTCGCCGGGGAGCCACAAGAAACTGGATTGCCCTGGAGGATACATTACAAAGAAGTACCGAGCCGGATGAAATCATAGCTGATATAGCGGCCTCTGCTTTACGTACTCCCCATTTCCTAATGCAGCCCAGTCACTCACCTAATAAATGCTCCAGTCCTGCTATTTTAACAAATCCCACCAATTTTACTAATACTATCACACAGCCAACTAACAGTGATGAACGCAACGTATTTGCCATTTATGTGTCCTATTATGTTAAGATTAAACTGGCTTTATCAGGCATAGGAGGAGAGCTATCGCTTAAACTGCCTTTTGTTTTAGTGCATATAGATGAGGAACAGAGGTTGAGACATGAAAGAGAAAAAATTCAGCTTGATGCTGTTCCTGCTCAAAGAAAAAATAGTAAAATCCCAAATACTCCTGAGCAATCTTTGGATAGCATTGAGCCAATAGATGGAGAAAGTGTGCATATCAAGGTGACACATGTCAGTAGCTGTGACGGTGATGGTGTAGTTGAGACCACAATGCAAGCGGAAACTAAAGATGATATTGACGAGGACCCCCAGCCTTCAACTAGTTTGGCCTTACGTAGAAGACGACAGTCCTTTATGCGTTGCGAAAGTATAGATCATGGTTTGGAAGATGATGAACCACAGGCAAAAGCTGATCTAGAGCAAATTTTACATGTTGCCCAAGTTCACAGTGAGTCTCAGGCTGAAGAGTCAAAGGAGGAGGAAGACAATAATGTAGCAAAGTCATGAGACGGCAGCGGCATTTATAGAAAAACATGAAGTTATTTCAAAGCTAGGTTTTTTCGACATTTAAATGGATGACTGGAAAAGAAAGGAAACTAAGCTGCAAAATGAAAACTGCAGTGCAACTACAATAAAATAAGGCTTTTTGTGGTAGCAGAAATAATCTAAATTGTTTTAAACATAACCAGTAAATTTTTGTTTTTATTGCTGTAATCAAATTACAGTCTCTTTGTATTTTTTTTTTTGCAAAAAATATGATATGAAAATTGTATTTTAAAAATGAATTTATACGAAATAAGATATTTTGACAAATGCATAAGATTTTATATTAAGTTTGCAGAAACTTAATACATTTACAAATATTTTTTATAGAAGAAATTTTATTTTATCAAAAATTTCAGTTAAAAAAACTATTTTTATAGAACTTTTACCTGATATTATTTCCTTAAACTTTATCATTTAACCCACACAATCAATATGTTTATATGAATTACAATGTTTTTTATTGCCAAACCAAAACACATTTTCCAGCTCTGCCTTTTTGAATAACAATGGATGTCAATTTATTATGAATGCCACCTAAGACAAAAAAAAACAAAAACAAGAAAAATGTGTTTATATTAGTAAAAACGGTATTTTTTATTTACTTTGTTTAGAGTTGTGCCCGACTCGTTACTTTAGTTCGTTTTTGCCAACAACCTAGTTCATTTAATCTCCAAACCCTATTTAAATTACATTGTGGTTCGTGGAAAAAACGAACGAGGTTGTTGGCAAAAACGAACTAAAGTAACCGATTGACCCAACTCTAACTTTGTTCAATCAGCAATAGCTTTTAAATTGGATAATCATGTTAATAGTTAATTTATGTTTTAAACTTCTTAAAATCTTTTTTGTTTTTAAATTATAATTTCAAATGATGTTGCTCACTTTATAATAACAGAACATTAAGTTGATGTTGTTATTATTGTAATGCATAAATGTTTTATAATAAAAAAATAAATATTTGTAAAACATAAATTAAAAAAATAAATGTAATAAATGTTTGCAAAAATAAATCTCTATTAACTTGTATATAACTCAGTAAGTAAAACAGGTGAGATATTATTTGTGTTGTAAAAAGGCAATTTACGTTTTTTATATAAAAATTTAAATACTTTTATTTCAAAAAATAAAGGACGATTTAAACGATCACTAGAGAGTTTAGAGGAATGAATATAAGGTATCCTAAGTCGGCGGCGGCTTCATAATACTAAAATGCTTCAACGGCGGCTATTAGCCGGCTTTCATCGGATTAGCTTCGCGCCCGGTGTTTTATATTTGCAAAATTTATTGGCTTTTTTTTAAGCAGCTCTGGGGGTATTTCATTCTTATCTGACGCTAATTTGCACTTTATACTTGCCTTAGCAGATGCGGTTTCTTGTATTGATGGCATATTGGTGGCTGCCAAGACCTAAAGGTTGCGTATTTAAGGTATTATTGCACAAAACGTTGCGTGTGTTATTTAATGCTGAAAAAGATTGTTTTCATCTTTTGGTTTAATTAAATATATTTGCTTCCATTTAAGTAAATTTTCCGGTAACCACATTTTATCGCATAATCTGAGAAAAAAATAATGGTATAGAGGTAAACTTAACTACACAAGACCCTTTTAAACCGAAATATTAACTTTAATAAACACGTTCGGTTTGCTGGATCAATTCATTTTAAAATTGAAAACATGTACACAAAGTTTTCCAATTGTTATCTCTTAATTTATCAAGTAAGCCCTTTGCTCTAAAAAAACCTTATTCTACACGAAGTTTTAACAGATTTTAGGCAGAAGTAAAAAAAGGAGGTGGCCATGCACAGCAAAATTAGTCTGGCATTTTTGATTTGTTTTTGATTATTTTTATTAAAGAAGTTTAAATGTGTTTTACCCGGAAGCGGAAAGAGATAAACAAAACAAACTGCAAGTGCCTTTACCTTTTTGTTTTTTTTTTCTTTCTTCTTTTTTTAAGTTTTGTATTTGTAGTTGAATTAAGTTTCAGGATAACCGGTTACAGATAATTGCTTGTTTTGTAATATTTTTTCTAAATCTCAGATGCTTAATTATTATTTATTTATAAAGTTAATGGAGTGATAACAAGTTTTTCTTCTTCTTAATTGTAAAGGTCTTAATCCCTTTTTAAAAAACTAAAATTTGTTTGTGTGTCTTAGCCATTTGCAAAAATTACTTTTTCCATTTTATTTTTGCCATATCCTAAAGCTTCTTTCGTTTTCATTTCTTAAATATATTTTGGTATTTAATCCCAAGAGTTATTACCTCTTGTGGCTAAATGGTATTAAATGTTTAATGAAAAATACGAATTGCTATTGACTACCTTTTCCCTTTTAATATTTGTCTTTTATTTTTAAAAGTTTTTAAGATAAAGTGTGCAAATAATTATTTGATTCAACACGTTATGCCTACCTTTGAACTAAAATATTTAAGCAAAACCTAAAAAGGACCGGTCAACCGCGATGCTATTGTAGCCTACAGACAACATATAAATGTAGGATACGAAGTCATTAGGAGGCCTGGGGCAAATTGTAAACCTATCAATATGTTTACTTATAGAACACTCAATTTAAAACTTAATTATATAATTTAAAAAAAAAATTGCTTTTACAAATTGTTAAAATCAAGGTAGATTTTTCTTGTGTCGCTTTCTTCCTTTAACTAAACAACACCCACCTCCCTTGCCACATTGAATATAGGGTACAAAGAAAATTCTAGCTGTTAAATGTATTTTATTAACAAAAATTCAATTAAGTTTCTTATACAAGTGCCAAAAAACTAACTTTGACAACAAATTTATATCTTAATGACAATATCAGGCATTTATTAAGGGCAATCGAAAGTATTCAGAGTATGAGGAAACTAATAAGCTCATATGTGTAGGTGTACTTGTAAAGAATAATACTATGTATTGTCTGGCAAGTAAAGTTAATTTATTTTGTTAAGAACACGTGTGAAAAAGGACAATTTTATTTACCGTAAATTTAATTAAAAAAATAACAAAATTTGTAAGCTTAATCAAAATTTTGATAACCTGCGAAGGGGAGAGAAGAAGAGTGGTAGCCTTCGTGGATAATGCGGTGATACTCTTTGGAGGTAAATTATTGTCTACCCTTACTGATCTCATGCAAAGGGCGTTAAGAAAACTCTTACGCTGGGCTAACTCCAGACTCGGAGTGAAACCAGTGAAAATGAAGCTGGTACTATTTAGTAAAGCTGAAGCTCTCTTCACAGGTTAAATACCTTGGTATTATACTGCACCGAAGAATTACTGGAAAAATAACATCGAAAAAAGGGTAAAAAAGAGACTGTATACTTTCTACGCCTGCATTAACTCGGTTGGGAAAAGTTGGGTACTAAGACCCATAACTACCTATGGCTCCTTGGTCTGGCGAGATGCCGTTTCAAGGAACTGGCACTGTAGGGTGTTGTATAAGGTTCAAAGAAGGGCCTCGGTTTGTATTATTTCTGGAACTTTTTACGAAAAACTCTGCTACCAGGAGTGATTTGAAACTCAGGTAGACAGGTACATGGCGCGATTTCTGTTCGGGACATGTCACCATACTGTATGAGATGGGAAGGATCAAACAGCTGCGGACGATGGCTGACTAGTTGTCAGCACATCTGGATTCACATTAAGAAACCCCAGATAGATCGGCGTGGGTAAACGGCCACTTACCTTGGGGGAACAGCCATGTACACCAATAGGTCTAGGACTGACACTGGGACTGGAACGGGCAACTGCGACTTGAAATCACAGCGTCATTCAGACTGGACGAGCACTGTAGTGTATTCCAAGTAGAGCAGAAGAGCGGTCTAAAGGGCATGATGAGGTCAAAGGCGGTCAGGGCTGCAGATTATCGCTTCGGGGACTCGGGAGTATTACACTTTGCTGGGTTCCAGGGCACTCTGGGATATCCGGAAATGAGACTGCAGATAAATTGGATATTTGTGCAGATCTTTCCAAGCATTTGGAGGTTATGGTTAACTAAAACCTTGTTAATTATCTGGAGCCCAAGGCTTTTTTAAGCGACCGCCAGTGCGGCTTTTATAGAGGGCATTTTACAGGAGACTTACTGGCTTACTGGCGCAGAGATCGCAATAATGTTGTTACAGATGGGATCTCCTTAAATGAGTTCAAAATCAATTAAGGGATAGCACAAGGTCCCGTTCTCTCTCCTTCTCTATTTCCTATCCTCCTTAATGGCCTTTAATGTTAGATTTCGAATTCTATATATTTCTTTGCATAAGACAGCAATATATGCCCCTCAGACTCATTTGACTAAAGGCCTGGCTCTTTGAAGATCGGAGCTATGAGGCAGAGTATGAGTGGCACACTTTACCGTTATCTGGTGCTAAACGAAAAAAGCATCCAAGTGTCTTGGTTTTTTTGAAGCGGTGTGGGAATTTCATTACGCCATTTAATGTTTTCATTACTTTTTACCATCTATATTCAACCGAAAATGGAATACAACTCGCATGTATGGGCTGGTGCTCAAAAGTCTGTTTTGGAGCTACTTGACAGCATATAGGAACGAACGAAGCGACTAATTAATTACGTTGAGGTTTGAGGTATCTAATCGCATCAATTGTTCTTGAACACCGTCGTAATATGGGCTGTATTATAACGGAATACGTTCTGAAGAAATAAGGAAACTTTTTCCTGAAACCCAGAATTTTATGCGTGATAAGCGTCTTTCCAGAAGAGCGGAGAGAATTTCTTGTTTAGTCTGTAAAAGAAACTTTCTAATGATATTTTTCCTTTCCTGTATATACCGAGGAGTTAAAGGCAAATGTCTACTAATGTTATTTCGTTTTTCCTTTCTCCAATAACCTATATTCCATGTGATCAACACAATGAAATTAATGTGTAGGGGTCAACCCCTGAGTGCTGGTTGTTATACGAAAAAAAAATGATTAAACGATTCAGAAATTAATAAACTTGGAGTCACTATTCAGCACCGCATTGTTTTTAAAAATTTTTTTTAATTAAAAGTTATTTTACGAATAAGGCTTTTAGAGTTAACATTAATTATTAAAAATGTTTTTTAGTTAAATATTGGGTTTGCTTTAAAAAATTCCCTTCCAGCCAATAACGTTTCTAGCAACAATTAAGTCTTAAACACCACAGAAAAACCAGTATAAAACAACACATAACTCGCGAATGCATTGGATATATATCAGAGTTCGAAATTGCTCACTCACTTCTCATTCGTGAGAACGAGTGTGAGCGCTGTGTTTACTACAGCAATTTTTCATTAATGAATGAGTTTTTAAAAAACATTTTGTGCCTTCTCACTCTCGAGTGAGAAAAAAAAAATTTTTTTTCACCAGTCACAAGTGAGAAGTGAAAAGAAAAATTTATTTTTTCTTTTCACGAACATAAATGAAAAGCATCAAATTCGAGTAATTCTCATAAGTGAGAAATCATAAATGAATTTTTTCGCGAAGCATTCATAAATGTGTACACATAAAATTTTTTGGTCATGTTACTGGTGCTGCCATATGTAAAATTTTGTCGCATAATTTTTGAAATGCTTAAAAAAGGTAGGAATAATTTTTTATTTAAACATGTTTTTAATAAATTAAAAACTGTTATACGTTGTGGTTCTTAACTACTTTTTTTAATTTTCTTGCTTTCATAATAAAATATTTGCATTTATTTAACTTCATTTCATTTAAATTTTTCAATGAATCCGATTTAATGATTTTAGTAATAAAAATATGCGGTTAAGGTTTTACAAAAATGGGAAGCATTACTCCAGTGACAAACAGAAGCATCGTCACCATCACTTTTATCATTACTTTGTTTATCTTGTTTGTGAAGTAGTTTGTAATGTCTTTCACTAAGTTCCTTTTTGCACGATTCTATTAAGCACTTTTTTTGAAGATGCATCGTACAACACATATTTTTCAAAATTAAATTGTCTTTTAGGCACTTATTGTTATTCACTTCACGCTATTTAAAATCCAAATAAGGTTCTTTTACAAATATTTAATGTTGATATTGCAAAAAAAATAGAGCTGTTACACACACTCATGCAAATTTTAAAAGGATTGGAAAAAATTGCATTCCGCTTTACCACCATTAGAGATAATTGTTCATCATTTCATTTTGTTTGGGATTTTCCACTAATTTGAAAGGTATTTTATACCTGCCTGTCCGTCATCCTTTTAGGTATTAGGTATATTGTTACAAAAAATTGTGGTGGTTATTATACAATACACACGCAAATCTTTTTATGTACAACAATTTGAAACTTTATCTTTCAGGTCAATTAAATAGAACCTAAGAGTTTGAAGGAATTCTATTTGCAAAAGTAAGGTAAATTAAAAAGAGAGCAGTTACGACCTTGAACACAATACACAAGAAATACTTTTTATTTATCAGAAAACGTCAATTAAAAATTTAGGAAAATAGTTCAAAAATATTTTTAAAGATTGCTATGAAAATTTGTGTCAGTGAAGACTATAAAATTTCTAAAAAATCACAACATAAAATATAATGTATTATTTAAGTTTCTTAACAAAAACAATTTTTTTATAAATATGACTTTTTCACAATAAATACTGCTAAAAGTAATCCTTTATATTAATATTTATTTATTATTAATTATATTAGCAAAATAAAAAAAATTTATGTACATGCAAGAATTTTTTTACTCTTATTGGGAGTACAAATTTCACACGCTTAAAAAATTAATTTCCGGCAACTCTGTTACAAAGCGTGAAAAATATTAAAGCAACACTCGCGCTCATAAAAGAATGAATCGAAAGTGAAAAGAAGAAATTTCTCATTCATTTGTGAGTGAGAAATAAAATTTGGTTTTTATTTTTCATTTGTGATTTGTGAGCGTGAAAAAAAAAACGACAAACTTCTCATAAGTGAGTGAGGGTTGGCAAAAATTTTTTCACGCTCTTTTATGAACGTGAGAAGAAAATTTTTTTTTTAGGATTTTTCGCTCTCGAGATTTTTCATGAATGGTGTTTTTTTATCGCTCACTCTTGAGAAAATTTGTACTCTGATATATATTCAAGGTTTTGCCAAGATTAATAAATAACAAGGTTACGACATAACAAATTGAAAACTTGCATTTTCTGCGCATGTGGTCAAATGACGTCACGAAACAGTCTCTCATTTAAAAATAATGTAAACATAACAGTGGGACAATTTCCTAACTTTTGGAGAAAATGTTTTCTAATTTGTTTTTTGTTAATCGTGTTATAAAAAAATTAAATGTTCAAATAATTTATAATATTAAATAACATTTAGAAAAAAAATTAAAACATTTAAAATTAGTTTATTGTTTTACTAAATTTTCGTTTTTGGTTATTTGTGTTTTGCTTGATTTCCGCATTAAGCGATCTTATTCTAAGGTTTATCCACACAAACCAAAATACTTCTAGCTTACCCATTTCATATTTTAAATTTTATTTCAAAATCTTCCTGTTTTAAATGTAATAAGCAAATTCTCTCGCTATATATTTTATTCGGTGTGACCAGATTTTCAAGTAAAGTTAACAAACAAAAACGTAAGGCCAAAAAATAAATCTAATTTTTTAATGCGTTTTTAAAAAATTTCTTCGTTATAAAGATATTTTTCATAATATGGACGAAACGTTTGTGTGCTAAAAATATTTAAAAAGAAAGTTTGTTGTAAAAATTTTGATTTTATTTACAAAAACTTGGTAACCCATACCTTAGGTAAGAAAAAAAAAATATGTGTCCATATACAAGAGATTTTTAAAAAAGTTTTTAGCAGCAGGTGTTAATTTGCTGCCTGTTTTGGTAAAAAAAATTTGTAAGATCCCTGCAGGAAATGTCAATAGAGAATCACTAGAAACTCACTACTGACATTGTCACCAGTACTAATGTTAAGCTATACCTCAGACAATGCTCTTTGCTATTAACAAAAAATCAACTGCTGACATTGGTACTATTGACAAGGTGCTTCTTTTGGGGTCATATGTACACATTGAAACCAGCGATTAACTAGTACCTTTTAGCAATTTTAGTATACAGTACTACTGATAAGCTAAACCATTGTCAATGTGTTTTTGCAATAGACATTTAACATGCGTCTGTCATTGAAAACAAGTATGATTTGTGTATATAGCACAGCAGAAAAAATAAAAAAGGCCATAATGTTGCTGATACATTTTTGCATTTGGCGGCAAACTGAAGCATTAATTTGCCGCTGACAGTTTTCTTTTCTTCTTATCAAAGCTTAATATAAAACTGTAGACGTACTGTTGACAATGTCGCCAAAAAGGCAACATAATAGTCGATAAAAGTGTTGACATGGGGACACTTGTTCCCAAGTTTCCTTCAGGGATATATATAAAAAAAACAAACATTTGTTTTTGTTTTAAATATAAACACTCACACACTATTCGTTAATTTTTTTACAAAAACACGTAAAATTTAGTAGTTTATTTGTAAACTTTTTTCATATAGACAAACACTTGAAGCCAATAAAAAATCGAAACTATAAGATTACATTTACATGATGCAATTTTTTTAATATTCCTTCAATAAAATTTTTGTTTGTTGACAAAACGAGTTGAAGTGACTACTTTTCTACATTGTTACATTGTAAGAAAGCATTTATAAAGGTATTTTTATTTTTACATGTGTACCTCAATAAGTATTTAAAACCAATGACTGTTAAAATGAAAAAATGAAAATCAACAAATAAAAAATATTATTTTTTTAAACTTATCTATTAAAATAATAATTATCCTTGTTACCCGTTTTTATCAAAATTAAAAAAATGACCGTCCTACTAAAAAAAAAAAATTTACAGAGAACATGATATTCAACAAATATAGTTTAATACTATCAAAATGGTGAGCTTTACTTGATCCAACGTGGTTCATTGTGCCTGCTTTTTTCTTGAAAAATTATTTCGGTCCTGTTGGATTTGATTTTTTGACAAAAATACACTTTAAAATTCTTATTAAATAAAAATATAAACATAATAATTTGTTTCAACGAAAGACATAAGTGTTTTTACATTTTTGAGCAATATATTAAAATATTTTTTAATTTAACCAAAAAAATTTTTTATTACTGTCAGGCCGATTGCAAAATTTTATCCGAAGCTTTTTTTGTTTTTCATGGTTTTTTGGGAAAGAGTAAAAGGACACAGCTAAAATAAGATTTGTTAAGAACACGCTCACAATTAGTTTTAGCACAATTTCTCACTTGAATTTTTCTGATCGTTTTGCATGCATTGCCCCACTGCACACTTCGTGTTTACGATTTGCTTCGAAATTTTAAATAAGTTTTTTTTGCTCTTATAGCTTTTAAATACACTTCGCACACAATTTTTATAATAACTATTATTTTTTTGCACTATATTTAATAAATTTAAATTAAAAATTCTTTTTAAATAACGAAATTCGACAAATTAATTTTTTGGAGAAATGTCAAAGTGATTTTAGTGCAGGGTTATCAAATCTCACATAACATATAAATCTTTTCCGGCAAAATTAGGAATTAATCTAGAGCAATAATAATTTAAATTTTAGTGTCAAACTCCATACAAAAAAAGCAAAGAGTAAGAGAATGACTGTCTTATTTTTTTAGGGATGTTGCACCTAATGAGAATAACAGACAAAAATTGGCGCCATGCTCATTGTTTAGCGTAAGTTGACGTAGTTGTTTCTCTTTAACTTTGCCAGCCGTGTATAACAAAGGCTTGCTATAGTTCTTGTAATATTTCTTGTTTGGCACTAAAGGTTTCAAAAACAGTGCTAAGTGCTGGTTTTCTTGTGGCTATAAATGCTTAAATAATTGTGTTAAAATTGATTCAGCATTATGCATAATTAACAGAAAGTTAATATTATTTTAAACGTTTATGGATACAAAAAAACAAAATTTTTTTGGGTAAAATTCAAATTATATGATGTAGTGTGATTTAGTTGTTTTTCAAATATCTAGCGCTTTGTTTTTAAGCAATTAGAAACTTTGTATTATCAACTTATGACAACACTGATATAGCTTTGACAAAAGTATTCACACACTGAATAAATTCACAATGTATAAATTCATGCATTGATCAAACGAAGATAATTTTATTCGAGGCAGATTTTTGTTCAACTCATTAAAATCTCTTAAGAGTTTAACACCAGATAAAATCAAGATAAAACGTAATTATGCTATTCTCTGGTACGTAAACATACTACTGCGCCATTTTTCATTGTTAATGAGAAAATTCCAAACGAAATTGGGAATTTTCATTTGAAATTCAGGGGCCAAATCGTCGCATTCGATTCGAATCGAAATTTTAAAATTCTTATTAGAACTCCTATACTTAAAGCATTGACAACTCGATCGATCGAGTGAAATTTCGATTCGAATCGAATGCGACGATTTGGCCCCAGAATTTTTATTTGTAATTGAGAAAATTCCAATAAAAAATGAGAAAATTTTACATGATATTGAGAAAAAAACCAAAAAAAAATTAAAAATTTGAAATTAACAATATTTTATATTAAATCAAGATTTGTTTTTAGAAAATGCCTTCTACCACCATCGTATTCAACTAATTTTTAAAACGCTTCATCGACGCGTTAAAAATAAAGCGCATTCTTGCAGTGCTTAATTTAATAAAATTATATGGTTGGAGAAAAAAACAATGTTTAGGCAAAGATAAATGTACCACACTTCAATCTTCTCCAATGTCGGAGATCAAAGGCTCGCTTTTAAGAAGAAATTAAAAACGTGTGTTATTACCACAGATTGCATATCACAACATTAAATTAGTTTAGTTTGGATATGGAAGATAGGCCAGAATATATCTCTGCTACTTATTTAATAAAACCTGCAAAGATTTGTATTTACCTTTCCATATTTTTATTTATGTTGCGTTATGAATGCATTTATGTTGTACGTATTGTATGTACGTTCATACTAATTTTAAATAAAATTTTATTTGGAATTTTCTCATTTCCAATTAAAATATATTCACAGTTTCAAATGCAAATTCTCAAGTTCAATAAAAATTTTCTCATTTACAGCAAAAAATGAACAAAACTATTATATCGAACATTTGTTCTTGGCTTCCAAAAGGGCTTTTTATAAATTCAATATTGAGTAAGTAGCCAGGTTGACACCGGCTTCGGGAATGTGTATTCTTATTTCTGGGGTATCTTCAGCTTAATATATTGTTAATTGGTTCCAAATATATTATATCCATTATACCTATATAGACATGCATGCATACATCCTTAGTTCATTAAAATTAACGCATTTAAACTTATTACGCTCATATTCATATTTCAAATTTAAAATATTCTTATTTGGACCATTAATATTAGTCATGCAAATTAAAGTTTTCAATACAAATAAAGCCCCAAATGATTTAAAAATACAAAGAATAGGCAACCCTTGCATGGGTTAAACTACGTCATCAGAGAGGCAAACATGCGCAAGTCGCAATCTCTAATAGTCTATCATTCTTGGGTTTTGCAAACCAAATATAACAAAGACAAAGTGGAATACGTGATGTGTTTACTCCATAGTAAAAGTTTTCCTTAAGACTTTTTTTGATAACTTTTATATTTTATATTTTAATATATTTTTTATAGATTTTAAGTTTTGTTTAAAATGCATAAATAGCACTTACTGCAAAGTCTTAATATTTTATATTATTTTCACATTCAACACAACCAATTATGGAACACTATTTTGAATATGTTTTCCAAATGACGTTAATGTGTAAACAGAAAAATTTTAAAAAACCTCAATTTTAAAAAAAAAAACTTAAACGTAGATCATAAGTTAAGGAAAAAGTAAGAATTTCTTTTGTTGTCTTTTTCTTTGTAAATAAAATGTGCCACCTGCTACTCTGAAGCAAAACGAAAGTTATATTGAACGTGTTTTGTGTTAACAATTTTTAACTAAATGAGTAATTTTATTTCCAGTTTTAATTTAAAATGTTTTATTGTTTAACACACTTAATGTCTTCTTTTTATATTTGATAATGGGAAAACAAAGTGTTTGTGAAAAAATTCGTATAAAAAAATATTTCTTCTCGAAACAAGATATAAGTTAATTTTTAATAACTTTTATTCTTATTGAAGACCTGTGGTTCCTTTATCAAACAAAGAGCCACAAAATAATGAACAATTTAAAATAGTAAAACCTGAAGAATTTAATGAAGCCTGATGATTTAAAAAAATCGAGTTACACCATTTTCATATTAAGATATCGATTTATAAAAAGAGGTCTGCAGCGAATAAGTTTTCAATTAACTTTTGAAAGTTGACGTAAAAGAGAGTATGCATTTTCATTCGCTCGCAGTGTGAGAGTGCACAAGATAACTTAACCGTAGTTTGTCAAATACAAACGTTTATTAATTTGGTATAAAACAAATACCTAATAAGTAAGAGCACTATATTTGGCTGTGCCGAATCTTAGATACACACACATTGGCTTTTCAAAAATTCAAACTTTTTTTACTTTTATGGATTTATAAAATATTTCTAATTTTTAAATAGGCGCCAGTACACATTTTACCCTCTTTTGGGGTCAGTCCTACATTTGACCTATCCACGGGCACCCTGGAAGCTGTAGGGGGAATTTATTACAATTTAACCAAACTTTGTATGGGATGGCGATTGGGGGTAGGTATATTCTAGGAATATATTTGGGAGGGGAAACTAATTGAGGTCGGTTTGGAAGTTATTATGACAACCCTCTTAGGTGATGGAGATAGGGATATTTTTAAAAGGGAAAACTAATGGGGGTCTGTGATATATATTTAATTCCTATAGGGGCGACTACGGGGAAGTTGTAGGGGTTTTATCCAATTTTTTTAAATTTTTTATGGCAACCCCTTAGGGCATGGCGATAGGGGGTAAGTATGCTCTAAGAATATGTTTAGGAGGGGAAGCTAATGGGGTCGGTCGTACACTTTATTTCTCTAAGGCCGACTCTGGGAAAAATGTGGGCGTTTTTACATCATTGTTGTAAACTTTGTGTGGCAAGCCCTTCATTAATGGAGTTAAAGCGTAAGTTTGTTCTAGGAATATTTTTGGAATGGAGGTCTGTGATGCATTTTATTCCTCAAGAGGGCGACTCCGGAAAAGTTGTAGGGGTTTTTACCCTCTTTTTTCAAATTTTGTATGGCAACCATGTTAGAGGCTGGAGATAGGGGTAAGTATGTCCCACAAAACTGGGAGGAAAAAAAATTGGAGTTGGTGCTACATTTTACCTTCGAAGGATCACCCTGAAAGCTGTGGGAGCGATTTCAAAAATATGTACAAAAATTTAACGTTGTATGGCAGCCCTGTTAGTGGCAGAGATCGGGCGTAAGTATGTTAGACAAAAACGTTTGTGAAGAAAAAAGAGTGTGAGACGGTCTTACATTTCACCCGCTTAGGTGCAGCTCCGGGGCAGTTGTAAAGGTTTTAATGTACAAATTTTGGAGAAATAAACAGAGGAAGTCTGGATTTTTGGCTTATATCACGTCAGTTATTAGGTGTTTTTGCGATTTTTTCGCAGATATCTCTAATAGTTTAATACCACCTACGGGTCTATGCGCCCTACAAAAAGTCGATTTCAACCATAACACGGACAGACGAACATCGCTTAATTGTATTCCCTATATAAAAGGGTCATAGATGGATTTTAAAGAAATTACAAATGGAATGGAAAACTTATACCCTTATCACTTATGTGAAAGTATAAAAAGTTAACGCAAATAAGAAAATTCTACAAATTAAAACTGCAAGTTCTAGTACCAATACTTTTTGGCACAATATGTATTCTTTTGTGGCACATCTTTTATTTTAACAATATAATAATGTGATGGTTGAATGTGTGTGGCGATGTATGACGTTTTTTGTATGTTTTGTTATAACAAAAACAACCAACATATGTAATTTGTGTTTACATACACATATATACATATCAAAAATAAATAAAAAACCAAAAAAACTAAACCAACCAAATGCAATTTAGGTTTGTTCCTGATCAACTACTTTTGCGAGAACAAATATAGCCGTAGTTGATACATACTTTCATCATTAACTTGAAAGAAAGAAAAAGAGAACAAGAAATCTCAAATAACAAACTCTGTCAAGTAACATCGAATACAAAGTTGACAATTATGGCGCTCATAGAAAAAAGTACTTATTATTTAGAGGCTCTTAGAATAAGATTTCATCATTTAAATTACTCAAGTCTTTAACAAATTCAGGTAAATTTGTGCATAAACGTTTAGAAAGTAATTAATATTAATCATACGCCAAGTTTTAAAAAAAAATATTATAATTCTTATCTTTAAGAACAACATAAAATTGTTCTTCTTTAAAAAAAAAATAGGCACTTTTGTCTAACAAGAGTTTAATTTGTAATTGTGAACAAATGAGGGTTCTCGCTGCCCTTTTTGTATTTAAAATTGATTTAATGTTATTTCGTGCTAACAATTAAAAACTGGTCACGTACTTAGTTGCTTTAAAAGCGTGACGGAGACACTAAAGAATTTAAAGTACTTTAAAATATTTGGCTTTTATTTTGACAAAAAATTAATGATTTATTTTGTTGTAGTGGAAAAGAAGCCACAATAATTAAAAACATGTCTAACAAAAAAGTAAAAACAATAATTTATTTTTCCCGCTAAGGTCATGAAAATAATAATAAGCCGTCGTAGCAATTTCAACTTGTTAAAGGTTAACACCGGTGTTTAACTAAAAATGTTTTTCCTATGCGTTCTTAATAATTTAATTTATAAAAATTAATTGTTGTTAAAAATCTTTACTGTAACCTAGTTTTAATAGTAGACGTATGATTAGTTAATATTTATTGATATGCATTTAGAAGCCTATTACTCCTTTAAAACTGTCATAAAGTCATTCATTACCTAAAAAGCTTTCTTTGGCCAACACATCAAACCTGACAAATGGTCGAGTTATTATGAATAGCCAACTAGTTATAACACACTTATTCTACGACTACTGTGACGTACTATGACAAACTAAAAGTTGAAAACTTAAGCTTTTAAATTTAAAATTTAAAATTGTATAAAATCTTATAAATAGCCACATTAAAAATAAAAAGTATTTGGTTTAATATAGGAATCTGTAAGTCAACTATTTATAAGTCCTAGAACCTACTTCAGGTCCTAAAAAACTAAGAAAAAGCTTACGTTTTATACACTAAAAAAACGGCAGTAAAGCTGTATTATAGTTTTCCTTGTTGGAGCGAAAATTTGCTTTTAAAGACGCTAGTTTTCATTTTTTATTAAAGCTTAGATTTGAAGTTACATGACTTTCACAGCAATATCAAGGCAAGAGCAGTTAGCGTTGTCCTAATGCCCATAACGAAGTAAAGTACCGGTACGATTGGATTATCCAGTTTTCAAAAAAAAAAAATTATTATAAATGAAAAAGTGTGTTGATTTGATTAAAAAATTGTTAGAATAAAACCTATCCAGAAATTTGCATATTCAATCAAATAATTTATTCAAAAATGTTTAAAAATTTTCAATTAAAAAATTAATTGATTGATTGGTTGAAACAAAAACAAATCTCAAATTAAATACAAATAAATTAATTATGACTTAAATAATTTAAAAAAATATTTTTTTTGCTTTTTATTTGTTTTTATTTATTTATATTCATTTAATTAATTTATTATAATTTAATATTATGTATTATGTTTAATTTAAATTTAAGTATACAAGTCTCAACAGCGACTCGAACCATGGGCTATATGTATGCTAGCCATACACTTTATTCGCTCAAGCAAAAAGGCATTCTATTTTCTAAAGTGTTAAACTAAGTTTTTTCTATTTTACCTCTACATTCAAAAATTTAATTGTAGCAACTCAACTTGAGGTGAGATTTGCATAAGCAAAGCCAAAACAAAAAAGCTTTAGGCAAAGTTGCAGCTTTTTTTAACTTTGTAAAGAAGCTTCATTTTTGGCATGTACTTTTCAAAAGCAATTAAAATGTTAGTTGAGGCAATTAAATTTATAATTAAAAATTTTTTGATTGAGAGTTAATTAACAAAATTTGAGAATAATTTTTTCTGTGTTTAGAGGACTTCGGGTATAAAATTTAAAAGCGGTATTTTATTTGTTTTAGAGTAATTTCATACATATTCAGTATTTAAATCCTAGATAATTTGGTTGCGTAACCTGGGCAGGTATTTACAGTCAAAGTTTTAAGTTTCTAGCCTTACGCGTTTGGGCTGTACAATTATTGTATGAGTCAGTTAATCAGTCATTTAGTCAACCATCAACGTTGTTCCTTTATATATATATATGGATTTACGTTTAGAAAACAACTTAGCTGAAACTAATTGCTTGTATATCCTTAAACATCAATTTGAAGACTATATAACATTTGGCACAGTCGAATATAGCGATCTCAATTGTTTTTTTTTTTTTTCTTTTACACGGATTGCATGGATTGTCTTCTAATAAATAAATATATTGCACAATTATATAATAAATGTGGTTTTGTTAGAAAAATTAAACAATTTTTTAAATTTTATCTCCACTTGCTTCACTTGCTTCATGTATGTATGTGTGTCATCTTTTCTACAATTAATGGCAGTTAAATGTTTCAAAAGCAGAAGTTTTATAAAAAGCAAAATAATTTTATCAGTGACAATAAACTTATTATATTTAATGATGGTTGCAAGATAGCAATACAAATTTTACAAAAGCTTTAGTAAAAAATGTTGGCTAATTAAATTTTATATGAAAGAGAAAGAGACATTATATATTGTTTTTAAATGTTGTGTGTACATACGTCATTGGTTATTAAAATATTTATTAACAAAGCTTGAAGTAATAAAGAGAACTAATTAAAAAACCAGAAAGTAATAATAGTCGTTATGACCACTGAAGGTAAAAAGAAAAAAAAAAGAACGAAAAATTATATGATAACTTATTTAATTTCAATTAATTTGGAGAAACATGAGTGACAGATTAGTATGCTTGTATTCCATTTTCTATAAAAGATCTTTTTGCCTTTTGCGTTTCGATATAAGAACGAGTAAAAACAAAATCTTGTCCATTAAATATCAGGCATTATTTTTCTATAGTAATTATTATACTTTATGTATTTAGATTTTTTTCTTTTTTTGAAAATATGTATTTTTAATTAATATAAAAATAAAAAAATGATTTCTGTTATCATAGTTGATTTTAACAAAAACTTAAAAATAATAATTATTTCTGTCGAAAAAATAAAAATTTAAAAACAATTTTTTTTTGCAAAATAATATTACATTTCAAAAATACTAATTACGTTTTTGACAAAAAAAATTAAAAATGAATTTAAAAATGTTAATTTTTTCTTTGCATAATTATAACGGTATTGTTGTATTTTTTTTTTTTTTTTAATTAAAAAAACTTAAATTATATTTCTCTTACCTTTTTGTCGCACTGTGCGTATGATGAATATTAATTTAGAACTTAAATATTGCTTTCATACACTGAAACAAATAAAGAAAGATTATTTATTAAAAATTTATTTGAAAAATATGTGTAAATTATTGTAAGACAAATTTGTTAGGTGCACACACATATATAGTTTGTCTATTTTATTACAAATTCATTTAAGAAAATACCACATTCTTAACCAAGAAATTATTACCGCATACTGTTCTTTTAAAGAAAATAAATATCAAAAAAAAACATTTCAAACTTTATTATTTTAAATCTATTTCAAGCTTATTTGTCTTAAATAACAAAACCAAAACCAATTACAAACATTTTTAGTATAAAAAAAATATAAATAAACAAAATATTTCAAATAATATAAGATACAATGCTGTAAATATTTGCTTTTATGTTGAAAGCAGACTATAGAATTTTTGTGTATGAATTTAACAACATAAAATCTTTCTTTCTTTGTCTCTTTGAGGTTGAAAAAAATTCAAACAAAAATACGCAATAAAAATTAAAGGACAAAACAGCCCACTTAAAGCATATTTTAACAAGGACAATAATATTTAAAATAATTTATTTTCTTTTTCTAATAATAAAAAATTTCATTTTCAAACTGAAAATGCTGCCTTCTTGAAGGAAATTTTTATAATTTCATTTAAAATATAATTGCAGCGAATTACGAATCAAAATTAAATTATATATAACTTTCTTAAAGTGAAAAGAAGTACTTAAACAAATCTGAAATATTTTTTTGTATAAAATGCAAAACAAATCAATTGAAATTTTTTTGTGTTTAATTTACCAGCATTTAATACGAGAGTACGCACGCGACAAAACAATGGAGTTACGTTCGAATGCATCTTGAAAAATACAAAAATCTGCAAATTGTAAAGCAATATTTTTAGAAATTTTTGTTTGTTTTAAAACAAGACATATTCCGCTTCTTAAAAAGGTCATAAGGTTCAAACAGCACAATTTATTTTATTTTTTTATTAACTTTGGTATGATAGGGCACGCGACATTTGTAAAGCGACAAAATTTTCCATCCCATCGAAATTAAAATTATTAAAATTTTTTTTTTATTTGAGAAGAGCACCGGTTTTCTCCGTCAACGCAGATTGGTTCAAAGATTTTTCAAGCAATTTCCTTTAAAAAAAACTCCAAACACTGCCTCATCTGCTTTCGCAAGTACCCATGTTTTAGAGTCATACATAAACACGGGTAGTGTCAGTGTTTTGTAGCGAGTAATTTTTATTTGTCGGAAGGTGGATTTGCTTTTAAACTGCTTATTTAGTCCAAAGTAGCATCTTTCAGCCAAACGCTATTTTGGAAGCTTTTGGTGTTAATCATAGGATAGATAAGGCATTTATTTAATGCCTTAAATATTTAATTCCCCTTAAATTTTTCCATTTACATATGTACGAGGTGAGCCAAATAAATCACCCTGTTGGAAGATGCCCCTTTCAAATCCGTTTTGACATTTGTGAACTAGACGGATGTATGTAAAATACAAGTGAACAAGCCATCGTGTTCATTTTTTTGCGTAGCAATTCGTCTGTGGTGTTGGCGCAGCGCAAATTTCATTGCCCATTCCCCGATCTTCCGGCACCGACTGCGCAAACCCTACGCCTTTTGCCAACCAAACTTAAGGAGTATGGGACCGCACGAGAAGCTGCTAAAAGTGGCCGGTCCCGAAGCGCCCGTTCTGCTGAAAATATCGCCGCTTTTGGCGAGAATGTCGAGCTTTCGCCAAACACATCGACCAGACGTGGTGCCTCGCATCTAGCCATCAGCCGGTCGTCCCTTAGGCGAATTTCGATCAAAGACCTGCGCATGTTCCCGTACAAAATCTAATCCATGCTTTAGCTGCTGCCTATCAACCGCCAAACGTGTTACAGCCTACGTCCAAGACATCGTTAATCTCAAAGCCGAAGGAGACGATTTTTCGATCAATATCATAATGAGCGATGAGCCTCATTTCCACCTCAGCGGGCACGTAAAAAAGCAAAACTTTTGACTTACGGGACACCTAAAAATCCACGAGTGATGCACGAGGAGCCATTACACTTGCCCAAAGTGACTACATGGTGCGCTGTTCACGCTGGAGAAGTCATCGCGCCATTTTTTTCAAGGACGCCACTGGTCAAACGACAACAGTGGACGGTACGTGCTATAGAGCCATGTTAGCAGAGTTTTTTTCTGCGGCAATTGAACGAATTAGAACTGGAGGACATGTGGTTCCAACAGGACGGAGCAACGGCACTCACTGCGGGAACCACAACCAATATTCTGAAGTCGGCGTTCCCGGGTGGCATCATCTCTTGTCTTGGTGATTAACATTGGCCCGCAAGATCGCCCGATTTAACCGTTTCAGACTTTTTTGTGAGGGTTTTTTGAAGTCCCGTGTTTACGTGAACAAGCCCGAGACCCTCACGGACAACATTTAACACAAGTGTGAGAATCTGTCGTCCAAAGTTATCGGCGAAGTGATGAAAAATGCCATAAGACGAGCCCGTATAGCAATCAATTGTGACGGCGCTCATTTGGCCGATATCATCTCCTCGACTTGACCAATAAAATTCTAAAGGTTCAAGTCAACAAAATCAAAAAACAAAATCAAAGTTTTTCAGTTGAAAAAAATGAGAGCCAAACAACATCGGATTACTACTTTTGGCCCATCTTGTATATTAAGGTATCACAGTTTAAGGATATAATTAACTACGCAACTTGTTTTACTTTTTTAAAAACAAAAAAAAACTGTCAATCTTTTTCAATGCCACTACTCCTATGATAGTAATTTACTTTTTAAACTCTGCTGGGAGCAAAATTTATATTTTTTCAATACCCATTTGTTAGACATACAAACAATAAGGTTTACTTATGTTTTATTGCTGCAACCCTTGGTTATGTTTTATGTGTGTATGTATGTATGTATGTATATATGTACATCTTCAATTAACCATATGGAAACACTAATGGCAAAAAGATTAAATTTAATTGTATGTGATTATTATGATTACACATTGCTTTTGCCAAACATACAACAATATTATTGATTGTTTTATTTGTTTATCCTTTAATCTTTAAGTCATTAGCAATATAATCCTTTTTATAAAGTAAACGATAAAAGAGCTTAAATTCTTTTTCTTTCAGGGCAACGACCTTTGCAACTTTGCTGGCCGCTACGCAGCACTTTTAGTTTGTAATTTTAAAGCCAAAACAGAAAATTAAAAATTTTGTGCTTCTATAAAAATGCGTCTTTTGACCTTCATTTAATTATCATTAATGTTTTAAGTCCTGCTTGGCCTTTTTATAAGCAACAAAAATTTCACTTACATGTTGTATTTATTTGGGGAAAATTGATTGCGTAGCAGAAGGCAAACTGTGATTTTAATTTACTTATCCCTTGTAAACGTAGTAGTGGTTTTAGTTTCCATGTAGCTGATTTCCCTATACCTGCCTTAAGTACCCAGTAAACACAAAGTTATAGAGAAAAAAATTTTATATCAAATACTTTAGTAAAATATTTTATCATATATGTATACAAGATTTCTTATGCCAGACTTACCAGATAAAATTTTTATAAAATTGCTTTCATGAAATTTCATGTTTCTGGACGAGGGGTGCGGAAAAGTAGGCTTTTCTTCGCCCTTTTTATTTACAAACAAAAATTTCATGACAGTAATTTCATGAAAAATATCATCGTGTAAGTCTGGCATTACTAAGAATGTAATTTACATAAGTTAATGTGTAGCAGTTTGGTTATTGAAAATTCAGTTGCTTTAAGCAAACAAAAAACTAAGAACTTTGTTATGTTTCCTGGGAATTGCATACACATGAACATATGTTTGCCATAAGCTTACGACAGTTTATTTAAATTACAATTCCTAGTTACTTGCTTAAACATAATGAACATAACTTGTTTGTTTTGGAAATCCCGCAAGAACATAATAAGATATTAAAAGGTCAAACAGAAATAATTTTGTTGGGCAAACAAACTGGCAGAAAAAAATTAACATTAATATACTCATGAATGTATGTGTACGTTGAGTAAAGTTAGTTAAATGGTCATATACTACCTTTATCACAAATTTGTTAGAAAATTGAAGGAAAAATTAATTTTCCTTTTTATACCCTCTGGATCCTTATAGATAGGAAAGTTGATATATCCATGACCGTCTGTCCATCTGTGTGTCTGCTGAAATCTAGTTTCCGTAGTAAAATAAAGTCACAAAGAAAACATTTTTATATAAGACAATCAGAAATATCCCTAAAACAATCGCTGTTTAAAATCAGCAAAATCGGTCCACTATGGGCCGAGATATAAAAGTATACCCCTTACAAATGCAATAATTTTGAGAAATATTTCATGCCATTGGGCAAAGTTAATACGCAAATTATAGCAAGAAAAATAAGCTACGTAAGAGCAGGAGGGCGGGGGGGCACCTAATGAACAATTTTTATGAAATTTTTTAAAATTTTCAACAAGAAGTAATGTATAATTATGTCTACATTTTGGAAAAAAATAGTTATGTAGGAGCAGGGGGAAGGGTAACCTCCATAAAAATAAACAATTTGTATAAAGTCTTCGATACGCTAAATCTCCGAAACAGCTATCAGGTTCAAATATCCTACACTAAGTAATTGTATAATAATTCCTACATTTTGGGCAAAAATTAGTTAGTTAGGAGAAGGGGCAGTGGCATATGAACAGACAGACAGGCAGATGGACAGACGAACATTGCTTATTCGACTTCACTATCTACAAGGATCCATAATATATATCTTTGATTGGCTCGCAAATAGTCAGTACAAAATTACAGAAGGACAGACAGATATGTACCTTTATCATTATGTTAAGGGTATCATAAAATATATATTTCAAATTTGTTAGGGCTGGGGTGACCATTCGTACTGATTTCATCAGTACAGGTACTGATTTTTTTTCATTAGTACATTGACTTAAAATTTGTGTACTGAAATAAATTGATATTTTTAAAAATTTACTGACTGTATTGATTCTTCAAGACAAAATAAAATTTTAATTTTTTTTTTTTAAAATTTGTTAAATTAAAGCAAAGCTAGGTAGTTAGCTATTTGTATAGTAGTAAAGAGTGTATTTAATTTATTTTAATCTTTCAAATCTTGTTTTGAGTAGATCAACTGCTCCCTAAAAATGACTAATATTTTTTTGAGAGTTTATTTTCTGAATCAAATATTTTCTTTACAAGAATACAAAGACATCCAGACAGACGGAAAGGCCTAAATGGACTCAAGTGATTTTTATTCGATCGCTCTAATTGAAGGTCTATAAAAAAAATGAAAAGCGTACTGATTTCGAAACTAAAATAAATGGTCACCCTAGCCTAAGGCTGCTCATAATATTCACTAGTTTGGCGCACCGAACGTATGAGTAACGTAAATTAAAAACCTTTTTAAAATCATCTTCCTTAAAGTATATACCGTTACTTTAATATAGAAAGGCCCTTACTCTTATTTCTAAGTCAACATTTTTTTTTTTTTTTTGCTTATTGTGATATATGAGCAGACGATTAACCGAAATAAGCGAAAATCCGGGCTTATAAACAAAATATGAGTTAGGTCCTTTCTATATTAGGGTAACGATACATAAATATATATAAATAGTAATGCTACTGAATGATTCATCATTGGACAATCAAACGCATTAAGCTTAAGATATTTGGACTATGTGTAGGTCTATTAAGAAGGAATTTTCGTAAATTTTCGCTTATAAATGAAGAAATTGGTAAATTACTATCGATTTAAGAGTATCTAAGCTACTGATGCATGGAGAAGCAACGTTTTAAAGCGTTGTATTATTCCCAAAGATAAACAGGCCAATGTCTAATGTGATCCGGAAAATTTGGACCCTAAAGGGTTAAGAAGAAATTTTGGTACTTTTTAGGTACGTTTTGTAATTTCTTAGCCACTAAAAATAAAAACACAATTTAAGTTGCATTCGAAAGGTTTCAAAAAAAATATTAAAATGTTTTGAATAGTTTTGGGAACTTTGGACTGTAAGGGATAAAAAGGACAATTATTTAAAGTTGGTTTGGTAAGTGGTAAAAAGAAAAATGGTTTAACTAGTTGGTGTTTTTAGGTAATTTTTTCAACTTATAAGCCCACAAAGCAAACACACTTTAAATTGTGCTCGAAATTTCTCACATTTAAAATTTTGGATCCTAAGGGGTTAACAGGTAGTGGTAGTACTTTTAGGGCAAATCAACTAAGTGGGAAAAAAACCTTTTTCAAATTTTTAGTACTTTTTTAAAGACTAAAGTTTAAAAACGTCAAAAAACGACTCTTATCTTACATAAAGGTTAGAAGCTAACTAAGTAGGCAAGTAGTATTTTTTCAAAATTGGGGGCCATTCGCCTTTTTCAGGGTTATGAGTCTTTAATATGAAGCTAAGCCCTATTAGCCCATAAAAAGGTTCAAAGTACAAATTTTTAGTACCTTTTTGTATTTTTTTTTTATTATTAAACCTAAAATATGAAAAAAAGGCTCTTGACCAAAATTTAGGTCGAAAGTCGACTAAGTGAACAAAAATCACTTTTTTATACTTTTGGTACTGTTTAGCATTTTTTTTTTAAATTTTTGAGCATAAAAATATGAAATTAAAAGGTATTGAAATAAATTAAGGTCTAAAGTCAACTAACTGGACAAAAAGCAGATATATAATATTTTTAGTTTCTATTTGCGTTGTTTTTTTTTTTAATTTTGGAACTGGGTTAGAACATTTTGCGGCGGGTTAATTCCTAGTATACCTTAAGTCTTAGTTTATAATTGAAAAATTTACATACATACATATGTATTGGCGTTAAATACTAATTGTAAAATTTTTACAAAATAATTATTTACAATTGTTTTATAGTTTGATTTTTTTTTAATGTTCTTTTAAACGGCACATCAAGAAGGCACTTCTTTTATATAAAATATTTAAAGTACTTGTCAACACGTCTGCTACATTTTTGTTGCTACCAACCACATTTAGACACTTCTTTTTTCATAAAAATGCTAAATATTTCTTTTATCTTATTTTTGTTGTACAGTACGGATGGACTCATGCTGGCAATAAGCAAAGTGTCAGCAGCAGTATATTTATTCATTAAGATAAGGATATAACTTAGAGATTCTGTATAATTTCGCTAAAAGAAAAAATAATTTAATTATTTCCTAAAAATGTTCTGATTAGCATACTTTTAGGGATTTCTTTTTTTTTTTTTTTTTAATTTGAAATTTTAGAAAATTAAAACCCTGCACAACCACTTAGTGTAATTCCTAGTCAGAACTTCTACTTACGTACAACTCCTGGTGTATATAGGGGGTAATATTTATTTATCATTTTTTTTTTTTTTGTTATTATTTTTAATAGTTTTTTGTATTTATTATTTTTTAGTAGTTCTAGGTTCTAATTTTAAGGTTTTTGTTATTAGTGTTAAGTTTATTAATAGTAGATATTACTCTACAGGCAATAGAGGGTAAATACCGGGAGCAAGCATTGTTTTTTCTAATTAGTCATACTTACAAATTTTCATAATTTATCTTTCATAATTAAGGTAGGCTGGTAGCATTGTCATTATTAACAAGTTATGTAATTAAAATAATACGTTATAGTTTTAAGTGTTCTTAATTTAATTTAATATTTGTAAATCTATGTTAATGAAAAAATGAAGTCTCAATAAAGTTAACTAACTAACTAACTAAAACCCTGCACCTGAACTACCCTGCGGGAATTGTGTGGCAATTGGCCACAGTACCCGTCCTGTCACTGGTACGTACAAAAAATTATTATTACACAAAGTTATGGGTCGTGATTAGTTAAAAATGTAGTAAATTAAAGGGGGGGGAGGAAGTTTTGCCCCTGGAAATTATTCTCCCCCCCCCCAAACAAACTTTAAAAATGTTCTAGAAACAATTTGCTTGTATATGCACTTTAAGGTTCTGACCCCCTCGCCCCCCCACTAGAAAAAATTTGTAGCTACGCTAATGGTTCTAGACATAAAAAAAAGGTATTACTTATACCGAAAGAGGTTGAATACCGCATTTTTTTAATGATATAGAACAGGAGTGCTTTTTAGCAAAGTTTGTTTAAGGAAAACTCGGTCCTTAGGTGTTTGTGTGTATGTTCGTTCCGTTTTATACATTTTCATATACCAAATGAAAACACGAATTAAGCATTGTTAATTTTGTGAAATAGTAAACGTTTTTTAAATGAATATATCGACATAAGGGTAGAAAAATTATTACAACTTAAACATGTGGATTCTAATTCCAAGTGTACACATTACAAATTAGAGGCCAGCTTAAGACGTCACTTTTAAATTTTCAATTCATTTCATATACCTTACGTGTGCACACACAACAATAAGTGCTGTGCTGTATTGTTCGCCATCTCTTTTGTTTACGTAACTTAACTTAAATTTAAAAAAATATTTAAACTTAAACACACTTAAGTTAACAACAACGGCACACTAATTCATCATGATCACACATTTCAATTTCAATTCATCTTGAAACGTTACTGTTGACGGGATGTTCCTGGTGTGAAAGTTTTAAAAACGGGGGTTGATTTTTAACGTATGTATGTAATGTAATGTATTTACGTATGAATTTTATATTGATTTGCCTGCTTGTATATATGTTTGTTTATGTATCTATTCAACATTGTGTGTAATACACACAGTTTTGTTGTTGTTGACCACACATCATCACAGTCATTTTTTTTTTATCGACCACACATCATGACAGTATATAAGTTGAATCAACAACAGTGCATGACACCATTCTTTATTCTTAACTACACTACATTGCATCACACAAACTGTGTCAACTACTCTACATTACAGCACTTAAACAGTTTAATCGCACAACAGCACAAGAATTAGAAAATCATCCGGGTCTTGAATTAGCTTGAAATAGGACTTGATGCATGCCTCTATAACAAATCTATTTAACTAAGTTATATTATTATTTATTATTAATTTATCCCTAATGAAATATGAAAGGATATATTAACTCCCTAATGAACTTAGAAAAAATATTAATTTTAACGAATAGAAACGCAATTGAATTTAATTAAATATGATGATTGATTTATGTTTACATATTTTTCGTTTAATACAGTCAATTAAATTGAGTGGCCAACATGACTATTAAAAGTACATATTTCTCAGGTGCGTTTTCACTGAAATCTTTAGAGAAGGAAGGATAGTTTTAAATAAAACCATAAAATATTAGAAAATCTTAAACAAAAATCTTACACATAACTTTCATGATTTAAGGGAAGGGTGAACGATATTTTTTACCCGCCAAGTTCCGTGCCTGGTAACACGGCTACTACTCATTAAAATTTCATAAAACAATTTTCATTGTTTATATTTGTTTTGAAATTAATCAATGTATGTATTTATGTCTACATAATTTTTTTTTAGATTGTTGTGCCAAAGAATATAAATTACATCTCCAAGGAATTAAGGGTATTAAAAAGTGCGTACAAACACGTTTATATACATAAATTACATTCAACAAAGTGTTGTTTCAATTAAACGACTAGACAAAACTTTGTTAAGAAAATAATAATATAACTTATGCCTGACAAGCACTGAATTTATAAACAATTAATAACTTAATATATGTATGTATGTATGTATGTATACTGTTAAATTGACAAGAAAATAGGATCTTTACCAGCAAAACATATCTACTTTGCTGATTTGTTTTAAAAGAAGAAATACAACATTAAATTAAGAGTTTTTCAAAAGAAATTTACATCTAAATCAAGGAAATTTTTTCAGATCTTCAATTTTAGTATAAAGTGAAAGTACGTTTGACTTCTTTCACTTTTGTTTTATACTAAAGAAATATTTGGAAAATGTTTTACCAGACAACGGTATCTTTCCAGCACAAGATTTGCGTAGACACAGAGGGGAAAAAGGAGTTCTAAACTCATGCACAGATGGTGTTGCAATAGGAACGAATTGCTCATAGTTTTTTTTAAATATTCGTTTACAAATAAAAAACCAAATTTTGTTAAAATAAGAACGAAACATTCAAAAATACCAAAATTAACTGGGTGGCCCTTAAGACCCCACATAGTGTTACTAGACAAAAAGAAACGACCACCAGTCTCACTAACTCGATGTAATGAGATCCACGGTGCTCTACACTCTCTTGGAAAATGCCAGCAGCCTTATCTTGTCAACCGCGAATACTTCATCCAGGCCTTGCAACAAATAAGATCCCAGACAGCTTGCTCTGGAGCGCATGAGCGCTGGACAATAACACAGAATATAATCAACAGTCTTCTTAGTCTCGGGTATACTACAGAGCCTGCAGTCATTGCTGCTCAGATGCTCTGCTCTTTTGGCATGAACCACTGTCCAACAATGATCTCTTATCATCCCAACTAGGAGTTGACAATCACTCCTTCGCAAAGACTGAATACACCTCATCGCTCTCGTCTTATAAGATCCTCAAATTGTACTGGAGACTCTACACGAAGTGGTGTTTACTCAGACCTCACTGGCTCTGATCCTCTTCGTAGAGTCTATACCCCTATTGTAGAACTGATGTGAATCATGAACACCCATTTCTCTTTCCATAGGCAGATTGGGCCCCTTGCTTTGCTAGCTCGTCTGCCATCTCATTCAATTTAATACCACTGTGTCCCCGAACCCAGTAGATATGAACTTGCCTTTTCGCACAGTCTACCAATGGATTCCTTGCGGAGATTTCCTTGATCGCCGCCTGACTATCAATAAATATGTTCAGTTTGGGAGGACAAGGCAAGATTTGGCGGCTAAAATCTTTGCCTGAAATACACTGTAGTCATTAGAAAACATATCGAACTACATGATTACCCAGTTTTCAGCAGAAAACTTTAGCTCCACTCCTTCCTCCATCCTTCCTCTATTGGTCTATCTTTGACCAATCTGTAAAGCAGTTAGAGGTCCTGTGGTATGGGCGAACGTCCGCCAGCAAGCCGTATTCCTCCATAGTTACACCCGCCTTCCATGCCTCCAATAATTCTGCCATGCCCATATGGCGCTCGAGGATATTGTCCTGTTGATCCCAATTGAGTCGCTATACCTCCTTACAGCACTCCCTCTAACCAGACTGATTGGTTTCAAGTCCAAGATTACACCCGGCACCTCTGTAGAGAACTAGATATAGAAAATGAACTTACGAACGATTTTTAAATATGGCGATCTCGTCTGGTGGAAGAACTCGGAAAGGGAGTGTTGTATTAGGCATTACAGGTATCTAGAGCCGAACAGCACAATTAGCTCTGGATACCATTCTGAATTTTCATCTCGTTAATAATTTTATAGCTGGATTGACTGAAAGAAGTATATTTAGGACAGAACCAATAGGAAACACTGGCATACGGAGGAAAGTGTCTTGGGGCATTCGGCTCTGACTTAATATAGACTGACCGGTCTGGACCTTAGGAAATCAATCTGGCCAGTATTACTAAAGAGGGAGTGCCGAAAAGTTTAGAAAAACTATTTAAGGGATGCGCAGTTTTATTGCTGAATCAAAAAAGGATTTTAATTCAGGGGCTTTTGATAGTGTGTTAGGAATGGAGGTTCAGATGTCATACAGACTGCCAGGTTAATATAGAGTCTTCCAAGTGGTAATAAGGGCCACGGAGTTGCTACTAGGAACAGCGAAATAAATATAGTTAGAGAATGAGCCAATAGGGCCACCATTGGGTTCTTATTCCGGTCTCGGAAAAGGTAAGACATGCCTGGAAAGAAAAGTCCAGTTGCCAGATCTTCAGCCGTCTGTGGGCCGGACTTGAAGAAAAAGATATAAACTTACTTCTCAATGAGGAAGGATCTGAGGGGCATAATTTTTATTGTTGCGAGGCACTAAGATGTGGGAGATATGATCAGTAAGTGAATTTTTAACTTGTGCGAAGTTGGGGAGGAACTAGCGACTCTGGAACATATTTTTTGCCACTGCTTAAATTGCAAGCACGCCGATGAAGGCGGCTAAGGCAGCGCCAATCCGCCGGACTTGGTTAGGTATTCGCTGTAAAGATATGGGACATTATAGGATTTATGAAGGTGATGGGGTGAATAGGTAATAGCCAGATTTTCAAAGGGTTTGACAGAGAATATCGGTATCGTACATATTCAAAGCTGGTTGAGCTATAAACCAACACTGAAGACTGGGTAAGAATATAATGCTGAAGGAAGACAGAAAAGGAGACGACCGAAATTTCGTTGGAAAGGTCAAAGTCCAAGACAACCTTTCAAAATAAAAAAACTAGAGGAGAAGCTCATAAGATCGAAGTGCTTTTTAATCCTTTTTAGTTCAGCCAATGACACCCATGGGTTGTTAAAAATGGCCAAGTAAGTAAGTAACTATTTTTAGTATCTTACTCATAAACCGTTTTTTCTCTCACCTTTCAGAAAGGATACACCATGATCCTACAGGCCTCTTTAACTACCCTTCAAAACCTAGCCCAGGAAAACTATATTGGTAAAAGATTAATCTACAAACTCAAAAAATTTGCCGATACAAATGAGTCAATTGCCTGTTTATGTAAACAACGTAGTTCAACTAAAAGTCCCCACTTTTACTACATTTCACTTTATTTTTGCTTTTCAATTCTTAGATGCTAACTTATCTTGGTATTAATTAAAAAATAATATTCAGTCAAAGAACAACAACACAAATAAAAAATAAAACACCATTTGCACAAAATTCTTTATGAATTTATTTTTCTCACTTCAGAAAATACTGACAGCAATTGTTTTAGGTTTGTCTGCTTCGCAAATATAATAAGCCTGCTGATTGCATAACCAATCGTTCATTTTATATTTTAACTCTTTGTACCACAAGTGAACGCAATTCTCATGACCGCCATTATTGTCAGGTTGTCCATCAGACCAGCCGGCATAATTTATACTTTCACCAGTACCAAACCAATAGAAATCACCCTCGGAGTCTAAATCAGAACCAGATAACCACCACCAACGATCCAAGGAATATCTAGCAATCAGATAATTGGATAAGGCAGACATTTCATCTTCGTTATTAATAGAGGCCAAGAAACCACCCATAGAACGGCATATTAAAAAGGCTTTGTACCAAGTAGCCTACCAATAGAGAACAAAATTATTTAAATTTTTAAAATAACCTTATTCTGCCCTTTTTCTTACCTTACTCTGACCAAAATAATACAATTTGTTGCCCACTTTAGTAAACGGTTGTATGTTCAGATCATCATTGAATTCTAGAAATAAATTTGTAATTTAAATCATTAGTTTTCATACAAAATTTTTGCATTTCTTACCATCCAATATGTTAGTGCTTATTTGGGTATTGCGAGCGGCCAAACCTAATGAGAAAATACTTAAAACTAAACCAACTTTGAAAAGAAATTGCCACATTGTGACAGAGAGAGCTTTCCAACTTAATTAAAATTTGTTTGCAAAATATACAAAATTTATATGAAATTTTTACTTTATTTATAGAGATTTTAAAAGATTATACTGATAACTAAAGCAAACAAACAATATTTTGTTTAAGAAAAGTGTATGGGGGTTTCCACAAAAAAAAATTATTTTATAACAAAAAAAGTATATTTTTTTCTTAATTATTTTAAGCTGCCAGTTTTAAAACTATCACAATTCAATAACAATTATAGTTGAGTACGGAAATTAATTTCATATATATTAGGACAGAATTTCATTTCGATTTAGTTTAAGCTTTAACGAATAAGAGTAGCAACATTTTAGAAAAACCAGAAGCTCTATCTTACCTGTGGTTTAAAAACCCAGTGTAATTTTAAACAGTACATAACTAGAATAGAATGTCGTTGCAACCAACAAATGCTTCTAAATAGTTTTAAGAAGTTTGTGTGTGACATACTGCCACAAATAATCTTTACACGGGATAACACTTTATAATTCTCATTTGGTTCACAACTTTGGCCAAAAGCAAAAAGTAGTGGAAACAAAAACAAACCACTACCAATACCGTCCGAGTCGTTTTTAAAGGCTCCTACTCGGAACAGGACCTGCGCCTGTACTTTTATTTGTTTTCTAGCCAAGTGTGCCGTAAATATCTTTGGTATTTTAGTTATACCCGAAAACCAGGTCATTCGCACTTTTCTTTTTAATAGTGGAAATTAGTAAATTAAACTAAATGAAAAATAATCAAGAAATTCAAATGGAAAATTTTGCAGTACAATTAGAAAGTCTATTACACAGTTTTTAAATACAAGTAAAAACTTCTAAAATAGAACTAGAAAATTATAAAATTAAACGAGAAATTTCTGAAAACGAATTAAAAAAGTCTTAAGTTGGATTAAAAATTTTTTGAAATTCCGAAATATATGAGAAATTTCTAAAAATTAATTAAAAAGATTTGAAGTTGAATTAAAAATATTTTTAAATTAAATTGAAAAATTCTGAAATTAAGTTAGAATTTTTTTAAATCGCAGGAGAAATTTAAGAGAACGAATTAGAAAGTTCCAAAATGGATATAAAAATTTCTGAAAAAAATGTAAAATTCTAAATTCGAATCAGAAATTTCTTAAAACGAATTAGAAAATTCTTAAATTAGCTAGAAATTTCTGAATTTCGATTAGAAGTTTTAATTATGAAATTTTGAAATTGCGTTAAAAGTACAAATTGAAAATTCTGAAAACGAATTAGAAAGTTTTAAAATTTAATAAAAAATTTCTGAAATTAAATAAGAAAATTCTAAATCGAAGGAGAAATTTATTCAATTAAAGAAGAAAGTTTTAAAACTGAAGGTCAAATTTATGAAATCAGATTGGAGAGTTCTTAAATTCAAATAAAAAAATTTTGAAATTAATTCAGAAAATTCATTAATCGAAGGAGAAATTTCTAAGAGTCAATTTAAAAAATCCGAAACTAAAATAGAAATTTTTGAAATCAAAAATTCAAATTTCTAAGACATAATAAACAAGTAGAAAATCCTTAAATAAAATTGAAAACATATATATTACAAATAGAAAATTCTGAAAACTAGTTAATCAATTCTTAAAATTGAAATAAAATAATCCGAAGTCGAGTTAGAAAATTTTTAAATCGAATGAGAAATCTCTGAAATTAAATTAGAGAATCTTAAGATTTAACTAAACATCTCTGAAATTTAATTAGAAAAAATTTTAAATTGTATAAAAGATAAGAAAATTCTAAAAAACAAATGAAAAATTCAAATAGATATATAATTTTAAAATTCTGAAATTGAATTATAAATTCTGTAATTTAATAAAAAAGTTCTGAAATTGAAAGAAACATTTTTGAAAATGAGTTAGAAAGTTTTAAAATTTCATAAAAAATTTTTGAAATTGCAAATTTTGTTGATTATATGTCAGTCGTAGCTAAATAAAATTCTCCTAGTATCTTTTTTAGTAATCGTCAGCAATAACAGATCGTGTTTTGTCTAAAACAAATAAGGGTCACTCGAATTTTCCTTATAATCGTTATTTTCCATTGTTGCCCTATCACCCCTCTACGGATTCCCTTACCCAACAGACTTAGTCGTACCTTAGCTGAAAAATAAAACTACTTTATCACAAAAGGTTTCATAAAAAAACCACATACGTGACATAATACACATTGAATAGCAATATGTAATCAAAGAAAAATATTAAAGATAGTCGCCATGCTTCCGGAAAAAACTTTTTAGTTATATGGGTTACTAAACTAATTATATAAAGTTCTTTGTAAACCTCCTCTAAAACCTTACTATCTTTAACGCCTACCACTTAAATCATTTTCTAAAATTTTTTTAGCTTAATTTCTAGATATTAAGAAAAGCTTATGCTGCAATTATCCATAAAATTTCATAAGTTGTTTGTCCTATTACATCAGCCTGAACACCACCTAGACATCATGTCTCAGCCGATAGATTCAAGGCAATTAGGTACTATAATTGCAGCTTGCTTGTAGTGAAAGCTTTAAGCCCACACTCGCTTAAATTACAAAAAACGGAAACTTAAAAATTTGCGTGCGGAAACCCCCATATTGAAACCATGTTATTAGTAGGAATACATGTTACAGTTGGTATAATCCTTTGTCTAATTTCTTTTAGGCAGAAAACATTTTTTTAAGCTATATTAATATATAAATATTTAAAATTAAAGATTTTTTAAATAACCAGAGTAAAGTAAGTTATTTTTATTTTATTATTTTAATTCTTACGCCTTAAAGATATAAGGCACTTACCAGCTTCATAAGATAAGCGTTTAATTTTTTCTCATACTATTTAATTTAAAAGATGTTAAGCTTTTTCATTAGGCTTTTCGATTTTTGTCAATTTTAATGATGGACTTTCCCTTTCTCGAACATTCGCACTGCCTTTTATTCAAATTGTTCTTAATCTCTTAAATAACAGACGCATGTGAGTCATAAAATAATAAAGCAATTATAAGTTAATCTTTTAATGAAATATTAAACAAATTGCTGCTTTTTTCAAGCCATAAGCAAAAAATGTGTGTGTGTACATATGTATGCAAAAATAACTTAAATACGTACATACATATTTACTAGAATTTCTGGTAGTAAATAAGGTAAAACATACATTTTCTGCGGTCAATTTTTTTTTGACAGGGACTTAGTTTTTGATAACAATCTTATGTGAAAACATGTAAGAGCGCTATATTCGGCTGAGCCGAATCTTAGATATCCTTCATATTGGCCTTTCGAAACCTCAAACTTTTTTATTTTTATCCACTTTTTTTATTTAAAATACATATATGTTTAATTTTTAAATAGAGGTCAGTGTCATATTTTAACCCTCTTAGAGTAACTAGGTACACTCAAAAAATTTTTACAGTAACTGACTGTAAGTTATTTAGGAAGAATTCCGTAAAGTTGTTTTTAAATGAAAAAACCGTGAAATTTGAATAAAATATTTTTTTTAACTGATTTAAAGTTATTCAAAGCTTCAGCTAAACAAAAAAACTGATTTTCAGTTAGAGTTTTTTTTTCGGTAAAATTTAACTTGGTTGTTATTTTTCTGATAGTTTGTGTTTTGCTGTAAATGACAGAAAATCTAGTTCATTTTAGGCGAATAAGTAAGTAAATTTTTTGATGTCCGAATTCAAATGAAATATTTTGTTAATTTTAATGAATATCTTGTTGGACGGTTTTTAAGTGAATATCCAGTTATTTTAAATAGATTTCCAGTTGATTATACCTTAATAATTTTTTGAGTGTAAGTTGTAGGGGTTTTTGCCCTAATTTTTTTTAAATTTGTTATGGCAACCCCCTTAGGGGGTGGAGAAAGGGAGTAAATATGTATGCTCTAGGAAAATGTTTACAAGGAAAATATGAGTTGGAGTTCGTCCTACATTTAACCTATTTACGGTCGCCCTGGAAGCTGTGGAAGGAAGGGATTTACTACAATTTCCCAACTTTGTGCGGGAGCCCCCTTAGACGGTGGAGATAGGGCGTAAGTATATTTTAGGAATACGTTTGGGAGGAATATGATTCTCTTATGCCGGCTCATTGGAATTTATGGACGTTTTTACATAATTTTTGTAAATTTGTATGGCAACCCCGGTAGGTAATGGAGATAGGGGGTAAGTATATTCTAAGAATATGTTTGGGAGGGAAAACGAATGGGGGTATGTGATACATTTTGTTTCTCCGGGGAAGTTGTAGGGGTTTTTACACTATTTTTTTTTAAATTTTGTACGGCAACCCTGTTAGGGGTTGGAGATAAAGGGTACGTATGTTCCAAAATATTCATGAGAAAAAACTAATGGGTGTCGGTCCTATATAGTACAAGTGTAGGGGCAATTTCGGGGCATTTGTAGACGTTCTAATGTATAAATTATAGAGAAATAAACAAAGGTAGCCATGGTTTTTGGCCTATATCTCGGTCAGTTATCGGGCAATTTTGCTGGATTTCAATAGCGATTTGGCTTGCAGATATTTTTAATAGTTTAAAACCACTTACGGGTGACATCGGTGGCTTGAAAAATTTTAATTCAACCATAACACGGAGAGACGGATAGACGGACATCGCTAAATCGACTTCCTTATCTATAAGTATCCAGAAAATATATACTTTATAGGGTCGCAGATGGATATTAAAGAAATAACAAACGAAATGACAAACTTATATACAACCTCATGAAGGGTATTAAAAACGTAAAGAAGAAGAAGTAAATACCACTTGTTTAAACACGTTTTCTTTTTTTTGACAGATGTCAATAAAAATACTTTTGTTTACTTAAGTTACTAAAAAAACTAAAAACTAAACTAAAAACATAAAGTTTTTATTGCAATTGAGCAACAAAAACTGGCTTTAGTAAATAACTTTTTTTTAACTATATTTAGATTTTTAAAAAATAATAAAAAAAATTATAGCAGAAGAAAAACAAATCAGCACTGCAAGATAAAAAGATATTTAAAAACAAGTAAGAGCGCTATATTCGGCTGTGCCTTCACATAGATACACACGTGTATGGATTTTGTCATAAAAAAAACTGAGGCAATCGCAGTATTTTGCCTATATCTAGGTCCGTAGTAAACCGATCTTGCAATTATCTGCAGGATATTTCTAATAGTTTGACATCAATAACTGGTCCGTATTACTTTATTTGATTCCGGAAACTTGATTTCAACAGACGGATAGACGGGCATCGCTTAATCTACTTCCGAAACTATAAGGATCCAGAATATATATGTTTTATGGGGTCGCAAATGGATAATAAAGAAATTACAAACGGAATGACAAACTGATATACATACATATACCCTTATCACTATGTGAAGTGTGTACAAATAATAAATAAAAATAGAACAAAACGAAAACAAATCATAATACTGCAAGATAGAAATTTAAATTAAATATTTAATTAAACACAATTAAAACCACAAACTTTGAAGCAATTTATTGAATTAAAAAGCATATGGAAAATGTTTTTACATAAATATGTAAGGTTTTAAAAATAAATCTAAAAATTAAAAGAATCCAAAAAATAGATAAAAACTTCCACTATTCCAAGTAATTTTACAATTTTGGCGTTTGAAATTTAGGTTTGACTACGTGACGACTTTTTCAATAAAAAGAAATTTAATGCAGTTTAAACATTTTAATTAACATTCTTTTTAGTTTTATATAGGTATTGCAGTCATATTTTAAATAATTATATTATATTTAGTAAGTTATACTTTAAATGATAAACATCAAAAAAAAGACTTTTTAAGCGGTTGACTTAACATTATTTTATATATAATTATCTTTCAATTTAACAACATTTATACGAGTTGTTGTTGGTTTATATTTATGCATGATACAAGTTGTTACACCAATCGTTAGAAGACTTAAGCCAGGTTTTTGTAATTATCCCTGAATATTAGTTATTTAGTCTAATGGTATCAGAAAACTTTATAAGACTTTTTAAAATAGGCAAAAAACCAACCAAAAATATTTTTAAAATGCAACAAAAAATATTGTTTATATTCCGTTTTCTGTTAACACTTATTGTACGTAAAAGGCCTGCCTAATTCAACAAAACCTTACTCTATTAGAATAACAATTTAAATTTAAAAAATGAAGAAACTTTTAAACATATTCCTTAGAAGCAACAAAATAAAGTATCGATAATTTTAAAAAAATTTCGAGAATAAGTCATATATAAAATATTAAGCATTTACATATAAAAAATAATGGGGGGTTTAAATATAAGTGTGTGTAAATTATTTTCTACCTACTAGCTTTACGCAGTCCGCTTTGCTGGATCCTAAGGCGTATAAATTCAAATTGGTATTAAAACCATATAAACCTATATTTTATTGTTAAAAATCTTTAAATTAAATATTTAAAAGGAATGCGACCCAAAAATGCATCATTTTTATTAAAATAATATAATTAATATATTTTGTTTTTGTTTAAAAAAATTTTTGTTCTTATATTACCTTTTTTAGTTGTGTGAATATGTATGTATGTTCCCTTTAAACTTTCTTAAACATTTATAACACGTTTCGCCATTTTATTTATGTATGTTTTTACCACCCAACTCCACCTTTACAAAACTAAACACACTTATAAAACAACAACACCCACTCCCATCTTGCAGCACTTTTGACCACTTGTTAAACAAAAACAAATTCAGCAATTTTTAATGAAGCCTTTAAATAGGTATATTGTAATTTAATTAAATAAACTTTATTTTTATTTAAAAAATAAGAACTTCAAATTGTTGTTAACACAAAATCACTGAATTTGGCTCCTAAATACATTAACATAAGTATCGCTAACAAAACAGCAGGCACAAGGAGGCCGTGATAATTATTGACACTTTTTATATACACACTTGAAAAAGTAAATATTTTTAATATTTCTTTTTTATTACTTTTGACACAAATTTATATTATTTATTTACTGCACTTTTATTGTTTTTACCTTTAAAACTTTTAAAAATATGTAAGTACAATATATAACGGCACAAGCACTTGCAATTTTTGTGCATCGAAATTTTTGTTAACATTAAAACGGTACTGCCAGATGTATTGCAAAATAACTAGTGGAAGGTGTATTAAGCGAATAACGGTTATGGCATTGCTAACAGATTGTTTGTTAAAACAAAAAGGTGGGAAAAACAAATAAATGAATCAGCATTAAGTTTTCATTTAAGTACATATGTACATACATATTAAACTAATTTTGTAGGGTACTTTTTTGACCGCAGTAGTATTCAAAAAATGGCGTTTTGCATATTTTTTCTCAACAAAATAAAAAAAAATTTAAATCGCAAAGCCATCTAAAGCTTTTTTATTTTTTGCAACAAGAACCAAAAACTGGGGGCAAATTACGGCATTCGATTCGCATAGAAATTTAAAAATTCTTATTATAATTCCTATTTTTAAAGCATTGACAACTGGATCGATCGAGTAGAATTTCGATTATTAACATTTTATTGTTTAAGTAAACTACATCTTTACAAAACCCCTTTTTAAAAAAATTAAAATTTAAAGTTTCAACAATGATATAATATGTGGTTTAATATTTTTGCCAGATGTAGTGCCTTTAAACTTTTTACCGACAAGGTAAAAACATTCACAGTCGTGGAGGAAATTTTTAAAGTTGCACTTATTTCCCTAGGAGCATATTTGTATGTTAAAGAAATCCACATGAAAAGTAGTTGGCGAAATGGCATTTTTAATCTTTATTATAAAATAAAAATAAACAATATGTATCGAATTAGCCAGCAGGCGCGGTATTTTTTAACAAACAATTGTTATATAAAGTACAACATTTATTGCACTGATGCAACAACGAACACTTTTGTCGTAAAAACAATTTCATCAGTGGGTTGTTGTCTTGGCCTTGATTCGTAAAATTGATTGCCTGAATTTCGTTAAAGTAAAACTGTGACTTAATAATTTTTTGCTCAAATATATTTTTAAAGCCTCTACAGATGGGTCTAAAATGGGAAGGAGGGTAAGGCCAAGCTGCCATTTTCTTCCAGAAACTGAACAAGAAAGAGTCCTACAAAGCTTAGTTTAGGTTCAGCGGCTGCATAGTTAAGGGAAAAATACAGCTTATTTGGTCCTTTTTTTGTCGCTTTATGTTCCCTATGGGGGAAAAGCAAAAGATTACAAACTTTCTAAGACTGTAATATCTTTCAGACCGAGATTTCAATAGCCAGAATAGGTCATTGCTGAACAAAAATTGCCTAAAAACAAAAATACATAAAAATAATTTCCTTTTTTCATATATGTATGTTTATAAAATTATGTACATATGTATTTGCAAAAGTGCAGTCTTTCATTTTCCAGAACATTCACATGTGCTCCAATTAAAATCAAAAAATACATCAATCTAAATAAAATATTTTTCTTTTTTACTTGCCACGTAAAAAACATAACAAGAAAATACAATTATGTGAAAGTTTATTGCGTTAAGTAAAAATAAATCACACATACATACATATGTACGTATATGTATTTTGACAAAAATATCCTGCATGCATAATATTGACTTTTACAAAGTCTGCTTTCACGATGGCAACATTCTTGGATTAATCAGCTACAGTATCATCTATATAGATAGGAAATAGCGACCATTTGCGACCCCATAAAACAAAATCACGAGCTTCATACAAACTATGTAACAAATGAAAACTGGCAATGCTGTTAAACATATAAATACATATATGTATACAGATGGGCATAAAAAATACGGAAAGTTTTTTATATACATATGTACATATGTACTAATTATGATTTCTTTTACCTGTTATTAGTATTTTATCTAAAGCTGAAAATCCATGACACGCTTTTCATGCGTTCTCGCTTTAACGCGGCTGTCAAAAAAGTTGAGAACATGTATTTCAATACGGCAAGTTACAAAGCGTGACGCGTTGACGTCATTTAACGCGACGCACGCAAAAAGTAGAGCTACTTTCAACTTTTGCATAAGTCATAAAACGTCAAACCAACAGACCAGCTGATTTCGATTAATGATTCCACAAACTTTCAAAACAGCTGATAAAAACAAAAAATTCTATGCGTCAAAGAGTATCATGTAACTTAAAAAGCAACAACGTGCAAAAAGTTCAGAAAGCCACAACGCATTGTGATGTTGACGCGTGCCATAGACTTTCAGCTTAAGAATATGAATAAATGCATGGTGCTTGTCATAGAAAAACGTAATTTGTTTACAAGATCACTTCATGATGCGGCAGAAATAATAAAAAATAGATATGCATAAAGCAGTTTCATTATAATATTTGAAGTACAAGATCATATGGCTGGGTACTTTAAAGATCAATGTGAAGGGTATATAAGATTCGGCACAGCGAAATATAGCGGTCTTACTTGTTTAGTTTTTATTTAAAAAAAATACTTTATTTTTATTAAGCTTTTAGTAATTCTGAAGTATTAAAACTTTTATGAATAAAATTTTGATTTTTCACCTGGGAGATAGATTACATGCTCTTGATGGGGTTGCAAAGAAATATTGTAAATACAACAAACGGCACAACAAACCTATATGAAAGGTTAGCAAATTCCAAAAAAAATTTTTGTAATATTTATAATAAGTTTTAACGTGAATATTATTTAAAAATAGAATTTCAAAGGCAACGGCATTACAACTGACAGTGTGAAGAGTTGCCTTAAGAATAAATCATCGTATAAACAGGCACATAAAAAGGCATCATTGAAACAATATTAACTGTCAAGGGTATTTCCTTTAAATGAAACCAATGAGAGCGGCAAAATGTAGTGTAACTTAAGAAAAAAGAACAACAATAACAAATTAAGAAGTAAAAAGCACAAGCCATAGGCATAAAAAATATATGATGGAAATAATAAATAATTCATTTTATATAAGTAAATGTACATACACACACACATCCTTATGAACAAGAAAATTGCGAGGGGAAAAAAGCAATGATAATTTTTTAAAACATGTATTATTAAATATTCTACAAAACGGGAATACAGGATATAAATTGATATTTGTACTTAACAGCACTGTGGGTAAAAGGAATATGTACAAAGATTTCACGAAACTGGTATTGTATTTCTGCAAAACCATTCTTTTTAAATTTAATTAAATTTTTTAATTTATTTTTTAAACCCATAATGAAATTTTTTAACCATTAAATCAAATCAATTAACAAAAATTGTTTAAAAGTAGTTGGCCAATGTACGAGGCGCGTGGCAACTACCAGCGTAAAAATATAAATTTATTTACAAAATTAATTTTAAAAAATTGTGCATGAATAAAACTAATTTAACACTGTTTTTTTTTTTGCACAAAGCACAAGAACGCATCATTTGTTTTTACTGTTTGTTAATTAAAAACACTTTTTTAAATTTTTAGTTTAAAAATCTAACCGACGCGTAATTTTATTTAAATTAAGAAGAAGCACATAGACAAACTTTTGACATATTGTGAGGAAAATTGCACGAGCAAAAAATAGTCAGCTGATCTGTCGAGACCACCTTCTTTATGAATTCGCCTTGGCTAAAATTTTTTAATTCACCGCTTATAACGGTGTTGCCATAAACAAAGTTTGAATGTCATTAAAACACGTCCGTCTTGCTGACTGCTGTATTTTTTAGATCAAAGTACAGATCGCAGGTTTTAAGATATTTTTATAAAACCTAGCCGAGATAAGTTTTTTGTATAAGAACTAAGCCGTTAAAAACTGGTGATTATTGGTCTATTATTTCACATAGTTCCATCTTCTAAAATATAACTCTCTCATGTATAACCCTTTCTTTTTAAAATTGCTTCTGATCTTATGGTAGCAATAGTGAAACTTAATCTTATTGCAAACGGTCCATAACATAAAATGGGTCCCCGATAATAACATTATATAGCATTAACTGCGAACTAATAATACGATCGACCTAATGTAAATCAAGCACAAATCTCTTTGCAATATAAATTTTGTGATAAACGATCTCTTACCCTACCACCCCTAATATTTAGGCCTGGCAATTCATTATAGCCCCACTCCTTAATACTACCTCAACTTTCACATTTTTTTACATGTTTTGGCACTAATAATCAAATAAATTATAGTGTAGGGGTATAATATGGTAAACAACTTTAACTTCCTTATTTGTGCTTATACAACAAAAGTACTTTATTATGCTTTGCTGAATCTTATATTCCCGTCCCCACCTTTTGGGTAATATGATGACGAATCTTTGCTCTTAACTCTTTGGAGTAAAGATGGCCAGTCCTGGCTTATTTAGAATGCACTTGTGTCTAGACAAAACCACTTTCAAGCACCACAGAATTAGTTCAAAACTCCATGTGATTAAAAAAAAAAAACATTTTCTAGTTTCTGTTTTAAAAAAAATTGTGGCTTTAGTTTTGTTTTCCAAAGAGGCGCTACAAGCTTAAGTTGAGTACATTTGTAAGAACTTGCATATTAAACGGCTGGTGCTGATATTAATCTTTTCAGGAACAGGCTTTAATAGTGCGTGTGCTTGTTAAAATATTTACACTGATTTTAATTTTAAAAAAAATATTACTGAATAAACTCACGATAAGCAAGAGCCCTAATGCATGCTGTACTTTTTGATTTAATAATTCAAAACACATTTAGGCCTAACCATAAATTTAAATTTTAAATACAAAAAAACTAAATTTTAATACAAAATTGCCCCAAGAGCCTTGCGTGCTTCGTTTAAAAAATATATTAAGTTTAAAATGAAAGCGGTTTCACAACCACAATGTAAAAAAACAACTTCTTAAGGTGTAGTAATTAAAAAGGGTCAAGAAACTCTATTATTGATTATTTTTTCCAAATTTTGTGTGCAATTCGTAAAAAATTTCTTAAAAAGTAACAACATTATTTTTATTACTCCAGACAATTTCATTTATTTTTCTTGATACAGAGTTGTGAATAAGAAAATAAACATGCTTTTAGGCGCGTGTAGGGATTTTCATTATTTTTTTTTTTTGCCTTATAAAATATATTTTTTGCCATATTGTTGTGTTTATACAAAAAGGATATTTTATATGTTTTTAATGTTGTAAAGTAAACAAACGTATGTCCTACAAAAGTAAGCTATGGAATTTATACATATACATACATATATATACATATGTTTATCCACGTATGTATGTTCGTATGTTTATACATATAAATGAATTTACATGGTATATTCATTTTTCTAACTACAAAACACAATACATACATATGTTTACATTAGTAAGCTCCACTTTTTATTAAATAGGAGAGAAAACATTAGATTCAATATTTTTTTAGAAACATCGTAAAACAAATCAGACAGAATAGAAGGAGGAAAATTTTATAGGAATATTTCAGTCTATTATTGTAGAATCTAAACAACTTTATTAAATCAATTTTTTATTGATTTTATTCAGTCCCCTTTTTGGTTAAGTGTAAAACAAGGAAACTTTATAAATAAAATATCAAATATGTTAAACAAAATAAACATATTTGGGTTACAGCTTAAGCCGGAAGAAATGTTAAACTGTCTTGTAGTGAATCCTTAAACATAAAAGTTATTGAAAATTATTTTATAACAAAATTTTTTTAAATTTTATTATTAAAAACCTTTTAAAAATGCCGCGAAAAGTATGTATGTTACATCCAGCTAAAGCAAAAAGGACCAAAAAAATCAATTTTTTTGTAAACTTTTTTTTTAAAAACAATAAATGCGTTTCTTCGTAATTTTGGAAGGTTCGAGCAAAAAGGACTAAGAAACTGTGATCACTACCAATTTGGGTCATAAAGTCAATATTTAAAGTATTTAATTAAAAAAAACGTTAATGCGCTTTTCTCGGAAACTAGACAGCTAGAGCAAAAATACCAAAAACTTAGGATCACTATCAGTTTTAGCTAAAAATTCAATTTTTTAAAGACTTTCATTAAAAAATGGAAATGCGTTTCTTCGGAAATTTGGAGAGTTAGAGCAAAAAGGACTACAAAACTGTAGTCGCTACCAATTTGAGCCAATAAATCAAACTTTCAGGTATTTTATTTAACAAACTTTAAATTTGTTTTTTTGGAAATTGGGAGAATTAGAGCAAAAATTACTAAAAAAAAAAAAAACTGAGGTCGCTACCAATTTGAGCCAAAAAATCAAATTTGAAGTATTTTATCAAAAAACTTTAAATGCGTTTTAATCAAAAATTGGGAGAGTTAGAGAAAAAGGGATATAAATATCTGACAATTTTAAACTAGTTTACAATGCCATCTGTATGTCAGCATCATTTTTCTGTTATCTCTGCCTATTTATCAACTTCTTGACATTTACCTATTACTTTACATTATTGGCTATTTTAACAATGTTTGGAATAATAAAATTTGTTTTTGGCGCTCTTTTATGGCGGTGTAAGTAAATTTCACACCATTTGCAGTCCAACCATTTTTCGTGTTAACATTTAAGTTTTATGTGGTTTTTAAAAAAAAAATTTAAAAAGCGTCTAAATTATTCTCAAGAAAATATATATTAAAAATTAAAGGCTACAGCTTTTAACTGTTATCTGTGTATTATTTGACTAGGTAGGGTGGTAAATTTAAAACAATATATTATTGTTCGTTTTATAGGTGTGAAATAATTATTTATAATAAAAAAATAACTGTAACAGATGCCATCTTAATTTTTGATATTTCTTTTCTTTAAAATCACCAATTTTTTAGTATAAAATTATTTATTTAAAAGAAACGCATACATATGTATATATACATACATATATGCTGCCTCTGCGTTGCAAGATCATCAATACCTTGTGTAGCAGGTTGGATTTTGAAGTTATTATGCTAATACATTAGAGCGCTTTGATTTAAAACTGTTTGTTAATCTCTCCATGTACCACTTAAATATTTTATTGCCGCCGGGAAAGGGGAAAAAATTTAATATTTTCTGTACAAGATTTTTTAATAAAAAATCCTCCTCTACATACATATAAGTACATATATGCACCCTAAAATAGTAGACTTTTTAAAGTTAATTAGTTAAATGTCTTCTTTTTGAAATTGTGGCGATAGAGCTTTATTTGTTTAAAAATTTTTTCAAAAAATTCCAGAACAACCAAATAAACAGATTTACGTAAAACAAAAAAAAAAACAATAAAATTAAGTGAGAAAGAAAATAAACGGTTTCGTTAATAAAAGGGAGAAGAAAAAAAATTTTTAAGTTTAACAATATTAGTAAAATAAATTTTATATGAACATGTTGTTTTGTAAATTTTTGTGAAATTTAAAAATTAAACAAATAAAAGTTATGTGGTTTTTTAAAGTTGTGATTAAAAAATCAAATAAAGTGTTCAAATATTTATTTATTTTTATTTCTAATAATTTCTTAGAAACAAAGCAAAATTGTAAATATTTCAATAAAAAAAAATTTTTTTTTGGTTTAAAAACCGTTTAAGTAAAAAAAAAAAATATAAATTAAATGTATTAAAATTAAAAAAAAAAAAACAGAAAAAGGCTTCAAAACGTAATAACAAATATGTTATAAGTACGGCTCTTTTCACGATATGCAGTTATTTACAATTTACAAACAAATTAGCTAATTGACGTATTTAACCAGTGGTGGCCGCTTTAAGTGTGGACTGTTCCAATACTAAACAAATATGCTTTTAAAACATATGTATGGTCATAACCGAAAACTAAAAATAAAAAAGAATATACATAGATTGTTCTCAATTAAAAAAAAAATTACAAAAACGTATTTGTTTTTAAGCACATCGTCTTAAGAGAAGCTTAAAAAAGATTTGACAGAATGGATAATAATAAGAAAAATGGATTTAAAATTGAAGAGGAAGAAGAAGAGGTAGAAGAGGGCAAGGAAAAAGACACAAATCCAAAAGAAGTAAATATAAATCCACCAGAGCAAGAACAAGAGCAGCATGAGCAGCAGCATGAAGAGCAAGCCACTGCACAAGATGCGCAACAAGCCGAAGCAGAGTAAGTTTAAATTTTTATTTCAACAAATAATATGATTTTTTGCTTAAAGTATTTGGTGTTTGCACTCATATTGCAACATATAAAATAAAATTTAACTTTAGTTTAAAGGAAGGTTGTAAAAACCAAAACATCTTTAACACACTTAATTGTTTACTTATGTGCTGTTTTTGGAAGCTGAGTAGGGATCGTCTGGGTACGAATTACATATATGTATAATTCGTACCCAGACGATCACTACTCGGCTTCCAAAAACAGCACGTTAATATAATCAAAATCGTTAAAAAGTCAAAGCTGTTATAATAAGGGTTACAGAGTTGCCAGTTCGTTTAGTAGCACTTTTGGACTTTTGCGTAACAATATATTTAATTGTAGCTTCTTACTAAGTTTAAAATAAATTCACTTTTTTTTACCTGATAAGTAAATTTATATATTTCCGACAGGGAAACATTTGACAGTTTACGTGTCTATAAAAGAATCTCGCGACACGTAACCCTTCTTCTGCCATCACCTGAATATATAGTGTCTGGCGATAATCCTACGGTATTGAGAGGTGTGGTGTTCGTTCATCCCCAAGAGTTAGAGGATTGTATGGTGTATGTCAAACTAGTACTTAGATTTTGGTAAGTACATATTAATGTTTAATAAATAATAAGTTAAGAAACACGTACACACATACATACATGCGTACATAATTTAGATCATTCGTGCCCAACGATAGAAAATGCTTTATGACAATGCACGGATGCGTTTTCTCTGTGTGGCATTTTAAGCTGGAGGTCCATACCATACGTTATATGCGTGGCTCCGTTCTATGCGTTTCATATTTCTGTACGTTTTATACGTTTGTTTTTGCCAAGTTACATGCAATACGTTTTGTGCGAAAAGTGAAGAGAAGAGAAATCAGATTTTCTTCATTACACTTACATAAATAAAAACACAACAGAGATGACACTTAAAATATAAAAGTAGTCGATAAAAACAATATTAACTTTGGCTACAAAATATTTGTGTCGAAAACTAATTTTTAAGGAAATTTATTCTTAAAATTATTTGCAAAATTTATAATAAAAGCATTTTCTTTCATAACATACTGTTTTTAACACAAAATATACCAAAAATATAATCTACCACACACACATGTTTTTTGATAGCATTTAAAATTTGTCATCACTGGATAACAAAACCATCTCTCATTTTCTCATTTCGCATGCGACGTATGAAAAAGTAGAAAGTAAACCTACTTTATCCGTTACTTGCGCAGATGCGTTCTATGCAATTTGTTATGTTTCTTGCCACATACAACTACACTGATTTTACTTTTGTGAGAGTCGGAGAGAACGCACAGCGCATAGAACGTATGGTATGGACCTCCAGCTTTAGTCTACCTTGAAAGCTTGCATTATATAAGTTAAATACAATTTTCAACAGATTTGTTTTTATTGTTAAGATTTTCATCTTCTGAGCGTGTAAAACTTAATTATTGTTTTTCTCCAGGGGACTCTCTGGATGTAGATTTAAGTCAAATGTAAAAAATAAAATGCATATAAAGGTGATTTTATACGGGATGTATTTTGCATATGACTTGTCTAATTTTCCACTACAAAATTGTATAACTATTCTTGTGATTAAGATGTATCATTTCCTCTTTCTTTTATCCTATTTTTAAGTTACGGTCGGGATGATGAAGATATTATTGATATGCGTTTCTGGACTCACATTACTGTCTCTGTGTATCAAATATGGCCAAGGGTTTTTGAGCCCGACATTGAATCATTAACTCCTTTTCAGGTAAATAATAAGAGATTTTTTCTTAACCAGCAATTAAAATTTCGCAGTTTTTATCTTTTTAGAATACAGTGAACTCGCGGAAACGTGAACTAATTTTTACCAAGGGTGTTCATGTTTTCGATTTTGTTCACGTTTCTGATTGGATATGTTTTAAGTATTTTCTAACGAATTTAATTCTTTTTATCAATTTATTGTTAGTAGTTCAAAAACATCCAAATCTAGTCAAAACTTAACAACGCTTTTACCCGAAAAGTCCAATTTAAAAATTTTAAAACCTAAGTTTTTTGGGTAATACATAATTGTCTTATTAATCTGGCCACAAAAATCAACCTTTTGCAAATAAAACTATGTATATCGCTTATAGATCCTTTTATTGCATAATTTGGGGACTCCCAAAACTAATAAAATTAATGTAAACAAAGAAAAAACCTCAGAAAAAACTGTTCACGTTTTAAAGCTTTCAATGTTTGTTCACGTTTTAGAGTAGTTAATGTTAAATAAAAAGTGTTCACGTTTCTGGATGTTCACGATTCTGGATATTCACGTTTCCGCGAGTTCACTGTATTAGTATATTTATTGTATTTTAATTTAGATAGATGTCATGGATCGTTTGGGCGAAGGAGCTTACCCATTTAAGCTCAAATTATTCGCTCGGGCACCGCCTAGCATTCTACTCCAGCCAAATACAAACTACGATGGAAGTCCAATTGGAATGACCTATTCTGTTCACTGTAATATTGGTAAGCATTAATAAAAAGTCTTCAACAAAAAAGAATTTACAAAAATATTGATCGATTTAAAAAAAATTGAAAAGGTCGTAACAAATCTAACGTGTTCATTAAAAAAATTTAAAACATTTTAACGGCCTTTTTTAAAATATTTTTTTTGTTTTTTCATATACTTCACACTGTAATATAAACATATACGTATGTATGTATATACAGGGTGTTTAGAAGCAGATTTTTATTTTCAAACTTAAATAAATAACGTAATAATTGACACAAAGTTTTATTAAGAGCATTGAACGACGAGTCATCCAGGGGGCAAATTACGGCATTCGATTCGAATCGAAATTTAACTCGATCGATCGAGTTGTCAATGCTTTTCTAATAAGAATTTTAAAATTTCGAATCGAATGCCGTAATTTTCCCCCAGGTGTCTGCCATCGAGTTGATCAAACTGTTCAAAACGGTGCCTTGTGCTCTGCGCCACACGCTGCAGTAAAATTGGTTAAATTTAGCTGATGTTTCGACGAAGCCACGAAAGATTGGGGATTGTCATTAATTACCCTCTCTTTAAGGTAACCCCATTAAAAATCCATGGGAGTTAGATATCGGGTCCATGGGATGTCCCCAAAGCGGCTGATCAGTTTTTGGGCGAAATTTTCCCAAAATAAATTCATCGAAGCTCTGGCTGTGTGTGCAGTCACCCCATCCTGTTGAAACCACGTGTGTGAAGAGTACGAGGGATGAACTCGCATGTTTTGGCAAAAAGAATTCCGTAACCATGCGTCGATAATTTTTCACCGTTGGCATTCGTCGCATGGCCTCGAGAGTTTTCGAAAAAAAATGGTCCAATTATCTCATGCGTGCGTAAGGCACACCAAACAGTTACCCCAGGGCAATGAAATGAATTGAAGTTTCAATCGTGGGTTGCCGGTCCTGGGAGACCAGTAACGGAAGTTTTGCTTGTTGACGTAGCCGTTTAAGTAAAAAGTAGCCTCGGCGACTTGTGCGTAAATTAAAGTCCCCTTCTTCAGTTCTTGAACGATTTGAATTTTAAAAGGATGGAACTTCAGATTCTTTTTTTAAATTTTATTAAACGCTTTCAGAAGTCCCAGTGAGGCTGCTCTTTTCCGTATTTAAGGTCGCGGATTTTCACGTAAACTACTCTCAACCAGGTTAATGCTTACGGGAGTCCTTGAAAATCGACCTGGCCGTGGGAAATTCATAGCGGAATCTCTGCACACACGAACGAATTAAATTTATACTAGGTCGCCGAACAAAATTGTCAATGAGCAATTACGTAAGAATCATTACTCTTAAAAAATATCTCCGCAGCGAACGCAAGGTGCTCACTTGACCACTGAGACATCCTGCCTGACAAATCGCTGCAAATAATTTTAAATAATCGAATTTAAAAATTTCACCAGACACCCTGTAAAAGTCTGTCACTCTGTTTTTAAGTTCTCAAATATTCATTTGCAATCTCAGAAATCAGGTTAGTGATGCCCAGAGAGTTCTCTGAGGAAAAATACTTATAAAATTTAACACGCACACGAGAAGAAAATCCTAACATTAAGACTTAATCTCATAAAAATTTAATTTAGCTTACATGATGCAAGCTTTCAAGGTAGGTGTTTTGCCACACAGGGCAAAGCATACGTGCATTCTCATAAAGCATTTTCTCTCGTTGGAAAAATAATTTATTTTTGTTTTCTTTTTAGATATTCAAAAGCCGAGTCATACATTGGTCCGCAAATCTTCTGTATATTTACCAGTCCGAATAATCTATCGAACAGATGTTTCCAATAAAGCTGAAATCTTATCTGCTTTAATATGCAATCCTGAATATTTGCCACCTTTTGCCTTAAGCGGTAGAAAAAGCCCCACTGGCTCAACTTCACCATCTACACAAGCAACGGAATTGCCTACAGCAGTATCACAATCCCAGGATCGGCCTGAGAAAAGTAAAGAAGATGCTTTAGCAGAACAGGATACAAAAAGCAAAAGTTCAAGTATTAAGCAGCGCATGTCACTAACTCGTGGTGACTCTTTGCCCAAGATCAGTTTGACACCAAGGAGATTAAGCTTCAGTCGTTTTAGCCGAAGAAAAAGTGATGCAGGCGAGAGTAAAGCGTATCCAGAGGTAAGGGAATGCTAACTATTTTTTTATATTTATATTTTGGACCGCCTAATATTTTTAATGTCTTAAATTAGTGGATATACATATCGTCGTTATTAAGTTATTGTGTTCTATAAGTACAGGATTTCTATGTTCGATAGAACACAAGAACTTAACAACGACGATATATGGATTTTATTCCTTTACAGTACGACAGTGATCAAACATATGATGCAACCATACCTCAGGGTGCTGTTGTTAAACCCTTTTTGTTGGATGGTGGCCGCCTTCGCCTACATGCCACGCTGGACAAGGCCTGGTTTACGCAAGGCGAAGATGTTCGTGTTACGATTGATATACGCAACGATAGCAGAAAGACTGTAAGAAAAATCAGGGTAAGTTTTAATTAGGAATTAATGCACTTAAAAATATTTGCAGACAAATAAGGAATTAATTTGGTCCTAAATAAAAACATAAGCGCATAAGTGTCACATCGATAAGCATTGCTTTATCTATAGATTACTTAGGGAATTTAAGTTTTTGTTATTTTGATTTGTAAAGTGAAGGTTAGATTATGTCGACAAAAGTTGACCCATTCTGGCCTGTATTCGGAAACTAACCGCTGTTCCTAATAAGTGATAGTAATCTCCCATTAGACAGGCTGTCCAGTCCGCTTACTCTAAAGTATCGTCTAGTGCCGCTCAAAAGCATAGAAAATGCTTTACATTTTCTTTATCGTCTTTATTTTGACAGCTTTTACAAAAGCCCTCCTCCATCTCCCCTTGTCTAGAATGGAAAAAAATCCTTGGAACGTCTCAGATCTAGCCTTGGCCAGGGTATCCCAGTAGTTCTGCATCTACGCGCAGTGTGTCGTAAGAGATAAAAGCCACAGGAGTGGTCACTCGCCCCATGGTCTGGTTTTACAATCGCCCAGCCTGCAAAATTTACCGATAATGTCTGTATCAGAGAAGTCAAACAAAAATCGTAATTGATTCGTATCCGTACGAACCGTTTTAAAAACTTTATATGTTTTGCGGGTAGAAATCTTGCAGAATTCGTTGAAAATTCAGTTAATTTGGCTGAGGGGTATGTTAGATACCTTACAGATGTCGGCAACTTTTGCTGGCTGGGCAATTTTACATCGTCTTCTCAATATGTAGACGATTCTAACAGAATACAATTACGTAGAAGAGAATCGGTTGCAACACAGTCTTATAAAGCCAACTGACGTTTCGGGGTTTAAGTCCCCAAGTCTTGCCAACGGCACATTTACACACATACGTCACCGTCGTGCCTTCGTCTTGCTTGTCACCGTGTTCGATGATAAAATATATACCAAGATGTGAAATAAATAATTATTTGTTGATAATAACATATCAAATCTCAAATTAAAAACAACAATTTGCTTTCGAAGCAAAATGTAGGAATATTGTGACATGTAGCATTCATCTTTTGTGGGGCAAAAGATGCGGAAATATAAAGTTTTCAACTTAGTAGTAAGCAGGAAATTAAAAACAATTGTTTTCTTTTTATTATTTTAGGTGTATGCCATACAACGTATTAATATCTTTATGTTCAGTAAGGGAAAAGTAAAAAATGTGGTTGCCGATTCCGACGAAATGTCTCCATCTCCTTTTCCTTACCCTGTGGGTCCACACTCTAGTCTGAAAACCACTGTCGCTCTTAAGCCCCGACGTAGTTGGTTTTGGGGCTGGATGGCCTTAGAAGATAGTCTGCAAAGAGATATCGGAACAGATGATATAGTATCTTGCATTGCAGCCTCCTCGGTACGTACCCCTCATGTACTAGTGCCAGCCAGTTCCAGGCCATCTGAATTGGATAAACACTTTAAAAAGAAAAAAAAGGAACAAAAACCGTCTGATCAAGCAGACGTTAATTCTTTTGCCTTTTATGTATCTTATTATGTTAAAATTAAACTAAACTTGTCTAAAATCGGAGGAGAGGTATGTCTTAAATTGCCCTTTGTATTGGTCCATATCGATGAACAGCAGAGGCAATTGCAACAAATGCAAAGACTTAATTTAAACGACATTCCTTCTAAAGAAAAAAATGGTAATAAAAGAAAAAGAAATCCCAAAAAAGTGGGATTTAGGATAGATGATGACCGCATCCAAAGCGCAGATGAAGAAACAACCCCATCTCAAGCCAAGTTTGAGCAATTTTTTGATGAAGATTCCTTACCCTCTACTAGTACCGGTATAAGACATGCCTTTAGGCATACTTTAACAGTCCCTAGGCGTTTGCCAACGACTACAGAGGAATATGAAGAAAGACCTGAAACCGAACAAATTGAGGTTTTTGCCCAAATACATAGCAATCGAGACGTACCAGCCTTAGAATCGCCTCAGCAAATAGAGAAAAACAACAAAGATGCTGAAGGTTTAGCAGACAATGATGAACAACAACAAAATCCTGAGAAAAAATACCGTAAAGATAACTAATTTAACGGCAGAAGTAGTGTAATTCTTTAGCATATTGCCATACGTTTACACAAATAGAAAAATGGTTAAAAGATTTACGATATTTAGGAATAAAAGATAAATTTTTAAATATTATAATATTTTATCTAAGCCAAAATAAAACTAAAAATTGTAAAGTTTTCGGGATTTACCAAAATTGATTAGCAACAAAAAAAATAAAATTATCGGGATTTATATTCGGAGCTTGACATTTGTTAAGAAATAGAGTTGTCTCATCCAAACTTTCAGTCACTTTATGTCAAAATAAAATAAGTTGCATTCTGTATGCAGAAATACAATGGATTTTGGCAAAAGTTTCTTAACAAATACATTATGTAAGAAACCCATAAAAAATATTTTAATATAAAAAATATTTTAAAAAAATTTTAGATTTACTTTATGCTTATAAGTATAAATAGAGCAAATTAAAAAACACTTAATTGTAAATAAACAAGTACAATTGTATAAATATAAGACATTAAATAAATATTTGTAATATGATATATAAATTGTAAATTATGAACGAAACTGACCACTAAATAGTTAAGATATGATTTTAAGATAAAATTCGTGTGATAGACCTGACAATTAAAAATATTTTAAAGTTTTTTTAATATTCATATTGTAATGCAGCAAAGCAATATAACAAAATAATTTGATTTGGCATTGGGCGTTGGTGAAACCATTAGGAATTGTAAGCCTAAAATTTTTTCAATTTAACAAATAAATTAATAATTTTTTGACTTCTTAATACACTATAAATATTTTTTATTTTCAAATAGAGCGAAAAAAAATTTTTTTATTTTTTGTTAATTAAGAACACTTTTTTAAATTTTTAGTTTAAAAATCTAACCGACGCGTTTTTTTTTAATCAAGAAGAAACACATAGACAAACTTTTGACATATTGTGAACAAAATTGCACGAGCAAAGATTCGTCATGTCCATGTTGTGTCCATATTGATTCCAATTGAAACAAAACGTAAAAATTTTGATTTTTTATGCCTAATTAAACTCTGGCGCAAAAACATATCGGTGAGTAAGTTCTTACTTGCCGCGGAACAGATTAAAAATAATTGAATAAGAAATTTCAATTTTTTTTTACCGTAATCCATTTTTCCTTATTTTATTTTTATACAATGATATTAGACTCTAACCTTTCCTCAAATTTAAAAGAATTTAAGGTTTTGTCTGTAACTAATGACTCTATGTTTGTATTTAATAAGAAATCTTGCGTGTATATACAAAATATGTACCAAACATAAATTTTAATATTCCTTTAAAACACTTTATTGTGCCGTGCGGAAAACAAGTATTCGCCCGATATGTATACACAAAAGTACTTTTTGAGCAACCTTGCCACTTTAGGCGCAACAAATTCCTATGGTGTGTCTGCTTCTTGTGCATACAGCAGCTTTAATGAAAAAACCAAATGTAAACAAAACACAATGAGTTTTTGTGAATTATTAAAAAAAAACTGCTTTATTCTTCTTGTTTTCTTCAAGCTATAGATCTTTTTGTTTTTTATATTTTATTTTATTTGGCCCAAATAAAATAAAATATAAAAAACAAAAAGATCTATAGCTTGAAGAAAACAAGAAGAATATCAAAGAGAGATCGAAGAAACTAGGCACAAAGCTTAAAAACTGCTTTACTTAATTAAGAAAAATGTCTAAAGGAAATCACAAATTTCAAGGCAAGGAATGTTTCAGTCGCATGAATTTTTTATATCAAGCTTCCCTCCTAATGGCCGGCAAAAACAATACTTTATCCTCTTACTATGGTGAACTTTGCAAAAATATTGGAAAGAAGGCGGTTTTAAGAATGTATGTGAGAGTTTTCGAAAAACATATCTCCTAAATTATATACTTTCCTGTATTTTTAGGGATCCCAATGTTAAGCGTGACCTGTGCAAACGCTGTTCCTTGGCCCAAAAACCGGGTCTTACCAGCGATCTAAACGTCAAAAACCTTCGAAAGAAAACGAAAACCTCCAAACCTGTAGAAAACTTAGACTGGGATGTACAAATTCAAATGGCATGTAAATTATGTGGCTATAAAAGAAACTTTAATGTTAATAAGGAATATAAATTTTGGTTGGAAAATCCGGAATCTGTAGCTGAAGTGTGCATCATTGGTTCTGAGAAAACAGGAAGTACTAATAAACTACTTGATAACAAAAATATTGGCTCCACTAAAAGTGAAGTTAAAAATAAAGAAAAGAGCGTCTAAGATTAATTAAAAATGAATGATTGTATTTTTTACAATCGAGTGGATAATGACGTTTTAATGGCAACGTTCAAAAGGACGGCAGTTAGGCATGTTGCCATTCCACTTAGAATTTGACCATGTTCTTCAATTGTTGGCATCTATTATCAACAACAGTTTTTTGCTTTTTTTCAAACTGTTGTAATTTCTTTTTATTAATGGCAGTCCGGGATACACTAATTCCTCTACTACTTTAAAATTGAATTAATCATCGTTCACAGATTGCCCCAGAATCTAGAAAGTTCTCTGTTCGCTGAAACCATTAATGCATTTACTGCCAAACCCATTTTTGCTTAACATTTTGTTTGCTTTTTTACCTGTATGAAGTGCAAAATTTCATTGTGAAATCTCTATTCACGACCGATTCAATGTCAAACATTAAGATATATTTCAATAATGTAATTAAAAAAAGGGGCTTTGAATATGTGCAAAAAAATTATAGTTTTAAGGTTTTACATTACTTAAATCTGAAAAAAATATATTGAAATTTGGCACTTACATACATATATAGACTAAAAAGTATTTAAAATAGTGAACTATTAACATCCCCATTTTTCAATAACAAACTAGGTACCATTATGCTATAAATGCTATAAAATATCAACTAGAGAAAGTTAAAAAAATCTTTCTAACATAATAAAAATTGTAAAAATATCTGGCGGTTCAAAAGTTACAGACTTTTAGCTAATGGAAAACGATTTCTTTTTCTTTCAAAATGAATGTCTTTATCAACCATTTTATTTCAAAAGAATTCCAGCGCGTATATATTTCAAAAAACTAAACCAAACATTCTTTTTTTTTTTTTTTTTTGAACTATAAAATTTAATGGCAGAGGTACATAACCAAAAAGCCAGGGTATTCACGTTGATCCAGACAAACGAAAACAGTCGACCTATGCCTTCGAATAGGAAGCTGTTACGGCCTGGATACTTAGTTTTTTTTTGAGTTTAATGGTTCTCCTCCATATTCAAAATGTTTTTTGCATGCAGTCAAATAATGCAGCCTCTGATAACTGTATCGCGGTACAGTTATGCGACGCCACACACTTCACCACATGCGAGAGTGAGACGCAAAATTCTCGAAGTGCGATAAAAAGGGACGGCCTGGTTGTCTTTAAAAATTAATGACCAACGACGCGCGAGCTCTTTACCTCACCAGAGCTATTTTACGACTGACCAAACATTCTTGATTGTTTTTCTCGAAATCAATTGGAAGTGCCATGGTGAAATTAATTATTAGGTTAACTCATCCGGGAGAGAATTTTTTACTCTCCTACTTTTTTTTGTCTGCATGGTGGAGAAATAGTTTGAACCGTATTATCAAACTCCATATATAAAAAAGTAGAAGAGTCAAAAATTCTCTCCCGGATGGGTTTATCTGATAATTAATTTCCCCATGGGATGTGCTGTGCATCAAATAAGACACCGCTCGACAAGTTAAAACGGCAATAATTTCCGTACATATCGATTGCGCATTTGGTTGGGACTTAAGTTGGAGTCTACTTGAAGCTATATTAGAGCCGTTAATTTTGAAAGTGGCATAAGTCACTTTTTTAAACAAAACAGTTAATGGCAATACTGAATACTTGCCGCTTCACGGCAAAAAATATTTCTACGTGGAGACGAACCCTTAGTTTATTATGAAGTGGGCCATGGTACATTACCTTACAAGGTACTAGCGCTACGGTAACAACTGCAACAAACTCGATACCAAATTTATGAAGTTGTTGTAAAAGCATCGTCGTTTATGTCAAAAAACGTACTGTTTGACAGATTTGGAGAGTCAAAAAACTTGTAAGGTAATTGTACCATGAAGTGGGCCCACTGTTTTCTTTTGAAAACCTACTCAACACACAAAACTCTTGCCAGCTGTTTTTCTTATGCATACTAAACACTGATTGCAGATAAAAAATAAATAAATTTACTTTTGTGGACATTAGACCTTTTGTATTATCATTTTATGATTAATACACGACGTTATAACATTCCAAATAACTTTTCCAATTAAATAATAAAGTAAATTATAAAATAAGCTAAAAATGTCACTTAAACAATTAGTTGAAGGCGACTGTGGAGGTGTTAACCCTCTAATGCAATTGGGAAGCCAATTCACTCGAGATGCTGCTCACAAAGACGAAGGCTACGTACAAGCCCAATTTGAACGTTCTATGCGCCAAGATGAACAAATGGTAAACGAGTTTTTGGGTCAAGTGGCAGGTCCGCCTCAATCGTTTCAAATGGAAACATTGCTGCAAGAAATGCGTGAAATTGAACAGGCTCAAATGGTCCCATCCCAATTACAACACGCTCCTAGGGTTATAGATGAAGTTGCCGGTCAGTGGTCTAAAGAGTTTGGAAGCCCAATGCATGTACAATCGCGAACACTACCAAACGTTATTCACGTCCAACCCCAACAGCAGCAAATGACGCATGTGCGTGAATTTTTTGAAGATAGTTTAGACAATACATCTTTTCTTTCAAGGCCCTATTTGGCCATATGCCCCCCACATCCAAGTGCCTTGATGAATCAACAAATTTCACAAACTGCCTTAACAGACACATTTTTTGAAGAAGCAAGTAAAGAAACAACACCTGAAGCTCTACAGGGAGAGGATTGGGTAAACGATTATCAGGCCAGTAACGAACGTAACGAGCAGGCCGCCGCCAATTACAATGAGAAATTTTGGCAAAGCTTACAACACGAATGGGCAAAACTATCAGAGGAATCCGATCATCCTTGGTTGTCGGAGTTTGATGAAAGTTATGATCCATATAAGGAATACAAATTTGCTGAAGAAAACCCTTTGCAAAACGTAGATAATGCTTTAGAAATTGGCAAGGAATATCTGGCTAAAGGCGATATACCAAGTGCTGTGTTATGCTTCGAGGCGGTTGCCAATAAGGATCCAGAAAATGCCGAAGCCTGGGAACTTCTAGGCATATCTCAAGCGGAAAATGAAATGGATCCCCAAGGTATAGCCGCCTTAAAAAAATCATTAAATTTAAGACCAGATAATCTTAAGGTATTAATGGCCTTGGCAGTATGCTACACAAATGAGAGTCTACAGTCACAAGCTGTTAAAATGTTAACCAATTGGCTACATTTGCACCCAAAATACAAACATCTAGCTCCCTCCCAACCTGAATCATCGGCTGAAGCAGTAGCTGCCATGGCATCATCTTTAATAAGGGGAAATAAATTGCAAGAAGTACAAAATATGTTCTTGCAAGCCGTGCGCATGGACTCTCAAACAGTTGATCCTGATGTTCAGGAGGCTTTGGGTGTACTTTACAACCTGTCTTCGGAATATGATAAGGCAGTGGACTGTTTTCGATCCGCATTACACGCCAATCCTCAAAATGCAAAGGTATGGAATCGCTTGGGTGCTAGTTTGGCAAACGGATCACGTTCCGTTGAAGCTGTCGAGGCCTATCAAAGAGCACTAGAATTGGAACCAGGTTTTGTAAGGGTACGCTACAATGTTGGTGTTTGCTGTTTAAATTTAAAGGCCTACAAACAAGCTGTGGAACATCTTTTAACCGCCCTGAACATGCAAGCTAATGTAGCAGCTAGTCGAGAACTGCCAGTTAAAGTTGTGGGCACAGGACAACACCAAATGTCCGAATCAATATGGAGTACTTTGAAAATGGCTATTTCCCTTATGGGTCGTAATGATCTACAAGGTTTTGTTAGTGATCGAAATTTGGTTGCTCTAAATGAAGCTTTTAAAGATTGAATATGTGATTATTTTTTAATTTATTACTTTAATTTCGTGAATAGTGGTCAACAGATCCATACACATAATTATGTATGTTAAACATAGATTGTTAATAATAAAAATTTTTATAAACCTAAGAAATCTGAACAAATGTACTCTTTTTTTAAAGCTCTTTTAAAGCAAGTTTTTTAGGTTAATGAATACTTTTTAGCAACAATGACTACAAATTTGTAACAATTAATGGGTTACTGAACAAAGCTTTTATCTAAACGAACGCAATCTTCGTATTAAAAATATATTTAAAAAAAAGTTCTGAGTGAACAAATGAATGAGTGATAAAAAATCCTTTTTAGGCCTTTAAGCTATGAATCATGATCGTGAATTACCTTTATTGCATTTTTTTGTTAAATTATATTTTGTTTGTTTTATTTATTGAGTACAAAAAGTGATTGCGAAATTTACTAGGTATAATCAATTATAATTGGTAATTTTTATAAACAATAATTTTAAATACATTACCCACATATATATAGTATTTTTTTGTGAAGCAAAGTTTATCCCCTAAAGGCAAGAGTTCTCTATTCCACTGAATCGTAAGATCGCTTAAAACGGGCATATGTATGTGTGCCCAAAAAGTGTGATGTTGCTAAAAAGTGAATAAATACAGTGGTCGTCACGAATTTAGCGCACACCCCAGTTACATATATACTAATATAATGCCTTTTGCATGTTTGTGAAAATTTAAAAAAAGATGTTGCGTATGCATTTTTATGTTGGAACAATAATTAAGCGCATGCTGTCTTATTTAAAAAAAAACAGTTTTTAATAATTCCTTTTCTTAAAGAACATTTTAGTTAAGCATTTCGTACGGTTTTTATGTCAAAAGCTTTCTCATGCTATCCAGAAAAGTGACAAATAATTGCCCACTTAAAAGAGTAAGTCAAGTCCCATTCGGGGTTTGCTCGAATATTGAAGTATTCCAGGAAGATGGTTTAAAAATAATCACCCTTATCGTAATTGGCGTTAGCGTAGTCGTTTTTAGTTTTTTGGTATCGTCTAACAAAAACGCCAATGCTATATGCATAGCACCCTTGTCGTTTTTGTGGCGAATTCGACAACATTCGACACGACTACGCCAAACACAATAAGACCCAATACTCTTTACCATATTAGAATATTTAAAACATGAAAAAATGTTCCTTAATCCTGTCGAAAGAGAAAAACTACTCCTAAGCTGGATATTATTATGTTTGTTTTATCAACCTGTTTATGAATTTCAACTCAATAAAAAAAAGCAGTTGGAAGAGCACAATGGAGTGAGTGCATCTCTTTAGAACAATGAGACAAATATACCAAGAAAAAAATGGCGAGAATGTATTGCCCAAAAAAACTATACTTGTCGAAAAACAAATGTTGAAGCGTGAATTCAGTTTGCAAGCAAACATGACAACAAAACTCACCAATTTAAAAAAAATTCTTTGGAGTGAAAAGGAATCGAAGCTTTGTTTGTTTGGAAATGACGGAAAAAGTTTTGTTTGTCGTCCCAAGAACTTGCAAAGAGTGAAGCACGGTGGCGGAAGCCCTATGTTTCAGGCAGCTTTTTCCTGGCACGATGCTCGACCAATTGTTAAAGCAGATTGATAAGTGGTTCAACATATTAATAAAAATTTAATAACTGAACAAAGGATTGCATTTGCTTATGAAGATTAAAGTTGGTAGAAAAAAGTTCTTAAGAGACGAAAATATAAAAACTTTCACTGGCCACCACAATCACCGGACTTAAATCCAATAAAGATTTTATGAAATTTTATTAGAAAGCATATTTCAGCAGTTAAGGCCAAATTATGGCAAGAAACGCAAAATGCTTGCACAAAAAATGCTTTGGTGTAATAAAAACTTATGTATTTCTTACAAAAAATTAAGCATTTTTTTTTGAAAAATATGCGGTAAATTTTATACGTTTCTTTTTAACATGTAATTTAAAAGATAAATCTAAATATACTTAAATTAAAACCACAGCCCTATGTTATCAATAAAATCAGTATTGCTTACGTTTTTTTTTTAATTTTAAACAAATGAGATAACTTTTTTTAAAAATTTTGGGTGCGCTAAGTTCGTGAATATCATTGTACATACATACATACATATGTTTCTGAAACAATTAATTGTTACACATTCAAATGTAACAAAGAGCTGTTTCATTTGCAAATCATTTAAAACATTTAAAAAAATATATGTACATATATTTTTTATGTGATTGGAATAACATTTCTTAAATTATCTTTTTGTGATGGTGAAGAACCACACAAATATTTGGCTTTTTTAGTTGGGACCAAATTAAAAAAAAAAACAGTTAAAAATAATATTGTCAGTCCTATTTCATTGGCTTATAATATTACAAATTTATTACATTTTAGTCGTATGTAAATAATATATTAATAAAAGGGAATGGATTTCTATTAAATTAATAGATATTTACTTAAATTAAATCTTGGCTAAAGCCTTTTTAATTAAGAACACGGCAGCAGCTCCAATAACCATAGCTCCAACAGCGATACCAATTTCCCTGTAGATATGTTTTACTTGTAAATTTTTGTAAGAGAATATGTATGTTTATATAAGCAAACAAGTTTACTTTAAAAACCATAAGCCAAAATAAAATATTGAAAAATAAGAAGCAAAGAATACTTGGAGCAAGCAAGTTAACTAATAAGACAACATTGTTTTTGCACATTTATATTTTGGTAACTTTTTGTAGCATTTACGGAATTAGTACGACTGTAAAATTATGTTAAAAAAAATAAAAAAGAATTGATAAAATCAAAACAATCAACAGTGCAGCAAATAACAAAATTTTTTATCAAATAGGGACATGAAAAAATTGGGTGATTTTTTTTAAATGAATGTTATTGGAATTTATAATTAAACACTTACAAAATGTTCATTTTCAAAAATTAGATTTGTAGTATTTGATCTTTTTAGAGGAATAGAAATATTTACAGCTAAGGTATAAAAAATATATTAAAATTTTGACTAAAATAAGGTAAAATACATAAAAAATTTTTATATGTACATGCATACATAGCGTAACTTTAAAACGATTGGATTTTGTATGAAATTTTTTTTATTAAAAATTAAGAAATAAAGGAGAATATATATCGTAACCTAAAATGCAAAACAACGTTTAAACGAAAAATTCCAAATTGATTTTATTATTAACTAAGATTCACCACATCATTTTTATTCGTGTCAAGTTAAACAATTCTACTAAGAACTTGGCGATGTTTTAATAAACTGGAAAATATCATTGGTTTTATCATTGGAATTTAGGTGGCTAGAGAATAAACAACAAAAATCAGAGGTTTATATGGCTGCTTGAGTTGTTTTTCTTTTTCAGGCTCGGACTATTTTTATCTCTCTATCTCTATAGCACATAGACGACAGCAGGCAACTCAGATACACGACTACAAATGCAGCTGACTGCAATCGAAGCCATGTAGTTAGCTACTTAATTATATTGAAAGCGGCGGCAGCGTACATATACCAGCGTTGATAACTTCCATAATGTTACATACCATCATAAATTTATTGAATAATTTTTAGACCATAAAATATTTAAGTGATTCTTTCCATTTTACCGTTGGAAAATATATGAATGTGATACCATTTTTCTGGAAAGTGTGTAATTGTTTTAACCTAATTATTTCTTAATTCATTGTTTTTTTATTCAGCTTTTTTTTTTTGTTTAATAATAATCTTTTAATGATTTTTCCGGCATGGCGGATTAAAATAGAAACTCGAATGGCAGCACTGTTTTACACTCTTTTTTATTTTCTCTCAGTTTTCTCATTTGCCGCCTACTAAAATAGAAAAAAGTTTAATATGGCCACAGCTACAACGGTGGTCAAGGAGTATCGATACAAGGTTATTGTAAGAAAAAAGTAAAAAGTCATTCTCTTGATCTTTTCTCTTTTTATATGGAGTTTGGCACTAACATTGAAATTCTTTTTCAATTATGCGTCAAACTTCAAATAAAAAAAAGAAAATATTTAGAGTCAGTGTCCGTCAGCTATTGCGGTCAGCTCGCATCGATACGCCTTGACGGTGGCCATGTTGCGCTGTCAAAATAACTGTGTACATATAAATGCATGTTATTTTAATTTTTAGGAAATGTAGTCGGTAGATTGCTGTGGTCTATGTGTTTATAGCACAAGCCTTATATTTTTTCTTCTGCCTTTTTTTGTTTTAAAGGGACACACAATGCCCGCAGTAAGTCTTTGGGGGCAGATTTGTAAGGCAACGCCCTTTATCAGGCTTTATAGCTTGCCCCTTTTACATCAAATTGACCATGGACGCACGTAAAGCTATCGCTGAGTTACACGCTGCTGAAATACGCTACGTTTATTATATGATGAATCAATAAAATAAGGCAATTATTTAAATTTATTTTAAAACATAATTGAGTGTAAACATTATGCAGAATTTTTTTTTTTTTTTTTTTGTAAGCTAAAAACTTTTTGATGAATTCTTTCAACAAAATTGCAACCTTTTTCTTTAATTGTTATAATACATGTGTATTAACTTGGATGGTATCCCTGCAGAAAACAGGACTAGTCCATACACGCATGTATGGACTAGTCCATAAAGGAGTAGGATTACTCCAAAACTAACCCAAATGCATGTAAAAAACATGGTCTTTTTAACATTATGATGTCCTAGGGCCGGACCACTTAACCCAGATTTGCATTACGTCGGAGTAGTTTCAAAACTACTCTATTCTACCTACAAACAACGACAACTCGGTACGCAATCGTTAAAACACGAACGCATATCACTTAAGTAACTACAAGTTCTTGTTTGACAATGACATGGTCCATGACTGCATTACACAAGGACCATGTTGTAACTAGTCCATTTCAGCTAAAACGGACCATGTGGTCCAAGATTTTTTGCAGGGATATGTCATTAGCGTAACTATGTAAACAAATGTAAACTCTTTTATTTACGCCGTTTTGCATTTCTGGTTACGATACATTATTATTTTTATATATGAATGTGTATAGAATAAAGTTAATGTTTAACTCAGTTTTACAAATTTACATGCAGGAAAAATTTTAAATAACAAAATTACCTGAGAGGAAGTTTACTTTTACAATCTTTGGCAGCTAAATCTCCAACACAATATTTTTTCATTATTTCTCTAAAATAAAAAATAAATGTTTTTTACTTAAGAGTTTAAGGATTTGGGCTCAGACAAGAAGGCAAAGACTTTATAGGATGTGAGTTACAACCAATGCATTTTTATATATTATTGTAAATTGTAAATGAAAACCATAAATAATTTTATTATTATTTGGTTTGTTGTTGTTTTAGCTATGTCTATATGCAATGAAATGAAATTCTTTAAAAAAATATGTACATATTTCTGACTTTTATACATTTATATTTAAAAATCTCAACAAACTTATTGAGACATAAAAAACGCAAAATATGTATATTCAAAAATACATTATATTTTAATTTATATCAATTTTTATTTTAAACAAAAATAAAAAACAATAACCTAAAACTGAAATGTGTATGTTTATTAAATTTAGTATAATATATGCGCCTTGGAAATAGTGTTTTGCAAAACAGCGTTTTTATACACTTGCATTATGATGTTTAAAATGAATTGAAACACATAGCAAATCTAAATTTACTTGTTAGTTTAAAAAAGAATATAACCATTATTTATTTCGACTCCTGCGTCTTTTCCTGAGGACTCAGATACGTGAGCACTATATTGCTTAGAAAAGAGAGCTGATCTACGTGATCTTTAGGATTTGCCAGGCAATATAATCTCCATGCGTTTGATATAGTCATGTCTACTATGTAGGTAAACACAACCCACCACCACTTTTCCCCTTTTAACGATATTCGGTATAACGCTATTGATTGGTCCATTCTATTTGTCCCTGTCATTTCTTTATTGTAACTTTTTAAAATATGAGTAATGTCCCTATATTTCTTTGGTTTTCTCATAAAACACTTTTTTTTCGCTCTTTGTATTGGTTCTAGAGTATTAATCGTGCAAACGTTACTATAATTCCATCTTGCCATTAAAACTTTTTTAGTTTCATCAAAGCATACTGCACGTTCTTCAGGTTTTGTTGGCGCATTTGCTAGAAAATTGTTTACCACACAAGAGCCAATAGGATCGGTGTTATGTTTAGAAGTTTCCCCAAAATATATGTCAAATGCATAACAATATCCATCAATGCTGGTCAGGACCCAGTTACGATATCCGTATCGTACAGATTTATTCTTAAATACTCGATAGGTTGAACAGTCGCTAAAGTAATTAATCATTGATTCACCAATTGATAAGTTTTCGTGTAATATTCCAAATTGGCAAAACTTTTTTTGCAAAATATCAAAAAGTGGACGCAATTTAAACATCTTATCAGTAGTGGTAATAGCCTTTGAATTATTTGCAAAATGCAGATTTCTTTTAATTTCCAAGAATTTGTTTCTTGACAAGCCTTCTCTAACTAATGGCACACACATATCTTCATCTAAGCTCCAATATAAACTTTCATTGGGTAATTTTCGGTATCCGGTTAATAAAAGTATGCCTAAAAATTTTCGCAATTCTTCTTTTGTCAAAAAAAAGTCGTGCCTATTATTTTGTGTAGCATATAGTGTGCTTTGCTTTGTTATAAGCTCCAACACCTCATTGTCAAAGAGGTGCTCAAACACTTTCACAGGCGCCAAGTTCTTTAATATATCCGCAACATCAGCTTTCCGTTGCTCAATAGATTTTGGATCTGGAGTAGATTGAAAGTTCGAATAAAACGCTAAAGACTTTACCCAAATTGGCAAGTCGGCTTTAGGTTTAACATTTTTTTTCTTTGGAACATTATGTGAACTAGATGCCACTAATGTTGTGAGAGTCTCGTCGTCATCGCTACTAAACTTCTCCTTCACAGACGTTGTTACTCTATGAGTAATAACTTCTATATCACCAGGGACATCTCGTGGTAATTCGTTTCCAAATAAATCATCGTCTACACCCTTTTCTTCGTCAGTGATAACTCCAGGCTTAGGTGGCAGTATAAATACATCGTAAGTGGTATCTTCATCACTACTGTATCTAGTAATTTCATTTATTGCTTCTTCCAACTCAAAACAGTCTGAGCTATGTGTAAATGTATACCGATCTGTCATTTCGTGCTTTTTGGAGACAGTTGTTTTCAGAAAAGTATGTGTAAACTCACTAATTTAAAAACAAATAAAGGAACACAAAGTTTGGTTTGAAGCATTGAACACAAATATAAATGTTTCAACTGTGTTACTTTATCTTACCTCAAGTACTAAAGTTAATACCAATTCGTTAGAAATATTATATTTATTTAATTACAGATTATTCGGACAAAATACGCACTTAAGGTACCTTTACACGGTAATACTTATATTACGATATGTCAAAAAATGTTGTGGGATAATACAAAATCTCATCATGTAAAAGCATTATGTATTGGGTAGGAGAGAATACGGATGCAAAATTTGACAAGTGTTCGGTAAATGTTTATTTTCTAAACCATTTTAGAAACTTGTGTATTCTCATCACATCAGAGGTGTGAAAGATTGGCAGCACTTACAGCATCTAATGAAGGTGGCTACACTTAATGAAACAATACACAAACAATCAAAATAAAAGCTGATTTTTTCATGTTGTTTTTGTTAATATTGTTGAACCTTAACCATATGGCGTTACCCCAAAAGGAAAGTGACAAGAAGCAACCGATTTTGATTTTACCAACCTCATCCGTGTAAACATGAAAAATAGTTAGAACAGATTTTTATTCTCTTTTTTTAAACACGGAGAGAATTTCATAATATTTTGATTCTACAAAATCTAATTACTTTGTATTACCGTGAAAAGGTACCTTTAACCGCTAAACAGAGAACTACGACGGGCACTTTTTTAGCTGCGGCGGCTTAGATTAGACTGTGAGCCGGCTAAATTTTTGAATAATTATTAATAATTTTTAAAATTAATTTTTTATTTCCTCATTGAAACTGTACATTATTTATGTAAAAATTAAAATAACACTATATGTAGTTTTTCAAGATAAAATATATGTTTAAAAATGTCGTCCATAAAATTGCATATACTGTTTGTTGCATATGTATGTAACAAAGTAGTAGCCACATATCCAACTGTCAATCTGTCGTTAGAGTAGTGTATTAAAAGAAATTTACATAAAAAAACGACAATGAATTAATTATGTGTTTTATCTCTTATGTTTTTATTCAATATTTTATTGATATCTGTATGTGTTGTACAAAATATTAGAAATAATGTTGGACAAAAACTAGATAAATAATCAACAATAGTTATACAGCTGTTTTCAAAACCTGCTATGTCGCTACGATATAACAAATTTAATCAAAAGTTTACATATATTTTTGCCAGTAGAAAGCTTAAATTTGTTTCCAATTGCATTTAAAATGGAAGAGACTTTCCTTTATGTTACTTTTTTCTGGAATAACTAATATTTCCATTTAATAATAAAGAAAATTCTACGTTAAAAACATGTAAGAGTTAATTCAATATACAGGGTGGCTGATGAAAGCTGCTACAAAAAATTTTCAAAGCACTTAGGGGATTCACAAGGTGTTTTATTTTTCCTATTGTCATATTGTCATAAAATTTTGACAAAGGTTTAACAACCTTTACCAACTATTGGACACTCGGCGCAGGTGTAAGTGGAGTTGTTATGACAATTTAATAAGTATATTAAACGACGTAGTGCTTTAAAAGAACTATTTTTGTATGAAAAAAAACCATTGTGGAATTTTATAACAATATGACAATAGGACATAAAAGGACACCTTGTGAATCCCTTAGCTATATCCTCGAACTATAAAAGGTATCGACTCCAATATTGTCATAAAGTAGTTTTGTATATTTTGAGAAATTAATTTTCCGGGAATGATAAATACAGCTAAAGCTTTCTTTGTCCTCAATGATCTGCTCTAGCCGATCCGACCTATGCACTCTTGTTTTTTTTTTCTGTTGCTGCTGTAAAACCTCGTAGGTATATTTAAAGCAATACTTTTTACGTTGGGTAAATTTCTTGGTTTTAAACCGAATTTACAAGCTTGCCCGATTTCAAATCGAGTTAAGAAACCTGTTTGAATGTAGCAAATCGATCGATATAGAGAACACCAATTTTATTTGGAATCCACTCGGTTTACAAAACAGGCAGGGATGATTGTAGCATGTGTTTAAGGTGGGCGTATCTTATACCTATAAGAGTTTTTCGACGATTTTCACTGTTATAAAATTGGCAGTTAAACAACTACCAGTAGGTTAATCAAAAAACACATCATAAAAGCACTATTGCTGCTTTGAAAATTTCTAATTTTAATGCCAAGTTTAAGTACTTATTTTAGTTTCTCTTCGTACCTTAAACAGGATTTTAGTTATTTGGAACGAAATCTAACATCATTTTGGCAGCCCGTTTGATTTACATTCATAAAAACGATCATAGTTTGCATCTCATAAAGCCTTTAAGCCCCAAAAATTATGCCATCCACTTACCTTGCCTCATTGCTGTGGCCCACTTCAATAAAATCTTTTGTACCATCACGTCCAGCTACCTCATCCAAAGTTTCCTCGCCTCCTGGATGCTTTTTAAGATGTTATTAAACGTTTGTTTTAATGTAAATATGTATACATAAGTACGTATTTATACCAACCTCGCTACGGAATTTTGTTAAATCGTAAACTTTATTTTCAATAACTATCCACAGGTCGGTTGGTTTATTGTGCTGTTTTACGGTTTCTAAAGTTATTTCAACCATTTTAACTAACCTTTAATTTTTACCGTCAATAGAAAAATAGCAAATTACTCTGAAAACCTTCGCATAATGCAATGGATATCAGCTGACAAAAGAACACTGTCAACAAAATAAGTATTGGAAATATCAAATTTCATGAAAAATGTAACAACCCAGTAAACCAAAAGTTCCGATTTTTTCTGAAGACGGGACTCGCCGTAACGAGTTCGGTAATATATGTCGGCAGCACGAATTTTCCGATTTTTTGACAAATATATTTAAAAACTAAATAAAAGAAAATGAAAATAAATAAGAAAAGTTTGGGAAAAAACGGGTAGTGGCAAGAAGTCAGGTGATAATGAATTCGTCTTGAAATTTTGTGAGTGATTGATAAAGTGAACTCAAAAGAATTTTAAATTTCAAACAAAATTAATAAATCTAGAAATCACTTTCACAAAATTTTAAGGCGAATTCATAATCAGCTGGGTTCTTAACAGTACCTGTCAAGGCACATTCAACCAGGTAATATTAAGAGCCCAGCTGATTAAAATCAATTTGACATTTATACGAAATAAAAATGAGTTTTATATGGAATTTTTAATTTTTCTGACATTCTACCGTTCAAACACAAAAAGGAAATGCAGAGGGCGAATTTTTGAATTCGCCTTGAGTTTGCCTTGTTGAATGTGCCTTGCTACCCGTATTGGAATTTTTTTTAAATAGTACCTGCATATACATACATACATATTTCGTTCCGAATTCGTACCTAAACCTAAACGATTTCGTACCAGCACATCGTTACAATTTAGTACCTACTAGTTGTCAACAAACCCTTTATATAAAATTCGTTACGATTTCTGTTCCGAAATCTAAAGATTTTTTCGATAAATCGTAACGATTTCTTAATGAAATCTAAGCATTTGGTGTAATAAGGTAAACGAAAATTGCGAATCACACAAAGTTATCAGCCATGTTCTGAAAATCACTTTTGGTGTGATTTGAAATCACAAGACATTTTAAAGTTTTTAAGATTTTAAACCGGCCAACTAATGCCTGCCAATTCAAATGTGCTTGGTTATATTTTTAATAAACCTTATTTTGAATTTTGCAATAAATTACGTAAAATCACAATTATGATTTTAAATTCACACGTGATTTGAAATCACGCAATTTTCAAAACATGCCTGTATATTTTGTGTACCTCAATTGCAAAATACAAATCATCAAAACGAGAACAAGCCTTTTTGTATACTCAGCCATCTGATCCAGCTAAGTTGTTTCAAGCCGTAAATACTGAAATCAAATTGCTTGTATCCAACAGATTTTTTTTTTAAATAAATCATAGAACGAACTACCTCTTAGCAGGTTTGAGGTCAATAGCAGTAACAGTTTCCGAGATACATATGGGCATTTCCATGAATATGTCAACCACGGCTGGAAAAATAAAAGTCATCGCAACTTTTTTTTAAATATACCAAAGAGCAATAAAACACTTAAATTTTATTATGTAAAAGTATTTTTAGCTAATTATAATTTTAAAAGAGCAAAAATAGCAGATTAAACTGGTAATCTCTTTGATCAATTTCCAGAAATTGAAATTAACTATTTTCTCTTAACTAGTGGCTAAATTTAGGTAATTGTAATATTCCAATTATACTTTAAAAATAATGTTACAGTGGCCAAGTTCCATTATGAAATTAAAAATTTAGAGTTCGAATAGCGGTATTTTTTATAGTTTGCTTTGAATGATATTCTTATGTCACGTACGTAATGCAAAAACGTTATTTGTCGTCATCATTTGAATTCTACCAGTCGCAAGTATTTAAAAATAAAAGTTCAAAGCAAGATAAATCTCGCAAACATATATTGATCGATTTTTTTTTAAAATTTGATGCAATAAAAATTTTATAGTCTTTCAAAGTTTGTAGCATACGATATTGTAAGTAACACAATTCAATTTAATACTTTCAAATTCCTTTATAATTATAAATATTTTATTAAGATGGGTAAAAATAGCTATTAGACTACAAAGAAATGGAGGGAGGACTTGAAGAAAAACGAAGAACAAATAAAGAAGTACCGGAAAAAAGAGGCTGAATGACAGCATTTCTATCGAAAAAAGTTCGCAGATGCAGCCAAAAAAGACAAAAAAATTAATTAACGACAAATTAACACACAATTAGGGGATTCACAAGGTGTTCTATTTGTCCTATTGTCATATTGTCATAAAATTTTGACAATGGTTTGACAACCTTTGCCAACTATTGGACACTCGGCGCAGGTGTAAGTGGAGTTGTTGTGATAATTTAATAAGTATATTAAATGATGTGATACTTTTAAAGAACTATTTTTGTATGAGAGACAACAAAACCATTGTGAAATTTTATAACAATATGACAATAGGACATAATAGGACACCTTGTGAATCCCCTAAATAAGTTTGATGTTTACTATTTTATTACAAAAACTATGCTTGAAATAAGCGAACAATATGAAGATATATCGTCTATATACATATTTTCTGATTGGAGTAGCGCTTAATTTAAAAACAAATTCATTTTAAAAAGTATTCCCTCTTTTGTAAACAAATTTAGCTGCCAACATTTAGAATAGAACTTCTTTGCCACATCACATGGTAAAGGTGCAGTTGATGGAGTAGGTGGTACTGTTAAAATAAAGGTCTGGCAAATTGTAAAAGCAAATAAATTAATCTTGCCAGATGCTTTCTCATTTTATGAATGTGCTCATAAATATGTGGAAGGAGTTAATTTGTTTTATGTTGCTACCGAAGAGATTGAAGGGTTTTCTGCTCATCTCCATGAAAAATGGCAAAATGTCCAGCCCATCCCAAAAATAAGAAAACTTCATTCGTTTACTTATCATGATAGTCAGTATATTAGTGTGTCTCGAACTGCGTATTCAGTAAGAGAAAAAATTAAAATTTAATAATTAAGTGACAGCGCCCAAGAACATAGTGTATAGTAAGAAATTAAATTTACCTTTTATTGTTTTTATTGCTATTATCACCGAATAAACATTTTTTAATTCTTTTTAAATTCGTTATGTATACATATATTTAAAAAACCTATTTTTTTCAGACAAATACTATAAGAGAAAAATCTGTCACATACGGTATGTCACGAACGATATTAAGATTTGTTCGTAACAAAACCATCTAAAAATATTTTTTTATTTAAAAATTATGGATTATCAAGGAAAAATATTTGGCTTGGTGTAAGAACTTAAAGAAAGGAAAAAAACTTTTACAATTCGCAGATTTTCGTATATGTGTACATGCACCTCGACATCACTTCCGTTTTTTGTCACGTACGATATGCACCTTTTTCGCCCGATATTTTGGCTGGCAAGGTTTTCAAAGTCATGATTTTTTTTTAGATTACAGTACCCTCTAAATGTAACATATTGACGAAACAATTTTTCAGTTACCACTCTTTTTGCAAAATCTACATCACTTTGTAGGCGTACAAATGTCACGTACGATGACATGGAAATGCCCATATGCACATCAAAGTGTAGTGAAGAAGTGTTTGGTCTGTTTGGAAATGCATAATTGCACATTTGTAGTCACTTCTAAATAAATAAAAAAAAACATTTTTTTAGAAAACTCTTGCCTTTAAATATGCTTTTTTCTACCCTCATGATTCAGCGCAATGGCGCATTTACGAACAGGCCCATATTTTGTCAGAGTTATTTATAAAGAAAAATGTTTCAAACTCTTATATTATTGCATATCTTGTTTTTATTTAAAAGTAACAGGAAAATTGAATTCTTGATTAAAAAAAATATAAAAATAAAAGCTTAGGTATTTATATTTTAAATAGATTTAAATAAAAGCCATTTATTTGGAATACTACAAAATTTTGAATTTATACTTTTCAAAAAATTTAGTTTAAACCTCCGCGAAGACGTAGCACCAAATGGAGGGTGGATTCCTTCTGTATATTGTAATCGGATAAGGTACGACCATCCTCCAGCTGTTTACCGGCAAAGATCAAACGCTGTTGGTCTGGGGGGATGCCTTCTTTATCTTGAATCTTGGCCTTGACGTTTTCAATAGTGTCCGAAGGTTCAACTTCTAAGGTAATGGTTTTGCCAGTCAAGGTCTTGACAAAAATTTGCATACCTCCACGCAAGCGCAACACTAAGTGAAGGGTGGATTCCTTTTGGATGTTATAATCCGAAAGAGTACGACCGTCCTCCAATTGTTTACCGGCGAAGATTAAACGTTGCTGATCTGGGGGGATACCTTCTTTATCTTGGATCTTAGCTTTGACATTTTCAATGGTGTCGGATGGTTCAACTTCCAAGGTGATTGTTTTACCGGTCAAGGTCTTGACGAAAATTTGCATACCACCACGCAAACGCAACACCAAGTGAAGGGTGGATTCTTTCTGGATATTGTAGTCGGAAAGAGTGCGACCGTCTTCCAATTGTTTACCGGCGAAGATTAAACGCTGTTGGTCTGGGGGGATACCTTCTTTATCTTGGATCTTAGCTTTGACATTTTCAATGGTGTCGGATGGTTCAACTTCCAAGGTGATTGTTTTACCGGTCAAGGTCTTCACGAAAATTTGCATACCACCACGCAAACGCAACACCAAGTGAAGGGTGGATTCTTTCTGAATATTGTAGTCGGAAAGAGTGCGACCGTCTTCCAATTGTTTACCGGCGAAGATTAAACGCTGTTGGTCTGGGGGGATACCTTCTTTATCTTGAATCTTGGCCTTGACGTTTTCAATGGTGTCGGATGGTTCAACTTCCAAGGTGATTGTTTTACCGGTCAAGGTCTTGACGAAAATTTGCATACCACCACGCAAACGCAACACCAAGTGAAGGGTGGATTCCTTTTGGATGTTATAATCCGAAAGAGTACGACCGTCTTCCAATTGTTTACCAGCAAAGATTAAACGCTGTTGGTCTGGGGGGATACCTTCTTTATCTTGGATCTTAGCCTTAACGTTTTCAATGGTGTCGGATGGTTCAACTTCCAAGGTGATTGTTTTACCGGTCAAGGTCTTGACGAAAATTTGCATACCACCACGCAAACGCAACACCAAGTGAAGGGTGGATTCTTTCTGAATATTGTAATCTGAAAGGGTGCGACCGTCTTCCAATTGTTTACCAGCAAAGATTAAACGCTGTTGGTCTGGGGGGATACCTTCTTTATCTTGAATCTTGGCCTTGACGTTTTCAATGGTGTCCGATGGTTCAACTTCTAAGGTAATGGTTTTGCCAGTCAAGGTTTTGACAAAAATTTGCATACCTCCACGCAAACGCAACACTAAGTGAAGGGTTGACTCCTTTTGTATATTGTAGTCGGAAAGAGTGCGACCGTCCTCCAATTGTTTACCGGCGAAGATTAAACGTTGCTGATCTGGGGGGATGCCTTCTTTATCTTGTATCTTGGCCTTAACGTTTTCAATGGTGTCGGATGGTTCAACTTCCAAGGTGATTGTTTTACCGGTCAAGGTCTTGACGAAAATTTGCATTCCACCACGCAAACGCAACACCAAGTGAAGGGTGGATTCTTTCTGGATATTGTAGTCGGAAAGAGTGCGACCGTCTTCCAATTGTTTACCGGCGAAGATTAAACGCTGTTGGTCTGGGGGGATACCTTCTTTATCTTGAATCTTGGCCTTGACGTTTTCAATGGTGTCGGATGGTTCAACTTCCAAAGTGATTGTTTTACCGGTCAAGGTCTTGACGAAAATTTGCATACCACCACGCAAACGCAACACCAAGTGAAGGGTGGATTCTTTCTGGATATTGTAGTCGGAAAGAGTGCGACCGTCTTCCAATTGTTTACCAGCAAAGATTAAACGCTGTTGGTCTGGGGGGATACCTTCTTTACCTTGAATCTTGGCCTTGACATTTTCAATGGTGTCGGATGGTTCAACTTCCAAGGTGATTGTTTTACCGGTCAAGGTCTTGACGAAAATTTGCATACCACCACGCAAACGCAACACCAAGTGAAGGGTGGATTCTTTCTGAATATTGTAATCTGAAAGGGTGCGACCGTCTTCCAATTGTTTACCAGCAAAGATTAAACGCTGTTGGTCTGGGGGGATACCTTCTTTATCTTGAATCTTGGCCTTGACGTTTTCAATGGTGTCGGATGGTTCAACTTCCAAGGTGATTGTTTTACCGGTCAAGGTCTTGACGAAAATTTGCATTCCACCACGCAAACGCAACACCAAGTGAAGGGTGGATTCTTTTTGGATATTGTAATCCGAAAGAGTGCGACCGTCTTCTAATTGCTTACCGGCGAAGATCAGACGTTGTTGATCTGGGGGGATACCTTCCTTGTCTTGGATTTTAGCCTTGACATTTTCAATGGTGTCGGATGGTTCAACCTCTAATGTTATTGTTTTACCCGTCAAAGTTTTGACAAATATTTGCATACCACCACGCAAACGTAGTACCAAATGCAATGTAGATTCCTTTTGTATGTTGTAATCAGACAATGTGCGCCCGTCTTCCAATTGTTTGCCAGCAAAAATTAAACGCTGTTGATCTGGTGGGATTCCTTCCTTATCTTGGATTTTAGCCTTGACATTTTCAATAGTATCGGAAGGCTCAACCTCCAAAGTGATGGTTTTGCCAGTCAATGTTTTGACAAATATTTGCATACCACCGCGTAGACGTAAAACCAAATGAAGTGTAGACTCTTTTTGAATGTTGTAGTCGGACAAAGTGCGTCCGTCTTCAAGCTGTTTTCCAGCGAAAATCAAACGTTGCTGATCTGGAGGAATGCCCTCCTTGTCCTGAATTTTTGCCTTTACATTTTCAATAGTATCTGAAGGTTCGACTTCTAGGGTGATAGTCTTGCCAGTTAAAGTCTTCACGAAGATTTGCATTTTTGAGTTCTGTAAAACAAAATTATAAAATTATTACAAGTGTTTGATCGGTTTTGACCCAAAAAAAAAACGATTGTTTGTAATCGCCTTTTTTTTTGACGATATTATACTGAAATCGATTAAGTTTAAAAAATCGATTTTACCTAAAAAATTTTAACATGCTATAAATTTTAAGAATTATTCAATTAACACAATTTATTTCAAACTATCTGCACCGAAAATAACAATACGAAGCGATAGTGTACTATTTTAAAATTTGTAATATTTCACGCCGAATGTTAATTAAAAATGCAGTCTGATTTGAAAAATGTTTAAACAATTAAAAAAGAAAAAATAGTTCAGTACAAAATACACTAAAAATAACTTATCGTCTTTGAAAATTAAATACATACATATGTATCTGTTGTAGAGCTGTGTAGCTCATGAACGAACGGGTCAAAATGAACGGATCACCGAATTGAACGAAGTGATCCGGTTATTTTACTGAGCGCTTTTCGTTCAATTGTGTTCCGTTCAATGTTTGTTTCTTCAGGTCTTTTTTATGCCACAATTTCGTTCGTTCATATGTGTTTTTTATGTTATGTTCTTTTGTTTCAGTTGATTGTTTGTGTATTGATAAGAGTTGCTTTAAAAAGTTTGCGAATGTGCGTACATATTTCTTTTGAGCATCGCTGTGGCACTGCCATAATTTTTTTAAATTTGGTTTAACAGTCTTTTTCTAAGAAGTTTGATTTATTATAGTGTTTGTGTTTTTATGGATTACTATACACTTTTTACACAATTTTTATATATGGATTATTTAAATTTTATTTCACAAAAAGTTTTTTCTATTTTGAATGTCAAAACCACAAGCTATGTCAAAACAAATCTTTAAAAAAACATGTTGCCGTACTGTCGTTCAGAAGTGAACGATTGAACGAACGGGTTAATTTTTGTAAATTGAACGAAACTGAGCGATCACTGAAATGAACGATTTGGCACAGCTCTAATCTGTTGTATGTGCGTACCTATGTAAATTTTCACTTATTTAATTTCATACATTGGAATTATAATGGATATTTGCACTTAAGTATATAATTGTGTATGAAATCTTTTAATATATTAATTTTAAGTTTCACGCATTCTAAAATTGTTTGCACTCAAAAACCAATTTCAATATAAAATCGTTAACAAAAAAAAATCGATTTTTCGAGGTCAAAATTAATTTAGAAGTACATATAATTGAAGTCGATTTTTAACTATAACTGAAGTAGATTAGAGACTATAATCGAAGTCGATTGACCATTCCCCAGCACAGGTGTAGCCCCTGGCCATGCATTTAATTTTAAAAATAATTTTTTTTTATTAAATTAAAAACAATTTCAGATATGGCATTACAGCAATACTGGTGTTTATTGTGAAATTACGACCCAATCGTTATTCAACACTTTAAACAAAGCGAATGAGACATCGTTTTTCAAAGTGACTAAAAGTAGTGGCTATTGTTTGGATCATTGTAAAAGTTCAAGATTTTTTATATAAACAATTTTTATGAATTTTGTTTTAATATATCTACATATGTATGTTAACAATTTTTTTTTAAAGAACTTTGATTTCCCCGAATACATCTACATTTTTATGTATAAACAATTATGCTTACTATAATCCATGCGTATTAACACAAAAACTAAGACGCCATTTTGTTTTACACGATGATTTTGCAAGAAATAAAAAGTAAAAAAAACACGTAGATTGGAAATCGGGTAGATTTTTTTAGTATACTTTTTTCAAAGGAGCTTTTTCAGATTTGATGTTTATCTATCTATAAACTTTTGTTCTTTTTTATTGTTTAAGGGTAAACTATTTGAAAATATAATAAACCTTTTTCCTCACCTTTTTAACACAGTTAAAAAAATATTAATGACGTCACGCTTTTTTTTTTTTATAAAATGTGTATGTATTTTCCAAAGTCTACTTATATCACAAAATCACTTTTTCAAAATTCACTTTCAAATATTTTTGATCACAAAGTACGCTGTTCACAACTGTCTGCTAACAACTGAGTATCTAATAATGTTTTGCACTCCCTTTTATACTTTTGAATAAAAAAGGGGAAATTTACACAAATTGTACATAACCATTGGAATAAAGATATAGTTAAAATCTTGCCTTCTCCCTCATAATATCTTTATTTTTTATCCAAATATATATAGCAAAGAGTTTATAATTTAAAAATTCTATGTTTTTTTAATTAATACTTTTGATTTTACTATAAAATATTAAAAAAACCCTAAAAATCTTTGAATAAACGAATCAAACTAATTGTGAAGTTCTTAATTTGCAATATCTTGTCTTTGTCTAGTGTGAGAGCGTCAAGATAAAAACAGTGCTGGTAGACTGCTTGAAAAATTTTAGTGCCAGAGCTGCCAGTCCTTATATTCCTTTTGCATTAAGCTGATCGTCCTAAAGGTGGTTTTATACGAAATGTATTATACATATGATCTGTCAAATTTTTCACTTCATAATTGATGCATGTGTGAACGTGGGAAAACATTGATTGTGTAAAACACATATGCAAAAGTTATTATATGACTTATTTTCAATGAGAGTTTTATTCTTATCTGACATAGCATGTGTCATCAGCTGTTTTAGGGCAACAACAAGGAAAAGTTAATTGTTTGTTTTGTTTTGGATGTTATGTCAGATGTAATAACATACGTACGCGTGAAAGCAAAAAATATAATCCATCTGTAATATGACAATTTTGAGACATGTAATTACATTACATTGAAAAAGTGACAAATGTTAAAATCGAAATAAAAAAATCCGGTATTTTTGTACTAGGTTTTTTATATACTGAGTTTGACGTATTTCTGGGCATAAATCTTTCTCGTCAGAACGTACAATTACGTTCTGGCATTTTATGCAATTGCCAAAATAGATGAATACGTGTATGCGACTGTTACAAGTTACAGACGTACGTAAAAATCGTAGCTACTTTTAGCTTTTATAGGCGTTATAAGCGTCAAACAAACGGACCCGCTGGATTTGATACAAAATTATACTTAAATTTTTACCGTTTTAGAGTTGAAATTATATTTGCCAGAGATTAAAAACTTTTTGGAAGAGTACGAGAGTGCGTAAGGCAAACTGGGTAAAACTTTCGATTAAATTTGTTCAAATATAAAATACATTAATTTTTAGATACACAATTATTTTGACGGCAGCTACACGACAACATGACCACCGTTGTAACTGTGACCAGATTAAATTTATTTTTATTTTAGTTAAAGCCTAACAACTAAGTTAGTCAAAGGCAATAATAGTCAGTATTTAAAATATTTTATAAAAAAACGTTTGGGTTATTCAAGCCTAAAAACTGAGTGGTCTATGTTTGTTACATAATAAAATATACTTAACAATGCTTGATATTACAAGGTTTTTTGAACTGTAACTTAAAAGCGTAATTAAGTTATTTACCAAAGCACTGTTTTGTTTTTTCAGAAAATAATATCACTATTAAAGATTTTACAAATATGTTTATATAAGTCATCGTGAAAAATTTTAGTTGGTTTTGTTGAAAACGTTTTTGCAGTAAAACAAGTAAGAAAACTAGGAGTATTAGATAAGTCACCTTTTTTATTGCATGTTTTTTTTACTCTAGCAGTATATTTTTGTTTTGTAGGACATATAAGCACTTTTCTTTTTACCATTAAGAAGTGTTAGACCTTTAACTTGTGGCAGCACTGGAAATGTATTTTTAGTTTTTATCGTTATCAAACACTTAATTTGAGAACAAAGAAAACCAGAGAGCTATTTAACCCAAACTTAACTCTCATTGGAAAAGGAAATGCAATAAAAAAGGGGAATTTTTTAGTATATACACAGTTTCAGATGACAAAGTGATGTGCATATACGAATGTAGGTATATATATATTAAATATGAGGATGTATGTACACACTTCGAAGGTTTATCGAATACACGTACTAAGCATCAGGGTACACTTATCAGGTAGGAGCGGTTCTACAAAAACAACTAAAACCGTCATAAGAGTGTCAGAGACAAATAACAAAAACTCACAAAATCTTTCGTTTTCTTTTTGAGCTTTTCTTACGATACTACAGTTGTTGTTTGTATAAAAGGAAGAAAATCCATAAACATAAACAAAAGTTGACATTAATATAACGAAATACCGTTACTCAGCTGTTTATCTGAGGCTACCTGATAAGTGTACCCTGCTAAGCATATACTACATACATACATATGTATATACATAGATATTTAGAATGGAATATTCTGTATTGTTCCATACCCTTAAAAATAAAAACAATAGGGTTCTGCTACATTTTTAAACAAAGGAAGCATATCCATCATGGTACAATCTCCTTACCATGATACCCATATTCAACAACATGTAACAGCGCTATATTCGGCTGTACCGAATCTTATATACCTACACATTTGTCTTTTTATTTTTATATACCCAGCCATCTGATCCGTCGAGTTATTTCGTACTGCAAATATTATAATAAAAATGCTTTGTAACGCGGTACTTTCCAGATTCCAATAGTATAAAAAAAAGTACGACTGTGAATCACTGTTTTTATCACTTATACGTGCATATATACATCTTTTTAACTAAAAATACTTATATGTATGTTCATCAGCGTTGCCGTCTGATATGACATTTACCTTTCTTTTTTCCTTGTAATTTAATATGCTCTAATGTTCGCAGGCAAAATAATTTAATTTTGGGCAGATTTTCTGTCAATTTCCAAAAACCTGACAACAAAACAAGATTTTGTAGGTAGGTATTGTAATTGGCAAGGTAGTTACCAAGGCTTATATGTACATGCATACATACATAAGTGTCTCAATTTCTGAATACGTTTAATAATTACATAAGTAATGAAATAGATATAGGAGAAATTTTGTTGTTTTATTGAATAAAAACAAATTCAATGTGTTTTTGTTAAATAGGTACATATCTACATACATATGTATTTACATATCGATGGTTTAATATGGAAAGGGCGTAACTCGATTTTTTTTTGCTACTAGTAGTTTGGGGTTGTTTTCATTTGATTCGTATTTTTTATTTCTTAAATGGGAATATTTTTAAATTGGGGAATTTTTCATGTTCACTTTCGGTCAATTTCTCAAGGAACCCATACAAACATGGTTCTAATTGTACAAGTTAACATAAAAAAACTGTTAACAAAAATGAAAAATAAATTTTTGTGTTCGCTACAGACTTGAATTGGATTAAGAAGAAATAATTCTTCCCGACAGCAAAGCTTAAGGTTTTAGAGGTTGTAGGGTAAGTGCTGGTAAGTTCGGCATGTACCAGTAGTCGGCATTTTTTAAGTTTAAAATCAAATAAATAAGAAATACGTTATTTTTATTCTACACCAACATTAATAATGCAAAAAAGAAGTACTATACTTTTGTTTTGCAATAGTTTAAATATACTGAGATGAGTATTTTGGCATAATTTTAAGCTCATTCGGCAACAGTCTTTGAACGAGTGCAAAAATGTAATATTTTTAGGAAATTTTTTAGTGGGCAGGCAATTTTAAAAACGGTTAGTTATTATAATAATTTAATTTTATTTGTGAATTTAACTGTTTCTAAGGTTAGATTTTAGTTTAAAGTATGTTTTTGATGCAAAAAATTCAGTAAACATTAACGGCTGTATTCATAAAAAAGTCTAAATTTAAGTTTTAAATACATTTTAGCTAAACAACATTTTAAGCCTAAAAATTCTGTTTTTTAATTTTGTATTCATAAACCGTATTTTAACTAAAGCAATTTTAAGGATTTTTTAAGGCTTATGTTGGCAACGCTATTAATTTTATTTGTCACTTAATTAATGGTGATGTAAAACAATGGTTATAAGCTCATACATTAATCGCATGCATGCACACTATTTTTTTCGAATTTGAGAAAAATATTGTTTTTATAAAATAAAAAGTGTATGACAACATGCAGACTTAATTAAAAAGAGAACTGTAAAAACAAAATGTTAGGTAAGAGTAAAATTTAAAAGTTTTTTTATTGAAGGTAAAATAATATTTGAATAACGAGTTTTTTTTTATTTGCTTTGATTTTTTATACATCACTAAAAATAAAAATATTAACATTACTGAAAAAAATTAAGTTGAATTTTGAAAAATGGTAAATATGAATGAAAAATAACTACAAGGCCTAATATTTATTTATAAAACATCCATGTTCTCTCCATATAATGCAAATGTTTTGTTTCCTACAGTTGCAAGTTCAAACAAAGGGCCGTAAGGCCAATAGTTTGTAATAGTTGTCAAAATAAAAATTCAAACATAACAAAAAACAAAAAAAAGGTTAGGAAATTTGCTTGAAATGGGTTTGAAATTGGGTAAAACGCAATAAAAATACCAAAAAAGGGTTCGGAAATATGCTTAAAATGGGCTTAAAATAAGGTCGAACCAATTTTAAAATTTGTGTATTTACACAAGGTTTAAAATAAGTTTTTTAGGCTAAAATTCGTTTATGAATACAACTTTATTGAAATTTGCTTAATAAAGGTTTAAAATGCTGTTTAAATTTTTATGAATACAGCCGTAAAAATATTTTTCTTGTTTTAATGGGTGCCGGCGTTAGGAGCATTTATTTTTGTGATTTTCAATTGTCGGCATTAGGGGGCCGACTACTAGCAAATGAGTGTTTTTCTTTGATTTTACTCAAAATAGAACAAATTGTAAAAAAATGATCCGTCTTGCTTTTAGTAAAAGAGAAAAGGAGTAAAAGTTAAATTTACCCAGTAGTCGGCATAGCTTTTAATGTAAACTATATGGCCTGCCGAGTATAGGTTGCACGAGTTTCTTAAGTCGGCACCTAGCTTTTATCCTTACTTTGAATCAAATATAACGATCTTCTGAGATCTGTATTTATTAGTTGGCTTTTCAGACTCATTCAAGAAATTTGTAAGAAGACAACTAAAGATTTAAGAGTAAAGTATTCCCAAGAATCCTTAAAAGGCGCCCCAGTTAACATTAGGGAAAATTTCCTATCAATTAAAGGAATTAGTAAAAATTATTACGTTTCCCGATCAACAATACAAGACCGTATTCATGGCCGCGTTGCAGATGGTCTCATAAAAATGGGCCCACACCCAGTTTTGACCAAGGTAAAAAAAAAAAAAACGATTGGTGAAATTGTGTCATGATATGGCGAACTGTGGATATCCTTTAAAAATGGATGATGTACTTAACACTGTTCAAGCAATTTACAAAGAAGATGAAAGAAAAACTGCTTTTTTAAATGGTCGGCGTGGAAGGTCATGGTATGCCAGCTTTTTGAAGCGATATAAAAACTTAGCCATTAGAGAAGAAGAAGGTATTAGTAAGGGAAGAGCAGTAATAACTAAAGAGTTTATAAGAAAATGGTTTGAAGACTTAAAAAATTTTCTTATCCAAAAAAACTCGCAAAATATTTTAAAGAATATTTAATGGCGACGAAACAAGCTTCTGCTTGTGCTCTAAAACAGGTAGGGGTTTGGCGCCAAAAGGATACCGTAACGTCTATTCGATCTAACGCGGTAATGAGGAGACAGTTACAGTATTGCTTGTTTTTTCTGCTAGTGGCAAAACTTTTGTTCCAATGGAAGAAAACTCTAAGGAGCTGGCAGGCGAACCCTGAAAGTATCAACAAGGTTGTTTCAAAATCCACGTTTTGTCCACTTCTTAAAACTGTTCTAAGCAATCTAGACACTACGGATGCAATTAAGAATGGGCTTCCGAAATGTGGTCTATATCCTTTTGATTCAAACAATATACTTAGTTTACACTAAGTGTGTTAAAAATCAGTTGGAAATATTGAACGGTGATTGTCACGAACCTTATGAAATTCTAAAAAAAACTGATTTTGATATACCAATTAGGATAATTGACCAGATAGCTCAAAACTTAAAAGAACGTAGAATAAATTCAGAACATGTCGCCGAAGAGATAGCTGCTTTGAAAAGAATAGAACTTGGCCAAAATATTGAAATTTTAGGAAACGTAACAATCCAATTGGGTACATACATATGTATATTATAAACGAGGAAGGGATTTTAGAAACGGAGAAAAGGAGAACACTAAATAGTACTTTTCAATCTGTCGTCTGTCCGTCTTCGAATCCATCACCAAATATAGATTTGACTTAATACAATCAGATGTTTCAACCTATAAGATCCTCATCTCCACTCTCAGTAACTTCTACAAATACAATCAATCAGTTGTTTCAATCGATTAGATCCCCGTCTCTACTTTCAGTCATTTCTAGAAATCCAGTCTTCTGCGAGTCCCCAAGTTCAAGACCTAGTTTTAAAAATAACTTAATAACTAGAAATTCTCCAGTTCCAGGTAATTATGTAAAACATGGAGATCGGAATAAAATGAAAAAAGCTAAAGCCGAAGCTATAAAAAAGAAAAAAATAGAGCGTAAAATTAAAAAAGCAAAAAGGAAAATAGAGGGCGAAAACAAATATGCGGAACTTGTGTTGGGGAATCGGACACGGATGGTGAAGACGATGACTTAAAAAACGTAGGATGCGGTTCTTGTCCTCAGTGGTTCCACCTTAAATGCACCGAGTTAGGAAATGTACTCTATACTGAAGTGATAGAAATGAATTTTGTATGCAAAGCTTTTAATTACCATTTAATTCCTAAGATTTCATTTTCTTATGAATTTAAAAAAAACCGTACAACTTTTTATACCTATATTATTAATTTTAATATATATTTACTTCTTGTTTTGTAAAGAAATTAATTTTTAATTTGTTTTATAGGTACCTGTGTATGCGTACGTGTAAATACTTATTATATATGTACTAAACTTTGAATTTAAGTAAATAACTCAAAAAATAGGTATAAATGTGAATTATTTGCATATATACACGTTAAAAACATTTTCAGTTTGCTAAAAATTTATATATTTTAAAAGAAAATATGCCATGCCGACAATAGAAATATCTTGTGCCGACCATTAGAAATAGGGTGCCGACCACTGGAAAAAACGCTGTTTTTACAAAAGTACATAAATTACTCAAATTTAATAAAAAAATGTTTTAAAATAGTTAGGATAATCTAAAAGAATACCAAATTCTGAATTATAATAACTTTTTGTCACAAAAATAGACTGGTAACGTACGCAAGAGCATAATGTCAAAGAAAGAAAAAAAGTTAAAGTGCCGACTATTGGTGCATTTACCCTATAAATAAAAAAGCTTTCAATTAAAAAAAAAGTTAGTTAATTTTTGTAGACTGATTTGGGAAGAAACCAAAATCTATGTTAATACCAGGATAGATAGCAAAAAGTTACGTTTTTTCTTTCAAAAAGTTACAATTTTTCATTAAAAGTCACATAAAGGAAAAAAAGGTAAATCATAAAGAGCTTTGTTTTTGGACATTAAATTTCAATAAAATTCGTGGAATTTTATATTAACTTTGAAAAATATTTGTTTAATCAAAAGTGATCTTTCCCAAAATGCACTTAACATACTTGTTCAGTTTGTTTTTACAAAAGCATTCAATTTTTCTAGGCAAATAAGTAAGGGGGCTCTTCTCAAAACTTGCCGCATTGTTGAAAGATTTGCATTTATTAGTTCAAAACTGTTTGATTCTTATTTGAGTTATTTTAAAGCAAAAAACAAATTTCAGCATTCAATAGCAATCGAAATTTAAAAAAAAAAAGTTATCTGAATCTCTATGACAGAAGCATTGATAATTTGAACGATTGTGTATAGTTCGATTGCTTCCAATGACACTCCAATGATAAACCTTTGGCTTCTCCCCAAAATTTCAACTACATCGGATTTCGTACATGCATACATAATTTTAACAGGGTATGCAAGTGTAAGAAGTGCTAAAGCGCTAACAACAAAAAATGATTTTTGATAAGTGATGCCAAATTTATAATTACATTTTGCATAAACCCATTTAAAAAATTATGCAAAAAATTAAAATTACACAAAAATTAAAAAAAATATATTTATTTCATTTAAGCAATTCCACGTAAAACGTCCTAAATCACAAAAAAATAGAATATTATAAATAAAATACATAGTTTAAATTATATCCAAATTTGTTATTAACTGAAACAGATGATTTATACTGTACGGTTCATAAATTTGCAACAGTTAGAAATGTCAGATCCTATATAATCTACTCCTCGTTCTTTTGCACATTTAAAACCCGTCATGTTTTTTGTTTTTAACATGTACATAATGTGTGAATAAATTGGTCAGGTCACACACGTCGAAATGGATAGATAGGTTTAGTTAGGTTTCTTAAGTTTTTGTTAATTAAATATGCTTTCTACAGCAAAATAAGAAAATTACAAAAAATTATTTGACTATTAACTTAAATTATTTACAGTTTATTTTTGTTGATACAGTTGTACTTGAGTCTTTTAATAATTTTTAAAAATCAATTTACGATGGCTGGTAACAAAAATATTTATTGTATTTACAATTTCAGTTTAAGTGTCAATTCAACAATCAAATAATTGTATTTACAATTTGGTTGGTAATATAACAATTAGTTTGTCGTCATTTTTTACTGCTCAAAAATTATCCAACAATTAAAAAATTGTCTAATTTTTGTATAATTACACAGAAATCGGCAACACTGTTTGTGATTGATCACAATGCTGCACATTAAGACACATGTCCTATTTTTAAAAAAACGGCTTTATGAAGAAATTTAATAGGGCTAATACTGAAATGGTTTCTTTTCTTGAAAATTAAAAAGGACTTTCAACAACATACAAGTCGCACAAAATAAAGTATACCTATTTAGCTTTGTACTTATATTTTTTCCTATTTATATATTTCTGATTAAATGTTCATTAAACTCATCTGCATATTTCAATAAGTAAATAATTAAATGTATACAGAGGTACATATTTATTTATGTCTTTTTGTTGAAGTCAATAACAAATAAGAAAGCGTGAATAGAATTGGCAAAACAAAGTGTTTTATAAAAATACATACATATCGCACAGTTTTATAGTAAAAGATTTGTTTTAAAGTTAAATGACCTTATTTTTGAGAATATATCAGTGTTGTTTATATACAAAAATGTACTCTTTGTTTAGGCAAATACGTACAATCTTTTTTTATCACAATAAATTAACAATAACATTAACTTGACGCAAATAATAAGTCGTACGTATGTACACGTGCTCGAGGTTTGTTCATAAACAAATGCGAAAATTCTAAATAATTTAAATTTTGGTAAAATTTTTACTCACATGTACTTTGGCATTTACAAATTTTATTATTATTAAAGACGTTTTTTAGTTTTTTTAATTAATTTGTTATTAAAAAATCTAGAAATTTATTTAAAAACTATTATCATAATGTATTAAGTTCAACCGAATTTCAAATAAACTTACAAAAAACACATTGTAAAGAAACACAAAACTTAACATAAAGATTTAATAACTTTAAACATTTTTATTTTTCAAATTTAAATTCTGGAAATTCAGTGTAATTTAATGGTACATAAAATAAAGTTTAATTTAGCTTATTAATGAAATAAATATACATATACATACATAAATTATTTTAAAAAATTATTGAAGCACAATATGATCATATATGTATGTATTTAACAACAACATTCTTACAGAAAAAAAATATTTTTTTTAATATCTTAGTTTTAAAAGCAATCTTAAAGTGGCTAAAATTTCTTCTTTTCTACAAATCAATATTACCGTTGTAATACCAGGGACTGTAATAATTACAATAAAATTATTTCTCAAAAAAAAAAAAATATTATATTATACATAATAAAACATGTACGAAAGTTATACTCGATCAAGCCTGACCATACTATACCCTTTACCAGTATTTTTTAATACTATTAAACACCACCGTATGCAAAAATTGTAGGCAGGTTAAAGCGACTTTCGTAAGTGGGGTTAACCTAATTTTTGGGAGGTACGGTAAAATTTGGAGCAATCTTAACAACATTTGGTTGGCTTATTTCTACTTAAATAAGAATTGCTAATGTGTGTGGAGATGGTTTTATATTAGGCAGTTTACCAAAAAATATTTGTGTAGGGACTAGCCAAAAAATTGTGTCATAATATTTATATTAAGTATAGCAGTTGGTATAATAAAATTAAACATTTGTGCAAAATTTTATGAGGATAGAGTAGTATTGGAGATAGTTATATATTAAAATGCTTATTTCGGGAGGACTTTGTATGGGAGCTATATTAAGGAATGGATCTACCATATTTGTAATCAGTATAATAGTTGGTGGTATGAAGTAAGACACATATGAAAACTTTTGTGAATTTATCGTAATTTTGGGGACAATCAGAGCCCAAAATGCTTATTCGGGAAGGGCGTTTGTATGGGGCTTTGTCAAAAAAAGAATTAATCATCACCATAAGCAATAAGGGACTAATTAAGTAAAACGCAACGCATAATAACGCAAACAATTGTATGGAAAAATTAAAAAATTAAAAAATGTTCAATACATTTTGTTTTAGGGCGTTGCGTTTTAGAAAATAAGGGGGTAAGGTTCGTGCCTTTTCAAAAAAACTTACCTGTGCCAAAGTTCATTAAAATTTTACATGTTCTTTGTTTGACATTGCTGGACACCCAGGCGGACGGACAGACGGGCATGCTTTAATCGACTTAGGAAGTGATTTTGGTATGCTTAAGGGTAGAAATCGTTTAAAAAAATTTAGTTTAATAATATCAAATCGGTGTTGTTCACTCTGCTCTACAATATTTCCTTGTACCTGTTTTTTTTTTCTTTTAAAATAGGAAATTAATAATTATTTGCATTCCCTGATAAAATACATCTGCTTAGAACATATGTAAGTATATAATACAATTTTTTTTATTGGTAATACAGCCAATTTACATTGCATTTTGCATATAGTATTGATTGTAATTAATCAAACTAATAAATTCACCAATTTCTGCTTGATAGCCATGACGTACAATTTTATTTCCCAGATATATGGTATATTTAATAAATTTATCAAATTCTAATTCGTCATTCACCAGCTTTTCATAGCGTGAATGCGTAAAGTGTTCATTGCGAGGATTAAGTTTAAATTCTCGTGATTTTAAATTGCTAAGAAAGAGAAAAAGAGATAGATATACATAAAAATAAATAAACTTATGTAAAGAGAAATGTGATTATACAAGTTCAAATTTTTATAATTTTTAGCTGCTATTAAAACATTTAGGCGATGAAGTTATTCGCTTTTATATTAATACTAGTACGTATAGCATCATACTTACTTGTAAAAACGAAGTGATATTTTAAAAACATTCTCTATTGTATTATAAAATTCAGCACTTCTTTTGTTAAGCATACACAAAAATAATATACGTTTTATATAGGTCGTATGTTTTCTGTATATATCTTCTATGGTCTTTGCCGTCAACAATTCGTCTTTAAATGTCTTCCAGGAGGCCTGCAGAGCATTCGCCGTTATATGGTTTTGAAGAGCGTGTACAAAATGATAGAATTTATGGCGTATAAGTTGTACATGCCTATATTGAGGCGATTTTAAAATGGCACTACCATGTTGTTTAACCACATCTTTAAGTATTTGATAGGCCCGTTCTAAAATCCAACTTATACGTCGCACACGTATAAGGTACTTAAAAATATTGGCATATTGTTCCAAAGTTTCAGGATTAAGTATTAGATTAAGAGGCCAGTTAATACGGTAACTGAGACTAAGATTGTTAAGTACATCGGGAGAAGTAAGTTCAAACTTCTCGGGAACATCGTTAACGATAAATGAAAGATTTTCGGCATTTTTATCTTTACCTGAAATTTATAAGGAATATAGTTACATTATATTTTAGTAATTTCATTGAATTAGAAATTAAATTGATGGTGTCCTGAAATCTACTTTTTACGTTTCATTTTCGTGTCAGTTCGAACATTCATATTCAAAGATAAGTAAAAAGTGGCTACTTAAAAATGAAAAGTTTAATTTTTAATTTAAAGTGATTTCAAATTCAAATTGGAGTGCAGACCATGCCCCGTTGTGTCTTCAGCAAGAGTAATGGATTGTACAGGCATATTTCAATTTACGCCTTTATTGGTTATATTGTACACACAAAGTAATAAAAACTGTAGTGGTGTCAAAAGTACGATAAGTAAGGATTTCCCTAAACCAAAAATAAATTATCTGGTACGAATTTTTTTAGCCATTGCACATTGAGGCTAAAACAAGATTGTATATTTAAAAGAAAGGAAAAAAATTATGGAGATTTAAACAACAAGAAGTCGTTTGTGCTTAGTTTTTAAAGTTATACGGACTCATACTATTAACTGCTGTCGAATGTCGTTAAAGTGTTTTTTAATAAAACAGGCTTGTCTAACTATTTAATTGAAAACAATTAAGCAAAATAAACCCTACCTGTTATACTTAATCCCAAAGCAGTATCCAAAATTGAATGTAGTATTTGATAGTTAAGCAACTTTTCCGGTGTAGCACCACCCTCCAGTTTGCCAATAATTCCATCACATATAATCGAACCAAACTCTCCATCCATCATAAAGTAGTAATTTCGCAGACTACGAAAATGATCAAGAAGTTTTAAATCCTGCAAAAATAGACGCATCACTTCATTGTTAACCAATTCCAAATGGGTGTTCATGGGTATAACGACAGATTTTTGTAAAAATTCCGTTAACGTAATAATACTCATTATATTAAGATCAAGTTGTTGTAGCGATTTCTGGTTCACAGGCTTTTTAGTGTGACTATTAAGACGTATGTAGGGACTAGAGGTACTACAAGTAAAATTGGTTGAGATAAGTTCACAACAACGTTTATAGGGATTATTGTAATCAGGCTGTGGGCAAGCATCTTCTTGTTGTTGAAATTCGTTGTCAACAGGTGCTTCTGTGGAGGCATTTTGCTGATGTTTTTTAAGACTCTCTTGATTGGGAAAGTTAAAGCCTTTTTTTGCCAATATACCAGCGGTATTAAGGCCACATTCTGGGGTAGGTTCTATCAATGTATTTGCGCTGGCATAGTTAGAGGAATCTTTAGTTAATTTACCATCCAACGAAACATTAAGCTTTAATTCATTTTGCATTTCTTTTTCATCTGGTATTTTTTTATTCAAAATATTTCCATTCTCTAGATCGGCTTGTGCAAAAATGGGACCTTCTGAAACAGGTGTATGGTCTGAAGTAGTTGACATGGGAGTCGCAGGTGTATTTAGGGATTTCATGTCATTTGCTATTGTTGGTTTTATTTCCGCGATACCCGTCAATATATTAAACTCACTTTGCAAAACTTTTTGTCGATTGCGAGCTCTTTCCGTGTCTAAATTGAGATATAGAGCAGATCTTGCTGCCATTGGATCTTTATTATACTTACGAAATAAATCATTTTGCATCATACGTTTACGATTGCGTTGCAGCTCGCTTAAATCCGAATCAGGCAAAGTATTTAAATTAATATCCGGCATAGATTTTGTATGAGAGTTTTGAAAATTTATATCTGCATTTAAGACGCGCATTTTATTGCGTTTAGCTTCACTAAGAAGATTTTTATTATTGTCTGAAAATGTTTAAAGTATAAGGAAATGTTATTTATGTATACACAAAAATTACGGATGAATACCTTGTGTTTCTAGTTCTACACTTTCAAAATCTTTTGAATTAGTATTTATTTCAGTGTTACCCATATTTACTTTAATGGTTTTAATACACTGTTCCATAGTTGTGCCACACATGGCTTTTAAACGATTATCTTGTAGTGTATTGTTGCTTTGAGCTTTATTGGAGTTAAGCAAGTCCGAATCACAGCGTTTAAGAGAAGACGTAATGACATTTGCATTTTCTTCAGTTTTTTTTAGTTTTACATTTACTAGTGTTTCGCTTGACTGTTCAGCGGAAACATTTTCTGAGTTTTTATTATTTTCGTTTCCTTCAAAAATTGATTTGAGATTCTTTTCATTTTCGGCAAACTTTTCTATAAAATCATCTGAAATACATTCGGAATATTCCGAATCTGCCTCCTCCTCTTCGTCCTCAAAACAAGATTCAAAATCTGTTCCTGCTGTACTGGCTGGTGTTTGCATTTGAACTGCTTGATGTTTATTTGGAGATCCTAAAGTTGCAGGCATTTTAAGGGAGAGTTTCTTTTTTTTATCATTACTTTTTATTCTTTCATTTTCATTTATCATGTCACTTAATTCTTGATAGTACTCGATACGCTTTCTCAAATTAATATTTTCCTTGAGCACATGTTGTTCTTCAAGCTTTTCGGCTTCTCTTAGATATTTCAATTCCATTTCAACATTAGCTTTACGTTCTCTTATCTTACGTTCTTTGGTATCTTTAAGTTGCAAAGATAACTCTTCCAAGCGTTTTTTCTTTCTTTCAGATACCATAAGCGCCAACTCATGCTGCTCATATTTCCAACGTTCTAAATTTTCTTTTGATCTTTCTACCATGCGTTGAAAATTTTGTCTTTTTTCTTCGGATTTCGTTTCAAATACCTCACGTATTGTTATCGGCTCAGCACACACCTTTCTGGCGTTTTCATGGTACTGCAAACAAGATTTTTTTAGTTTTTCGATGTCCTCAAAGCAAAGGCACACCGATATAGAGGGATAATTTAAATCAAATAAAGCATGCTAGAAATTAAAAAATGTAAATAAAAAAATTTTTTTTATATAAAAAAATCCAATTTTATTTACATTAGGTTTATAGGCTTTTAGCAACATGGTATATTTGCCGCATTGTAATATTTGTTCTTCGAAATTTTGAAAAAATCCTGGCACAGATTCTTTGCGCACAAAATAGGCTTTATCATAAAAGTATTTAGTATTTTCTCTGTAATGGTCCACAAAGCCCACAAATAACTCATTGCAGGGATCATCTAATAAACCATAATAAATCCATTTTTGCAAATGTCTACATAAAAAAATTATATATAAACATATTAACAAATGGACAAGAAAGTAAATTTTCTGATGTAACATTTACTTGAAATAAACGTGGCAGCATCTTTTTAAGATAAAAACCAATAATGTTATATAATCTTTTTCTGTCAAGCGCATTATTTCTCGATATAAATAGCCTAAGAACTGGGAACCCATGGGTGGCTTAACATCGGCATGAACTTTTTAATAGTATATTGCTGTTAAGATTAATTAAAATATATTTTTTTTCCAACTTACCATTAGGATGTATAGCCAAAGTAAAGGAAAAGTTTGTAATTTGTTTTATCATTTTCTTCATGCGTTTATAAAAACCAATTAAATTGGTATCTTTTTTGGCAAATACATATTGACGAAAGGCCAATAAGTATTCATCAATAGCACTACATAAAGCCTAAATTAAAAGTGTAGCAACATGTTTAAAAGCTTTTATAAATGCAGAAATTGTTTACTTACTCTAAACATGAAACCGTCAAACATAAGTTTGTAATCTCTTTTCATAATCATAGTTTGCATACGTTTATAACAAGTCCCACATTCTAAAAATTCATCTACAAAATATTTAATAGTTCCAGGCAAAACACCTTCAACAGTAACATTTGGTTTCATAGAAAAAACTATTAATTCATCGTGGTAAAATGTATCCGATTGTATGCCCACTTATCAAACACAAATTTGATTATTTTTAGCTTAGATATGATGAAAGTTTTTTATATTTACCCGTTAAAGATTTTAAATCGTTTAGTAAATCCTGCTGCTTAAGAATTTTCGTTTCGAAAGATTTATTTTTCGCTTGATCTATATAACTTTGTAAAAGTAATGCAATGCTGGCTTCACCAGCAAATGGCTTTGAACATGTAACACCAAAACAGCTTAAGCTTTCCCAGTTCCACGAGTAAGCCTTTTTCACCTCTACTTCACGTTTTCTTTCCTTTTTTGCGACAGCTGGTAAAGGTGCCACAGTTTTTTGAAAGCTCAAAGGGTTTAGTTTAAATTTCTTGGTTGGCTGATCTGAAATTTCTGGAAGCAGCCTAAAGGCATATATATTAGAACCCATCGAGGCACCCAATAGACGTTTAGTCATTCCAGTAAAGGTACATTCATTGTCTCTACCGTCCTCTACAATTTGTTTAGTTGAAAACTTTTTTTCTATAGCAGTTAATTGATTTTTCTCGCCCTGGAATACAAATGTCGGCAAGTATGGATTGTTTGTGGATTTTAAAGGTTGCGTGCTTTTGAAATATTTTGGTGTTGGTTTCATAATATCATAGTCGTTCAACGTTGGGTAATAGCGATTATCTTTGTAGTTTGCATGTAAGGTAAAGGGTCCAGGTATTAACAACTCAGGACGACTCATAGTAGGCTAAAAAATAATTAACATAGATGAATATGTTACTAAATTTTAGTTTACAAATATAACTAGATATCCATACAGAAAAACCCTTTTCGCCCGTTTATCAATAAAAATGGGCTAACTTAACAACTTAGCAAACAGAAAAATCCTTTTCGCCCGTTTATCAATAAAAATGGGCTAACTTAACAACAATGGCCATTTCAAACAATATTTTTTTTTTAATTCTTACTTACCACTTCATATTCTTCATGTACATTTCCTTGCAATGCTAGCAATAGCTGCAATATACCCTTACCAGCTCCTTCACTAAAATATTTTTCATTGTTAATTGCCTCCAATTGCTCTTCGAATGCTACAAATTTCGAACACACTTCGGGACTAGCCCAAGAATTCAGCTTTGCTGCAAAAATTTGTATATCCAAAGCGCGTTGAGGCTCGAAGTCATCATTTTCTTCCATTCTATTATTATTACGAGGTCTTGGTGTCTTTTTTAGAAGTATTTGATACGACAACGCCTTTAGCTTTGGTCCAGCTGCTTGTATTTGTTCCGTAGTTAAAGTGCCATTTTGTTGCAAAATACCCAAACATAATTTATTAATCAAGTAATTAACACTATCTTTATTTACTTCTAAATCATGCATTTTGTTAAATAAACAAAAAAAGTAAATATTGAAGAACAAAATTAAAATACATGTATTGAAGTACTTGAGTTGTTATCCTTTATGCATTTTTTGCTTCTACGAAATAGTTTTTATTTTGTTTATTTTTAATGGCAATTATTTGACATATGGCATACCCAGTAGTAAAGTGTCCTAACTTAAAATTTTAATATTATCGATATTATAGTTAAATCCAAGGCATATCCATACAAGGTGGCCGCAAGAAAAAAATAAAGAGAGTTGTTCTCTTGCTCCTTATTTTTTATATGGAGTTTGACACTAAAATTGAAAAATAATTTAAGTTAAGTGTCAAACTCAACATAAAAAAATAAAGAGTAAGAGAACGACTCTCTTAATATTCTTTTTGCGACCACCTTGTATAGATATGCCCAAGGCAATAAAAAAATTAGGAGAGTCGTTCTCTTACTCTTAATTTTTTTTATATGAAGTTTGACACTAAAATTGAAAAATTTTTCGAGTTTAGAGTCAAACTCCATGTTTAACAAATAAAGAGTAAGAGAACGACTCTCTTAATTTTTTTATTGCGACCACCTTGTATGGATATGCCTTGGATATGCCTTGGTTCAATCGAAAATTTGAACCATGAGTTGGAAATCCATAAAGACCATAATTCAAAAAGCTTATCTTAATAATAATTTTAAGCAAGTATTTTGTATAAAGGTTACTAGGAATTTACACATGACTAACACTTTCAAATTTTTGAAATACATGATACGTGTACAACAATTTTATAAAAATTGTACAAAATGAAATATTTAGATTTTGAGTTAAGTCGTTAATGAATTGTGGGTGCCACAATTTCTCTGTTGATGTTTGTTTGAGAGAGATCCAGTGCTACCAGTAAATTTTTACTGATAGAGACAGTGCGGCCACTTGTTTATATAAATATTGTTAGCAAACCTCTTTATTTTAAAATGATTTTTAAGCAGTTTAGCATACTTCATATATCAATTCTGATTGCTACTCTATCGGCCAAAATAATGCTAAAAAAAGGTATTTTGACCTAGTAAGCAAAAACGAAAATTTAAGAATGATAAAGAAATTCAAAAAAGTTATTGCAGTTGAGATTAAAATTTGCCAAATAAGCCCTAAAGAAATTCCGAATTCGTTCATCTGGCTACACTAAGTAAGGCAACTATAAATTGTAATAGAATTCCAAGTACTGCCATACTGTTTTGTGTTTTCAGCCCGCAGCTATTCTCAACCCTTATTATATCTTGACAGACGTAATAAGTTCTACCCTTACAATAGGAAGTACCTTGTTATACCCTTTACAATGTGGTAAGGGTATTTATCAGTTTGACAGTTCGCTTATAATATATATATGTAATATGTATGTGTATATTTGTAGTATATATATTATGGGTCCTATCCTTAAGGATTGGGAAGCCAATTAAACCATGTCCTCTTTTTAAATAAAGTTTCCGGAATCAAGTTGCACGGAAAGAGTTTTGTTTTGAAGTCAAATTATCAGAATTATTCCTAGAAAGTACGCTATTTCAAATAAGCAAAATCGGGCCAACACAGACCGAGTTAGAGGCACAACCCTAAAATTATCAATTTTTTAAAGGAAAAATCCTTGAGGCTATCCTTATATATCCCAGTAAATATAGCCACTGTTGCCTCAAAACTTTATACAGATACTTTAATTGTACAAATTGTGGGGTTTTTTTGTTGTATAGGAAATGGTATCCCCCCTTAACAAATTTTCTAAAATTTTTCATGCACTATATGTGAGAAACTTTAACACCTATCGATTTTAAACCTGATACAAAGTACATAGTTCCATTATGACACGAAGATTTTGGACAAAAAACTAGTTGGATAAGTGCTTTATCTCAGAAGCTTAAACAGCTTTTGGCTTTTAATTATACAAAAGTTATACAATACCTACATTTCGAAAAAAAAGGTCGACAAAAGCAAAGGGAGCGGAAGCCCCCATACAAATAAGCCAATTTTTAAGAAATATATCGAGTAATAACGTATCAAATATCTCCGAAACTATAACAGTAGACGACTTTAAATAAACTACAAAAAGTTATTGTAAAACAATGCCTATATTTTGGAAAAAAAGATGAATAGAAGAAATTGAAGCGGTAACCCCAATACATACTTATATACAAATGAATCATTTTATACGCCGCCTCGGAAACTATGTATAATAGCAATCGATATTAATTTAACTACAAAAAGTAACTGTACAACAATGCCTATTTTTTGTGAAAAAGTTTGTGGGGTAGGGGCAGTGTAAGCCACATTATAAATAAACCATTTTTAAGAAACTTTTGATACAAAATAATTTGGCAAATGTTGGAGCTATCGACCTCAAACCTTCAACAGGGTATTTGTATTATGATTTTTTTAATTGAAATGTAAAATTTGTACGATAAAAGGTTTTCTTTTTAGAGAACTCGGATAGCAATCGAATTCAGTTCAAAAACAACTTGACTAGATCAGATAACTGGGTATCCAAAAAGCCAAATGTGAAGATTCGGCACTGCCGAATATAGTGCTCTTGTTTTTTTCTTTAATAGAAAAATTCTGTTGTGACGAGTGCGATTATTTTATTCACATTTTTGCTTTTTAACTCAAATCATTCAAAATTTTCAATAAAAAAAGACTACGATTTTATTGATATGATTTAAAACGTTTAATAGTAGGTAGACAGACACTGAAAGAACATGGCTTTTGCATATAATCACCACTAAGAGACTATGACGGGTATAACTTTACAAATTTAATTTTAGGAACGGGCTTAGTTTTAAAACTAACATGGTAGTTTTCAGTGTTTTTTTAGTCGTATGCTATACTTTATTTCAACCCAAAACAATGTGACATTTTTATCAAAAAGTAAAAAAGAGCCAGTTTTCTAGTACATTATCACTTAACTTTTGTCAAATAATTAAAAATAAAAACGTACTAGTTTATTTATATTTTTATCATTGTACTTTAAGACTAATTTTACTCTATTATTTACATTTTTATGTACATAATTTAAACATTAAAGGCTTTATTTATGAATATTTTAAAGGTTTATGAAATAAACCCGCTAGTCATTTAATCAATTTTTTTATAAGAACCATGTTTATCCTTAATGATCCAAAACTTGTCAACAATATCTCCATTTTTATCATCGGATACTTGTTCAAAATATAAGTGGGTGCCATTGTAAGCTTTTAATCGGGTATAACCGTAATCCTAGAACGTTAAAAAAGACTTTTTCAAAATTAAGAAAAAACATTTAGGGTAACTATGTAGCCTTTTTGTTGCTAGAGTTGGTTTATAAAAAAAAAGACTTTTTACACTTACATTACTATGAAAAGCATTCCATTCTGGCAAAACTTTAGAAAAAGGCTCACGATTTTCATTGCAACCAGCTGAACCAGTTATAATCTGAATGGGAGCCTTGGCATTTGTGTAAGGCGCTTCCATTGATCCATTATACACATTAAAATCATATATCGGCCAAAGGCGAGTATAGAAATGTTCGTGCGCAAAGATCTCCACATCAACACCATATTTATAAAATAAATCTTCTAAGCCAAACATTTTAAAAATTGGCAAGCCTTTTCGTATATAAGTTTCTAATTTAGCATTGCAGTCATATTCTTTATCGTCACTGCAATACATAGGCCGATGTCCATAGGTTATAATCCAAGGACGATCGGCACGATTTTTGGGCTTATTGGCCTCCTTTAAATCATGCTCCAGCCATTCGTATTGCTTAGTCAAGAGCTTATAGCCATAATTAAGAAAATAATAGACCTCCGTTGAAAAGGAGACAAAATGTATAGGTCCCATATTAAAACTATACCACAAGCTGTCGTGGCCGCCAGGCATATTGAAACGGGTTTTATAGTTGGAAAAATTGCTGAAAAAAAACATATTTTTTTGGTACTGAAATATTTTTGAATTTTGCTTAAAAGATTTTTAGTAACAGAAAATTTAAACAAAATTAAAAAAAAATTTTCATTAAAAATCTATATCTTTTTTATCTGGAACTAAAATCTTTTTAGCAGACACACTTTATTCATGAGGTCTTTTGGCACCGTTTTTCTTTGAATAACATTATACTCACTATTTTTCCTCATGATTTCCTGGGCATGTCATGTACGGCACATAAGCAGCTACCGTTTCTATTTGACGCATAAACGCATCACCAACTTCAGCATTATCAGTATCCATGTCATAGGCAAAGTCACCAACATGTATAATAGCATCGTACATGCCCTGTTGTGTATCTCTTTGCAGACGTGCTAAAGATTGTGCATTTTCGTTACCCATATCACCAAAAATAGCTACACTTGGTGTCCAATTATTGCCCTGCGGTGGTGTTTCAAACGAAAACCTTGCAGACCAGCCAAAATCACTACCACACGAATACTTATAACGAGTTTTCCATTTAAGATTTTTTAGAACTACTGTGTGTATAAATTGAGAGGAGTTGTTGGGACCCCCATCAACAAAACGTCGTGATGTGCCGAAGACTTTTTCCAAAGTTTGGTCATTATTAAAATTTTCTCCAAAGACCACTAGTGATTGATTGGTACCATTGCGCGTTGACCAAGTGACAACATATTCATTTAGACTTTCTATATAAAAACGGAATAAAATTATTGTAACTTTTTTACTCGTTAAGAAGGTAAAAAGAATGCCTTATATGCTACAACTATATAACAAAAGTGCCGAGATCCGCTTAAAAAATAAAAATTTAAAAAGTCTTGTTCCTTCCCAACTTGAAAACAGTATTGATTCTCGGAGATGAAAATTTATTAGGTATCTATTTATAAAATGCATTTGGAATGCAGCATTTTGCTATTTGTGAGCTTAAAATCTTACGTGGAGCTGCCTGCATATACATAGATATATTTTCTTCTTCATAGTGGAAAAGCATTTGCTTGTTCACAGAAATAGCACTTCAGTTGCTACTGAACTATGTATAATTACCACAAATATTACTCTATGTCACAAAATTGAAACGGCTGGGCTTATAGAGCCCTCAGTTACCCTTTGGGTTGGGTTGTCGGACAGCAAGGAACGATAACCCCATATTTCTAATTAGAGACCACAATAGTAATGCAAAAAAATTCAAAAAAGTACTTTTTGATTTTTATAATTTTTGTCATAAAATAATTTTTGTTTATTTTATTTTTTTTTTTTATAAAAACAAGTGTTATTTAATTTTTACTTTTTTTGGCAGAAATAAATTAAAATCAGACATTTTTAGGATGGTGTACTTCACTTGACTTTCCTTGTACAGGCTTTTTTTTATTGTCCAACTTTCTTGTAGCACATATTACAATGAAAAGAATTTGAATTAAAAATTAGAAGTCTATAGTACTGCAATACGCTTCGTCGCCATTACCCTCGATTCGAACGAACCATGAATATGACGTTTGCAGAGCAACGCTACTGATTTGTTCAGATGCTAGTAGATAATTAACACGTTCTGATGTTCATTGCGTACCTCTAAATTTAAAATTGCGAACATGGTTGGGCGGCCATATGCTCGGCCGTCGATTGCAGCACATGGCCGAAACATGAACGTTAGAGGTCTACATTAGCCGAATTGATGTGCATGTTTATGTTCAAGCCGAGTTAATGGCAAATAGAGACCGTATGATATACAAATATATGTAAATACCTATAGTACTATAAGCGTACTGATTTTGATTTAGAAATAAATGGCCACCCTACTTATAATACAATACTAGATGTTCGCTTGGAAAATACCATATTACTTTTTAGGTAACAGCAAAAACAAGAAACAAGTTAGAAAATATCCTCTTTTACTAACACGACTTTAAAATGCCAATTAAAATTAAAAGTTTTAAACGAGTGTTTGGAGCCCTTAATGGAAAGAAGTTAATTTAAAGTCATTAAAGTATTAGTTTATTTAATTTCCCATTTTTTAACGAGAATGGTTATCACATACTTATCTCGCTATTTGTAGACGAGTGTAATAAGTACTTGGATCCAATGTCATCGCCATGTTAAAATTAAAATGCTAATGTGTAAGTAAGGCCGGTACTGGTGTTTTACTTTCAGTTTATTTAATCTTACTTTTTGTTAAACTTCGACCACTTATGTTCATGACAGGTAATTATTTCCAACTTTTCGGCGTTCAGAATTTTTGATTTTGGGGTTTTAATCAAGAAAATTAGGTAGAAATAAAACAGTCCCCAAACGAAGTTTAAATGCTTTAATTTAAAAAAAATTAACCCCCTTATTTCTTAAAACGCAAAGCCCTTAAACAAAAACAAAATGTATGGAAAAGTTTTTTAAATTTGAATTTTTTCAATACAATTATTTGCGTTATTATGCGTTGCGTTTTACGTAATAAGGTCCTAAATTTATTCTAAGCAAACAACATTTATTAACTAATAATATAAGTAAATAAAATTTAACATTACATTTGCCAATAAGCATGTAAGTAGTTAAGTATGTACATATATTTTTCCTATTTTATACTTAAGCATTTTAACACTCATGTATATACATATATCCAAAACGATTATCTAAAACCTAAGAAAAAAAGAATTTTGCAGCTATCTTTTTATATATAGCTTTCATGTTTTTCTTTAATAATCCAAAACTTGTCAATAATAGCACCGTTTTTATCATCCGAAACTTGTTCAAAATACAAATGTGTGGCATTGTAAGCTTTTAAACGGGTATAACCGTAATCCTTAAAATTAAAAACAAAATAAAATTAAAATCATAACTGAGCATAACATTAATTTTACCTACCTGACTGTGAAAGGCACTCCATTTGGGTATATTCCTAAGAAAAGGTTCGCGACCTTCTTTATTACCAGCTGAACCAGTTATAATATGCACCGGAGCTTTGGGATTACGATAAGGCTCATTGAAAGAGCCATTATAAACGTTGTAATTGTAAATAGGCCATAACCGTTCGTAACAATGCTCATGAGCCCATATTTCTACATCAACACCATATTTGTAGAAAAGTTCCTCTAAACCGAAAGCCTTGAATATGGGTAGGCCTTGTCTAATAACGGTATTATGATGAGAGCAATCATCACCGTTATCATTGCTACAATACATGGGACGATGTCCTAGAGTTATAATCCAAGGATTTTTAACACGATTTTCTGGTTTGTTAGCTTTTTTCAAATCTTCTTCTAGCCATTTATATTGAAATACTAAAGGCTTTAAGCCAAGCTGTAAATAATAATAGACTTCAGTAGAAAAGCCTATGAAATGAACGGGACCCATGTTAAAACTGTAAAATAAATTATCCGTACCACCTGGCATACTAAAGCGAGCCTTGTAATTCGAAAAATTGCTTTAGAAAATGAAAACAAAATTAATTTGAAACATTATTGAAATAAAAAATACTTACTAAGCCACTTCATGATTGCCTGGTACTACCATATACGGTACATATGCAGCCACAGTTTCTATCTGACGCATAAATTCATCCCCCACTAATGCATCTTTTGAGTTCATATCATAAGCAAAATCTCCTACATGTAAAATGGCATCATACATTTCTAACTGCGTTTCTTCTTGTAAACGTGGCAATGATTGAGCATTCTCATTTCCTAAATCCCCATATATTGCCAGACAGGGCGACCATTTATCTTGTGCATTGGGTGGTGTATGGAAAAAATATATGGCTGACCAACCTAACTCACTGCCACAGTGATAAAAATAGCGAGTGTTTTCCGTTAAATTCGTTAAGGTAACCTTTTAATAGATTATTAAAATTGTTTTTCTATAATTGCATAAATATACAACTAAATTTTCAAACGTATTCGTTTTAACTATACTATAATTTTTATAGAAGTTTAATGGGCAATTTAAATTTATTTGTAACTAATTTTTTGTATTTTGCTGTTAAGTATATTGGGTGGGGTGTATAACTTAAAATTCGAGATTCACAATAGATGGTGCACCTTTTAAATGCGGTTAATGTTCAGTTAGCGACTAAAGTGCCTGTAGAGTATCTAAATTTATATAGCCAGGAGTAAGATCCACGAGCACCAGGATATCCATGAACCTGGGAAGGTTAGGTGTGAGGACCCTGATAAAAATCATTAATGGATATTATCCAGTCAAGGACAGATCGAGCAAATGCGGCACTCCAGATTAACGTAGGAATTAGAAACGACAGAGCATGTTGCCCGTCACTGCATTAGATAACAGAATTATATAGTCAAATAGTTGGGTAAGATATTTTAGAAGAACGAAGAACTAAGCGATGTTTTTGGATATTAACTGGTTCAGGTTAGATAGGCAATGGAGAGATAAGGTTCACACGTTTTTTTTTTCTTTATTGGTCTTAGACTATTTCTTTTTTTCTTACATCTTTTATAAGTTCTTGTCGCTTCCATTTGTTGTCTTATTTTCTTTAAGAGACGCACAAAGGACCCAGGTCTCAAAATGAAAAAAATGCGCTTCTTTTTATCGCTCTTCGTAATCTAACCCAACTTTGGTGCCATTTTAAAATGTGCGTATCTGGAATTAACTCTCTTTAGTTAGCGTTGTATGCTTTAGGTAGCCTCTGCAGGGTTTTGGAGCTTGGGCGTGATTCGACAAACACTGATTCTTCCTAACTCTCCGCTGATAGCGCTTTTCTTTTATCATTCTGCTGACAGTTTCTCTTTTTTATTTTTTCTTACTGCTCTTTTCTGCTTTTCTGAGGTTCACAATGGGCCTTCCTACACATAGTGGCAAATATCATTTGTCACTACCCTTCGCAGCCTTACCCCAGAATTTTTTTTAGTTCAAAAAATATTTAAGTACTCAAATCTTAATCATATTGTTCTTTTAAATGTGTTTAAAAAGTGGATTGCAAGTAAAATGTACCGAAACATTATTACTATCAGTCTCCTGATTTCACCTAGCTCTTGTCCAAATGTCCTATGGGAAAAAGCTTTTTCTACTATAAGTGCCTAATTTAAAGTTTTATTCCGCTAATTGTTTATGTCTAAAAGCTGATTTTTAACTACTCTTGATTCTGGAAAAATTAATTCAAATATCTAAGTAAACCAAAAAAATGTTGTTTAACTTACTTTTTTTCTGTTCAATAAGCTTGAACCATGTTAGTTAGTTTTTGAAAGTACACATTTCATCGTACCAAAGTTTGCTCAACATATCTTCACAAAATACTTTTTTATTAAATCTAATTTTGTGATATACGTTAAGATAACTACGGGCGACGATATGTACATATGTATTTTCTTAATTAGTTAAAAAAAATGTTTACTTACTCTATGTATGTATTGTAAGCTTTTAGCTTTTCCACCATCTACAAATTTCGTAGGGCCATTTTTATTTACTTGAACACTAGTTAGGGAGCCTATGCCATATTTACACGTGGAAACTTTTGTATTATTACGTGTAGACCATGTTACAACAATATTATGCACAGATTCTTTAAATAAATTTAAAAAGTTTATTACAAAGTTTTATGCACTTACATATTTGGTAATTCACAAGATACATATGTTATTATGCCTTATTATACTCCTCACATAGTGATAAGCTTATACATATACATATAAGTTTTTCGTAAGTACATAGCTGCGGAATAGTTATGTTTCGAAAACTGTGGCAGCTGTCAACTTAAAAATCACTTCAAAGTACATAATTTTTAAGTAATACCTACCTTTTAAAAAAATATTTTTAAAATTTTTTTATTTACAAAACTAGGATAGCCATCAGCTTCAAACCCGCCAAAAATTATTTTTTGATATTATTTACAGTTTAAAAACAGCTTTAGCCCGATCAGATAGCTGGGTATACAAAAACCCCAATGTGAAGGGTTTATGAAATTCAGCCCAGCTGACATAAAACTTTTAAGTACAAACAGAAAGTAAAGGTACGTGAACTACGCAATTAAAAAAAAATAAGGGCACATAAAATATAGTCAAAAACTTTTTAAAATAAAATTGCAACGTACAATTATATGTACATATGTATGTATATGTAAAGAAATGTTTATTTCACAAGATACAGATTTTGAAATTCTACAAAATAGCCTTTTGGTAATACTTACATTACGTTTTAATTTGCTCAGTAGTTTTTTTAGAGATACACATTACATTATACATTACATTACATATTCATTGAGGCAAAAAAGAATTGCCTTGCGTATTTTAAATGTAAGGCTAGTGCAAAAAGCGTAATGAAGACAATGAAAAAGAGAATTAAATAACCTCCTGGGTCCGTTGTGCGTCTTTTCAAAGTAAAACAGAAAATAATTTTAAGACTAAGAATAAGCTAAGAGATAGTTAAGACCGAAAAAGAAAAAACAAAACAAGTACCCGTTTGAACCTCTCCTCTCAATTGCCTATCTCCCAGTCACCTAATTTCCTTTTTTTAGTACGAATTTCTTATTTCTGCCCTCGATTCACGCCTACACAAAACTGACGAAAAAATTTATATCGTTTTTATACCTTCATTACGCACCCGTTCAACAATACTGTATTAACTCAAAAACTTCAAAGTGTTCAGGAGAGACAAAAACTGTTTTCTTAATGCTTATGGAATTTTCCATTTACAAAAGTTAGGCAATATTTAGAAACCCCATCAATTATTGTATTGCACCACATAACCTTTTTATTTGTTTATTGTTTGGAGATAGAAACGCGATTTTTTTTAGTTATTATCATTTTCTTAAATTATTTTTGTTAATAAGAAGTAAATATTTTGAGTTGTGTTTGTTTACATGAAATTTATTGCTGTATTTAATACATTTTATTATTAGAATAACAACATAACTCAAAATACTACTCTTTATAGCAAAAAACAATCATTTGTTAAGGCCAATCACTTCAAATAACTCAAAATAATTTTGTTTTCTTGATTCACAGAAATAAACCATTCCACCAGCAAAAAGGTCACAACATGTAATTTTATTAAGAAAGAATAGTCAGAACTATGGGAATTTTTAACCATAGGTAGACATAAGTGTTATGTAATGTTTTTTGCCAAAAAGATAAAATAAAAAAATTTTGAGTTAATACAGTATTGTTGAACGAGTGCGATATGTAACTCTTGTTTGTGAATACGATGGCAAAGAAAATGTTTCATACTCTTTAAAATATTTTTTTATTTTTGTTACAATTATAAATTACGTTTATAAATAATTTCTTAAATAAGATTTCTTTGTAAACAAATTAATATTGTTGTTGAATTTTAATATTAAAGGTGATTTGTGCTGCCTTGATTTTCTACCTAAATGCAAGTTAATTCCATAAAACACTAATAACACGTAGAAATAGGGATCCTAAAATTATGCAAAAAAAAAAAAAAAAGATATCTCAAAAATATAATAATTATTTTTTAGTTTTTGTCTAAATTAGTTATTTTTTATTTGTATTTTTTGGTCAAAAAATAATTCCGATTTTTTTAATTTTTTTCCTTTGGCAGAAACAATAACTATTTTAAAATTTTTATAAAAATCCATTATGATAATAATAATTGTTATATATTTGATTTTTACATTAGTTATAATTATAACAATTATTTCTGCCAAAAAAATTAAATTAACAAATAATTATTATTTGTTGGCAAAAAAACAAAAAAATAATTATTATTTTTTGAGAAAAAAAATCAAAATCAAAAATTTTAGAAGCTCTTGATTTTAAAAAATCTAGTTCATTACCATCAAAATATTTAACTTCACTTGACTTTTCCATGTTTCCTTGTACATGCAATTTTTCATTTAAAATTCGAAAATAATTATTTACAGTCCCTACTTGGTAATATTCTATGAATTGTTAAGATAAAGCTACTTAATTATAAACTTGATGTTGGTCTTTGATAATCCAAAATGAGTCTATAATAGCTCCATCTTTATCATCCGAAACTTGCTCAAAATATAAATGCGTTTTATTGCAAGCCTTAAGCCGTGTATATCCGTAATCCTAAATTTAAACAACGATAAACATTTTTAAGAGAAATATAAAAAAGTTTTAAAATACGAACTTGACTATGGAAAGCACTCCAAAAGGGTATATTTGAAATAAATGGTTCTCGTCCTTCTTTACAGCCCGCCGAACCTGTGACTATATGAACAGGAGCTTTGGGATTACGATAAGGCTCACTATAAGAACCGTTTAATACTTTGTAATCAAAAATTGGCCATAAGCGTTCATAGGAGTGCTCATGGGCCCAAATCTCCACATCAACCCCAAATCTATAAAATAATTCTTCTAAGCCAAACATGTGAACAAATGGCCAACCAACCCTTGTAAGAGTCTCCGAATGGGTACAATCATTGCCATTTTTATTGCTACAGTACATGGGACGATGTCCATATACAATTATCCAGGGTCGAATATTACGATTTTCTTGTTTTGTAGCCTCTTTTAAATCCCTCTCCAACCAGTTATATTGAAACACTAAGGTTTTAAGGCCATAGTTTAGAAAATAGTACATTTCCGTTGAAATTCCAATAAAGTGTACAGGACCCAAATTAAAACTATAAAATAGATTTTCCGTTCCACCCGGCATGCTAAATCGAGCTCTATAGTTTGAAAAATTACTGAGAAAAAAATGTTTTGGGTGAACAGAAAAATTTCTTACACTTGTTTCTCTGCTACTTACTATTTTTCTTCATGATTACCGGGCACTACCATATAAGGCAAATAAGCTGCTACACTTTCTATTTGGCGCATAAACTCATCCCCCACTCGGGCATTGTCGGTATTCATGTCGTAAGCAAAATCTCCCACATGAATGATGGCATCATACATATTATTTTGGGTGTCTTGTTGTAGACGTGCAAGTGACTGGGCATTCTCATTGCCCATATCGCCAAATATAGCAATACTTGGTGACCATTCGTCGCCCAATGGTACAGTGCGAAAATCAAATTTTGCCGACCAACCCAAACTACTGCCACAATGATAAATAAATTTTGTTGCCGGCTTAAGATCGTTCAATACAACCTGATGAACAAAAAAATGTATATTGGCAAAGCAGTTTTTTTTTTCAAGTACATAATTTAAATTTACCCTATGAATATATTGTGATTTCCTTCTGTCCCCACCATCAATAAACTCTTGACTAGTTCCTATTGCTTGCTTAGTAAAATTATCAATCTCCCCATATTCTACCAACGATTCACCGGTATCATTACGGGTAGACCATGTTACTACAATGTCATGGGGCTTTTCTGCAATTTCACAAACAAAACTTTTTATGTTATTAAAAATTAAAGGAAAACTCAAAACAAAAGCAGAAAAAAGTTGAACCAAATATACATAAATTGAAATATACATACATACATATTGCATTTGATTAACAAGAGGATATAACTCAAAATTTTAAAAATTTCAATAGAAATAAAAAAGTGTTTATGGCTACATTTAAGAAAAATTTGTGAAGAATTAAAACTAAACATTAATCTCTTCCGTTGAATATCTTTTTAATATTCATTTAATTTCTAAATATTTTCTACTTATATACCAAATTTGAGTGAGCATTCCTGCAGATAAAGGAACACCCAAGTTTTATGACTTAACCCTACGGCTAAGTAAGGGCGATAAGAAAAGAATACAATTTTAGGTTTATTTACTTTTTACTTATTGATAAGTATTTATCACCCTTACATCCTTATCTTTAGTCCTTAAAATAACACATTTAAAATAATTTTCTATAAACAAAGGACTATTTAAATGTTTATCACCTAACTAATTATAAAATAAATATAACGAACCATTTCCTTATCTATTAGTTTTTTTGCTTACTTTTGTTTCGTAAAACTAAACTCCCTAAATAAATAAACCCATTTACAAAGCAAATATTTAAAGAATTGGCAAATGGTTCGTTATCATGTTCATATTTGAACATTCTGCCGAGCATTAAGGGGCACAGGAGGGGTAAAATCTATTTTAACTACGGTTTCTTTATGGCTGCAGCATTTATACTTAATATAAATTGAAATTACAATTATTAAAATAATAACAACTAACATTAATGACACGTGTCCCGTCACATGATGAAAATTCAGTTTCATTAGCTCAGTTTTGCTGTCCTTCATGACCTCTATATCTTCTTGAATTCTCGCAATATCCTGGGCATTGTTAACAACTGCCACATCAAACGGTTTTACTAGCTTGGCTTTTACCTGCTCATATCCTAGGCCCCATGATGACATTTGAATCGATGATGTCTTCTTTGTTGTGAACTGTTGAGATGATGGTAGAGTAACTCCTTCGTATACTGCAGAGCATCCGGCTGGTAAACTTATTATTCCCTTTGGTGGTAACGTTAGCCAATCCCGTGTGCCAAACCCACAATCAACAGTCATCGAAAATGTATCGAAAACCGCAAAAATCCATTGGTTGTCTGTTGATAATTTTTTCCAAACACACTTCTTAGGGACTTCTTGGAAATGGCATTCAGCATGTCTAGATTGTTTTAACGCCGAGACTTCACATGACCGTTCCACCGCTGGTTTCCATGAAATTTCATCTTTACATATATACTCTTCCTGCAGATTTTTTGTGCAAGCATTAAGCTGGGCCTGCCACATCAAAAAATACAAATTGGTTGCAAAGTTGTATACGATGTAATCACCTTCGATGATAGGCTCCATTGCAGTATCATTCCCCCCGACGGGCAGTCGAATTATTCTGTACACCTCTGAGCTATGGATATTATATAACGGTATTCCTGCTTGTATTACCAGACGATTATCCACAATGACACCTTTGGCTACCATGGAGTTGTATACTTCCTTCAATTCAGTACCAGTATTTTTCCCCGGCAGCTTAAGATTAGCTGGCAACATTTTCTCAATATTGGAAAGCTCTTCTTGCAATTGTGCTGCTGTCAAAAGATCTGGATTAATATGGCCATGGTTAACATCAATTAATAGATTTGCAATAGACATCTGAACTTCATGACATTCATCTATCATTAGATGCAGTTGAGTAGTCATTACTTGAAATAAGATTATTAGACGTTCCACTTGGGTATTATTCTGCATCTCATCATAAAAAAGCTTTAGCTGCCGGTACATTTTGCTAAAATTATTATTCACTTCTCCAGTAGTCTTTTTCAGAACATTTACTGTAGAATTTATGATCGAGGTTTGCTGTATTGTCAGTTTTTGAAGATCCTCTTGATTTTTAAATATGTTTCTCATATTCTCTTCCATGGTTTTTCGATCTTCGGCATCCATCATTCCAAACAACATATGGTAAATTGAACCAACAAATTCAAATGGCGACCTTTTATGTCTTTCAGTTGTGATTAAAAGATTATTATTCTGCTCTAATAGCTTGTATCTTCGATTGACTGACCATACTATCATTTCACAAGCTTCTTTGTATGACTCAAGTCTGGAACATTCATTCTCAAGTTTTTCTTTTAACTTTTTTATTCGTCTTATTTCTTCGAAATAAAGATTTAAATCATAATAAATAATCAAGCTCCATCTGGAGTTCACAATGTTTATAACTCCAACGTTGTCAAGATATATCGCGGTATCTAACGATATTTCTTTTACTGTAGCACGAACGGTGGACCTAAGTGAAGCAGCATTTATTGCTGACACCGCAAGGAGCCACATTATCATCCATAGTCCAACAATATTGCACAGGTTTGAATATCTGGACTTTTTATTTTTGACATGAAAACTACTTATTTTTTTACTTTCTTCTTCATCTACATCTTCTGAGCCCGGCAGTTGAATTATCTTGTGAACTGGTCTTTTTAGGATATTGTTTTGATATTTTACACTTACTACTCGTACTTTCTCGTCCTTTCCTTTGTGAACCTCTATTACTCTGCCGAGAGGCCACTTCGATGGGTGAGTGTTTTCATCTTTAACTAGCACTACCGCACCTTCTTTCAAATTTTTTGACGGATGCTGCCACTTCTTCCGCTGCTGGAGTGTTACAAGATACTCTTTTTTCCAGCGATTCCAAAAATCTTTCTTCAGTCGCTGGATAAGCTTCCATTTGTTCAATGATGTCACGGTTGAGTCATCAACATGCTCCGCTTGCTCAATCACTGGCCTTCCAATTAGAAAATGACCTGGCGATAGTACATTTACGGAGTCAATACCATCAGCATCTACTTCTGTCAATGGCCTGGAATTCAATACAGCTTCTATCTGTGTCAACAGTGTACTCATCTCTTCGAATGTTAATTTTGTTTCACCAATTATTCTTTTTAGATGGTACTTCATTGATTTTACTCCAGACTCCCAAATCCCTCCAAAGTGAGGGGCTGCCGGGGGAATAAAATGCCACTCTATCTTCTGCTCAGCCAAAATTGGAATAAGTGTTGTATTATTTTTAATTGCAGCCTTTAAATCTGCATCTAATTTTTTATTGGCGCCTACAAAATTAGTCCCATTATCGGAATACATGTGTGAACTTATACCTCTTCTTGAAAAAAATCTCTTTAAGGCTGCCATAAAAGCCTCTGTGGTTAAATCACTTACAGCTTCTAAATGAATCGCTTTCGTTGCCATGCACACAAAAATCGCAATATAACCTTTGTAACTTTTTTGGCCTCTGCCCTTAGAACACTTTAGATGTATTGGTCCCGCATAGTCCACACCAGTATGACAAAAGGGATATGAGACATTTACTCTGAACTCTGGTAAGCTCCCCATTAGTTGTTTAGTCGTCTTTTGTTGATAACGAATGCATGTTGCACAGCTTCTAATACATTTCTTTATTGAATTCTTTAAGCTAATTATCCAATATTTTTGTTTTATTGTTGACTCTATTAATCTATTACCACCATGAAGTGTTAAAATGTGAGTTTGATGTATAATCAGGTTTGAAAGTTCGGATTTTTGTAAAATCATTGGATGCTTGTGATTATAATTTAAACTTGCGTTATGTAATCTTCCACCAACTCTTAGAATACCGTCGTTGTCCAAAAACGGAAAAAGATTGACTATCTTACTTTTGTTACTCAATGCTAACCCTTTTTGCAGCCTTACGATATCATCATGAAATTCTGCTTGTTGATGTTGCAAAATTATTATTTTTTCAGCTGCTTCCAGTTCTGCTACTGTAAGGTATTTGGTATACCTCTCTTTGTTTTTTAAATTATTTATAAATCGCTGCACGTAGGCAACAACCCTCTTTAGTTTGTTTAAGCTAGAGTATTTACATATTAAATTGTTAATAATTTTACAATTTGTTGATGTTGTAGTAGTCATTGCTTTTAGTGCTGAAGCAGCTTCTTCATTCTGTGGCCAAAACTTTTCTGATTTTTTTAACCATTCTGGGCCATACCACCATAGTAAATGGTCTTTTAGTTTGTCGGAACTGATACCCCTAGAAGCTACGTCTGCTGGATTATCTTTGCTGGTAACATGATGCCATCTTGCCTCAGGAAGAAGTGTATTGATCTCATTTGCTCTATTTCTTACGAACTTGTCTTTCTTTTTGTTATTTTGAATCCAACCTAATGTTATAGTGGAATCACTCCAAGCATAAATTCTGTGCCTACAATTCAATGTGTTTACTACTTTTAGTAATAGCTTAGTTAACAGATGAGCTGCACTTAGCTCCAGTTTTGGGAGTGTCTTCTTGTTTTTTATTGGATTCACTTTAGTTTTAGCTGTCAGCAACTTTACGGATGTATTTAGTTTTATATATACAACTGCAGCATATGCTTTTTCAGAAGCATCTGCGAAGCCATGAATCTCCAACTCTTTTTCGCTTATTGTTTTCACCCATCTTGGAATACGAATTTTTGGAAAATTAAGAGCATCTTTCTTAAATTCACACCATTCCTGTTGAAATTCATCTGGCAATATTTCGTCCCAAGCCGATTCCCGCAACCATAAACTTTGAATAAATAGTTTTGCTTTAATCGTAACTGGGGATAACCACCCCATAGGATCAAAAATTTTTGCCACATCTGAGAGCGCTTGCCTTTTTGTTATGGTTTTATTCTGTGAGAAATTTACGTTGAATTGAAATTCGTCTCTTACAGGATCCCACTGTAGACCAAGTGTTTTTACAGTTTCGTCGTCTTCAATGTGGATAATTGCATTCTCTCTTCTGTTATTTACGCCATCTATAACTTCTTTGTCATTTGAGAGCCACTTTCGTAAATGGAACCCAAATTGTTTTAGCTGCTTTTCAATTTTATGTCTGATAATTTTGCATTCTTGAATGGTGTCTGCTCCAGTCATCAGATCATCCATGTAGAAGTCATCTTTGATAGTTTGCTTAATCAGCTCGTCTTCATCTGAACAGTGATCCGCAATGTAAAACAGTGACCTTACTGCTAAAAACGGGGCAGATGCCGTCCCGTACGTTACGGTTGTTAATTTATATTCTTCTATAGGCCGATGTTTGTTCTCTCTCCATAATATATGTTGATAGGATTGGTGATCGTCTGCAATCTTTATTTGACGGTACATTTTTTCCACATCAGCAGTCATAACAAATCTCCACAGCCTCCATTTTAAAATGATGTCAAATAGATCTTTTTGTAGCTTCGGACCCACAAACATGATATCATTTAAGCTGTTTCCATTTGTTGTTTTAGCAGAAGCATCAAAAACCACACGTAACTTTGTTGTCAAACTCTTTTCTCTTATTACCGGTTGATGTGGTAAATAGTATTTGCCGCTTCCGTTTTTTGTCTTTTTCATATGACCAAGATACAAATACTCTTCCATAAATTTTGCATAGTCTTCTTTTAGTTTTGGTTCGCGAACAAATTTTCTTTCTAGCGACAGGAACCGAGCCAGTGCTTGTTGTCTGGAATTACCCAATTCTGTGTCAGTTTTAAGCGGTAACTTGACTACCATTTGACCCTCTTCATTGACTTTTGTAGTTTTCTCATATTCGTTTAGGCAAAATTTATCTTCATTGCACTCTTCCACAATTGACACTTCTTCAAGCTCCCAAAATTTTTCCAAGTTTGTTACTGCTGACAATAGTTTTTTATTATTACTTGTATTTTTATAAAGCCCAGTCACAATCCATCCCAGTTTGGTAGCTTGAGCCAACAAGTCGCCCCTTCTGCAAACACCTTCTTGTATAATGCTGCTGTAAATATCGCCGCCAATTAAAATATCGATTCTGTCAGATCTGTTGAACATCGGGTCAGCTAGAACATAACCGTTCCATTGCCCAAGATCATTTTTAAACGACTGATCAGGCTGCGGACCTGATATTGAAGGCAAAACTAAAGCTTCCGCTTCCACCACTTCGTTGCTGGTAAAGCGAGGCCGGATGAACAACTTTACTTTTGCTTTTGATGTCGCTGTGATGGTGTTTCCAAGGCCAAATATGTTCGTCTTACATTTAACTTTTGGGAGCGCTAGTATTTGTGATGCTTCTTCTGAAAGTCCTGATATTTGCGAACCTTGATCAATAAGCGCCCTAAGTGTGACAAACTCACCATTAGCCGCACAGACGCTTACTCGTGCTGTTGCTAGAAGTACGGTTGTTGACTGCTTCTTCGTAATCATTGACTTGGAACTATTTGGCTTTGTCATCTCATTTTCCTTTTCATCTATGTGTAGCAAGTTATGGTGCCTTTTCCCACAATGAATGCACTTAACTTTACTTGTGCACCATTTATTGCTGTTGTGTTCAATGCATGCCCAACACCATTTGTTGTTATAGACGAGTTTGCGTCGCTCAGTAGTTGATAGGGCCAAAAATTTTCTGCATGCTACTGTTGTATGGCTATTAACTTTACAGTACAGGCATGATTTTTGCACCGAATTGAACATGTTGTTTGTTTTGCTTGTATCATTGGACTTTTTATAACCTTTTTTCGATTGCTCTTTTGATACAGCTTCCAGAGCTTGAACTTGTTGCTCCAAGAACGTCAAAACGTCTTTAAGATTTTGGATTTCTTTAGCTTTCTTAACGGTTTGCTCATAATATCGCAGCCCTTCTTTGTCTAACTTTCTTATTATTATGCGAGCAATAAATGGTTCAGCATCCGTTAGGTTTAAATTCATGCTTTTTAGCACATAAATGCAACTGTTTGTTTTATCTAACAGCTGTTTTAAACTTGATGACGATTCACTATTTACCACGGGTTGATCAAGTAGTATGTCCACTTGGTTTGTAAATAGTAGCCTACGATTTTCATACCTTTGCTTAAGGATTTCCAACGCTGCCAGGTAGTTGTTGTCCGTTATGTTCAGGTGCTGCACTAGTTTTTTTGCTTCACCTTTAAGGGACGTTATTAACCTGTACATCTTTTCTACATTTGAAAGAGTTGGACAATCATGTATGAGATTTTTAAATAAGTCATGGAATGACGCCCATTCATTTATATCTCCGTCAAATTCAGGAATCTTTATTTTTCCTAAATGGGCAGAGCTGCTATATTCTGCTTCTTTATGGCTTAATTGATTTTGTCGTTGGGAAGACTTCTCCATACTTTCAGCAATTAACTCTGCCATATCATAATAGCTGGTTTCGGCTTCGAGCATTTGTTCATCTGCCTCTTTGCGATCTTCTGAACTTTGTAGTTCTTCATATTTTTTCTTCAATTGCCCATACTTGTCTTCCAAAAATTGCTTTTTAATTGGAAGTACGCTGATGGACACATTGTTGATATTAACTTCTAAATTTGAACACCATTGTTCAAAAAAGTTTTTTAATTTATAGAAATCTTCCATCAAAGGAGTTTTTCTAACAAATTCTTCTACTTTGTTATTTCCTTTTGACGTTTGGCCACTTTCTTCCATTGCTAGCTGATCTTTCTCCTCTTCTTCGCTGATGAAATTTCTAACTTCTTGAATTATATTTTTTATACACATGAAATATTCATTTTTGAAGTAATCTTCAGATGTTATTCCGTAGCTCAGCAATGCTTTATGGTTTGCCTCAAATTCTTCTTGGATTTTTTCAAGACGTTTTTTGATTTCTAAAATCTTTATTTGGCGAGTTGGCCGGTGGGTTAGTTTGTTTTGGATGCAAACTACTTCGTTACCAATCTCCTTTTGCCTTTCAAAAAGCTTCGCTCTATTTGCCATATTGTATGGATTGTTATTTGTTGTTTAATTAAATCTCTGTTATAGCCGAGACTTACGCTTAATTATTTATTAGTTTTAACCTCTGTTTAGCCGAGATTAACGCTTTTTGATATTTAATTTTTGCACTATTTTTCACCAGTTACTAACTAAATCTCTGTTTTAGCCGAGATTAACGCTTTATAATAAATTTGTAAACTGATTTGTCACTAGTTTTTTAAAGTTTCGAAGGACCAAATGAAGATTTAAAACTAAACATTAATCTCTTCCGTTGAATATCTTTTTAATATTCATTTAATTTCTAAATATTTTCTACTTATATACCAAATTTGAGTGAGCATTCCTGCAGATAAAGGAACACCCAAGTTTTATGACTTAACCCTACGGCTAAGTAAGGGCGATAAGAAAAGAATACAATTTTAGGTTTATTTACTTTTTACTTATTGATAAGTATTTATCACCCTTACATCCTTATCTTTAGTCCTTAAAATAACACATTTAAAATAATTTTCTATAAACAAAGGACTATTTAAATGTTTATCACCTAACTAATTATAAAATAAATATAACGAACCATTTCCTTATCTATTAGTTTTTTTGCTTACTTTTGTTTCGTAAAACTAAACTCCCTAAATAAATAAACCCATTTACAAAGCAAATATTTAAAGAATTGGCAAATGGTTCGTTATCATGTTCATATTTGAACAATTTGAAAGTCCGAGTATATAACGGTCAGCAAAATTCATTTGAAAATTTATTTAAATTGCTTTTTCTATTTAATTTTTGCAATTATATACAAAAAAACTATTTTTTTTAATTAATACCATTTTTTCAAAATATGTGAAGAACTTTATCATAAAAAAAAAATTAAAGAAAAAACTTTTTTTCAAAACAAGCTTTATTTTTTGTTAATAAAATGAAATAAAATGTTAAAAATTAAAATTTACTATAATAAGAAATACAATACTTTATAAATTTTCTTAATTATTAAATCTTTATGTTTGTATTACAGTCCAAATTTTACGAATAAAAGCGTGTTACATTTTAATATCAAGAGAAAGGTGCTAAATGGTTTTAATTATACCATCAAAATGTAACACGCTTTATTTCCAAAATTGGGACTGTGATACAAACAGAAAGATTTAATAATTAGGTGAATTTATAGTGTTCTAGTTTATATTATAGTTAATTTTACTTTTTAACTTTTTAGTTTATTTTATTAACAAATAATTATAGCTTGTTTTAAAAATATGTTTTTTTTTCTTTAATTTTTTTAGTTGTCTCAGTTGTACCCTTAACTTTATACAAATCGGTCTGGTATAACTAGCTCTATTTGTTTAGATGTTTTTGTGAATCATTAAATTGTATTGTCCGGGAAGCTCAATGAGTGGGTAAAGTTTCAAGTAAATCGAAAGCCGGAAAGAGGATGAAATTAAACTTGCAAGATTTGATTACACACAACGGGACAGGTGAAACTAAATAAAAAAAGCTTTTAAAAGAGTCACATTTCGAATTAAAATTATAAAAAAAACAAATTATATCAACAAAACAGTATTAACTCAAAATACAACCAAATTTAAATAATCAAATATGATTACATTTAAATCATGGTAAAATGACTTATCAGGTCTAAACAACAAGAGAATATAGTTTTGTCCTCTTCTACTGGTAGCTTAAAAGAGCTGTTGGGCTTAATGTAATATTTAAAATATTGGCTTTTGGCAGACATACATTTTGCTGGAAGATGCGATTATATATATGTATTTGTTTTGGCCTTGGTTATGGCTCAATATTGAACAGTTTAAGTTTAAAGGTTTTTAGTATGGCCACCACTACGTTCCATGTTGTGGAATGTTGACATTTTTTTGGTCTGGATGAAAGACAAAGCAGGAGCAGCAAAAAACGTTTTCGTTTATTTTCAAATAATTTTTAAATAAACTTAAGTTTGATTGCCAATTTCAAACAAATAAAAAAACAACACAAAACTAAATATATATTTGAAATAAAAACAAGTAAAATCGCTATATTCGGCTGTGCCGAATCTAATATACTCTTCACGTTGGTCTTTTTATATGCCTAGTCATCTGATCCAGCCGAGTTATTTCGTACTGTAAATATTATACATAATAAAAATGCTTTTTATATGTTTGTTTGTATGTAAATTTAAACATATATACATACATGCATACATATGTATATGTACCTACATACATCCATATGACAATACATGCCTACATACGGACATGGTTATCCCTATCTATAAGGATCCAGAGTATATATATTTATGGGATCGCAAATGGATAATAAAGAAATTACAAGCGGAACGACAAACTGGTATATACCCTTATCACTATGTGAAGGGTATTATAAGCAAAAGAAAAAAAATATTATTGTTTGTTTGTTTAGATTTTAGGTTTCTTAGTTTTAACAAAAACCAAGGTTAATTTGGCCGGTAAATTAATACATAACGCCAACACCAATTTCGGCTAAATATACTAGCACCGATAATTTCTTTAATTTTATCAAATTTTTTTCTTCTTGAGTTTAGTGGTTCTCCTCCATCTTTTAAAATTTTTTTTTTGCATGCAGACAATCATAGAAGCCTCCAATAACTGTATCACGGTACAGTTATGTAATGCCAAACAATTCCCCACATGCGAGAGTGAGACGCAAAATTCTCGAAGTGCGATAAAAAGGAACGGCCTGGTTGTCCTTAAAAAAATAATGACCAACGACGCTTGAGCTCTTTACCTCACCAGAGCTATAATTTTATAAAAAATAATGTTATGTTATAAAAAATATTAGTCTGAGAAATATTTGAACAATGTACGAGAAGGGATTGAAAGATTATGAAATCTTAAGCGTTGTCTTAAAATGGCATTGCTCTTAAAACTCTAATTAAAGTCGCAAAAAATGTTTATCACATACAAGGTGGGCCAAAAGAAGTCATCCAAAGGTGTTTGGCTCTCATTTTCTTCTAAATGAAAAACTTCGATTCTGTTTTTTGATTGTTTATTTGAACCTTTAGAATTTTATTGGTCGACTTAAGATGATAATATCGGCCATAAGGGCGCCATCACAATTGATAGCTATACGAGCTCGTTTTATGGAATTTTTTATTACTTCGGGCGACAGATTCTCACACTCGTGTCGAATGTTGTCCTTGAGGGCTTCCAGAATCCCGGGACTCAAAACCCCCCACAAAAAAGTCTGAAACGGTTAAATCGGGTGATCTTGCGGCCTAATGTAAATCGCCAAAACGAGATGAGGCGACTTGGGAACGCCGTCTTTAGAATATCGGTTGTGGCTCGCGCAGTGTGTGCCGTTGCTCTGTCATGTTAAAACTCATTCAATTGCGGCAGAAAAAACTCGGCAAACCTAGCCCTTTTGCGCGTACCTCAAAAAAAAATTTCCCGATGACTCCTCCAGCGTGAAAAGCGCACCATGCCGTTACTTTGAGAGGGTGCTATTGACAAGCAAAACGTTCACGCACCCGCTGAGGTGGAAATGAGCCTCATCGCTCATTATGATTTTGGTCGAAAAATCGTTCTATTTAGCCCCGAGATTGAGGATGGATTGGGCGTAGGGTAAACATGTTTGGCGGTTGACAGGTAGCAGCTGATGCACTGTCTGGACTTTGTACGGGAACGTGCGCAGGTCTGCGAGGCACGGCGTCTGGTCAATGTTTTTGGCGAAAGCTCGACATCCTCGCCAACAAAGGCGATATTATCGGCAGAACGGGTGCTCTGGGGACGCCCACTCTTTGCAGCGTGTTTTGTGGTCACGTACTCTTCAAGGTTGGTCAAAAGGCAATGTTTGCGCAGTCGGTGCCAGACGACCGGGGAATCGGCGACGGAATTCGCGCTGCGCCAACACAACAGACCAATTGCTACGCAAAAAAAATAGAGATTATTCAGCGTTCTTGGGAAGTGTTTCGCTCAATGGCTTATTCACTTGTATTTTACATCTGTCTAGTTTACAAATGTCAAAACAGATTTGACATTGGCCGCCATTTGCAAAAATAAAAGCATCTTCCAATAGGGTGATTTCTTTTGGCTCACCTTGTACATATACTTATAAATATCAATGTTATGGGTTTTCTGTTATAAAGATAATTGCAGTTGAGAGAGTAGTGTGGCCGTTGGTCGACTAGAGCGACAATTTTAAACCTTTTTCCAGCCTGAGATTTTTTGTGGGACTTTTTTCAACTGATACTATTTTGCAACTTTTTCCGACTTTTTTGTTCCAAATTTTTTTTTTTTTCATACATACATATGTATGTATGTTTCTTCTTTAAATAATTTTTTTATTCGTAAAGAACAAGATTGTCCTTATTAACTACTATAAGGAAGCAGCTCGCTGGTTAGCATACACATTTTCTTATAAATACTTATATTTTTTGAAATGTCTTTTAAGTCTTAACACAAAAGACAAAGGTTTTTCTTTCTTTACAAAATAAATTTAGGCATCTTACCTCCAAATGACAAATGCACTTGCTCGGGCTGATAATGGACAATATCCAAATTCTCACCATCATTTTTTAATTTATTATGCAAAATCTGTGTTCCAAAAACTTCATAAATTACAAAAAACAGTAAAACGATACGCATGTTGCTTTAGGCTATAGACAATGACGAATTAATAATATAAAGATTTGTTTACTTTAATTTTCAATATACATATATTAAGAAATAGGTATTTAGTTTCGTTTCCTTTGTTTTTATCACAAAGTATAAAAACACCAGGGTACACGTATATCAGTAGTGCGATTCAGTACCTTTTAACAATTCGACGATCGTCATTTTTATCGACAGAAATTATTGTTTGCTGCTACGGTTAAGTGATTCACTAAGACGTTTTTAACGATAGTGTATAAGTTGATTTTTGTTTGTATTTTATTAGTTGTAAAATAAATTTTAACAAAGCAAAAATCATAAATATAGTAAAAATAATATAAATATACAAAATAACCTTTTGTCGATACAACTAACAACACAAAAATTATTGCCGTTAAATTATCAAGTATAACGATTGTAAAAATTGCTAAAAAGTTTTGCTGTTTACTTAACAATAACAGCTGACTTTAACGGAAGTGAATATCGTTAAAAACTTTACTGAATCGTAAAATCGTTATATTTATTGTTAACTTATTTTAACGATACGAATATCGTAAAAATAAGTTACTGAATCGCACTACAGGTAGCCTTAGATAAACAGCTGAGTAACGGTATTTCGTTATACTAATGTCAAATTTTGTTTATGTATGTTTAAATATTTTCTTCCTTTTTTATAAACAAGAACTGTAGTATTGTAAGAAAAGCTCAAAAAGAAGAAGAAAGAATTTGTGAGTTTTTGTTATTTGGCTGTGACATTCTTATGACGGTTTAGTTGTTTTTGTAGAATCGCTCCTACCTGATATACGTGTACCCTGGATATATTGAACAAGGTAGGAATAACTGATCAGCTGACTTCTATTTCCGCCATATGTTTTCTAAGGGCACTGCTACACGTTCAATAAATATCGTGATATAAAAATGCTACACATTCAATATTTATCACGCGATCCGCGATTTGTCATGCATGCAATATTGATAGATCGCGATCCATATCGCAGAATGGCCTAAAATATGAAATCCAAAATCCGGATCGCGTGATAAATATTGAACGTGTATCATTTTCCTGATATTAAATCATGATACTTCAGTAAAAAGTTTTAAATCAAAAAAATAAAATAAAATACGCAGTGGAAAAAATTAAACAAATGAAAAGTTAAACAATTGACAAAATTTGTGTAAAGTTTATTGTAATAAAGGGTAATGGCAGAAGACAGTGAAAGCGAGTTTCTTTTTGTAAGAAAACACAACACTAATCTTAAATAGTTTTTAACAAAAATCTATGTTAATTTTACTAAGTAAATAAGGTATCGTCATTATTGAGATGTCAGTTAAAAAAAGGAAGGTACGAAAAAAAATTATTTAAGCGAATATGAAATAATAAAATATTTTTTAGGCTATGCAGAAGGAATGCATAGAGATTGAAATTGTAGTAATTGAATACCTTAATTGCTTCCCCAAAAATATAAAACCTATTTGTTAATTTGCCAGAAATTTAACGTTCAGCCACTTCAAAAAATCTTGCAGCTAATAAAATACGCAGGACATCGTCCTTTTCTATCAGGTAGTTATGTCGCAGAGGTTAAATTTGCTTCGACAGTTATCAACAACGTGAATGACTCATTAAGGTGGTTTTATACAAGATCTATTTTACACATGACTTCTCACTTTTGCAACCCACATGTAATTGTCTACGTCTGTCAAAATTATCATTTTACAAATGGTTTATAATTTTTGCTATTACATGTACGTATGTAATCTAATAAACCTACTATAAGTATTATGAATACGGGCATTAAAAGTAAAACAAAACTGTAGTGGAACATATTTGAGAATATTGGGAAAGGCTGAGTTTTTAGTAAAATTAAAAAAATGGCAGCGCTGTCTAAATGCACGTTTATTGGTACCATGGTGAAATTATTGCGCCATGATTGGTACTGTTTGAGGCAAAAAGAAAACATTATTTTAAAATATTATTTCAAATGGGTGGAAAAGGAAAGTTGATTAATAAAAAGCGTAAATTTCAAGGTCACAAAGAAGATGATCCTGAATTTGATTTGGCCAAAAAACATTTAAAGACTAGCCATCTCAGAGTAATGGAAAAGAGGCTTATTATTGTTCTTGAGGGGGCTCAGTTGGAAACAGTAAAGGTAGGCAAAATTGTTAATGTATTGGTAGAATAACGAATAGTGTTTTCCAGGTGGGAAATACGTTTGAACTGTTAAATTGTGATGATCATGCTAATATAATGCGCAAAAATAATAGAGATCCTGGTTCTTGCCGTCCGGATATAACCCACCAGTGTCTGCTAATGCTATTTGATTCGCCCCTAAACAGAGCAGGTCTTCTGCAGGTTTACATAAAAACAGAACATAATGTTCTGATTGAAATAAATCCGCAGACGAGAGTTCCACGCACTTTCAAACGTTTTGCAGGTTTAATGGTCCAGTTATTGCACAAATTCTCCATACGAGCGAACGACACCTCTACGAAACTAATGAAAGTTATAAAAAATCCTATAACTGATCATTTGCCAGTTGGGTGTAAAAAGTATGCTATGTCGTTTTCTGGTAAATTAATAAACGTAAAAGATTTGATACCCAATAAGGATACTGAAGAGGATGATGTGGAACCTGTGGTTTTGGTTGTAGGTGCTTTTGCGCATGGAGTCTTAAAGTGTGACTACACAGAGGCCTTGTTTTCGATTAGTAATTATCCTCTGTCTGGGGCAATAGCCTGCTCAAAACTTTGTAGTGCGTTCGAAGAAGGTTGGGGCGTTGTTTGATTGAGTTTGTTTAGCTTAGTAGTATTAAACGTAAATAAACAGTAATTGCGATTGGATTTTTCTTATTCGCTTTGTTGTTAATTGTATAGGAAGCCAACCATTCGATAAGAAAAAGATATGCGAGAAATCGAACCAGCGGCTTAAAAGGAACCAACTGGTCTCAAATTACCAACTTGCCTTTTTAAAATCGTTCCGCAGTGCGTTGTTTTAAATACACAAAAAAAATAACACATAAGAGGTGTCCTTATTGCCAGACTCTTACCTTTCTGGTATGTTCAAAAGCATCTTTGATAACAAAAACCCTTTAGTATTACAGAAAACGATCAGGCTTAAGCTTTTCCCATTTTTATCTTCATACATTTTTGCCAACAACCATTTAGATAAAGTTTTTCTATATATGTATATAGTATGTAAGTATATTTGTGTTTATATAAAAATTGCAATCGTTATTTTATATTATACGTACATATATATAAAAAACATTTGTTTACTACCTACATAGTCTTCAAAATAAATGTTAGAGATAAAAGAATCATTGTGATAGTTATTAACTGTCTATGAATTGCTAGTAGCCTTGTCATCCGCGGCCTTCTTCTTCATTTCTGCTTCCCGTTTGGCCGCTGCCTCAGCACGTTGTTGTTTAATAATAGCAAGGCGGGCTAAATCTGCCTTGGCCTGAGCGGTTTTTCCTTCAGCGTGCAATTTTTGATAACGCAGGTGTGCTTTTTGTTTTTCAATTTGTTCACGTTCTCGTCGTGTTAATGTTGGTTTAGGTAATGGTTCATCATCATCACCCAAATTTAACTTTGTTATTTTGTTTGCAGCATTATTAACACCGCGATTGGGATTCTTAATTTCAATTAGACGAGCAACACCCTTTTTAGCATCACGGTCTTCTATATTTTCATCAGAATCATCCTCACTGCTAGTGGGCATTTTCCCGGAAGGCACAGATTTTCGTATAGCACCTTTTGCTTTTCCGCTGCTTCCGCCAGGTTGTTCTTCCTCCCCCGATTCTTCACCAGTAGAACTTTCTTCATCGCTTGAACTTTCCTGTTGTAGTTCTTCAGGAGAAGTAAAGTGACGATTACGACCTTTGTGATTAACATATTTACCACGTGGCATTATGATTTTAATAGGTAGGTATGTACTTTTCGAGAATGGTTTACTTTTAGAATTTTTTTATAAAGTGAGTTTTTGCACAAATTATGGTGTTAACTTCCTTTACCAGTGTGGCCATATTAGCTTTTTTAGAGCTAAATTTAGCTTTATTTTTCTTCATTTAGCCCGAAATATTTACATTTAGCTTTTAGCATTTTTTTTAGCTTTTTTTGAAATTGAATTTAGCTTTTTTAGTAGTTTTTGGAGCTAGATAAAAGGTTAAAAATTTGTCGTTTTATATTTTTTGGTATGTATCTTAATTATACTGAAAGGTATCAAGCTCCAAATTCTCTTCGAATTTACAACATAACAGTTTCCAAACCATTGTTTTGCTTAATAATTTACTACTAGCCACATTTAAAAAACGTGAAACATCACAAAACTTCAATAAAACAAAGATATAAGGAAGGTATGGTATTACAAAAAAAAAAAAAAACGTAAGAATTTGTTTTCCAAAACAAATACTTTTAAATGCGGCAATTTTAAAGAAAAAAAATCCAAATGCGACAGAAACATTTTTTTTCGTTTTTTGGTTAAATTATAAAATCTTCTAATATATTGCTCAAAAACACTTATGTCTTTCGTTGAAACAAATTATTATATTAATATTTTTATTTAATAAGAACTTTAAAGTGTTTTTTTGTCAAAAAATCAAATCAAACAGGACCGAAATAATTTTTCTAGAAAAAAGCAGGCACAATGAAACATCGTAGTGTCAAGTAAAGCTCACCATTTTGATAGTATTAAACTATATTTGTTGAAAATCATGCTCTTTATAAATTTTGTTTTTTTTTTTAGCAAGACGGTAATTTTTTTTAATTTAAATAAAAATGGTTAATAACGATAATTTGTCATATATTTACGTATTTTCATTCTTGAAAAAAAATTTCTTTTTTTCAATTTTACCTTTGCATTAATTTATTTTTCTTCAACTCTGCTTGTCAAAGTTAAAGTCAATTTTCCTGCTGTTCCCTGATCGCTACCACACTGGCAACTTGTCGATTTTTGCACGGCTAATGCTCGTCGGGCTTGGGTGGTGGTTCGTTGGAGCGATCAGCGAAACGATATGACGGAAGGTTGTACCAGTGTCTCAATACGGTGCGTCATCTCTTCCCTGTAGGACTAGATGGTGGTCGCCTACTGCATTTTATTTACCCTCCCCTATACCATGGTAACTACTGTCATTAGTGTCACCCCTTATTCCTTTAATCACCTCTCGATACCTACCTGCGTGCCAGCTTAATTTAAGCGCAATTCATTTTAATTTCTTTACCACGAAATTTTATTTAGTATTAATATGTAATTTTGTTTGGGTTACAAGAATTTTATACTTAAGCCTTCAGGCTAAACCTATTGCCCTAAGTTCGAACTTCATTTTACAATTATAGCTAAATTGTGATTTATTTTTAATTCCAATGACTTAAGGTTTTCTGGCATTTATTTCTTAAATAAATAGGATTTGGATAAATGACATTAACTATTGGGGTTCAAGTAAACAGGTATTATTGTAGAACTTTATTAAAACAGTTTTCTTTACTTTCACTTTACAATAATTGCTGTTTACAGGGTATTAGGATAATCAGTTTTAAATAGTAATTCTAGAGACAAAGTAATGTGTTCGTTATTTTATATATTAATTGCAAGGTGAGTTTTAGTTTTTATTATTTCAGGAGGGTTTATTAATTTTGTAATGAATTCGCTTAAAAATTTGTTTTCTTTTTGCTTTTAAAAATTATCATGCAATTTCTGGCATTAATTTTATTTTTAGATCTAGATTTTAGTAGTTTTTCTATTGTTTTAATGTTTACAGTGGAATCGAATTTTTAAATTTTTATTATATTTTTACTTTATGGTAACAAAATATCTTTTTTTTCTTTTTCCTTTTTTTTTCTTTAATACGAAATTTTATTTAGAATCAATATGGGTTTATCTAAAATTTTTCTAGTCCTGTCTGGAAATTTATTATTGTCGAAAGTGAAGATGGTAATATGATGTAACCGGTCTATTGCAAGCTCCAAATCGAGCGAAGCTATGGAGAATGTCCTCCACAGCTGACGAGGCTTCGGCTACTACTGTAGCTTTGCCAATAAGCCTGATGGTCTTAGATCCTCTCTAAATCCATCGGCTACTGGGTCCGCTACAGGTTTGCCTCCGCATGTATGCCCAAAACATACTTGGCAAAAAAAATATATAAAACAGTCCGTTTTGATTTTTCTCGGGCGTCACAAAACGTTTTAAAAAGAACCCTCTTTCTCGTATATAACCGATTTTTAACCCTTTGGATTAATAATTACAACGAGAACTAACAAAAACCTTACTATTATAAAAGGTACTTATCTGTTATTGTTGTTTGTTGAAACTGAGGTGGCTGTTGTTATTGTGTTCGTTCCTGTTGTTGCTGTATTGTGTCAAATTTTGGTGATGTGCTTATTGCTGTATAGGATCAAGTGTTGTTGCTGTTGTTGCTGTAGATATTCAGATTTGGGTGGATGTTGTTGTTGTTGTTTTGTTGTCGAAATGTATGTAGATTTGTTGAAATTTTATGTAGGTAGATATGTTGAAATTTTATGTATGTAGATTTGTTGAAATTTTATGTATGTAGATTTGTTGAAATTTTATATATGTAGATTTGTAGAAATTTTATGTATGTAGATTTGTAGAAATTTTATGTATGTAGATTTGTTGAAATTTTATGTAGGTAGATTTGTTGAACTTTTATACCTATGTGTTGATCTGTGTGGATCTGTTGAAATCTATATGTATTTGTTGAAATCTCTATGTGTGGATCAGTGTGGATCTGTTGAACTCTAATGGTGGTTTTGTTGCTTTATCACCGCTCAGGCTTCGATTTTGCCGTTGGCGCAGATGTTCAGGCTTAGTCCATTCCGGGCAAGATAATAGTTTTGCTGCTGTAACGCGTGGTGTTTTTCCCAATTCATCGACAATCATGGGTTAAACTTCTAGTGGAAGCTTTACCCGCGTGGGGAAGTTCTCTGTCCTGCGTCAACTACACCCGCTCAAGACACGCTTTCTAGTAATTTTTGGGTCACCGGCCTTGTGGTTCTTTTCCTCACTTTCCACGAACTCCGATTTATGGTGCTTTCCTGTAGATTTTATAGGATTTTCTTCCGACTATGTCCTGCTGCTACCAACGCCAAAACGAGAAAGACGGAAGTAAACCATTTTTACAAAGACTATAACTCCATTTTGAGTTGCGGGCAACTGCAACCAACTTCACTCGCGCAGTTGAATTATATGGTAGTACCTTATACAAAAACATTCCTACTTTTTCTTTTTACCTAGTGTGGCAACTACTATCTTCTTTGCATACCAGTGTCGTAATTTGCACGATCAGCTGATCGTCAGAACTGTATGTCGTTGTCCCTGGGGGTCGACATAGTACACATCCTCTTAACCGGTGGTAGAGTTTTTATCATATTAGCAAACTAGGTTTGCTAATATGATAAAATTTCATCATTTGCGGTATCGAAATTTTACCCTATTATGCTTTCAAATCCTTAGAGTGGTAGATTCCTACTGTTTTCCCTTGTAGATTCTCAACTTCATACAAATGTTTTCCAACGGACCTTACGATTCTGCCTTTGACAAACTTGCGGCATAGTTTTGCGGATATTTGTTTAGAGAAATCTGATAGTTGAAAATTTCGTCGGAACACTTCTTGTCCGGGCCTGAACTTGGTGATTCTGCATCTACTGTTGTAACGTTTCGCGTTTGTTTCGTAGCTCTGGTGTAAGTTTTGTTGTACATTATCCCTCACTATTTCCAGGAACTGACTACGATTCTCTAAACGGTTCTCCGGATCCTCTAATAAGTCTAATCTTCGAGCTAATTTGTATGCCGATGCATGCGTAATCATGTTTGTTCCGAAAAGTACGAAATATGGTGTGACTCCAATTGCTGTATGTACGGCTGACCTCAAGGCGCATTCTATTTCGCACAAATGTAAGTCCCAGTCGGTGTGATCCGTTTCTAGATATGAGCGTATTGCTGCTAGTACAGACTGATTGACTCTTTCGGCGGCGTTTGCTTGTGGCGCGTAGTTTGCCGTACGCATATGTTCAATTCCAAAGCTTTTCATTAATTCAGCAAACTCTTTGCTAACAAATTGTTGTCCATTATCGGATATTAGGGTTTCGGGGCATCCGAATTTATAAAAGACCTCCTGTATTAAAAAGTTGGCTACATTCTTGGTGTTAGCTTTAGTCATGGCTTTTAGTAAGACATATTTTGAAAAATAATCAAGAACAATAAAGATAAAACAATTTCCTCGTTTCGAACGTACATATGGCCCTAAAAAATCGATATAAATACGTTGGAATGGTCTGCGCACGTCCGGTTCCTGTCCCATAGGTGGTTTTAAAACTTTATTTGCGGGCTTGCACTCCTTGCAAACGTCACATCGATTAATGAATTCTTTCACTTGGATGTTAAGGTGTGGCCAATAAAAGTACTCACGTATTCGCTGAATCGTCTTCCCGATTCCTCCATGAGCAACGTTTGGTGGTATGTGGGCATTAACAATGATTTCTTCTGTAAGTTTAGCGGGTACCCATAACTTCCATGCATGGTCCTGCCTGTCGATGTTTCCGTCATACGGTACAGTTCGTTTATATACAAAGTTATCAACGACTTTCATGTCCGGAAGGCTACTTTGGTTACTTTGCACTGTTTCGATCAGTTTCTTGTAATCATCGCTACGGAATTCAGGGGAATTGGTATCGATCGATGTCTGTCGGGTAAACTCTATTTCATCTGTCGGATATCGTGATAGGGTGTCCGGCACTACGTTTTGTGCACCTTTACGGTGACGTATTTCAAACGAAAAGGCTTGTAGCTGTAAACTCCATCTCGCAAGACGACCGCTTAAGTCCCGTTGTGACATCAGCCATTTTAAAGACGAATGATCGGTGATCACGACAAAATCCATAAGCTCGATATAAGGACGAAAACGCTTTATCGCCGAGACGACGGCTAGACACTCGCGCTCGGTCACCGAATAGTTCCTCTGAGCAGACGTAAATTTCTTTGAATAATACGCTATGGGATGTTCACCGCCATCTGGGTCCTTCTGGAATAGAACTGCTCCCATGCCTATATCCGATGCGTCGCATTGAATGTGAAAAGTTCGATTGAAATCAGGATGTGTTAGAACTGGTTCATTACTTAAGTTTTCTTTCAGTCGGTCAAATGCAATTTTAGCTTCCTCGGGAAATGTAAATTTCTTGCTCTTCTTCAAGGTGTCACTAATAGGAGATGTAATTGTGGCGTACTCCGAAATGAATCTACGGTACCATCCTGTAGTACCTAGAAAACTACGTACTTGTTTTGTCGTTGTAGGATACTGAAAATTCATAATTGCTTGGATTTTCTCCGGATCTGGTTTGATTTGTCCCCCGCCAACAATATAACCTAAATATTTTAATTCACGGCGACAGAACTTGGACTTGCTCACATTAATGGTCAAACCTGCGTTATTTAAACACTCGGCCACTTCCGTCAGTACTCTGAGATGTTCGTTAAAGTCTGGTGACACCACCAACAGATCATCCAAATATACGAAAACTTTCTCGCGGAGGCGTGCTGGGACGACTTTGTCCATTAAACGGCAAAGTCTCTGTGCCGCGTTGCACAAACCAAATGGCATTACCGTGAACTGGTACAAAGGCCTACCAGGCACCGTGAACGCTGTCTTCTCCCGGCTCTGATCTGCTAGAGGTATCTGCCAGAAGGCATCCTTCAAGTCAATGCTGGAGATGAAGTGTGTGTCACCTAACCTACTCAACAGTCCTTCGATATGTGGGAGTGGATAGGCGTCTTTAATTGTTAAATCATTTAGTCGTCGCGCATCCAAACAGATTCTCACCTTATCACCCTTCAGCACAACTGTCACTCGGTTGTTCCATGGACTTTCGCTAGGCTCAATGACTCCTAAGGATAACATTCTATCCAACTCACCGTACATTAGTTTTTGGACTGCTGGGGATACGGGGTAATGTCTCTCTTTAACCGGGACTGCATCTCCAGTATCGATACGATGGGTCTCTAAGGAAGTCCTACCCAACCCTTTACGTGTAAAGCAGGGGAATAAATCAATCACAGCTTGTAACGACTCCCGCTGTTGTGGGCCTAGATCATGCATCCTAGGAAATGAATCCTCGGTGACATCCTTATGACTTAAATCAAGGCTATCTACTTCAAATCTGAGCAAATTAAACGTTCTCATAAAATCGACCCCCAGGTAAAGTGGCAACTTCAAAGTGGGTGCTAAAAAAAAATCTACAGGTTTGCTGACATTTTTAAAAACAATTTGGGTTCTCACGCGACCTATTATAGGGTTCAATCTACCATCTGCTGTTCTAATTTCCGCTGAGTATGGATAAATAGCTAGTTTTGTTTTTTCAACGAAGTCAAGGCAATCTTTTCCCAGCACAGTTACTGAGGCTCCACTGTCTAATAATCCCTGGATCGGATGCTGGTTTATCTCTATGGTGGTGTATATTCGGTTATCGGCTCCTTCATGTATGCTTGTTGCTGCTATTTCAAAGCGAAGTGTTTTCCGTTCCCTATAACGTTGACGTGCTTTCATTATCGGTATAGTGGGTCCTAAAATCCTCTCTCTAGCTTCCTCATATTCTCTTTTTCGCATGTGAAAAGGCTTCTTTGGACTCGGTGCGCTAACTTGTTCTGTATGGCTAATCTTACGTAATATTTTTACCGGTGAGATTTCTTCGTCAGGTCTGCAAATCTGTTCAGTCTGGGGATTTTGGTGTATAACAGTGACCTTTTCAGTTTCTCTCGGGTCACTATTAAGGTTACTAATACTTACTGGGGCTTGTGGTACGAGTTTCCGGAACGTGCCTCTGTCCCCATTCGAGACATGTTCGCCTTCAGGTTTCCCTGACACACAGGACATTTAGGTGTCACAGTATCTTCCAAGCCACATTTATAACAAAACACATTTCTTTTACTTTCGCTACACTCTATGAATGTGTGACCTTCAACCCTACAATTCCAACATACAAGTTTTTTACCCGCTGCTAATGCCTCAACTTCTGGAATATCCCCACTCGCATTAGGCTCGCATTCCAACTCATTTATAGCTCGCGCCGCAAATCTGCGAGTAAAGCTTTGCTGACTATTTAGTAGATTCTCTGCCCTCCGACACTCTTTCACAAACTGTGCCAAATTTGATATGGGTACGGAAAATAACAATTGTGCCATGTTGGCCTTCAAATTACCCTTCATAATACTAACTAGATCTCTCTCGCTAATAGGGCTACGAAGCTGATTGCGTAAACGAATAACTGAGTTGTAAAAAGCATCAAAACTTTCCTGTCCTTGTTGTCTTCGGTCCAAAATCTTTCGTTGGATGTCAAAGTCACTATCAAATCTATTGAATTGCGTTATCAAAGCTGCTTTAAAATCCCTCCATCGAGATACGTTATTAAATCTTCGGTGGTCCCAGAACCAATCCAAGGCTGGTCCGCTTAGCAGATGATGAAATGACTTGAGTACGTCTTTCCATTCCACTCCGTAATCGGCCTGTAGTGTTTCCACTCGAAATACAAAATCTTCAATGCTAGTCGTTCGGTTCGTTCCATCAAATATTATTCCCCACTTGTCAATCCGAAAACTGGTGCTAGCTGAGGTCTGGTGTCTCAGATATGATGGCCCTGGAATATTTCCGTTCTCAGGTCGATACGAAAGTCTACTCGGAATATAATTAACATGATCGAACGTTACTCTCGGAAATTGTTGTATCTGTAGGCTTCCCTGGGGTGGCTGATTAAAAGAAGGGGGTGGTTGACTAAAATCTGGAAAATTGTTACTATCTCTCGACTGAGTTTGGTTTACTTCAGCATGTTGAGAATGTACATGTAGACTTTGTTGAATAATTCTGGGTACTAAGTCTAGTAATCTGTCTTCCAGGTTCCTTAAGTCTTCTCGAGTTATATTGGCTTCACTTCGAAGAGGTTCTTGTCGGTGTATAAGTTTGGGAGGAGGTCTTACCGTCGACTGGCCTTGTCTGAAAGCGTCTACGATTCCCCTCGCACTTATGCTGCTATAAGGTGGTGTTGTGATTGAGCTATTAGCTGAAGCACTTTCCCCACTGACATCTAATTCTACCGGTCTAGAGGTTTCAATAATAGTCGTGTCTAAGTCTCGTGCTCTTGGGACGGCTCCTGTACTTGTGGTTGACGAGGTACTGGCTGTGGTAGTTGTAGTTACCGCAGTAGCGACTGCTGCCGACTCATTCCTACTATTCGACCGTGTCCCAACCATTTTCCAATTCACAGTGAACTACTTGGATCAAACTAACCTATTTCGACCAATAATCTCAATACTAGAATTTCCAAAATGTCCTACTATGTCAAATGTAGTTCCCGTAACACGTATTTTCCTAACAATTTCTCAAACGAACTCAAGTAAAAGCAAATCCAGTTGTGGTTGTATCTATCTCTTACTCTAGGTAAAATTATGTACTTGTATCTATGCGGTCACCAATTATTTATCCTGTCGATACAATGTTAATGTCCAATCAGAAAAATATTTTTATCGTTATCGATAAAAATGTCACCGCTAGTTAGTGTATGATCTATCAGAGCTTTTGCTGTCAGAAATTTATAAATTTAATAAATTTTCGTTTTGCTGGTATTTGTCAACCAGGCTGGTAAATATAGTTGTGTAATGGTTGTACAATAAAATAATAATAAAATTCAAAAAGATGCTAAAAGCCAAATAGATTCCAAATGTGTGTGTGTGTAAATGTGTTGTCTCAAAATGATTTAAATTCAAACAGTTTTATTTTCTATAAATTAAATCTCAAATATTCAAAAGTGGCAAAGCTGGTATCGATGTGGTGATTAAAAAATTCAGGAAGAAATGCACATATAGCTGTGGTAGAACCTGTCGGTAGTCTTAATTATCTCGCGGACGATATAAGCTCTGAATAAAGCGGCAACAAACTATTTTCAAAATCATGTAAGTCTGGACTCACTTTCAGTTCCTTAGCTTAAAATGTTCCTCCCATCTGTAGCGATTATTGTATCCCATTATAGATCAATAAGACTTACAAACGTTAGAATCATTAGGTGTCACTTCCGCGCCTACTTGCACTTACCGTATTTTAAACCTCCGTCGCGATTACTGTATCCTCCTATGGATCAATAAGACTTACGGACGTTCAAATTATGGTTATTTGCCTCAGAGTCCGTGTTCCCAATGTGGTGGCAAACAGAATGTGCTTTGTCACACCATCTGGACTCACCAAACAATTGGATATAACCACGTTCTGACAATAATTATGAAAACCTAAAGTATCTACCTAAATGCGGATATTATTAACTTAATTCAAACCGTGCGTCATGTAACTTTTGTGTATGTGTGACCTTTTCGAGTTCCCCTATCAGTGTATAACCCAACCTTTCGATTAAGTTCTACCCCGCCGGAGTGACTGTCCCGATTACGGTTTGACTCGATCGGGCCCCACGTTGGGCGCCATTTTCTGTCATATATTTACGTATTTTCATTCTTGAAAAAAAATTTCTTTTTTTCAATTTTACCTTTGCATTAATTTATTTTTCTTCAACTCTGCTTGTCAAAGTTAAAGTCAATTTTCCTGCTGTTCCCTGATCGCTACCACACTGGCAACTTGTCGATTTTTGCACGGCTAATGCTCGTCGGGCTTGGGTGGTGGTTCGTTGGAGCGATCAGCGAAACGATATGACGGAAGGTTGTACCAGTGTCTCAATACGGTGCGTCATCTCTTCCCTGTAGGACTAGATGGTGGTCGCCTACTGCATTTTATTTACCCTCCCCTATACCATGGTAACTACTGTCATTAGTGTCACCCCTTATTCCTTTAATCACCTCTCGATACCTACCTGCGTGCCAGCTTAATTTAAGCGCAATTCATTTTAATTTCTTTACCACGAAATTTTATTTAGTATTAATATGTAATTTTGTTTGGGTTACAAGAATTTTATACTTAAGCCTTCAGGCTAAACCTATTGCCCTAAGTTCGAACTTCATTTTACAATTATAGCTAAATTGTGATTTATTTTTAATTCCAATGACTTAAGGTTTTCTGGCATTTATTTCTTAAATAAATAGGATTTGGATAAATGACATTAACTATTGGGGTTCAAGTAAACAGGTATTATTGTAGAACTTTATTAAAACAGTTTTCTTTACTTTCACTTTACAATAATTGCTGTTTACAGGGTATTAGGATAATCAGTTTTAAATAGTAATTCTAGAGACAAAGTAATGTGTTCGTTATTTTATATATTAATTGCAAGGTGAGTTTTAGTTTTTATTATTTCAGGAGGGTTTATTAATTTTGTAATGAATTCGCTTAAAAATTTGTTTTCTTTTTGCTTTTAAAAATTATCATGCAATTTCTGGCATTAATTTTATTTTTAGATCTAGATTTTAGTAGTTTTTCTATTGTTTTAATGTTTACAGTGGAATCGAATTTTTAAATTTTTATTATATTTTTACTTTATGGTAACAAAATATCTTTTTTTTCTTTTTCCTTTTTTTTTCTTTAATACGAAATTTTATTTAGAATCAATATGGGTTTATCTAAAATTTTTCTAGTCCTGTCTGGAAATTTATTATTGTCGAAAGTGAAGATGGTAATATGATGTAACCGGTCTATTGCAAGCTCCAAATCGAGCGAAGCTATGGAGAATGTCCTCCACAGCTGACGAGGCTTCGGCTACTACTGTAGCTTTGCCAATAAGCCTGATGGTCTTAGATCCTCTCTAAATCCATCGGCTACTGGGTCCGCTACAGGTTTGCCTCCGCATGTATGCCCAAAACATACTTGGCAAAAAAAATATATAAAACAGTCCGTTTTGATTTTTCTCGGGCGTCACAAAACGTTTTAAAAAGAACCCTCTTTCTCGTATATAACCGATTTTTAACCCTTTGGATTAATAATTACAACGAGAACTAACAAAAACCTTACTATTATAAAAGGTACTTATCTGTTATTGTTGTTTGTTGAAACTGAGGTGGCTGTTGTTATTGTGTTCGTTCCTGTTGTTGCTGTATTGTGTCAAATTTTGGTGATGTGCTTATTGCTGTATAGGATCAAGTGTTGTTGCTGTTGTTGCTGTAGATATTCAGATTTGGGTGGATGTTGTTGTTGTTGTTTTGTTGTCGAAATGTATGTAGATTTGTTGAAATTTTATGTAGGTAGATATGTTGAAATTTTATGTATGTAGATTTGTTGAAATTTTATGTATGTAGATTTGTTGAAATTTTATATATGTAGATTTGTAGAAATTTTATGTATGTAGATTTGTAGAAATTTTATGTATGTAGATTTGTTGAAATTTTATGTAGGTAGATTTGTTGAACTTTTATACCTATGTGTTGATCTGTGTGGATCTGTTGAAATCTATATGTATTTGTTGAAATCTCTATGTGTGGATCAGTGTGGATCTGTTGAACTCTAATGGTGGTTTTGTTGCTTTATCACCGCTCAGGCTTCGATTTTGCCGTTGGCGCAGATGTTCAGGCTTAGTCCATTCCGGGCAAGATAATAGTTTTGCTGCTGTAACGCGTGGTGTTTTTCCCAATTCATCGACAATCATGGGTTAAACTTCTAGTGGAAGCTTTACCCGCGTGGGGAAGTTCTCTGTCCTGCGTCAACTACACCCGCTCAAGACACGCTTTCTAGTAATTTTTGGGTCACCGGCCTTGTGGTTCTTTTCCTCACTTTCCACGAACTCCGATTTATGGTGCTTTCCTGTAGATTTTATAGGATTTTCTTCCGACTATGTCCTGCTGCTACCAACGCCAAAACGAGAAAGACGGAAGTAAACCATTTTTACAAAGACTATAACTCCATTTTGAGTTGCGGGCAACTGCAACCAACTTCACTCGCGCAGTTGAATTATATGGTAGTACCTTATACAAAAACATTCCTACTTTTTCTTTTTACCTAGTGTGGCAACTACTATCTTCTTTGCATACCAGTGTCGTAATTTGCACGATCAGCTGATCGTCAGAACTGTATGTCGTTGTCCCTGGGGGTCGACATAGTACAAATTATTATTTTTATAGATAATTTTAAAAAAATAATAATATTTTTAATTTTTTGATTTTTTCATTTTTACAGTCATTGGTTTTAAATACTTATTGAGGCACACATGTACAAATAAAAATACTTCTAAAAATGCTTTCCTACAATGTAACTTTTTACATTAAAGATAATCTTTTTTTTTCTTGAACAAAATTTACATGAAGGCATTTTTCATGATATATGTAACTTGAATGAAAATTTTCGATTTTTAATAATTTTTATACACGTTTTGTCAACAAACAAAAATTTCATTGAAGGAATATTAAAAAAAAATTGCATCGTGTAAATTTAATCTTATAGTTTCGATTTTTTATTGTTTTTATGTGTTTGTATTTATGAAAAAAGTTTGTTAATAAATTACTAAATTTTACGTGTTTTTGTAAAAAAATGAACGAGTTGTGTGTGAGTATTTATAAATTAAAAATAAATTTTCGTTTTTTTTACCAAAACAGGCGCAAATTAACACCTGCTTCTAAAAAATTTTTAAAAAGCTCTTTTATATGAATATGTATGTATATTAACACATATTATTTTTCTTCTTACTTAAGGTATGGGTCTACCAAGTTTTTGTAAATAAAATCAAAATTTTTAAAACAAATTTTCTTCTTAAATATTTTAAGCACACAAACGTTTTGTTTATATTATGAGAAATATCTAAATAACGAAGAAACTTTTTAAAAAACGAATTAAAAAACTTAGCTTTATTTTTTGGCTTTAACTTTTTGTGTTTAGCTCTTTTTAGCTGTTTTTTAAACGTGATTTAGCTTTAACTTTACTTGAAAATCTGGCCACACTGTCCTTTACACTAAACACTGACAGCTCGTTGTACATATGTGTTCACACACAATAATTTCAAAGAAATCAGTGTCGAATAAATTAATCGTTTCAATCATGGTACAATTACCTTAATTGTACCATGGTTTCGTCGTTAACATATCGTCATTTGAGTTCTTATTTGGCGCACGACAAATCAAAGTGTTTTCGAGGAAAACGACTAAGAATGCTTAGTTAATTTTTTGGAAAATACATATACATAGACAAGATTAATTTTTAAATAAATATAAATAAACGAACATTTTTTTAAATAAAACCATGAGACTTATAAATTTTTGAAGAACATAATTAAAGCTATTAAGACAACCAAATAAAAGCAATAAATGTATTTCTTTTTTGTCTCTAAAAAAGTATATACTTATTCAGCAGCGATAGAAATGCTAGCTGTCGAATAGTAAAATCACGGAAAAATGCTGTGCTACATTTCAAATTATACAAACGTTGTTAACAATTATGATTCAGTTGAAAATGTGTACAGCACTTCAAACAGCAACAGTAAAAAAATATAAAAACTGCATTCAAAAAACAGCATTTTTTTACCTTTTAATTTGTGTTGTTTTGAGAAATTAAAAAGCAACAGCAAAAATTTTACAAAAAAAAAATATAATAGAATTGAAAAATATTAAATCAAAAGCAATATATAAGATATTTTGGTTTTACTTCTGATACTGTTAATTGATTTTTTTTTTCAGCAATAAACTAGAAACAATTAATTTTATATTTTGGCTGTTGCTATTGCTGTAACATTTTTAATACAACCTATATAGAAACAGCAATATCAACATTTATATAAAAAATTTGAGAGGAAAGTAATTGTTATATATAAGTATTTTTTTTAAATAACAGTCATGGTGCAATTATTGGTCAGGTGGTGTTACGAGCAGATCTGTTGTTTACTTTTACATATCTTTTTTAAATATGAGCCAACGAAAACCACAACAAAAACGAAAATTGTATTCCCCACAATTTAGTTGTTGTAAAATCACCACCACCCAATGTGAATTAATTCATCAGGTGGTGGTGACAACAACTAAATTGTGGTGAATAAAATTTTGGTTTTTGTTGTAGTTTTCGTTGGCTCTATGTCAAAAAAGATATGTAAAATTAAACAACCTTGACAACCCAGCCTCGATTTTGCATGAAAAAATAGATGAGCTGTGCTCGTAGTTCCAGCTGATCAACATAATTTCACCATGCCACCACCTGATAAATTAATTCACCTTGATAGAGGCCTTACGAGAAAAACACAAACTTTAAATTCAGTATATAAAAAACCAGTAGAAAAAAATCGAATTTTTTTATTTAGATATTATCATTTGTCTATGCATGATTTTCTCTGGTCAAGACAAACATTAACGTAAGGCCAAATGGATATAACTTCTTTGTTAGAAGAAAACTTAATAATTTTTTGCAGTTGCATTACAAATATCAGAAGTAATTTTCTTAAATAATGTTTGTACATGTGAGCCGTTTATTTTAAAACTGGCATAAGTTACTTTTTCCAAAAAAAAAAAACGAGTAAATGGCAACCCTGAATACAATTAAATGGTATTTTTTTATATCTTTAAATTTCTCGACCTAAAAAAAGTGACTTTTGCCATTTTCAAAATAAACGACTCATATATATCGTCGTTTAGTATATTATCCAAATTTTTTGATATATTCCAAATTTCGAAACATCCTCGTTGCATAAACATGTTTCAAATGGTGTACCTTGAATTACATTGTTTTTTTGCACTCATAGCTAATAATGATAATATATTTTTAAAAGCGCCACTTTATTTCAATTTATTTATTCACAGTATTGTAATATAAAGCCATAAATGGCCAAAATAACAATATTACATAGCAATACAGCCAAAGATAAAACTCATAATATACTTAAAATATATTAAATTCTTACAAATAAAATTAATAAAAAATTATCTTAAAAATTATTATCTTAATATTATTACTGACTAAAATTTTTTGGTTAAAAAATGGAGCCTTATTACGGTAATGTAACACGTTCAATATATATTGATAGCATTCCATTTAATTAAAAACCCGTTATAGTACAAAAAAGTTTTATCGAGTTGATATATATATATAATGTATAGAATTTTCAGAAAATGGATCGCCAACAATGTTTGAAATTATTGTACGTGTAGAGCAAATTTTGGCCTAAGTATGGCATCTTCGGTTTTATAGTTCTACCATTTGTTCGAAGTACATTAAATTTGTAAGTTCGAAAATGGTGGATACCAAAAGATTTTGTTAAAAAAAATCCACATTTTAGTTATGGAATAAATTGCATTATTTTGCAAAATTGAAACGTTAATTAGATAAAAGTATTACAAATAAACAACCAACATAATTGTAACTTATATAACGTTAAAAAAATGTAAGAAACTACAATTTTAAAGCCATAAATTGGAATGTGATGAAATTGTGCAGCATATAAAAATGGTTTTGACCTGATGAAAAAGTTCAAAATGCCTTGCGTTTTTATGTGAATGCCAATACTAATATTAAAGAAAAATTATTATATTGTTTAAGTAGCTTTCCATTAATGAAGAAAAATCTAAATTTAATTTCATGTTTTTTCTGAGCAATCTTTTAAATACGACAGCCATTTTGTTAGTTATCAAATGTACTTTTTTAGTACAAAATTCTATGTTTCCCTTTGTACGATACGGCTTCGTTTGTCCTTTTCTTTCTCACGCTCAAGCTACTTGTTCCGTACAAGCGTGAGAGTAAAGCAAATATATGTCGAACCATTTCGTATGTTTTTTACTCGTGAGTAATTTCGAAAATAAAAATTGTATATTTGATGAAAAACCGCGTTCTTTCGGTTGGGTGCGTGTTTGTTGTGCCGAAAATTTGATAAAATGTGTGTAAAAAATACTTCCAGAAGTTTTAATTTAATAAAAATTAATACCCAAATGTAACCTTTATCGAATAATAGTTAAGGTTGAAGAAAATAATTTAATATATGCTTTAAAAGAGTGTTTGAAAATATGAGACTCCGCTGGGCAGCAGCAAGGGCACACTGAGAAACTACGCGAACGAAGAGGGAGAACAGTTGTTAAATCCAACATCGGCTAACAAAATTTTCAATGTTTTTTTATTTTAATATAAAGGAATAAGAACTTAAAAATAAAATTAAAAAAAAATAAATTTCACTACCAAACATCACCGCGTGCATATGCGAATTAAATGTATGTAAAGACGAAAAAAAATTTACGACTGACTAGTGTGTATATGAAAGCCGAAATACCCAGCGTTCGTAAATCTATCAATGTATAAAATCAAACAGTGTAAATAAATGCAGGGTATATTGTGTGTGTGTTAATTACTATTTTTTATTTTAGAATGTTGTTGCCCAGGAGTCTTCTGATATTTCATAAAAATTAAAACTGTTTTAAATTAATTTCCGCTTTATGTCATAGAAGTACCGAAAATAAAATAGCCTGAAGGGTGATTATTTAAAACCTAAAATTAATGCAAAAATGACATATTCCAATATATAAATTATTAAAAAAAGCATTTGTTATTGTTAACAAGGAGGCATGCTTTGCCTCGGTAAAAAAATTCCTAATAAAAAAGTATTATAATTCTTTAATATGTAAAATATGCCAATTGAAAACCAATTTTCTAAGGATTACCAGAAAAAACATCAACAAGAATATTGGATAATTTAAACATGAATTTATATGTAAACGGTAAATAAACTATTTTTTTACGTACACCTACCTCTTTTATTATTTAATAAATTGATTTATAACTATTTACGTTCATAAGTTATGGTTTGTTTACACTGTCCCAAATATAAAAAAATTGTACATACCTGCCATACTTATGGTGCAATTATGTACTATATAAAGTGTATGCGTCGTGGAAACTTAAAAAAGATGCCAGCAATTTGGTTTTATGCTAGCTTTAGGTACTATAAAATACTGGTTCGGCGTAAATTTATTATTCTCTTACAATTTTTAATTATTTATTATATAAATTCTTTCTAAATTCACAAAAAAAGGAACAAGTTTTCCTTAATGTTGGTACAACATACTAAGAGGCGGTTTAAATTTTACTACCTGCATGCTATTAGGTTGACTTTGTTGATATTACGTATAGACAGTATAAAGGTCTGCCAGTTAAAGGTGTCCAAATATGATTTAGAGTGTGTGTTGGTAAGGCCTTTTCTCGACTCTGGGTGTTGACCGAATCGCAGAAACATGTCTTTTAGGCAATGATATAGGTAGGTACATAATGTTAAATTAATCATCCTCTTTGCAAAGTTTTGTAAATATGCATGTGTAAATACATTGTTCACACATATGTATGTATGTATGTATATGTGTACTCTTACCCTGCAAAAAATCTTGGACCACATGGTCCGTTTTAGCTAAAATGGACTAGTTACAACATGGTCCTTGTGTAATGCAGTCATGGACCATGTCATTGTCAAACAAGAACTTGTAGTTACTTAAGTGATATGCGTTCGTGTTTTAACGATTGCGTACCGAGTTGTCGTTGTTTGTAGGTAGGATAGAGTAGTTTTGAAACTACTCCGACGTAATGCAATTTTGGGTTAAGTGGTCCAGGTTTTTTACATGCATTTGGGTTAGTTTTGGAGTAATCCTACTCCTTTATGGACTAGTCCATACACGCATGTATGGACTAGTCCTGTGTTCTGCAGGGTAGCCGTCACAGAGCCGGCTTTAAGCCGCCGCCGACAATTTTTTGACGAGCGCCTGCTGCCGACTAAAAGTCTTCGGCGCAGGTCTCTGGCTCCACTACCAGCTTTTTAAAGCCGTTAACTCTTGTCAGTTTAAAACAGAAAACGCCTTATCAAAAATAATTGTTCGTGAAAGTTCTTATTTATATTTTTAAGGTTTTAAATTACAATAAATTTCTTGTTAAATTTCTTCAAGTTACCATTATTTCGTTTTGTAATTGTCTCTTTCGAATCAAGACATAGGTATAATTACCCAGTAAAAAAGTGAGGAAAAAATGCAGAGCTAGCTAGCTTGAATCACTTCTAATTTTAAGAAAAAACTTATGAATTTTACATACAAAGGCTTGTCATTGGTGGTATGCTTTTAATTTTTATCAAATTTAAACTACATACCTATAATCAACTTTTTCAATGCAAAAAAAAATCCATACGAGGATGTTATATTGAAGTAAATGTAAAACTTGAACTTTTTCTGTATCTTCTATGTGAGGGAAAAATGATTTTACCACACTTAAGTGTAAAGCGTTACTTAATATAAACAAAACAATAACATATACATATGATCCGTTTCTTACGCCAGTTTTTATTTCTGCTTTTAAATAAATACTACAAAACCAAAAAAAAAAAAAAATAATAAAAATGTCAATAATAAAATGTGGTTTGTGAAGAATCACTTTAATTATATTTTGCTGGGTAGTGGCGGATTTTGTCTGACATTAATTTCTAGTTGACCAATTGTTTTCAATACATTTAAAAACTATGTTGTTGTTTTTAAAATTTTTAAAAATTTTATTCTTTTCCTCAAAAAAATGTTAAAAAATAAATTTTTTTAAATACATACCTAAATACATTTTAAAAAAAAAGTAACTTTTCTACTGATATGCTAAATAACAATGCACATATGCATTGTTTCGTAATTTTAAATTTTTCTTGAAATTTTCAGAATTGGTTCTAATTTAATTTTTGTCATTACAAATTAAATTATAACAAATAGGTATAAGATCCCAGAAAATTTGTATCCCCAAGGATATTAAATCATGCAAGAAAGTGTTAAAATATAAATTCTTTAGGGAAAAGAGAATGAGTGTATGAGTTTCAATATGTACTTTGCACATGACTCGGCAACACATTTGGAAAATCAATAGACAAGCTAAACTTTTCTTAAAATCTAACATCAGGCTAAATTTAGGCTGCATACGCAGTTTCACAATATGTAATTATTACAAGGGGATTAAATTTTTGATCCGCTGCTGTCTTTTTTTTTTTTTTCTTGACCAGTCGGCTGTTTGGATATTTTTTAAACTTGTGTTGCACACAAACATCTTCATGCAACAATTTTTCCATTTAACGCATGGTATAAATATAGAACAATAGTTTTAATCAGTGTTGCCTAAATTTTGATCCTATTTTACATAGCCTTAGCAACAGAGTTACTACAAAGGTTCCAATTTACACAAAAATTAAAAGATAAACATATACCTATTTAAATTAACAATGTTTATTTATAACAAAATACCTATACATTTATACGATATTAATTGACGTTTTTTATTATTATAGGTACTTTTGCAAGTTAATTTTTTTTGTTAACTTCGAGTTTGATTAAATACGTACATTAAGGGTCTTTTCTTTGTGTTTGCACTCTCTTAAAGTTTACTATATACATATTTATTACAGAAAATTTCAGAAGATTATGGAATAGGGACTCTTGACAAACAACTTAAAAATTCTGGATTATTATAATGCTTATTTTTATTAAAGACTAACATTTTTCTCCCTAACATGGTTTACAGTTCAAGTCCACTTTAGTTGTAATCAAGCTATAGCAAGGTGGTAGCGTAAGTACTACAAATACAACACCAACAACCAATCATATTGCATTTTTAGATTAGGTATGTTCATTTACAGAAAATAATCAATAATTTTCAATAATTATTACTAGTGGCTAGAGAGCCTATACAGAGCGTAATATGTTTAGAAACGAAATGTTTTAGATAATTTTTACTAGTAAAAATTTTACTATCAGAAATTATTCAAACAGTCTTTCTGTCAGTATGCTTTAAAAAAAAAAATTAAAAAATAAAAAGTTTACAATAACAAAATATATTTGCTTGCAAATTTTGACTGTAAAAGTGTTCATTTACTTTTAAATATTTTTGAGACCAATTTTGAAAATATTTCTTTTTACTCTCTCGTTGCTAGTAATTACTGAAAAGTTGTTGAACACAACTACTGTAAATCCAGGGAAAAACACCTAGACGTCAAAAAATACAAACACACACAAGCAAGCAAGTCTATGTGTTGGAGCAAAGCAAAATAAACAATAATCAGCTGACGCTGTAACGGCACCTTGTATACAACCTTGGTTGTGGTGTGGAATTCGGTATTATAATTGCAATCAAACTTTTGTATCATTTGAAACTTTGTGTTAGCTTGTTGACAAATCATCAAAAAACTTCAACTCGTCTGTTGCAATTGCTTGGATTGTCTGTACTCATGATAGAAAAATTTCACATTAAAATTAGAGTAAAGTTGAGTTGTAAACCATGTAAAATCACTTATATTAAAAGTAATGGTCATTCAGTATAAAAAAAATTATCGCACTAATAACAGTTTAGTACAGTTAATAAAAAAATACTAAAAATTTACATTACTTTCTAATATTTATTTAAAAAACATGACAAAATATCTATATTTATAATAATGTAGTTTCAAAATAATTTATATTCTTATCACTTATGTAGGTAAGGTTAGGTTGGGTAGAACAGGTAGCTGTTAAAGGAAAGAATACAGCTCCCTTGAGTCTGCTAATTCGGTCTCTTTGTGTAACCTGGAGAGGCAGGTAGAAAAGGTGTAGATAGAATGAAAAATACAATTTAACAAAGCATTTTGCGGTAGAAAAAGAATTGAAAGAAAGGAAAATAGTAGTAGGCCCTGATAGATCGGGGATTAAGTGCACGAGTCCACAAGTCGGTGGGTTTTGAGTTTGATTCCCACCAAAGTCTGCTTCATCCTGTCACTTATGTTAATACGTTTGATTTATCATCAAATTCGTTTGCCGTTAGAAAAATTTTTGTACAAAAACTGCAAGCACCGTGACAATTGTTCCAAATGATGATTTTTAGAGATTGTTTTTTGTTTTTTTCTTTGGATTTTTTTTTTTTGGCAAAATTAACTAATTTTTTAAAGTTAAATTTCAATATTAAAATAAAATTTTTATTATTATTATAAAAACGTTAAAAGATTTTTTTAAAGAATATCGTTAGGTATGTGTTGCTTATTAAAAATTAAAAAATAATGAATTTTTGCGATCCCTGAATTAATATACATATGTAGGTATATACATACATATGTATTTATGTTCATGTACCTATTTAGTTATTAAAAAAGAAATCTGCATTCGTATAGTTATATCGTAACTATATCATATTTTACTAGTACAAAAAAAATTTTGTTCCAAAAATTTTCCAAGGATAGTTATACGGAAACCGGAAACGACGGATACAAATGAAAGGGCGTGAGTCGATCACTTTATTTTTTACATGCGTCTATCTTTATAAGAGCCGATTTTTTTAATGATAATTTTTTCATGAAATCACACCAATGATAGGTACATTTTGTTTCAAGACGAGGGGTGTAGCAAAGTAGGCTTTTTAATACCCGTCTACATACAAAATGTGATGCATGAAAGATATTATGTAAATTGGCCCTTAAAAGATCTTTTTGATGTTGCATGCCGCATTAATTTTTTATCGAAATTTTAAGGTATGTGTATTAATTTTATATGGTAGGTTTTCCTTTTTTTTGTATTCTCTCTTTAACACTATTACATAGTATTGTTGCTTTGCTTGTCAACTTTTGGATTTATAAACAATTGTTTTATTTTGGGAACCATAAAATGTGTTTGTTAAGTTAACTTTTACAAAACCATATTAAAAGCAAACAAAAAATTTGTGCATGTTTACAAAATGCATAATAAAATAATTGACCCAATAAATGCAGCACTGAGTTTTCAGGCGTCTGCAACAAAAAGAGTACACTTGTCAATTAACAATTTTACACATAGGGCTGTTTCTTTTTTAAATAAAAATGTGTACTAATTTTCTACCGCCATTTTCGAGAGAGCGATATCCTTAACCTTCGCTGCGAGTAAAAGAGATAAGTGAAGGCCTTAATGTTCTATTAGACGGTTGGCCTGCTCAATCGTATTATATTCGAAGTTTTTTTTTTATTTTTTCTACACACTATTTTCTTTCATTTATATTATTATTGTTTGTCGTCCCTGTTTTTGTGTATAAAAATTTTAGGCTTGACGATAGTAACTATTTTTGTTTTTAAAGTTTTAATTAAATTTTTAAGGGCTAAATTACTAGCATTATGTAAAAAACGGTTTAATTCCTTCCACTGGTAAATTGGTTTGATTAAAAAAACGCAGTGGCAAATAAGGCAGTGAAAACAACATCAAGAATAGGCATAATGTACAAAAATTAATAAACAAAGTATTAACTGCTCGATGATATTTAGACCAAATTATTAATTTACTATCTTAATACAAATACTTATATTTTTTTGTTTATTTTCTTTAATTTTTTGTATTTCTGTCGTTTTCTGCAATTTACTATACCCAGTGTTTTTGTTGAATTTTCAAAATTTTTGCATCCACAAGAATGTTAACGCCGACATCTCTGTCGACATCAGTTGATATACACAGGAACAGCGAAGTTTTTTTTAACCAACATGTAAGCCGAATGTTGCCGAGAGTTACCATGTATAAAGTTTACTGTACCATATGTTTTTTTGAAATATTTAATGCCACTGGCATCTCAGTCGCAGTCAACGTTCTATTGAATAGTTGATTTACATCTTCAAAAGAGCATGCACCTAAAGTAGTGATTTCCAATTTTTTTTTGTTGCGGTACACTAAACGATTTCAAAATTTTGCGGCACAGATCTCTTTATAAATTATTTACTTATCTTAAAATATTTGCGTAAATTCCTACCTAGTTTATGACAATAATTTTGAATGTCCAAATAAAATCACTGAAACAATAATATTAAGAAGTTATTAATACGAACAATTTTAATGCGAAATTCGAGCTTAATGTTTTTTTAATTTTATTTACATACCTATAGGTATTTAGCTGTTAAAGGATACTCTCATGTTTATTAATCTTAATATTTTTTAGTTTTATGGAAAATGGAATTTTCCTTTTTTTATCTCTTAATTTTTTTGTTTAATTTTTAAATTGTAATTTTTTTTTAAACCCAGATTAATACTCAATACAATAGAAAAATAGATGTAAACATACAAAACGTTAATTACCTGGTAACACCGAGAAAGGTATCATCAAATTGTGTCTAAAACTATTCCATGCTGGAAAAATTGAGGGGTGAAAAAAACTATGGCATTAGTGATTCAAAAATGGGTGAAAATTTTTGGCTATTTCAAATAATATTGGATGTAAAAATATAATGAGTCTAGTGAAATTTTGTTCGAGTCTACCGGCTTTTTCCAAACAAAAGTGGTTACTTTGGAATTACTTTTAATAACAAAGTGTTATTTTCAAATCGACTTTGTTTAATTTAAATTATTTTTTTAAGCAAATAACAGTGATATACAAGGTGGGCCAAAAAATCACCCTAATGGAAGATGCTCTTATTTTTGCAAATGGCGGCCAATGTTAAATCCGTTTTGACATTTGTGAACTAGACAGATGTAGAATACAAGTGAACAAGCCATGGAGCGATACCCTCCCCGCGGAATAACTGTCTATTTTTTGCATACCTTACGTTTCTTGTTTTTGATGTTTAGATGTTTGTCCCCGGACTTCCAATGTAAAAATGCCATAGGGTTTTTGGTGTTTAATTTACAGTACTTTTGCTACCACCTTGTATGGATCCACCAATCCACCTTGTACTTAGATAGTATCTATTTCGTAAATAGTATTAAGAAAATACAAAACTACTGAAAATGTGATATATGTATGTAACCAAAATTCCTGTCATACAATGTAGATTTAAATTCCTTGCAATATGGCTGAATTCCAAAACGCAGTTTTCTTTGCATCACTAAATTTCAAGTTTTTCCTGAGAGCAAAGATGAGGTTTTTGATAATATCTTCTACTTCCAAATGAGTGTTTACAGATATAATAATGTCCTGGAAGCAAAAAACGTTGTCAAAATTGTAAGGAGTGTATAAGGGAAGAAGTTGAAAATTTGTAATGCAAAGCAAATTGCGTTTTAAATTTTTTAAATTGCGTTAAAATTATATATAGGAGTATGAAAAATAAATCTAACTACATATAATAAAATATCAATCAAAATAATACTATATAACTGGGCGATTACAGACAATATACTGCATAATATTCTAAATATATCGCTAAAAACTGACATTTTTGCTAAAAACTGGAAAAAAATTAATGCTTAAAGCCCCTTGAAAAAATAAGACAACAAAGTGTGAAGAATTTCGCCTAATAAACACTTAAAAAACTTGTGGAAAAATATTGAAAAGGTAGCAAAAACCCAGCTTAAAAACTATACGTAGAGCAGGAAAGCTTTTTTTTTCAAAATTTCAATCCTGGCCCCCTGTTCTGTAACTTGTGAGAAGTTTTCTCAGCGAGGAAATTTTTTTTATTGTCATAGTCTTCTGATTATTAACAGTGTGACTTAGATAATACATAAGCTCTCATTATATAACGTTAAAAGTTAAAATAATTAGGTTTATCGTGTTCATCTTGTTTTTTACAAGGCGACTATACATTTTTCGATGCGAGAAGTTCTCACTAAAGTTACAGAACACAGGCACTGGTTTGGAAAAAAAGGAGGAAACATTTTTACTGGACTTAAACAAGCCTTTGAGACAATAAATAGTAATACCTATATTGTTACAAAAACTATTTGAATATGGTATGCAAGACGATAAATTTAAATGGTTTAAGACATACATTTTTAACACATCGTAAACAATTAACCAAAGGTTAACAATGTGAAATCAAATGAAGTATTTAGGAATTTTGGAGTACCACAAGGTTCGATTTTAGGAACCCTTTTGTGTATTATTTACATCCATGATATGGAGAAAGTAATTAAAAACTGTGAAGTTGTTCTTTATGTTGTCGATACTCTGATCTCTGAAGCACAAACGGAAAATGCGTGTCACGAAAATTTAAAAACGGATATCGATAATATAAATAAATGATTAAAGATGAACAAATTAAAATTCAATTAAAAAAAAAAAATAATGGAAATAAATACATATGTGCACTAAAATAGAAGTTAAAATTAATAATATAATAATAGAAAAAGTTAATAATATAAAATATCTGGGGTTTTTTAATAAGCAGAAAGTTAAACTTGAATGATCATATTGAATACGTATTTAAAAAAATTGAAAAGAAATTAGGTTTCTTTAAAAGAATGAGAAAAAAAGTGCATATCTATAATTACGACAATAAACATTTATATTATTATTATTTAACCTCATTTTGAATATGGATCATCTATTTGATGCACATGTTACACAAGACTTAAGAAATTACAAAATAAAACAATGCGCTCAATTCTAAAATGCAATCGGTATACCTCAATAGGATTTATGTTGGACACGCTGAAATGGCTAAATGTAAGGCAAAGACTGGAACTTAATACTATTGAAGTTGTTAGGAAAATGAAAATCGGAAATGCGCCCGAGTATTTGATAAAACAACTGAGATATGTTGGCAAAATAAAACCGTATAACCTGAGAAACGCCAAGGATTTTAGATTACAGTCTGCTAATACGACTACAGCACAAAGATCTTTGTTTTATAATGGATTAACTATATGCATATAACAATATGCCTAATAGTGTAATATTTAGAAGAAAAAGCGTAACTTTTATAAGAAACCAGAGCTTATCTTAATATAAAATTTTAATAGATGAGAATGTGAATAAATGTAAATGTTAGAATAAAGTATTTTAAATACTACTACTACTACTTAATAAAAAAAAAATAAATAAATAAATTATTTTATTTTCAAATACAAGAATAGGTATACATATGTACATATACATAAGTATGTGCAAATAAAACTACAGTTCCAATGTAAGCTTTAGTATGGACGCTAAAGAAAAAAAAAACTTAAAGAGAAAGTTTATTATAAAAAAACATTAACGTATGGATATACATATGTATGTAGATATTTTGAATTTCAAAAGTTTGTTAATACATATGTATACACTGTATTAGTACTTATTAATCATATATGGCCCAATGGACTCGATTATTAATATATGAAACAAAATGAAAAAATAAAATGAAATATAGTAGGTACATAGCACATACATACATTCAATGTATATTTTTTGTTTCAATTTCATGATTTTTTGCGACATGTAATTAGAGGTTAACAAAGGTTTAGATTTCTTGAAATAACAAGGCTGGAAATGAAAATGAATAACGGTATCGGTTTCAAAAAATTTGTTTTTCGGAATTGGTGTCGGTATTCGTAAAAGATTTTCTTACAAAATTTATATTTTGCGGAAGATAAGGCTTATATCTACTTCTAACTTTAACTTTCCCTAAATTGCGGCATCTGAGGGGAAAAAAGGGTAAGAAAGAATCAGTTCTTACCTTTCTTACGAATATTCTTTCCTGTCTGTCAAGGCACTGCCGGACTTAACGACCTACCTATCATTATCCCTCTCTTAGGAAAAAAACCTTCTGATAAGTGATGTAATCATATATCACATATATTACACTCAGTCAATCTAAAAATAATGAAGCTAATATATTTTTGATTTTGCAAAAAGAAAGTAAGTTGCTCTTGCTGCATCTACAACAAAATAAAAAATTACAAATAAAAAAACATTGGAATTGGGTATAAGTTTCAATTAAAATTAAATAAACACTTTTAACGACAAAAAATACATATTAAAAAAATATATAAAGAAGTATATTCCAACCGCCAAAATTACAAGACCTGATAAAAAAAATTGACTTTGCTATTGACTTTAAGCTATTTTGTAAAAACGGTATCGATATTTTTGAACAGTAATGTAATATACTTATGCCTATAGTTATAATACTTCTGGTATGTTTATAAAGGGCTTATTTAACAATTATTTAATAAACATCTGGAATTTGATTTTGAACAAACTATTGTACCAATCTCAACAATTGGTTTAAATTATTCATTTTTCTTGAGCAATTTTAATTACAAAAAAAGTTTGTTTTTAAATTTGTACTAATTAAAAAGTTTTTTTTTTCTTTGTTTTAGTAAATCATCAATATAATATCAAATAGTTACGCTTTTTTAATTTTGACGTCTCCAGAGTGAATGCTTCAGAATTTACATACACATGTATAGAAACAATATACCTTCATAGCAACTAAACATAAAATAAGTGAAAATCTAAATAAAACCGTTTCCCGAAGGCTTCAGTAATTGTTATATTAAAAAATTCATTAATTAATTTGGCCTAAATCTTCTTGGAGTTAATTGCTACAAAACACCAAAAAAAAAATGTTTAAAACAAATTTAAGCTGACTTAAAATTTATTTTGCTGTTAATGTATGGTAAGTTATTATTTTTATTTGCAAATTTATTTATTATATGTGTACATACAGATGCAAAGGGATTTTGTCGAAATAGGGGTTTTATACATACATATGTATGTATATGTATAGTTTGCCGCCATCCTGGGATTTTTTAAAAGGGATTCCTTGAAATAAAAGTTTTAGACTATAGATTTGTTACATTTAAAAAAAATGTTTTTTTTATTTATTTTGCTTTTTCATGGATGTTTTTTTCCATTATTTGTTTTTTTAGAAAGGTTCATATTTAGTTATATTTTTACCTAAAAAGTCGATATTTTAATGTATTATATTCACAACATTTAATGTATTATCTGGATCCTTATAGATAGGGAAGTCGATATATCCATGTCCTTATGTCCGTCCAGGTTTTGGTGTCAAACTCAAAAATATCCCTGGATATGACAGCTATTTAAAATGAGCAAAATCGGCTATCCACGGACCTAGACATACGCAAAATATTGCGATTGCCTCAGTTTTTTTACAACAAAATCACAAACTCCATATTAAAATGTTAAACATATATGTATGTACATACATGCATACATATATATGGATGGGCATAAAAAAAATATGCAAAAAGTTTTTTGTATGCTTGGACGTATGTATGTAGGTTATTATTGTCATATGGATGTATCTAGGTATATATGTATGGATGTATATATGTATGTAGGTACATATGTATTTACAGTCAAATCCCGTTAATTCGTACCCCGATAAATCGTAATTCCCGATAATTCGTAATAAACTGTCGGTCCCTTGAAAAAATCTCGTTAATTCGCAAAATTTCCATACATTTTGGTCCCCTCGCTAATTCGTATTTTTTTTGGAAAATAAATCCTTCTTTACCTCTTATAAATCGTAATTGTTTGCTAACTACCACTTATAATTCGTAATAAAAACAACAGAAACATGAAAAGAATGATTTTTTGTTTACCGCTATTTTTTGCGTAGGTTTTTACTTTTGCTTGCGTGTGTGTTTATTTTCTTAAGATCAGTTTGTTACATCAGTGTTTTTTATGTTTTTTCATCGTTTTATTAAATAAATTGAAAAACCCCGTTAATTCGTATTTATTTTATTTTAATCCCGTTAAATCGAAATCCCGCTAAATCGAAAACCTCTATAATTCGTAAGAAATGGCCGGTCCCTTGCGATTACGAATTATCGGGATTTGACTGTACATACATACATACACACATACATATAAAAAGCATTTTTATTATAATATTTGCAGTACCAAATAACTCAGCTGGAAGAGCATTTGTATGGGGACTTTATCAAAAAATGGACCGATCATAATTTCGTTCAGTGAACTATTTGATGGCATAAAGTAAGACACATACGAATTTTGTCAGTGAACTGTACTGGTTGAGGGCATAAAGCAAGACTTTTACGCAAAATTTTGTCAAAATAGAGTAATATTCGAATCAGTTATAGCTCAAGTTGCTTGTTCATTTATTTATTTATTTGTTTATTTATTTATTTATTTTTTTTGCTTATTTATTTGTTTTTATTATTTATTTATTTATTAATATCAATACAATGAAAGTCTTCATGGCCAATAAAAAATGTAGTGTACAAATAAAACTATGCATAAAAAAATATTATTTTGGGAGAACATTTGTAAAGGGGATATATTGAAAATGGAGCGATAATTTTTTCGTTCGGTTTACTAGTTTGGGATATAGAGCAAGACTTATACGCAAAATTTTGTCAAAATAGAGTTAGTTCCACCGAAAATGCTTATTCCGCGGTAATGTTTGTATAATAAATGGGTCAACGACAAGCAACAGTTCATTATGCAAAGAGCCACACACGTTAAAACACACTTTTTGGGCAACGCTGCCTTCCATACCTTCTGCAAAACGTTAATAAGGAAAATACATATTATCAAAACTTAAAATTCTGAAAAACTGTATAGATCACTTAATCACCCTTATTGTGGTTGGCGTTGTTTTAGACGCCAACGTCAATTCCTATTGAATAGTACCCTTGTTGTTTTTGTGTTGAATTCGACAATATTCGACACGACAGCTCCAGACACAATAAAGCTCAATATTAGTACCTTTGTATATTATAAATAATTTCATAATTTATTATGATATTGAATATAACAAATGAATAAATAAAATATTTTTCTTTATTTCATTTAGAAAACTTTGCCATAAAATGCCGCCAACAATGGCCAGCGTCAAACAATTTCAGCAGGAGTATATGATCACAAATCATCTAACTACAGATATGTACATCATTATATACAAACTACTATATCAAAACTTCAGATTACAGAAATGGATCTGAAATGATCAAACAATAAAAATTGTGTTATTTCTTAAATGCATCAATTATTATAACAAATTTAAATTAGTTTTTGTAAAAATAGCTAAAGGCTTAACTACAAGTGTGTAAAATACACTAAAATTACAGACACAAGGCACGACGAGAGCGTGTAATTTTTAAAGTGGAAGTGATCAGAAAGAGAAAAAAACTTGTAAAACTTTAAAAGTAGTTATCGTCTACTACAGATTAATTATTTTCCATATAAATCTCAAGTAGAAGAAAAAAATTCAAGAGAAAAAATAAACTTCAAACTAAACTAGTTGGTTCCTTCCCTAAATTAACTAAAAACATTAAAAAAGCACAGAATAATTTGTATATAGTTACAAAAGTAAATTTAACATACCTCAAGGTTGGTCTAAAATACCAATCTTAGCCAAATACAAAAAAAGGTGTGATAATAAAGAGAAGTGCAGGGAAGGAATACTAGATTTTGTTAGTTAGAAGAGAAAAAAGGGACAAAAAAGCTGCAAAATGTCGCAAGAACCACCGCCACGTAATGAACCTTATGTGGAGCCAGTTAATGGCATCGTTCAGCCACCCACTGTACCACCCCCAGATAGAACAGGTCGTAATACTAATCAATTACAGTATCTAATTAAAACAGTTATGAAAGCCGTATGGAAGCATCACTTTTCATGGCCATTCCAACAACCGGTCGATGCCAAAAAACTCAACCTTCCCGATTATCACAAGATCATCAAACAACCCATGGACTTGGGTACTGTGAAAAAAAGGCTGGAGAACAACTACTATTGGACGGCGAAAGAAGCTATACAGGACTTGAATACAATGTTTTCAAATTGTTATGTATACAATAAGCCCGGCGAAGATGTGGTTGTTATGGCCCAGACACTGGAAAAGGTATTTCTTCAGAAGCTCGAAGCAATGCCCAAAGAGGAAATCGAACTTGAACCGGTGACGCCGAAGGGCGGCGGGAAAAAGAAACCACGCTCGGGCCCTAAACCACCTGCCTCCGCCAACGTTTCACTGTTAAGTGCACCTACCACACCCGCCAGCTCTGGCGGAAGCCGTGGAGGTGTGACTGGAACCAATGCGGCCAGTGCAACAAGACCGTTATCGGCCATGGGCGGCACTGTATCGTCATCGGGCGGCACACCAGCATCCACACCTGGCATACCACCGATTGCAACAGTTGCACCGCAAACTGTGCCCGGTAGCACGAATACGACAACAACCGCTTTGGCATCAGGAGCAACTAACAGCTTACTGCCTGGTGCCAGTATACTACCACCGGGTAGTGTAGCTACCCACGTGTCCTTAGTGGGCTCTGCTGCGAATGCAGCAGCTAGTGTTGGCACAGGTACAGCCGGGGTCAATTCAACGCTGCTCGATGGTGGTGTAACGGCTGCGGGAGTCAATCCTACTGCTTTGGCAACAACTGCGGCTACTGTACCTGCGTATCATGTAAATAGTACAGCGGCTGGTGTGGATGCCGTCATACCACCTCAGCAACCGGCTAAAATGAAAAAAGGAGTGAAAAGAAAGGCTGACACGACAACACCCACTGCAAATGCATTTGAATCCCCGTATGCACAAATCGACTCAAAAAGTGCGAAAATCGCAACGAGGCGTGAGTCAAATCGACAGGTAGGCAAAAAGGTAGGCCAACGTGTTGGGGCATGATGTGTAAACAAAATATACATATACAAATATTTTTGTTTTGTTTCGTTTTTTTTTCTCTAAATGTGTATTTTTTTTATTATACAATTTTAAAGTAAAATTTCTTTAAACAAAAATAAAAATTTAGTTGCTAAAGATAAAGCACCTTAATCATATAGACTTTTAAGTTATAAGGAGCTTAAAATTTACCATGTTAATATCCTAAACTATTTTCCTTAAACTTTATCCAATCCAATACCCTCACTTAATCTAAAAACAATTAAACTATAAACACCATCATGCTTTCACAAAAAACACGCTGCGTACGCCTAAAAAGCAAAAATTTTTCCAACCCAAACCTTTATAAAAACACAGAAGTCACAATTACTTTTTATTGCACATTTATTTTGAACAACTCTGTAGTCAATAACTCGATTTTAAATAATATTATTTTGTTTCTTTTAAATTTTTATAATTCTAACAACATTTAGGACACCGGCTATCCAATGTCACCTTTGGGTGTAGGTGGAATACCTAATGCTGCGGGTAGTGTCGGCGGTGTTCCTGGCTCAGCCAAGTCCAAGGAAAAACTTTCAGATGCCTTGAAATCTTGCAATGAAATTCTTAAAGAACTATTTTCTAAAAAACATTCAGGCTATGCTTGGCCCTTTTACAAGCCCGTCGATGCTGAATTGTTGGGCCTTCACGATTATCATGACATAATTAAAAAGCCCATGGATTTGGGTACCGTTAAACGGAAAATGGACAATCGCGAGTATAAAAGTGCACCTGAGTTTGCAGCTGATGTACGGTTAATATTCACTAACTGCTATAAATACAACCCGCCAGATCACGACGTCGTTGCGATGGGTCGGAAATTACAGGACGTGTTCGAAATGCGTTACGCCAACATACCCGACGAACCGGTCGCAAATGCCCACGCTGCAGCTGTTGCAGCGGCGGCAGCACATCACGGCTACGGAAAACACGATGGCAGCGATTCATCTTCCGACGAGTCGTCAGACAGTGAAAACGAATCTAATTCGGATGAGGAGCGCAATGCAAAACTGAAAATGCTCGAAACGAAACTGCTAGATTTACAAGAGGAAATGCGCAAACTAATGGAGGAAGCCTCTAACAAAAAGAAGGCCAAAAAGAAAATGAAGGAAAAGAAAAAGGCTGCAGCCGGTGGAGGCTTGTTAGGAGCTGGTGGTATTGCACCGGGTGCATCAGTTGGTTCATTGGTACCTGGCGGCGCCGGCGTCGCCACAGGTTTAGGTAACACAATGCATGGTCATGATATAGCTTCGGCTATGTCGATGGGTCAAATAAGTTCAGGCGGTAAGGGTGCTACTATGGGTCCAGGAGGTCTAACAGCAGGTCCTGCTTCTGCGGCAGCTGGTGGTAAAGGTGCTAAAAGCAAGGGTCAACGTGGTCCTAAAACATCAAACGCTAACAGTGTAGGGCCAGGCGCTACAACAGCGGCAACAAAACGTACCAAAGGAAGTACTTCATCTGCTGGCGGTGGTGGGGGAGGTTCAGGAGCTGGTGCTAGAGGTGCCAACAAAAAGAAACCCACCAGTCAGGCTATGGTCTTTGATTCGGAGGAGGAAGATACAGCCAAACCCATGTCATATGATGAAAAGAGACAATTGTCTTTGGATATAAACAAACTGCCGGGTACGTGGCCATATTATGTATATTTTTAACTTTCAATAAACTTTCCTCAAATGCCTTGTGTCAATTATGTTTGGCAACGAAACTTTGGTTGCTTATACGTAAGAGACACATTAATTGACTTTTTTTTTTAATAAATTTTTCAACATTTAAATGTCTCCTTTGTTTTTTTTTCCTTTTTTTGCAGGTGATAAATTAGGACGTGTTGTACATATTATACAAAACCGTGAACCTTCGCTGCGGGACTCTAATCCAGATGAAATTGAAATTGATTTCGAAACCTTAAAACCCTCGACGTTGCGTGAACTCGAAAGCTATGTGGCATCTTGTCTGCGCAAAAAAACCCGTAAGCCTTACTGTAAGTTTATCCCAATGACACGCACTACTCAAGAAAACAAAAACCTACATAAACAAATAAAACAAAGTAAAAAACAACTACAAAAAAGGTTGAATAACAACTTGTTTTTTTATTTAAAACAAATATATATATATATATAAAGAATAACTAAAAAAATGGCCGCATTGCCTGCCTCCTTTACTTCCTTACTTTTTTTTGTCAAAACGAAAAGTGCAGCTTAATTTTCTTAATTTTTTTTTGTTTAGATTTGTTAATTCAATTTTATTTCTTCCAAGAAATATATATTTTGTTAAACATACATATATTAACTAATTTACATTGTTTTACATAACATCCAATGTACATATACATATATGTATTTAAATCCTACTAAAAAAGCACATTTTCCACATACCCTTTTTCACAATCTTATTCGCCAACACCAAGATCACGTACAATAATGTTTGGAATTTCGTTTCGTAAAATTAAAAAAAAAAATAATAATTTTAAATTTTGTATATGAATTAATGCGTTTGCATTCATTTATTAGTTGAACTTTTTGTTTTAAGACAATTTTATGTTCTTTATCAGGCTCAAGTTTAATACTTTACTAGTTAAGAAAGGAAAATTTTTATTGAAAAAACAAGATTTTTTACCGATACTAGCCTAGTAGCTGTTTTTTGAAAATGCATTCTACTCGGCTAGTATCGGTAAAAAATCTTGCTTTTTCAATAAAAATTTTCCTTTCTTAACTAACGCTAATAAAGTAGTAAAAACTAAAAATATTAATTTCTTCATTTGAAAATAAATGAGAATTTAGTATAGTATTGAACTTGAGTCTGATAAAGAATATATGAATTAATTTTTTTATGTTTTGATTTATGCAAAACAGTTTTATTAACCTTTTACAAATTTATAGTTCTTTTTTGAATAGGGCTTAGTAGTTTTTGTCGTTTATTTTAATTTTTTTTAATCGTACAAAGCGCGTAAAAACTTTAAAAAATCCATTTTTAACAAAAACACAGTTGTTTATTTAAATTTTGTTACCTAAATTTCAAATTTCTGCTTAGAAAAATCTTAAAATTAGGAACCGAAAATATTTCTTTCGTTTCGTTTTGGGAATTTAAAAATGTATATTTTGTATTTTTTTTTAACTTAATTCTGCGATAAATTATAAAGCGCAAACATTCTAATACAACGAAATCTCCCACCATCCTTAGACATATATTTGTATATATACTTGAGTACCTTATCCAGCGGATAATAATTTGACGGTGGTGGTGGTAAACTAAAGCCCACAGAGATTGTCGGCTAGACACATCCATGCTCTTATTTTAATAATGAATCTTAATGGCGAAGCTAATCAAACACCTTGCTAAACCCGTGTTTAGACAAAGCCCTAGGTTTTAAAGACCGATCACTAACGTCAAGAAATCCCCTCAACATAGAGGACTAAATAACCACAATTGCTCTTGACCATTAAGTTAGGTGATTATCCATTCTCATAATCTCCAGCTCATTCACTTTAATTTTGAACTCAATTTGTTTATTCCTGAATTCTTATATCACCACATCCCACAACATCACCAATCACTAATTTACTTAGGCCAAAAACCAACACAAAGGGACCGATCTAAGCGGACCCAAGTAAGCTGTATCCTTTCCTTCAACGGCTGCCTTTTCTACCTAGGTTAGGTTAGGTTAGGTTACGAAGGGTAGTAGCGAGTTCGCCACCTCCACTCGGAGGCCCTTAGGCCCATGTGAATCCCTTCAGAAGAGTTGAGAAGAAAAGAAAAACAGTAAGTCAAAAGATTCATAGGTAAGAGAAAAAGGATAAAGAAGCCAGAATACCGTCCGCAAGATGTCTAAGAAAGTCAGTAGTCCTAGGCTCTACCTAACCTATGCCAAAAACCGAGCCATTTCATGTTTTGAGAACACCAAGCCGACAACTTACGTTGTTTGAAGTTTTCCTGCGCCAACCTATGCCTAGTAAGCGACGTCCTTTAGCTGAACCTCAATTATATCAAAATATTTTTTTTTTTGTAAACTCACATTAAAGTAAAACATTTTTTTAATAAAGTTTACAGTAAAACCCTAAACTGGCCTTCTTCTGTAAATCGAATATTATAAATACTTTGACTTCAAACCGGCTTGTAAAAACATTCGATTTTAAATTGATTTGGTTACCAAAATGTGAGTTTCCACTCAATTGGATAAAACTTTTTTTTCGAATTTGTATACTTTTACATAGGAGTTCAAAAACATTTCAAGGAAATAAAAACAAAATCCTTTTTTTCATATTTATTTAGGTTGAAGGCTTAAGACCTATGAAATTAAAAGTTTATTTCTTAAACAACTGTGTGCTTGTTTTTATCATTGAAAAATTTAGTTCTTAAGTTTTTTTTTTATTTTAGGAGAAAAAAATCTTAAAAGCTGCATTTTCTCCTTAAAAACTTAAAATTATTAATAAAAATGTTTTAATTTTTTTTACTGTTATATTTTTCATAAATGACGGAAAGAAAAAAAATTTACTCTCTTAATTTCTAAAACTCAGCGCCTAAAACAAAATATATTACAAAATCTAAAATTTGCTGTAAGACCCTTAATTACAAAAAAGTAGTGAACGTGTTAATTGGATGAACTAAATATCACATATATTGATTTTTTTATCTATCTACATAATTGGAAATACAATTATATTTATTTCTATTTTTATTCTAAATAAAGAAAAAAGTAATTGAAAAAATGTTTACAGAAGTTTTGTAGTAACTTTATTTAGCCTTTTCATTAGTAAATTAAGCTATTAAACTATTAAAGACGTCCTCTTAAAATCCTTTAATTGAATTTGATTTTTTTGGAGCTGGTTTTTTGTATTTTCTTTTCTGAAATTCAGTTTTATAAGCTTGTGATATTAACAAAATAATAATTTAATTTCTTGCACTTTTGCTTAATCAATAAACAAATGTATTAGAGTTTGATTCTTTTATTTTTAACATATATATCTATATTTTTTGAAAATTAGTTATAAATTATAATCTCATTTGTTCGTTTTTTTTTATGTATTTGTTTAGATAAAAAGCCTTCTGGTAAATCAAAAGATGAACAAATGGCTGAAAAGAAACAAGAACTAGAAAAACGTTTGCAAGATGTTACTGGCCAATTGGGTTCTAGCAAGAAGACAGCCAAGAAAGGTAAATTAAAATTTAAAAAAAAAAACTAAAAAATTTTAGTTTTATAATATGTATATTGACATTTAAAACTGAAAAGCCGTAAATACATAAGTTTTTTTTATAGGATTAGAGAAAAGGTCCACAAATTTAAGTATATTCGCTACTTAATAGTAAAATTAAAAGTCAAATAAAGAAAGTTCAGGTTGGATTAGGTTGTGAACAGACTTTCGTTTTATTTTATTTTATGTAAAGAAATTAAAAAAATAAATTAAAACGGGTTACCCAAAAAAATATGCACTTAAAGAAAAATATGCCAAAATATGCTGTTATATGCAAAATATGCAAAAATATGCCCTGAAAAATCGCTTCCGAAATTTTGCGAAAGTTCTGAAAGGGATAATTACCAACATTTCAGGCTAATGTGACGCACAGAAAAAAATATGATTTTGCATATTTTTGGTTGCCTTGGTGATCAGTATTGGCATCAATTTCAATTTATTTATTTATTTGAATAAATCTTTAAAATATGTAATTAAGTTAACATCGTTTCACTTTTTAGGTGCCTATGGCTAATTTTTATTGAATGAATGAATAAATAAATAAAATGTGACGCAAGTGAATTAGATAAAACTTATGTATGTAGCTTATTAAAATTCAAATGCATTTAAAACTAAGTTAAATAACAAATAACGGTTTTCTTAACTTGTTCCTCTGCAAAGCCGGCCTTTGACAACGCGCAAGCTTTATTTCTTATTTTATATTACCAACACCGGCCTCGCTAACGAAAGCTTCCCGAAACCAAAAGTTGTATGTTTATATCAGGGGGCAAATTACGGCATTCGAATCGAAATTTAAAAATTATGATTAGAATTCCAATATTGAAAGCATTGACAACTCAATCGATCGAGAAAAGCTTCGATTTAAAATTAGGCTGATTTCAAAATTTTCTAAAAAAATTAAAAATATTTTTATGGCAGCGATTTTTAGTTATTAAAATTAAATTTATTAAATGAATCTAATGAATCTTATTATTAAGAAAACTTGTTTAACCGTTTTCTTCACATCTATTTTTAATTTTAGACGAATCATCGAATAAAGTTGAAGCTGTTCAACCCGCAAATCGGCCATCCTCTAGTTCTAGTTCTAGCGATTCATCCTCGTCCAGCTCAAGCGATAGTAGTTCTAGCGACTCAAGTGACAGTGAAGCAGGTTAGGACGCGTTTAATTATTTATAATATAAAATTGTTTAATAAATATTTTCATTATGATTATTATAAAATTTAATCAACTTCCCTATCTTAATACTAACCTACCTAGTATTTCTACTACCACTACTACATTTTACACCATATTATTACTTCAAATGAAAACAAAGCTTAAAAGTTACTCAATTTTACATTCATCATTAGTTGATTTTACCACAAACAAGATTTTTTTTTTTTTCAATTTAAAACACATGTTCTTATTACAATTTATTTATTTTTCTCTAAATAATTTATACATATTTTTTCATTTAATGATTACAAGCATTATACATAAAATAAATAGTTATTGAAAATAAACTATTAAAAATATTGAAGATTTAGTTATAGTTTATAATATTATTAAACATAAGAAAATACATACATATTACAAACATGAGAAAAGAAGAAAACAAAATTTTGAAGAATTAAGACAATGTCATGTTGATTAATTTCTTTGCAGCAGAGGTTAGCTTACGTTTTTCAGCATTGACATTAGAAGTTTTATAAAAATTCCCTCCAATTTATTTTAAATAAAAAAATGTATTCTCTTTGAGACATACATAATAGAAAATTTGTTCTGTCAATTTGTATCCCTCCTCGGTTTTGTTTTACGTTTATTAAGTTTATTATGATAATTTTTTTTTCTGAAATATTAAAACAAGAAATAAAATAGGTTAGTGATTAGAAGTTTTTTTTTTACAATTTCTCTTTAAGATAAGTTAAATGCAACCCAATTTTTTTTCTTTTTTTATTAATTTAACTAGTATTTTTTTTTTGGTACTTAAGGAATATTTATTTCTAAAGGAGTTATTAACACTTTGACAAATTTTACAAGGATTTTAAATTTCTGGCGTTATTCATAAAAATTATTTTATGTTTATTAAGCACTTATTTGACAAGCCATAATAGAGTTATTGTCAAATGAGCCCTTAATTAACATTAATAACTTATATAAATAAGACAATCAGCCTTATTGTTGTCGTGTCTAATGTTGTCAAATTCGACACAAAAAGGCTGCTATTCATTTAACATTGGCGTATTTGCTAGACGGTACCAAAAAACTAAAAACTACTACGCCAAGCACAAATAGGGTAAATAAGTATATTTAGAAGGCGGTAAAATAAGGGACAAGCATCTAGGACATCTAGGTCTATATATAATAGAAAACCGACATTCTCAAGTGTTTCAATCTGTAAGAAAATTACTATTGAGCAACAATATTTTTGTGCAGTCTGGAGCAGCCATACATTTTTAAAAGCATTATTTTCTTAGTCATCAATGATCTAACACATTGGTGCCCAAAATCTCCCATGGGAGACCATCGCTAATTTGTGTTTACATGTACACAACGTGTCAACGAATATATAAATACTCAAAGCAAAACAAAAAACCATGCTAGCTTTCAACAAAATAAGTTAAAGTCGCATTGGTTTTTTAGTAGCTGATAACAGAATGCTCGATATGAGTACTATGCTAAAATAAACAAGAGCAAGTTATTTAATTTATTAACAATTTTTATGTTTACGATGGATTCAGACCTAGATTTTTTTATTATTACGTTTAAAACATTTCCTAAAGAGCAAGGTAGGAAATATTCAAAAAATTGGAACTAAATAAAGGGCATATTTAAAATGTCCTAAAAGTTTTTTATAAACAAAAACAGAACATTTAATGATAAAATGTTTGAGATAAAAATGTCGTTGTATGACTTGACGCTTGATTTGGGTAATAACTCCTTTAACTTTTTATGTTTAAAGTATTGTTTACATAAATGTAGAAACACAATACCGACGTCAAAAAGACCACTTGTCGTCGTTAAAAAAAAAATTAACATAAATTAACATAAATTTAATTTTTTTTTTTTTTAATGGAATCATTTACGGAAAAATGAGAGAATAGTAAAAACCGCTGAGAAAATAAAATAAATTTTTTCCCGGCGGTGTGAAAATGCCGCAGATGTCGGTTGTTGTGCTCCTACATTAAAGTAAAGTTTTGCTGTGCTGGCATGCATTTTTTAAATAATTATATACGATAAAATATGCCAACATAAAAATGATTTTTTTTTGTTTATTTAAAGAAACAAAAACATAATTAGGTTGTTTTTATATTGTTTTCCTTTGTTGAAACGGTAAGGAACTTAGTTCTATTTTTTTAAGTGCAATATGATTTACTATGTTTTCTTTCTAATATAATTTGTTTTAATACTACATACGTACATCTTATATTTTGTTTAAAAACATGATTACACTAAATGAAGGCATAATTACGTTTCTTTTAAAAGACAGTAAAGTATATTTGTAATAAGATTTTGTAAAACAAAATAATTTTGTGGAATTGCAAATAAAAAGGTGAATAATTAAAAAATTGAAAAAATTAAAAAAAAAAAAAATGTAACACCAAAAGCAACGGCAAAACTTTACTTCAAAATTTAAATATTGCTTATATTTCTTTAAATTACTTTACTAACTTTAAATTATTTCCCTTTTTTTAATTTTTAATACATAATAATTTTTTCCTCGAGTAATCTTGTAGTTTTTAGTTTTCCCCATTATGTTAGATAGATAGTTATATAATATAGCTAAACACAAAGAAAAACTTATATCCATCTCTCTTTCTCTCCTTATTTTTTATTGTATTAATGCTTGTATCATTTTTTTTTTATACAAACAGTGCACTAGTTTTGTTGTTGTGTTTTTAATTAAAACTACATATACTACATTTTTAAGTTTTAATTATTTGTGTGCTTTTTCAAAATATTGAAAACCCACACAACCAACAATCACAACAAATTTCTGTTTATTTTATTATTTTAAAAAAAAAAAAAAAAAAAAAAAAAACTTAAAAACTGACAAATGTAAAAATTACCAAGTCAGTTTAAAAAATCTTTAAAAAAAGAAAATCGTGAAGCAATTGTGTATTGGGGCAGCCAATCATTCCATTTTTTATAATAAACAAAATATATAAAAAAAATTTATATAAAGAGCAGCTAAAAACAAAATTGAATCAACACGTTTATATAAACTAAAATTATAGATATCTTGTATATGAATATATATAAATAAAAAATTAAAAACCTTAACTATCATCACCAACCATAAAGAAAATAGCTACGTTTTAATAACTTAATAATATAATAAAAAAATATATTTTCATAAAAAAAAGAAAAAAAAATTCATAAAATATGAAAATTGTGTTTGAAGGTATTCAATCATAAATTTTCATTTATATTCTTTTTTTAGGTATTTTTGAAATATATAAAAAAATAAATGCTAAAAATTACTAAAGGTTGAACATTTTTAAAATTTTACCTTTAAAAAACATTTTTCATATTATATTCAGGATATTTTTTTTAACCCCTTTGTTCGCATTAAGTTTTTTTAACCCGGGAAATTTGTCATGCTGTTTTTTTGATAGGACAAGACAAGGCGGGAACAGAAATTAAAGTCAGCGACGTGGTACCAAATATTTGGTTTTAAATCTGTTTACATTTAAAAAAAGAATTCTCACTTATATATATTTTGAAATTAGAATGAAAATTCGTTTAGAATTCAATTGGAAAGTTTCATATTCTTTAATTTGTAAAAACTGGCGCAAGGTTTTTTTTTCTAAGTTTAACCAATTTAATGTGCCAATTATGTTGCTTCAGTTGGGTTGCTAATTGTTGAAAATATATTACGAAACGCAATTGAAGACTAACAGTTGTTGATGCCATTTTTTTGCACAATGGACCCAGGAGGTCTTTGACTGCATATATATAAAAATCTTAATAAAATTTGTCAACCGTGTATTTTTTGCCGTTTGACAACGCAACTGAAGTAGAATTGCCAAATATAATCGACACATAAGCAAATTTTAATACAACTATAACATTACTGTTTAAATTCAGAAATAGGCGTTTGACATGTAATAAGCTTTTCCAAAAAAAAAAAAAACACATTCATGAATTTAAAACTCATAAGCCAACAAGAAATAATAAATTATTAAACAACATAAAACGTAGCTACAAAACAAAATCCAATTCATTATCAAAAAAAAAAATATGTTATTATTGTTAATTTTTTATATGAAAAATAAAGTTAAGGTACGCGTTTTTTTTTTGAATTCGAGAAGTTCTATAATTACAAATTCATAATTGTAAATTATTTTTACAATATTAAAAAAAAGGTGATTTATTTTCATTTACTACTACACTTGCAGACAATGTGTAAAAAGTGTGTAAAGTTTAAAAACGATTAAGAATAAATAAAAGGATACTTAAACATAAATTTTAAGCACGTTATATATTGCGCATAAATTTGATTAATTTTTTAATTGTCGAGTTAAACAAACAGTTGCTTAAAAAGCGTGTACATATTAATAGAGTTATTAAAGGAGAAGATAAAGGAGCTAAAATCTTGCAGTTAGTTTGATTTGCTTAAAGAGATGTTTTTGAGGCAATTTACAAGATTTATCTTAAGAATGTGTGCAGTTTGTTATTTTTCCCATAGTTTTAAATACCTTTTGGAGTTTTTGATTTATCCGCTTATTTTAAATATTTTCTTGCTTATTTTTTTTGCCAATGCTCTAAGAAGGTATAATTTTTCATCTACTGATAGTTCAATGTGTAAATTAAATATGAAATCTCGCAAAAATTTTTAAATTAAAGAGGGTTCGTTGAAAAAGTTGCAAATTTTTCAATGTTTTTTTTTTTTTTTCTAAAAGAACGCCTTTCAAATACTGGTGAATTTTATTTAAAAGTAGGTGTTACTTTCATAGTATTTTTTAAAAAATTCTCATCGTCTGTAGCAAACTTTTGGCTGCCAGCAACAAAAAAAAAATACCAGGAGCCTAATCAACTAACCAACTTTTTTCTGTGTATGTAAACGTTGCATGTTTCTTGAATATTTTCTAACAAATAAGGCAAACAAACAACTTTAGACGCCTTATCCCTTATTACGTTTGCTACAAGTGAAATAATAAATTTTTCCCACACAGTTTTGATGATATTTCTAATAGATTGCGCGGAGTATAAACGTCAAGAACTCGTTAGTAGCAGCTGTTATAATATGAAGTTCAAGTTTAGTTGTTTTGAAGATGTTTTTTTAATTCCAATTCAATCGCTTTTACTTGTAAACCATTATAGGGAATTTTATAATGTGTTGATTACGTATGGCAACCCAAAATTACGAGGCATTTATGAAAGGAGGAAAATACAAAACACAAAAAAAATAGGAGGATGCCAAATTTATGTTGTAATTGAAATTCCAACAATGTTTGTTTTTTAATTTCTTACAGTTTAAAAATAAACTCTTTTGAATTTTTCCAAAAAAAAAAAAAATAAGGAACAATTTAAGCTCTCCAACTTTAGCAACATATTACTGGCAATCTAATAATTCCATATTATAAAAACTCTTCTCTTAATAACTTAAAAATAAACAATTGGTTTTATATGGTGTTCAAAATTTATTTTGAAATATTAAAAAAAAAATGAAAAAATTCAATAAATAAAATGTTTTTTTTATACTTTTTATCTAGCATAAGACGCAAATTATATTAAAGTTGAAAAAAATTAAACATTAAAACAAAATAAACTATAATCACCCAAAATAAAAGTTAAGAAAATGTAGAAGTTTTTTCAGTATTTTTGTTAAAAACGCGTTTGATTTATTTTTCGGCTGTCGGCTTTCCCCTTTACACATTGTTTGCACGTTTTTTTTTTGTTCAGTTAATAAAAAATTAAAAGAAAATACAATAAAGTATTTAATTTTTCTTGTACAATGAACTGGATTAAATCTTTATTTGCAACGTACAATTTTAAAATTGTAAATTATATATTATTAATATATATAAAAAAACTTAATTTATAAAAAAAAAATCCCTATTTAAAATGATAATGATTATTGTTTTTTGTATTTAAAATTTTAGCGTACATATTTAAATTTTTTGCATTTTTATTCATTATTGATTTTTTTTTATTATTTTTGCAGCTTAAAATATTTTTTTCTTATAATTATAAAATAAATTATAAAAAAAAGGAAAAAAAAATCGTATTACATAAAAGTTTGTATTAAAATTATAAAAAAAGTAAAGAAATCAATACATTTTACTATATAAATTTATGCTGTAACTTTTACATATACAAACATATGTATTAGTTAAACAAAAAGAAAAAACCTCGTCATTTTGCTCGAAACAATAAAAAGTAGAAAAAAACTTATATGACAAATTAATAAAAAAAAAATTGAATATTTAACATCTACTTCAAGAGTTTTTTTGCAGCAAAAATGTTCCATTAATTTTATTCTATTGGTGTAGTTAAGCAAAAAAAAATATATATAAATATAATAAAAAAAGTAAAGTTAAATCTAATTTAAACAGAAAACTAGTTTTAAAAAGTTAAAAAAGTCATTTCGATACTGCAAAAAAAAAAACAATACATACATACATATTTACATTCATATTATTAATAAAATAAACACTTAGCTAAATGTTTTTTTCACTCAATGGCATGAAATTGAAAAAAAAAAAAACAAAAACGCAAGAAAAATTATTAATAAACAGTTTGAATTAAAATTAGTTAAAAGTAAATTTAAAACAATAATAATTTAAATCCTTCTTATTAAAAGTAATAGTAAACAAATTTGCAAATAAGGAAAATAAAATTAAATAAAAAAAATCAATTAAGTTACAAAAAGAACTCAGTTTTTGCTTTGCCATTAAAAGATCTATTTTTTTTTTAAATAAAACATACTCAAAAATTGGTAGAGAAAAATTATTAATTTGTAAATTTTTAAAGGGCCTAGTAAACAAAAAACTTTAATATGGATTAAAATAATATTTAACAGTGTTTTTTTTTAATGTTTTTTTCTATTAATGAACAAACCATCATCTGAAATGCAAAAAAAATTTTTTTTGCTAGTATAAAAATTGTTATATTTTAGACAAAAAAACAACAAAACTGATGATAACTGCTTAACATGTGCAACAAATATGTAACTGTGAGCTTAATTAACACCTGCCATATATGTCCAGCTTAAAACCAGGATGTTGATAGCAACCGAATTTAGGAAATTCTGATAATAACTTCTTTAAAAAAATCATAGGAAACTTCAATATCGGGTAAAATTTTTAGTTGCTTTCAAGGGCCGTAATCTGCCTCCAATAATGGTTTACAATTCAGTTCTACTTTATTTAAAATTTTGCATTATAATAACATTCAAACCTGTAAAAAAAATATTTTCATTTACAATCCTGTGTTAGTGCAGTTGACAAAAACATCGAGAAATTGCAACTTATCGGTAGCAGTTAAAAAAAAATGTTTTAATATTAACGTGCTGTTTATTTTTGTTACAATAACAAAATACACACAAAACGTCCAAGGCGTCTTGCCTTTCGTGTTCTATAAACAGCACATAAGTTTCAATTTTAACTCAACTAACTAAGACGTCTGTCTTATGCACTTAATTAATTTTGTTTTAAACAATGTCTAATAATTTTTCTCTATTACAATCATACATACATAAGATTTATTTACAACAATATTAAATTTAAAACAAAAAAAAGAAAAAAAAAATTAAACAATTTTTCACAAAACCTACAGTAATAACGAAGGTTATTTATTAATTATTTTTTTTTTAATTTAAATTGTTATTAAGCATTAAAAATCGTTTTGCAAAAAAAAAAAAACAGCTAAAACTTAAGTTTTTATAGTTTTTTTATTCCTCTGTATTAAATTTTTGTTCTCAAAATACAACATATTTAAATAAAAAAAAAAACATATAAATAATACGTTGCATATTATTATAAATTAAATTAATTAAATTTTAAAAAAGCAAATCATAAATTACAAAAGTACGTACGTCATCAAACATTTAAAATAAAAATAATTTAAAAATAAAAGAAGAAAATAATTAAAACAAAAATAGTAATTCTCATATAAATATTTATGGTGGAAATTCTAAAGAAAAAGGATTGTAAGAAAAATACAATGGAACCATAAGTTTAATATTAAATACTAAATTAATTATAAATTTAAGTTTAATTATTATTAATAATTAAAGTAAAAACAAAAAAGGAATCATACAAAAAATAAACGTGTTTTCAATTACAAAAAAAAAAAACGGCTGCTCTCTTTTGTAATCTTTCTTTTAAGTCATATAGAATATAAAAAGTTACGTTTGGGTGGGTCATAAAATTGCTACGATTTTCTTTTTTTTTCAGATTCAAAAATTTAATAGTAAAATAAAAAACTGCAGGTATTTTTTTTAAGTATTTAATTAAGTATTTTAAAATATTAACTTTTTTTCCCTTTTATTGTTTATTAATAACTTCTTTTAGGCGATGAGGGTCCACCGAAGAAGAAAAAATCCCGCGAATCAAATAGTAACAATGTAAGTAGTAAATCAATAAGAAAAAAAAATTTATAAAAAAAATTTGTGATTCCATTATATATTTCGTATATACTAACACAATTTTTGTTTTGTGAAAACGTGTTTATAACAAAATTCCAGCAAGGTATCACTGTACCATTTTTGGTTCAATATAAACTTCATAAGTACGTTGACAAGCCAAGCCCATGGCTAATTAAAAAATTGGCCAATAATTCATAGTATAATATTGTATACAGTAGAATCTCACAAATTCGAACCGTTTAGAAATTATAACCGGCGGTTTCAGTGTATTGGAACCTGTGGTTCTAATTTCACCGAGTTAGTCGTGGCGTGTACATTTGAAGGCTAAAGATTAAAGTGAAAGTTGTTCATACGTGTGAAACTTAATGTAGATCTGTTTACTGACGGACTTGATGCAGAGCATAGCGACGATTAGGCTTTAGATAGCAGCGACGTCGACACTATTCACTAATTGTACTTCACTAGTCCTTAAAGGCATCAATAATGTTTTAAAATGGTGCAAAGATATATTTTCCGTTTGTCTAACCTTTAGGATGTCCCCGAAGATTTGTTGTATCAATTAAAAAAAAATAAATACTTACAAAAAAAAAACTTTAATAATTACATACATTTTTAAAAGTTTTTCTATAAATTTATTATGTTCAATTAGTCAAATGTAAACAAAAAAAAATAATTTCTTTTAATAAAGAGAAATTATGTATATGAACTTAGGCCAAACTAAAAATCAAAAATTTGTATAAAAAAAAAATATTTTTGTGTTTAAATAAAGTTTACCAAACTAGTTTTATTAACACTTAATAATTTTCTGTAAAACATGTCCAGAAATTCGAACTTCCCGAAGTACAAATTGGTTTTAATTTGTGAGATTCTAATATATACTTCACTACAAAGTATTAGCGCAGCCATTGTGCATTGCAGCATTGCCCACCGAGAGAATATAAGTTATGTACTCGTGTTGTATACATGTAAAACCCATTTAGTGGTCGTCCCCCGGAGACACTCTTGGCTTACGTTGGTGCAATGCCACCTTGCATGTAACAAAGCAGAATATTAAAAATGTATATATTTTTCAAGCATTAATAATAATTAATTGAAAAAAATTATTTACTTATAACTTACTTTCTGCACTGTCTTAAAACAATTGACATATTAAAAGTTTTTATACATACACATGTACATGGGTGATTTTGAGATTACCGGACAACTTTAGGTCCCTGTTTTGAATGAAGCCTTAAAAGATCTTTGTAAACACTAAAATATCTTTTCTAAAAATTGTTTTGTTCTTAAAATGATTCCCTATCCAAGTCTTCAAATATCATTCCCCAAGTTGTCCTTAGCCCTATTTTACCTAAATTTACCTTTAAAAAAGTGACAACCAATGTGACAATCAGTGTTGCCATTTTAGAGGCTTTCCCGTATTTTTGTTGGTGCTTTTTTTTTGCTTATACTTTACCTGAAATTTTGTTTTTTTTTTTACGAATTCAAATATTTGAAATTTGATATAGTTTTGAAATGCATTTAAAAAGCAAAAAAAAAAAAAGAAGAATGCTGTCCGCAAGAAGTTTAAAGAAATCAGTTATCGTAGGCGCTGAACCACCTATCTACCCAGCCACCCAACCCCTTTGATGAACTTTATGATTTTCCCCAGCCCAATTTTGTGTTGCCTATCGACCGTTATAAAAAACAACAGAACAAAAAAACCGTTGAAAATATTTCAAAATAACACACATGCAGTTATGTTTTGCATTCTACTTTGAATTTGAAATCACTTCAAACATAAATAAAAAAATCCCTACTTTTGCAAAACAACAAAAATAAAAAATTTACTTTTCAAACTAAAGTGATTTTAAATTTTAAGTGGAATACAAAACATGCCTGATATTTAAGCTGCTCAATGGCTCGTTAAGTACTTTGAGATTGTTTTTATTAATCTAACTGGAAAGCCTTTAACTAAACATTCCATTCCCAAGAACGCATTAAAATGCCCTGTAAAATATGATGTGTGTAACGTTTTTATAGGTAAATAATTTAACGACGCCCACAAACGTAATTGGTTGTGGTAGTGGTATGACGATAACTGCACAAGCAGTAGCAATAACGACATCAGCATCATCACTAAATATGGTTGCAACAACCGGAGCAACAACTATGCCACCGACATCAGCTTCAAAACAACAGCAACAGTTGACAGGTGTAAATAGTAAACCAACAAATGATCTACTAGCAACACTTGCTGGAAATAATACAAATAGTAATTTATCAAATGATGCTCTTACAGCAACAGCAGCTGGAAGATCACAATCAAGAAACCAATCAAGATCATTGCAACAAGTAACTGAAATGTGTAAGTTAAGGGATGACACATAAGGGCACAAAAGTGTTGCTTATTTTCTTCCTTAATATAAAGTGACTAATTTGATTTTATTTTGTTTTGCTTAAACTTTCATGTTGTCATAAAAAACAACCCAAATTCCGCTCCTTTTGTCGTCAATCCTTTTTGCGAAATGGTGAATTGTCAATTGTTTTGTGACACCTGCAGTAAGAGTTGTAACACCTACTTCTGCAGCTAATAGCAATACCTTAGAACTAGCAGCAGCTTTAAATAACAATAACAACGTTAGTCATCCAAATAAAACACCTTCAGCAACGCCTACTTCACAGGCAACACCAACCGTTGCAATGTCGGCATCTGCCAGTGGCACTACACTAACACCGTTTAGTAGTGCTGCAATGGCAACGTCGACTGGTAATGTGATTGGTAGCGGTGTTGGTGTTGTTGGTGGAGCTAGTACTGGTGACAGCACTAATGGACCAAGTGACTTAACAATGCCACCAAATTCTGCTGTCGGTGTGAATGCAACCGCTGCTGTTACCGCCCTTACCACAGCATTAAGTAGTGTTGGTGGTATCGGGGGTAATGTTGCTGCCTCAACCGTGGCAAGTACCGCTGGTGGAGTCAGCGCTACAACTAGCACAAGCAGTTGTAGCAGCACAAATGTTAGTAGTGGTGGCGGCGGTGGCATACGCATTGCTAGTAATTTACACAAACTGCCTGTCGATATGGCTGATATGCCTGCCAGTATTGGTGGTGCTGCAGCCACATCTCAGGTAACGACTTCAGCTTCTTTGGCTGCAGGACTTAAACAGATACCACAATTTGATGACCCTGTTGAACAGTCACTTGCTTCACTGGAACAGCCGTCTCTGTTGGCTCCGCCACCAACCAGTAAAAGCGCTGCTGATAATTTCCTAATAGCTGCCGCTGGCATTAACGCTGCCCATTTAATGCAACAGCAAACCACGCAACAACAACAACAGGCCTTCGAGAGTAGCCAACAGGTGCAAGCCAATATACCGCATGGCGGTGTTAACAACCAACATCACGTGGAATTTATGAACGAGCTGTTGTCGAAGGGTGCAGCGGCGGCCGAAAATGTGCCTGGCATGAATGGCAATCACTTTCCCTTAATGCAGTTTGGTCTAATGGAGGGCCTTAATTCGATGATGCAGCAACAGTTTCAACAAGCTGTTCAACATCAGCATGCACATAACAATGGCTACAATATGGCCGATGTGGCTGCTTCAAATGCCCTAGACAGTTTGGGTTTAGGTTTGGGCCTGCCCCATGGTGCTGGAACTGGAGGCGCATCAATATTTGATCAGCTGCCTGGACGTAATGATAATCATTTGCTGGCCATGATGATGAGTGGTGGAGCAGGTTTAGCGGGTAATTTATCGCTGGGACCCTCAGCTGGTGGTCCGCAATCAGGTGTAGCTGTCGGGGGCAAAAAAGATTCTGGTTCGAACAGTGGACACGGTCATCTAGAACAAGCGCAACAGTCCGGCAATAAACTGCTTATAACGCCAAAGCCCATAGAATCCATGATGCCTAGTCCGCCAGACAAACGATCACAACATTCGTCACAACAGCAACAGGCATCTGCAATGGGAATGGTTGTGCCATTGCCGCAACAGTCTCCCTCCGACCTGAAAATACCTTCGGCCGGTGGTTGCCCTGGAAACCAAGCTAATTTTGCACAAGCATTTAAAACACACGAACAAAACGTAAAAAATCCCAGTTCGTGGTCTATACTTGCATCAGCGGGTTCACCGCAAAACACACCCACTTCAAGCAAAACCAAACCTGCCATGGACTCATTCCAGCAATTCCGCAATAAAGCCAAAGAAAAGGCCGATCGCCAAAAGCAGCTAGAAGCTGCCGAAAAGGAAAAAGAACAGAAACGCCAAAAAGAAGCGGCTGAAAAGGAACAGCAACGCAAGCAGCACCACTCAAAATCTTCACATTTAGCGGTAGGCGGTAGTTCAAATTCCAGCAGTAGCGGCGGAAATGGCAATGGCAGCGTGGGCGGCAACAGCTTAGCCTCCGCGCTTAGTGCTTCACATCATCAGTCGGTGGCAGCCGCAACATCTGGTGTACAACCACCTCACGCACATGGTGGTAGTAGCAGCAGTGCTTCTCATTTGGCAGCCTCTATAATGGATGTTATGGAGAGTGGAAGGTAGGTTTATATTTAAAATGGAGAACTACGACAAATCTTCATTTTTTGTTTGTATTTTGAAGGAAAAGTGTTCATGACATACAACCATCTTTGTCACGAGTAGTTGAAGACATAAAAGCTTCACCCCAGGGCAGTGGTTCACCGGCTAATGCCGCTCAACAATCGCCGCAGGATCGAGCTGCGGCTAAACGTGCAGAGTTGCGGCGCATGGAACAAGAGCGTAGAAGGCGAGAGGCGGTAAGTCTTACAAAAATAATAAATTGTTTGGGACACCCGTTTTTTTTCTGTTTTAGTAGATTTATAAGTTTTAAATGAGAGTTTAAATATGGACCATTTTTGTCGAATTTAAATTATTTGAATATTAAAATATAAAATTCAAAAATTTTTCTATTTTGAAATAGATTTCGTTTTGAAAAAGATTATTTTTAAACAAAGCGAATGGAAAATAATTTTTAATTTACAAGCCAGACGTCTTATTTATTATTCGATTAGATTTTAAATTAAATTTAAATAAAATGAAATCAATTTAATATTTTTTTTTTAATAAAAATAAAATTAATTGTATGTAAATAGGGGTAAATATGTATCGCAATTGTATTAAAAATTTCTAAAGTTCCGTTTGCCTAAATTTCATTTAAATTATTTTGTCTTTCTTTACAGAGAGCTGGTCAAATTGATATGAATATGCAAAGTGATTTAATGGCAGCCTTTGAAGAAACACTTTAATATATGGCTAAATAACTTGTATGTGAAAGAAAAACTGTTAAAAAATATCTCTTGTCATTTTAAACATAAATCTAAACATATATATATAAATTACTAACATACAACTTCAGCATATAATTTATATTAAAAAAAAATACAACCTAAACTTGTGAACTAGAATTGATAAAACAACAAGTTTATAAAAATAATTATAATAAAAATAATAATTGACGAAAGGAAAAAAAATAAAACCAACAACACATTAACAATTTAAGGAAAATTTACACAAAGTAAAATAAAACTATTTATAAAAATAAATATAAAATAAAATACTACTATTTAAGGACAATTAACGCACTTAAAAAAAATTAAAAAGGCGTCGTAACAGTGAAGAAACAATCAATGCTAAAATGTAAGTAAAAACTCACAAAGCAGAAGCAAACACATGGAGTAGTAAAACTCCCCTGACTTTAGAATTTTCTTTTTACTTATTATAATCGTTATTTAATTGTAAAAACATTTTAGAAGTTGAACAATACAACAAATACATACATACATCTTCATTATTAATATAACTTTTTTTTATAATTAAAAAAACATGGCATAATTTCCTTTTCTCTTATATGTAAAAAATAATCTTATGTTCTTTTTTTAATAAGTTTAATAAAATATTTTTTTTGTATGTAAAATCTTCATGTAATAAGCTTTTTTTTTAAATTTAAGTATTGTTTTCTTTTAAATAAAATAAAACTATTGAAACAAAAAAATTCATATAACAATATATCAATAATAAACTATTTTAATGTAATATTATAAAAAAAAAAATAAAAAAATAAAAATTAAAAGAAAAAAGTAAATTAATAGATTCTTGTAATTATTATTATTATTTAAATGCAAAAGAAATCGTAAAGATTGCCCCATAAAGATAGCATACATGTATCTGTACTACTTTTTACTCTTTATATAAAAATTTATAAAAAAAAACGTATTTGTATGTAGAACTATCATAAAGTAGATATATATACATATAAATCATATGAAAAAAAATCATGCATATACATAAATATTAATTATTTTAAACTAAACTTTTTTAACACATTTTACTCATGAAGTAAATAAGCTCGTTTTTCTTTTTTTATTATTAAAATTAATTAATTTAATTTTTAAATAATTTTTATTATAAACAAACTATTATTATTATTATTATTATTACTTCTTGCATTGGTAAATTCAAACTTAATTTTTTTTTATATGGATAAACCAGCAAATATATTTTATTTAAACTTTTTTTATGTGACAAATTCAACCAACAACCAACCACGAAAAAAACATCTTGTATAAATCAAAAATTTAAAAAATGTTTTCTTTCTCTATTTTTTTTACCAATAAAAAAAAACATAAGTTAAAAAAAAACACCAATAAAATAAAATAAAAAATTAAAAAATATATTTCTATAAAAAATCAAGATTAAATTATTATTTTAGAGAAAAACTAAAAGTAAAAACAAACTCATTATAATATGAAAATACGAAAACATTTAACTGTTAGATTTTTCTCTCTGTCTTGACGTAATTATACCCAAAAATAGTAAAAAAGAAATAAATCGAAGAAAAACTAAACCAACCTTCCCATAGTTGAATGAAACATCATGTTGTATGTAAAACTTAAAAAAAAAACAAAGATGAAAATAAAAACAAAACCATTAAATAAAAAACTAAAAACTTATCTATCTTTAACCATCCATAATTTATAGTAAAAAACAAAAAAAAAAAATCACAAAAATATATAAAAACTTGAATTAAATACAAAATAAGTGGTGTTTTTTTTTTCATACGTAAAAGTTTTTCTTAATTAAATAATTTGTTTAATAAATATTAAGGTTAGGGTGATGAAGACTGACTCTCACACATCTGCATTCGGATGCCTTCTGGAGCCACTATGCGTCACTTTAAAGAATCACCATGCTTTTGGTAAACCAAAAGAAACAATCTTAACCAAGTACCCGTGTGAGCCGCCTTTCTCAATTTCCTTAACTAGTTTCTAGCTCTAGTTTACATCCTGAAACATCGCTAAGTTCTTCGTAAACTATTTACTTAACTACTTTAAACTAAAGTTTCTATTTTTTCACCGTCGTTACACATCCTAAACTAATCAGACTTATATATTGTGTTAGGCGTTGTTGTGTCGATTTTTATCAAACGACAAGGGCGCTCTTAATTTACTGTTGGCGTACGTCTTAAACGATACCATAAAATTAAAAGCAACTACGCCAACCATTAACGACTCAATGTCTGCTAAGTTCAGCCCTAGTTTTATATCCCTGGTTTTTTCTTTACTAAAGATTCGTCATGTTAATCTCCCATAATGTACCAGGGAAGTACATTTTTGGCCCTTAGTAAAAAGCATCCTAGAACATCCCCATTCCACCGCCATTCACCACAGTGCGTTCATAAGCTAGAATAAGTGTAACAACTATTGTGTAAATCCAGTTTAGATACTTTGGTTGCAAACCCCAGCTTTTTCCTATGTATGGCTGGTGTTAGAGCCCTTCTTGAGTTTTTCCTGTATATTTGTCTTCTACAATTGCTTGCTTTCAAGGTCAACCCCAGTAGGGCATTTGCACGGAGACCTCTTCGTAAACTAAGCTTTAAAAATGCCACCTATAATTTATACTTTATCACGTACTCGTACAGACGGATGGACAACGTTAAATTGGCCATAAGCTGATTTAGAATTTATCGCCATAAATATAGGTAAGTTTTGAGGCTATTATTATAAGGCGTTGCGCAGTGCGGTTGGAAACTCCTAAGTGCGGCTTAAAGCCGAAAAAAAACAAATTTTAGTCGCGAAGTTGTTGTCATTAAGGTGGCTATAGGAATATCCCAGAAGATGAAATTTGTTCGTGGTAAGGACCCTTTCCTAAACTGCATGAGAGCGTTGCGCGAACGGCACACTACCGTGTAAAAGATTAACTAGTGAACGCTTTCGTTAGACACCTATCAAAGTCTGAAATCAAACGCTGTAAAAATAATTCTACAGCTAAAGTCGGTACAAATAAAATTAAAATCCAAAAAAAACATTTTCGGAGGGTAAATTAAAGGATATAAATCAGGCCTTTTTGTGTTTATTTTTCAAACAAAATTGAAGTAAGTGATTGAGTAAAATGTTTTGACACGCGAGTTCTTGATCTCTTAGTTTGGGATGTATGTAAATAGTAAAAGCAAAATTCTGCTGTCCGTAGATGTACTTTTGCTTACAGAAAAACAAATTTCCTCCCGGCATACATACGCATTTTGGAATATAACTTGCTTGAATATTGTTATATCTTTACAAATGTTTACACATGTGCTTAGCTTTATGCCTATAACTACTTTGCCGAATACATATAGGCATAATCATTCCTATTCTTAAAATAGCCCCCATATATGGGGGCATTTGGGGTATAGCATGACGCCATAGTTGATAGGTCATTTTTTAATTTGCTAAATAAAATAGCGTATTCGTAATCAGCGACAAAAACCCATGCAATAATTTGTAGATTTTTTTCAATATTTTTTTCGATTTTTTGCCGCACTGTGCCTTACAAAAATTCGTATAATGCCCTAAGCACAACTGGAATGAACGTCGAATTTTTCGTTGCGAATATTCGTCTTAAAAAATAAAACACATTTGTGTATATGAAAATGCACACAAACAGTGCGTCGACTAAAATTCGTCATGCGTAACAAACTCTGCGATAGGTTTATTTCTATTTCTTACGCAGACGAACGACGAATAATATGGCACAGTGTGACCATTTTTCTTTGATTTTGTTATTAAAAAATGTTATTTTATACTTTAAGAATCATTTTCACTTTTGATTTGTTGCATTAAATACAATTAGTGTATTTTTAGTGTTGTATTTATATATTTTTTAAATAGTTTTTTTTAATTATTATTTTTTTCAAATAGTGCTTCTTTTTTAAGAAATATGGTCACTCTATCACAGCTGTTTTATTCGTTCTAAATGTGTTTCACTTAACGAATTTTCGCAACGAATTTTAACAGACGAATTCGTCGTGTAGTGCGAAATTCGTCGTGCGCCCCAGTTGTGCTTAGAGCATAATTCGCATAATGCACTTACTTCGCACATTTTTTTATGTATATTTTATAATTTTTAATTCCTAGAAAAATGATTTTTTTTTAGTGGCATCTCTGCATACAAAATAACAAAGATGGTGGTTATCAAGTTTAACAGTTATAACTGTCTTCAAATTAACTGGACACCTAGATGTCGCTATCATTTTTTTTTTTTTTTTTTTAACAAGCAGTTATGTTTATTTCCGTTTCCTTTATTCTTCCTTCAAGCAAAATCTATTAATTTAGTGCTAACAGCAACTAAAGAACATACATGCTAATAAATGAAAAGCAATTGTTTTAGATTTAAAGCTTTGTATTCCATTTTAACAAACAACTTTAGTGGTGGTTTTAATTTTGTTGAGCAAATATACTCTGCTGTTAAAAAAAAGGAGTTGTTTAAACACAAATTTTAATTCGAAAATAAAACCCTTTAAGCTGAAGTAACAAAATTAGAAGTCGGGACTTAAAATGTTGTACCAATGTAATAAATATTTTTCAATGAATTTTAAAGTTTTTGTTTTTACCAAAGTTGATTTAGATTTTTTTGCTTTTTTTTAATGCAAAACTTCTTACATACTGAAATTTTTTGCTCTAATTCAAAAAAATTAATACATATACACTTATCTAACAAAATCTTTTTTACCCCTAACGGCTTTAAAACTTTAAGCGTTTAATAATAGGTAAACACGTCAAGGACTTGATTTCTGCCCTTAATATCCACTAAAAGACTGTGACAGGGTTGACTTAATATATTTAGGTTTTAGTAAATTTAGATTTTGAGATCATATATGGTATATATACTCTTAGAAACGCACACTGTAAGTTAAATTAATAGCTTAAAATGTTTAAGTTTGTATTAAGTGCTTAATTGGTAGAAAAATTATGTTTTCTTTAAAAAAAAACTTAAAAAAGGTATAGATTTTTAATAAAAATAAAATATGACTCTCTGTCTCAAATTTTTATTCGCTGACTTTTGTTAAAAATAAGAAAATAGTTTTTCCTGTTTCGAGCCATTTTAGGTGAATTCGCAAAAAATTTAAGCATTTTTTAAAAGATATAAAAATATTTGATTTTAGGGACCGTAACAGTTATGTCCTTAATTATAAAAACATAATTTCTTCCATAATTAGTTTGTTATTTTATTAAGCTTTTTCGCAATTTTTTTACATTTTTTTATTTTTTTTTTAATTTTTTTCAAGAAAAAATAAACGTTTAATTTATTTTATTTTTTTTTTTTGTAATTTGCATAAAAAACATTTGTTTTTTCTATTCATGTTATTTTTTAAATAAATGTTTAAAATTAATTTATCAATTTATTTTATTTTTTAAAAAATTATATTTATGCTTGGGAAATAAAAAACCACGAATTGCAACATGTGAACATAAATAAATTAAAAAAAAAATAAATAAATGAAAATCAGTAAATAATATCTTTTAATTATTTTGAATTTTTAATAACTTTCAGTCAACAAATTATTTAAAAATTCCAATTATTTGAATTTAAACTCCTTTTAGAAATTTATTTTAAATTTCAGTTTTTCACTTAAAATAAAAACCACCAAAAATATATTTTTTAGCATTTTAAATTATTTTAATAAATTTATTAATGATTTATAAAATTTTGTAAAAATATCTTAAAGCTAAAATTTTAAACTAAAAAGAAAATTAAAAAAATAAATATTTCTATATGAAAACAAATTTTAATTTAAGAAAAAATAAATGTTTTAGTCAGTACCACCGATCTACAGCTTAAAAACTTTCTCTAATATGTACAGATTTAAGTAATTTAGTTAAGGTTACAACGATTATGTCACAGATAAGCTTTTTAAAAGCGTTAAACGCATAGAAAAAAGAAAAACGAATTGAAGCCTAAGCCATTTTAGAAGTTAGGGTGGCCAGTTGAGCTTTAAGGGAATCAATTTGACATAAGAGCTCAATGTTTTGCCTCTCTAAATAGGCAGCACGTATGGCAATCTCATCTTCCTTAATGCGTCGACGATCACGTGACTTCTTAGCAGCGGCGTTATTCTTGCGACGACGTTCATAGTAGGCAGCATCTTTTACTATAGCATTGTTGTTGGAAATGTTGTTGGTTAATTGGGAATTGTCTTTGCTTTTAGAGTTAGTGGCTGTTTGGTTATCATTGCCGGAATTTGAATCACAATCACTGGATTCCTCATGATGACGCTCTTCATTTTCACTGTTGTTGCTGGAAGAGCCCTCATTAATACTGCCACTAGCTGAATTAGTGCGACGCATTTTCGGATTGGTAACTGTGCGTGAACCACCATTAGAGGTGCGTATTTGCTCAAGCACACGTTTACGGTATTCGGTGTATCGCTCTACACGAGGATTGTCGAGCAACACATCGGTAGCAGCAAAGTTGGCAGCAATAACTAAGGGATCTCTGGGGAAGGCCTTAAAGGGACGGGTATTTTTGGGATCCACATTAGCCGAATTGCTAGTATTGCTGTTGGGTGTGGTGGCAGAGCTGGATTGCGGTGTCCGCTGCGGTGATCGGGGTTCTAAAAGATCTTCTTTAAGTGAAGTAGAAGCAGCTGCGGCAGCCGCTGCTGTTGCAAAGCTTTGCAAGAGATTTTTGTTGTTGACAGTCTCAGAAGTAGATTGTGATGCTGGTGTTGTAGTAGGTGTTTGCTGTGTTGGTATAATGGGCATGGTCTCTTGCTTTAGACCTGCAACTGGATAGTAAAGACCAGGATATAGGGCAGCCAAATTGGCGGATATATTTAAATTATTGACATTTTGAGCTTGCTGGTGAGCCTGGGTAGCGTACAGAAGATTGGCGGCTGGGGAAAGAGAGGTGGTTTGAGGTTTAGACATTAAACTGTTGGGAGAACTTGCTGGAGAGCGAGTATCAAGGCTAGAGTTGTTCTGATAAGGTGAAGGAGTTTTACGAGAAATCTCTATCAAATCACGTCGAGAGAGATCCAGCACCTCGACAGCTGCTGATGCTGCTTTAGCAGCGCGATTGGTTGCATTCATGTGATGGGCAGAGTTAAGCAATTGTTGCTGCAATTGCTGTTGATAGGCATAGGCTGAATAAATATCCAAGGCCGGCATTGGTGGAGACGGTGGTTGCAACTGATGTAAGGCTTGCTGCTGATGATGAGCTATGACAGGAGCCTGCAATAGGCCAGAACGATCTAAAAAAAAAAACGCCAAAGTGTTAAATAAATATTTTTTACAAAAATAAATATAAAATCTTACCATTTTTAAGGTCCAGCAGAAACTGCCCAGACATTAGTTTTTCGTGAATCATCATGATCGCTTTTTAATACTACAAATATTTGCCCTTGGAATATGTAAGTAATCCTTTATCGATACAATTTTTTTTGGAAAAGTTTTTGCAATTACTTGTAACGTAAATTTATTTTTTAACTCTGCCGTGATGTTGTGTTGAACAATATTTAGTATGTACTGATTTTAAAATGTAATCTGGTCCGAGTTTTATACTCAAGCCTGTTGCATATTTGCCAATGCACTCGTTTACACTTAAACTATTACACACCACCTACACGCTTGCGTTAAAATTTCATTGAATGACACTTACCCTTGTAACAATCTAACAAAAAAAAAAATTAACAGCCCTTCCTTTCTAACTCGCAAGAAAGGTTCAAAGTTGAAAGAAGAGAGTGAGTGACCTTTTTTAGGGACCCTTTACAACTCTTTACAACATTTTACATACAAACATTTATGCATCAACTCTCAACAACCATACAATGTTGAATACACTCTTTATGTTTGTTTATTTTACAGCGAGCAAGAGCAGGTAGTTGTTGTAAACAAACATAATGCTACAGTGTGTGACAATTTCAATGAAACAAAAGGGTGATTATTTCATATATTATTTGAACAATTTAAGGGTCTAGTCTAGAACCAAAAGAATTAAGGGTAGTTTAAGTAAAAAAAGGGAAACTGAAATGAAGGAATTATATACATAAAATGTATTTAATATTATACATAAAAACATACAATGCTTGTACATATTTGTGTGTGTGTTTTTTTTTGTATATAACTAAACTTCAGACACCCCTTTCAAATAGTTTTTCAAAGTCTTCTAACCCTTCGTAATATTGATTAAAAAAGAGTTATTGTTATTTTTTTAAATATTCCCCGAATATTTTTTATGGTTTTATGACTTTAGTTTTTTTCTTTAAACAAACTAAATTATTTTTCCATTTTTTTGGTCGACAAAAGGGTTTAGCGTTTCTTGGTATTTCACTAAAGGGTTTTAGGACATTTTTTAGGAAAGAGTTAAAAGAAAGTTAACACTACTGATTGTGTAAAAAAATATTGAGATTTCTGTCTGTTTGAATGTTTGTTGTTTTTTTTATTTAGAAATCCTTAGAGTTTGGAGGAAAAGTGACATTTTATCTATTTCAACAATAGTAATAGATTTTTGGGAAAAAGAGTTACTTACATAGAAGTTATCTTAATGTACCATATTATTCTATGTTTCCTAAAAAAAACGGTTTGGTGTTTGTATAATATATAAATATACATATGTATTAAGATGCAAAAAAAAATAAAACTTTGGCTTCGTCACAATAGGCAATTCCATGTAAAACAGCCTTAAAAAGCAAGAAAAATTTTACCATTTTTTGATAGAATAAAAAAATATACATAGAGAAAAATTATATGTGAGGACAAGGCCTCAAGTCCCGTAGGACATACACCTAAGCCAGTGATCGGCTTGTTGTGCGCTTTTAGAAAGGAAAGGGAATCACGGGAGTGAAGTTCACAAAAATTCGGTGATATGAACGAATTCCCTTAACACCTCCCAATCCACATCCCTCAGATAAGCCTCATTTGCCAAACATCAGACATAAAACATCGGACTCTGGCCTGTGCAAAAACCGGGCAGTGACACAGAAAATAATTCATCGTTTCGATGTCCTCTCTGCATGCCTTACACTCGCTGTCCTTTGCTACTCCCATCCGATAAAGGTGTGCTCGTAAGTTTGAGTGACCCATCAGCACACTCATCATCAGGCTTTCCAAGTTTCGGAATGCGCCTAGTTCTGATCTCATTTGGATCACCTCCGAGGATTCCTGTCAATATCCCAACTGTTTTGCTGTTCCTTGGCACCCTGTGGGTCTTTTAGCCCACTCCTAACTCGGCCTACGTTGCAACAAAGGGCTTCGGTTTCACCTGGTCAAGTCCCCTTGTTTTATTGCCAGATCATTCGCCTGTTCATTTCCGAGCACCCCTGATGACCAGCTACCCTTAATTTGCAAACCTGTCCACATTGCGAGTAGTCATATATCCTCCTGTTTCACTGCAGCACCATCCTAGATCCGGTGGTCACAGACATAATTGCCCTTATAAACGCTTGGCTATCTGTACAGATGTTTGCATTCATTGGATCTGCTTGTGCCCTGAGCCAGGACAAATATTCCAAAATTGCCTGGAGCTTCACTTGTAGGACAGTATTGTGGTCAGAAAGGCAGAAGTAAATGTCGGTCTCCGGGTGTTTGACAAGGACGCCCAGTCCCATTTTCCCCTCCTCCCTAGAGCCATCCATAAAACAACACGGTCCATAGAGAATTTTCCCCAGAATTCCGTCCAACTAAGACTGCCGATCTGGTATCAGCGCATTGCAGTTAGTTTTTACCTTCATAGGTATACGATAGGGCAACTCCACTGTGTCCCTATAGCTCTCTATTACTAAAGCATAATGAGTCAGTAGAACTGTTTCACTAGTTTTACTATTGAGATTTTCTGCAAGGTGTTTAGTTTTAAAAGGAGCAATTAAAACAACATTATAGTAAACGAAAAGAAGAAAATCGCAAAAAAAGATACTTAGATAATAAAACAAGTAAGAGCGCTATATTCGGCTGTGCCGAATCTTATATACCATTCACAATGTGAAGGGGTTTTTACCTTATTTTTTTAAAATTTTGTATGGCAACCCCCTTAAGGTGTAGAGATAGGGGGTAAGTATGTTTTACAAAAATGTTTTAAAGGAAAAATGACTTGGATCAGGCCTGCATTTGACCTATCTATCCACTGGTGCCCTAGAAGCTGTAGGGGGGATTTATTGCAATTTTCCTAACTTTGTATGGGAGCCCTGTTAGGCGATGACGATAGGGGGTAAGTATGTTTTAGGAATATGTTTGGGAGGGACAACTAATTGGGGTCGTTTGTACAGTTTATTTCTCTAAGGCCGACTCTGGGAAAGTTATAGGCGTTTTTACATAATTTTTTTAAATTTTATATGGCAACCCCCTTAGGTGATGGAGATAAGGGTATGTATGTTCTAGGAATATGTTTGGAAGGGGAGGGTCGTTTGTATACTTTGTTTCTCTAAGGCCGACTTTGGGGAAGTTGTAGGTGTTTTACCCTAATTTGGATGGCAAACCTGTTAGGGGCTGGAGGTAGGGGGTAAGTATGTTCCACAAAAATGTTTGAGAGGAAAAACAGAATTTGGGTCAGCCTTACATTTGACCTTTGTAGGAGCACCCTGGAAATTGTGGGAGTGATTAAAAAAAATTTTAAAAAACTGAACTTTGTTTAGCAACCCTGTATGGAGGCGGAGATAGGGTGTAAGTATGCTGCACAAAAATGTTCGTGAGGAAAAATTGCACCCGTGTAGGGGCAACTCTGGGACAGTTGTAGAGGTTTTTATGTAAAAAATTTAAAGAAATAAGGTGTTCTTGGTTTTTGACTCATATCTCGGTCAGTTATCAGTTCTCTATCTATAAGGACCAAGAAAATATATACTTTATGGGGTCGCAGGTTAATATCAAAAAAATTACAAACGGAATGACAAACTTACAGATACCTTTATTACTTATGTGAAGGGTATAACAACAAATTATCAAAAAATTTATAAGAATACAAAGTTGGTTTTAGACCTAAGATCCTAATGTAAAGTTAATTCTTAGAAGATTTAAATGAGACCTGTGTGATCATAGACCTTAAATCATAGTCATTATTATAATAAAATTGTTTGAACCAATTTTGCCAAATATGTGTAATTATAAATATTTTCAAAGCAAAAACAAATTTTTGAAAAAAAGTTTTAATTTCGCAAGATGTTTACAAATTTAGTTTTAAGAAAAGGATTTAGAGAGTAAACGGATTAAAATTTATGAAAATGCGCATTCGTACACAATTGCATGCGAACTTTGTGTCAACGATAATAGAAAGAAATCATGCTGTGACATTTCTTCAATTCTTTTGCCTAGAACCGAAAACTGAGTTATAAGTTTGTCACAATAACAACAACACTATCACAGCAATTGCAATACGCCAACACAATAAAGAAGGCTTAACTAATATTCAGTTTAGTTTGAATATTAGCGCGTGTAAATTAATCCTTATATTTTAAAGGTGCATATTTTAGTCATTTTTCCTCAATCCCAACATTGTGGTGTGCGTTATTAAGAATTCTAAAAGTTTGTTTTTGTCGTTATACAGGACAAATTTTAAAGCACATTGTCTATGGATGTACATTTAAAAGAATTAAATTTTTTTTTAAGATTTTTTTTGTTACGCAGAACAGGGCACACCAAAAAAGTAGTATCAAGGCGAATTGTTGTAAATTTGAAGCCGGTAGCTGTAAGTTTTCGAGATAAAATTTATCAAAACTTTTATGGGGGCTACCGCTCTGAAATATACAGATAATACTAGAAATACTCCTTAGCAGGTTTGAAGTCGAAAGCTGAAATATTTTTTAGATGTAGCCCATTAACATTTTTAAAAAAATTTCTACAATGCCCCCGTTTTCTTGCACTTCCCCTTGCTCCTATCCAAAAACAAGAATTTTTCCCAATTTACTTTGCCGTCAGAAAAGTATCAGTGCCAAGTTTTGTGGCACCAAATGCTATATTTACTGAGATATATGAGCCGTTTATTTTAAAAGTGGCATAAGTCACTTAAAAAATATCGAGTTAATGGAAACACTTAGTACTATTGAACGGTATTTTTTTATATCTTTAAATATATCGACTTAAAAAAAGTGACTTATTCCACTTTCAAAAAAAACGGCTCATATAATGGTATATGCATAGATTTTGTCTGAAAAAATCTTTTTTATTCGGTTTTTGATTAGTTCTTGGTCCGCAGTAAGCCGATCATGTTAATTTTAAATGGCGGGGGGGGGGGGGGGGGGGGGGTAGGGAATTCTAAATAAAGCACACAACTTGAAAACTAGCTTTTAGCGGCTTATTAAAAACTCAACAAAAAAGTTTAATTTATTTAAAATAATTATAACTACATAAAAGGCAAAAAACATATTTATTAAATTAACCATTTATGGTTTCGTATTAAAGCAAATTTGTTAAGCAAAATTGCTAAGGCGTCAGGTCTGCGTTCTGTCATGCTTGATCGTAGAGATGACCTTTTAGTCGTAGCATTACTGACCGGCAATTAAACAAAAATTATGAATATTTTTCGGAAGTTTTAGTAAATGTCTGGGTCACACCTTGCTAAAACATCTAATCTATTTTCTGGACGGTCTCTATAAATGTCCCCTTTTTGTTTTTAATGAAAAATTTCAGACTTTAGTTTTGAAAAAAGAATTTTTTTTAAATCAATAATTTTAAATTTTAATAAATCTGCAAGTTATGAAATTAAAATTTCTAAATCAGTAAATGTAGTAATATTTTAAGGCACAAGTTAAGTCTGTTCTCTGTCATGGTTGATCTCAACCATGTTTTAATACGGCAAAGGGTGGAAAATTACCTTTCAGTCGTAACATTACTAACCGGCATTAAAACAAAAATTATGAATATTTTTTGCAAGTTTTGGTAAATATCTGGGCCGCAACTTGCAAAATATCTACTATATTTTCCTGGCGGTCCTTATAAATTTTCCATTTTTATTATTAATTAAAAATTTCAGACTTTAGTCTTGAAACAAGCACTTTTTTATATTTTTTTTTAAATTTTAATTTATAATCTGCAAGTTGTAAAATTTAAATTTCTAAATCAGTAAATGTAGTAATATTTTGAGGCAAAAGTTAAGGGATGTTAAACAAATAAAGAACTACCTTGGAGAATTAAGTTTTTAAGTCCTGTAAAATAGATTTTATTAAGGTTATGTATCCCTCGATGCGGTAGTATACTTCGACATCTTTAAACAAATTTTTCCTATAAAATCTTGGCTTTTCAAGTAAAATTATGATTTATGATTTTTAGTGCATCTTGTAAAATTAAATCATGACGATCCACCCACCTTGTTTCGCATAATGGAGACAACTTTGTTCCTAGATATTTCAGCAAAATTACATTCCGCTTAGGATGATGGTTTTTAAAAAATTTTTTAAAAAATGATACATTTTTTATTGGTACCTTGTTGCCTTTGGAAATTTGAGTTGTTAAGTTAATGGTAATAGCAAGACGTTTGTTTTGCATTTTTTGCGGTTTCTTGTATTTTTTAAACGTATTTTAAACATCTTGGGAGGGAATTATTTTTTTTCTCCCCCCGAAATCCGCGCCTGGTCATAAATGAAGAGATATAAATAGATTACCCTGATCACTATATGAAGGGTATAGAAATATTTTAGCTTAAGCCATCTGGCTAGTAATATCCATGTTTTGCACCTGGTTATTAAGTCACGTTTTAAAAAAACTTTGCAGTCTACAGCTTCAAAAGTGCTTAACCATTCTTTAAATTATTAAAAAATAAAATAAATTATTGAAGAGTTATTTTTGGAATTGTTTAATTTAGTTTAGTTTAATACAAAAGTTATCCATATAAAAAAAATAGGGGGAAATCGTAATTACCCAAAAATTTATAATTTTCATTTAGTGTGTGACTGTATTTCAAATCCTTTTTGTTGTTATATTACATGTAAAGAAAAAAAAATCTCACGATAGTTTTTCAGTAGACAGTTTAATTTTTTTTTTTAAATTTTCTATGTGGCCTAAAATCTTTTATTCAAATAAAGGGAATACTTCCGTTTGGCTTGTCAATGTAACGAAAAAAAAAACGCTTTAGGTCAACAGGACTGAGTTAAAGGCAAACAAAAAAAAAATAGCCTAAAGATCAAATAAACTATTTTACAAGAAAAAAAAACTTAATAAGAGACCAAATTAAAAAGGCAACAAGAGAAATAAATAAAGAGACTTCTTTGGCTATGGTGACGCCTACAAAAGTAACGGTAACGTAAAGTACTTGAGCTAACAAACGAACAGTTACAAAAATATTTGCATAAAAACAAACATTAAAGGGTCTTAAGTGAAGACAAATAATACAAGGACGTATCAACTTGAATTTACAAATAAAATTGAAGGACAAAGACTGAAGTAAAAAGAAGGGTAATTTTTTTTTAAGTCAAAGTGCTTAAGTATTTTTAATAGCCAGAAAAAAACAATTGCGTATTTTTATCCTTTTATATAAAATTCGTTTTTTAAGTCAAATTTGTTTCCGAAAGCGCCATGAATAAGGTATCTAAATAAGACAGTTTGCATAATTTCCGGACAAAGTCCCACTATTAGAGTTAGGGTGCATAACAAATTCTTTTTTACAAATATTTATATTAAAAAATCGGCATATTTTTATAAAAAAATCGTTGACCGTAGAATTTGATTTGACTTGGCTTCGGAAACGCGATTTCCACAGACGGACGGATAAAATTCAAACGTAAGTGGGCATGAGAAGGCGTGGCCCCAGGGGCATGAAATTTTTTAAAATAATATTTGCTTTAAGACTTAATTTTTTTAAAGGTGAGACTTAAACATTTTTGAAAGAAAAAGCTGGCCATTCAAATGCGCGGCAGCCCTAACTAATGTCGCGCATAAATTTTGCCAAAATCTTATGATCAGGGCAACCAAAAAAATGCTCTTGAAAAAGGGTCTTATGTGCATAATATATGCGATAAAAAGTCAGAAATATGCCTTAACAAATTAGAAATATGTATGTATTAGCTTTAATGATAAGAATGATAGGAACTTAGACTAAAGAATCAGGAAGCACAGCATTTAAAATGAATTTGCGTTAACGAAATAACGAATTAACGTTGCAAAAAAATTTCGGTAGAAAATTAAAAAAGGGGAAACTAAAATGATGTTAAATAATGTTTAATTAAACGGTTTTAAAACTAGTTGGGTATTGATTTTTTGACAAATGAAAACAAAATAGAATGGGTGTCGCTTTAAAATATAATTAAGAATATATAACAAAATAAAATCAACCAAAGCTAACAACACTCAATCGATCGAGTTGTCAATGCTTGAGAATTTTTTAATTTTTTAAGAAGAAAAATATACCAAAATATGCTTTACATGCAAAATATGCAAATATATGCCCTATTTAGGTTAGGTTAGTTAGAACGGGCAGCCGTTGAAGGAAAGAATACAGCTCACTTGGGTCCGCTTAATTCGGTCCCTTTGTGTTACCTGGATAGGCAGATAGATTAGGCTGAGATAGAAGGAAAGAAGAAATTTAGAGAAGGATAAGAAAGAACAGAACAATGAAGCAGACTTACCAGGGTCTCTGGTGGGAATCGAACCCACAACCCGCAGACTGGTACACTCGTGCACTTACCACTGATCTACCGGGGCACCATATGCCCTATTTGGTAAATGCCAAAATTTTGCAAAATTTTTGAAATAAATGATAATAACAGTGGGTTCGCCTTAAAATAAATAATTCAGTAAAAAAAAAAACTTAAAGATTTTTTGTTAGGGGTTTTTCAAATAATTTATGCATGAAAAACTTCAAAAAATGCTTTAAAAATGAGTTTTAAATATGCCAAAATATACTGTTATATGCAAAATATGTAAAAATATACCCTAACAAACTGATGCCAAAATTTTGCAAAAGTTTTAAAACGGATGGATAACAACATGACAGGTTAACGCGACGCACAGAAAAAAATATGATTTTGCATATTTTTGGTTGCCCTGCTTATGACCTTATCTTTATTAAAATTGGAATCATAAAAATTGTAACATTTTTCTGAACATACAGATTAATGTAATTTCCATTTTTTTAGTCAATGAAACGTGTAATCTACCTCAATGCTCAGATTTTTAAAAACAAAGAAAAACCACAAGTTCTGCCCTAATCCAATTTAACTAATCCATTTATGATGGTTGTTTTTTTATGACAGCAACTTAAAACGAATTCGAAAAAAAAACTTAGTTAATAACTAAGAATTTAGCTCAAAACTTTGGGAAAACTGCGCGCATTTTTTACCTGATCCTTAAATCTTTTTGCAAACAATCGCTTTTACAAGAGCGTAATACTGGCGCACACTCTAACAGGCGGTCTGTCTGTCCGGTATTGGGAAAAAGGTGTCATAAAAAAAGAGTTGCACTAAATGCCTACACATTTGTGTGTGTGTGTGTGTGTAGCTCGTAAACTGCCTGATAATGAACGGTTAAATTTCAACGGAATTTTTCCGTAATAATTTTTGTAAAAAAACGAATTTCGAGTCTTAGATAAAGAAAGGCTTTTGTGTTAAATTTTCTACGTTGACATGCAATTTCTGTGCAATCCTTTCTGGGATAATTGTATATGTATGTATGGACGTTTTTTGTTTTGCTAGATTTTTTTTTTTTTGTAAAAAAAACAATTAAGCCTATTATGACCTTGTTTTAGGTGAATTTTATCTTAGGTAGCTGTTAAATTGTTAAGGGTCATAAATAATTGTCTTCTTAAAAAAATCTTAACAAATTTGGTGTTGACATTTATATACACGGAGCAAAATATTGATTGATGACGTACATACATATGTACATATTTAAGTTTAACTTTTCAACTACGAAAAAAAATATGTATTGTTAGCTGAAATTAAAAGCCACGCAATTAACGAAAATTCTGAAGTGGGGCTTGTAACGTATTTTAGCATTTTTTATTGATAAAATAGCAAGAGCACAGAAAAAAGAACACTCTGCTACGCTGTTCTTCTATAAATAGAAAAAAGTTAATATTCCAGGATTAAAAATGATGCTACACTACAGCTGTTATTGCTGATGCTATAAAGGTTCTATCGAAAAATCTAAATCAACAGCAAAAATAACACCCAAAATATCCTGTTTATTGCCTCATAAATTGCAACTAAATAATGACATCAAGATAAAATGACAGAAAACTTTAAAAACAGAAATTACACTACCAAATTTTGCAAATATCAATCTAATAGGTAAGGTAAGGTTAGGTTAGGTTAGGTTACGAAGGGCAGTGCCGAGTAAAATTCGCTACCTCCACCCATAGGCCCCTAGGACCATTGTGCATCACTTCAAAGGAGTCAAAAAGTGACAAAGGAAAGACACGAAAAATTTTAGGTAGAGCGATACAGAAACAAGAAAAGACAGCAAAAATTCCTACCCAACCATCCAACCCTTTTGATGACCACACCAAGTTCATCTAAGAAGCGCCCTTCCAACCAACTCTGTCGGCGAATCTGCAGCCTAGGGCAGTGCCAGACAAGGTGTTCCACAAACCCGGAGAGTTTTCGTCCGTTCATGCTCGTCATACACTCAAAAAATTATTACAGTAACTGACTGTAAGTTATTTAGGAAGTATTCCGTAAAGTTGTTTTTAAATGAAAAAACAGTTCAATTTGAATACAATATTTTTTTTAACTGATTTTAAGGGTTATTCAAAGCTTCGACTAAACAAAAAACTGATTTTCAGTTAAAGTTATTTTTGTCAGTTATTTTTTTTGGTAATATTTAACTTTGTTGTTATTTTTCTGATACATTGTGTTTTGCTGTAAATGACAGCAAATCTAGTTAATTTTAGACGAATATGTAAGTTAATTTTTTGATGTCTGAATTTAAATCAAATATTTTGTTAATTTTAATGAATATCTTTTTGGACGGATTTTAAATGAATATCCAGTTATTTTAAATAGATTTCCAGTTGGTTTTACCTTAATAATTTTTTGAGTGTACATCTCACATCGCAGAGTCCCAATAATGCACCTAAGAACCTTCCTGCTCTCCTTAAGCAGCAAGTCATTGCCTATCTTGTCTAGCCTGGGCCACAGAAATCTAGAGATCCCGCAATTATTTCTAGCTTTGCCCACCTTGTCCATTACCCAAGTTTCTATCAGTCCATAATAGAAAACCAATGGTGGCATCACCAGCTCACAATCAAGCCAACCAATATCACGGGCCGATTTCTTCTCGCCAATTCATCGGCAGTCTTATTGCCGGCAACGTCACAATGACCCAGAACCCAACAAAGCCAAACCCAGTCATCCGCAAGTCGAGACCTGACATAACGACCCTCTAGAGCCCTGATCGCGCCCTGTCATCGTTAATTGTTAGTTTCCTTCTCCATCCACCTCCTCCCCTATCAACTCCATGGCCCTCGTCACCGCCAGAATCTCAGCCTGGAAAACGCTGCCCATGTCCGAGAGTCTGTATGACTTCCCTACTCCCGTTTCCATTATATAAACACCAGTCCCGGTACCCACCTTTATTTAAGATTCATCCGTAAAGACTGCACATCCCTCATATAGCCTCTCGGATCCCGTTCCAAGCCTCCCTATACGGAGACACTACCTGAGGCAAGATCCCAAAGTCAAGTTTCGGGACCATATAGTCCGTCAAACCTGACTGCCGCAGGAGTCGACCATCCCCGACCTTCCCAGAGTGCCGGCGTGTCCATCTGACCCTGTCCTAAGCATACCTGACTCACTAGGCCTAAACAACTTTTTTTACTCTCTTACTTTTTTCTTCTTTATATATATGGAGTTTGACAGCGCGATTTAAATTATTTTCCCACCGTGTTGTCAAACTTCATATGTAAAAAAGAAAAAAAGTAAGAGAGTCAAAAATTCTCTTTCTGATGCCTTTATCTGATAATAAATTTTACCATGTTTTCGCTTAAACAAATTTACGTTTTGCCCACGTCATTCTGCCATATGGACTCCGAGTAAAAGCGGTATAACGTTTATTTTAATAACATGGTTTATTAGGACCTAAAGCTCAGGTCCATATCTGACTTAAGGTTAAGCTATGCGTGCCACTACATAACGACATAGCCATTACCATTAAAACCAAAATATAATTCGTTTCTATGGTTATAAGTAGTTACAGCGTAATGGCGGGCCACCTTAAATCAAATACGGCGTTGCTGTTATGGTTCTGTCACGCATAGTTTAAGCTTTCTTTTAGGCTTTTCGAAACATATAATTTGAAAATAAAAGATTTACAAAAAAAAAACAATATATATAATAATGCCTGTTTTCCTTTAAAATTAATTAAGATCTCAAGTTTACAATTAAATACATATATAAATTTATTTTTTTATGAAAATCCTTTTTTCATTTAAAAACGTTGTTTGTATATTTAACAAAATTGTTACCAAGGAATTTCTATATTTGTTAATTATTTCCTAAAATTATTAAAAAACAATTTAAAAAAAGAAAGTAAAACCATTTTTTTAACAATGAAAAATCCTATTATTTGTTGTGTAATAAATCACCTTTTCTTTCACTTTTCTTCTTAAGTACCTAAATGCCTAGATTTCATATAAATTTTTAACAAACTAAAACCCTTTATGGACCAATTTATATATAAAAAAATAAACGTTTTACGACCAAGCATTCTTCATAAAAAAACTGGCAGTTGGGTATACTGAGGAATTTTTCTACCTAAATAAAATAAGGTTTTCCGGGAATGAATATAAAGGACTTTTTGTGTTGAAAAAGTGTGTTTAACAAATTATGCAATAAAAATATGTTTTTTTTAATTGCGGCTAAAATAGCAAACAACACAGCAGACTGCAAAAAAAAAGTAGAAACACAGAAGGTAAACCCTTTTTGTGTTCGTTGCACCTAAAGAAATTTTTAGGTAATTTTGTCAAATTTTAGAAAGTCTAAGGGTTTTAAAAATATTGTGTAAGTTGTATTTTTTTACAATTGTTTGGAACTTTTATATTATAAAAATTATTTAAGGTTTTTGGTGAACTTTGGACCGATGTCAAAAAAATTTGGTTAACAATTTTTGGCTAAAAAAAGGATTGTTCATTGAAAATTATTATTAATACTCGTACATTTTACTTCACTATGCAATAAACTTTAACTTTTGCCGTGACATTTGATGTAGTACAAAAACTGTCGAAATTCAAAATTTTTCTAAAAAAATAAGGCTTTTCAAGAGGCTACTACATTAGTGTATCATAGCTCGGGAAGAAATGATCCGATTTTTTTAAAAGAAACATCAAAAGACTTGCAATAAAACTATCTTCAAGACGTGCAAATATCATTTTTAAAGTTCTCAACGGTTTTAGAATTATTTGGGACGTAAAGATATAAAAAGGCTCTCGATCTAAATTGAGATCAAAAATCAGCAACGTGGACAAAAAGTACTTTTACCCATTTTTGGTACTTTTTTTCATTTTATGAATCTAGAAATATAAACTTAAATAGTCTTGGCCCTGAATGAGGTCGAAAAACAACAAAAAGAGCAAAAAGTACATTTTTACATTTTCTTTTGTGTTTTATTTTGTTGGATTATCAATCTACAAATATGAAAGTGATGAATATTTTCCCAGATTAAGGTTGAAAGTCAATTATGCAAATCATGCAAATTTTATTTTCTTTTTATAGTATTTAGTTCATACATTTTCTTAGTTAATATTTAAAATTTGGCTTTTGAAGTAGCGGGTTAATTGCTAATTACGAATAACATTATAATAATTACTATTGTCGGGATTGGTTCGATTTTCAGGAAGTCAAAACAAAATTACTTCTTACGTTATCGAAAATAAATAATAATTGTTATCATTATTATACCCTTCAAATTAGTTTATTTTGAAAGTGGCATAAGTCAACATTTTATATATAAAGATATGAGATTTTATATTTAAAGATATGAAAAACCCCATTCAATTGTATTTAGTGTTGCCATAACCTCGATTTTTTAAAAAAAATGACTTATGCCACTTTAAAAATAAACGGCCCATATATAACTTTGTCATTCCTTTTGTAATTTTTTAATATCCATTTACGACCCCATTAAGTATATATTTTCTTGATTCTTTTAGATAGAAAACTTGATTTAGCGATGTCCGTCTGTCCGTTAATCTGTTGAAATTAAGTTTCTAAAGCCCCTTGATATTTCTCCGGTCCTGTTTGTGGTGCCAAAACATCAGGTTTACCGGCAAGAATTTTGCTATGGAAATTTAGCAAAATCGCCCGATAACTGACAGAGATATAATCCAACAACCACCAACACCTCTGTTTATTTCTTTAAAATTTGTATAAAAAACCCTTTACAACTGCCCCGAAGTTGCCCCTACACGGTTGCAATTTAAGACCGGCTTCTTAATTTTTCCTCAAATCTTTCAGGGTGCTCCTACAAAGGTGAAATGTGGAACAGCCCCAATTAATTTTTCCCCCCAAACATTTTAGTAAAACAATAATTACCCCTCCAGCCCCTTACAGGGTTGCCATACAACATTTAAAAAAATTAGGGTAAAAACCCCTACAACTTTCCTGGAGCCGCACTTAGTTATTCCTCTAAGATCCCTATTAGTTTCCCCTCCCAAACATATTTCTAGAACATACTTATCCTCTATCCCTATAACCTAAGGGGGTTGCCATACAAAATTTACAAAATTTATGTAAAAACGCCAATAACATCCCCAGAGTCGTCCTTAGATAAATGAAGTGTAAGACCGACCCCCTTAGTTTTTCATCCCAAACATATTCCTACAACATACTTTTCCTCTATCTTCATCGCCTACGGGGGCTCCCATGCAAAGTTTGGGAAATTGTAATAAATTCCCCCAAACAGCTTCCAGGGTGCCTGTGATTAATTCAAATGCAGAACTGACCCAAATTAATTTTTCCTTGCAAACATTTTCCCAGAAGATACTTACCCCCTATCACCCCTGCTAAGGGGGTTGCCATACAAATATTTAAACAAATTTGGGTTAAAACTTCCACAACTTCATAAAAGCCATCTTAAGAGGGTTTAAATATGACACTGACTCCAATTTAAAATGAGAAATTTTTCATAAATAAAAAACCTGAAAAAAATATAAAAAATCGGGGTTTCGAAAGGCCAATGTGACGGGTATATAAGATTTGGCACAGCCGAATATAGCGCTCTTATTTGTTTTTTTTTTCACCAAAGTGAAGTGTTTTCCTTCATTAAAATATGACTAAATTTTTGGAAACAACTTTTTTTCTGAAAAACTGAAAAATTAGACTTAAGCAATTCTTCCTTATTACAACAGAATTTGCTAAAAGAAACTAATGGAATAAACATGCTTAAAACCATATTCTCGATTAAGTTTTCTTTTTATAAAACTTTATATTTTATACCTTTATTGCAGAAACAAAAGATTTCATTAGAAACAAAGTATTAGGTGAGATAAGGCCAAAATTTGTCAGAGGTAAACTTTCTTTTATCAAAAATTTTATTTGAGAACAAAATTTGTATATTTAAAGTAAAGTATTTAACAAAATTCATTTTAATATTAGGTAGTCCTAGTGTATCTAGTTTAATTTAGCGTAATTTCTTAACCTACATTCGTTTAATCCGTTTCATAAGAAACTGCAAACAATAAAATTAAATCCTTTACTTGTACTCTGCTCTATGCACCTTCATGTATGAGTATATGTGTTGTAATAATCCTTTTCCCTTCCTTTTGTTGGCCTTAGCTAAGAAAAATAGAAATTATATATTTGTATGGGCGTTAACAAAACATGTCAAAATTTGCAAAAATTATGCCAGACCTTGCATTAGACTAAAACAAGTAAAATGGTTAAAGGCGTTACTGCAAGATTTCAAAACAAATATTTAGAAATGCAGACAATAACTTTAGAGATTATAAAGACGGATTTAGGAAAAGCAAAACGAAAAAAGGAGTAATATTTTCTGCATAAATACATGTTTAATAGCCGGACTAATGGAAAGTTCCAAACAAAATCCGTTATGCATAAATTACGTGTGCGAAAATGAATAATCTGGTAGCGAAGAGTGTGACAAATTTGAAACAGGGTTAAAGGTATATTCTATATCTATCTACTGATGTATGTATGTGTTTTTATAATGAAAAATTTTATACCCAACACCAAGAAAAAATGTGGACATAAAACATTGCAAATTTACCTTAAAACTTTATGCAACTGCAATCGCCTGTTGCAAATACAGCTAGACCTGTTGAAGAGACTAATGTTGGCAGCAATATTTGTTAAATTTGAAACTTTTTTGACACAAAATTTCTATTAAAAACAATTAGTTCAACAATAAATAAAAAAAATTAGCACAAAATCCATTTTCTTTATAAACACAGGTAAAATAAAAAATATTTTTAATCAACTGTTCAGATATATGTACTGAAAGACTGACCATACAAAAGATTAAAAAAAATAAATAAGTTTAAAGGCAGTGGACTATAGAAAACACGGCATGTAAACACGCAAGTATTATCGGGATTGCCAATCTGGTTCCCTGTCTGACCGACTACTGCACACCGGCCTTTTCTCCACAGAAAATTCTCCTTCGTTATTTCAGGTCTAAGGGGAGAACTGGTGTTGATGGAGGCATGTTCATTGCACAAGCGGGAGCTCAGACTTCCAAAAGAACGCAGTGTACTTCAGGCTGAACTGTCGGCGATAGGCAAAGCGGCTAACTGGCTACGTCATTACAAGATATTTGGCAGGAATATCGGAATCTTCACCGACAGCCGTGCCGTTATAAGATCTATTACTGGTGTATACCCTACATCCTTGAACTGGATGTCAATGCATTCTAACATCACTCTGGCTTGAGTCAGAGAACACGGGTTCAATGCAGTTGCCGCATTTGCATGTTGCAGATACACTTGCTAGGAATGGTGCGAAGCTAAATGATAAAGCAATCGACCACTTTTGTGGCACTTCCTCTCTCTTCCTATAAGTCCCGCGTGCATAAATACGCCGGAAGAATCGCAGGGGTCAGATAGTCCAACGAGCCCTAAAGTAGAGCCACTAGAATAATATGCCCGACTATTGCCAACCATATACATTAATATCTTCTTCTATCTAAATTTTTCTAATCTAAGCTAATCTTTTTTTATGTTTTTTTTTTTCTTTCTTTCTCTTTCCCAGGTATTACAAAGGAATCGATAAAACGAACCCAAGAGCACTGCAACTCATTCTTTTAACATTTCCGTAGCCGCCTGTTCTACCTAACCTAACACAGAAAAATAGATTCCCAAATTTTTCCAATTAACACATTAATCAACAAATTCTGTATTTTTAATTAAAATTTCAATTGCCTCAATTAAAGTTTTAACCGCTTGTGAAAAATAATGCCAACAATATTTTTTGTTTACACACAAAAAACTACAAAAAAAATTTTTCAAACAAATTCTTGTTCAAAATAATTAATTTTTTTAGTCAATTTATTTAATAGTCTCTAATAATATTTTTATTTGATTTTTAAATCAAACAAAATTTTCGCCTAGACAAATAAAATATTTAACCAGCTCAGCAAAATTTTTTAACAGAAACTAAAATTCTTGCAAAATTGTTTGTCTAAATTTACAACTTTCGTTGTAGGTCCTCAGCCAGACAAAATATTTACTGATTCTCTGAAATTTGTTACTGATTCTACAACTCAGTTTTTTCTGTGTACAAATTCGCTTAAAGCTTTTTTTGCATTTGCTTTTGCAACGCTCGCCTTTTGAATGTGGAGGTAAGAAAATAAAACTAAGTTTAACACTTTAAAAAATATAATGCCTTGTTGGCTAAGTGGATAAAGCGTACGCCTTGCAATACATTTGACAGTCAGGGCGAAATAAAATTTCGGCCAGGTTACACTCATACAGGTAATGTCAAGAGCGCAGCTGACTATAAATATTTGTAAAAAAGAATGCCAAATTTATTAATTTTGTATGAAATTTAACTTTTTTGACCTTTCCACGCTCAAACAGAAAAAAAGGAATGCAGATGGCGAATTTTTTGAATTCGCCTTAATATTACCTGGTTTAGTGTACCCTGGGTAGTATCAAAGCGAATTCAAAGTATTCTCCCTCTGTATTTCCTCTTTCTGTTTGAGCGTGGGAATGTCAAAAAAATTTTATACAAAATTAATATATGTAATTTGACATTCACTTTCTCAAATATCAGGGTACACTAATACAGGTAGTATCAAGGCGGATTCAAAAAATTCGCCCTCTGCATTTCCTTTTTTGTGTTTGAGAAAGTAAATGTCAAAAAAATTTAAATTTCAAACAAAATCAATAAATCTGACAATCACTTTCACAAAATTCCAAGGCGAATTTATAATCAGCTGGGTTCTTAACACTACCTGTATAAGTGTACCCTGTCAAATATTCATAACCAGCTGCAGGGCATACTCAACCAGGTAATATTAAGAGCCCAGCTGATTAAAATCAATTTGACATTTTCACGTTATAAAAAATTAATTTTATATGAAATTTTTAATTTTTCTGGCATTTTACCGTTCGAACACAAAAAGGAAATGCAGAGGGCGAATTTTTTGAATTCGCCTTGGGTTTGCCTTGTTAAATGTACCTTAATCAGCTGTATTAGTGTACCTTGACAGTTATTTAAATAAATTAATAAACAAGTTTTACAAAAATAAAATACCAAAAGCGAATTAATTAAATTTGACTTAAGCTCACCTGTGTAAAACCATTAGTGTCCATGTCATCCATATAAAATGGCTGCCAACATTTAACTGCAAATATGCCGAAGAAAAATTTTTTAGAAATGGTTTAAATTTCCTTTGATATTAAATTTTAAATCAAAATTTTTTTTTAATCATTTTCTATTTTTAACAATTATTTTACTGATTTGTTTCTTCCTTTTGTATGTATCGTCGGACCCATAGTGACTTATTTGGTAACAAAAGTAATAAGAAATTAAGATGTTTTGAACAACAAACAACTAAAATAAAATCATAATATGATTTAAATTAAAAAAAAATGAAGATGTACTTTTCTGTTTGTTGTTTTGTTTGGCATACGCATAATTACGTATGTATGTGTGTATTTTGTAATGATGTAAATGCTTTTTGTATGCAAATACTTTTTTAGATGTGCATATATGTGTATGTACTTATGTATGTATAGGCCAAATGCCACTTGCTGTTAAGTACCCAATATGTTCACTTGTGTCTTAATGGAAAAACAAAAGACAAAAAGGAACTACATATTTACTTCCGAAAAAAATTTAAATTTCAACAAAAAAATATCGTAAAAATCTGCTGGAATATGTAAATTATAAAAAAGAGATCCTTAATGCAAAGTATTATAACTTTAGAAAATTTTTAAGGAATCATATTCAAACAAACATACGTATGTATGTATGTACATTAACAAAGAAATTTAAAAAAGTAGACTTTTCAAGGATTAAATATAAAAACAAATACCGAAAAGGAAATGCAAATAAAAAGGATATTTTTTAAAGGATATATTTATTTACCTTAAGACTTGTTCTTAGATTTACTATGTATTTAAGCAAGAATGTATGTACATATGTAAGTATGTAGTGAGTCATTTTGCTGTTAACAACTTTATATCCTTAAAAAGATCCTTTAACGCAAATCCTTTGCTAATAGTTATCCTATAGTTATGTTATATTCTTTTCAGTCTCTTTACTTTTAATAATGTGCTTGATTTTTAAGACTATTTTTAAAACCTGATCTTTCAAGATGTTGTAATTAAGTAATGGACAAGGCAGTGAATGAATGTAGTAACAGAACAAAATATCAAATTTGTTAATAGTTAGGATTTTGTTTATAAACCGGAAACTCAAACCAAATTTATTGTACCACAAAGATTGCCCATAATTGATTATTTTATTACAAGTAACGTAAATACATATTTGCAAACAAATATTTAAGACCTAAATTAATATAACAAAAAAAATTATTGTTCAATTTGTGCGGTTTGCTATTTGACAATAATATAATTAGGGTCATTTCTTTTAAATAAAAAGGATGAATTTAATGGGTTTTTGTAGAAAATCGATAGTTTTTGCTTAAAGAAAATTTAAAATATAAATGAGCAATCATTAGATTTGAATCTTATTTATTTAAGAAAAAGATGCAGAGTTTATTTGTTGTAAACTTTTACTTAATGTCTCATTTTTACTTTTTATTATTTTTTTCTTAAAACCAGGAGGTTTATTACCTTTCGGGGACTTGCAAAACTGCTAAATTAGTTTTTACTTAGCCTATCTCCCCTTTAACAACACAAACAGTGTGATTTCTAAGAAAACTCCATATTAACCCGGGAAATTTTTCACCGATCTAACAAATTCAGATAAAAGCACAGAGAAAAATTATCAAACCACTTTACTTACGACAAATTTATGTTAGAAATGCCAGTAGGCCCCCGTTGAATATCCTCTACGAAAGCCTTACTGGTGGCCGGCCGACCTCGATGGCCATGGGATGTTCCCAAAGCGACGGATCAGTTTTTGGGGAAAATTTTACCGAAGAAAATCCATCCTTTTGAAAACACGCGTGTAAAGAGTACGCAGGTTTGTTAAAAAAGAATCCCGAATTCATACGTCAATAATTTTTAACCGTTGGCATTCGTCGCAAGAACTCGAGAGTTTAAAAAAAAAAAAATGGTCAAATTATCTCATGCGTGCATAAAGCACACCAGAAAGTTACCCTGGGGCAATGCAATGGGTTTCAAAGTTTCAATCGAGGGTTGCGGGCTCTTGAAATTCAGTAACGGCAGTTTTGCTTGTTGACGTGGCTGTTTAAGTAAAAATTAGCTTCGTCGCTCCAAAAAATGGGATTTTCAGTGCGAAAACGCTTCAACATAGTTTCACAAAAATTTTTGCGTAAACCAAAGTCAATTTCTTTTAGTTCTTAAACGGTTTAATAGAAATTCAGATACTTTTTTAAAATTTTATGAATAATCGCTCTTGGAGGTCCCAGTGATGCTGCTCTTTTGCGTATTGAAAGTCGCAGATTTTCACGTAAACTACTTTCAACCAGTTCAGTGTTTTCGGGAGTCCTTGAAGATCAACTGGGTCCTGGCCATGGTCGGGCATTCATAGCCGAAGCAGTTGCGCGGAATCTCTGCCTCAACGAACGAATTAAATTTAAAGTCGGTTCATTACGTATTCGCCAAATGCTAAACTTTGAACAAAATTGTCGATGAGCAATTACGGAAGAATCATTATTCTTAAAATATGTCTCCACAGCGAACGCGCGGTGCTCACTTGACCACTGGGACATCGTGACTGACAAATCCGCACAATCGATAATTCCAATGGCGCCACCCTTTCTCTGCACCGTTAATAACTTTATGAAATAATCGTATTTAAAAATATAAATTTGCCACAAGACACCCTGTGGTTAAAATAATATTCCAACTTAATAACGTCTTTAAAAAAAATTAAATTAGAACTTAAGAAAATCGATCTTAGGCACTTCTGAAAGTTATTTCCGCCTGATTGCCGATACTTTTTGGCATTTCCTATCGCCAAAAAATTAAACATCTGTCCAGACAAAAGAGAGTCATAGAATCGAATATTAAAGTTTTTAAATATAATTTTTTCAAGCAAAATAAATGTTTCTTACTTTTAAAGAAGTTATGTATAATCGGCATTGAACTTATCTTTCCAAAAATGAAAGACATCTGAAAGTATTAAAAACAAAAATATGATCCTCTTATATTAACAGTGATTAATATTTCATAAATATCTCTTCTAAGAAACACACTTTCCATTAAAAATTATTTACTTCCTTAAATGCACAACCACTTCCTTTGACTTACGGTTATTTACTCCCACAAAACAGTTATTATTCTTTATTATTTGGTTTTAAATACATTTACACTCTTGAAATCTAAAAAAAGGACACTCGACAACAACACTTAACCCGAAAAAATGACATTTTGTATTCAAAAAAGGCTTAAACAAAAAATAATATTCAAGAAGATTTAAACGATTAACATTCACAGATGCAAAGAGTTTTTGGCAGCTAAACAGAGATTGCAGAGAGTACTTATTTATTTACTATCTGCTAATGTATAGCAGCAAAAGGTGTAAATAAAGGATTCTTTATGGAGTTCATATTACGGACAGTAATCCGACTAAATCGTTATTGTGCCACAAAACGGAACAAATGAGCAAATTTTGGTTACTGTTGCTTTATTAAAAAAATTCCAAAAAACACACAAAAACTTAGGAAAGAGTGTGAAAAAGATTAAAGATTTCCCTAAAATATAGAAAAAGAGTTTTTATTTTATCATATGCACAATTTGGTGCATGAAGAAAAAAAAACTGGAACAATTAAAGGCATTTTTTGGGAAACACCTTTGCAACAATGTCACCTAACGGCATTTTGCGATGATTTATCAGTCAGCTATCAAAAACGAAGTGCTGAAATATTGAAAAGATTAATGGGAATAAGCATCAAGTTGAATAAAACGGTATTTAGACCAAACAAGGTGGGAAGAAAGAGTTGAATTACAAACAAGAAATAAAATAGATTAACACTTAGAGAAATTAACGCAGAAAAACAAGAAAAAATAAAGGGACCGGATATAATAATTATCTTCGAATTTTTAGGGTACTAGAAGCACTATGCTTCTTATAGGAGCGCCGGAAACGCACCTTATCTTAGGTTATATTATGATAAAACCATACGCTTTCACATAATTTTAGTCTTGTTACTAAACGGTAATCAAAACTACAAGAGAAGCATATGCGCAAAATCTTAGTCAACCCCCGGTACACCAAAAAACCTGTAGTCATTACTGGTCAGTCATCCTTTTTCCTTGCCCGCCTTTTAACAGTGATCTGTACCATTCCACTTAAAGCCGACAAACACTTCTTCCCCAAGGATAGTAAAAACCTTATTACCCTGTAGTTGCTATTTCTCCACATAACATTTGAGACTATATAAGAAGTGGTATTTACCCAGACTCCTGTGGCCCTGACGCTCGCAGCATATATCGTACTTTTTTTTAGAAAATTGAAGTGGATCCTTGCTTGTGTTGAAGAAAACATTTACGTAATTTTTACAAACACTTGTAATTAAAACACTTTGTATATATTTATAATTTAAATCAACTTAGTTTTGTTTAAATAGTTTTTTACTGTCAATAATTTTTTCCTTTGGAGTTGGTTTTTTAGTTTCAATAAATTGTTCAAAACCTTTAAACCGAATTAGTATCACAACAGCTTGCTGATTTGTTAGCCTTCTCGTTTTCCTCAATACACCTGTGGCTAAGCCCAGTAGAAGTGCGCTTGTCTTACGGCGCATACTTAACCTATGAGCGAGCTTGGATAATAGAGAAGCAGGTAAGGTTTACAGAAATTGCCTTTTATCGCCGCCTTAGTAATAAAAGACCTACTCACCTGAGAGTTCCTAGTTTTGAAGAACATGAAAAGGTCTGCACTGCAACTGCTAGGATCTCTGAATGAATGCCATTGAAATCGAAGAAAGTTTGTAAGGCTCCCTGATGATCGATTTCCGACAGTTCAACATAGCTCTAACTCTCTTCGCCCCTTACTCTATACGTAAAGGAGTTATAGATCGTAAGGTCTAGGCAAAGGTGTGAATATGGCAATGTGTAAATAATTTCCTAGCACATAATCAAGTTGCGGCCTAGAGATTTATTGGTTTTAAGTCCAGGATAACATCCAGTGATGCAAAAGGGGTGCATTGATTTGCGTCTGTTACGTATTGCCCTGCAAGTCTCTGTGCGTTATTACTTAGGATCCTAGGTGAGATTAGGTTACGAAGGGTGATAAAGTAAAACCTTTTACATATCAGCACTCAGAGACCTGCTGGGTCCATTGTGCATCCCTTTATAAATAAAGAGAAAATGTTGAATGACTGACAGGAAGGAAAGAGGACCGAAAAGAAAAAAGGTACTAAAGTACCTGTATAAGACCTGAATTTTCATTGCTTGATTTTATGATGATGAATCTAATGATGTGTTCTAGTTTATACCTCAAAGCTTCGCTTTGTTCTTCGCGAAATATTTTGCGAAATATTCTGAAATCTCGGACAGTGGTAGGCAATATGCTTTGTACCTCTGAGTCCTCCTCACCCATTTTATAATAACTCGGAGTGCCGCGATCGCATAGTGCCCAGTAATAAGGGGTTGCTCAGCCGGGCCATTGAAGCCCTAGCTACTCTACAGTCACTCTTGTTTTTTCTACTAAAGATTTCCTATGTTAAGCACCCATCTTCTAATTTTTTCCATTAAAGTAGCCACGGCAAGGGCTGAGCCACGTAGAGCGAGCTCGTCAGCAATTCTATTCGTAGTGCCTTGTAAACGAACATAGTCTATCGTTAAAAAAAAAGCAATGCGCCTTCAAGGGCTTAAAGGCTGCCTGAGAGTCAACATAAACCAGGGTACACTAATACAGGTAGTGTTAAGACCACAACTGATTATGAATCCGTCTTGGTATTTTGTGAAAGTGAATGTTAGATTTGTTTCTTTTGACATTTATTTGATTACATTATAAGGAATAATTCATAATCAGATGGGTTCCTTATATTGTTTGAAACATATTCCCTTAAAGATCTGTTGCTCTCAAAATGACTAGTATCTCTGGAATACACCTCATTTATAAGACAGACTGCATGATTGTCCTAAAGTACTACTCTTCCCAGATATAGACGGCGAAGTCAGGGTTTAAGGCTTTTTTCTTTCATTTGTACTTATTTCCTGGTAAGTATTTTAGTTCGTATTTTTAAACTTTCAAAATTTAACAAAATTTTCTAAGTGTTGCCAAGAAACTGTACAAATAACTGTCACATATGTATGTGTGGGAGCAAATCTGTCATTGACAAATACATTTAACAATAGTTGTGTAGCGGTTTTCACACAATAAAAAGTAACCAAAAATTAAAAAGGATTCATTTAAACAATAGATAATAAGGGTATTCTAGCTTCAATTTACATTAATTCATTTTCATATATTTTTCCAAAAAAAGTATTTAATTCTAAAAAAAAAAAAATTTTAATAAAGTGTGAATTTATTTAATCGTTTGAAATGTTGACAGTCAATGATGTATTCTATTAAAATGAGACAATAAATATTAAAATGGTTCTATATAGTAGTTTATAAAACATTAAACAATTGCAATGTCACATCCATATGACAGCTAATTGAGAAAACTAACAGTGAAAGTAAATGCTAACGGCATAATTCTCTACAATTTAAATGAAATATAAAACAATAAAAAAAATTCTCACAATTTATGGAGAAAAAATGTTGACAGGTCCATTATAATGGATGATCCATGGAAAATGACATTGAAATGTCACATTTGATTGTAGGCATTTCATATATGATATGTCGTATGTTTTTAGGGGCGTATTTTTTCTTTCTTTTTAAACACTGGTTACACGCTGGAAATGGACATTTGTACGTACATATGTATAAGGAAAGTAATAGCAACCTATTGTTTTCTTTGGGCGTAAGAAAGTAGCAAATTTGTTTGCATTGTTTCTTAAGATCCTTAAAATTGTCATATTTTGTTAGTTACAATTTCTTTTTTTTTTGTTAAACGATTTTTTGATATTTGAAATATTACATCCTGTATATGTGTGGTAGCTAGGCTGCTAGCCTGATGGCCTTAAAACACATGTAAGGTGGCCTGGTAAAATGCCCCCTTGAGTATTGGCCATCTGATTCGTTGTGGGCTTTTTGTATTGGAAATATTCATTTTTAACAATTGTACGTTTCAATGGCATTAAGAAAAAATAAAGAAATGAGTATTAAATATTTGTTAACTACTGTTTAGTTATTACTTATTTGACATCAGTATTTGTCAAAATTTTAAGTTAAAAATTTTTTAGTTTATACTAGAAAATCTATTTAATCGGGTTTTAATTTTGTTTAAACAAATAACTAATCGATTTTGAAAATTTAATTTGGCGATATATGGATTACACACAGGAAAAACGTTTCATCGTTTTAAGACCAAAAAAGAAGCAAGTCAATTTTGAATACTGTGTTCCGATGTGAGGCGTATGACATAGAAAATTTTCTGCAACAATCGAAACAACTTAAAACTTCCCAACAACTTTTTTCTAAATGGTGTTTCAAAGATAATCCAATTTATGAATGAGCGTTGTCTTGATATAATATTACGTTTCCTAAATGAACGCAAGTTCTTGGCGTTTTTCAGTCTACACAGGCTTCCAGATTTAAATAAAAATCTACCAGGACTTGAGCTTAGCCCGTTGGTTGGTTCACATGGTAGTTTCCACTACGAAATTCGATAGATCGCTTCTGTTTGTTTTTGGTCGCTTGAAATCATTTGTTAAAAATGGACGCTGAAAGATTAATTGAAAATATTCAAAACCGTCGATCTTTGTGGGATCAACAAGACAAAAATTATTACAATAGAAGTGTAAACAGCAATTTATGGATTGAAGTGTGCAATGAAATACATGTAACAGGTCAGTTTTTGATTCTATTTAAAATATATTTCTACAAATTTTTTAAATAAGTCAGGAAACTGTCTCTAATGATAGTAGCTCGACCAGCATTGTTATTGGAGACATTGGTATGGTGGCCATTTCACGTGTAACTAAATAAAGATAAAACAAAATATGTAGGTGTTTTAAACCAAATCGCAAGCGATTAAGCAGCATTTAGTTTGCACACTTGATCGCGGGCGATTGCAAGCGTCTAAGTCGCTAGTAAACTCCGGTGGCAGCATCGCTCATGGCAGCGCTTAGCGTAAACGAGGCCTAAAGATTTATCGTGTCTTCGGTCCCATGTTCGGACTAAAACTGGGAGTACAAGATATATCTCTCTCTTACTCTTTCTGGCTGAGAGGCATCTTAACACGTCATTTAATCAGGTAACTGGCCAGAAATCTATGTCTCTTGATACCCAAAGCAAGACATTTCCTGAAAAGATAGATGAAAAACCACCTTTTCCTTTGCGCTATTCCCACAATTGCTACAGGGATAACTAAAACGAAGCCAGAGTTTTCTCTAGTGCCTTCTAACCACACAGTGACCCGTTATTACTGAAAGTAATCTTGATACATTTCTACATTACGGTTTATTAATTGAGTCGTACGCTTACCGCCAAAAGAGGCCCACATCATCTAAGAGACTCAGAGAGGGTAGAAATAGAAAGGACGACAAACTTAATAGAAGGATTAAGAACGAGAAAAAAAGGATAAAACAAACTAACCAGGGTTGTTTATGATCGGGTTTGGTTGATCGAGTATTACTGATTCGCGCGTTATTAATCTAAGCTTGAACTTTTCGTTCATATGAAAGCTAAAGATCCCTACTTCACAATTAACACGTACCGATCTGCTTAAGTAATACCGGAAAGGGTTTTAAGTTCGCGCAAGACATGTGATTTTGCTGTGATTGTTTGCAGGCATTATCCACAAATCATCCTCCTTATTTTTTCCCCCAAATATAATGTTTTAAGTTACCATATCCTAAAACTTGCGCCGTTATCAAACTCAATGTAATCCGACTATTTTCAAAGATGCTTTTTGAAAATTGTTGTTTAAGTTATGGGCCACACAAAGTGTTACCGCGATAACCTTTCCACTAGTTTGTTTCTCGTCACGTGATGGTCTTGCTGCTGTCACTCTATTGTAATGGTTTTGAAATGCCATATTTTAACAATCACGAAGAAATGATAGCCCAAAGCTAAGTTTACAATTTCAAAAGCAAAGTACAAACCATACATGTTTTGGAAGAAAAAGTTATTATTATATTTTAGTTAAGAAAAAAAGTTCTTAAAATACAACAAGTGTTATTACTTGTTTACTTTTTTCTGCATCAAATCCTTTCAGCTAAAACTCCATATTTATTTTTCTTATTTCTTAAGCACACCTAAAAGAATGACGCCATTTTTACGAAAAAATATATAACAATTTTGTTCGCTAACAATGAAAAAAATACTCTAATTTTTAACATTTCTTCCCCTGTTACTTAAATTTCCTCCCCTAAAAACAACACAAAACCTAAAGAAAATACTCTGAAAAATAACAAAAAGTAGATGACAAACGAATGAAGAGTAAATATGTACATTCATACATACATAGATTTCTAAAAGATTTTTATCCTGGTTCATTCAATCATGTAGGAACAAGAGTTTATTTTTTTGCCGTAAAAACAAAGTCTTAAAGATTTTTTTTTTATTTATTTTGTGGTTGTGTTTGTGTATAGGAGTCCTTGACATAAATACATTTAAGGAAGACATAAAAAAAATAAGAAAAACTCATAATAATAAAAGTAGTTGACAGAGTAATAAATAATGTAACATGAAGTAAACCTGATTGGTTTATAAATAACAATTTTTAGGGGTAAGAGATAAGGGGAAGGTTATTGCTATAAGGTATGAAACACGAAGGGGATGATGGTAAATGGATATAAAAACGAAAGTGTTACAATAAAAATGTGTATGTGGTTATTGAGGAAAGACAGTTTTTAATATTTAAGAACTACATATCGCATGCTCCATTTTACAAGCTTGATCTTGCAATGTAGGGTAATCACAATTGTAATTCCGTTTGTTGCTAAACTCTTGCCCCACAAAAAAACTTTGTTAAAAACATTCTTCATACAATAACTTGTAATTGAAAGTATATAAAATACTTTTTAAATTTTAAGACGACACGGTCTGACCCTAGATTTTGTATGGTCGTGCAAGATTGTAAATCAAACATCATCAATCCTAAAAAAACGAGATCTGGAACGACCATTATTTAACTGTTCCCCGTAGCAAAGCCAAATGTTAACATATAATTAAACTATTCACAAAATTCTTTTTATTTGATTTTATTCTTGATCGGACGACTACAGCACTGCGATCACGGTTATAAACTAGATATCTGCTCACCTAAAGTGCAGGATAATACGTGCGGAATGGTGGTAGTACGAAAACAGGGAGTGGCTGTAAGAGGAACTTCCCAAAGAACTGCTCACTGGGCTTAAGAAGAGAGTCTTTAAGATGACCGTTTTTGCGGATTATGTACCAGTTATTGTCGTTGGGAAGTTCTTGAAATGGAAGCTAGAGGAGGGCAGGAGGGTAAAACCGAAGAAGACGGACTAATTCTCTTTATTAGGAGGACGATGAGTAGTCCTTGGACCTACCGAGTTTGTTTAATATAGATCTGTTACTGAAGGAACGCATAAAATATCTAGGCTGTAATAGTGGACAGTAGACTCTGGTGGAAGCTCAATTTCGAGAAAAGGTCTAAGGAAAGGACCAATTTATTTTATGCGTTTAGCAAAATGCTATTCAAAACATAAGGTCTACGCATTTGATTTACACTGCAGCGGCAAGGCCTATATTGCACTGGAGAAGCAAAGACTGTATAAAACTGACACTTAATATGGCACCATCCCATCCTCGCTGGATGTAATTGTGATTTTGAAATCTATTAATATGATTGCAGAGAGTCTTGCAAGAAGGTCTGTGCCTCGGCCGAAGACAACGGAAGAGCTCATGCATAATACCTGCAGACACAGAGAATCAAAGCTGCGCTTGTCTGTCGAGAATTGGGTAATACTAAGTCCTACAAATTTCCTGATGACTTCAGTTTCTTTCAGATAGAGATTATAGAAGCCAAAATGGCACCGAACTTGCCATATCCTTCATAACTCAAAGTAATAAGATGACTATGTTTACTAGTAATCAGGCCGCGATCAAGGCTACCTCCCCAAACGTTACGTGCTTCTCGATCAGTCATCCTAGCGTGCAAGGAATCTATTGGCAAACGGAGAGATGTGCACAATTAGGGGGTTCGAGAACACAGTACTCTGTAAGGGAAATGAGATGGCTGACTAACTGCTAAGCAGTGTACCGTAAGAAGTTGCACATTCAATACATTCAGAGACAAAAGGTATTAAAAGAAATTAATAGACTGAAGAATTGGTAGTTCAAGTGGTTCATTTGGCCATGGAAAGGGCAATGAACTGAATTGAAGCTCGAACAATTCAGTTCTATAAAGGCAGTAAAGACTCTGCTGTATGCGACTGGATAAATACAGCTTCGTGGAAGGTCTTAAGGATTTTAAAATGAACTAGTCGCGAGGGAAAACGAAGTTTTTACTATCTTTGCAGAAGAGTAATTTTAGACTCGTAGCTGATGTTTACAACCACATTACTAACAACCGATCAAAGGGTACTGATGATGAAAATCGCAGCTGTTTTTAAAAAATGCATTCTACTCGTCTAGTATCGGTTAAAACTTGCTTGTCCAATAAAAATATTTTCCTTCTGAAACTAATGTTACTAAAGTGAAAAAAAAAATAAATTTCTTCATTTACATATAATGAGAATTTTGTAGGGATCGAACTTGAGCCTAAAGTAATAATGGCAAAATTGTCTTAAAACAAAAACAAAGTTTAACTATAAAGAAAACGTTAAATTTTTCGGTTAAATCTTTCTATTGACTGACTTCCTTGGGCTATGCCTAAATGTAAATTCAACTGGCCTTTATGTTTTTCAAAATGGTGTAGAAATATTTATTTATTATAACCATGTCAACCACAACTAAATCATTTTGTTAAAAAAAAATCTCCAAAGTATTGTGGATAATTGGAAACGTTTTTCAAATACCATCTGTTCATGTTCTATTGAGAATCACATTTGTATGACTGGTATGACCACAGCTGATGAAAAAGATATAATTTTATGAATTTTATGCGTTTCATTATTATATTTACCATCTAAAGAAAAAAAAAGATTAATTTATGAAAAACAATACCCAAATGTATGAGATAAAACATAAATGAATATGTATGTATATACATACATATACACATTTGTATGTATATGAACGAGTTTATTTGTTTTAGTTAAAGGGTTGTTTGTTTAATCATGTTGTGCAGTGTAATGAAGTATGTACTGGGAGTTTGTCATTATTAATGAATATTTGGTCATCTTTGTGGCTAGTTTTATTCTTCGTTTTTGTTTCCTACATTCAAAGGGTTTCTGTAATCCTTTACTGTCGTCCTTGATTATTTTGTTTAATTTAACAACAAAAAAAAGAATCAGAGGGGGTGGTTTTCACTTTTACTTTATTGCAAAAATAATATATAAAAATATTTGAGTTTTATATTTACTTGCATAGTTTGACCTTATATTGTGAGTTGTGGTCTCATTTTATGTCTGCTGGCCTGTCTGCGTTCACACTTATCATGTGATTTGTTATGTGTTATAACTTTCTTTTTTTTGGCATATTCCCTTTTCCCTTCGTAATATTGATGACATATTTATTGTCAGTTTGGCTGTAACTTCAATTAAATCCAATATAAGTTTTTTTCTTTATAGATACATACATTTTTGACCATTTTTTTGATGTTTTGAATAGTGTTTAGAAAATGGGGGAGAAAACTTAATTATTTGAGTATTGGCAATGTTTTCAGTAATCACAATGGTGTGAGGGTTACTAATTCCCCCTGACATTACGCAGAGGGAGATTTTTTAAACAAAAAAAAAAAAGAAGTAAATCTCCAAATTGTAAGTTTGATGTTAATCAAACTTTCCACTGATAATGTTAAAGTGCTGCCAAATTTTTAATTTTGCTGCCTAAAATTTTTTAAAATATCATTTCCTTTACACCATTTCCAGTTGTAACTGGAACTTTCTAATTATACTTCGAAAATTTCTAACTCAATTTCAGATATTTTTTATCCAAGTTTAAGCTTTCTGCTGCAATTTCGGAAGTTTATTAAACCATATTGGAACATTCATTATAAATTGAGACAATTTAAAGTTAATTGAAAAATTAAGTTTTTGGTTCACACATACTCAATTAGGCTTACTCAATAAGCATATGACAGCTAAAAAAAATATTGTTTTTATTTTTAAAGTGCAACTTTGTGTGTTGAGTTAGAAAATAGATAAAAGCTTGAGTTCAAAAGAAATTTTACTAGTTTTCAACTATTTTGTTTGACTAATTATTGGTATGTAATTGAAACAAATATTCGCGCTGATTGCTTGAAACAAATTTTCAGTTTTTTTAGGATGCACATTGAAAGCTTTCTAGCTTTTATACTAACTAAACACAGTTCTAATTAAATCAGCAGGGTTGCACTTCGAGCTTAGCTCAATTAGTGAAGCAATTTACTACTACAGTGAACTCGCGGAAACGTGAACTAATTTTTACCAGGGGTGTTCATGTTTTCGATTTTGTTCACGTTTCTGATTGGATATGTTTTAATTATTTTCTAACGAATTTAATTTTTTTTATCAATTTATTGTTACTAGTTCAAAAACATCCAAATCTAGTCAAAATTTAACAACGGTTTAACCCGAAAATTCCAATTTAAAAACTTTAAAACCTTAGTTTTTTTGTAATACATAATTGTCTTCTTAATCTGACCACAAAAATCAACCTTTTGCAAATAAAACTATGTATATCCTTTTAAAGCATAATTCGGGGACTCCCAAAACTAATAAAATTAATGTAACAAAAAAGAAACCTCAGAAAAAACTGTTCATGTTTTAAAGCTTTCAATGTTTGTTCACGTTTTAGAGTGGTTATATTAAATAAAAAGTGTTCACGTTTCTGGATGTTCACGATTCTGGATATTCACGTTTCCGCGAGTTCACTGTATTGCCCAATTTATTAATTGAAATTGAATTGTATGGTAAAATTTATGCTCAATTAAGGCCTTAATTGCGTAAATGTGCTAATTACGAAATTAAGATATATGTGTGAACATGGTATTAATTTTAGAAATTTTAAATTTAAGTTCGAAAAATTTTAAAAACAAAATAATTTGCGTTTTCGTTTATTTTATTAGTTAAACTATTTGTTTTAAGACAATTTTATTTTCTTTATCAGGATCAAGTTCAATACTCTACTAAATTCTTATTTAGTTGCAAATGAAGAAATTAATATTTTTTTAGTTTTTACTACTTTATTAGCGTTAGTTTAAGAAAGGAAAATTTTATTGAAAAAACAAGTATTTTACCGATACTAGCCGAGTAGAATGCATTTTCGAAAAACAGCTACGATTTTCATCATCAGTACTCTTTGTTCGGTTGTTAGTTATTAATTTGGTTGTAAACATCAGCCATTAACCCACTGATCCATGTGGCGAGGTGAGTCGGCACGAAGATTTTTCCACTTAAAAAAAAAACACACACATAAAGCACACATGGCACGGTGATATATAACAATTTGAAAAAAATTGTACATATAAAAAATATGGTAGCCTCTTAACACCATCTGATATGTGGTTAAGGCTACGCTACGCTAACTTAGTGTTAAAATTAGGTTATAGATGGCGTTAGTATAGTAATAGGAAATGGAAAACTGAAAAAGCTTTGAAAAGGTTTGGTTTAGTTCGTAATTTCAGACTTTGAATTTTACTTCAGAATTATTTAATTGTATTTTAGAACTACATACTTTCAATGTGAAAAAAAATTAATTTAAAATAAAAATAAAATTTATTTAGTTATTCATGTTTTATTGTTTATAAATATAATTGAAATGTTAAAAAAATTAAAAAAAGTTTAAGGCCATTAACGTTTGAATCTGTGCAAATTCGCTCAGGTCGGGTATGTAAAATATTTTGTTTCTTATTTAATAATTAAATTCAACAGTTACAAATCAATGAGTGAGTTTTTATTTGGAGCACGGTACACCAAATTGATTTAGAAAAAAACCTTAATTTCCTAACAAATTTTTAGGCAATATATTTTAGATTACCCAGAGAACAATAATAAAGACAAAAATTGTTTGCGTCACATTTGATCATTTTGAACACTAAAATACATTACTTTCTTTAAAATGCGGCAAACGAATTGTTTTGTCACAAATTTTTTTTCTTAAACTTTCATTTTATTTTTTTTGGATTTAAGCTGTTTAAAGTTAATAAAATGAAATTATTGCACAAAAATTGAACAATTTAGCAAAACAATCTATAGTAAACTGTGAAGTTATATTTTTTCATATTGGAGTTTAATGTCCTTGAGTAAAACTAAGATACCGAAAATTGGATTGAGATCTTAAAAAAGGACGCATTATTCATAAATAACTAATTTCTAAATATTTTTTTTTCAAATGTGCTATACCGCAAATTAGAACTCACACGACGATATAAAAATAAAACTAATAAAAAACACAAATCATGCTTTTCTGTGAAAAAAAGTGTACTGATTTGGAATCAGAAACAAATGGTCATTCTAATAATATTTCATGTGTCCAGAGTAAGAGTAGACCTCGATGACAACTTCATAATTTTAAGGTCTTCAAGGCTACTAGAATGTCATTTAATTTTCTAAAAGCGGAGTGTGTCGAAAATTTAGCCATTTTAGGCCAAGGGCCATATAAAACCCGATCACGCAAATATTATTCGGCTATTAGGTCTTTTTTTCCTGCAAAAAAATTTGTTTGATATATCTCGGCACCTGTCAGATGGATTTAAGAAGGGGACTGTTGTTAGAAAAGTAAATTCGTTGCTCAACAAAAATACGAAATTCAATCAGACAGGAATGCAGCGAAAAGAAGCGTGGTTGTGATTGTTACTATTGAGTTGTAGTAAAGTGTAGGTCACTTGATGTTTATTTGCTATTTTTATACTACGAGTAGTGGAAAAAATCAACAGTTTCTGGTGTAACCTTTTTATTACTATTTGCCATTACACACAAGCGTAGCCGCCATTTTTCTGCTCTTCTTAAGCCAAACTTTTATGTTACAATCTCTAATCTAAGGTATACAAATCTTGCAAAATACTTTTTTTCTAAACTCTAAAACAAAGTCACATTATAAGACATTTTAAACAAGTCCACTATACTGTCCCTTAATATGATCCTTTATATTGTCTTGTGTACAATATCTCTCCTCTTAAGAAATATTTATAATCTTAAAATTACACTTATTATAAATATTTTGACATATTTTTGTAGCCTCAATACTTTATCACTAATACAAAAGATTTTTTGTTATTATTGTTTATGTCTAAGAAACGGAAGTGGAATCCTTTATAAAACAAAAGCCAAATAAAAATAATTCTTGTTGTTTTTTTGTTACAATTTAAATAGTTTTTTTTTTTTTGCAAAGGGTAATGCGATATAAGGTTAGTTTGTCAAATATGGTTTAAGAAAAGTTGAATTATTTTTATATCTTTTATTGAAAATCAAAGAATTTTGTTTAACAAAGTAAAAATGATTACAATATCTTTGCAAATAGAAAAAACTTATTACACACATTTGTACTTATAGAACATACATGCATACCGCATACATGCATATCTACAACAGTGACAACAAAACATATCTTTCATGCCCAAGGCTTAACACAAGTTTAAAGAAAATAGGAAATCTTTTGGGTACCGTAATATATATGAAAAAAATATATAAAAAATAATATTTTTTTATACTTCACTGGAGTATATTTTATTTTTCTTTTTCCGCTTTCTTTCCTCCAAAATTTTACAATATCTATTACTAACGACCCATCAAATTTATTTTATCAAAAACAAGCTAGAAAGGCAAAGCCGGTCATGCTCGATCATATTATATACCCTACATACATCTAATTTACGAAGCCTGGGAAATATTTGTAATTGAATTTTCATTTCATATATATTAATCACGATGGGTAAATAGCTAAGGGTATAAGTCAAATTAACAAACCATGTAGTGTAGTTAGATTGCGTGGAAGATACTAAAACCACGATTATATCCGTTTTCGACTTAAGTATAACAGTTCGGAATGTATGGCACAATATGTGTTTTAATTGTGTGGGGGATGCCACGCCTCCTTATCACAACCCTTTTAATCTTTGCTTAAATAATCTACCTATCGTTTCCTTAATATAGAAAGGCCCTAACTCGTATTTTTAAAGTGTATATTTTTAAGCTAATTGTGATATATGAGTAGACCATTGATCGAAATAAACGAAAATCTGGGCTTATAAGAAATACAAAATAGGATCTTTTCATATTAAGGTAACGATATGTATGTACTAATAAAATAACTCATGGAACACCTAGTTAAGATGTATATTTTACTTGAAGTTATATATCATTGAATACTTTTCGATTGCATGGAAGTGCTACGACTCCCGCTTTTATAGGAGGAGCCACGCCTACTTTTTTTATTAAAGGGTATTTTAAGCATAAGCATTTGCATTGATTATAAAATATCCCACACAGAGCTAAAGGCAGTAAAGTGCTTCAGTCGTCAATTTGTACTATATAAACTATTTAAAAATTTGTATGGGAGGTAGTTCTACGCCTATTTTAAAACTTAAAAACTAAAATTACACTATTCATGATGAGAAATACTTATGTTCCAAGTGTTTTAAAAAAGCCGGTTAGCCGTGAAGGCGTGATTGTGTGACAAACAAAGCTTGTCTAGAAGACCCTGATTTTTTTTCATTTTTAATGAATCCGGAAAATTTTAATATTTTTTTTTGCAACAATCTTTTTCGGAATATTTTCATAATTAAAAAAACCAAATCGGTCCAGTCATTCTTAAGTAATGTGCTAACCATTTTTATCATTTCAGATTCAGTTTTTAAATAGGAATTTTTAGCAAATGCTAACCAAAATATAAAATATTAAGCAAAATTGTTTTTTATATTAAGGGAAATCCCGAAAACCCGGGATTTTTTAAAATTAGTTTTAACATTTTTCGGGATTCTTTTTTGCTAGAAATTAAAAAAAAAAAAATTTATTCTGCTTTAAGTTAATTTTTTCAGATTGTGATAACTTAGAATGGAAATTTAATTAAAATTTAGTAGTAACGATAATGAAGGAAAGCATTTCCCAACGGGCTATGATTTCTTGTCAGCACTCCACTGTAGGTTGAATGTTAATTTGTTCTATTTAGACAAACTTATTCCAGAATTTGAATACTGGAATTATATTCATTTATATGCATTTATCACTAGTTACTTTTATTATTTACTTTTATTTGCATTTTGTTTAAAATTTTCTTTATTTCGTAAAACTCAATACCTAAAAAAGTAAGTAATATTGCGACGTTTTAATTTATATATACTTTAATGTGGGTTGACAAGCTTTACACATTTTTTTTTACATATAATTAATTTTTTTTTATTGGGTTTGTTGTAGGTTTAGTTTGTCTATGCATATGCATTTATTTGGTTCTTACACCAACCAAATTCTTAAAAAAAACCTCATGAATATATTCTGCTTTTATAAAATAACTTCAATAAACTTATTGAGAATTACTATAAACAAGCCAAACTGACGATTTGGTGTAAGAACCAATAAAAAAGCATATAAACAAACTAAACCTACAACAAACCCTACAAATAAATTAAGAGAATTGGAATCAAATCCTGAATAAAATTTGAAAATTGAAATATTTAACATTTATTTTTTTTTTTAAGTGATAAGTTGTATGAAATAATCTTTTAAAGAGCTATAGGGACAACTAACCCACAGATGATTTTGAATACTTATATTTGACGAAATAAAACCATTTTCCAAATTTCTTCTGAAAGATAGTTTTAGGATAACTTTTACTTAACTGTTCTTAAATCAATTTTTTTTTGTTTTAATTTATTCATACGATGTTTAAATTTCTCTGCAATATTCATTAATCATTATACAAAGAGACAGTAACATTTTGGTCATTCCAGATTTTTTTTCTTTAATTGAAATTTGAACGTGTGGTTTCTTTCAGTTTTACTTTGTTTTTTCCAACAGCTATTTAAAAAAATTTAAAGGAAAACCGGAACAAAAATCCATTACTCAGCAAGAAAAGTAAAACATTTGGCACATGATCAGAAGGCAACAATTCATTAGTTATTACCTTAAAATTCTAGTAAGTATTTATTTATTCTTAAATACTCTTTGATCAATCTATAGGTATTAAATTGGTCATTTCATAAGTGTGCTTGGAAAAAAACACAAAACAACAACACTTTGTTAGGATACTTTAACTCAATCTTTTTGCTATTAGCTGGTTTTTCAGCTCCCTCTGTTTTAAAAAGGTTTGGCATACATATGCAGCTGAAATATCTAAATAAATTCCAAACATTAATACATATAAAAGGGATTGTCAAAGGATTCTTAGTGGAAAAAATATAAAATTAAATAAACAAATACACGAGCTCATCACACTCATATGGGAGTCAAAACAATAATATTTTTTTTAATGTAGGGAATTCATATTCTTATACTCCTTGTGTAAGTGTTCTTCTGCAGGATAATTTAACTAAAGGGGCGTTTACACGCTTTACGCACATGCTTTTATTTACGAAATGCTAAAAAAAAATAAAACATTTGTTATTTTTGCTTTTGTGACGCGATAGAGATTTTCAATTAAGATCTTTGTCATGTGTTGGAAATATTGTTTTAAAAACCACCATTTTAATACATAACATATTTGGTAATCTTGACTTAAACTTTAGAAAAATATTTTCATAAAACACGTTTTATTTAAAATAGTGATAACAAAACTATGACAAATAATAATAAAGAAGGCACGCGGGGCTTTTTAGTAGCAATTACTTTTAGGGAAATATTAATGTATGTTTAAACCCAAAACGGGATTTGGGAAAAAGCCACAAAAATTTTAAAATAAATATTTTTGTAATGATTAAAATTAATTTAAACCAACTTTTAAGAACAGAAACTAATTTTATCGGTTATATTTATTTATTTTTCTTTTATTTGTAAATGAGTTTAAAATAAATAAAAATTTTTAAAAATTCTGTAACAGATGTATTATATGTGCTGCCACTCAATTGTAAATATATTTAGATAAATTTTAACTAATTTTTTTTGTAACATATGAAGTTATCACAATTAATAATGAAATAAAAAAATTATCTTTAGTTTAAATTTTTTTTTTTTAAAAATATATTTTTTTGATAAAACTTTTAGAATATCTCTGAAATCATTAAACTGCCAAAAAAATAAAAAGGAAACCATTAAAAGGCTATTTTTGTTCCTTTCCTTTTCTATTTTAAATTTATTTGAAGAAATAGTTCTCGAAATTTTAATTATGTGATGCAGCAGCCTCCTTTTTCTTCATAACAAAAAATTTCGTGTCAATTCGAAAGTATTAAGAAAGTTATAGTCGGTACAAGCCCGGCCCTATTATACCCTACACCACATTCATATGGCAGCTATATTAAAATAAAAATCGTTTAATAGTTGGTGGCATTAAGTGAGACACATATGCAACATTTTGCCAAGATAGATTAATATCCCAGCGAAATCTTTTTGAGTTTGAGTAATAGGCTCACACTACTTCATAGGTTACAAGGTAATGAGGTTGTTTACAATAGGATTATGACATATTGGTAAAGGCCTTATTTATTATTTTTGTAGGTTTATGTGCAAAACAAGGAAAATGAAATAGAGTTGGTACAACATTTTTGGTTTAAAACCCCTAATTTGCTTTTTATTTTCAGTTGATGCTTAGTAATTATTCATTTGACTGATTTTTTTAGGCAAATATGTAAGTGGTGGTCGTGAATTTCGGGACAATTCAAACAAAAAAAAACTATTTTTACGGCCAAAAGTTAACTCATGCTTTTTCATTTCCAATATTACTTGCTAACTTACCAGGTAAGCAAAGGTTTTGCTGGGATTCGATTCAGATAAAGACCAAAATGTGTATTTCGGAAGGACATTTGTACGGGGGCTATAATAAAAAATGGGTCGAACCCATTTGTATTTAGTATACCAGTTAGATACACATTTAAAATTTTGTTAAAATAGGGTAAGATGAGGGCCAGTATCTGTGCCAAATTTTATCAAAATATTTTTAAAATTGCGAGCGTTACTTTGATCACATAAGTACATGGGCACCTAGCCGGACCGACGGACATGCTTAAATCGATTGAGAAAGTAAATTGCGTTCCACAGATCCCAAAAAATTGGGAAACGTTTTTGATCTACCCCAAAGAGTTTAAACTATAAATTGGTCTCGAAAATGTGTAAATACGTTTTTGGAATTTTTTTCAAATTTTGGCCCCCAAGGAGTAAAAAAATGAAAAAACCATCCACACTTTGGTACTTAAAGTTACTTTTTCTAACGTCTAGACCAATATAGATAAAAACATGCATTTCATTGGTTTTTACACCAAATTATAAGTATTCTTTAAACAAATTCTTGAAAAACCTCACGAATATTTTCTGCCTTTATATTAAAACTTTAATAAACTAATTGAGAATTACTATTAACAAACAAAAACATTCAAGAGTTCTTTCAAAAACCCAACAAATAATTTTTTGCTGTTAGCTTTTGTGATTTTCTTTTTTCTAGACAAAAAAAAAAAAATAAATCAAAAAATAATTTAAGTCAAAAACCAAATATGTATGTATTTAAAAAGTAATTGATTTTCAAAAAATTAAAAATGTGTACTTTACTTGATTTTCCAATATTTTCTTGTGCATGATTTTTTTCAATTAAAAATTCAACAGTAAATAATTAACTAAGGTAAGAACGAAATTTATTATTTTAAAAATTAACTAAAGAAATGTTCGAGTTTTTTTGGATCTCTATCGGAAACTTGTGAAAAGGTTTAGTGGGTTAAACATTCCAGTACAAAATTAAAATTAGAACAAGTTGACACATAATGCAATAAATTTCTGGTAGCCAATTGTTCTTTCTGCATTAAAAATTGCATTCCAATTAATATTTAAATAATAACCAGTTATATAAGTAGTTAAAAAACTCAAAAAAAATAAAAGTTGAGGTTACTTTAGTCTCATGCCTTGTAAAAAGAGTCGAATCGGCAATGCAGTTGGCAAACATTTTTTATTTTTTTTTGCTGGGATGTTGCAAAGAGACATGCATTTTATGCACATTTAAAATTTTTTTAAGAGTTTTCTCGACTAATAATTATTACAAATCAATCAAACAAAAATAATTTAAATATTAAAATAAAAACAATGATAGGATCTCTATTTATTATTTAAAATTTACACCTGCTGATTCTTTTTATAACAAACACATCTATTTTTCTTATGCCGTTCTTTGGCACACGTAAATAAGCCCTCAAACGTGTTACCGCCTGTGGATTGCCCATATTTCTCAGGTGTTACCCTTATTACTTAGTAAAAAAATACCAAACAAAAGAAAATATTAAGAAATTTAGATAAGAAATATTATGGTTAACATAACATTTTACAATCATTTGATGTCCTTAAAGTGTCATAGTTATGAATAATCAGTTTTTTAGAAATCGTAAATATTTCACACACAACAATATGATCAATAATAGTTTAACAATAAAATCTTTGTTTCGAAAAGTATTAATTGCTAACTAACAAAAGACTATGAAATGGGAGTAATTTTAACAAAGAATTCTTATAATTGATTCAGGCAAAATAAGAGGTTACAAAGTTAAACTGAATTGACAATATGATAGATTGATTAGATTTCTGGAATCAAGTATTTTTATAAAGAAACATTAATTTCAGCAGATAATAGTTTAGATTTTGCTATCTGTGGTAATTTAAATTCCATATTTTTTTTTATTTGCAAAAATTAAAAAAAAGGACATTTAAAAAGTACTGGAAGGAAAATGTTTAATTAATTTATATTATTTAGATCAGTCTAAATAATACACTGCCAAGCAGGGCACACTAACACAGGTAATGCTAAGGACACAGCTAATTATTAATTCTTCTTGATATTTTGTAAAAGTGGATGTCGGATTTGTTAAAAATTTTGTTGACATTAACTTCCTTAACCGTTAATCGAGCTTTGTATCAAAAATGATACATTTCGTTTTTTTCTTCGACATAACTTCATTTAATGAAATTTTATACGCAAGATGTTTTGTGACTTTGTCAACTTTGTTTTGACCGTTATTTTAAACAATATTGAAAAAATAAAGTCCAAGCAGGCCTTGAGAAATTAAGAGAATTCATAATTCTAGCTATGTATCATTTTTGATACATACTGCATTTTAACTTATTTTGTTCTGGTTTTCATATCAGTAGTGAGGTCGTTTTTAGATTTTTTTCTTTTTGTTTTATAGTAAAATATATACATTTATCTACAAGAACTACCATCAGTAGTGTGTATCGAAAATAATGCCTTATCCGCTTTTTTTGACCTTGGAAGAACTTGTGAATGAAGTCATAAATTAAAATTAAAAGGATGAATATATTTCTGATCTTTATGTCTCTGCTCCAGATGTTTCTGGTTCTGATTCTTTTAACCCCAAGGTAGAAGAGGATAACAGCTCAGATTCAAATGACAGTATAGACATAGCCCACATCGTAACCCGTCGTTTACTGCGAAAGATGGAGCAAGGAACCTTACTCCGTTGGTAGGTTCGGAAGTGCAAATATTTAAAATTTGCACCCATAATGGTACTGACTATGAACTTATACATCTTGAAATTAAGATTTTGGTAATGTAGGCGTAACATAATTTGCATCCAGCCGCGTACATAGCATTCGTGACTCATTTCTGCTACTTTTCCCACCGCAAGAAACCAAAATTGTAATCGATAACTCCAACAAATGTGGAAAGCACCTATTTATTTCCAATCACATTGCAATTGATGAAGATATATTTTCTGCTTATTTGGCAGTGTTTTTATACATACAAGTAAGTAACACGATAGTTACATATGCGAAAAAATTTAAATTTTAACGCTTACCAGTTCCAAAAACGAGACGTTGCATGATTTATTATTAGCAACCCCCTATATGGAAAACCGAAAAAAATGCCCAATAAATGAACTATAAATGGCATTTATTTTTTATAAGTTTTAAACCCAGAATACTACAGGTTCAACAAATAATGAAGCTGGCCCATCTAGAAAACAGAAACTCGAAAAACCTTCCAAGAAAAAACGTACTAGATGCCAAAAAAGTGCTACCATTTAGGATAACACAAAAATATGTGGACATCTTCATTCTGTTTCTTTTGTCAAAAACCATGCTGCAATGAAAAGCATATTAAAAATATTTGCGTAAATTGCATAAACACGACATAAAATTGAATCAGTATTAATAAATGTATATAAACTTTTGAAAAAAATGGCTTTCACTGAAGTATGTATCAAAAACGATACATAGCTAGAATTATGTACTATTTTTAAAGCTCAATCTACGGTTAAACACAAAAAAGAAATACGAAAGGTGAACCTCTTAAACTCACCTGTATTAGAAAGGAAAAACGTCTATTCAAGGTGTTTAGGAGTCAAAACGAAGTGTGAAAACTCTACCAAAGGATAAAGAACGTAATCTTATGACTAGTACAGATAGTGTCCGAAGATATAGAAAAATAATTTTTCACGCCTGTTGGTATCCAATAATAGCAACGATGAAGATACCACAGGATCAATCCCAGTATTAAGTGCAGGCCTCCTAGCCAGAATGAGGAATAGCAGTTACTTGGCTTAAAAATAACAAGGAGGCAGGAACCGATTGGTTTCCAGCTGTAACTTTAAATACCGGGGGCTACAGGGTGATAAGGAGTTTGCATCAGTTTGTTTGCACAATCTGGCTAGAAGAGCGTCTAATCCAGGATTGTCCTTTGCACAAAAAATAAGACAAGACGTGTTAAATACAGATGATTAAATCTCCTTTCCATAAGTTACAAGATACTATCCATGGTATTGTGTGAAATGTTGAAATTAGAAGTCGACGATATAATTGGATCATATCAATGCCGCTTTAGACTTGGAAAATCCTGGGAAAGAACAAAGAAAGACAGATCGACACAAACCACTTTTTTGCCGGCTACAAGGCCGCTTTTGACAGCCCCATACGTTCAAAGGTGGTTCAAGCTTTGTCTAAGTTGGATGTCACTGCAAAGCCAATACGACTCTGCAGAATGACCTTAACTTATACGCAATTCTTAGTTAAGATAATCAGGAAGAATTCAGCCAAGGTAGGTCTAGCAGCAAATGAATATAAAATCAAGTAGTTGACATTAACGCACAAAACGTCCAGTAGACTTAGGCAGGCATGTGAAGTTAGGTTATGTAGAAGAGGCAGCCGTTAAAGAAGGGAATACAACTCACTTGGGTCTGTTTAACTCGGTCCCTTTGTGTTACCTGGAGAGGCAAATAGAAAGGCTGGAAAAAGAAGAAATTAAAAAAAAGGATAAGAAAAAAAGAAAAGTAGGATGAAGCAGACTTACCAGGGCCTCTGGTAGAAATCGAACCCAGAGATCCTATACTGGTAGACTTGTGCACTTACCACTGATCTATTGGGGCACCCTGGACATTAAAAGTTGACAACCACAACTTTTAAATAGTCAACAAATTTATCTAACCACTAACTGCCATAAACAAAACAAACAACATCGGTTTTGAGATAAAGAGACCCTTTTGCTACCTTGGACTTAGTCAACAGCTATAAAGCAAAGCCACCTCCCGACAGACAAAAATAATTCTCTACAAGACACTGATTCTACTCGTGCTTATATTTACATATATGATACTGGCGAAAGCAGATGAAGCAGTGCTTGAATGCTTAAGACGAAAATTTTTCGGAAGATTCTTGGACCGGTCTGTGTTGAACGAGTATTCCGGTGTCGTATGAACAGCAAGCTGTATGAGCTGTTTGCCAACATTTCAGGAAAAAAATTTTTCGATAAATTTGCGTGGAAAACCAAAAAAAAACCTTAATTGTGGCGATCTGAAAATTATACATAACCACATAATGATCCTTTGAACTAAAATACACCCGAACATTTAACAAAACAACTAAAAAGAAAATACAAACATTCTCAAAATATTGATTCGTTTTGAGTAACCCCTTGACTGCTAAATAAACAATTCATTGTATAAAATGTAAGAAGAATCATTCAAACAAATCATTATATCAATATGAATTACAACCACGTGTCCTTTGTTATTATTAAAAAAAAATAAACAAGACTATAAATGGAAAATGGTTTTGTATGAAAATTGTAAGAAATGATAAAGAAGGGAAATCGTCATTAAATAAATATTTATTTTATATTTTAATATTGAATTCAAAATAAGGACTCTTGCAAATAAGTTATTAACATGAAGCCAGCAATGAAAAAAAATTAAAATAACATAGTCAGAGTAAAAAGTCCTTAAAGCAATGTCTCACTTAATATTCACAATTCAAATTCAAAGAAAACTTTTGTTTTTATATTTTTCTTAACAGAAATTTTGTATATATTTTAGGATTTTTAATCTCTGCAGCATGTGTCTTTAAAGGATTAACGCAAAATGATCTCTTACTGAGTCAATGTTAGTATTCCTCCTACTTACTCGTCTTACTTACGAAATGCTAATGATTTTCGGTTCCGGTTATTTAGTTACTTAAATGATCTGCAACCATTTTTCATGTTCGTATATGTATGTAATTTGCTGTCATGTGATTAATGATTGCAGCAAAAAATTGTTATGGACATTATATTCCTGCTTTGCTCCATGTGATGGCATTTGCATGCTAACTGTCACCAGAGTTAATTTCTGTTTCATTAATTGTAACTTAAGATAATTGCTAAACGTTTAGGAATTTATGATCATTATTTATTGCAAATGTTTATTTAATTTAAATGACTTTTTGTATTTTTTTTTTGTTTGTTTAATTACCGTGTCTTTGAAATCATGATCTTCGTCTTAAATGTCCAATAGCGTTAAATGATTGTCATTTGGTAATAATTGTTAAATTTCAATTTGTTTCAAGATTTGTAAATTTTATTACATAAAAAATTTATAGGTTATATTTACTGGACTTTGAATAATAACGTTTTAGAATTAAATATAAATAAAATAACAAATAATAGCGCTACGTTCAGCTGTGATGAATCTTACATGTCCTTCGGCTTGATCTCTTTGTACCGGCCCTGCCGATGTTGTGCAGGTGGTATCTGAGATTGCAGTAAACAGTTAGAAAACCAGTGAGGACCAAGCGACCGAAGCACCAATTTATAAGTATATAGATAATATTTGGAAAGCCTTTTTAAGGGATTTACATAGTTTTTGGGGCCTTAACCAAGGTCTTCGACTAACTCATTAATTATCGTAGTCTTAACGTGTAAAGCTAGAGACTTGAAATTTAGATCTCTTGCGATGCACCAAATAGGGGAATACCGGTAAGTTGCCATCTCCTTAATTATACACGGAAAAATATTAACATGTTTTCAGCACTTTTTTAAAGTACGTTTTCGACTTTTTAAAATTTTTTTTTTGGATTACGAGTCTTGAGACACGAATGTCAGAAGTGTTTTTTTCCATTTTTTGAGAGTTTAGTTCTAAAAATATTAAATAAAGGCTGTTGACCCAGATTATGGGAAAAAGTACTTTTTCATATTATTTGCCCTCTTCACATTTTGTGTGATTGCCTGTCTAGAAATATAAATTAACGATTATTATTGCACGTCTTGACGAAACAAATTTATGTCTTGACAAATATCGAAATTCAATATAAAAATCTGGTGCTTTTATACTGGATTGTGTATATACTGTGTTTGACATTTGTCGAGACATAAAAAATTAAGGTCGAAATTAATTTTGGTGGTCAAAAAGTACTTTTTTAACATTTTGGATACTTTTAAAATTTTATATTGGTGCTTTCCTTTATGAGAAAAAATGTTGTGCTTTATTTTGTAGCTTGTAGCAGTTAAGCCAAATTGTTTCAGCACGTTAATGCCTTTTTATACGTCAAATAAGGACGAGGCGTCAAACAAATAGTCAATTACTTTCTTTTTGGCCTTCAGATAAGTGATAAGAGTATATGTAAATTTATCATTCAGTTTGTAATTTCTTTAATATTCATCTGCGACCCCATTAAGTATAAAGAAGTCCTTATATATAGGGAAGACGACTTAGCGATGTCCGTCAGTCTGTTCGTCTGTCCGTGTTATGGTTGAAATCAACTTTTTGTAGCCCCCTAAGTAGTATCAAACTTTTAGAAATATCTGCGAGAAAATCGCTCTTGAAATTGAAGCAAAAACGCCCAATAACTGACAGAGATATAAGCCAAAAACTAAGACTACCTCTGCTTATTTCTCTAAAATTTGTACAAAAAAAAAACCCTACAACTGCCCCGGAGTTGCCCCAACGCAGGTGAAATGTCAGACCAATTCCCATTTATTTTTCCTTACGAACATTTTTGTGTAACGTACTTATAACCTATCTCTGCTCCCTAACAAGTTTTTTTATTTAAAAAATTTTTTTAGATCGCTCCCACAGCTTGCAGGGTGCTTTAACAAAAGTTGAAAGGAAGACCGACAACAACTAATGTTTTTTTGCAAATATATTTCCAGAACATACTTACCCCCATGCCCATCACCTACGAGGGCTCCCATACAAAGTTTGGGAAAATATTAATAATTCATTCATTAATTTTTTCCTTGCAAACATTTTCCTAGGGCATACCTGCCCCTTATTTCCCCCCCCCCTAAGGGGGTGCCATAAAAAATTTGAATAAATTAGGGTAAAGATCCCTACAGATTCCCCGTAGTCACCCTAAGAGGATTAAAATACGACAATAGGAGTCCTATTTTAAAATTAGAAATATTTTATAAATAAAAAAATGGATAGAAATAAAGTTTAGGGTTTCGAATAGCCAATGTGAAGGGCATATAAGATCCGGCAGAGCCGAATATAGCGCTCTTACTTGTTTTTTGACGAACTATTATTTTTTGCCTCCCTTTTGCTCAAGGCAACATTAAAATACTGCCCCTTTTTTTTTAGAAAAGAACAAAGACAACATTTCTGACAAAAAAGAAAACGACATAAGATTATGAGTCTTGAAATAAGAAGAGTACTATTGACCCACATAAAGTTTGGAAGTCAAAAAGCACTTTTTCTCATTTTTTGAGGTTATGAGTCTTGAAATTTGAAACTATTTGAAAGCTGCTAACAAACTTATGTAGAATTGGGTCGAAAGTTAATTGGTTGTTAAATAAGTATTTATTTTTACATTTTTAGTACTTTTTTTATTTTTTTGAGGTTATGATTCTAGAAATATGAATACAGGGGCTATTGACCCGGACTGAAGCCGGAAATCATGAAAATAAAAAAAAAATTACACTCTAAATTAAGTTTGTACAGGAAATCGTGTAAATTTCACTTTGTTATGATCATTTTAGTGCTTGGCAATAGTTTACGTTTGTTATTATTTATTGCTAGTAAACTTATAATTGTGTGTATGTATGTATGTAAACCCAAATCAATATACAGGTATGTATGTATACATAAGTACATGCATGCCCTACTTACACTATATGTATATATACATATAAATGCATATATGCTGTTGCGGCAGCAACTGAAGCGAATAATAATAAAAAATGTTGCGGCAGCAACTGAAGCGAATAATAATAAAACAAATTTTATATTCAGAGCATCGACATATGATGCTTATTAGGCGTGTTTTATTATCTGCAATTTAAAAATAAAATTACAAGTTGGAAAAAACAATAAAAATTAAACAAACTTAAATTTCTTACTTTATTCTCTCTCGCTTTAAAAACTGATAATGCAAAAAATTTAAACCGCTAGGATTAGTGCCACCAAGCGATTACCTTTAAAATAAGTTCGTACCGAGTAATCACAAGGCGAACAATAATATCGTTAATAAAATTAAAAATTCAACTCTGTTTGATCAAGATACAAAAAATATTAAAATTTCAAATTTAATTCATAACATCCCGGGCCCCGTGTGTCGACCAGGAAGACACACCATCAATATCAAGCACAGCCAATTTCGATGCTGGTCGTCGCAATTTGCCAACTGATGTTTTTACTATCGCCGAGCGAACTTGTCCATCCGGTGCGGGAAATACCTCTTCAACTAAGCCTCGTTTCCATTGTCCACGGGTTTCGTTGTCATCACAAACTATGACTACATCTCCAACTTGTATTGGTTTAACAGGTTGATGCCATTTTGTGCGACGTGTCAATTCCGGAAGATACTCTTGCACCCATCTTTTCCAAAATGTTTGTTTTAACTGCTGCATTATTTGCCACTGCTTCCTTAGACAAATTTTTTCAGGTACGGCAGGAGTTTGTAATATGTTCGGGCATCCAATTAAAAAATGGTTAGGTGTTAAGGGTTCACATTCAGAGTTCTCTACTGGAAGATGCGTCAAAGGTCGTGAATTAATTAAGTTCTCTGCCTCTATTAGCAAGCTGTTAAAGGTCTCAACTTGAGGGGCCTTTTCCTTTAATGTATAGGCTAAAACATTCTTAACTGAGCGCACCATACGCTCCCATGCGCCGCCTGCCGATGGATTTGCTGGGGTGTTAAATAGCCATTCAATGCCACGTTGTGAACACTCATCTACCAATTTTGCCTCATTGATTATAAATTTTTCCTTGCTTGCCCCCACAAAGTTAGTACCTCTGTCGCTTCTTATTCGTACCGGTAGACCCCTCCGGTTAATGAAGTTTCGTATACACAATATCACCGCATCTGTTGACAAATCTCTCGAAATCTCCAAGTGAATTGCTCTCGTCGTTAGACAGGTAAATAATGACACCCATCTTTTTTCACTCCGTCGTCCCACTGAAACAGAAAATGGGCCGATGTAGTCAATTCCAGTATAAGAAAATGCTCTCACGTATGGGGTAAGCCTGTCCTCTGGATGTTGCCCCATTAAAGGTGGTTTCGGAACGGCATGCATATTCCTGCAAACTTGGCAATTTCTTCTCGCGGATCTTACCAATTGCCGCAGACACGGTATCCAAAACTTTACCCTAATTGCCGCACAAATTGATTCCTGGTTTTGGTGCCTAAAATTTTCATGGTATTGTGCAACAATGAGCGTTGTTAATATGTGTTTTTTAGGCAAAATAATGGGTTCCTTTACACTGTAAGCGACACAAGTTGCGTTATAGATACGGCCAGACAAACGAATCAGCCCATCTAAGCCCAAATACGGTGTAAGCTTAAAAATCGAGCTGGTTTTTGGTACAGGTTTGTTCATCTTCAATTGTTTATATTCCTCATGAAAAATATCCTGCTGTACGACTTTACACAGATACTCTGTTGTGTTATTAATTTCCTCTACAGTTAAATGTGGCCCGAGCGCTGCTTTCATTTCCTTTCGTACTTCGCCAAAACACATAAATATTTTCGTGGCACGTCGAACCCAACACATAGTTCGAACCAATTTGTAAAAGCTTGAAAATCTTTCAAAAGGTATAACTGTGCTTTCTTTTATGGTAAAAACATATTTCGGCCTTTTCTCTGTTTGGCACTCATACTCAAAGATATCATCTGGTAATCTCGGCCAACACTCTTTCTCGTCCTTTAAAAATTGTGGCCCATTTAACCACATGGATGTTAAATACAAATGGGAAAAATTTTGCGGCCTTGTTGCATCGTCTGCAGGATTCATTGCACCAGGCACCCATCGCCATTGTTCCATTTCAGATGTTTCCAGTATTTCTGCGATACGGTGGGCAACAAACTGTTTATATATTCTACAATCAGACTGAATCCATTTTATTACCGTTTTAGAGTCTGACCAAAATGTGATGCTCTTTGGCTTAATGTCGTGGCAGGATATTATTGAATCTTTCAATCGTACTCCAAGCACCGCTGCCTGCAGCTCAAGACGAGGAATTGAAAGTGGCTTTAGTGGTGCGCATCTTGACTTTCCGGCAATAAAAACTATGCTAACACGATCATCACAACGTAACCTCCAGTAAGCAACTGCTGCGTAGGCAACCTCGCTTGCATCTACAAATATGTGCAATTCAATTATTGTACCAGCACAAAAAAACTTTGGTCCATAACACCTGGGTATTTCCACTTGGTGTATATCGCGCAAACTTCTGTACCATTCGTACCACTTTTCAAAAATCTCGTCTGGTATTGGGAAATCCCAACCAATTTTGCTTCTCCACAACGCTTGTAGTAGAATCTTAGGTTTAATAATTATATTCGATAAAAAACCGAAAGGGTCAAATATTGACATTATTAGACTCAACATCTCACTTTTCGTTGGTTTGCGGTCTCCATTCAAAACGGCCTCTGGTACTCTGGTGAATTTAAGGACGAAACAAAAACTATCAGTTGAGTGTCTCCATCGCATTCCCAAAATTTTCTCCGTAGTGTCTTCGTTGTCGCATAATTTCGCCAAGAGAAAATCGTCATCTTTGCGTTCACCAACGTTAATGGCATCTAAGAATTCCCTTGAATTTGACACGAACCCTCTAAGTTCAAAGCCGGCTTGGTGGTGAATATTAATTACATCTTTTGTTACTCTGATAGCCTCATCCACACTATTAAAGCTGTCAACGAAGTCATCGACATAGTGACTTTCAACAATTGCCCGATAGGCTTCAGGATGTGATTCCTTGTATCTTTCAGCGTTAAGATTTTTAACATATTGAGCTGAGCATGGGGAACTGACCGATCCAAATATCATGACTTCCATGACGTATTCATCGGGAGACACATTAGACTGACCACCTCGCCATAAAAATCGCTGAGCTGTTTGATCTTCTTTTCGAATCCTGACGCGGTGGAACATTTCCTTAATGTCAGCACAAACTCCTATTTCCCTCTGACGAAATCGAAACAATATTGACAACAATGACTTGGGTTGATATCTATCAGGACCTTTCATTAGCCTTAGGTTAAAGGACTCGCCATCTACACATGCAGCAGCATCGAACACGAGACGTCTTTTGTTCTCTTTATTTTTGTTGGTAACAACGAAGTGCGGTAAATACCAAGTGCGGCTATTCTTATTTGCTGCTTCTTCTGGTGACAACTTTCTTGCGTAAGATTTTGCGACGTAATCATTTACCTTAGCCTTATACCATTCAGCTAAATTCTCGTCCTTTCTCATTTTGGCCTCCATACTACATAAACGTTTCAACGCCATCGAATAACTTTCCTTGCTTTCAAAATTGTCACGTTTCCATAGAAGTCCAGTTTCAAATTGAAAGTTCGTCTTTTTCGTAGTACTACGAAGTATTTCTTCAGCTCGCTTGTCTTCGTGTGATACCACTGGCTCCGATAACTTAATTCCCAAATTTTCCAGTTCAAAATAATTCAGAACTTGCCTGTGAATATCATTTAAAATATCAACATCAATTGTATATACTGTGGCCTCAGTCGAGTTTTCACCTGATCCAAATATTATGTTACCCAAGTTCGTCTGATGCAAAGCAAAACATCCATCTAAATTTAATACCCTATATGGGCGAACGAGACTAATATGCGGTAGACCTATTAATAATTTTGGCCGGGCGTTCCCATAATCTTCGATAATGACATTGTCCAAAATTGGAAATTTTTTCTTAAACTCCTCTAAGTGAAGATTTTGCATAGGCAATTTCAAATTCGTCGTAGTGAATACGTTCCTCACATTAAAAGGATTATTTTTCCCAGTACCGCTGATTTCCATATTAACCTTTCTCGATTTCTCGTTACTGGTCTTACCTCCTATCCAGCCGAGGCATAAGTTGCTTTGCATCCCTTTTAGTCCGATTTTATCTGCGACTTCGTTTTCTAAAAGAGTTATTTTAGAACCTTCATCTATAAAGGCCACAACATTTATTGTCCCTTTTGGGCCCGTCAATTTCACAGGTAAATATTTAAATAGTATATCTTTTTCAAAAGAATCATCAACAATCGTGTTTACATATTTATTATTATATACCCCGTTTATTTTGCTGTTAGAATTTGTGTTGTTAACTTCACACTGGTTTGTGTTGTTAACTTCACACTGGTTTGTGTTGTCATTTAGGCGTTTGCTTGTGTTGTTATTTTCACGCTCATTATTATTTTCATTTCTATTAATGTTTACGTTCTCATGTAGTAATCTGTTGTGATATTTTATACAATTGGACAATCCGCATTGACGTCTGTTTTTACATTCTCGTGAATTATGACCGGCACGTAAACATCCAAAGCAAAGGTGGTTATTTTTTACCAATTGCCATCTCTCGTTTGTTGTGATTCTTCTAAACTCGTCGCAATTGTTCAGATGGTGATTTTGGTGGCACAAAAAACATTTGGAAGTTCGATCATTTCCAGTTACGATCGCGAACGATGGATTCGCCCTAACTCTTTTTGTGAACGTAAGCTCATTCTTCTCACAGTCTGCCTCAAGCGAAAGGGAAATATATGTTGCAATTTCCTGCAACCACAAACTAAAATCATGTACGCTAGGATATGGGCCAAGGTGATTCACCGAATGTCTTGTCCATTCTTCCCGTTTATGAAATGGCAGCTTATTAACCAACTCTTCTAATAGTGTGGGATTATTAAGGTGAGCCGTTGCATTAGCATTGATTAAGAATGCTGACAAATTCGACACCATTGCACTAAAATTCACTATCTCATATATTTTCTTCTCAGGTATTGGCGAGAAAGCACGCACCTTAGCCATTTGGCTACGTATCAATATCTGCGGGCGTCCATAGAAGAATTCAAGTGTACTAACCACCTGATTTACGGTATTGGGGTGAATCAGGAATGCCTCTACTTTGGCTCTAGCATCCCCTTTTAAAGATTTTTGTAAACGAATTAAATTTTCTAAATCCGAATAATTATAATTTGTCGTCGTTTCCTTATATGCGACTATAAACATTGGCCATTGTTCGGGCTGGCCAGAAAATTGTGGCAAGTCGTGCAGTTTACGAAGTTGGCGACAATCAGTAGGTTGTAACTCTGATATACCATGTGGGACAGAAGCCGAACAGGTAGGTAAGTTAATTGATGCCACTGATGGCATTTGCGACTGGACTTGTGTATACATTTGCCTCGAACGTGGCTGTAGATACTCTACTGAACTAGGTATAGGGTGTGCGTAGGTTGTTGTCGGCACGAATGATTGCATGGTACTATAGGGCGACGAGGCTGATGATACACAGTTTTGCATGTTAGAATAATTCAAAGGTTTATGGGCAAAGTTTTGTGAGGCGGAAAATGGCAAATATGTCGTGGAAACACTTTGTGGGGCAGAATATGGAAAATATGTCTGGGCATGTGGTAGAGGGGCAAAACCGGGCATTGGGGTTGATGTTGACGTATACGTTCGTGAGGCAATAAGGGGTTGTGGCAAATTATATTGAAATGGCATTGAATACTCACATGCATGTTCCTTTTGATGGTGCGTAGGCGCTATCGATGGTGTTAAAACGGCTTGAGGTTGAATTGAATAATAATCACCGGACGCTGCGGCTTGTGGCACTGTGGCAGATTTTGGCAGATTATCTAAAGTTGTCGATACGGACATTTTGGTTTCTGTATTGATGGTTGTTGGCAATTTTGCAAAATTTGAAACATCCAATAATTGTTTTATAGAATTCTTGATTGCTAGAATCTCCTCCTTTAGTTCGGCAACAGATGGTTCGTCCGTTTCAATAATTGTAGTCTCATTATCGCTTTCAGCTGGAGAAGATGTAAGGGTATTTGCCTCGTCAGCGGACATGTTTCCCTTTTCAAGTAGGCGTTTGCTACGGCGCGGCATTTATGTCCCAGAATAAAATAATAAAAAATGTTGCGGCAGCAACTGAAGCGAATAATAATAAAAAATGTTGCGGCAGCAACTGAAGCGAATAATAATAAAACAAATTTTATATTCAGAGCATCGACATATGATGCTTATTAGGCGTGTTTTATTATCTGCAATTTAAAAATAAAATTACAAGTTGGAAAAAACAATAAAAATTAAACAAACTTAAATTTCTTACTTTATTCTCTCTCGCTTTAAAAACTGATAATGCAAAAAATTTAAACCGCTAGGATTAGTGCCACCAAGCGATTACCTTTAAAATAAGTTCGTACCGAGTAATCACAAGGCGAACAATAATATCGTTAATAAAATTAAAAATTCAACTCTGTTTGATCAAGATACAAAAAATATTAAAATTTCAAATTTAATTCATAACATATGCTTTTATGATGTATATATACATGTATAAAGTAAATTTTGTATGACACAACGACATTATGGTTCAACCAATTTAAACAGTTTCTTAATAAATACATGGGATTTAATGGCTATTTTAAAGATTTCATTGATCCATGATTAAACACTAATTTTTAAATGGAATTTAAGATAATCCTTTTATGGCTTTTAACAGACGTGCACATGCCCACATGTTTTGCCTGCTCAATCTCGAACTTTTGTAGGCGTGTGCTTTGCAAGATCAACTGATCCTTTTTTAAATCTTTAACTATTCTGTTAAACACTTTTACTACGGCTATTAAGTACTAAAACAATTGTGTTGCTGTTATTGCTATTGTGGTATGTACTTATACATATATGTTTGTATGTTTGTATGTAAGGTACGTAACGAAGGGTAAATTTTGTAAACAATTGCACTAATTATAGCCTCCTGTTATAAAATAGGTCAAAGATGCAATAAACTCTTTTAGTCTCTTTTGTAACTAGCCGGTCCAAAGATTAAAGACTTAAATGTAGACAAAAACGTACACACGCACACAAATAAACATTTTTTTCAGGTATGCACTACATACCTTATTTAAAATTGTACTTATTTTCTTTTTTGGTATTTTCCATAGTTTAACTAAATCCGGTAGCTTAAAGGAGTTAAAAAGAAACTAGAACGGAACTTAGTCTCATAAATTTGGACAAAAATATAAATTTAATCAGGTTAATCAGTCAGGTAACAATAAATATGCCAAAATTTTCAAATATTGCGTGTGCAGCTTAATGTTTTGAAACATAAAAGAAAACACACACAAATACATACATACATACATACATTCTTAAGTAAGATGCATAAAGGGATTAAGACCTTGGAGGATTTAGTTAGAGCACATTGCAAGAACAAAAACGGTTTAATCTGAAAGGCATGCAACGATTAGAGCGCGACATTTTAATTTTATCTTGTAGGGAAGCTTAAAATGGACTTAAACTAAAGCAGACGCTCGCTCCTTCGATTTATAACGTGTAGATAAACATAAAATCTTTTAAAAATGTCGAATACTTTAATCTTTCTTCTAATGTACCTACATAAATATGTAAATATGTGTGTATGTATGTAAGATGCCATGTTACAATTATTATTTGCCTTTAATCAGTTGGTTATTTGTATTGCTAAAACTGATTTAAAACAAGTAAGAGCGCTATATTCGGTTGTGCCGAATTTTATATACCCTTCACATTGGCCTTTTTGCTTACCCAGTCACCTGATCTAGACAAGTTGTTTTCAAACCGTAAATATTATAATTATTTGTGGTGGGCTTAAAGTACATACCTGTCATAGCTTTCGGAACAGAAAACTTATAACATTTAAGCAACTGTATCGACTTTTCTATATTTAAGAATCTAGAATATATATACATTATGGGACCGCAAATGGACATTAAAAAATATTACAAACGAAATGAAAAACTGATATATACCCTTACCAATACGTTAAGAGTTTAACAACAATCACACAAACATTATGGCTTTTAAAAAACAGAAAACAGATTAAGCAAAAGCAATGTACGTATGATACGATGTACATCGCGTTAGCAGTGATAGTAAGTTATAATTGTCAAGCTCCTTTCACAGTCTTAACTCTCTTTTGCGTTTAAATTGTCAGACGTGTGCCATAATCAACATTACATGTTCACACATACCTACGTCCAAACATACATACAGAAACTCAGTTTCAGTTTGTCACATTTTTTGTATGGATTTTCTTCTAAAAAAACTCAGGCAATCGCAGTATTTTGCCTATATCTAGGTCCGTGGTGAACCGATCTGGCTCAATAGCAATCATCTCAGGGATATTTTTGATAGTTTGACACCAAGTTCTGATGCGTAATACTTAAATTTACTCCGGAAACTTGATTTCAACAGACACACAGACGGACAGGGATTAATGGACTTCCCTATCTATAAAGATCCAGAACATATATACTTTATGGGGTCGCAAATGTATAATAAAGAAATTACAAACGGAATGACAAATGATATATAACCTTATCACTATGTAAAGGGTATAATAATGCACTCACATACTATGTGAATTAATAGTTAGTTGAATAGGAGCAAGGGGAGTGATAGCCCCCGTACAGGTGGATAATTTTATGAAATTTTTAATGCTTTATATCTCTTTAACTATTACAGCCATCGACTTTAAAGTTGCTACAAAGTAATTTTGTTTCACTGGGGATACAATGTGAAGTGTATAGAAGATTCGGCACTGCCAAATATAGCGCTCTTTTGAAAAATTTATAAATTCTTTTACGCAAGGTAAAAATGAGCTTCTATAAGTTCGAAAAACAACATTGCAAAAATTTTATAAAACTGGTCTTAAGTACCGCCGATACTGTAACAACCCTCATAATCGATCCAAATTAAATAGATAAAAATACATACATACTACATGCCAACTGAGGAAGGCGGTTATTATAGTTTTCGAGGTATGAAGTGGTCCGTTTATATACATATGCACAAATTCAATAAATTTTTCAGAATGTGGACATTATATTGAAATTATTTTGTAGCACACACAAAAAAATAATAGAGGTTATATTGACTAAGCTTCGTAAGTTAATTTCTTTTTGTATGAACAGAAAAAACTATGTTTTACTAACTAAGTCAAAAAGATGATTTTAAATCGCATATTACAAAAAATCCAAGCTAATGTTGCTAAAGGTACCTTTACACGGTAATACATATATTACGATATGTCAAAAAATGTTGTGGGATAATACAAAATATCATCATGTAAAAGCATAATGTATTGGTTAGGAGAGAATACGGATGCAAAATTTGACAAGTGTTCGGTAAATGTTTATTTTCTAAACTATTTTAGAAACTTGTGTATTCTCATCACATCAGAGGTGTGAACGATTGGCAGCACTTACAGCATCTAATAAAGGTGGCTACACTTAATGAAACAATACACAAACAATCAAAATAAAAGCAGATTTTTTTCATGTTGTTTTTGTTAATATTGTTGAACCTTAACCATATGGCGTTACCCCAAAAGGAAAGTAGCAAGAAACAACCGATTTTGATTTTACCAACCTCATCCGTGTAAACTGAAAAATAGTTAGAACAGATTTTTATTCTCTTTTTTTAAACACGGAGAGAATTTCATAATATTTTGATTCTACAAAATCTAATTACTTTGTATTACCGTGTAAAGGTACCTTAAGCGAATTAGGTATCGTCTTCGAAATTATTTTTTACTGCTTGTTTATTTATTTAATTGTCAATTGTAAAAAATGTTGTAGAAAATGAAGGTGCGTAAAAAATTTATATCAAATAAAATACTACAAAAATTTTAAATTGGATTTTTTTGAAAATGCAGAAGCAACTCATATTGATAATTTAAAAAGTAAGTATTTCAACACATTTATTGCTTCTCGAGGTTTAAAAAAACAATTTTTTTTTACAGAGCTGTTTCCTGTAGCCAGTTCAAGAAGGTATGCAGCCATATTCTAAGGGCAAATTTCGCTTCTCAAAATTCAGATCTTGTTTCTCTGCTTCCGCAAATAAGGAATTCAAGATTTAATCTGTAATCCGATCATGGGTTTCTTCTCAGGTATGTTCCAGAGGTTAATTTTGTTTCGACGGTATCCAAAAAGTAAAAAAATTGAATTTCACGCATAAGTTTTTTCCAATTTTTGAAAGGCTTTTTTGCGTTTAATTAAACTTTCGAAACAGAAACTGCGGATACTCTCCTTATGTCAGAAAATCATACACTCTCTCTATTTTAATTTAATTTACAATTGCCAAATTTCATAAAAAAATAAAATTTACCACAAAATGCTTATAACATTACTTGTGTTAGTTTACTCTGATATTGAAATAAAAATACTTTGTATCACGTTTGGAGTCGATAACAGTTTCCAAAATATAGCATATTAAAAATTTTATAAAACTTATGCATTTGTAAGGTAACTTCCACCACTCCTTGTGCTCCTATCCTTCCAATTTTTTTTAAGAAATTTAGGTATATTACAAATACTCCGCAGCAATTTTATAGTCCTCAATAAGATGTATTTAAATTTAAATTTAATTTATGCATTTGAAAGGAAACGTTTTCCCATATCCTTTTGTTTAAAAGAAAGTCATAATTCCGTTAAATTGCCTTTTATAAGAATAAAAAAAAAATCCTTTAAACCCTTACACCAAATAGTAATAGACGTTTAGTTTAGAAATCATAGAAAATCGTATGGGAATTGGAATTATAATTCTTTTGTACATTTATACATAAGATTTACCGTTAGCTGTTTACAATTAATGTCACCTGACTTTAAGTAAACACACAAAAAGACACGAAAAAGGTTAAAAAAACAAAAGGTAAAACAATTTTGTTTAATATTAAATACACATGCGATGACCATTATGACTTTTGCAAAATATTATAAAAAAAAGGAAACTGAAAAAAGAAGTAAAAGTTGCCGCCAAAATATGACCACAAACTATTAAAGCAACATCATGAATTACACACAATTTGTGCTTGTGTTAAACTAACGGCATATAATTAAGACATTATGAAATAACAACATGATCTTAACATCAAACGGCCGCCATTCAAAATTAACGGGAAATGTATTGACCGAAAGGACAAAAAGACGACAAAGCATCTTATGCTTTTTTTTTGCATATTTTCTGCTGAGTCAATACTCAAACAATAGAAAATCTTCTGGGACCTTCAGAGGTCTTACACATGTGATTTTGTCTTTTGAAAAATTAACAAAGAGCAGGCGTGTTAGAAATGCTACTATTTAAATAATTTCGTATTAGTGAGAAAATTGTTATATTGTTGGTAATTTAAGACATGAAGTTTTCAAAGAAAATTTATCTTCATTTTGCAATAATTAAAAAAAAAATTGTTTAAGAATTTAAAAAAAAAATTATTGGAAAAAATTATTTAAAAAAAAAATAACCATATAATTTACAAATTATTGTTTTTAATTTTTGAAAATTTTATAAATTAATTATGTATTTATAATAAATAATTCGATGTGTGTGTAAATAGAGATAATACAGGGTGTCTAGTGACAAATACGATATTTTAAAACGTAATAAACGGTGCGAAGGAAGCGTGGAGCCGTTGGAATTATCGATTGTGCGGATTCGTCAGTGACGATTTCTCAGCTGTCGCGTGAGCATCGCGCATTGGCTGTGGAAACATATTTTAAGAGCAATGATTTTTACGTAATTGCTCGTCGACAATTTTGTTCAAAGTTTGGTATTCGGCGAATACGAGATGGACCGAGTGTAAATTTAATTCGTTTTAACATTCAAATCGTTCAAGAACTGAAAGAAAGTGACTTAGATTTACGCAAAAATTTTTCGCACTGTAAATCCCATTTTTTGGAGCGACGAGGCTCATTTTCACCTAAAAGGCCACGTCAATAAGCTAAACTGCCGTTACTAGTCTCCAAGAGCCCGCAACCCTCGTTTAAAACATTAAAAACCATTGCATTGCCCCAGGGTAACTGTTTGGTGTGCCTTATCCACGCATGGGATAATTGGACCATTTTTTTGAAAATTCTCGAGGCCAGGCGACGAATGTCAACGGTGAAAATTATTGATGCATGAATACGGAATTCTTTTTATTGGACCTGCGAGCCCATCTATCATACTCTTCGAACACATGGTTTCAAGAGAGTGAGAGACTGCACACACAGCAAAAAATTCGATTAATTTGCTTCGGGAAAATTTTCCCCAAAAACTGATCAGTCGCTTTGGGGAAATCCCAAGGCCACTGAGTTCGCCCGACCTAGCTCCCATGGATTTTTTTTATGGGGCTACCTTAAAGAGAGAGAGTTTAAAATGACAATCCCCAATCTCCTATGGCGTTAAGGAAAAATATTCGTCAAGAAAATAGCTCAATTGAACCAAGTTTACTGTAGAGTGTGGCGCAGAGCATAAGGCTCTGTTTTAAACAGTGTGTTTAACTCAACAAAAGACATCTAGATGACATACTCTTTTGATAACAAAATCTGCATTTCCTTTCTATCGTTCAATGCTTTTAATAATAATTTGTGTCAATTACTACGTTTTTTATTTAAGTTCGAAAATATAAATCTGCCACCAGACACCCTGTGTATCCCCTACCCACTTCACTTTTTTTTTATAACTTTCTAGTCTTTTTTGACTCCTCCGCACGATAAAAATAAACTATTATGCTCACATTTTTGAGTCGTTGATTAATGTTTTGTTGGTAAAAAATAGTACTCTATCCGCGCCTTTTACGTGTCGCCTGCCTGACTCATTATTAATTAAGTTTTTTTTTCACAACTATGTATATGTCGAGCATATGATTGATCAATTTATGATTACACACACTCTACACATTATTGTTTTGGTTTTTTGAAAAAAGTCGCTTTCTAAACATTTCTAGCATTCATTTCGAAGAAAATACTATCAGAAATTGTAGTCGAGCGGGAATTTTCAATGTTTAGTGTTGTAAAAAAACTTAAAAATTTTTTTGCGGTTTTTTGTTTTTGTGATAGTAAAAATTCGGGGTTAATTTTTTTTTTGAACTTAGAAATATTAAAAAAAATTTACTTGGCAACACTACCAGAAGTAATGGAGACTAGGCGTTATAATAAAGCACCACCAACAATCCTCCTCATACACATAACTTTTAAAAATGTCTGCTACTCCACGGATGTCGGCATGTTACCCTTATAATATTTGTATAATAATGGCTGGCAGACACGTGACAAAATATGGGTTGTGTGAATTCATTGCTTAAATTAATTCAGGAAAAAAGGGTTGTTACTTAATCGTTATAAGAAATGGTAATAAATATGGCAAGCGTTAATTGGAAAGCAATAGTTATTGAATATGCGAGGTCACGTGTTAGGAATTAAAATTTGAAATTCATTCATTATATGTACATACATACATATGAATTTCAAATACAATATGGCGTAAAGTGTTTTTAAATGTGTGTGCATACATATGTATGTATATCTATACACGAAAAATCGAAAATGGCCAGGAATATCGCATTAAAAGTATTATGGTCGAAAAAAGACCTCCTTTAGTGCATTTCATAGGCCAATTCTAATTTGTATTTATATGAAACCTTTGGCGAACGATTTGTTTTGGAAAATAAAATGTCTTCGCATCGTGCCATTTGGCGCAATTAAGAATTATCTGTAAAGCTGCTTAAACAAATTATTATCTTATTAAAATAAGAATTAAATAAAATTTTTCACTTTAAAAATTTTCTATACTTTAAGTTACAATAATTATTTCCTAAATAATCAATAAAGCTCTACGTAGTTGTACGGAAACCATTTTTTATTGGTAGGAAAACAAATACAATTATAACCGCAAAATATTTATTATTCAGTCTAAACCTTCTAAGACTACTTTCGTAATTACAGTTATCATATTAAAACAAAATACAATTACAAGTTTTTTTTCCTTTTTAGAGACAATCTTTTATCTTAGACTAAAGATTAACCGGAGTTATGTCTCTATTGAACAGAGCAGGATTGCTTGTTGAGTCAAAACAAATAAGTCCTTTTGTTGTGTGGACATTTGTGGTAATTCCTTTGAAATGACATGTAACACAAGACGTAATCGAACTGTCTGGCTGTGAGAAAATAGGCGTATGGGCGAGACAAAAAAGATCGTTATACACAAGAGCTCATTTATGCGAATAATGAGTATGCAAAAAATGTAAAAAAAACAAATTATCGATAAAACCACATAGAGATGTTATTTAAGATTAGGATTTCAAAATCAAAAAAAGAATACACTAAAGCGTAAAAATACTTTTGAAATCCTGTTTGGTTATTAAAAATATTGTATAAGAAACAAAAGACAGAAATACACACACACACAAACTTAAAAAAGATAATAATGCAAAGGAAAAATATATGTATGTATATATGTATTTAAAGACTAAAAAAAATATTTTTTTTTTCTTAAAAGGCAATTATTCCGTAAAATGATGTTGTTGACTTAAGATTACGAAAACTCAAAGAAAAAAATCCTTAATCCCTGGAAACAACAAAATTCTTGTTCAACAACCAGTGGCAAGTGCAGATCTGTTTAAAAAAGAAAAAATAATAAAAAAGACAAAAAAAAAAGAAAAGACTTTAAAATTTTTACAAAATGCCTTAACAAATTGTAATCTTGCAAATGAGCATAAATCCTTTTCTTTTCGAAACAGTAAGAAAAACATGCATAAACTTATGCTTAATTTTATCGAAGTGAGTAAAAACACTTGCAACATTTTATTTGTTTTACCAAGAATTCAACAATTTTTTATTTATTTATTTTAAACTATACGATTTAAATTATAAACACCTCTAACACATTTAATCTTAACACCGGGTGTATCCTGTAAACGACCAATACGATACAACACTTGTTTATGCTCCTGGGTGCATATGCCACCATCTCTTATTTCGTTGACAGGTAGTGTTAAGGACATATCTCATAATGAATTCGTCTTGATATTTTTAACTGAATCAAATGCCAAATTTACTTATTTATATTCAGATTTATTCCTTTTTTCATTTTAACTTTTACTTTTTTATACTAGTGATTTGACAAACACTGACTACTTCTGGACTCCTTGCTGGCAGCATCTTTCTTTTATTATTTTACCTAAAGTTACCTGTTTTTTTCTTTACTGTCCCTTTTCAACTTTTCTAAAAGGATTCAAAAAGGGCTTACAGGACTCTGGGTGAAAGTGCCGTTATCATGCGTAACTGCCCTTTGGAACTTAAACTAGCACAGATTGAAACTAAATTCGTCTATGCATATGCGCCATTTCCTTTAAGTGGCGCTAGCTACAGTCTATTAACAGGGCCAATAACGTCCCACGGCAGTCGGTTTTGGCTGACTACATGGTTGTAAAACTTGATTTTCGAACTACACCAAATGTAGCGTTCCCAGACGGACTGGAAAGGATCCGAGAAACAGTTTGGGTGGTAGGAAGTTTAAGCTGATGAGCTGAAGATGGATGAGGGCACCGGGACTTGTGTTTAAACGCATAAAAAACTTCACAAATTTTTATTTAAACAAAAAATTTTTTTAAAATTTAAAACTTTTTCAGACAATATTTTATTACATCCTAATAAAATTGTTATCTGATTTTTATGTCAAACAAAATTAATGAAAAATCAGAAAATAATTTTGCTCAATAGCAATATTTTTTTTACTGAAAAAAGTAGGCATTTTTTCCAAAAAAATTTTTTTAGAAATCTAATAAAAATGTGCATCTGATTTTACAATTTTGTTAATAGGAACGATTTTAAACTTAGTTAAATGCTTTAGCGGAGTAAGGGCTATATTTACCAGCGAATTGGTGGGACGTACCGCAATTGGCATGAGAGTTTGATTTGCGGCTGCAATACATACAACACCTCCAGGCTGCATGGTTACAGAACCTATTAAATCTTCAGTTTGTTGGGATATAACTTAGTTTGCATATTGTTTGTAAGTATTTTCTTCGATTAATTAAAATAAGGGGACACTAATACGAGCATCAAGGCGAATTAAAAAAAATTGCCCTCTGCATTTCCTTTTTGTGTTTAAAAATGTAAACGTCAAAAAAATTCAAATTTTCATACAAAATTTATAAACTTGACATTCCCTTTTTTAAATATTCATAGTCAGCTGGGCTCTTGATATTACCTGCAAAAATGTACCCTGGTTTTATTTGTTTACATTTTTTCTATTCTAAATTCGCCTTAACTTTGACAGTACCATGCTATTAATCAAGGCACATTCAACCAGGTAATATTAAGAACCCAGCTGATTTAATTTTTCTGACATTCTACCGTTCAAACACAAAAAGGAAATGCAGAGGGCGAATTTTTTGAATTCGCCTTGAGTTTACCTTGTTGAATGTGCCTTGTTATGCATTTTGTTCAGGGTACACTAAACCAGGTAATATCAGGGCGAATTAAAAAAATGTCCTTTTTGTGTTTGAACGTGAGACTGTCAAACAAATTAAGAATGTCAAATTTATTATAGTCACCTGGGCTCTTCAGACTACCTGTATGAGTGTACCCTGATTTTGTTTTTGTAATATCAAGCACAAGGCACATTCAACAAGGTAAACTCAAGGCGAATTGAAAAAATTCGCCCTCTGCATTTCCTTTTTGTGTTTGAACGGTAGAATGTCAGAAAAATTAAAAATTCCATATAAAATTAATTTTTAATTCGTATAAATGTCAAATTGATTTTAATCAGCTGGGCTCTTAATATAACCTGGTTGAATGAGCCTTGATCAAGCACACCTGATTTTAATTCACCTGCTTTTTAAATAAAAATTTTTAATGCCTTTGTCCTATTTATTTAAGCTCAAGATCTTTTGTTTTTTTGTTTTTTCGACACTTCGCCACCACAATGGAAAGCTTCGTCAGGAAAATTTTTTATTTTTAATAAACAATTCAAAAAATTATTTTAAAAAATAATATCGAAAAAACAAAAAAACAAAAGATCTTGAGCTTAAATAAATAGGACAAAGGCATTAAAACAGAAGATCGAAGAAAATAGGTGAAAAATATTAAAAATTTTTAAATTTAAGTTTGATTGACAACTTCAAATATTTGAAATTAAAATAATTAAATTAAAAAAAATATTTATTTAAATGGCACTGCTACACGGTCAATATATATTGTGATATTTGGATCGCGATCCATTTAAGTGGATTGATGGATCACGCTCGTATGCTACATGTTCAATATTTATCACGTCAGTATTTACGTTATTTTTGTGCTGTGCGGGTTAATTCCGATTCCACCGGCAGAACCCACTTGCTTTTACTGTCTTCTGCCATTACCCTTTATTACAAAAAACTTTACACAAATTTTGTCAATTGTTTTACTTTTTATTCGTTTAATATTTTCCACTGCGTATTTTATTTTATTTATTTTATTTAAAACTTTTTACTGACGTATCATGATTTAATATCATGAAAATGCTACACGTTCAATATTTATCACGCGATCCGCGATCCGGATTTTGGATTTCATATTTTAGGCCATTCTGCATATGGATCGCGATCCATAAATATTGCATGCTACACGTTCAATAAATATCGTGATACTAGAAATATCACGATATTTATTGAACGTGTAGCAGTGCCCAAAGAATATTATTATTATTAAGAATATTTTTTGGCAAAATTAGCAAATAATTCTCTAATAATAAAGAAACGTGATTTTTTCCCAAAAACAATCTTTTTTACGTCGTATTCTGCAAAAACACAAACTTTTATACATATATTTCTTCACTGGAGCTTGTATGTATGCATGTTTGTATTTTATAGCTGGCCACACCGGCAGACTGATTTTTTTTAATTTTTGCAGGTTGTTACTTCGAGTCTGGAAGGAGCAATAGAATACTTTTTTTTGGAAATTTTGAATGCCACGCCCACAATACATCCATTTTTGTGAGAGGGTCAGGTTAATGAATGTTTGGCTAATCAAACCATAACCGTACCGGCCAAACGAGAAAAGCTAAAGACATGCAATTTAAACCAACCGTTAACATCTTGATGTTTGTTTTTAATAAAAAGGAGTTTGACAAAGTTCCAACCCTAAAGAGGCAAAAATGGGCCAAATAGGGAAAACTCGGTAAGCTTATATCTTCTAAATTATAAGCGATAGTAACAAAATTAAAAAAATATCGTAATTAGCTTAAAAAATAAACGTACCCGTGTCTGTCACAGCCTTGAAATTTTAGATTCTAACTAGGTGGTAAAAAAGGGTTATAAAAAAATTTTGATGGTGCTGAGGTCCACCTAGTATAGATAGAAATAAAATTTTAGTTGCATTCGGCAGGTCTCAAAAAAATGTTAATATGTTTTTGCAACATTTTTAAAAATTGGATCCTAAGGGGTAAAATTAGGGTTAAGAAATTAAAAAAAAACTCCCTATTGGTACTTATCAGATGTGCATCTTTTGTAAAAGAATGACACCAAATCTATATTGCGTTTGACATTAAAAAAAAAATATAAATAAATTTTTGGTACTTTTTCGAAATATTGGACCGCAAGGGATAAAAGCTATATTTTGAAGCAATTGCATTTAACAGGCCTAAAAAAATATATATACATATGTTTTTGGTACTTTTTTGAGCTTTAAGTGGCAAAAGAAAAGGGTTTAAGTTACATTTTGGTACATTTTAGGTACTTTTGTAAATTTTAAAGCAATAAAAAAAGAATAACGAAATTAAAATTGCGTTCGACAGATTTAACAAAAATTTATGATTTTTTTGGGACTTTTTTAAAACTGTGTTTTAAGGGGTAGACAAAGGAACAAAAATTATATTTTTCTTAACTTTTTACGTAAATTTTTAAACTTTGAAACCAATAAAGAGAGAAGCGAAATAAAAATTGCGTTTAGATTGTCTCAAATATATAAATATTTTAGTACTTATAAGGGATATTTGTGCCTCTTAAACTAAGAAAGATAGAAACAGAATTTAAACTGCATTTAAGAGGCCCAAAAAATGTGATAACTCTTTTAGTTGGAAAAGTTGGGCGCGATTCAAAAAATAGGTTTAATAATGTTTAAATAATATCATGACAGTTCGGCATAGCAAAGCGCACTGGGATAAAACTAGTCTTTTATAAAATCTAGAAAGTCAAACAAACATTTTTTGATTTTTTTGAAACAAAGTCCATGACCATATTAAGGTGGTGGTTGAGTTGTAAATGAAATTTGTTTACTTTAAAAATTTTAGTTGTATGTGATCGAAAATACGTTTTCTGGTTTGTGTGGATCTTGAATAAATTCATATTGGTTGGTAGCTATAAGTAAGCAGTAGTAAGCACCTGCGTTTCTGGCATATAATCTACCCATTTTTTTTATCATTTTGTTGCCACATATTGCGCGTAAAATTTTGCCCCACTTCACGTGTACAGTATTGTATTAAAGACTTAAGACATTTTTTTTAAAGATAGGGGAACCGCTCTCTTTTAGTAACTTATTCCAATAAAAATCGGCGGCGGCTAAAAAGCAAAAATTTTGGGCGGCGGCGGTAGCGGCTTAACGGACTTTTCGCAGAATTGTGGAAATTAGCAAAGAAAATATTTCAAATATGCAAACCAAGTGTTCAAACAACTTTATATTTTTTCATATTATGTTGTATCCTAAGAAACTGAAGGTTTAATGGGTCTTTTGACCATGCAGCCTGAAAGTTTTGTATGTGGTGCAGCCGCAAATCAAACAGTTATGCCATTTGCGCTATCTCCTACCGATTCGTTGGTAAATGTAGCCCCTACTTAGGTTTCTCAACCAGTTAGTTTTGCCACAATGCAACAAATTCAATCTCAATTAGCCTCCGGCTTAGGGACAACAACAAATAATACAGTCTCTGCTTTAGGGGATGCACCATCTTCTATGACCTTTGCAGTAGCACCTTTGACGGGAAATACCATGAGAATGGGTCCGCCACAAATTATCACTTATCAGCCAGACACTAGACCTTGAGCTAAGGCCAAAATTAATTTGTATGACCTAGAAATCGTACACCCCATTACCAAAAAATATATATTGCAAAATCTTAACAGTGATAAGGAATTAGTTCTGTCCACAAATGCAACAACATTATCAACTCAAATTGCGAACACAAACTTAATAAGATCATCGAAATCTTTTGGTAAAGTACAATATAAAGATTTAACAAAGAGTCAAATGCGTGCTATGAAGAATTCTTTGATTTCCATAAAAACAAATAATAAAAATGCTTCTTAACAAACAGAACAAGCCTTTATAAATGCTGTTACTACCCACGATGCACGTTTAGAAACTGTTTCTAGCACTACAATAGGAAATTTAACACATTTTCGAAATCAATTTGACTTGATGAAAACTTCATTTGGCTTTATTAGGGATAAGGAAGTGTCTGCAATTGCTAGAGATCGTAGGAAAAACACCCGTCATCAACGAATGAATTTGCATTAAAATAAACAGTCTTGGATGCAACCTGAACTAAAAAATTCTTCAATATTTTACTCAACAACTTATTGGCTCTTTTGCAACACGATTGCAAAAAATGTAAATGTCATGACGCCGCACAGTAATAACAGAGGTGGCAGTGATACTTAGAATCCCTTAAACAGTTACAATAAACAAAAAAAACTTTACTGGTTCAAATAATAATGCTGCAGTAGAGAGGATAAAATGTACCTCTGGTCAGCATCTTTATAATCACACTGCCAGCAAAGGCAAACCATATATCTATTTAAATCTTTCTCTCAACCAAGAAGTCAAAATTAATAAAGCTGATAACGCTTGGAAACCAAGAGCCATGACTGATGCTACAGAAAAAAGTTTTAAAATCGAAAAGAATGACCTCACAAGACTTGTTCGCGGTATATTAAACAAATTGACCCAAGAAAATTTTGAAGCACTTGTGAAACAAATTATTCAGCTTAAAATCGATAACATGAACAAAATGAAAGTTGTAATAAATTTAATTTTCGAAAAGGCCATAGATGAGTCAAACTTTTCTGTTTTGTAGGCCAATGAATGTCATTGCCTAATTACTAAACACAATCCTAGCGATGAACGCATGGCGAACACTACCAAAGCATATTTAGCCTACTTTCGCAATGCTCTTATTCATAAACCAGAGCAAGAGTTTACTCATCATGTTGTCAATAATACGATAAAAAAGAGAAACTTAAGCCCATACGAGAAAAATATGACGAGTGTCAGGATCCTAATAAGAAAATAGAACTAGAGGCTTTACTTCAAGAAGAAGCACGTACAATTCGTAGGCGTTCAGGGGGTATAAGGCGCATTAAAGGCGAATTATTTAAAATATCTCTATTAAGTGGTAGAATAATACACAGATATATAAAGGCATTAATTAAAAACCCCAACAACGAAGATATGCTAGAATGTTTGTGCAAACTTCTAACAACAGTGGGTCAAAAATTTGATTAGCCTTCGGTATATCAAAAGCAGAAAAGTAAATTTTCTCTAAAAAGTGTTATTCACAGAATGCAAAACTTTACTTGTAAAAGCAAACATTCCAAAATATCTTCACGTGTAAAATTTACGCTGCAGGATGCCATAGATTTGCGCAAAAAGAATTGAATATCACACGTATTAGTAAGACGCCCAAAACTATGAAACAAATAGAAAAGGAGGCCAATAAAACTAATTAGTTGGGCGCAGATAATGCAGAATTTTTCAAAAATTCTCTGTTTGAAACAACAAAGCTGCCAAAATCTGAACAGTATGATTTGGGAAAATGTTTAAAATCTGGTTGTGATCCCAAGGATGGTAAACGTACAGATCTGAGTGGCACATATTAAGGCAAAACATCTTGTGTTCAAAATAACAGACAACTAAATCATACACAGCCCATTGACAGTAGTAAACTAGTGGGCCACACCAATGTCGGTATGAATAATAAAAAAATTGGTGTTGCCTCATTGGTTCAATTGAAATATTCGATATCATAAGCGCCTGTCACTTCGGATATTAATCCTTTTGCCGCTTTGTCTTTCGTTGAGACCAATAAAATATCAATATTTCATAACATAGAACGTAAAAGGAAATGTAGTGGTGACCGTACCAAAACAAGGAGACTAATCGCAGCTTCCAGCGAAATGCATGCCTGTTAAAAGCCAATATTTAAAATAAACATCAATCATAACTTTTTGCCAATATCTCAGAAGTTTTCAAAGATTAGGAACTGAAACTTATTAAATCTGTTGTCAACGATATGTTTGAAAATGCTTATAATTCCAAAAAGATTAATAGCGAAACATTTGCCTGCCTAACACATTTACCAGATAATCTTACAACTGCCCTTGTCTATTATTTATTAACCGACTATATACACTTGGTTAATGTTAAGTCCTTAAGCAGACGACATTTGTCCAATATAATTGCCTTTTTGCTACAAAAGCCAATATTTTACCTTAAGTAATTTTAATGTGGTCTATAGGAAAATTGCTCAATAGGCAAGTGGTAGATATACCCGAGCTCTGGTTGTATATTTTTGAGATTACTGGACCCTTGTTTGTTGAAAACCTAATAACGTTAACAGATCTTTGGAATAATCAAAGAAAGCGGTACCCTGGCTTTAAAAAAAAAATATTCAGTTTTTAGTACAATACTGTACGCGTGAAATGGGGCCAAATTTCACGCGCAATATATGGCAAAAAAATGATAAAAAAGTGTCGGATTTTATGCCAGAAACAAAGGTTGTAACTTTTATAGCTACCAACCAGTACATTACAAAAACGTATTATCAAGCACATGCAACTAAAATTGAGGCAACGCCAACTTTTTATTATTCATATCGACATTGGTATGTCCCACTAGTTCGTGACAAATTTTGCCTCTTTTTTTATTTGTTTCATAGTTTTGGGCGTCTCATTATTACGTGTTGATATCCAATTACTTTTGCGCAAATCTATGACATCCTGCAGCATAAATTTTACATGTGAAGATATTTTGGAATGTTTGCTTTTACAAGTAAAGTTTTGCATTCTGTGAATAACACTTGTTAGAGAAAATTTACTTTTCTGCTTCTGATATACCAAAGGGTGCTCAAATTTTTGACCCGCTGTAGTCAAAAGTTTGCACAAACATTCTAGCATATCTTCGTTTTTGGGGTTCTTGATTAATGCCTCTATATAGCTGTGTATTATTCCACCACTTAATAGAGATATTTTAAATAATTCGCCTATAAAACGCATTATACCCCCTGAACGCCTACGAATTTTACGTGCTTCTTCTTGAAGTAAAGCCTCTAGTTCTATTTTCTTATTAGGATCCTGACACTCGTCATATTTTTTTCGTATGGGCTTAAGTTTCTCTTTTTTATCGTATTATTGACAACATGATGAATAAACTCTTGCTCTGGTTTATGAATAAGAGCATTGCGAAAGTAGGCTAAATATGCTTTGGTAGTGTTCGCCATGCGTTCATCGCTAGGATTGTGTTTAGTAATTAAGCAATGACATTTATTGGCCTACAAAACAGAAAAGTTTGACTCATCTATGGCCTTTTCGAAAATTAAATTTATTACAACTTTCATTTTGTTCATGTTATCGATTTTAAGCTGAATAATTTGTTTCACAAGTGCTTCAAAATTTTCTTGGGTCAATTTGTTTAATATACCGCGAACAAGTCTTATGAGGTCATTCTTTTCGATTTTAAAACTTTTTTCTGTAGCATTAGTCATGGCTCTTGGTTTCCAAGCGTTATCAGCTTTATTAATTTTGGCTTCTTGGTTGAGAGAAAGATTTAAATAGACATATGGTTTTGCCTTTGTTGGCAGTGTGATTATAAAGATGCTGACCAGAGGTACATTTTATCCTCTCTACTGCAGCATTATTATTTGAACCAGTAAAGTTTTTTTTGTTTATTGTAACTGTTTAAGGGATTCTAAGTATCACTGCCACCTCTGTTGTTACTGTGCGGCGTCATGACATTTACATATTCATATCGACATTGGTATGTCCCACTAGTTCGTGACAAATTTTGCCTCTTTTTTTTATTTGTTTCATAGTTTTGGGCGTCTCATTATTACGTGTTGATATCCAATTACTTTTGCGCAAATCTATGACATCCTGCAGCATAAATTTTACATGTGAAGATATTTTGGAATGTTTGCTTTTACAAGTAAAGTTTTGCATTCTGTGAATAACACTTGTTAGAGAAAATTTACTTTTCTGCTTCTGATATACCAAAGGGTGCTCAAATTTTTGACCCGCTGTAGTTAAAAGTTTGCACAAACATTCTAGCATATCTTCGTTGTTGTGGTTCTTGATTAATGCCTCTATATAGCTGTGTATTATTCCACCACTTAATAGAGATATTTTAAATAATTCGCCTATAAAACGCATTATACCCCCTGAACGCCTACGAATTTTACGTGCTTCTTCTTGAAGTAAAGCCTCTAGTTCTATTTTCTTATTAGGATCCTGACACTCGTCATATTTTTCTCGTATGGGCTTAAGTTTCTCTTTTTTATCGTATTATTGACAACATGATGAGTAAACTCTTGCTCTGGTTTATGAATAAGAGCATTGCGAAAGTAGGCTAAATATGCTTTGGTAGTGTTCGCCATGCGTTCATCGCTAGGATTGTGTTTAGTAATTAAGCAATGACATTTATTGGCCTACAAAACAGAAAAGTTTGACTCATCTATGGCCTTTTTGAAAATTAAATTTATTACAGCTTTCATTTTGTTCATGTTATCAATTTTAAGCTGAATAATTTGGTTCACAAGTGCTTCAAAATTTTTTTGGGTCAATTTGTTTAATATACCGCGAAAAAGTCTTATGAGGTCATTCTTTTCGATTTTAAAACTTTTTTCTGTAGCATTAGTCATAGCTCTTGGTTTCCAAGCGTTATCGGCTTTATTAATTTTGGATTCTTGGTTAAGAGAAAGATTTGAATAGATATATGGTTTGCCTTTGCTGGCAGTGTGATTATAAAGATGCTGACCATAGGTACATTTTACCTTTTCCACTGTAGCATTATTATTTGAATGAGTAAAGTTTTTTTTCATTATTGTAACTGTTAAAGGGATTTTAAGTATCACTGCCACCTTTGCTGTTACTGTGCGGCGTCATGATATTTGCAATTTTTGCAACCATGTTGCAAAAGAAGCCAATAAGTTGTTGAGTAAAATAGTGAAGAATTTTTTAGTTCAGGTTGCATCCAAGACTGTTTAGTTTGATGCAAATTCATTCGTTGATGACGGGTGTATTTCCTACGATCTCTAGCAATTGCAGACACTTCCTTATCCCTTATAAAGCCAAATGAAGTTTTCATCAAGTCAAATTGTTTTCGAAAAAAGTTAAATTTCCTATTGTAGTGTTAGGAATAGTTTCTAAACGTGCATCGTGTGTAGTAACAGCATTTATAAAGGCTTGTTCTGTTTGTTGAAAAGCATTTTTATAATTTGTTTTTATGGAAACCAAAGAATTCTTCATAGCACGCATTTGACTCTTTGTTAAATCTTTATATTGTACTCTACCAAAAGATTTCGATGATCTTATTAAATTTGTGTTCGCAATTTGAGTTGATAATGTTGTTGCATTTGTGGACAGAACTAATTCCTTATCACTGTTAAGATTTTGCAATATATATTTTTTGGTAATGGGGTGTACGATTTCTAGGTCATACAAATTAATTTTGGCCTTAGCTCAAGGTCTAGTGTCTGGCTGATAAGTGATAATTTGTGGCGGACCCATTCTCATGGTATTTCCCGTCAAAGGTGCTGCTGCAAAGGTCATAGGAGATGGTGCATCCCCTAAAGCAGAGACTGTATTATTTGTTGTTGTCCCTAAGCCGGAGGCTAATTGAGATTGAATTTGTTGCATTGTGGCAAAACTAACTGGTTGAGAAACCTAAGTAGGGGCTACATTTACCAACGAATTGGTAGGAGATAGCGCAAATGGCATAACTGTTTGATTTGCGGCTGCACCACATACAAAACTTTCAGGCTGCATGGTCAAAAGACCCATTAAACCTTCAGTTTCTTAGGATACAACATAATATGAAAAAATATAAAGTTGTTTGAACACTTGGTTTGCATATTTGAAATATTTTCTTTGCTAATTTACAATTATCCTTAAATAAAGTAATACTGGATAAGACGCAAAATTTTTTTTTATCACATACATATGTATGCATGTATATAAATATCAATGCCATCTATTAAAACACCTTGGGTTTTCTGTTGGAGTTTAAACATGGTGTAGTTATTAGAGGCAATTGCAGTTCTGAGAATAGTGTGGTCGTTTTTTCCTGCTTGTGACTTTTTGTGCGGCTTCTTTTAACTGATACTTTTTTGCATCTTTTTTAAACTTTCTGCGACTTTTGTGCCTTTTTTTTTGTTACAAGATCTTACAAATTTATCCTTTAATCGATGTGCATATTAATTTCAAATTTTTTTAATTATGAAGATACGTGATATATGCCCAAAATGGGTAACCTTACCCAGTATTTACACCAACTGGAACAACCTCCTTGGCCTCTTTTTTTATTTGTTTTATAGTTTTGGGCGTCTCACTAATACGTGTGATATCCAATTACTTTTGCGCAAATCTATGACATCCTGCAGCATAAATTTTACATGTGAAGATATTTTGGAATGTTTGCTTTTACAAGTAAAGTTTTGCATTCTGTGAATAACACTTGTTAGAGAAAATTTACTTTTCTGCTTCTGATATACCAAAGGGTGCTCAAATTTTTGACCCGCTGTAGTTAAAAGTTTGCACAAACATTCTAGCATATCTTCGTTGTTGGGGTTCTTGATTAATGCCTCTATATAGCTGTGTAATATTCCACCACTTAATAGAGATATTTTAAATAATTCGCATATAAAACGCATTATACCCCCTGAACGCCTACGAATTTTACGTGCTTCTTCTTGAAGTAAAGCCTCTAGTTCTATTTTCTTATTAGGATCCTGACACTCGTCATATTTTTCTCGTATGGGCTTAAGTTTCTCTTTTTTATCGTATTATTGACAACATGATGAGTAAACTCTTGCTCTGGTTTATGAATAAGAGCATTGCGAAAGTAGGCTAAATATGCTTTGGTAGTGTTCGCCATGCGTTCATCGCTAGGATTGTGTTTAGTAATTAAGCAATGACATTTATTGGCCTACAAAACAGAAAAGTTTGACTCATCTATGGCCTTTTTGAAAATTAAATTTATTACAGCTTTCATTTTGTTCATGTTATCAATTTTAAGCTGAATAATTTGTTTCACAAGTGCTTCAAAATTTTTTTGGGTCAATTTGTTTAATATACCGCGAACAAGTCTTATGAGGTCATTCTTTTCGATTTTAAAACTTTTTTCTGTAGCATCAGTCATGGCTCTTGGTTTCCAAGTGTTATCAGCTTTATTAATTTTGACTTCTTGGTTGAGAGAAAGATTTAAATAGACATATGGTTTTGCCTTTGTTGGCAGTGTGATTATAAAGATGCTGACCAGAGGTACATTTTATCCTCTCTACTGCAGCATTATTATTTGAACCAGTAAAGTTTTTTTTGTTTATTGTAACTGTTTAAGGAATTCTAAGTATCACTGCCACCTCTGTTGTTACTGTGCGGCGTCATGACATTTACATTTTTTGCAATCGTGTTGCAAAAGAGCCAATAAGTTGTTGGGTAACATAGTGAAGAATTTTTTAGTTCAGGTTGCATCCAAGACTGTTTAGTTTGATGCAAATTCATTCGTTGATGACGGGTGTATTTCCTACGATCTCTAGCAATTGCAGACACTTCCTTATCCCTTATAAAGCCAAATGAAGTTTTCATCAAGTCAAATTGATTTCGAAAATATGTTAAATTTCCTATTGTAGTGCTAGAAACAGTTTCTAAACGTGCATCGTGTGTAGTAACAGCATTTATAAAGGCTTGTTCTGTTTGTTAAGAAGCATTTTTATTATTTGTTTTTATGGAAATCATAAAATTCTTCATAGCACGCATTTGACTCTTTGTTAAAACCTTATATTGTTCTTTATCAAAAGATTTCGGTGATCTTATTAAATTTGTGCTCGCAACTTGAGTTGTTGTTGCATTTGTGGACAGGACTAACCCCATATTACTGTTAAGATCCTGCAATATATTTTTTTTTGGTAATGGGGTGTACGATTTCTAGAGCATACAAATGAATTTTGGCCTTAGCTCGAGGTCTTGTGTCTGGCTGATAAGTGATAGTTTGTGGCGGACGCATTCTCGTGGCATTTCCCGCAAAAGATGCTGCTGCAAAGGTTGTAGAAGATGGCGCAGCACTTAAAAAGAGACTGTATTTTTAGTTGTTGTCCCTAAGCCATAGGCTAGTTGAGATTGAATCTGTTGCATTGGGCAAAAATAACTGGTTGAGAAACCTTAGTAGGGGCTACATTTACCAACAAATTGGTAGGAGATAGCGCAAATGGCATGACTGTTTGATTTGCGGCTGCACCACATACAAAACTTTTAGGCTGCATGGCCAAAAGACCCATTAAACACCTTCAGTTTGTTGGGATACAACATAATATGAATAGGTTAGGTTAGGTTAGGTTAGAAGGACATGCAGTGAGAAAGCTCACCGCATCACCCAGAGACAATTTGCCCATTGTGATTGTCCTATGAGAAGAAAAAAAAAAAAAAAAAATAAGGAAAGAGTAAAATAGAAAAAGATGTGCCCAGATTCGGAACATGAAAGATAAAGGGAGAAAGGACAGAGGTTAGAGTAGTAGTAGTAGAGTAAGTACGTGAGAGAGTGGCAGTGTCCGTCACGAGTCGTTGCCGGTTGTCCATTTGGCACTAGTCGCAACCTCTCGCCAGCCATGTCATCCCTCTCGCGAATCCCAGTAAGACCATTGGGTCACAGTCGGCGAGCGCAGAGAGGTGGTCATGGTAGGGTACACCAAAGTACCGGTTCCTCCTCCTAGCGATCGCCGGGCATCGACACAACAGGTGCTCCACGGTCTCGATCTCCTCTTCGTCTCCGCATAGTCGACAGAAGTCGACCGAGTTTGGCTTCCAGCGTGCCTCCAGCGATCTTATACTGCAGTGACCGGTCAGAAGACCGGTGATCAGCTTAAGGTCCCTCTTACCCAAAGATAGAAGGGTTTTCGTCCGGTTTTCCGAAGCTGCTTTCCATAGGGATTTTGAGACCCAACATCCAGCAGTATTCGTCCATTTCTGGTTCGCCAGGACTCTAAAGTGCCCATCGATTATTCCGTAGAGTTCGCACAGAGGGGGAAGGATCGATGTGACCGCCCCAGTGGCCGGTAGTTCGGTTCCTTTCCGTGCCAATTCGTCGGCATATTCGTTACCGGGTATCTCGGAGTGACCGGGAACCCAGCACAGCCTTACGGCCCCACCAAGCTCCCTAAGCGCCTTCCTGCAATCTCTTACCGCCTTTGACCTTACAGAGTTTGAACCCAAAGCTTTTAGGGCGGCTTGACTGTCCACGTAAATGGTGACCCATTCATTATGGCCTTGATTAGTGCGTCCAATCAATCTTGCGGCCTCCTGTATCGCAAATATTTCCGTTTGGAAGACACTGCAGTGATCGCCTAGCCTAAACGACTCCGCAATGTCGAGTGCTTCGCTAAAAATACCAGCTCCAGTACCATGATTAGTCTTCGATCCATCAGTATAAACGACTACTCCTCCGTACGGAACGTGGCCATCATCCCATACCGACCTTTCAGGAATGGTTATCACAGCGGCAGAGTTGAAGTCCAGGTAAGATGGCAAGTAATCTGTGCTCCCGACTAAGTCTCTTAGCTGCTCAAGCCTCCCCATCTCGATCAAAATGCTGGCATGTCCCGATTGAGAGTCGCGCCAAGTTCCTGATTCTCGAAGTCTCAAAGCTTCTTTAACCGCAAACCGCTTCACAAAAAGTTCCAAAGGTAAAAGGTTCAGCATTGTATCCAGTGCAGCCTGTGGGGTGCTCCCACGCGCTCCCGTGATGCAAATAGAAGCAGCCCTTTGCACTTTGTTCAGCGCTTTGAGGAGAGAGGTTTTCGTTGTGGCGGTTTGCCAAACCAGACAACCATAGGTGACAATGGGTCGGACAATTGCCGTGTACAACCAATGGACAGTACCCGTCCTTAGTCCCCAACTCTTCCCTATTGAGTTCCTGCACGCATATAGAGAATTCAGCCCCTTCTTAGCTCTTTCCTCGATGTTCCTTTTCCAGTTGAGTTTCTGGTCCAGGATAACGCCAAGGTATTTAGCTTCCGGAGACAGTTGTAGCTCTACTCCATCCAGTACCGGTCCACAGAAATCCCCGATCTTCCGCTTGCGAGTAAAGAGAACTATTTCGGTCTTCGTAGGATTTACTCCGAGTCCATTGGACTTGGCCCAGTCAGACAGTGATCTCAATGCCCCTTGCATCAAATCAGTTAATGTAGACAAGAACTTCCCTCCAATAAGTATGACCACATCATCTGCGTATGCCACGACTTTCGTTCCATCCCTCTCGAATTTTTCCAGTATTCCATTTATCACCAGAAGCCACAATAGAGGTGAAAGGACCCCGCCCTGTGGTGTGCCCCTGGTAACAATTCTCCGTATGGAGCCTTCGCCCATTTGCGCACTGATAATTCGGCCCTTTAGCATCTTATCAATCCAGCCTATCAGGAAAGGGGAAACACCAGTCGAAACGAGGGATTCATGTATCGATTCCAGCTTCACATTATTGAAAGCCCCCTCAATATCCAGAAAGGCCGCCATCGTAAAGTTGGAATTCGCCATATTGTGCTCGATAGTCCTAACTACATCGTGAAGCGCACTCTCCACCGATCTACCCTTACGGTATGCATGTTGACAGGCGCTTAGTGACGTAGTGTTCATCGAACTCCTGATATGCAGATCTATGAGTCTCTCCACCATCTTCAGCAGAAAGGAAGACAGGCTGATAGGTCTAAAGTCCTTCGGCTTGGAGTGAGACGTCTTCCCTGCCTTCGGAATGAAGACAACGCTGACCTCTCGCCAGGCCAAGGGAATGCACGATAGTTGCAGGCAGGCCCTAAAAATTTTTGCCAGTGATGGTAACAGCATTGGCCCTGCCATTTGCAGCATTGCTGGGATGATACCATCCGGCCCAGGTGATTTGAAGGGTTGGAAGGAATCCAGCGCCCACGCAATCTTCTCATCGTCCACTATACAGTCAACTAGAGGCACCTCCATGCTCGGATCGACCATAAAAACGTCCTCCGTCATGGTTTGTGCCTCATCCATTTCCATGCATCCAGGAAAGTGAGTTGCAGCAAGTAGATCCAATGTTTCCGAGCTCGTCTCGGTCCATGAGCCGTCTTCGCGTTGGATGCTGTCCAGAGTCTTCGGGTCCCTAGAGAGCAGCCTGCGGAATCTCGCCGCCTCATTTACTCCTTCTATCGATTCACAGAATCCTAGCCAGGAGGCTCGTTTCGCCCTTCTGACTTCGCTCTTATAGCGATTGAAACTGACCTTACAGTCGTCCCAATCCGATCTTTGCTTGGTCTTGTTGGCCCTATTATATAATCTCCTCGAATCCTTCCTCAAAAAACCCAGTTCTCGATTCCACCATACTGGCTGTGATCTTCTACCTGGGTATGACAAGGGACAGGATTCCTCAAAGCTCTCTGTAAGGTAGCCAGAGAGTCTATCAACCGCTAATTCAACCTCCGCTCTCGTCGTGAATAAATATAAAGTTGTTTGAACACTTGGTTTGCATATTTGAAATATTCTCTTTGCTAATTTTCAATTATCTTTAAATAAAGTAATACTGGATTTGAAGACGCAAAATTTTTTTGTCACATACATACACATGTGGCCATTAAAATAGGTATCATCTTTATAATTATAAAAAATGCATATTTTTCAATTTTATTTTAACTAAAATTTATTCTTAGTGCATTCTTATTATTCAAAGCATAAAAATAAATAAAAATAATAAGAAAAAAGTTATTATTTTAAAATAAAAAAAAACTACACTAAAAAAAGCAAAATTCACTTGGTCATAAAAATAGGTACTTAAAAGGAAATGTGGAAAATTAAATAAGTTTTAAGTAATTTTCAACATAAATTGCATTATTTAAGCTTTCTTGCGTCAGTAGCCACTATGTCCACCATTATTTCTTATAATTTTGTCTAATCTCTTGGGCATAGAAGAGATTAACTTGCGGCAGGTCTCAAGAGGAGTGTCATACCATATTTCTTGCACTTTTTGCCATAACTGATTCTTGTTTTGAATATTTTCTTTTCTAAGTCTAACTTTGAGATCTCCCCAAAGATTCTCAATTGGATTGAGATCGGGTGATTGACTTGGCCACTCCATAACACTAACTTTATTTTGCTGAAACCATCCACTTACTAACTTGAAGAGTGTTTCGGGTCGTTATCTTGCTGGAAACACCAACGTAATGGCATTTCCTCCTCAGCATAAGGCAACATAACATTTTCCAAAATATTTTTGTACCCTTCCTTTGTCATTATTTCTGAAATTAGGTGAATAGGCCCTACGCCACTCCAAGAAAAACATCCCCAAACCATGATATTGCCGCCACCATGTTTTATTGTTTTTTAGTGTAACGTGGGTTGAATTCTTGACTTTTTGGTCTTCTCACATTCCGCCCAGCATCGTTTCCAAACAAATTAATTTTAGTTTCATCACTCCAGAGTATGTTATGCCATTTTTTAGCTCCTTCTGGGCCACACCATGTCTTATGGCGATTTGAAAATTCTTTCCTCTTCTGTAAATTGGCTTTTCTTAGCAATGGAACTTTTCGAGCTATTCGTCCCGGAAGATTAATATCACATAAACGACGTCGCACAGTTCTTGCTGAAATTTGATTATTTATTTCAGCTGCAATCGACTTAGAGGACTTAAAGGGGTCTCGTTTCGCAAGCATTGATATGTACCCATCAGTAGTTGGGCTGGTTTTTTTCATAGCGCCACGTTTTTCTTTTGTGTTTCGGGGCTTAAGGGAATTGACAACAAAATTTTTAGACCGTCCAATTGAATCGGCTATAAATTTATAGGATTTATTCTGTTCTCGAAGCTTTTTAATCAGTCTTCTCTCTTTTTCAGTGCAATGCTGTGCTCGACCCATCTATTATTGATATTAGTATAGATATTAGATTATTATTGTATTAAAATTAGATAGCCAACCTTGAAATATTTAGTTCGACCTTAATTTCTGAACTATGCGAAAACATTTAGCAAAGTACCTATTTTATTGGCCACAAAAATTGTCTTCTTTTTAATGAATTTTGCTCTGAACGCTAACAAAAATGTCTAAAAATAACGGATTTTCTTGCATTAATATAAAAAAGTCTTGACAATTGAGACCATGTAAAGTTTTTAAAAAAATGTATGCGTTTTTAGAAAAAAAACTGAAAAAATGTAATAGTATATCAGGGTACCTATTTTAATGGCCATATGTGTATGTATGTACGTAAATATCAATGTCATGCATCAAAACACCTTGGGTTTTCTGTTGGAATTCAAACGTGGTGTAGTTATTAGAGGCAGTTGCAGTTCCGAGAATAGTGTGGCCGTTTTTTCCTGCCTGTGACTTTTTTTAACTGATACTATTTTGCATCTTTTTTAAACTTTTTGTGACTTTTGTGCCCTTTTTTTGTTACAAGAGCTTACAAATTTGTTTTTTAATAAAGATAATAAAGATAGGTGACAATGGGTCGGACAATTGCCGTGTACAACCAATGGACAGTACCCGGCCTTAGTCCCCAACTCTTCCCTATTGAGTTCCTGCACGCATATAGAGCATTCAGCCCCTTCTTAGCTCTTTCCTCGATGTTCCTTTTCCAGTTGAGTTTCTGGTCCAGGACAACGCCAAGGTATTTAGCTTCCGGAGACAGTTGTAGCTCTACTCCATCCAGTACCGGTCCACAGAAATCCCCGATCTTCCGCTTGCGAGTGAAGAGAACTATTTCGGTCTTCGTAGGATTTACTCCGAGTCCATTGGACTTGGCCCAGTCAGACAGTGATCTCAATGCCCCTTGCATCAAATCAGTTGAATGTAGACAAGAACTTCCCTCCAATAAGTATGACCACATCATCTGCGTATGCCACGACTTTCGTTCCATCCCTCTCGAATTTTTCCAGTATTCCATTTATCACCAGAAGCCACAATAGAGGTGAAAGGACCCCGCCCTGTGGTGTGCCCCTGGTAACAATTCTCCGTATGGAGCCTTCGCTCATTTGCGCACTGATAATTCGGCCCTTTAGCATCTTATCAATCCAGCCTATCAGGAAAGGGGAAACACCAGTCGAAACGACGGATTCATGTATCGATTCCAGCTTCACATTGAAAGCCCCCTCAATATCCAGAAAGACCGCCATCGTAAAGTTGGAATTCGCCATATTGTGCTCGATAGTCCTAACTACATCGTGAAGCGCACTCTCCACCGATCTACCCTTACGGTATGCATGTTGACAGGCGCTTAGTGACGTAGTGTTCATCGAACTCCTGATATGCAGATCTATGAGTCTCTCCACCGTCTTCAGCAGAAAGGAAGACAGGCTGATAGGTCTAAAGTCCTTCGGCTTGGAGTGAGACGTCTTCCCTGCCTTCGGAATGAAGACAACGCTGACCTCTCGCCAGGCCAAGGGAATGCACGATAGTTGCAGGCAGGCCCTAAAAATTTTTGCCAGTGATGGTAACAGCATTGGCCCTGCCATTTGCAGCATTGCTGGGATGATACCATCCGGCCCAGGTGATTTGAAGGGTTGGAAGGAATCCAGCGCCCACGCAATCTTCTCATCGTCCACTATACAGTCAACTAGAGGCACCTCCATGCTCGGATCGACCATAAAAACGTCCTCCGTCATGGTTTGTGCCTCATCCATTTCCATGCATCCAGGAAAGTGAGTTGCAGCAAGTAGATCCAATGTTTCCGAGCTCGTCTCGGTCCATGAGCCGTCTTCGCGTTGGATGCTGTCCAGGGTCTTCGGGTCCCTAGAGAGCAGCCTGCGGAATCTCGCCGCCTCATTTACTCCTTCTATCGATTCACAGAATCCTAGCCAGGAGGCTCGTTTCGCCCTTCTGACTTCGCTCTTATAGCGATTGAAACTGACCTTATAGTCGTCCCAATCCGATCTTTGCTTGGTCTTGTTGGCCCTATTATATAATCTCCTCGAATCCTTCCTCAAAAAACCCAGTTCTCGATTCCACCATACTGGCTGTGATCTTCTACCTGGGTATGACAAGGGACAGGATTCCTCAAAGCTCTCTGTAAGGTAGCCAGAGAGTCTATCAACCGCTAATTCAACCTCCGCTCTCGTCGTGAATAAATATAAAGTTGTTTGAACACTTGGTTTGCATATTTGAAATATTCTCTTTGCTAATTTTCAATTATCTTTAAATAAAGTAATACTGGATTTGAAGACGCAAAATTTTTTTGTCACATACATACACATGTGGCCATTAAAATAGGTATCATCTTTATAATTATAAAAAATGCATATTTTTCAATTTTATTTTAACTAAAATTTATTCTTAGTGCATTCTTATTATTCAAAGCATAAAAATAAATAAAAATAATAAGAAAAAAGTTATTATTTTAAAATAAAAAAAAAACTACACTAAAAAAAGCAAAATTCACTTGGTCATAAAAATAGGTACTTAAAAGGAAATGTGGAAAATTAAATAAGTTTTAAGTAATTTTCAACATAAATTGCATTATTTAAGCTTTCTTGCGTCAGTAGCCACTATGTCCACCATTATTTCTTATGATTTTGTCTAATCTCTTGGGCATAGAAGAGATTAACTTGCGGCAGGTCTCAAGAGGAGTGTCATACCATATTTCTTGCACTTTTTGCCATAACTGAGTCTTGTTTTGAATATTTTCTTTTCTAAGTCTAACTTTGAGATCTCCCCAAAGATTCTCAATTGGATTGAGATCGGGTGATTGACTTGGCCACTCCATAACACTAACTTTATTTTGCTGAAACCATCCACTTACTAACTTAGAAGAGTGTTTCGGGTCGTTATCTTGCTGGAAACACCAACGTAATGGCATTTCCTCCTCAGCATAAGGCAACATAACATTTTCCAAAATATTTTTGTACCCTTCCTTTGTCATTATTTCTGAAATTAGGTGAATAGGCCCCACGCCACTCCAAGAAAAACATCCCCAAACCATGATATTGCCGCCACCATGTTTTATTGTTTTTTAGTGTAACGTGGGTTGAATTCTTGACTTTTTGGTCTTCTCACATTCCGCCCAGCATCGTTTCCAAACAAATTAGTTTTAGTTTCATCACTCCAGAGTATGTTATGCCATTTTTTAGCTCCTTCTGGGCCACACCATGTCTTATGGCGATTTGAGAATTCTTTCCTCTTCTGTAAATTGGCTTTTCTTAGCAATGGAACTTTTCGAGCTATTCGTCCCGGAAGATTAATATCACATAAACGACGTCGCACAGTTCTTGCTGAAATTTGATTATTTATTTCAGCTGCAATCGACTTAGAGGACTTAAAGGGGTCTCGTTTCGCAAGCATTGATATGTACCCATCAGTAGTTGGGCTGGTTTTTTTCATAGCGCCACGTTTTTCTTTTGTGTTTCGGGGCTTAAGGGAATTGACAACAAAATTTTTAGACCGTCCAATTGAATCGGCTATAAATTTATAGGATTTATTCTGTTCTCGAAGCTTTTTAATCAGTCTTCTCTCTTTTTCAGTGCAATGCTGTGCTCGACCCATCTATTATTGATATTAGTATAGATATTAGATTATTATTGTATTAAAATTAGATAGCCAACCTTGAAATATTTAGTTCGACCTTAATTTCTGAACTATGCGAAAACATTTAGCAAAGTACCTATTTTATTGGCCACAAAAATTGTCTTCTTTTTAATGAATTTTGCTCTGAACGCTAACAAAAATGTCTAAAAATAACGGATTTTCTTGCATTAATATAAAAAAGTCTTGACAATTGAGACCATGTAAAGTTTTTAAAAAAATGTATGCGTTTTTAGAAGAAAAACTGAAAAAATGTAATAGTATATCAGGGTACCTATTTTAATGGCCATATGTGTATGTATGTACGTAAATATCAATGTCATGCATCAAAACACCTTGGGTTTTCTGTTGGAATTCAAACGTGGTGTAGTTATTAGAGGCAGTTGCAGTTCCGAGAATAGTGTGGCCGTTTTTTCCTGCCTGTGACTTTTTTTAACTGATACTATTTTGCATCTTTTTTAAACTTTTTGCGACTTTTGTGCCCTTTTTTGTTACAAGAGCTTACAAATTTGTTTTTTAATAAAGATAATAAAGATAGGTGACAATGGGTCGGACAATTGCCGTGTACAACCAATGGACAGTACCCGGCCTTAGTCCCCAACTCTTCCCTATTGAGTTCCTGCACGCATATAGAGCATTCAGCCCCTTCTTAGCTCTTTCCTCGATGTTCCTTTTCCAGTTGAGTTTCTGGTCCAGGATAACGCCAAGGTATTTAGCTTCCGGAGACAGTTGTAGCTCTACTCCATCCAGTACCGGTCCACAGAAATCCCCGATCTTCCGCTTGCGAGTAAAGAGAACTATTTCGGTCTTCGTAGGATTTACTCCGAGTCCATTGGACTTGGCCCAGTCAGACAGTGATCTCAATGCCCCTTGCATCAAATCAGTTAATGTAGACAAGAACTTCCCTCCAATAAGTATGACCACATCATCTGCGTATGCCACGACTTTCGTTCCATCCCTCTCGAATTTTTCCAGTATTCCATTTATCACCAGAAGCCACAATAGAGGTGAAAGGACCCCGCCCTGTGGTGTGCCCCTGGTAACAATTCTCCGTATGGAGCCTTCGCCCATTTGCGCACTGATAATTCGGCCCTTTAGCATCTTATCAATCCAGCCTATCAGGAAAGGGGAAACACCAGTCGAAACGAGGGATTCATGTATCGATTCCAGCTTCACATTATTGAAAGCCCCCTCAATATCCAGAAAGGCCGCCATCGTAAAGTTGGAATTCGCCATATTGTGCTCGATAGTCCTAACTACATCGTGAAGCGCACTCTCCACCGATCTACCCTTACGGTATGCATGTTGACAGGCGCTTAGTGACGTAGTGTTCATCGAACTCCTGATATGCAGATCTATGAGTCTCTCCACCGTCTTCAGCAGAAAGGAAGACAGGCTGATAGGTCTAAAGTCCTTCGGCTTGGAGTGAGACGTCTTCCCTGCCTTCGGAATGAAGACAACGCTGACCTCTCGCCAGGCCAAGGGAATGCACGATAGTTGCAGGCAGGCCCTAAAAATTTTTGCCAGTGATGGTAACAGCATTGGCCCTGCCATTTGCAGCATTGCTGGGATGATACCATCCGGCCCAGGTGATTTGAAGGGTTGGAAGGAATCCAGCGCCCACGCAATCTTCTCATCGTCCACTATACAGTCAACTAGAGGCACCTCCATGCTCGGATCGACCATAAAAACGTCCTCCGTCATGGTTTGTGCCTCATCCATTTCCATGCATCCAGGAAAGTGAGTTGCAGCAAGTAGATCCAATGTTTCCGAGCTCGTCTCGGTCCATGAGCCGTCTTCGCGTTGGATGCTGTCCAGGGTCTTCGGGTCCCTAGAGAGCAGCCTGCGGAATCTCGCCGCCTCATTTACTCCTTCTATCGATTCACAGAATCCTAGCCAGGAGGCTCGTTTCGCCCTTCTGACTTTGCTCTTATAGCGATTGAAACTGACCTTATAGTCGTCCCAATCCGATCTTTGCTTGGTCTTGTTGGCCCTATTATATAATCTCCTCGAATCCTTCCTCAAAAAACCCAGTTCTCGATTCCACCATACTGGCTGTGATCTTCTACCTGGGTATGACAAGGGACAGGATTCCTCAAAGCTCTCTGTAAGGTAGCCAGAGAGTCTATCAACCGCTAATTCAACCTCCGCTCTCGTCGTGAATAAATATAAAGTTGTTTGAACACTTGGTTTGCATATTTGAAATATTCTCTTTGCTAATTTTCAATTATCTTTAAATAAAGTAATACTGGATTTGAAGACGCAAAATTTTTTTGTCACATACATACACATGTGGCCATTAAAATAGGTATCATCTTTATAATTATAAAAAATGCATATTTTTCAATTTTATTTTAACTAAAATTTATTCTTAGTGCATTCTTATTATTCAAAGCATAAAAATAAATAAAAATAATAAGAAAAAAGTTATTATTTTAAAATAAAAAAAAAACTACACTAAAAAAAGCAAAATTCACTTGGTCATAAAAATAGGTACTTAAAAGGAAATGTGGAAAATTAAATAAGTTTTAAGTAATTTTCAACATAAATTGCATTATTTAAGCTTTCTTGCGTCAGTAGCCACTATGTCCACCATTATTTCTTATGATTTTGTCTAATCTCTTGGGCATAGAAGAGATTAACTTGCGGCAGGTCTCAAGAGGAGTGTCATACCATATTTCTTGCACTTTTTGCCATAACTGAGTCTTGTTTTGAATATTTTCTTTTCTAAGTCTAACTTTGAGATCTCCCCAAAGATTCTCAATTGGATTGAGATCGGGTGATTGACTTGGCCACTCCATAACACTAACTTTATTTTGCTGAAACCATCCACTTACTAACTTAGAAGAGTGTTTCGGGTCGTTATCTTGCTGGAAACACCAACGTAATGGCATTTCCTCCTCAGCATAAGGCAACATAACATTTTCCAGAATATTTTTGTACCCTTCCTTTGTCATTATTTCTGAAATTAGGTGAATAGGCCCTACGCCACTCCAAGAAAAACATCCCCAAACCATGATATTGCCGCCACCATGTTTTATTGTTTTTTTAGTGTAACGTGGGTTGAATTCTTGACTTTTTGGTCTTCTCACATTCCGCCCAGCATCGTTTCCAAACAAATTAATTTTAGTTTCATCACTCCAGAGTATGTTATGCCATTTTTTAGCTCCTTCTGGGCCACACCATGTCTTGTGGCGATTTGAAAATTCTTTCCTCTTCTGTAAATTGGCTTTTCTTAGCAATGGAACTTTTCGAGCTATTCGTCCCGGAAGATTAATATCACATAAACGACGTCGCACAGTTCTTGCTGAAATTTGATTATTTATTTCAGCTGCAATCGACTAAGAGGACTTAAAGGGGTCTCGTTTCGCAAGCATTGATATGTACCCATCAGTAGTTGGGCTGGTTTTTTTCATAGCGCCACGTTTTTCTTTTGTGTTTCGGGGCTTAAGGGAATTGACAACAAAATTTTTAGACCGTCCAATTGAATCGGCTATAAATTTATAGGATTTATTCTGTTCTCGAAGCTTTTTAATCAGTCTTCTCTCTTTTTCAGTGCAATGCTGTGCTCGACCCATCTATTATTGATATTAGTATAGATATTAGATTATTATTGTATTAAAATTAGATAGCCAACCTTGAAATATTTAGTTCGACCTTAATTTCTGAACTATGCGAAAACATTTAGCAAAGTACCTATTTTATTGGCCACAAAAATTGTCTTCTTTTTAATGAATTTTGCTCTGAACGCTAACAAAAATGTCTAAAAATAACGGATTTTCTTGCATTAATATAAAAAAGTCTTGACAATTGAGACCATGTAAAGTTTTTAAAAAAATGTATGCGTTTTTAGAAAAAAAACTGAAAAAATGTAATAGTATATCAGGGTACCTATTTTAATGGCCATATGTGTATGTATGTACGTAAATATCAATGTCATGCATCAAAACACCTTGGGTTTTCTGTTGGAATTCAAACGTGGTGTAGTTATTAGAGGCAGTTGCAGTTCCGAGAATAGTGTGGCCGTTTTTTCCTGCCTGTGACTTTTTTTAACTGATACTATTTTGCATCTTTTTTAAACTTTTTGCGACTTTTGTGCCCTTTTTTGTTACAAGAGCTTACAAATTTGTTTTTTAATAAAGATAATAAAGATAGGTGACAATGGGTCGGACAATTGCCGTGTACAACCAATGGACAGTACCCGGCCTTAGTCCCCAACTCTTCCCTATTGAGTTCCTGCACGCATATAGAGCATTCAGCCCCTTCTTAGCTCTTTCCTCGATGTTCCTTTTCCAGTTGAGTTTCTGGTCCAGGATAACGCCAAGGTATTTAGCTTCCGGAGACAGTTGTAGCTCTACTCCATCCAGTACCGGTCCACAGAAATCCCCGATCTTCCGCTTGCGAGTAAAGAGAACTATTTCGGTCTTCGTAGGATTTACTCCGAGTCCATTGGACTTGGCCCAGTCAGACAGTGATCTCAATGCCCCTTGCATCAAATCAGTTAATGTAGACAAGAACTTCCCTCCAATAAGTATGACCACATCATCTGCGTATGCCACGACTTTCGTTCCATCCCTCTCGAATTTTTCCAGTATTCCATTTATCACCAGAAGCCACAATAGAGGTGAAAGGACCCCGCCCTGTGGTGTGCCCCTGGTAACAATTCTCCGTATGGAGCCTTCGCCCATTTGCGCACTGATAATTCGGCCCTTTAGCATCTTATCAATCCAGCCTATCAGGAAAGGGGAAACACCAGTCGAAACGAGGGATTCATGTATCGATTCCAGCTTCACATTATTGAAAGCCCCCTCAATATCCAGAAAGGCCGCCATCGTAAAGTTGGAATTCGCCATATTGTGCTCGATAGTCCTAACTACATCGTGAAGCGCACTCTCCACCGATCTACCCTTACGGTATGCATGTTGACAGGCGCTTAGTGACGTAGTGTTCATCGAACTCCTGATATGCAGATCTATGAGTCTCTCCACCGTCTTCAGCAGAAAGGAAGACAGGCTGATAGGTCTAAAGTCCTTCGGCTTGGAGTGAGACGTCTTCCCTGCCTTCGGAATGAAGACAACGCTGACCTCTCGCCAGGCCAAGGGAATGCACGATAGTTGCAGGCAGGCCCTAAAAATTTTTGCCAGTGATGGTAACAGCATTGGCCCTGCCATTTGCAGCATTGCTGGGATGATACCATCCGGCCCAGGTGATTTGAAGGGTTGGAAGGAATCCAGCGCCCACGCAATCTTCTCATCGTCCACTATACAGTCAACTAGAGGCACCTCCATGCTCGGATCGACCATAAAAACGTCCTCCGTCATGGTTTGTGCCTCATCCATTTCCATGCATCCAGGAAAGTGAGTTGCAGCAAGTAGATCCAATGTTTCCGAGCTCGTCTCGGTCCATGAGCCGTCTTCGCGTTGGATGCTGTCCAGGGTCTTCGGGTCCCTAGAGAGCAGCCTGCGGAATCTCGCCGCCTCATTTACTCCTTCTATCGATTCACAGAATCCTAGCCAGGAGGCTCGTTTCGCCCTTCTGACTTTGCTCTTATAGCGATTGAAACTGACCTTATAGTCGTCCCAATCCGATCTTTGCTTGGTCTTGTTGGCCCTATTATATAATCTCCTCGAATCCTTCCTCAAAAAACCCAGTTCTCGATTCCACCATACTGGCTGTGATCTTCTACCTGGGTATGACAAGGGACAGGATTCCTCAAAGCTCTCTGTAAGGTAGCCAGAGAGTCTATCAACCGCTAATTCAACCTCCGCTCTCGTCGTGAATAAATATAAAGTTGTTTGAACACTTGGTTTGCATATTTGAAATATTCTCTTTGCTAATTTTCAATTATCTTTAAATAAAGTAATACTGGATTTGAAGACGCAAAATTTTTTTGTCACATACATACACATGTGGCCATTAAAATAGGTATCATCTTTATAATTATAAAAAATGCATATTTTTCAATTTTATTTTAACTAAAATTTATTCTTAGTGCATTCTTATTATTCAAAGCATAAAAATAAATAAAAATAATAAGAAAAAAGTTATTATTTTAAAATAAAAAAAAAACTACACTAAAAAAAGCAAAATTCACTTGGTCATAAAAATAGGTACTTAAAAGGAAATGTGGAAAATTAAATAAGTTTTAAGTAATTTTCAACATAAATTGCATTATTTAAGCTTTCTTGCGTCAGTAGCCACTATGTCCACCATTATTTCTTATGATTTTGTCTAATCTCTTGGGCATAGAAGAGATTAACTTGCGGCAGGTCTCAAGAGGAGTGTCATACCATATTTCTTGCACTTTTTGCCATAACTGAGTCTTGTTTTGAATATTTTCTTTTCTAAGTCTAACTTTGAGATCTCCCCAAAGATTCTCAATTGGATTGAGATCGGGTGATTGACTTGGCCACTCCATAACACTAACTTTATTTTGCTGAAACCATCCACTTACTAACTTAGAAGAGTGTTTCGGGTCGTTATCTTGCTGGAAACACCAACGTAATGGCATTTCCTCCTCAGCATAAGGCAACATAACATTTTCCAGAATATTTTTGTACCCTTCCTTTGTCATTATTTCTGAAATTAGGTGAATAGGCCCTACGCCACTCCAAGAAAAACATCCCCAAACCATGATATTGCCGCCACCATGTTTTATTGTTTTTTTAGTGTAACGTGGGTTGAATTCTTGACTTTTTGGTCTTCTCACATTCCGCCCAGCATCGTTTCCAAACAAATTAATTTTAGTTTCATCACTCCAGAGTATGTTATGCCATTTTTTAGCTCCTTCTGGGCCACACCATGTCTTGTGGCGATTTGAAAATTCTTTCCTCTTCTGTAAATTGGCTTTTCTTAGCAATGGAACTTTTCGAGCTATTCGTCCCGGAAGATTAATATCACATAAACGACGTCGCACAGTTCTTGCTGAAATTTGATTATTTATTTCAGCTGCAATCGACTAAGAGGACTTAAAGGGGTCTCGTTTCGCAAGCATTGATATGTACCCATCAGTAGTTGGGCTGGTTTTTTTCATAGCGCCACGTTTTTCTTTTGTGTTTCGGGGCTTAAGGGAATTGACAACAAAATTTTTAGACCGTCCAATTGAATCGGCTATAAATTTATAGGATTTATTCTGTTCTCGAAGCTTTTTAATCAGTCTTCTCTCTTTTTCAGTGCAATGCTGTGCTCGACCCATCTATTATTGATATTAGTATAGATATTAGATTATTATTGTATTAAAATTAGATAGCCAACCTTGAAATATTTAGTTCGACCTTAATTTCTGAACTATGCGAAAACATTTAGCAAAGTACCTATTTTATTGGCCACAAAAATTGTCTTCTTTTTAATGAATTTTGCTCTGAACGCTAACAAAAATGTCTAAAAATAACGGATTTTCTTGCATTAATATAAAAAAGTCTTGACAATTGAGACCATGTAAAGTTTTTAAAAAAATGTATGCGTTTTTAGAAAAAAAACTGAAAAAATGTAATAGTATATCAGGGTACCTATTTTAATGGCCATATGTGTATGTATGTACGTAAATATCAATGTCATGCATCAAAACACCTTGGGTTTTCTGTTGGAATTCAAACGTGGTGTAGTTATTAGAGGCAGTTGCAGTTCCGAGAATAGTGTGGCCGTTTTTTCCTGCCTGTGACTTTTTTTAACTGATACTATTTTGCATCTTTTTTAAACTTTTTGCGACTTTTGTGCCCTTTTTTGTTACAAGAGCTTACAAATTTGTTTTTTAATAAAGATAATAAAGATAGGTGACAATGGGTCGGACAATTGCCGTGTACAACCAATGGACAGTACCCGGCCTTAGTCCCCAACTCTTCCCTATTGAGTTCCTGCACGCATATAGAGCATTCAGCCCCTTCTTAGCTCTTTCCTCGATGTTCCTTTTCCAGTTGAGTTTCTGGTCCAGGATAACGCCAAGGTATTTAGCTTCCGGAGACAGTTGTAGCTCTACTCCATCCAGTACCGGTCCACAGAAATCCCCGATCTTCCGCTTGCGAGTAAAGAGAACTATTTCGGTCTTCGTAGGATTTACTCCGAGTCCATTGGACTTGGCCCAGTCAGACAGTGATCTCAATGCCCCTTGCATCAAATCAGTTAATGTAGACAAGAACTTCCCTCCAATAAGTATGACCACATCATCTGCGTATGCCACGACTTTCGTTCCATCCCTCTCGAATTTTTCCAGTATTCCATTTATCACCAGAAGCCACAATAGAGGTGAAAGGACCCCGCCCTGTGGTGTGCCCCTGGTAACAATTCTCCGTATGGAGCCTTCGCCCATTTGCGCACTGATAATTCGGCCCTTTAGCATCTTATCAATCCAGCCTATCAGGAAAGGGGAAACACCAGTCGAAACGAGGGATTCATGTATCGATTCCAGCTTCACATTATTGAAAGCCCCCTCAATATCCAGAAAGGCCGCCATCGTAAAGTTGGAATTCGCCATATTGTGCTCGATAGTCCTAACTACATCGTGAAGCGCACTCTCCACCGATCTACCCTTACGGTATGCATGTTGACAGGCGCTTAGTGACGTAGTGTTCATCGAACTCCTGATATGCAGATCTATGAGTCTCTCCACCGTCTTCAGCAGAAAGGAAGACAGGCTGATAGGTCTAAAGTCCTTCGGCTTGGAGTGAGACGTCTTCCCTGCCTTCGGAATGAAGACAACGCTGACCTCTCGCCAGGCCAAGGGAATGCACGATAGTTGCAGGCAGGCCCTAAAAATTTTTGCCAGTGATGGTAACAGCATTGGCCCTGCCATTTGCAGCATTGCTGGGATGATACCATCCGGCCCAGGTGATTTGAAGGGTTGGAAGGAATCCAGCGCCCACGCAATCTTCTCATCGTCCACTATACAGTCAACTAGAGGCACCTCCATGCTCGGATCGACCATAAAAACGTCCTCCGTCATGGTTTGTGCCTCATCCATTTCCATGCATCCAGGAAAGTGAGTTGCAGCAAGTAGATCCAATGTTTCCGAGCTCGTCTCGGTCCATGAGCCGTCTTCGCGTTGGATGCTGTCCAGGGTCTTCGGGTCCCTAGAGAGCAGCCTGCGGAATCTCGCCGCCTCATTTACTCCTTCTATCGATTCACAGAATCCTAGCCAGGAGGCTCGTTTCGCCCTTCTGACTTTGCTCTTATAGCGATTGAAACTGACCTTATAGTCGTCCCAATCCGATCTTTGCTTGGTCTTGTTGGCCCTATTATATAATCTCCTCGAATCCTTCCTCAAAAAACCCAGTTCTCGATTCCACCATACTGGCTGTGATCTTCTACCTGGGTATGACAAGGGACAGGATTCCTCAAAGCTCTCTGTAAGGTAGCCAGAGAGTCTATCAACCGCTAATTCAACCTCCGCTCTCGTCGTGAATAAATATAAAGTTGTTTGAACACTTGGTTTGCATATTTGAAATATTCTCTTTGCTAATTTTCAATTATCTTTAAATAAAGTAATACTGGATTTGAAGACGCAAAATTTTTTTGTCACATACATACACATGTGGCCATTAAAATAGGTATCATCTTTATAATTATAAAAAATGCATATTTTTCAATTTTATTTTAACTAAAATTTATTCTTAGTGCATTCTTATTATTCAAAGCATAAAAATAAATAAAAATAATAAGAAAAAAGTTATTATTTTAAAATAAAAAAAAAACTACACTAAAAAAAGCAAAATTCACTTGGTCATAAAAATAGGTACTTAAAAGGAAATGTGGAAAATTAAATAAGTTTTAAGTAATTTTCAACATAAATTGCATTATTTAAGCTTTCTTGCGTCAGTAGCCACTATGTCCACCATTATTTCTTATGATTTTGTCTAATCTCTTGGGCATAGAAGAGATTAACTTGCGGCAGGTCTCAAGAGGAGTGTCATACCATATTTCTTGCACTTTTTGCCATAACTGAGTCTTGTTTTGAATATTTTCTTTTCTAAGTCTAACTTTGAGATCTCCCCAAAGATTCTCAATTGGATTGAGATCGGGTGATTGACTTGGCCACTCCATAACACTAACTTTATTTTGCTGAAACCATCCACTTACTAACTTAGAAGAGTGTTTCGGGTCGTTATCTTGCTGGAAACACCAACGTAATGGCATTTCCTCCTCAGCATAAGGCAACATAACATTTTCCAGAATATTTTTGTACCCTTCCTTTGTCATTATTTCTGAAATTAGGTGAATAGGCCCTACGCCACTCCAAGAAAAACATCCCCAAACCATGATATTGCCGCCACCATGTTTTATTGTTTTTTTAGTGTAACGTGGGTTGAATTCTTGACTTTTTGGTCTTCTCACATTCCGCCCAGCATCGTTTCCAAACAAATTAATTTTAGTTTCATCACTCCAGAGTATGTTATGCCATTTTTTAGCTCCTTCTGGGCCACACCATGTCTTGTGGCGATTTGAAAATTCTTTCCTCTTCTGTAAATTGGCTTTTCTTAGCAATGGAACTTTTCGAGCTATTCGTCCCGGAAGATTAATATCACATAAACGACGTCGCACAGTTCTTGCTGAAATTTGATTATTTATTTCAGCTGCAATCGACTAAGAGGACTTAAAGGGGTCTCGTTTCGCAAGCATTGATATGTACCCATCAGTAGTTGGGCTGGTTTTTTTCATAGCGCCACGTTTTTCTTTTGTGTTTCGGGGCTATTCTGTTCTCGAAGCTTTTTAATCAGTCTTCTCTCTTTTTCAGTGCAATGCTGTGCTCGACCCATCTATTATTGATATTAGTATAGATATTAGATTATTATTGTATTAAAATTAGATAGCCAACCTTGAAATATTTAGTTCGACCTTAATTTCTGAATTATGCGAAAACATTTAGCAAAGTACCTATTTTATTGGCCACAAAAATTGTCTTCTTTTTAATGAATTTTGCTCTGAACGCTAACAAAAATGTCTAAAAATAACGGATTTTCTTGCATTAATATAAAAAAGTCTTGACAATTGAAACCATGTAAAGTTTTTAAAAAAATGTATGCGTTTTTAGAAAAAAAAACTGAAAAAATGTAATAGTATATCAGGGTACCTATTTTAATGGCCATATGTGTATGTATGTACGTAAATATCAATGTCATGCATCAAAACACCTTGGGTTTTCTGTTGGAATTCAAACATGGTGTAGTTATTAGAGGCAGTTGCAGTTCCGAGAATTGTGTGGCCGTTTTTTCCTGCCTGTGACTTTTTTTAACTGATACTATTTTGCATCTTTTTTAAACTTTTTGCGACTTTTGTGCCTTTTTTTGTTACAAGAGCTTACAAATTTGTTCTTTAATGAAGATAAGTGATTTATGCCGCATTTGGGTAACCTTACCCAGTATTTACACAAGCTGGCTCAAATGCGAAAAACACAATGACCCATATTATAAACAGTTTAAAATATGCTTTAATTTTAAAGAAGGTTTAAAATACTGGTTTTGTATTTAATTTTCATTTAGAATATCTATTTTAAATTTAAAGTTTTTTTATTAAATTGTTTGTGAATATGTCCCAATTTTTTTACCTCTTTTAGTTAAAACCATAGTTGCAAAAAATTGTCCTACAGTCCTACATTTGACCTATCCGCGGGCACCCTGGAAGCTGTAGGGAAAAATTTGTTACAATTCCCAAAACTTTATATGGGAGCCCCCTTTGTTCGGGGAATATGTTAGGGAGGGTGAAACTAATTGGGGTCGGTCGTACAGTTTATTTCTTTAAGCCCTCCTCTGGGGAAGTTATGAACGTTTTTACATAATTTTTGTAAATTTTGTATGGCAACCCCCTTAGGTGATGGAGTTATGGGGTAAGTATGTTCTAGGAATATGTTTGGGAGGGATAACAAATGGGAGTCTGTGATACATTTTTTCCTTTAGGGGCAACCCCGGAGAGTTTGTAGGGGTTTTTACCCTATTTTTTAATTTTTTGTATGGCAACCATGTTAGAGGCTGGAGATAGGGGATGAGTATGTTCCACAGAAGTGTTTGAAAAAAATTAATTGCGGTCGGCTTTACATTTTACCTTTGTAGGAGCACCCGGAAGCTGTGGGAGCGATTTAAAAAAGTTAGAAAAAATTAAGCTAATTATGGCAACCCTGTTAGGGTGCCGAGATAGGGTGTAAGTACATATGTTTCACAAACATATTCGTGAGGAAAAATTAATGGGAATTTGTCTTACGTTGCACACGCGCAAGGGTGACTGCGGGGCAGTTGTAGAGGTTTTAAGTACAAATAAAAAAACAGAGGCAGTCGTGATATTTTGCTTATATCTCGGTCAGTTATCGGCGATTTTGTTGGATTAGCAATTTACTCGCAGATATTTTTGATAGTTGATACCACTTGCGGCCTATGCGACATCGGGGGGCTTCAAAAAGTTGATTTTAACCATAATACGGACAGACAGGCAGACGGACATCGCCAAATCGACTTTCCTATCTATTAGAACCAAGAAAATATGGGGTCGCGGATATTAAAGAAATTACAAACAGAATGACAAACTTATATATATACCCTTATGACTAATGTAAAGGGTATAAATAAAAAAAGACAAAAAAAGGAAAATCAAACTTTTACAAATTGTAATCTTGCGAATTAAACAGTAAAAAAACATGCATAAATTTCTACTTAATTTTATGAAAGCGAATACAAACACTAGTAATATTTTATTTGTTTTACCAAGAATTCAAAATTTTTTTATTTTTTATTTTTAACAACATGATTTAAATCATAAACACCTCTAACACATTTAATCTTAACACCGGGTGTATCCTGTAAACGACCAACACGACATAACACAATATTATGCTCCTGCAAATTGTGACCTATGCCGGGTACATATGCCACCATCTCTTTGCCCGTTGACAGACGCACTAAAACACATTTACGGTTGGCTGAGTTAGGTTTTTTCGGTTTTTTTATAAGCGTCTTAAGCACTACACCCTTTGCAAAGGGTTTGCCATCTAAAGGTTGTCGTGGTGGGCGCTTCTTAACATGGGGCCCTGTACGATGCATTCGATAAAGTGAGGACATTTCACGAATTTGCTGCAGCGAATTGTTGACAACTGAAAAAAGTAAACGAAAAGGCGAATTATTATTTATTGCAAAAGTTATAAAAGCATTGTCGATAGTACCTTTTCTTTCTTAATTCAAAATAAACAAAAAATGGTTGTGTTTTTGTGTTACATTATTTGATGAAAAACAGTTTAAAAACGAAAGAAAATAAATGATTGTTGTTAGTATGTATGTGCCAAGGTGCATTAATGCAGGTTGTGTGGAGGACAAAGCTGATTATGGATTCTTGATATTTAAAAAAAGCAAATGCCAAATGTACAAATTTGTATTTATTCCTTTTTTTATTTTCACTTTTACTGTCTCTTTTACTAGTGATTTCACAAACACTGACTTCTTCTGGATTCTTCGCTGGCAGCGTCTTTTTTTTAACATTTTACCTAAAATTTCTTGCTGTTTTTCCTACTGTCCTTTTTAATTTCTTTTGGAAGGATTTCAAATCCGCCTACAGGCCTCTGCATGAAGGTGGCGAATATCATGCGTAACTAACCTTTGAAGGCTAAAGGGCTAACTATAATGTGCTTAATCTAACATAAGCAAAAGTGCGAATACACATATTCATATGTGTATAACTATAATGTACTTAAGAAACTTTTCGTTAAGTTTCGTCAAGTTACATTTGTTTAAGCAAATAGCGAACCTGGTCGTACTTTGATTAATGGATCAGCGGTGTATACGTGAGCTGGGCGCACAGTTGCACTTTTAAGTACATTTTTATTTATGAAAAAAAAAATTTTATTTTTTAACTTTTATAATAAAATTTTATTATTTATTTGCTAATGGTTTAATATTTTTAAATTATAGATGTTGCTTAAATAACATTTTGCGAAAAAAAATCCATGTATTTGGAATATGAAAGTAAAACAGTTTTTGCAAAAATACAAATATTTGCAACTAAGTTCTGTAAATATTTAAGTTCAAAAAGTACAATATAGCCTTTCAAAAGTCTCCAATAAATTGCTTAAGCATTTGACAGGCTTTTCGTTGATATTTGACATTAGCATGAGTTTGTTTAAGCACAATATAGTTAGCCCTTAAAGTAACATAGGTTGGAACTAAATTTGCCTATTAATATTCGCCATTTCCTTTAAGTAACGCTAAGTCCAGACTATTAATTTTGGTTCTTAACAAGAGCAATAATTTCTTTTACATTATAAGTAATTTTTGTCCACTTTGCTGACTTCCGATCTTAATCTGGGTCATAAACTCAAAAAAAAGTACCAAAAATGTATGTAAAAAAGTACCTTTTTGTTCACTTTGCCGACTTCTCAACTAAACCACGGTCAATAGCCTTTAGTTTTATATTTCTAGAGTTTCTTATTTAAAATATTTAAAAAAAACCAAAAATGTGAAAAAAGTACTTTTAGTCCACTTTGCTAACTTGCGACCTCTTTTTTAGTCAATAGCCTATAATTTTATTTTTCTAGACTCACAGTTTAAAAAAGGTACTTAAAAATGTGAAATAAGTACCTTTTGACCATTTTACTTACTTTTGACCTCAGTCTGAGTCATTAGCCTATCATTTCAAAGTTCAAGACTCATAGTCTCAAAAACGGAAAAAAAGTAATAATAATGCGAAAAAAGTACTTTTTATCCACTTTGCTGACTTTCGACCTCAATTTGGGTCAAAGCTTTTAATTTCCTGTTTCTACACCATTTCCAATTGTATTTCAGAACTTTCTAATTGTATTTCAGAAATTTCTAATTCAATTTCAGAAATTTCTAATTCAATTTCAGAAATTTCTAATTCAATTTCAGAAATTTCTAATTCAATTTCAGAAATTTCTAATTCAATTTCAGAAATTTCTAATTCAATTTCAGAACTTTCTAATTGTATTTCAGAAATTTCTAATTCAATTTCAGAAATTTCTATTTGTATTTCAGAATTTTCTATTTGTATTTCAGAATTTTCTAATTGTATTTCAGAAATTTCCATTTGTATTTCAGAATTTTCTAATTGTATTTCAGAAATTTCCATTTGTATTTCAGAAATTTCTATTTGTATTTCAGAATTTTTCATTTGAAATTCAAATAGAAATTTCTGAAATACAAATGAAAAATTCTGAAATACAATTAGAAAATTCTGAAATACAAATGGAAAATTCTGAAATACAATTAGAAAATTCTGAAATACAAATAGAAAATTCTGAAATACAAATAGAAATTTCTGAAATTGAATTAGAAATTTCTGAAATACAATTAGAAAGTTCTGAAATTGAATTAGAAATTTCTGAAATTGAATTAGAAATTTCTGAAATTGAATTAGAAATTTCTGAAATTGAATTAGAAATTTCTGAAATTGAATTAGAAATTTCTGAAATACAATTAGAAAGTTCTGAAATACAATTGGAAATGGTGTAGATTCATAAACTCAAATACAAAAAAAAAGTACCAAAAAATGTGAAAAAATACTTTTTGTTTGCTTAGTACCAAAAATGTAAAAAAGTACCTTTTTCACTTTGCCGACTTCTCAACTAAACCACGGTCAGTAGCATTTAGTTTTATATTTGTAGAGTTACTTATTCAAAATATATTGAAAAAAAGAACCAAAAATGTGAAAAAAGTACTTTTAATCCACTTTGCTAGCTTGCAACCTAATTTTTAGTCAATTGCCTTTAATTTTATATTTCTAGACTCACAGTTTAAAAAAAAGTACTTAACAATGTGAAATAAATACTTTTTGACCATTTTATTTACTTTTGACCTCAATCTGAGTCAAAAGCCTATCATTTCATATTTCAAGACTCATAGTCTCAAAAACGGATAAAAAGTACTAATAATGTTAAGAAGCACTTTTTATCCACTTTGATGACTTCCATTTTAATTTTTGTTTCTAAAGTCATAAGCTTAAATAATGCAAAACAAAAGTACCAAAAATGAGAAAAAATACTTTTTGTTCGCTTAGTTGACTTCTGGCATTTATGTTCAACCATAGCACTTTCTTCCATATTTAAATACTGCAAATCTCAAAGAGTATCACATATCGGACCTTATCAGTACCAAAGTTAGAGTCCAATATTTCAAAAAAGCACCAAAAACATTTTATATATCTTCAACGCCAGTCAAAGGCATTTTAAATTTGGTTCTATCTTTATTGGTTAAAAAGTGATAAAAGACCCTATAAAGATCAATATAGAATTTTCACTACTTTTTTGACTTCCTCTTTGAAGGTCTGTCGAATGCAGTTGGAATTTTTAGTCTATATTTATTCTTTTAGAAGTTACAAGGTGGACCTGAACGGCTATTTTAATAATAACGTTTTTATCCTGTTTTACCACTTGGGTTCATAATTCGAAAAAAGTGTCAGACATAGGTCCGTGCTGCTTTTTAAATTTTGTTTCTATTATGTACAGTTTAGGAGATATTATCATGCCGGTTTTTCCATATTTGGCCCATATGTTATATATAAGCATGTGCATACACCCTAATTATAATGTACACTACCTGAATACTCCCATTCATTATCTTTTTCTTATTGTTATAAGTATGTAAATTCATATTTTGATTGTAATTCCTTATAAATTAACAAATATTTTAAATTAATTATTGTTATCAAATATTCCGTTTCAAAACATAATTATCAAATATTTTCTGTATGAAGCTTAAAATAACTGTTATTTTTAAATACAATTAAAACAACTTAAAGTATAAAATAAGAAGTATTTCAAACAGTATTTCAGTAGTTGTTAAGTAATCAAAATAAAAACATGTAAATAATATTATAAATAATTAAATCCCTATATACATATTTTATAAAAATAAGGTATACGTTTGTTTGTTTGTTTGCCTTAAAGACTAAACCGATTTTTGTGAAATTCTAAACATTAATACTCTTAAGACTGAGGCGTGTCATAGACTAAGGAAGCGGTGCCACGCCCACAACACTTAAAATATACCTGTACTTCTACTGAAAAAAATTAAACTTTTATTGCTGGTACTTTCACCGTAGCCATTTTTTGGACTTTATATGCATATATAAGCCCTATGTCAAAAAAAATTTTAAGGCAACAAAGTGGGCTCACGAAAACTAAATACTTTAGGAACGTGCTTGTGACTGACTATTTTTTTTTATATTTATTTAAATATTAACAAAAAAGTGGGCAATGCCACGCCCACAAAAATTAAACTCTAAACACTGGACCTTTTTCTTTTTTGAAACTTTTTGCGCATGTACAAGGCATCTAACGTAGAAATTCTCCGGATAACAAAGTTGGTGGTGCCACGCCTTCAAAAAATTCAAATATTAATATATGTAATTTTGTTACACTGATTTTTCTTAAAATTTGTACGAATATACTATATAGGGCTTAAAACAAAAAATTTTTATGGTAATATAGTGGGCGGCCCACAAAAACTAATTTCTATATATATAGATCCTTCTATTGCACAGACTATTTTATACTTTGATCTTATATATAAGACCTACAATGTTTAAATTTCAAAGGCAATAAGTTGGGCGGGGCCAGCCCACAAAAACTATTATCTCAATTAGGGCACTATTGCCTGACCGATTTTAATTTTGTTCGAATATTACCCGCTTTCAGAGTAAAAATGTTTAAGGTAATGTGAAAGATGCCACGCACTCATAAATTTTATTCTTTTTAGTGGTTTTTTAACTGCACGATTTTTTCGAAAATTTGTACGCATATACAAGGAGTCCAAAGCCAAAATTGTAAAGGCAAGAAAGTGGGCGGAGCCGCGCCCACAAAAATTATTCTTTAATACTGGCACTTCTACTAATTTTTTTTTTTGAAAACTTGTACGTATGTACAAGCGCGCTTGGTCACGCCCACAAAAACTAAAATCGTAACACAGCTACTTCTATCTAACTAACTTTCATATAATTTTGTCCGCATATAAGCCGCTTTTAGAGTAAAAATTTTAAAGACAAAAAACTGGAGGCGCTACACCCTCAAAAATTAAACTCGTAATGCTGGGACTTTTACAGTATCGATTTTTTTGAAAATTAGTACGCATACGCAGGGCATCTAACGTCAAAACTTCCAAGCAAACAGAGAAGTCGGGGACACGCCCACAAAAATATAATTCTTAATAACGTACTTCTATTACAACAATTTGTATGAAACGTTCTTACACATAGAAGGCCTCTAACGCAAAGTTCTAAAGGTAATAAAGTTGGAGGTGTCACGCCTTCCATAAAACCGATTTTTATGAAACTCAAAATTTTGAAGGAAAAAAGTAGTTGGTGCAATATCAAACAAACATTTAAGTCTTTATACTGTTCCTTTTACTGCACAGATTTTTTTTAAGGGTTTTGGCATAAACATACAGAGTGGTACATTCCTACCAAGAATAAACACGCAAAAGACACCTGCTACATTGATTTTTAAGAGAATACGTACACCAAGGGGGAACTTCCAATGGAAAGATTTATAAGAAAAAAAATAAGTGGTGACATGCCCATAATAAATTGATTCACAGTACAGACACTTTTGCTTGACTAATTTTTTGAGACATTGTACACTTTTGGAAAGCATTTGACATATAAATTTTAGGGAGAAAAAATGGGCGGTGTTACGCCCACAAAAATTAAAGATTCAATACAGGGTTTAATACTGTACTAATTTTTGTGAAACTTTGTATAAGTATTGAAAACTTTAAATGAAAAAATTTTAAAATAAAGAATAGATAGATAATTTGAAGGAAAAAACGGTAGTATCATGCCAATCAAAACTAAACTCATTATTTTGTATTTTTACTATATTGATTTTTTTGAGGTTTCAGTGGTTAGGCTTAAAATTCTTTGAATTTTGTAAGATTGTAAGTTTAATGCAAAAAATGCATCTAAAGGCTCAACATTTAGTATTATAGCTCTGATATCTACAGTTTTGTTAGGGTGTAACGTGAAAGGGTTGAAGCGAGGAGCGTACCCACTTGCAATCAAAAAACATTTAAACATTGCCGCAACTATGATTGTTTAATTTTTTCATTTGCCACTTTGATTTAAATGGCTTAGTTTAGAAAAAGGCCAACAATTTGGAGCAAGGGAGCCAGGTCCACCAAAGCGAGCCGGGTAAAGCTATTACATATATATAACATAATATTTAAGCGCATATACGCACACACACAAATTTCATTTAAAATTACTCTTTGAGTCCGAATTTCCCGAAATACCTTCTTGTTGGATCTATAAACTGTAAGGGGTAACCGCAGTCCAAATTTCAAATTTCCAGCTCCACACGTTTTGCCTATGCGACAGTTGTTCCTTTATAATATATATGAAGATAGTTTCAAATTTAATTTTAAATTGTTTATCATTTTAGTGGCGACTTTATTTCTCAGATACTGTCATTTATCTTTATTTAAAAAAATCTAATCTATAAATTTAAAACTGCCATATTCTGCAGCCTTAAGGACAAGGTTTAAATTATTTTATACTATAGTTAAACCTTTTCTCTTCTCTACTTATATATGTGCTTGATTATTACAACAAATTAAGATTTATTATTGTCAATATTTGAATTTCATCTTTTTGAAAAGGTTAAATGTCATCATCTTCAAAACGTCTATGAGAAATAGATGTAACCAGCTGCATTTTATTATTTACATTGTATGGTGTGTGGCCACAAAGTGCTCCAGAAGCCTGCTTGGCAGACGCCAATCACTATTCAGCATTCATATTTAGTGTTCAAAATTTTTATTTGATTAAGGTGACAGCAACAATAAAATTATATCGTTATAAATGATGGGTAAAACAAGCGGTAAAGGCAGGTGTTTTTTTATTTAATTTAAAACGCCCTTAAATGTTCGTAAAATAATTGAAGGTATAAGTATGCAATGAGATGGCAATTTTTTTTATTTGAAAAGGACCAAAAATTGCAACCCTTCCTTCCGTATAAATGGGGAGCTATTAATTTATTGAAATAAGAATGTGTTTTTTAAAAAGCGTGTTTAGCACGCGTTGTCGTTTATTAAAAAGCAAAATTCAAGTGTAAAGAGATTTTATAGAAAATGGCAGGTATTTAATATTTATAATAATAATATTAATAATATTATTGGTAATTAATTTTTCCTTTACGTGAATAGATTTAGTGTTTTTTAGTCAGGCACTTTTAGTGCTAGATCTAACACAATTTTTTTTTGTTTACCACTAAAGGCCTCCAAAAAAGTGCTAAGTGCTAGTTAGCACTTATTTAACTTGAATTAAACAGACACACAGACGGACATGGACAATGAACTTCCTTATCTATAAGGATCTAGAATATATTAACTTTATGGGGTTGCAAATGTATAATAAAGAAATTAAAAGTTGAATAAGAAAGTGATCTATACACTTATCTCTATGTGAAGGGTATAATACAGCCCCGGTACCTACTCCATCAGTAAAAACTGCACATTTCTCAAACAGCGTCTCGCATCCTTTTCAGTACTCCCTGCCAGAGCACACTACCTGAGGTTTGATCCCAAAGTCAAGTTTTGCGATCATATAGTCAGTCAAAACCGACTGCCGCAGAAATCGATCCTCTCCGAGCCTTCCCAATAAATCCGGGGTGTCCAACTGGTCCTGCCCTAAGCACATCTGATTTACTAAATCAAAAAATTTGGTCAGGACTAACGGCTTATGTGCTGTTTGTAGAACAAGAAAGGCGAAACGTCTTAGACGTTTTGTGTGTATTTTGTTATTGTAACAAAAAAAAAACACACACACACAAAAAACGTCCAAGATGTTCCGCCTTTCGTTTATGCAGAAGAAATACATAACTTGATGAAAAACAAACATGTGTTCTTTGCAAAAATTTAACAGCAATTCCGTTAGTGGCTGTGTGAATGCTGGGTTTCATTACAATATTTGGATCCTACACAGAACAAATTACGTAGTAAAAAACAAAACAAAGGTGAAGTTTTTCTTAATACATACCCTGAACACTTGTAGTTAAAACTGAACGTGACGATTAGCTTTACGCTGAACCCTAGTTTTCTGCTATAAAGGGCTCAGTTTGGGCAATATTAAACTTTAGTTTGGTAATTACCTTTACGCGTTTAAATTTTGCACTACTAAACGAATCTTGGGAATGATTATATGATTAATTTATTTAGTTTAACTAACTAGTTGCTTTTTAATACAATTTTTGCTTCATTATTTTTAATTTATTTGATTGGAAGAAACTTATCTGAAAAACCAAGCTTTCTTACAAATATCAATCAAGTAAAATACATTTTTAAAGCCAGTTACAGATTTTTTCTTAGTACTTTTTGAAGAGCAGAAATGATTGGCTGTAAACATCTATTTAACTTACATGCTTTTAAAAACAGCAAACGGGATTGCTTTTTCTTTGTGAGTGCGAATGAATTTAGTTCGTATTTGAAATAACTTACGTGTTTAGTACGCTTTGTTTATTCAAATGTTTTTTTGTGTTTTAAACAGCTGAACACTTAACTTGCTTATCACAAGCAATAACGCCGGCAGAAGTAAAGCACAGCGATTGCTGATTGCTTTGGGTAGAGAAAACTGGAAAAAGCAATTTAATTTGTTTTCCATGTTTTTTTTTTCTTCCAACAAGTTCCAAAAATAAAAAACTAAAATTGCGGGAATACTGAACTAACTGCTAATTGCTTGATAATAATTGCTTAAGCAATTGATAAAGCAATTGTTGCGCATTGGGTTGTTACATACAGGGTGTCTGCCGGCAAGTTATACTACTTTGTTTGTTTATAATGTTTGATTAAATGATAGAGAATGGATTTTTAAATTGATAAATGTTTCATTTAATGTCGGCAATTATGTGTGAAATACAATATCAGATAAATGTCCGCCGCTTTTGGCCTCACGAATTTGAGCCCTTTTGAGCACATTTTTCATTACATTCTCACACATTTCACGCGGTATTTGATTAATTTCATCACGAATATTTTATTTGATTGAATCGAAACAGTCAAATTACGCGACTGTGGAGGCCAATCAACATCACCATTTTTTGAAATAACTTGTTGTGGAAAGGTCTCGCAGTAATTCCATTGTAATTCTGGCTGTATGCGATGTGGGGCCGTCTTGCTAATACCACATGTTAATCAAGCCCACAGCATGCAGTTGTGGCATTAAAATGTTTTCAATCACATCACGATATCGCTCTCCATTGAAAGTTACCGTTACGCCGTTTTCAGTTTTCAGATTCCTCCTGACCAAATTGCACCCCAGACTGTCACTTTTAATGGATGCAAAGGTGACTGATAAATAGTTTCGAGTATTTTCCATTGCCTAAAACCGAATATTCTGTTTATTCACATACCCATTCCAATAAAAATGTGCCTCATCACTCATTATAATTTTTTCATGAAAACCGATTATTGACTTTGATAAAATGTTTTAACGATTAAAACACGTTGGTTTATTGAATATTTTTCCATAATAAATTTGCCACGTCTCTACTTCACGATTGCCAAATATGAACTGTCAAGACTAATGTTTACCTAAATGGCGGCAAAACAAAGTAGTATACCTTGCCGGCGGACACCCTGTATAACAATTTGCGGTTCAAACTTTGCTTTTTATATGAAAGCAATTAAAGTTGACCCCATAGTAAATGTTTTTTTTCTGAACGTTGCATTCAATTAAATAATTTTTTTCTGTGTAAATTTAATTAAAATTTGAGCCGAACATTTTAATTCTTTTTAAATCTTAAAGTCATTAATTATTAAAAAAAAAAGAAGAAAAATATTTTTTTCCATTTTAGGAAGTTTTACATGCAATTGCCCATATGTTATTTTTCCATGAGTACAGTTACCAACAAATGTTTATTTTATTTTAATATAAAATACACAAATTTTACTCAATAATTTTGATCTTCTACTTTATATGGAAAACGAAATCAACGCACACTGGCATATGTACATTTGTTGGACAACTTATTGGTATTCAAAATGACCACCCATTGTTTAAATAAACTCTCTATGGCATTAAAGTGTAAAGCCAACAACAATTTTAATCCCTTCAGATGCACTTTTTCCCCTTTTGTTAAAAATAAAAAAACAAATGGCCAGTAAACGAAGCAATTACAATAGAAAGGAAAAGACAATAGAGATGAATATAAAATTTTTTGACAACTTAAATAACCACACAGAGATTAATAAATTATTTGCATGTGAAATTGAAAGGTATTAGAAATACACACCATATTAGAACTGGTCTAAATGCAAAAAATAACAATAATAATAACAATAAAGGTGACTAGAAAAGGCTAATTTTTGACGGATTTGGTTATTTATTATTTTAAGAAATTGATGTAAAAAAATAATAATATTTTTTGACTGAACAAACACCTGAAACTTTGTATTTTTAAAAGGGTAGGTTTTTAATTAAAAAGTTAAATTGTTTACTTTTTCAGTTATTTTGTTAGATTAATTTTGTTAAAATCGTATATTGTTTTTGTTGCATGTTAAAACCCCCTATTCTGCATTTAGATTTGAACCGAATTTTTGTTTGTCCCTCTTTTTTTAACAGAGGAGTATTTTAGACTTAAAATCATATTGTCTCAACTTTAAGTTAAAAAAACACAAGATTTTAGCGCGGAAGTGCAATATATCAGACAAAAGAAAAATTGATTAGAATCAAAATTCCAAATAGGGGGTATTATACTATATGGTCAATTCCACGTAAAACGACCCAAATTAGGGAAAATAGACTTTTGCTTTATTAAAAAAAAATCGATAAACTTATGTACGTCTAAAAGAAAACGAAAATGATCGAAATTGTTTGATAATTAATTTTTATTTATTTTGCAAGAGACTAAAATGATCACTTACTAAATAATGGGCTCTCATTTTTTATGGTTTAGTAAATATGTCACACCCGCCACATTTTATAAAATAGTTTTTTTGTTAAGAAAAAATAATTTTTTGTAGAAATAATAAAACAAATACGCTTAAAAACACTTCAAACTACAGTAAAAATCAAAAATATTAAACCCGTTCTCAAGAATATTTTACACAACTCGATGTTAAAGTTCAAATTCTCTAAAATTTAAATTTGTAAGACCATTGTAAGCAAATTTTTAAAACCAAATGATCATTGTGAGCAGAAATTATGATATTTTAGTGTCCATTAAGCGCTTAAAAACATACAATCCTTGAAAGCCAGAGCCGAACCGAGTGAAAAGCAAAGTGGTCACACCCATCACAATGGAATTTCACTCGATCGATCGAGTTGTCAATGCTTTTAGTATAGGAATTCTAATAAGAATTTTAAAATTTCGATTCGAATCGAATGCGACGATTTGGCCCCAGAGCCTTACTCCAAACCAAAATTTTGAACCGAGTGAAAAGCAAAATGGTCACACCCATCACAATGGAATTTCCCATACACTACTTCTGATCGGTGTGCCAATTACAACACGTAGCAAACCCAAAAATTAAAGATAGTGCGAATTTGTGAATAAAAAGCTTTAATTGTGACATAAAAGTTAATTCAGTCATGTGCGTTTGTTAAAATAGATTTTTTGCGGAGCCCTGATATTTTAAACATTAAAACGTAACCCTAGGCAGTCTGCCATTTGGCTGTCACTAGATCAAACAACAAGAAACCAGATTGATCATGTTGTAATAGAAAGATATTCATTCAGTGTGTTATACGTATGATCGATCTAAGGAGCAAGCAAAGATTCGCACTCAACTAAATGTAGCGAGAAACACAAACTATGGAAGTCTGGCTTTAGAAAACTGCAGACATCACAGAAAACAAAGGCTTACTCCTACAAATTGCTTTAAGAAAGCATTTCCGATCATATTACAGCGCAGGTACTTTCGAAATGGTTCCGAAGCATGGTAACTTGCGAAAGCAGATGAGGCTTGGAGCTTTTGAGAGAAAAATTTTTTTAAAACTCTATGTAGCAATCTGCGTTGACGGAGAATGTCGGTGTCGTATGAACAGTGAACAAATGATATGTAATAGTTAGTAAGTAACTAATTTAGTTAGTAAGTGATGCGATTCAGGGTAAAAACAATCTTCCTCATTTTTAACTAAATTAATGCCCATTTATTGTTTATGCTGTATATAGCTTGGCCGCAGCCTATATACCTTTATTATTCTTTCTTTAAAGGCTAAGATAGGTAGAACAGGCAGCCGTTTAAAGAAAGGATACAGCTCACTTGGGTCCGCTTAATTCAGTCCCTTTGTGTTACTTGAAGTGGCAGATAGATGTCGCATTAGCCCCTAAGTGGTATCACACTACCAGAAATATCTGCGAGAAAATCGCTTTTGAAGTCCAGCAAAATCGCCGGGTAACTGACCGAGATATAAGCCAAAAACTAAGACTACCTCTGCTTATTTCTCTTAAATTTGTACATAAAACCTATAAAACTGCCCCAGAGTTGCCCCGTACAATGTGCAGTTAAGACCGCTTCCCATTAATTTTTCCCCACGAGGGTTCTTTTACAAAGGTGAAATATAAACCCGACTCCAATTATTTCTCGTCCCAAACACTTTTGTGGAACATACATACATGACTGCCCCCCATTAGTTTTCCCTCCCAAACATATTCCTAGAACATACTTACCCCCTATTATCATCACCTAATGGGGTTGCTATACAAAATTTACAAAAATTATGTGAAAATGGCCACAACTTCCTCAGAGTCGGCCTTAGAAAAACAAAACGTACGAGCGACCCCCATTAGTTTCCCCTCCCAAACATATTCATAGAAAATACTTAACCCCTGCCTCCACGCCCTTAAATGGTTGCCATACAAAAAAACGGTACAAACCTTACAAATTTCCCGGAGTCGCCCCTAGAGGAAAAAAATGTATAGCAGACCGCCATTAATTTTCCCTCCAAAACATATTCCTTAAATCGTTTTTGCCCCCTATCACCATCATCTAAGGGGGTTGCCATACAAAACTAAGGAAAATTATGTAAAAACGCCCATAACTTTCCAAAGTCAGCCTTAGAGATATAAAGTGTATGACCGACACCCATTAGTTTCTCCTTCCAACCAAAAATTGTAGAATATACTTACCCCCTATCTCCACGTCCTAAGGGGGTTGCAATACAAAATAAAAAAAATATATTGTAAACACCCCGACAACTTGCCCGGAGTCGCCTCTAGAGGAATAAAATGTATCACAGACCCCCATTAATTTTTTCCTCCCAAACATATTCCTAGAAAATACTTAACCCCTGTCTCCACGCCCTAGGGGGTTGCCGTACAAAATTAAAAAAAAATATTGTAAAAAACCCCACAGCCTACAGAGTCGCCTCTAGATGAATAAAATGTATCACAGACCCTTATTCATTTTTCCTACCAAACATATTCCTAGAACATACTTATTCCCTATCTCTATCACCTAAGGGGATTGCCATACAAAATTTTGAAAAATTAGAGTAGAAGTCCCTAAAAAATTTAAAAAAAAATCACGGTAAAAACCCCTACAGCTGCCCTGGTCACCCTATAGGATTAAAATATGACACCGACCCCTATTTAAAAATTAGAAATATTTCATAAATAAAAAAACGGATAAAATAAAAAGACGTTCGGCGTTTCGAAAGTCCAATGTTAAGGGTATCTAAGATTCGGCACAGCCGAATATAGCGCTCTCACTTCTGTTTTTTTAATAATTTTTGTTGAATACTTTTAAAGCTTTGTATAAAATACTTGTTTGTTTTATAAAAATCTTTTTACTGAAAATTCTCTTAAAGGAAGTTGAAATTCAAAAATTATGTTTTTTTGCAAAGATTTTCGAAAACTACATGCTTACATATGTTCATACAAAAGATAATTAATATTTTAAACTTTTAGTTTTTATGATCCCAGGTTTAAGGGTAAAAAATTCAGTTTGCAATTCTTTTTACGGCATATTTACCAATTAAAATATGTATTTCGAAAAATATATTTTATTTTGAATTTTATAACCAGCCTAAACTCTTTCGACTAATTTATTTACTTATTTAAAAAATAAAAATTTCTTTTCTAGAAAAAAGTCACGAAAGGGTCAGTTTATACACCAAAACCAATTTTTTTTTATTATCGTTTGTTATTTATATGTATGTAAGTATGTTTATATACAAACAATAACTATCAATCACAAATCAAAACCCAAAAATCTAAAGAGTTCGTCATTTGGTTGCAATTATTAAAAACGAACGAAAAAAAAACATGATGCGGCTGATACATTAATGCCAAAAACTGCTATTGACCATTGTTCAAAAAGATTTTCCATAGAGATTAGCTGAAACTATGAAAAGTATTTAGTATCTGGACTTCTAACTCTATTGTCACAAATGTTTTTTCTTTCGCATGGGCATAGTTTATTTATTCTGCCTTTTGTCATCATACAATCATAATAGCGAAATGAAAAATTAAAAGAAAAAACATATTTTGTTTTAAACGTTTTTGCCTCCATATTTTCATATTTTCTAAACCGTTATGTATTTAAGGTTTTTATGTACATATGTATACACTTACGCATGTATGCATACTGTAGTGTTGCCATATATAAAGATTTTGTCGGAGATCTTAAGTTTTTAGGAATGCCAAAACAAGATTAAAAAATCTTTATTATAAAATTTATACATATATTCAAAAAATAAATAAGCATGTTTCTTAAAGATAATGTTGTCCTTACTAATTCATAACCTAGAGGAACGCTGCATTCTGAACCCTAACAAATGGTTGCAGATCCCTTTTTAAAAGCTCATTTGTATCATTTGCTGGTACTAATTAGTGTTTTCTCATTATTCGAGTAAGAAATATACGAAAAAATATTTTTTTTTACTTTTTTTGGCAGAAATATCTTTTTTATTATTTTTGTTTTTTTTTTTTAAATATGTACATAACAATTATTTTCTGATTTCTATTTTTTTGTGCAAGAATAATGCTAAAAAAATTATATCAAAAAATATTTAATTTCTATTTATGACAAAAAAAAAAAAATCAGAAAATAATAAATATAAAAAAAAAAAATAAATAAAACTCAGAAAAAAAACTGTTAAAAAAATAAAATTCAGAAAAAAATAATTATTTCTGCTCAAGAAATAAAATCAATTCTCCAATTTTTTCTGCTGTCTCTATTTAAAGAAAGATAGCTTTCGACGTTTTTTCTTTGTTAAGTTCTCCTGTTTAGTAGTGATATAAAGATCTTTAATTTTAACGATATTTAGGCAAAAAACAAACTTTAAAATAATTTTTTAATACATTTTGATTTTGTTTAAGGCATTTAGGGGATTCGCAAGGTGTTCTATTTCTCCTATTGTCATAAAATTTCCACAATGGTTTAAAAACATTTGCCAACTATATGACACTCGGCGCAGGTGTATTTGGAGTTGTTGTGACAATTTAATAAGCATATTAAACGACGTAATATTTTTTAAGAACTATTTTTGTATAAAAGACAAAAAAAAACATTGTGAAATTTTATAACAATATGACGATAGGACATAATAGGACACCTTGTGAATCCCCTAATTGTGTTTAGGAAAAAAGGGGGTAAGTTTAATCCTATAAAAACAATTTTGCAAAAACTAATATTTTAAACTGGCTTTGTAACATTGGTAACACTGATTGTAGTACATAAAAACGTATCTGTGTAGATACATAAGTAAATACATATGTGCTATTTTTCTAAAGAGTTATTTACCAATGTGGCATCTGTTGATGAACATCTTTGATTTTAGTAAATGTTATGAATATTTTGATGTATATCTAACCCTTATTTGTTGGCAAACTTATGTACATGTAATTTTTCTTGCCTCCATTTTTTCACGCGTTTGTCACACTTTCATGTTATTAATTTTTTCAATGCAAAGTGTATATAAAACTACATAAATATATGCAACTAAACATATGTATATTCTACATATACTGTCGTTAAGATCATGTTTAAAAAAATTACTTTTCGACTTTTTATTTAGAAAATAATTTTAACTTTTGATTTAACTCGATTTTTTTTTGATTTTTAACGACCTCGTTCGGTTTAAATCGATTTGTTGCAACTCGATTCAAAATATTTCAACCCCCCACGACGCCCTATCCTGAGGGAAAGACTACCGCGTAACTTTTTTTTTACATTTTAAAAGTACATATACGAATTCGTACCAATTTTTTTTTTTCGGATCTAATAACGTAGTAGTTTCCTAGGACTGGGTGCCATCAATAACCAACTATATTTTCAAGATTTTGTTAAAAAGCTTTACCTCTTAAGAACCACTACTTTGTTTATATATTAGACTTTAAGAGTGCCAAATAAGACAAACAATTAAAGAGACGCCATTGGGAGGGTTCAAACTAGAGTTGAGCGATCCCGTGATTTTTAGGGAATATCGTTAATAGTGAATGCGATTTTAAAATCACCGGTTATTTAAACAGTGACGGTGATCACTGTTTAGCATTTTTCACTTCTTGTAAAAAAGTTATTTTAATCTCTGTTAAATTAATATACATATGTACATAATGTTATTTTAAGCAGTGATTATGATACTGGTTATGCGATTTTAGTTCTTTTTAACGAACTCCTGAACAGCGCATTGGAAAAATAATTAAAACGATTAATAAGAATTCAAAATATTTATGAATAAGAAATATCAATTTTCAAAAGGTATGTAGATAAAACAATATCCTATATTTATATTAATATTTTAAATTTACTTTTAACAAAATTTTGATGCAAAATTTAAATTTATACCTTTTGATAAATTTTAAAGCTCCCTTGGAGCATTGAGGTAAAGCTTTAATTTATTTATTTATTTTTTTTCTTTTGTTGTATTATTTTAAGGTTGTTTTTTGCTTAGCCATAAATGGCCCTCTGGGCTTGGTTACAATAATTGAAGCTTAATAATAAATATTATTACAAACAAAAAAAAAAATAGATTCCAAACATAAAAATGTATGAAAATAGTTGAAATCAATTGTAACGAAAACAAAAACCTAAAAAAACAAAAAACACAAATTAAGCTGTATATGCACATAACACAACTAAGTATAATATAACATTTGTGCTTTTTCTGTTTAAACGCGTTCGTCGGTCATTTAGGACTTGTTTAGCTTTTGAAAATATTCTTTCGCATGGAACTGACGATCCTAATGCACAAAAATTTTTTTGAGCTATATAAGAAAGATTTGGATATATGTATATATTTATTTGTACTCCACCAATCCAAAATATTTTTATTTCTTGATAATTGAAAGTAAAGTTCATATGAACATTTATCGCTTATTTACTCAAATGTCGTAATTCTAGAAAAGCATTTTTGGAATTAACGATTCAGAATTGTTTGTTATGCTAGGTTTATTTCGTATGTATATAAGTTTCATATTGAAAATGTTTCTTCTTATAACGTGTTAAAAAAGATTTATTATTCTTTTCTATATAATGCAAGCAAACTAAAAACTTCATACGCATTTTTTTCGAAATATTTTTTTGATTACGGCGTTGTTTGCGAAAATTAGCGAATTGTTTATTGTTGTACCCTTACAAAGATTTTCGCTTCTCGTGTAAAGTTATATTTTTGTTAGCTGTGCCTTTTTTTCATTTTAGCTAACGATATGTATTTAAAATAAATGTGTGTATAAATCTGTTTTTGAGAATTAATGCTTTAGCCGGCTCATAGCTAAATTTAATCCGCCGTCGCGGACAAACAGTGCTCGGCGCAGGTCTCTGACGACATCTTTCTGGTAAAGTTTTTAACACCACTTTCACAAACACACATAAAAACATAAGCGCTTTACTTCTTTTATAGAACAAAATGTAAACATGAAGCACAAAAATGTTACTTTACATTTTGCAATGTTTAACTTAATAAGAGTAACATCGCAGGTAAGAGTTACTGCACAATATTTCAAAATGTTACTTTGAGTAACATAATAAATTAAAAGTAACAGTAGCAGTTACTTCACAGTTTATGTCACTGTCGTTACATGTCAAAATGTTATTTGAGTAACACAATAAATTAAAAGTAACAGTAGCAGTTACTTCACAGTTTATGTCACTGTCGTTACCAGTGATTTGCAAGTCACAGGTATAAAATCACAGGTACGGAAATATCGTTCATCTCTAGTTCAAACAATATATTTAAATAAAGACCATTTTTCGATCTTATTTGACTTTCGATGTCTAGTTAATGATAATTCTGCGGTAAAAAGCTGTTTTTGACTATAATTTTTAAAGTTGAGTTGTAAAACTCTAAATTTCATATCAAACTGCATATAGAATTTGAAATCATCTTTTTTTTTTTTTAAGGTACCTTTTTCGACAACAAATTTAATAACACAATAGCAACTCATAAACTACATGTGTGACATTGTAAAAAATCTTACTTGTGAACAACAATTTGTTTTAAATATAAATTTGATAAACAAATAAGTTTTTTGATTATAAAATTAAAAAAATAATAATTATTATGATTTAGTTTCTAGTAGAAATAATTTATATTTCTAAAAGATTTAATTGTAATAAAAATTAAGGTTGTTTTAAATTTTTATCAGTTAATACCTATAAAAAATAAAAATAATTATGTACATATTATTTTTTTTGTCAAACTAATTTAAATCAAAAATTAAAAAGCTCTCGATTTTTATAAAATCTAGTTTAATTCCATCAAGATAGTGTACTTCAAATGAGTCACCGAGCCAAATTTTTTTCCTCTAAAATTTGGAAATATTTTTTATATGCGGTCCCCGGTTGATACATTGTCGAACAAAATGATAAGCTCCAGGGTCTTATGGTGGGGTTTGATCAAATGTTTTTTTTAAGCTAAACTTATTATAACATCTTAATACCTATGTGGATATTAGTTTATTCTCTTTATATTAATAAGATATAAGCTGTTTTTAGACGAAATTAAAAAATTTAATTGACTTTGACTGCAGTATGTTGGACTTTACTGTAAAAATTGTAAGCAAACTACTTTGTTTTGAGTAGTGATTGGTAATAATGATTTTTGGACTGCACATTGGCAAAGTTTTTGTGAAGGTTGGTTTGATTGCGTCGACTATATCACCTTAAATAAGTCTAGCCTAATGTTAGTTCAAGAGTGAGTGACATAAGTGATGTGATGGTTTCCATGTTAACAGCCTACAACGTTCATATGGAATAAGCTTGTCAAAACTAGCTTCCAATAATTTTGTTAATATGTATAAGAATATTAAACTATTTACACATTTAGGTAGTATATACATAAATAACCAACAAAATTTGCCGCTTAATGCTTTTCTGAAAGTCAAAATCTTACCTTGTGTAAGTTGTTTCGTAACGTTTAATGTTTGCCTTAAAAAATTCATGTTTCGCACAATTAAATTCGTGAGATGTATTTAAGGAATTATTTTAACACATTTGTATGATATAAATTTATTTAAAACACATTAATTATTTTTGCAAATTAAAACACCAAATTACACAAAAGCCCGATCCACTTGAGCATATAACCAAACTTAAACATATGTTTAGCAGGGATACCAGATTTTGCTAAAATTCATTAAAAGTCTGGCACTTCTTTAGCGAAAATCATCCGCTGTAAAAATGTTATATAGTAAACAAAGTAAATAAACAAAATCATTGAAGCCGCAAAATTAAAAAAATAACATGCCCTTATTACAAACAATTCATATTTAATTTATAAAACAATAAAAACGCCTATCAATTAAGTGCATGACGATTTCGTTTGTAGTATTGTCAAGTGGTTAATTTATTGAACATTAGTCCAGTTTGCTGCTGTTGGTTTGTTGTTTTCTGAAACTATTTTTTGAGTTTATTTAAAATGAAGCTAAAGGATTTAGGGGATTCAATAGTATTTGATACATTCCCGTTAATGTTTGAGGTAAGTTTTTGTATAAATAATTATATTTCATATTTATATATTTTACCTGTTTTACAACAGCCTAAACAAAAAATTATACTAACCCATTTGCTGCATTTGGAAAAACAAAAATTTCCTCCCAAATTGCCAATGATATTTACTACACAAAATTTAGCAGAAAGTTTACAGAAATATTGTGAGTTAAACAAATTTAAGGTAAGATATAAAGTATTTTCTTAAATATGTAAAAATTGTAAATCAAAAATTTTATGGAGTGGGTGTTTTTTTAAATCATCAATTTTACCATACGTTTTCAGCCATTACGGCTTCTTGTATGAATTAAAGTAAATTTTAAATTCTATAAAAGATGTGTGGTTGGGATAATTCTTCCTAAAAGAATATTACAAGATAGTTTTTTTTTTAATTTATATAAAGTCACTGAAGTTTATAGAAAGCTTTGCATTAGGTACATAAGTAGGTATGTACAATTGTACGAGTTAAAGATTTTAGAGAAGTTCACTCTTGATGTTTTAAAAAATTTAATCTAAAAGATATTGCATTTTATTTTAGTGCATTAACAAAGGAAATTTGGTTGTTGTTAAACCTTATGAGTTTATTGATATTGTTCTTGAACGGCGCGTCACCTTGCAAATTTTATTTTGTGCCTCTGACGAGGAGGAATCAAACAATGTAATGGTCTTAATAAGGCAGAGTAAGTAAAGGATTCTTAAAAATGATTAAATTAAATAAAAATTTTTGTTTTGTTTTTGTTTTTTTTTTTCTAAAGATGGCAAATTAAATTATATATATGGGGGAAACTTCACAGATATACGCTGTGCATTGTTAAATGATACATTTGCTTCTTGGATATCGCTTGGCGTGGAAAAGTTATATGTGAACTTAAAGCGTATGGAAGAAAACCATACATTTAATGATGTGGATCAAATGCAAAAAGTCTTTAAAAAGCTAGAAGAAATAATGGGGTAATTGTTAAAAAAAAAGAAAAAAAAAATGATGAAAAAAGTGCTGTTTTCTATAATCCTTTTTTTTAGATGCTATTATAACTTAAAAGTTAATATCCATTTGCCCTTATTTGGCTATGAATATTTTATTTTAAAACTAGCTGAATATTTTCCTAAGCGCATCAAACAAACAAATCTTCAACAGTTTTACTTAAACCTAAATGATGATGATCCTTTAATTATTAAGAGTTTTCTGGATGACCAAAGTACAGATGAAAAAATAATATTACATACAACTGAAACAACTCATTTTCTAGCTAAACGGTAATACTTAAGCCGACTAAAAACTGTTACTGAACTGGCTTTAGAAAGGCTTTTTAAACAGTATATAATTGAATATTAGGGCAGCTAACTACTTGCAAGAAACTTTTTTGATTTAAAATAAATGTTGCTAGTTTTAAACCTAAAAATGTAAAGCCGGTTTATTTGTTTTTTTGCTTTTTTTTATATTAAATTAAATAGTTGCCTTGAAATTTTATTTTTAGTAATTTTGAAAAAAATAACGAAATCACCATCAACATTTTTAATGATGCAACCAACTGCTATTACTATGAACTGCCTAATAGTAAAGGCTATTTTGAGCTGTTTTATAGTCCTGAACCCTCGCCATTTCATTTAAAATTACTTTGTATGTTAGTAAAACCCAAGCGCATATTTGGTATAGTTGACACATTTAATAATAAATCAATTGTGCCAAAATATTTGTATGAACTTTGTGTGGGGGCCAAGGAAAAAATACAGAAAAAAAAGGAAAGAAAACTTAGGTAAGTTAAAATCTTCTTAACTTAAAAAACAAGCAAGTAGATTTTCCTTAAAAATGTTAAAACGATTGTTATATTTTTTAAATTGATCTATTTAAAGTGATCCGCTTCGTTCACCCAGTAGCAGAACACCGCAACAGCCAGTGACCATAATCGGCGGAGCTGTTTCAAAAGGTTTGCCCAAAAAATCAGGACCTTTTATAAGTGATTCAGAAAGTGATGAAGATGAGTAAATTAACTAATTTTATTAAAAAACCTTGATTTTCTGTTATAAATATAGAAACATATTTTTCTTGCATTAATAACATTCATATGTTTTTCCAATATAAAATGTACACCCAAATATGACATAACCTTACATTTTTTAAAACTTTTATATAAATTTTCCAATATTAAAAAAGCTTTAGTAAATTTATTTAGGGCTTATTTGACAGATGTCTATGGAGTGATTGCCACATTTCCAATTATAATTCTTAGTTCATATATAGGGTCTATTGTAGGTTAAGTTTGTCTATATGCATTTCATTGGTTCTTACACCAAATCGTCAGTAGACTTTAATCAAATTCTCGTAATATCTCATTAATATTTACTGCCTTTATACAATAACTTCAATGATCTGATGGAGAAAAATGTTTTTTTTTGGGGGGTTTTAAAGAACTCTTGAATGTTTTGATTTTTTTCGTAGTAATTCTCAATAAGTTGACTAAAGTTATTAAGTAAAGGCAGAATATATTCATGAGATTTTTTAAGAATTTGGTTAAAGTCTAACTCACGATTTGGTGTAAGAACCAAGGAAAACATATAGACGACGAACTTAACCTACAAAAAAGCCTATAAATTACTCTCAAAAATATTAAAAAGTAAATAAAGCCAACATTTACAAGCAAATATATTTTGCCATTGTAGTAAACGCTATTTATTTTTTTTTTTTTGAACTTTTAAATTTATTGGCCTTTGAATAGGTATTTGTAAAATTTATTGTACGTAGATTATTTATAATTGAGTTTAGTGGTTCTCCTTCATGTAATTAAAATGTTTAAATTTTTGTGAGTTTAGTGGTTCTCCACCAAAATGTTTTTTGCATGCAGACAATCATAAAAGCCTCCGATAACTGTATCGCAGTACAATTATGTGACGCCAAACAATTCCCCACATGCGAGAGTAAGACTAAAAATTCTTGATGTGCGATAAAAAGGGACGGCCTGGTTGTTCTTTAAATAAATAGTGACCAACGGCGCACGAGCTCTTTACCTCACCAGAGCTATTTTACTAAGTTCATTCGTTTACTTTCCCAGTAAAGTCCAGTAACTTAGCAAATACTGAGTAATTTTACCAAATTTCTCTCACTTAAAATTTTTTAAGTAAAAAGTACGCGAACGGAAAATTTTTACAAAAAGTTTACCTTCAGCTGATAGATTAAAATATATTGCAATTACTTGATTACTCGAAAAAATGCATTAAATCTTTTAAGCAAAAACAAACTGACTTTTGTGAGTGGGGTTAACTTGGTTTTGGGGTTAAAGTCTACTACGTTCACTACCACAAACAATGGGCTTGCTCCCTATGCCAAAATATTTTTTTCAGAAATGCTACCTTTACTTTGAGCACACGAATATATGGACACCCAGCCAGACATATATGCTTAAATAGGCTAAGGAAGTGATTCTGAGTCTGTCGGTATAATTTGAGTCTCAGACTATTCTTTTGTGCGTTACCTAGAGCAATACACACTGCTAGGGAAAGACTTAGCGTTAATAAAAAAAATAAGAATATTTAATTGTGGGTATTAATTGACCGCACGGAGTACCCAAGTATTCAGCACTTTTTCACCTTAAAAAAAAATAAATATTAGGAAGAAAAAGCCGCAACAAAATTGATTTGGATATTCCGAAATGTGTTCAAAGCTAAACATCCGTATAGATCGGGACCGTGTCATGGAAGTAGCTTTTAACAGAATTGCGTAATACTCTTTCCTTTCTCAAAGACAAGTTAGGGTGAAAAAATCTTGACTTTTTTTAACATTTTAAACAAAATTATATCTTCTTCATCTTCGCTCTTAGATGACGACTCCATTAGGTGCAATACTGCATTTTGCAAAACATAGCTATGTCTGGTTACATTTGCTCTTTCCCCTAAACTTGAGGTACTAGGTATATCTCTTAGCTGTTCCATTATTTCGCCTGTGAACACTAAATTACTTTTTATACCACTTTAATTTTTTTCGTTATTCAATTTTTTAGTTGTTTGTTTTTTTCACTTTTTTTGTTTACATCAGAAAACATATGTTTTATTTTACTAGTAATTTTTACTAGTAAAATTTTGTCCAGTAAAAATTTTTAAATACTCAGTAAGACAACTGTCACTTTGCGCTCTCAATTTGTGTTCTCATTTACTGGATTTTGTGTAAACGAACGCAATCCAGTAAAAATATACAAAAATTTTTAAAAACTTTGAGTAAACGAATGAACTTACTGTAAACGTCTTTTAAAATAAATTTTTATAAGCATACATACATATATACAAAACAGCTGACTAAAAATTCTTGCTGGTAAAAATTTTCCTTGCCAAAATGTACAAGACTATTTTGCGTCTCAACTTTGTACTCTCATTTGGGGCTTTTTCCATGCAAGTTTTTTGAGTTAATGCACACTTTCCATTAACAATTATTACAAACTTGATATAATTTGTGGGTTAGTGAACAAACCTAATGTTAATACGCATTTAAAAGTTTAAAAATATTTTTCTAACTTTTAAAAACTCTTATTTATACACCTGTTCAAATTATAGACTTATTAAAAACTATAGTTATGTGCCCATGGTTTTTACATACCCAAAAACTTTATTTGGTATTTTATTTTCAAAAGACCCCAGCAAAAAATTTTATTCAAAAGAAGAGCTTTGTAGGTACATGCTGGCTCTTAATTCAAATACAAATAAGATAAAGAAATCCCTCTGTTGTTTTTTCATTTATTAAAGCCAAACCTTTTTCAAACACCTATGATTTTTTTATTGGCTTGTGTTTCTATATCAATGATGACCAGTGTCCCTAGGGGAAACACTAATTAAACATTGAGAAGCTTACAATAAGACCAAATAAAATAGAAAGTTTATTCAGCCTTCATTATGCAAGCTTTTAAGCATTAAGCATAAAGCGTTTTCTCTCGTCGGGCACCAATACTAAATTAGTTCATTAATAAATGAAAACATAACGAAGTCTAGTTTAGATACCCTGAAGCTATTGTTTGATGATCACTTTCCAGGATGTAGGAAACTGGGTGTTGAAAATCTAACTAGAAATGCATCCATAAATCCCTTAAAATGGATAAAAGAATAGTGATAGTATACCATTTGGTAACGTTCGAAAGGGTAAAATGGGATACTTATCCATTTTAACATTAAAAGTCCCTGGGTCCGGACGGTATTTACCCATCCATGTTACAAATTATCTCGAACCAGGGCATACTACTCCTAAGAAGTTAGTTTGCATTGAGCATCGCATATGTACGTAAACCATTGAGGGGGAGAGAGTTCAGCATTATTTTTTACCCAAGGCTGGCAAAGCAAGTCACTCGAAACTGGGAGATTCCAGATCGAACTTGTGGAAGACATTAAAAGGAATTTAATTGGTAAGTACCTAATTAGTTGCATAACATTTTTGTATTTATTATGTGATGTGGTGGAATTTATAGAGTTCAAGAGGGACATCACGTTAAATCTCGTGCCCTTAGGGCTATCCTGCCGACATGTAAGGCTTTGTTCGGTGTCAGGTCATCGTAACAATACCGGTTATGAAATTGCCGAAGAGGTCGCTAGAAGAGAACAATGTGTGAGCCAGTAAGGCCATTGTTGGCAAATAAGCTTTTCCTAATCACTAATCAATGATAGAAATATTTTAAGTATTTAAATTTTTCATAGCAAATGGTAAAAATATGTTGTTTACTGTTTTGCTGGGATGTAAGCTGAAAAACAAAATTAATTTAAATGACGTACTGAAACGAAAATAATTGTTTTAACGATGATTATTGAATAGACATTTGAACCAGGGCTTTTTACAGAGCATGTGTATGTACATATATTGACAGGCCTAGTTTTTAAAATACTTTTTAAGTCAATAGAACCTAAATAAGCATTTTTACGATACAAAATGTTTTAAAGAATTCTAATGGAAAGGGTATAAAAGACGCAGCATTAATCGTTAATTCGTTAGTTAATTTAAAACGTTATAAGTGACGGAATATGAATAACTTAAAGTTATATATAACAGGTCTTATTGGGTTGTGCAGTATTTTGGGCGTTACCAATGGTAAGGTTTATATATAAAAATTTTTTTAACTAAATACATACGAACATATGTATGTACATATATACGTGGCACATTTTTTAAAGGCATGATTGTAAATTGCTATTATCGTTCCTCGATGATGAATGCCTCCCTAATTGATCCTAAGTTGTGTACCCACTTGACTTTTTGCTATTTTGACGTCACATCAGATGGATTTTTAGAAATATGGGATACTCAGCAACACTTTAAAAATGGTGGGTGCTTATCATTAAACTCATCTTAGAAAAGTTAAAAACGAATTTTTAATGCAATTTTAGATATAATTAATTTTAAGCGTATAAATGCGAATTTAAAAGTCTTAGCTGCCGTTGGTTCAAATGTTAATTCAAAAACATATTCAGATATTGCTAGCGATCCTTTAAAAAGAATGAAATTTACAGAATCAGCAGTAATGTTTATAAAGGAATATGATTTTAATGGTTTGGACATCGGTTGGGAACATCCGGGCCAGCATGGAGGCAAACCATATGATATATACAATTTTCTTGATCTTATTAAGGAATTAAAAGAAAGGTATTTTCGATGTGGTATGCAAAAAACAATACTAATAACAATATTTTCTAGATTTGCACCTTTAAACTTAACTTTGAGCATTGCGGCAAGCGGGGCACCTGAAATGGCTCATATTTCTTACAATAATTATATACCTGAGATTGCCGAACAAGTTGATTTTATTAATATAATGGCATATGACTACGGTGTATTGGGTTTTAATGCGCCCTTAGACTGTCAAAATAATAAAGATGTTAATTCAACTCTTAGGTTTTGGCTAGATCAGGGTATGTAAATACGTTATTTCATATTTTTTCTCGCATTTTATTTTTTTAATTTAATTTAGGTGCTTCCGCCTCCAAACTGGTTTTGGGTTTGTCTTTTTATGGTCGTATTTTTCAGTTATCATCATCGCATGAAAATTGTGCAGCAGGTGTTCGATTTACTCCATGTGATAAGCCTGGTTTTTTGACCAGCAAAAGTGCTATTAGACGTTTCAATGAAATTTGTCATTTTGAAAACAACAAGGAATTTTACAGATGGGATCTTAAATGCAATGTTCCTGTTATACACAATAACAACAGTCAGTTGTTTAGTTATGATAATGTGGAAAGTCTTAAAATAAAAGTTGAATATGGAAAATTCATGAATTTAGCTGGTTTCATGGTTTGGTCTATCGATGCAGATGATTATGCTGGAAAGTGTGGTGTAAAGTATCCTTTGTTAAATGCCATTAATGAACAGTTGGCTCATTCATTCCCGACTTTCTTCTTCTAATTTTTTTTATAATAACAGCGCAAAAGGCAAGCTTGATACTTAAAAACTTTTTTCCCGCTAAATGTTAAAAGTTTTATGTATCGGAAATGTATTGTTATTATACATACATTTACTTATGTATACATATAAATTCATAATGTTAAATTTAATTTTAATAAAATTTTGACATCAATGGAAAAAATGCATTTTATTCACTAGACTAAAAATTAATATTTTCATTGTAATACTATTTAAATATACTAGTATAATACTCTTCTTCTAAATCATACAAATCCATTGCCATTTCATCTCTCAGCTTAATAAGCTTTTTATCGCAATCTCTTTGGGTGGCGCGAAAAAGTTGTGAATTATTTGCTATGGCTTCGTTAACCGAATGGAAATCATTTAATATTAAATACTGTTTGATATCAGAAACTAATTTCATTAGAGATTCACCGGCTCTTACTAGATAAAAAAAAAACAGAAAATTAATTAAAATTATAATCGAGAATTTTGAAACATTTTTTTTATGCATATATTTAAAAATAAAAATACCCTCACCTATGTTAGCAGCACGTACTTGCATCTCATAGGTGTCCTGTTCGCATTGTGTTGTTTTGGAAATTTGTGAATCACCCTCACCTCGGGCTAATTTAATAATTTCTTAAATTATATAAGAAAATTTGCATGATTAATTGATATTTTCTCTTTTGCTTAAAGTTCAATTAGAATTTGTAGTTTTATTTATATTTTTTGCTTTAGAGTAATTGTGTCTAGTCAAGGGAGTGGTTTAGTCTGAGTTACACTTAAGGCTCAGGATTTTAGTTACAAGCAAAGATTTATATTTTTGACCTAACGGCTGTGTATTACTAGGTACATACATACATACATATATGTATAGAACAAAAAACTAAAGAGGTATATCATTTCTGTGCATGAGGCACAGGTTATCTTTTAATAAAAAACAACCTAACAAGTTTAAACTTTAAGAGATTACATTCCCAAGAATAAATGAATATTTAACCCTCGTTTGTGCTCTTCAGCTTCAATTTATTGACAAATTATTAATATTTTAACCAGGTTGTGTATGTATATATGTACATTCATAGTTGGAAAGGTTGTATGTACACTTGGGTCTGTTCCATGGGCATCTTACGGATATGAAGCTTACCCTCAAAGTTTTCCAGCATACTTTTCACATCATCCTTAAGACGCACTTGATAGGATTTCAGTAAAGCTTCTTTGGATTGTGTTATAGAACGATTTGCAGTCATTTTTTGTATAAAGTAATATCTTTTTTATAAATAAAAGCCGGACTAAAAAGTTGCGGACAGCTGTTTTGTCAACTGTGCGTAAACCAGCCGCTGTCTTAAATTTTGTTTATTTTTTTTTGAAGCGCCGCCATGCGCCAACCTATTTGGTCATTGCTTGGTATTTTCCATTTACCAACACTGTTCGTAAAGCTATTGTGAATTTTGGAAATAAAAATTGTTTTGATTTGTTGTTGTGCATAAATTGACAGTTCGTTCAGGTTTGTGTTATTCTAAAATTTTTTGTGTGAAATAATTGTTAAGTAAAATAATATATACAAAAAATTATTTGTTTTTAAGTTTCAACAATGTCAGCTGCTCGCCGGGATATATCTCCTCTCCTGCAGCGTTTTCGAGCCTTTTTATTAGGGGTAAGTATCGTTACAACTTAGCAAAACTGCAAAAAGCCCTGTTGGATTATGTAAGGAAAGATTTTCAAGGGGCTACTTTTTATACTTTTAGCGTGAACATACATTGGCTTTGCGTTTCGAAGATGACTTAGCCGATCGCACACAACCACCGCCAGATGTTCCAGGTGGTCCAGCTCATTTGCTTTCGGCCAATTACTATTGCAACCGCGATGCTCGGCGTTTAGTTGATCCACCAATTGATTTGGTACAACAAAAATTGTTAGCTGACGATAAAGACAACAAACAAGCTGTTAAACTACCTACTCCAGGACAAGTATACAGATGGGATTAAAATAGAAACATTATGTTTGTTTTTAATTTAAAAAAAAATTTTGTTTGATTTGATAAAAATATAATAAAAAAGTAATTAAAATTAAATGATACAAAGTTGTTTTGTTTTAAACTATGTTAAAGTAATTATAATAATAAAATAATTATTCCGGTTCAATAGACGGAAACAAAGCAATTAATTATTCTGCTTCAAAAGACTGGAGATAAACAAAGCAATTTGAAAATTAGTAATAAGGCATAGGAATTAGAAAATTTGTTGTAATTACTTAAAAGATTGTTGTTAACCTTTTATTTACTTTGTATAGAATATATTTTTTACAATTAATTAGTTTTTAACTTTTTACCCTTCACAGTAAAGGTATAATCAGTTAGTCATTCCGTTTGCAATATTCATTTGTTTAAAATCCATTGTTTAAAATTTTTAATACGCCACATCTAAGAAACTATAACAGCTAGTGATTTAAATCTTGCAAAAAAGAGACTAATTTTATTTAAAATTTTCGGTACTTTATAAAGCGAAAATTATAAATGCTTTTAAAATGCTGAGTTTTTATTGACGCACGCTGTAAACGGTATAATACAATATAATATAAATATCTTAAAAATTATAGTATGAATGTATGTAAATTTAATTGGTCTGCTTTGTAGGGTATTATAGGGTATCCTCGACTATATCAGTTCTAAGAAACTTTTTAATTATTTAAAGACAATTAAACTCGGATTAAATAAAATAATAACTACATATCTATGCATGTACATACATGTGTTTGTATGTTTGTATGTACCCTGTAGGACATTGGTTAACTTTCGCCCATGTTCTGACAATCGCATTTCGCAAAATATTGGCGATGCGATTTGAAATCGCATAACAGGTGTTCTGAAGTTCACAATCGCAAGAAAGTTTGCGACTTCAAATCGCAAGAGGTAGATGAGGTGAACCGATGTTTTTTGCCTAAACTAGGTTAAAAACAGCCAATCAAACTATGCATAATTATAATATATGGGGATTTTGTTATAATTTTCACAATTTGTTTTATTTTTTGTAAACAGTCTCAATAAAAATTCAATTTTAAAAAACTGTTAGTTATGTACAATTTCATTTTTCAGTTGCTTACTTTTTTTATGTATGAACTTTATTGGAAAACAAGAAAGAAAAAATGTTGTTGCAGAAATAGGTACAATTTGTTATATATTCCTTGGTTTTTTGTTTTGTGTTTTTAAAAGAAACATGTTTTTATTTTCGAATACATCATCGAAAAAAAAAACAAAACGCAAAAAAAAAACGCGTGAACTACAGAACATGCAAAAAAAATTTTTGCGATTTACAAATCGCATGTGATTTGACAATCGCGTGAGAGTCAGAACATGGGCGTTTAAGTTAACGTTAAGTGAACTTTTCGCAACTAGTGGTAACTGACACTTGAATTACTTTTATATGTTAGCAACTAATTATTTTAACTTCACGATGTGTTAGGCGGTAGTCAGTTGTCCAAAACATTTCTTTTACCTAAGCAAACATTTTTTTGTCTTTCTGTGGTTAAATCTAAACAACTTTTAAAATATTGGCTGTTTTCCTACACGCAGTACGCTTTGCATCACGAAATTTCATCTTCTTCTATTTCACACAACTTAAAGTTTCAACATTTATCTGTGTTTCCAAAGCTTTACCATGTCTTTAAACACTCATTTGGGAGCAGAAGATATTATCAAAACCTTCAGCTTTGTCGTCAGAAAGAATTTTAAATTTCGTGATGCAAGGCATACTGCGTTTAGGAAAACAGCCATTATTTAAATATTTATAAGAACTTAAAGTATTATTTAAAACAAAAGTCTGTATCGACAGTCAGAAGTGTAGTTAGTTAATCAAAGTTAACTTTAAGTGTGTATATTTGTAGTTGACCACTAAACGTCTTACAGGGTACATATACGTACGTAGGTATGCATGTATGTATGTATGTTTATTTTTATACCCTTCATATTAGTGATAAGGGTATATATAAGTTTGTCACTCCACCTCCTAAAGGGGGTTGCCATACAAAATTTCAAAAAAAAAATAATAGAAAGTCTCCTTCAACTTCCCTGTGGTCACTCTAAGAGTGTTAAAATATGACATCGACTCCTATTTAAAAATTAAAAGTATTTCATAAATAAAAAAATTAAAAAAAAAATTCGGGGTTTTGAAAGGCCAATCTAAAGGGTATATAAATTCGGCACAGCCAAATATATCGCACTTACTTGTTTCTATTTAAAAAAAACCTTCATATAAAAGTAAAAATATTATCGGAAAATGAACTTGATTGTATAATTAGTCAACACAACTGATAGACAAAGCTAAGGCTATATTTACACTACCTGAGTTATCATCTGAGTTTAACAACTAAAACTCATTTCTGTCTAATCTTAGTTTAAAAGTGAAACGTATTCTATTTTCAAAGTCTTTAAAAGGTGTGTTCATTTACAGAAAGTTATCAATAATTTTCGATAATTATTACTAGTAAGTGTTCACGTACACAAAAATTAGCAGCTATAAAGCCAAAAACGAGCGTAATATGTTTAGAAATAAAAATTTTTCTAATAATAGCTGTGTTCATTTACAGAAAATTATCACTTATTTTCGATAATTATTACTAGTAAGTGTTCACGTACACAAAAAATTAGCAGCTAGAGAGCCACAAAAGAGCCTAATATGTTTAGAAATAAAAATGTTTCTGATAATTTCTACTAGTAAATATTTTATTATCAAAAATTATTCAAACAGTCTTTCTGTCATTATGCTTTGAAAAAAAAATTAAGTTTTAAATTTTTATAAGTTTACAATAACAAAATACATTTGCTTGCAAGTTTTGACTGCGAAAGTGTTCATTTACTTTTAAATATTTCAGAGAGCAATTTTGAAAATATTTCTTTTTACTCTCTCGTTGCAAGTAATTACTGGAAAGTTATTGAACACAACTATTGTCTGAGTTTTAAATGCAATTTTTTAAAAGTAATCGGATTAAAAGCTTGTTGTTGTATTGCCATACACTTATAACAGTTTAACAACTTAAAAACACGTAATGTAATACTAAAAATTAAAACATCAAATTGTTTTTTGACACTCATAAAAATTTAAAATTATTTTTTGGACACTCAAGTCAGATGAGAACTCAGGTGGTGTAAATATAGCTTAACCAACTATTAACCCAGTTTGCATTGCTGCCCCAAGTTGATATGTTCTATTTCTTTTTGAACTTGAATAAAGTCTGGTTTTTTTTTTACTTTTACTTGTTAACAAATAAAGCTTTAGAAACTCTATACTTTTTACATAAATACTTGCATATTTGTGTTAATTAAAAAACAAACTCTAATAATAATAAAAAAAAACATCATTAAATTCACATCATCATAAATATTATTAATATTTGTATTCATTAAACTGAACTGCAGGAGATGTATGTGCATTTAATGAAAAATTTATATATACACACACACATACATATTTATATATATATATGTACATATGTATGTATATATCAATATATGATATTTACTTCTATATTTATTTCTATATTTATTTCTATACAAAGTAATTTATTTAAAACAGTTTAAAAACGGTTTTGAACAAATCAACATTAAAAAAAATAATCATAAACGCGATTTAAGTGCATTAATTTTCAAACGGTCGATAATTAAAATGTGGCTTTTTCTCGGTTGTACAATGCTTTTGTGTTTTCTAATTTGGGATTATTTATTTAAAAGAAGACGTTATCGGATTTTAAAAAAATCTCGCATTTCAGGTCCTGCTTATACGCTGCCAATATTCGGGGATATTATCGAGACCTTGGGAAATGATACATTAAGTAAATATTTTAAAATTTAGGAACGCAAATTACAAAATATTTAAAAATAAGTGAAAGCAATATATTCGGCTAAGCCGAATTTCGTTTATGCTAGAGCCATAACGCAATAATAATATTTTCTCGTTATTTACTTTTTTATAAAATAATAAGAAAAAGTTTACGTTCATAAAAAATATTTATTTTTAACCTTAGGTGTGTTCAATAACTTCCCAGTAAATTCTTGCAACGAGAGAGTGAAAAGAAATTTAATAAAATTATTCTCAAAAATATAAAAAGCAAATTAACGTTTAGGGTTCATTAATACAGGTAGTATCAAGGAGAATTCAAAAAACTCGGCCCATGCATTTCCTTTTTGTGTTTTAAAAAGTGAATATCGAAAAAATTTTAAATCTCAATAAAAATCAATAAATCTGGCAATCACTTTTACAAAATTTCAAGTCGAATTCATAATCAGCTGGGTTCTTAACACTGTCTGTGTTAGTGTACCCTGTGAACGCTTTAACAGTCAACATTAGCAATTAACTTTTTTTTTTGTTATTGTTAATTTTTGTAGAAAACTTTTTTTGTATGAATTAACATTAAACCGCTGTTTAACAAATTTTTGCAAGTAAAAATTTTTCTTTGAATTTTTTTATGTCAAAATTTGTTTAATGTCTTTTAAAAAATTTTTAAAAATTTTTGGCCAGTGACAGACGACATTCTGTTTCGTTTTTTGTTCCGCGATCCCAATTGCTGGTCCTTTGCCTAACCGGACGATGCCTACGTTTGAGCCCAATTGTGCTCCTCAGGCCCTATCTCCCTCTGCAATTAAGTGTCTGTGGGTTCAGCTCCGGCTTTATAACCATAAATACCCAACATTCACTCTTATTGATGGTATCACCGTTTTTCCCTTATATGCCAACTTAAGGACCAAACAACTAAAGGCGAGCTCGTCGGAAAAGTCTGACGCCAAAGAAGTCTATAACTCCACTGAGGTTTCTTCAACAATCTCAAACTAGACCTGACGCTCTAATTCTTCAAGGCGCTAAGGGCTAGCTGACTAACGAAATAAATAGTGATCACACTATTCTTAGAAGCATGATCCACTACAAGATCTGTTGATTACAAAATTGTCAGTATGTTTATCGAAAAACACTAAAGAAATGATTTCCACATCGCCCCTAAGAATTCCTGAGAGTTCAAAGCAACCACTTAGAGGATCCGCATAAAGATCCCATAGAAGAGTGACTTCTGGGTCACAGCTAGCAATTTCTTTAAGGGATTATGATCGGTTGTGTTATAGTGTTCTCCTGATAAATTATTTCACAATGAGAGAAAATTCATAAAACTACCTTCTGCATCATGGAGTGGGTGCTAATAAATTTAAATGTTCTAAATCAAAAATAAATATTTCCATATTTTTATAGCATTGGGGGAATAAGTGCTAAAGAAATCGTGAAAATAAAATTTCTTTTTGAATTTGTTTTTCTGGGGTCTTAAACGTAACTCTTTACGTATACGTTATATAAAATATAATGAAAATTATGTATTACGTATACGTATATTTGTTTTCATATAAATTATATTTAAATTCTATGACAAGAAGAAAAGTGTGCTAAGTCAATTTTTTTTGTTTTGCAGATGGAAAAAATTTCCTCCTCCTCTTTTCTACCTTATCTAAAGCTATATTTACACTACCTAGGTTCTCATCTGAGTTGAGTGTCAAAAAACAATTTGAAATTTTAATTTTTAGTATTACATTACATCTGAGAAATTGTAATAAATCCGCTAATTCTAAAAGTTGTTAAAATGGTACAAAGTGCATGGCAATACAAAAACAAGCATTTAATCTGATAACTTTTAAAAACTTCAATCTAAAACTCAGACGTTAAATAATTTGAAAATAGAAAACGTTCTATTTTAAACTGAGATTAGACAAAAATATTAACAAATGAAAATATGCAAGTTATTGCACTATAAAAATAAGTCCCAGTTGTAAAACTCAGATCACAATTCAGGTAGTGTAAATATAGCTTAACCCTAATCTAAGTTATTTTTTAAAAATGTAGTCAACACCTACCTAAGGAAAGGCATTGCTTTACTCTTAAGTAACAAATGTATTTAATTTATTTAATTGTTTACGATAAAAAAATTTTTGGTGATCTTTACAAACAAGATAATGAAAAATTTACTTATGTTTTTATAAAAAAGGTAAAAAGATATTTTAAAATTTTTCAAAAAGTCGTACAAAATAATTTAAACTTTCAGAATAGGTACTTTTAAATATGGAGATAACAAAGTTGTCATTAACTTAAATTTAACATAAGTCGACTTAAATAGTAACTTGTTTTGCCACACCACATACATACATACGTGGTAGGTGTATTATGCGTTTGCGCAAATGTTTGTTACGTTAGAAAAAATAGCACCCATGTTTATCTTTATGCCACCAACTATTATACTGAAGAAAAAAATTATCGGGACAGTTTTTCATTAAACCCCCATACAAATGTGTTGTCGGGTATAATACATTTTTTTTTTATCGATTTGAACAAGTTATTCCACGTTTTATTTCCCCCACATAATGTAACTAAGATCGTCCACGTTTGCCAAACTCAATGTAATATCATCGTGCGAGTTCTTATTTGCGGCACGGCACATTGAAGAAGTTTTATAAACCGGATAATAAATTAGAAAAAAAAAAAGAAATAAACTGGCTTAGGCTAAGGGACTAAGTATAAGCTGAAACAAGATTAAGATTTGGGACAAGCCTTGTTTCTTGGGTAGGTTAAGTATGACATCAAAAAGGATCAAATACGTGGAAGAAATCCTGAAAATCGGAAAATTTTTAGTTGGGAGATATTTACTTAGAAGGACTATAGGTATGGGGGCTCAGTCAAAAACGACAATCTGGATATACAGAAGCGTAAGTAGACCGATGGAATGAAAAGTCCCAAGTATAAGGACTTCTCCGGCGAGAACTTTGGAGACAATTTTGAGCATTTAGCCTATAGAAACCTATGTACGCTACGAAGCGAAACTTGTGAGAAAACGGCTACGGATAGCTATGAGTCTTACCATCAACACATTTGGGAGACACTCAAGGACTATACGAGGACAGTAGAGTTGGCCGATTGTATGCCTCCAGTGAAGGTAAATGCTAACTGCACTGCGCTGATACCAGTTTTAAAGTCTTGGTTGGGTGGGACTCTGGGGGTGATGCTCAATTCGGGTGTGTTGTTATGCTGATGACCCCAGGAAGAAGGGAAAACCCTGTGACTAAGGTCCTTTTTCGGATTCCGGGCCGCAACAGTGTCCCACCAGCGGGGAGTTTGGGTAATTACGGAATATCTGTCCTGACACAGAGCACACGCAGATGCAATGGATGTAAACATCTGCACAGATAGCCAAAGTCGATAAGAGCAATTATGTTCGGTAACACCAAATATAGAACGGTTTTGAAATGTAAGAGAGTGGATGATATGTGGGTGACTACGCATCAAGGGGAGGTACTGTGAAACAACCAGGCACTTAAAAGAATGACGAAAATCCTCTGGGGAATTCTGACACTTAAGAAGCCCAAACTGGGCAAGGCGATGATTATTCTGACGGGTCACTTAAACTTAAAAGCACACGTTTATTGGATGACAGTTGGAAAGAACAGCGATCACAGGGCATACAGGATGGACATCGAATCGATGAAGCATTTCCAGTGCCCCTGCATTGCTTTTACACAGGCCAGAGCCCGATGTTTTTTATTTGATGTTTTACTTGGATGGTAAGAAATGAGAAATGCTAAGTGAGTTCTCCAACTTTACCGAATTTTTGTAAATTTTTCCTCCAAAATCTTTTTCTTTTTCTCAGGTGTATGTCCTACGGTACTTAAGGGCCTTTTTTGAAGTCTCCTCCTTTCAACCTAACCGAATGTTAATTTGGTCACTATTATTTTTTGTTTGCATTAAATCAATAAATATCTTATTCAAACGAGTAACAGTTTTGAGTTCAATTAGATAGTATGAGTTCGGTTTGCATTGAGGTCCGCACGAACAATAGAAATTTGACTAAAGTTTGGGTCTGGATCTTTTAAAGAAATTAAAGCTTCATCGGGGTTTATTAATTTTATACTCGACTCCAAGTAAGAGTATTAATTGTATTAATCAAAGCCGCTTTTCTTTCCAGATGTCTTTTCCCTTTTCGAACGCCTAGGTGACCGTTATGGCAAAGTCTTTCGTTTGTGGACTTTTCATCATCTTTTACTTGTAATTAAAGATCCAAAATACTTTGAAGCCATTCTAAGCAGTCCACAAGAAATAAAAAAACCATTTATTTACGATATGATGTCATGTTGGCTGGGAAAGGGTCTGCTGCTAAGCGGTGGTTCCAAATGGCATGCCCGACGTAAAATCTTTACACCAACATATCATTTTAAAATTCTGGAAGGATTTGTTAAGACATTCGATCAACAAAGTACAGTTTTGGTTAAAAAACTAGCAAGTAAAGCAGATAGCAAAACTGAATTTAATATATTTCCTGTAGTCTGTCTAACGGCATTGGATATTATAGCAGAAACAGCAATGGGCGTTAAGATAAATGCTCAAGAAAATCCAGACTTGCCATATCCAAAGGCCGTAAACGAGTATGTTTAAGTTATAAAAACATTTTAAATTTTCAAAGTGGATATTTTTTTTATGATTTATTTTATTAACAGAGCTGCTCACTTTATTTCAACACGTATAATGAAACCTGAACAATATTACTTCTTTCTGTATCTATTAAATGCACTACCCTCCTATCTTAAGTTAAAAAAAAGCCTAAAAATCTTACACGATTTTACGGATAAAGTCATCAATGAGCGCAGAGCTGCAATGGTCTTCCAAACGGATAAAAATAAAAGTATGAAATTGACTTTTGCAACAAGAGGAATTGGGAAATTTAAGTTTTTTTTTTCTTTTAGCTCAACATGAGTTATCAGATGTGGGCCAAAAGAAACGTATGGCGTTTTTGGATGTTCTCTTACAGTCCACTATAGATGGCAAACCATTATCCCATGAGGATATACGTGAAGAAGTTGATACTTTTATGTTTGAGGGTCATGATACCACTACCAGTGGCATTTCATTTTGTCTCTATATGTTATCTCGCCATGCCGCCGTACAGCAAAAAGCATTTGAGGAAATCGTACAAGTTTTTGGTCCTGACAAAGATAAGCCTATTTGTATGAGAGATTTGCAGGATCTAAAATATCTGGAGGCTGTCATAAAAGAAACTTTAAGAATGTTTCCGTCTGTACCCACAATAGCAAGACATTTGATGCAGGACGTTCAAATAGGTGACAATATCGTGTTTATTTGTTTTTTCCTTAAAATCCAAATTTTAAATTTTTTTGTTATAATTTTTCTATTTTAAGGTGATCAAATTATACCAGCTAATACTAATGTTGTTTTGCTGATTTACGCTGCTGGACGAGATCCTGACTACTTCACCAATCCAAACGATTTTGATCCTGAACGTTTTTATAGCGAATCACCTGATAATATTAATCCTTTTGCTTACGTGCCCTTCTCGGCTGGTCCGCGTAATTGCATTGGGCAAAAATTTGCCATGCTCGAACTCAAGAGTACTGTTAGTCGTATTTTACGCTATTATGAAATTTTACCCTTAGGCGAAGATGTGGTTTTAGTACAAAGTTTAATCATGCGTTCTTTAAAAGGTGTAAATTTGGGCTTAAGACCGCGTACTTATAAAAAATAATTTCTAGTTTAATAATATTTTTTAAATAAATCTTAATTTTATGGTTAAAGTATACTAATTTCAAATTTTATTTGGCAGCTTGAGTTGGCGCCCGTTTTGCTAGACACTACCCGAACCAAATTTTCCATTCTTTTTTTTTTGACTCAAAGCAGAAAGCCAGGAAATATTTTTTTAGCTCCTACCAAGTCTTTAAACTATTAGGGTTAGCTTGCGAGGGGTCATGAAGACAATCACTGCTCTAGAGTTGTTTAGTTCATGAACGAACTAGTTCAATTGAACTATTCAGTAAACTGAACTATGTTAGCGGGTTAGTTCGCTGAACGCTTTTAGCTCCGTAGTTCAGCAGTTCATTGCTCATTTTGATTTTTTGTGTGTTTTTGTTCATGTTTCTTGAGTTAATTTTCTGTTTCGTTTACCCTTTTTTCGTTTTATGACCGAAGTTCACATATTTTGCACACTTAACGATTTAAGTACTTCTAATATAACACGGTTTCGCCCAGAGAGGGTTGCAATAAAAATTTTATGTTAACCTATCAAGTCAACTGAACTACTGAGCTTATTGAACTACTGAACTAAAAGAGCGACCTAGTTTATTAAGCTGAACTAAAAAGAGCGGTCAGTTAAAAGAGCTGTTTAACAAAACTCTACACTGCTTCTTATACTCATGCACAGAAAGAAAACCCGCTTTCTAAAATCAAGAATTTAATTGTTAAATTTATCCAAAATCTTTCTTGAAATTTTTAAGTACGATCCGTACTCACATTTTCTTAAATCAAGCCAATTCGGATTGCTTCAACAAATCAAGCAGAAAAAAAAATTATTGTTTTAATATATTATTTTACACTTAAAAACAAAGTGTCTCGGTGGCATAGAGGTAGCGCGCTTGTGCTGCAGTGCAGAAAGTCCCTGGTTCAAATCTCTGCTTTGGTAAGTACAAAAAATTAAATTTTTAAATTATAAATTTTAAGTGTTTATAAAATAAAAATAAAATATATAATTCTTTTTCTTTAGTAAAGCTCAAATGAAAAATTCTGAAATACAAATAGAAATTTCTGAAATACAAATGGAAAATTCTGAAATACAATTAGGAAATTCTGAAATACAAATAGAAATTTCTGAAATTGAATTAGAAATTTCTGAAATACAATTAGAAAGTTCTGAAATTGAATTAGAAATTTCTGAAATTGAATTAGAAATTTCTGAAATTGAATTAGAAATTTCTGAAATTGAATTAGAAATTTCTGAAATTGAATTAGAAATTTCTGAAATTGAATTAGAAATTTCTGAAATACAATTAGAAAGTTCTGAAATACAATTGGAAATGGTGTAGTAATAATTATTGAAAATTATTGATAATTTTCTGTAAATGAACACACCTAATATTTTCAAAAATTTTTAAACACTTCTGAATTATTTCAGTTTATAGATCAATAAATTTTATTTAAGGGACCACAACACACAATTGAAGGCATTTTTAAAAAATAATAAGCCAAAAAATATAAAACTACGTTAATTAAGACAAAAAGTACTTTTTTAACGTTTTTGGTACTTTTTAGCATTTGTTAAGATAAGTTTAGTTTATTTATTTATTTCGATATCACATACAACAAAACTATCCCCCATACTTATAAAAATTAAAACAAGCCCTAAATAAGCCTACTTTAATTATTATGAATTCGAGCGTATAAGTCTTATAGTTCAAGTACGGGATTAAATTTTTGTTAATGAGATGGTATTAAATAAAATTAGATTATGAAAAAATAACAAAATTAAAAATAATTATACAATTGGGGTATCCAAACGGTATGCTATCAAGTCATATTGTTTTAAAGTTTTAATATTTGACAATAGTTTAAAAAAAATGTTTGTTGTGCTTAAAAGAAAAAAGTTCTATAATAATAAGACTTTTTGAACTGTGTTTATTGTTTTGTCATAAACAGTAGAAACCTGAGCCTGGCGACCGAAACTCTTTAGTGAAGCTGTTGATATAATTAACAAGTCGCAGTCATTAATTTTAAAATATTTTTGAAATTACTAATTATTTTGTTTTCTCCAGCAGCTTATTCAAATTTAAAATAGCACACTTAATTATGAGCGGATGCTCAAAACAGTAGTATATTTTCGTTTTGTTTTTTTAAGACATATGACTTATTGACTACCTTGTGAATACCCTAAATATAGAAATAAAGCAAGAGATAAGAAAAAAATTAACAGAGAAAAAATATGCACAATTTTTAATTTGTTTAATCCGAATGAATAAATGAACGTCTCTATTAGACAAATGAATGTCTTGACAAACGTCAAACTTTAAATAAAAAACCGGTATTTTAATACTAGTTTTTTTATATACTGAGTTTGACATATGTGAAGGCACGAATTTATCTAGTTCAAACAGTTATAAATAAATAAATATTTACAAAGTTTGTTGCAATACGGCAAAGTGTTCTAGAAGGGCTCTTTTAAAGTGCGTAGTATTGCTTAAAAGTTTTAAGGATGTAGGTAAGGGGTTCCAAAGACAAATTAAATGAATTGAAAATTGTCAGTCAGATATTAACGTGCGATTTCTTAATTGGATCGCGGCATTAGATCTGCGGAAGTGAGCAAACAAAAAGATAGGCAGGTTCGTGTATCTGTATGACTTTATGTAGCAGAGTTAAAGTAAGAAGTTTTAGGAGGTCACTTAAAGATACTCCATAGAATTTTGTACCAACAGATGATATTTAATCGTTCTTCTTCAATCCGTAAGCACAAGACTAGAAATACAGGGTGTCCACCGGCAAGGTATATTACTTTGTTTGTTTATAAGTTTTGATTAAATGAAAGAGAATTAATCTTATATATATGTTTTATTTAATGCAAGCAATTTTGTATGAAATACAATATTAGATGAATGCCCGCCTCTGTTAGCCTCACAAATGCCAGCACTTTTAAGCACATTTTTCATTACATTCTCACACATTTCACGAGGTATTTCATTAATTTCATCACGAATATTTTGTTTAAACTGCTTCAGCGTATCAGGTTTGTTTGCATAAGCCTTGCTTTTCAGATATATAAGTCCGAAGCAGTCAAATCAGGCAACCGTGGAGGACAAACAACATCACAATTTCTTGAAATAACTGGCTGTGGAAAGAGGTCTCGCAGTAATTCCATTGCAATCCTGACTGCATGCGTGCACCAAGCCCAAATCATGCAGTTGTGGCATTAAAAAGTGTTCAATCATATCACGATATCGCTCCCCATTGACAGTTACCGTTACGCCATTTTCAGTTTTAAAAAAAGTAAGACCCAATGAGTCCTCCTGACCAAATTGCACACCAGACTGTCACTTTTAATGAATGCAAAGGTGACTGATGAATAATTTGAGGGCTTTCCATTGCCCAGAACCGACTATTCTGTTTATTCACATCTCCATTCAAATGAAAATGTGTCTCGTCACTCATTATGATTTTTTTATAAAAATCGATGATTGACTTTGACAAAATGTTTTAATGGTTAAAATACGTTAATTTACAGAATATTTTTCCATACTAAATTTGCCTCGTCTTTAATTTAGAACTGCTAAATATGAACTGTCAATGCTAATGTTTACCAAAAATGGCGGCAAAACAAAATAGTATACTTTGCCGGTGGTCACCCTGTAAAAAAATTTTAAACAGTGACCAAGGCACATTCAACCAGGTTATATTAAGAACCCAGCTGATTAAAATCAATTTGACATTTATACGAAATAAAAATTAATTTTATATGGAATTTTTAATTTTTCTGACATTCTACCGTTCAAACACAAAAAGGAAATGCAGAGGGCAAATTTTTTGAATTCGCCTTGAGTTTACCTTGTTGAATGTGCCTTGACAGTGACTGTGAGCACAGTTTGTTATTTTTCACACATGAAAATGCTACTTTACGCAACAGTTGCTTCGCATTTTTTGTCACTGTCGTTATTATTGATTCTCAAGTCACAGTCATAAAATTACAGGAACAAAAATATACCTCATCCGTACTTCTGAATACAAAATATATTATAGTGTAGGGAAAAGTACAGTGTGCTTGACCGACTAGAACATTCATACTTGTTTTACCTTCTAAAATGTTATCTGTAATCAAAGTTTATTTTGCATGCCCCACATTTGTTTGTATTAATTTGTTGCTAATGCAAGTATGTATTGTGAAGAATAAGCAAACCTTTTTTGTTTAAACAAAGTGCAAAACGTGGGCTGGTCTAGAGTGACAATTAGTCAACTAAAGTAATATTTTTAAACCTTTTTTCGGCCTGAGACTGTTTGTTTTTGCGACTTTTATAAACGGATACTATTTTTAACTGTTTTTTAATTTCTACACCTTTTACCCCATTTTGTTACAACAGATGATGGGTCGTACACTCAAAAAATTATTACAGTAACTGACTGTAAGTTATTTAGGAAGTATTCCGTAAAGTTGTTTTTAAATGAAAAAACAGTTAAATTTGGATACAATATTTTTTTAACTGATTTGAAGGGTTATTCAAAGCTTCAGCTAAACAAAAAAACTGATTTTCAGTTAAAGTTATTTTTGTCAGTTATTTTTTGGTAATATTTAACTTTGTTGTTATTTTTCTGATAGTTTGTGCTTTGCTGTAAATGGCAGAAAATCTTGTTAATTTTAAACGAATATCTTGTTGGACGGTTTTTAAATGAATATCCAGTTATTTTAAATAGATTTGCAGTTGATTTTACCTTAATAATTTTTTCAGTGTAATGATTATGCAAAAAAAAAAAATTTAAATAAATAAATAAAGTTTTTTTCTGATTTAAATTTCATTGGCAGAAATGACATTACAATTTTCGGTTCTCTAATACTTTTTGACTTCAACCACGGTCCAAAGTAGAAAACTTGGGAGGATGGAAGTACCGGAAATCCGCTTACAAACGGGAAAGTACTTTACAATTTCCTAAACAATATATTTTGGAAGGTGTAACAGCTTAAGAAATCAACTTTAAATCTAATAAAAAGTAATTCTAGGAAAATGTTGAAATTTTTAAAAGTTGAATTAAGGTCCAAAGGGCAGTACCCTTCATACAAACGGATTAAGTTTACAAAAATTCTTTTTTTTGGCTTTCAACCTCTTAAGAAGTTATTTTAGCAAAATGCAAACGTTTTAAAAACAAATTAGTTGCCTCGGTGTTCCAAGCTGGTATGCAATTTTATGAAATTTTGGCTAGGTTACATCTCAAAACTAAAATAGCTATCGATTTCTAAGCCTGCTGCGAAATAATTTTTCAGTAATGCTTACATATGGATATGTAAAGACAAAAATAAGTACAAACTTATGCACAATTTAATAGAGGTTTGTTTAACATTTAATAAAAAATTCTAATATCTAAATAAATAAATAAAAAAATGATAAGAAATCCGTTAAAAAAGTTTAATTACTCTAAATAATTACTTTAAAAAATTTGCATGTTGAAGGTTAACATCAAAAGCTCGCCTTTGTTCCTACTCATCTAAACATAGCATGTATGCACATACATACCTTGATATACTTTTGTTTTATATTTCCCATATCATTATCTGATGCATTGTAGAAAGATTTCAAAGTTCATTTTAAAAATTTAACAAAATACAATAAAAATGATAAACATTAATACACATACATATGTATACATTCATACGAACATTGATACATATTTTTAAAACTGTAAACAAATCTTTTATTAGAATGGCATGCACCTTTTAACAAAAACAACTGTGAAAACTGGTAATGCAGCTTCTTTTCTGATCTTGACTTTGAAGCCAGATACTTAACGTGAGACGTAACAAAATGAAGTTGAAAGAGATTAATAAAAGAGCACTCTTTAAAATAGAATAAAAACAATGATGTCATATTACACCAGCCAAGGCATATCCATACAAGGTGGTCGCAATAAAAAAATTAAGAGAGTCGTTCTCTTACTCTTTATTTATTTTATATGGAGTTTGACACTATACTCGAAACATTTTTCAATTTTAGAGTCAAACTTCATATAAAAAAAATAAAGAGTAAGAGAACGACTCTCTTAATTTTTTTGTTGCGACCCTTTGTATGGATATGCCTTGACACCAGCTATAGGAAACCCAAGGCACATTCAACAAGGTAAACTCAAGGCGAATTCAAAAAATTCGCCCTCTGCATTTCCTTTTTGTGTTTGAACGGTAGAATGTCAGAAAAATTAAAAATTTCATATAAAATTAAATTTTTATAACGTACATATAAATGTCAAATTGATTTTAATCAGCTGGGTTCTTAATATTACCTGGTTGAATGTGCCTTGAGGAAACCTATACTATTACATTTGTAATGTTCAAGCTTCCTTAACTGTACGTATGGACGAGACAAGTTAATGGCAAGACAAACGTCAAACTTAGTATATAAAAAACCCAGTATAAAAATACCGGATTTCTTTTATTTAGATTTTGACATTTGTCTAGCCATGAATTTGTCTCGTCAAGACGTACAATATATGTATATAATACTTCTGTTAATAATTTTATATTGTTGTTAGTGTAATTTAAACAACAAACGATAACACAACTTACCTTTTTGAAGTCTCAAGCAAGGCCGATTTATGATTTATTAGTTTTAACCAATGTGTGTGCAGACTAGAGATGCCAATCGAGACTGGTTTTAAAAAATCCCGGGTTTTGGGATTTCTAAATAGAATCCCGGGATCCCGAAACGGGGTCCCGAGAATTTCGAGATTTCTGAGTCCCGAAAAGTATAATTAAAAAATCTATATTTTTATACTTTTAAGTAACTTTTTTTTAAAAATTTATTTTTATTTGTAAAAGTATTTGATATCTACCAATTATATAGAAATCTATAAAAACTAAAGTATGTCAAACAAGGTATTCCATCTTATTTGGCTGTCTAACAATAGCTTCAGCTCTTTTTACTTTTCTTCTTTAAAAAATTTTTATAGAATATCGTTTTTGGTTGGGAGTTTTTTAAACAACTTCACTACTTTAATAGATTTTTCAATAATTGATTAACATTAAACTTGCCAATAATATCGATTTGGTTCCCATGTAGATATACATCTGAATGCGATTCGTCTTCCATAAATTTGTTTTCAGTTTTTTTCATAAATAATATACACCAGTGCTAGATGTAAGCCGGGGACAAAACTCAATTGTTATTTTGGAGCAATACCTGAGTTTCCCAATTTTTTGCATAATGGATGCGCCATCAGTGGTAAAGCTTACTACGTCCGATGATAGTGAAATTTCAAATTCATTTAATTTGAATGTTATATTATCAATACAATTCACAGCAGTACCAGACTTTTTAAGTTTTACCAAACCAAAATTAACTTGTTCATTTGTGCAGGCAGTGATGTTAGTGTAACGTTTGTTTGCAATGCTAAATTGCTCTCCTTTTGATTTTATTTTGGCAATTTCAAGCGGCACTTTTTTTAACATTTACAAAAAAGTTCTATGAACTTACTTTTTGACTTTGGAACATCGAATCCACGAGCTTGCAGGGATTTACGTAATTCTTTAGATGTTATAAACAAAGCCAAAGGTAGCATCAAGTGCAATCAATCGACTTATGACGAGAGAAAAACTTTCATCGTTTTGTGGAAACCTATAATCTGCTTTTTTTATTTTTTGTTCTGGTTGTTCGGAATCAGATCTTTACAGTGTAATCATATGAACCTATTTGTACATAAAACCATGTAAAATATATAGTAGATTAAACAAATTTTCTTAAACTAACTTTTAGATGCCTTTGGAGGCCTTTCGTTGAACCACCATTAGTTTCTTAAATTTTGCGGCACAATTTGCACTGGGAGTACGGCGCACTTTTAGATTCCACCAAAAAATGATTTCAAACCGAACTTTTGACATGGTTTTTTGTTTTGTGCTCTTTAAAATTTATTTTTTTAATTAATCTGATTTGTTTACTTTTTCTTATAAATGTACATAACTATGAAAACGTATAAAAGTTGTTATTTCAACCTGTTTTAACAGTGTTTCAGAATAGTTATTTTATTTAATTTATTGAAAAATATTATATATGAAAACGGCATCCCGAAAATCCCGGGACTTAAAATAGTTGAAACCCGGGCTTCGGGATTTTAATTTATCCCAAAAATCCCGGGATTTTCGGGAACGGGATTTCCCGTTTGGCATCCCTAGTGCAGACTTACGTAGTTAGGAGAAAACTCAGCTTTTGCCAATAGCGTTATATCATGTACTTAGTACGTATGTGTGTATGCTTGTAAATTTTTATATAGTAAAAACCTAGGGAATCCTAAACTTAAAATTAATGTTTCATTCATTCATACGAAACATTATTTAGAGTTACTAATTTTGTTAAAATTTTTAAAGGACAAGTAACACTTTAAAACACAAAAAGGAGATACGAAGGGCGAATTTTATGGAACTCGCCTTGATATTATCTACATTAATGTACATAAATTGTAAATTCATTATAAGGTATATTAATATTAGTGTTGTTAAGGTGAATTTCATAGATCCCCTTTTTTGTATTTTTTTGAAAAAAAGTTAAATTAACAAAGAAAATTGATGTAAATTAAAAAAATCGATATTTACCTTATCTATTAAGATAAGCCAAGTTCATAATCAATACCTGTGTTATTGTGTTTTGGTTCAATATTTATATAGAAAAATCAAGGCGAATTCACATCCCCATAATTAATTCTCCAAACAGCGACTAGAAGACTGCCTAATAGGCTTGAAAAAGTTTTAAATTTGGAATCATATTCTGTAAAATTTTTTAGAGAACGGGTTTAATAATTTGGTTTAATAGTTAAAAGATTTGCAATCTTTTTACAACAAATAAAACGACTTTTTTTATTTAAATATATAAAAGAAGAGAGAATATCATTTAGTGCGTTGGTGCCAAGGTACACTAAGCCAGGTACTATCAAGGCGAATTCAAAATATTGGCCCTCTGCATTTGCTTTTTGTGTTTGAACGTGGGAATGTTAAAAAAATAGAAATTTAATACAAAATTAAATATTTTTAGAAGCAAATGTCAAATTAATTATAGTCAGCTGGGCTCTTGATATAAGCTGTATGAGTGTACCCTGGTTGATGCCCAACGAGAGAATATTATTTTTAAAAATATATTGGTTTGAGTCGGTATTCGTGTTGGGTACATGTAAAACCCGATTAGAGTTCGGACCAACAAGTGGCCATTTTTGGTTTTTAGTTATTGTCAACTTTAATAAAATTAAAAATTTAAAACTTCCTTAATTTTGCAGAAATAAACATCAAAATTCGGTTTTTGCTCTAGCGGTTTTTTTTTAACTTGTTTGAATTATTTTTTTTAACTTTTTAAGCAAAAAAAGGAATACCTTTTAAGCGCTAAAGTAAAAATATTATTAAATACTCATAAAACAAATTTAAGAAGCCCTGTAAAGTATTACACAATCACCCACTTGTTAGCATGACTTGCTTTTTTTATTTATAAAGGTTTCTCTTAAACAAAAAAAAATCTCTTTGTTCTTTGCAGCTATTATTTCATTAAAAAATATGTATAAAATTTTATAAATAAAAAAAATATTTTTTCTTCTCAATTTAATTTAAGTTTCCAGCACGCAAACTTGAAACGCCAGTTTAGTTACCTTGTTGTCTAGATAATATACGGTTCTACATTTATTTTATCCGATTACCATTAATATTTTTTAAATTTAATTAATTAAATTTTTAATTTATGTAAATGTGGGGTGCTTTATTAATTGGTATCTTTATATTACTTTTAATATGGGATTATTGCAACAAAAAACATCGCAATGAAATACTTAGAAAGTCCAAAATTAATAGCCGCCTTACGTTACCGCTATTAGGAGGAGCTTTGCATTTACTGGGCACTAATTCTGAAAGTAAGTTTTTTCGTTTGAGATTTGATTTAAATTATTTAATTAATGTTTGTTTTAAAACGTACTAGACGTCATCGATCGTATGCGTTTGTTTGTTAAGGATAATGGCAAAACCTTTCACAACTGGGTTCTTCATGAATTAGTGATATTCTGTGCTGATCCCAAGATCTTGGAAACTTTGCTAAGCAGTCCGGTACATATTACCAAAAACAATGTCTATGATATGTTATCAATGTGGCTAGGAGATGGTTTACTTATGAGTACGGGTAAAAAATGGCATACACGTCGCAAGATTATAACACCCAGTTTTCATTTTAAAATTCTGGAAGAATTTTTGGAAATCTTTGATCGTCAAACAAATGTTATGATCAAGAAGTTGGGTGAACGAGTTAAAGATGAAAATGAGACAATTGATATGTTTCCAGTAGTATGTTTAACAGCTTTGGATATTATAGCAGAGACAGCAATGGGTGTACAGATTAATGCCCAAGCTCATCCAGATATTGGCTATGTACAGTCGGTTAAAGTGTAAGTGGTATTTTAAAATAAAAATATTTTACTATTTTTTTACAAACAAATTTTCCAAGTATTTTAATTTTAAAGAAGATAAAAATGATTTGTAAAAATATTAAAATTTTAGATATTTATGTATGTATGTATGTATGTAAGTATGTACGTGTGTGTGTTTACATAAAAATCTTTTGCATTCCTTCTTTTTCAGAGTTACCGAAATAATTGCAGACCGCCTGCGTAAACCTCTATGGCGAACAGATATTCTCTTTAAACTATTTGCCCCACATGTTTATTGCAAATTGATGCAGCATATTAATCTTATGCAAAACTTTACAAAGGATGTAATCGAAAAGCGCAGAAGTGTTTTGGAAAAGTTGCTTAAAGAAAATGAAACCGAAAAAGCAATTAATACAGCTGAAGATAATGCTGTTGGTGGCAAGAAACATATGGCTTTACTTGATTTACTTTTGCAAGCCTCTGTAGAGGATAAACCTTTAAGCAATGAAGATATACGCGAAGAAGTGGAAACCTTTATGTTTGAAGGACATGATACCACTACAAGTGGCACCTCTTTTGCTTTGTATGTCATATCCAGGCATCCAGAAGTGCAACAGAAATTATTTTTAGAAATAAGAGAAATCATTGGAGATGACAAAAACCAGCCACCCTCTTACCGGCAATTACAAAGTTTACGGTATATGGAGTGTGTCATAAAAGAGTCAATGCGACTTTATCCTCCGGTACCTATTATAGGCAGATATTTTAAAGAGGATACCGATTTAAGTAAGTAAAGAAACTCATATGTTATAAAAAAAACTAAACTTTAATTATTTTTTTCTAGATGGCACTGTTATACCTGGCGACTGTCACTTAAATGTTCCCTTATTCGTTGTCTTGCGAGATCCTGACTACTTTCAAGATCCCAATGATTTTAGGCCCGAACGTTTTTCAGCGGAAAACAGTGAAGATATTTTCTCCTTTGCTTACACTCCTTTTAGTGCCGGCCCTCGTAATTGTATTGGCCAAAAGTATGCCATGTTAGAAATGAAAAGTGTTATAAGTAAGATATTGCGTCATTATGAGTTATTGCCTATTGGGCCAGAGGTTGTGCCAATGATAAATTTGATTTTACGTTCTAAAACTGGCGTTCAAATGGGATTGCGTCCAAGAGTATATACAAATTAATACAAAATGATTTAAAAGAACAAACTGTAATAAATGCAAATTTATTCAAATTCGCTTCTAAAGCTTTTGTAAAGAAGGCATCTAAAACATCTTAGAAAATTTATCATAAAATCACACAAGAATGTATAAAATTTCTTTACTTTATAATGACCTGTATAAAGTTATACTTTATAACCTTTTTAAAAATAATATACAAAACATTTTAATTAATTAAATTGAATTTTAGCCCCTTTTTGGGAAAAACAGCTTTTTATGTACAGACGTTTGTGTTATATAAACATACATATGTATGTATGTATCTATTTATCACTGTTCCCGCACATTGACTTATTTATTTAGAACAGAAGTTCGTAAACAAAGTTGAAAATGTTGATATTTAAAGATAAAAAATTTCCTCTTCACGCTACAGTGCGTTAAAAAAAATATATTTGAACTTATATGTTTAGAAACTACAAACAAACGAATCTTAAGATACTCGAGCTCTCAATTTTTTTAAAAGATTTTTGTTATTGTTTTTTTTTTTTTAATGATGCTAAAATAAGAGAAGATAACGCTTTTAACTTTTAGAGAACTTGAATTGTGCCCAAGGTAAGACATATCCAAGGCATATCGATACAAGGTGGCCACAAGAAAAAAATTAAGTGCCATTCTTTTAGTCTTTGCTTTTTTTATATGGAGTTTGACACATCATTGACAAATAATTTCAATTTTAGTGTCAAACTCAATATAAAAAAGCAATTAGTAAGAGAACGACTCTCCTATTTTTTTTTGCGGCCATCTTGTATCGATATGCCTTGATTGCGCCAAAGCAATGTGTATCCATTTATACAAGGTGATTGCAAGACGAAATGAAGGGAGTCATTTTTTTTATATGGAATTTGACACTTAAATAGAAATTCTCTTTCAATAGATGTGTCAAAATTAAGAGATTCAAAATGTCCGACCGACACACCTTGCGCCAAAGAAAACTTGAGATTTTACTATAGAAAGGAAATCAATAGTGAATATTTTTATGAAAGCTGCTTAGGAAGCAAGTCAGAGCGCTACATAAAGTGGGGTCGAATCTTATATAATCCTCATTAAAAACTTGTTTGTATAAAGTTTGTTATAAATTTTGGATTAAATAATATGGTACGAGGGTACTATTCTCCCTGATACGATCCAACTATTTTTTACAATTTATTTTTAAAAATTGCATATATTTTTATTTTTTAAATTATTATCTGGCAACCTTGTATGAAAACATCTCTTATCTCTTAATATACAGACGCAAACATATGCTTGCATGTACTAATGTACATACATATGTATGTACATAAATTCCATTGATAACAAGTTTGCAACTTTTCTTTTACTTTAATTAAATAATAAATAAAAAGTTCTTAGTATTAAAACTATATTCGTGCGGCGAAGCTGTGTTTAGCAAAATGTTTATAGAAATATTATTATTGTTTTTTGCGGTAATATTTTTGTGGGATTATTTATCGAAAAAAAGGCGCAATGATATGCTGAGTTATATGCCGGGTCCTAAAACTTTACCCATTTTGGGTAATGTTTTAATGTATAGGGGTCAAAGTCCGGAGGGTAGGTACATATTATTAAAAGGTTAATCAAAGTGACATAACGATGGTTAACTAATGCTACATGGTTTGTTCGATTTTTTTTTAATTTGTCTTTATCATACGAAAAAGAAATCATTAAACTAAAAAGAATAAGGTTTTTTTTAAAGAAATCTTAGTCTTCGCTGGTTTTGAGATTGAAAACTATATTATATACTGTACAAAAAAAGATTATTATAAACCCTTTCTTTATTCTTTAAAGAAGTCGTAGAAAGCCATTAATATGGTAACGTTAACATTTACGGTTATTTAAGGTAGTGTGTGTTAAAAAGTTATACTTACACCAATCCTGTTTTTACACGATTTTAAAATAAGACGGTTAAAAAAATAATCTATTCCTGTTTGTTTTAAGAAAACGTGTGTATTATTTCTTTGTTTTTATGTCTTTTAGAAAATAAAAATTTTTGTATGAGTTCCGACTAATATTAAGTAGCTTTGGAGCCAGAATGGGTAAATTTTACAAGTGGATTTAAGGAAAAGTATGCCCAAGCTTATAAAACGTCATAAAAAATAAGGAATTATATATTTCGTACTAATATGAATACCCTACAAAACTTAGTTAATTGAGTTACCTTATAATTTTATATTGAAAATTTTTTATTTTTGTTCTGTTATCATTAAATTGAAATGAAATAAATATGAATTTATTATTTTACGAAACCTTAATTAAAGTTAAGCTTAACACGTATTCACTTTTGCTCGACAGTGTAAATGCTAATTTGACAGATGGCTATTAAATAATTGTCAATTAAGCCATTAAAAAGTTTAATAATAAAGATCATCGATATTTATTAATATGGCAATGCTTTAAAACTTCACTATCACAAACAAATTTTGATTGTTAAGTTATTCAAAATTCACAAAAATTGAAAGCTGTGACCGGGGTATACACATACAGTTTATATCAAGAGCCCAGCTGACTAAAACAAATTTGACATTCACTTTTACAAATATTCAATTTTGTATGGAATTTTTAATTTTTTTGACATTCCCACGTTTAAACACAAAAGGGAAATGCAGAGGGCTAATATTTTAAATTGGCCTTGATATTACCTGGTTTAGTGTACTCTGGCTGTGGCATAGGCTGCACGCAATTTTTAAGCAATTTATCTTCAGCATGTCATCAAGAAAATAAATTTGTTCATTAATTTTGCCATCAGTTGTTTTCTCGACTGTAGATTGAAACACAAAATAAAAAGAAAATTTGAAAGCCAACTTGTATCAATTTTTAAAAGTATGTTTTGTATTAAGAAAAAAGTTTTAGCGTATTAAAATTTGAAACAAAAATTGAAGCAAAAATTGATCGTGTGACTACCGTGTAAGACGAGGATACGGGGTTTTGAAACTAATAACTTTGCGAATTGTTTTTTAACCGATTTTTTTAGATGTGTTAAATATTTACAAAAGCCTGCGTTACATAAAGTATAAAAATCTGCATGCTCATACTGCCCTGACAAAATTTTGACTTCAGCTCACTTAAAGCGGTTAAACTACGTCAGAGCTACAATATATGCTCATCCAGTTTTTTGCATTTTCTGTACTGCAGGCTTAATGCTCTAAACACAACTGGGACGAACGACGAACTTTTCGTTGTCTATATTTGCCTTAGAAAATAAAACACAATTGCGTTTATGATAATAAACACAAACAGTGCGTCGACTTAAATTCGTCATGCGCAACGATCTCTGCGATAGGTTTATTTATATTTCTTATGCCGACGAACAACAAATAATTTGGCACAGAGTGACCATTTTTCTTTTAATATTTTTGTTCATTTTGTTATTAAATAATGTTACGTTATACTTTAAGAATTATTTAAACTTGTTATTTTTTGCATATAATACACTTAATGTATTTTTAATGTTATATTTTTTTATTTTTAAATAGTTTTATTAATTAATAATTTTTTATTCTTTTGAAGAAATATGGTCACTCTATCACAGCTCTTTTATTTGTTCTAAATGTCTTTCAGTTTACGAATTTACGCAACGATATATAACAGACGAATTCGTCCTGTAGTGCGAAATTCGTATTTCGTCCCAGTTGTATTTAGAGCATAACTCTACACAGCATGCAATTAAAAATGGCGTAATTCTTACGGTTTTAGTCGAGACACGAAGGAAAAAACCGACCAGGTACATATCTGCATGCACGTGCATGCATACATATGTATGTACATATGTATATATAAAATTGCAATTTTCTATTGCTTTTCTGATTTAAACTTATACTTTAAAGTTAGATTAACGTTTTTATGATGTCATTAATTTATTTTAATACATTTTTAATCTTGAGGTTCTAATAAAACTTTATTACTTTATTATTTTTGTTATCTGTACTTTTTTAAAATACATAATTCATGTTAGTTTTTGTAAGTGTTTGGCGAAGACTTCAAAACCAATGTGCAATTAGTTTTTATATGTATGTACATGTATGCGTTTTTCTAAAACTTGTTAAAAATAATTTAACTTTTTAAATAAGCCCGATTTAAAACGACATTGGTGCATTATTTGAAATAATTTAACAATATTATTAAAAATAAATAGAGCTCTTCCCTGAACTAAAGTTTGCCAACTTCATTTATTCATATAATTTAATCTGTAAATAAATCTGGAGCTCTTCTGAGTTAACCCAGCACCAAACTACGAAACACATGCAAACATTGATTGTCAACCGATTTCCTATATTAAAGCTTAATTTCGTTTACAATAATTTATACATATGTTTAATCAAATTAACAAAACCTATTTAATAATTATCTGACCTTTTCTAATTTTAGAAATCATGAAATTGATTTACAATAACAAATCTAAATTTGGAAAACTTTATCGTGTTTGGATTCTACAACAACTCGCTGTCTTTTCTTCGGATCCTGAGGATATAGAAGTGATCTTAAGTTCTCCTCAATATATAACTAAAAATAATTTATATGAACTATTACACCAGTGGCTGGGCACAGGCTTGCTTATGAGTACAGGCAAAAAATGGTACTCTCGACGCAAAATTATAACGCCCACATTTCATTTTAAGATCTTGGAACAATTTGTGGAAATTTTTGATCAACAAAGTACAATTATGGTGAAGAAATTGTATGAACAAGCCGATGGTGAAACAGCCATAAATATATTCCCTGTCATATGTCTAACAGCCCTGGATATTATAGCAGGTAGAGGAAATTCAAGTTAAAGAAACATTTACTATAAGATTTTACTTTAACAGAAACTGCCATGGGTGTTAAAATTAATGCTCAAAACAATCCCGATTTTCCTTATGTCCAGGCGGTTACAGCGTAAGTTTAATTTGATGTGTTTAAATTAAAGGCGGTGGCACAATGAATCCGTCATCCGTCATACGTCGCCTTTTTTAACTGACAGCTAAGTTAAATAACATGGTTTCTTATGAACAATGTCACATACAGTACGTCTCCTTCAACGCAACGTACTAAAGTTGGGCAACTTTTAACTTTCAACGTACGTCAAGTACTTTGACAAGTTGCATGGTGAAATTATGTGTACCAGGTGGTGTTACGAACACAACTGGTCGACTTTTTTCATGCATAAATCGAGGCTGCGTAGTCAAAATTATTTACTTTTACATATCTTTTTTTGACAACTGACCCAACGAAAACTACAACAAAAACAATAATTATATTCACCAAATTTTGTTGTAGAACCACCACCACCTGCTAATTTAACATCCGTTTATAAAGGATTCTATGTGACAACCTCTTGCGTTGTTACGTTAACGTCAGTTAAAAAAGGCGAAGTATGACGTATGACGGATTCATTGTGCCACCGCCTTAACAATCTTTAAGTACTTTCTTGTTTTTTTAGGGTTACCAATATCACATCACGGCGTTTTATTAATGTCTGGCATCGCATTAACTGGATTTTCCATTTAACTGCTGCCCAGGAATACAAACGTTTAAATGATAGCATTAAGCTGATGCATGATTTTACCGAAAGAATTATAATGGAAAGACGTCAAACTTTAGAGAAGACCGCTAACACTCCGATAAATGAAGAAAATGAGTTTGGCCAAAAGAAACGCATGGCCCTTTTGGACGTGTTACTACAGTCCAGCACTGATGGCAGTCCTTTAAGCAATGAGGACATACGTGAAGAAGTGGATACTTTTATGTTTGAAGGTCATGATACCACAACTAGTGGAATTTCATTTACCTTGTATTTAATATCCCGCCATCCTAAAGTACAACAGAAAATATTCGAAGAGATATTAGAAGTCTTGGGCAAAGACAAAGAACGTCCTGTTACTTTGCGTGATTTGGGCGAATTAAAGTACTTAGAGTGTGTTATAAAGGAATCTTTGCGCCTGTATCCACCAGTTCCCTTTATTGGTCGATATTTTGAACAAGATGTAGATATTAGAGGTAAAAAAATTCCAGCTGGCACTAATTACACTGTGGGTCTTTTTGTTAGTCTTCGTGATCCTATATACTTTCCTGATCCTGATTCCTTTAAGCCAGAACGTTTTTTGGAGGAAAGCATTAACAAAATTAATCCCTATGCGTTCATACCTTTCTCTGCTGGGCCACGTAATTGCATTGGCCAGAAGTTCGCCATTTTGGAAATGAAAAGTACCATAAGCAAAATGTTAAGGCATTTTGAATTGCTGCCTCTTGGACCAGAAATAAGGCCCATGATGAATTTAATTTTACGCTCGGCAAATGGCAATCATTTGGGTTTAAAACCCAGAATATGATAGAAATAATAAACTAAATTATTATGATAAAATAAAGCCTTTTTTTATTAAATTAATTATGAATATAATATCTGGCTGCGAGAGGTGAAATTGCTGCGTTACTCGTATTAGGAAAAAAATATTGAAACTATCAATCAAAATGTTAGAGATTGAAACGGGTTTCTCGCTAGGGCGTCATTGGTCTGAATTTTAGGAATAATAAATAATCGTGCCATTATGTTTAAACAAAATTAAGTTAAATTCTGTATCACTTAAGCAGTGTTACCATATTTTTTTTATAAACTTCTTTTGAAGTGCCAAAACTTTGAAAGGAAACACAAAAATGTTTCATTTTCTTAATATTTTATTATTCTTACCATGTTTAATGAAATATTTGTCCATAATTTTTAAATATCTTTTGCACCACAAAGTAAGCTACCATGTGAATCTGTACAAGGTGGTAGCGTAACCACTACAAAAACCAAAACAACAACCATATGGCATTTTTACACTATAAATCCATGGACAATCCGCTAAATATCAAAAAATGCAAACAAACACACAACCAAACAATTGCAAAGTATACAGCTTTTGCAATCTAGCTGTTGGAGCAAAGCAAAGTAAACAAAACGAATGAGCTGATGCTACGTTATCACCTTGGTTCCCTAGCGAGCAAAATTAGCCGATATCTGTAAGATATCCAGCAGAAATGTCGGCCAAATTGGCAGAATTCTGTCAGATTTCTGACAGCACAAAATCTGTTAGACACATCGTGGAAAATTCGTAACCGACGTGTCTAGCATAAATCTGAGAGGATTCTGACGAAGAGTCGAATAAAACTCGGTTAAAAACCAAAATATTTTTTACTTATAGATGCCTTTGGTTCTATATTGTTTTTATGATTTTTTTAATAAAAATATGTCGAAAAATTGTTGTGTGTGTAAGTGAAAAAATAAAAGATCGTTTTGCTGCATTTAAATGTCGCGTGAATAATTTTTGAATATACTGAAAATCTTAATTTATTTTTTTTTATAAAACTCCACATATTTTTAAAAAACTTAATTTTTTACCCAATAAATTTAAAACTTTTAGGCATGACAAATGGTAACGCTGAATTGCGCAATAACGATATATTTGGTGGACAACTAATATACCTTCAAGATTTTGTAACAATAACCTTAACCCATCTTGTACCACTACCCACTACCCGAATTCGTTTACGTATCTAGTTAAGATAGGCAGGGACTTTTCTAAGCCCATCAGCACCAAACGAGGTTTCAGACTTTGAACTTTTTAAAATCCTCTTAGAAAAGGTTATACGAGACGCAAATATGGCACAATATTAGCAAAATAGCACATGTTACTCGCTTACGCTGATGATATCGACATCATGGGGCGAACATTGTGAGCAGTAACTTCCACCTTCAAAAAAGTCGATAACGAATCATTCACAATAGGTCTGGCAGTAAATGCAGATAACATCAAGTTGATTGTATCAACGCACAAGAATTCCAGTAGCCTGGGGGAGGCAGTGGAAGTTGGAAACTACAATTTTGAAAGAGTTAACGATTTTGTCTACCTCAGCATCGCCGTTAACAAAACAAACAACATCAGTTTTGAGATAAAAAGAAGATCAATATTGGCCAATAGATGACAAACAAAAATCGCTCTTTACAAGACATTGATACTACTCGTGCTTATTTATGGTTCTGAAGCATTGGTACTTGCGAAAGCAGATAAGGAAATGCTTGGAGTTTTCGAGGGGAAGATTCTTCTGAATTTGAGAATACCGGTTTCGTTTGAACCATGAGTTGTATGAGCTGCTTGCCGGCTTTGACATACATAATTACACGTATACAAATTCAACGTTTACGTTGGCTAGGTCATGTTGTAAGGAAGTCATTTGAATGCCAACCTGATGATGGATCACGCAGAAGAGGAACACCGAAACTCTTATGAAAGAATCAAGTGGAGGAAGACATCTCGAAACTTGGTGGTGGAAAAAGGGCAGAAAATCGAAGCGCCTGAAGATCAATTCTAAGTTCGGCTAATGGAACAAACGTTCTATAATAGCCATCTAAGAAAAGAAGAAGAAGGCTGTTAACAACCTTCTGATCCCTACCAAGTAAGGGCGCTGCATGTGTAAGCAAAATGTTTGGGAGGGGAAACTAAATAAGGCACACAACTTAAAAACTAGCTTTAAACGGTTTATTGAAACAAAAACTCAACAAAAAAAAAAGTTTAATTCATTTCAAAGGTATTCACAAGGTAGTCATAAAGTCATATGCCTTAAAAAAATAAAACGATAAAATACTACTGTTGTGAGCATCCGCTCAAAATTAAGTGTGCTATTTTAAATTTGAATCAGCTTCTGGAGAAAACAGAAAAATACGTAATTTCAAAAATATTTTAAAATTAATGGCTGCGACTTGTTAATTATATCAACGGCTTCACTAAAGAGTTTCGGCCGCCCGGCTCAGATTTTTACTTTTTATGACAAAAAAATAAATACAGTTCAAAAAGTCTTATTATTATAGAACTTTTTTCTTTTAAGCACAACAATAATTTTTTTAAACTATTGTAAAATATTAAAACTTTAAGACAATATGACTTGATAGCATACCGTTTGAATACCCCAATAATATTTAATATATCAATAATTTATGGGTTTCTGTTAAAGAAAATTTGTCAAGCATGACATTTACATATTTTGATATTTATTATGTATATAAAACATGGCTAAGCCGTTAAGCCTGTCACGGTTGATCTCAGTCAAGGCACATTCAACCAGGTAATATTAAGAGCCCAGCTGATTAAAATAAATATGACATAAGTACTTTATAAAAATTTATTTTTGTCTGAAATTTTTAATTTTTCTGACATTCTACCGTTTAAACACAAAAAGGAAATTCAAAGGGCGAATTTTTTGAATTCGCCTTGAGTTTACCTTGTTGAATGTGCCTTGATCTCAGCCATGCTTTAATACGGCGAAGGGTGGAAAATGACATTTCAGCCGTAGCATTACTGACTAGCATTGAAACAAAAATGATGAATATTTTTGGGTAAATATCTCGGTCACACCTTGCTAAAACATCTGTTATATTTTCTGGGCGGTATTTATCATTTATAAATGTTTGTGAGGAAAAATTAATGGGAGTCGGTCTTACATTACACCCGTGTAGGGGTAACTCCGGACTATGCTGGGATTTCCCGCAGTGGGAAATGGATAACTTGAAAAAAGAAAACAAAAAATATGTTTTACATATCGTCAGCCAATAATTTGTTACCAGCTATCAAACGTATGTTTATGAGCCAAATCAATAATAAGCTGATAAGCCTTTTAATTAATTGCTACCGTAAAAGTTTATAACGACTTCTTTATTGTTTCAGTTAAGTTTATTTGTCTCTAAAAATATTACTTTGTTATTTTAAATTATACCACCAGATATTTGATAAATTTACCCCTAATATCTAAACTGCCTATTATAGTTAGCAGTTTAGAATAATTAGGCGCAAATCCAGACAGTAAGTTTAAAAAAGTTTCCCATTTTTAGGCGAGATATTATAAAGTAATTTTTACCCAGACTTAAATCGGAAATGGCCACCTATAATTGGTTTGCCGCTATCGAACGTATGTTTATGAGCCAAATTAAACGCAGATAAGGTTTTTAAAAAATTGCTACCGTAAAAGTTTATAACGACTTGTTGGTCTTTTAAGTTAAGTCTATTTGTTTCTAGAAATATTACTTAAGTATTTTAAAGAATGCTGCTAGAAATATTACTATTTATCGGCATAGTTTGTATAATCGATGTTTTGGTTCGAAATTATGCCACCAGAAATTTGATCAATGTACCCCTTATATCTAAACTTCCTATTATAGGCAGCACTTTAGCAGTATTAGGCGCAAATCCAGACAGTAAGTTTAAAGAAATTTTCCATTAAAAAAAAAAAATATGCAGTAAAATATTTCCAGACTTTCATCAAAAATGGCCACAATACCTGGCACGCTTCGGTAAAGCCGTTAGTGCTCGTATATGTGGCGTAACGGTTGTTATTACCGCCGATCACCGTCTAGTGGAGGTGCTGCTTAGCAGTCAAGAGCACATTAAGAAACATTTTCTTTACGAGATACTTCAAATATGGCTTGGGAACGGTCTGTTGCTAAGTACTGGAAATACTTGGCATAAGATGCGTAAAATTTTAACGCCTGCATTCCATTTTAAGATCTTGGAACAATTTGTTGAAGTTTTCAACCGTCAGACTGATATTTTAATAGAAAAATTGCAAATGGTAGCTGATGGTCGAAAAGTGGTAAATATCCATGACTATATGAGTTTGTTGACAATGGATATAATAACAGGTAAGAGGAAGAAAAAACTGTTTATTAGATTAAAAGCAATTTAATTGTAATCCTTTTTACTTATAGAAACAGCTATGGGTGTAAAAATTAATGCTCAAATTAATGCAAAATCGGAATATGTGAAATCAGTAATAGAGTAAGTTTGAAAGCAGATCTTTTAATTTCTAACTACATCTATAGGTTTCTTTGCTAAAAATAAAGTTTAAGGTTCATATTGATAATCAAACTTTAAATTAATAAGAGATTTATAAAATGAAACTTTCAAGTAAAATCAGTTTTATTAACCTTTAATAAAACCAAGATTTTTTTAACACTTTTTTTAAATTAAAAGAAAATAATTGTGAATGTTTCTGTTTTCCATAGAGTTTCTAGCATTATGGGCACACGTTTTGTAAGACCTCATATGAAACCTTTATTATTGCTACGCTTCCTAATGCCAAAGTCCTATCGCATTCAACAGAAGGGCATTAAAATAATGCATGAATTTACTGAAAAAATTATAGCGGAGCGACAAAAGTCTCTTATAAGTGACAAAGGAAAAGGATTTTACGAAGATTATAATGCTGACTCTAACGATGCAGGTTTTAAGAAACGCATGGCCTTGTTGGATATCTTACTGCAATCCACTATTGACGATAAACCCTTAACGGATAAGCAAATTAGAGACGAAGTCAATACATTTATGTTTGAGGGGCATGACACCACAAGTTCGGCCACATCGTTTTGCCTTTACGCCTTATCGCGACATCCAGAAGTTCAATGGAAATTATTTTTAGAACTGAGAGACTATTTTGGAGAAGACTTAAATAAAGGCATAACCTATAATGATCTACAGCAATTAAACTATTTGAACTGTGTTATAAAAGAATCTTTACGATTGTATCCACCTGTCACGGCTATAGGACGTTATTTAGAGAGCGATTTAAAAGTTGGTAAGCAAAGGAAACTAGTGAACATTTAATTTGAATTAATATTTAAATTCATCTTTTCTAGATAACTATTCCATTCCTGCTAAAGCACAAGTCATTATTATATTGTGGGAAATGTTGCGTGATCCGAAAGTGTTTAAAAATCCCTTGAGTTTTGAGCCCGAACGCCACCTTATCAATGATAGTCGCATTAATGCCTTTAGCAATATACCGTTTAGTGCTGGTCCACGTAATTGTATAGGACAAAAATTTGCTCTGTTAGAAATGCGTACTATCGTTATCAAAGTTATACGCAACTTTGAATTGTTGCCTTTGGGCGAAGATGTACAGCCGTCAATGCATTTGGTATTGCGTTCGAAGACTGGTATAAATATTGGACTTAGACCTCGTGACAACAGCAAACGATTCTAGATGAATATGACTTTATAAATACATACAAACGTTTACATAAATACATACGCAAGTTTTTCACTTCGTTACATTGTTTACGTACATATCGCACACTTAAGCAAAAACAGTCACAACTCAAAGTCATTATTTTTTTATTGGAGTCTAAATCTGTTGCCAACACAAAAAATTACCGTCTGTTGTTCTTGTGTTAAAAAAGTGTTGGAAATAAGAAAATATTACGAGAAAGAAAAATGTGAACAAAAATTATAGAAAAGTACAATAAGTTAATAAAGAAACATAATTAATTAAATGATAAATGTCCCGGTATATCCCGGGGGTTGTGGGTACGATTCCCACCATAGACCCTGGAAAGTCTGCTTCATGCCACTTTTCTTTTTCTAAATTTCTTCTTTCCTACTACCTCCCTCCCCTCCCCCGCCCTTTTCCCGAATTAAGCGGACCCAAGTAAGTTGTATTCTTTCTTTTAATCAGGCAGCCGTTTAAACACAAAAACAAGGCACATTCAACAAGGTAAACCTAAAGCGAATTCAAAAAATTCACCCTCTGCATTTCCTTTTTGTGTTTGAACGGTAGAATGTCAGAAAAATTAAAAATTTCATATAAAATTAAATTTTTATAACGTTTAAATGTCAAATTGATTTTAATCAGCTGTGCTCTTAATTTTACCTGGTTGAATGTGCCTTGCACAAAAAGGAAATGCAGAGGGCGAATTTTTTGAATTCGCCTTGGGCTTACCTTGTTGAATGTGCCTTGGCCGAGCTGATTAAAATTAATTTGACATTTTCACGTTATAAAAATTTAATTTTTCTGACAACTTACCGTTTAAACACAAAAAGGAAATGCAAAGGGCGAATTTTTTGTATTAGCCTTGGGTTTGCCTTGTTGAATGTGCCTTAATACCTATGTAATTTATTTTATATAGGTTCAAATGAAAGCTTTTTAATTTATTTTCACAAATCTTGTCAGTAATAAAATTGACTTTCAAAAATGACTGACTGAAATAATTTTTGTTAAAAAAGTTATTTCTTTTGAATTTACCTACATAATATTTTGAGTGTAGTTTTCTGTTTTGTTTTTGCTGGCAAGTACTCCATTGATTTCAATTTGTTTTTAGTATTTTTACAACTATTCCAATTATAAGCTGTGCGTATTTTTTTAACGGCAAAACACAACAAAAATATATATTGAGAATTTTCTGTTAGAAAAAAGAAAAACTAAAGCGCGTTAAAACAATCAGCTTTACTACTGATATACATACAAAGGTACATTGTACATACATATGTGTATGGTGTTAATCGAAAAAAACTATTTTTAAATCACAAAATTTATAACAGTGCCAAAAAAGATAATAAAAGCCTATAATGTATTTTAAAAGTTTTTTTTTACAATTTTCATTTAACCTACAATTTGTTTTTGGCATAACATTGACATTGTAAATATGTACCTATGTGTGAATATGGTTCATTTAATTTTGGCGATCGTTACATTTGCACAACAAAATTTTTTAAAAATCAGATTTGAAAATTTTTTTTTCTACGTTTGAGCGGTGTGAATAGCAAAATTGTTTAACTCGGCGAATTGGGCAAGGTTTTCTGCTCAAAACTTTTTTGTTGAGATATGAACTAATTTTGATTTATTTTCCAATTTTCCAAGCACTTAGTAAATATAAAAACTTTTTTCCTTTCTTTTACCATTTGTATCTGGTATTACGTTATTTGGCGTAACAGAAGTATGTTTGTATTTTATAGCTGGCCACACCATTGTATCGATTTTTTTTAAATTTTTACAGGGACTTACTTTAGGTCCAAAACACAACAGGATATTTTTTTTGGAAATTATTGCTGCCACGCCCACACTACGCCCATTTGTGTGGGAAGGTCAGGTTATGAATCGCCAAAAAAAATTAAATATGTACATTTAATTTAAAACACGTGTTAAAATTTCAATGTTTGTTTAAATACAGATGAATTTTTAAAAATTCGGCCCGTAAAGGGATAAAAAGGGAGAAAAAAGGGAAAAATCCTTAACTTTTTATATTCTGAATTTTGGATCGAAAGGGGGAAATAATGGGTTAAAATTATATTTTGGTACTATTTGTTACTTTTAAACCATTAAAGATAGAAACAATAATCATATTGCGTTCGATAGGTCTTAAAAAAATATGATTAAGTATTTCGTACTTTTTTTTAATTTTAGACCCAAAGGGGGGGAAAATGGTTAAAAATATATTTTGCCCTTTTTAGGCGTTTTTTGTAACTTTTAAACCTATAAAGCTGGGAACATAATTCAAATTGCGTGCCACAGGCCTAAAAAATATGAGTAAGTTTTTGGGTCCCTTTTTAATTATTGGACCCTAAGGGGGAAAAAGGGTTAAAAATTATATTTTAGTACTTTTTGTAACTTTAAAACCAAATGGGTTCTTAATTTTGGCGCTTAGGAATACTAAAGGGCTAGAATTATATTTTGGTACTTTTTAGGAGTTTATAAAATAACTTTTGCTAGCTAAAGCTTTCTGAATATCTCCAAAACTATAAAACTGATAAATTTCCAATTTGTATATGTTAATTAAATAGTAGGGTTGACTTATACAAAATTTGTTGCAACTTATGTGGGGCAACCAGTAAATTAAAAAATTATATAAATGCTTCTGTTTACATCTTTTGATAATAGATAATGAATAAACAATTTTACTATGATTGGGGTAGCGAAGCACACCGGGTTTAGCTAGTGTATAAATAAAATAATTGTTATATTTAAAAATTCAGTTTCAGCTGCTTATTGCTTTGAGTAAATTTTACATTCAATTAGAAATTAATTCAGATTTTAATAAAAAAGATAAGGCAACATTTTTTATTTAATGGTAATAATGCATGAATAAAAAATAAAAAAGTTACATACATGAACATTGAAAAAATATACACAGTATCGTGCAATTTACCAAATAAGATTTAAACCACCACCTTCGATAAAAAAAGTCCAATATGTATGTATTTTTTTAAATCTTTTTGCATTTCCCCAACTTTATTATGTCATAGAAAATTTATTTTCTAAAGAAAATGAAAAAGGTATACAAACTGTAAATATTGCACATTCTAAAGAAGTTGTATTTTGATTTACATACATAATCATAGATACTTGTGGTTTTTACTTATATTTTTTAATGTATGCTTAACATTATAAACTGCCTTGTAAGCAAATGTTTTGCATTTAAGTCTGTGTATCAAGCAGATGAACTCAAAACATCACACTTTTTCTCGGCGAGCCACGTTTTATCTAAAATAATGACTAGCCACACACATTTAAATATAAAAAAGGCCCTATTAAATTTTTGCAACCTAATTGGCGTTTGTAAGCTTAAAGAAAGAAAATAACAAAGTATGTCATAGCTAAAAAACCCTGTTAAAATTTCAATATTAAAAGCCTGTAAAACATACGATGCCATTAAATTTCACGGTACTGTAGTATGGACTTCTAATGCAGCTTTTTTAAAACTTTATATTAGTTTTTTTGCAATAATTTCTATCAATAAGTTTAAAAAAATGGAGTAAAGTGCAAAGTCTGGTTTAAGATAATAAAAATATTTGCTCAATTCACAAGGCTTCTGTTAAGTTTTATCGGTTAATTTACTTGTAAATTGGAACTGTTTTTTTATCGCACTGTTGTTGAGTTTCAACATGTCAATATAAACATATTTATGTAAATAATTTTAGAACAAACTTTATTTTAATATTTACTGGTATATTGGCTTTAAAATACCATTTAATTTATTATAATTGCAATTTTAAGTAATGATCAGGGCTGTCAGTTATGGCGATTTAAAAAAATCGATAAATTTGTCTTAAAAAGAATAAAATTTATCGAAATAAAAAAACTGCTTCACATTTGTTTCCGTACTCAATATTGGGATCCGGCAGGATCCAGATTTCACCCAAACGCGTTCCCATACACGAAAACTGGGTAAATGAAAGCGATTTTGAGAGAGAACTGTTCTTCTGCTTGCACGAAACAGAAACACACCTATAATTTTTATTTATTTGACAATATATTAAAATTATCACATCTGAATTATCCCCTCTATATTTTTTACGTTTTGATGAAAATGTCACACCCGTCACATTACCTGAAAGCTGTGTTTTGTAGAAATAAATTATTAAATACGATTGAATTGAAAGGGGTGGAAGCGGATGGGAGAGGGGGCGTGACAATCTACGTTGATTGTCAAGGCACGCTTAAGGTTCTAGAGGGACATTATGACTCGTGGGCGACTGCAGACGTGCTCTAAGGGTGATCATGGGGACACGCATGATTGGATTTTGTTTGGTTCCGGGTCATTATAACGTTTCCGGCAATGAGATTGCCGATGAACTGGCAAGGAAGGGATCGGCCCGATATATTGGACTTAGTTGTGAGCCGGTGGGGCCACCACTGAGCTTCCATTATGGACTGAAAGGGACTTGGATAATGGACAAGGTGGGCCAAACCTGGAGGGACAGGGCTGATTGCATGATCTCTGGACTTTTATAGCCCAGGCTGGACAGAAGAGCAGGGGGGTTCTGAGGTGCATTATTGGGACTCTCACAAGGCACAGCGATGTGAGATATACGATGAACAAATGGGACAGGAACTCTTCGGATTTCTACAGAGTATGCGGGGATGAAGAGGAGATAGAGACGGTAGAACATCTTGTCTGCCACTGGCCTGCGCTGCAGACAGAGGTCTTTTGGAGGGTGCTTCTTAGATGGACTTGGTGAGGTCCGTGGCTGTGGGCTGGGAAGCATCATAGGTTTCATTAAGGAGGCTGGGGGGCTGGGCAGATAGGTGATTTAGTGCCTATTACTACTGGCTTTCTTGGACATCTTGCAGACGGCACTCTTGCTTTCTTTTCCTTTACCTATAAAATGCTTGCCTTTACCTTTATTTTTCTCCTCTTGACTCTTCTGAAGGGATTCACAATGCGCCTGAGTGGAGGTGGCGAGTTGGACTCGCCACTACCCTTCGTAACCTAACCTATCCTAAATATTTTAAAGAATACTGCTAGAAATATTAACATTTATTGGAATAGTTTTTATAGTCAATGTCTTGGTTCGAAATTATGCCACCAGAAATTTGATCAATGTACACCCCTAATATCTTAACTGTTCATTTTAGGCAGCAGTTTAGCAATATAAAGCGCAAATCCAGACAGTAAATTTAAACAAGTTGCCCATTTTTAGGCGAGAAATTGTACAGTTATTTTTACCCACCTATAATTGGTTTGCCGCTATCGAACGTAATTTTATGAGCCAAACCAATAATAAGCAGATAAGCATTTTAAATAATTGCTACCGTAAAAGTTTATAACGATTTGTTTGATTTTTCAGTTAAGTCTATTTGTCTCTAGAAATATTACTTTGTTATTTTTAAAAACACTTGAAATCCCCTATTTTTCATAGAATGCTGCTAGAAATATTACTTTTTATCTGCGTAGTTTGTATAGTCGATGTCTTTGTTCGAAAATACGCTACAAGAAATTTGAAAAATGTGCCGCTTATATCTAAACTGCCCATAATAGGTAGCAGTTTAGCAATATTAGGCGTAAATCCAGACAGTAAGTACTCACAAATTTCTCATATTTTTAACAGGAAATGATCAAGTTATTTTCCGTAGACATGTTTCAGAAAAATTTACAATATTTGGCACGCTTTGGCAAAACATTTGCAGCTCGAATAGTTGGCTTTACGACTGTTATTACCGTCGATCATCGCCTAGTTGAGGCTCTGTTAGGCAGTCAGGAGCACATACAAAAACATTTTCTTTACGAGATACTACAAGAATGGCTGGGGAACGGTCTACTAATAAGTACTGGGAAAACATGGCATAAAATGCGTAAAATTTTAACGCCTGCATTTCATTTTATAATCTTGGAACAATTTGTTGAAGTTTTTGATCGCCAGACTAATATTTTTATAGAAAAATTGCGGATGGTAGCTGATGGTCGAAAAGTGGTAAACATTTGTGACTCTATGAGTCTATTAACGATGGATATAATAGCAGGTGAGGGGTAGAAAAAAGATTGTTTATTGGATGCAATTTAATAATAATAATAATAACAAAAATTTATAATATTTAATAATATTAATAATATTATTTTCTTGTTACTTATAGAAACTGCTATGGGTACCAAAATAAATGCTCAAATAAATGCAAAATCGGAATATGTGAAATCAGTAATGGAGTAAGTTGGAAGATGTATAGTTTTTTGCCTTTAATTACGGCGTTTTTTTTCTGTCAAAAATAATTGAAGGCAAATAATTATGCATGTTTTATTTCCCATAGAGTTACTGACATAATGGCCAAACGTTTTGTAAGACCTCATATCAAACCGTTATTAATGCTCCGATTCTTGGAGCCAAAGTCCTATCGCATTCAACAGAAGGGCATTAAAATAATGCATGAATTTACTGAAAAAATTATAGCGGAGCGACAAAAGTCTCTTATAAGTGACAAAGGAAAAGGATTTAACGAAGGTGATAATACTGACCCTAACGATTTAGGTCTTAAGAAACGCATGGCCTTGTTGGATATCTTACTGCAATCCACCATTGACGGTAAACCCTTAACGGATAAACAGATAAGAAATGAGGTTAATACGTTTATGTTTGAGGGCCATGACACAACAAGTTCGGCCACCTCCTTTTGTCTTTACGCTCTATCTCGGCATTCAGATGTGCAAAGCAAACTATTTTTAGAACTGAGAGACTATTTTGGAGAAGACTTAAATAGAGGCATAACCTATAATGATCTACAGCAATTAAGCTATTTGAACTGTGTTATAAAGGAGTCCTTACGTTTGTATCCACCTGTCACTGCCCTGGGGCGTTATATAAAAAGTGATCTTAAAGTTGGTACGTAAAGGAAAGCTTTAGACAGGGACTGTAAATAAAAATAATTTTCGAATTTTAAATGAGAAAAAGCATGTAAAAGGATACATCGAGAGTCAAGTGAAGTACACGATCTTAATGATATTAAATTTTTTTTTTCAAAATCAAGTGCTTTTAAAATTTTTGATTTTTAAAAACAAAAAATTATTATTATTGTTTGAGATTTTTTTAGCATAGTTTTTACGGTCCCTGGTTTAAGATATTTATGCTATTTAATTAATATTTCGACTTTTATCTTGCAGATAACTATTCTATTCCTGCTAAGACGCATATAATTATTTTATTGTTTGAAATGCTGCGTGATCCTCAAGTGTTTAAAAATCCTTTAAGTTTTCAGCCCGAGCGCCACCTTATCAATGATAGTCGTGTTAATGCCTTTAGCTATATACCGTTTAGTGCTGGTCCACGTAATTGTATAGGGCAAAAATTTGCTCAGTTAGAAATGCGTACTATCGTTATCAAAGTTATACGCAACTTTGAATTGTTACCTTTGGGCGAAGATGTACAGCCGTCTATGCATTTGGTATTGCGTTCGAAGACTGGCATAAATATTGGACTTAGACCTCGTGTATATTTACATAGATAATCATTTAAGTTTTATTTTTAAACGCAAATTATTACATAAACACAAATATATACTAATGTATATGGTGTAATGTCTCAATGTATACATATCAATATGAAACTATTTACATATCTATATACATACATATCGCATACTAAGTTAAAAACAGTCACAACTTAAAATTTTTAAATTTCCCCAAAGGTTTTCTTGTTTTTAAAAACAGCTACAGCCCAACTAAGTAAGTAAATACAAAATAAATTGTTAAGAAGAATGTTGAACTGTTGCCTTTGGGAGAGGATGTACAGCCGACAATGCACTGGACTAAGACCCCGTAACTACGGTGCACGATTAGATTCGTATAAAAATAAATATCTTCCCACCGCTACTATCCCTTTTTCATTAATTTAGTCCATAGGCATAAATCTAAGAACCTTCATATAGGCATACACAGGTATACGTGAATATATATAAACTTGATGTACACATTAGGTTTATTTAAAACTTAAGTCGGACTTGTATAAAGTTTAATGTAGACACATTTAAGTTATGGTCTTAAAAAAACTGGCAAAAAATTTTTAAAAATCAATAAAAGCTTATTTCCACAAAACTGTCAAAATAATAGCGGTTTTCACTTTTCACAATGACTGATAATTGGGCTACTTATCATATTAAATCATAACTATAAAAAGTATTTCAGAACAAAATGAATATAAAGCAAACTTTCAAAAATATGTATTAACTTACATAAAAGGATTATCCATATATAAATGCATATAATACATTTTGGTTATACATATGTATATGATAAATATAAATTACCACAGCACAAACAGTAAAATTTGTACATTCACATCATTTATCTTAAATATGCAACTTACTAAGCACTTTATCACCAAGAGTAAAAATTGCTCACATGGTAACTTAATTATATTTTAAATTTACAACAGTAGCCACTGATTTTTTGCTACAAATTAAATTTAGTAAATAAATTAAAATAAAAAATAACGGTCTATTTACATTTACTAGTCGGAAGTACGCCGATTAATCTTTGATGCTTTCAACTCAGTGATGCCAGATGAAATTCGTAAAGTTTCCTACGTTTCCATAAAAAATTCCCACACATTTACCTACAACAGCAAGTTTTTCTTCCTACAATTTTCCTACCATATATTAGTTATAGGAAACACTCAAAATTTATTAATAATAATATTTCAAATTTTAATTGTTCTAAACAAAAAACCATATATACCATATATACATATATGCCTTGTTACATGCATTTGCCAACACAATACTAAATCTGCTTGATTAAGCTTACCTAGTGTTGCTGCATTTTTAAATATTAGTAAGAAAAAATTCTATATTCCGTCATTTTTTCTAAAACAACTTTTTAATCTTTTCTCAATTTTTACAAGCTTGTTTAGTCGCGTATTAGGTGGCACTTTACATCTTTGTAGGAAATAAAAACCTTAGTACGTATGGCAGCATCTCGCTTTACTGCTTCCCTTTGGCAACCTTGTGTAATAAGGAACAAAATAAAAAGAACCTAGTCATCTCTTTCTAAACCAATTAGAATAAAACACAGTTGTAAATAACTGTACTTTATATTGTTAAAATATATTAATTAAATTACAAAGTTATTTCTTATCTTAACTATATAAGAAGCTTAATAGAGCGCTATTCTGTTGCTGATATATTTAATTTTGTTATTTTGTTCTCAATGAAGTTTTTTGTTTAGGGCTGCTAACTTTTTAGTATTTAGTACCTTTTTGAAATAGAATAGATTTACTACCTTTTTCATTTACCCTGCTGTTAATGCTATTGTATATTTTTTATGTAGTACCATTTTTCGCTTGGCACGCGCGAGATTATTCGTTGGAAGAAAACGGCTTAGTTAAACGATAAATTTGTTTGGTGAAAAATAAACAGAACAAAAATTGTTTTTATATTTTTTTCATACTGTCCTGTAAAGGAAAATCAGCTTTAAAAAATCTACTGAATTTTTTTGGTGTGTATATTATTTTTCTGATGGTAATGGATTTAGAAACTTGCAAAATACAAAAAAGAAGAATTTGTGTAATATTGGGAAACAAAAATACATAAATGTGTCCGTGTAGTGGTGTTAGTGTATAATATGAATTTTTTTTTAACTTTTTCTGTGAGGGTGGCAACAAACAAAAGAACAACCTATAACAAATCAATTTTCCAGCAATATTTTTAAAATGTTAGGAAAAATATGTTGCAAAATTTTGTTTAACTTCTAAAAAGTGATAACACGTTTTCAGTAATTAATTTTTGACTAAAGAAGTGTTTAAAAGGAAAAAAATACAAAGAGTGCAATAAAAAATAAAAAGGGGAAAATAATGGCAATGCCTGTAAAAGTGCCTTCAAATCATTGTGTAAAATTTCCTGGATTTGTAAATTTGCAATTTTTGTTGAGAACTAACATGTTCTTATAAATACTTAAAAATTTTTGTTAATTTATGCTGGAATTTGTTTTGTAATTAAATATATTTTTGTCTTCTTCTATTAAGTTCTCTTTCCCCTTTTTGTCCTTTCTTTTAGCCGGTGTTTTTTGTTTTATTTCGCTTTACTCTTCTTTGATCGTTTAAGAGTTACCAATGATAATATATTTTATTGTATTTTTGTATTTTTATTCTTTTGTGTAGTTTTTTACATATAAATTACATATTAATTTTTTAACAAAAATTTTTTTTTAATTTCTAGTCATAAACCTCAAAAATTATATATAATTTACAATGTATGGACAAAATATAAGAAACGTTACATATGCTCCCTATGGTTTTAATGGTTATAGACAAAGGTATTTATTATTTTAATTATGTATTATTAATTTGTAGTAGCCATTCGATTTTTTTTTATTATATTTAAATATTTCTTTATTTTTTTATTTACATGCTTTTGTGATATGAATATAAATGAATTTATATATATAAGTTAAGAAATCACGGACTTAGGCTTGCAGTCTGAAATTGCAACTTTTTATTTACGACAAAGTTACAGATTTGATTAATGAATTCTGCTTCATAGACGCCGTTTATACTTGTATTGATGCATTCCAAGCAAATAACATTACCAATTTGTAGAGAAAGAAGCCCAAAACTTGAACTGCAAAGCAATCTACGTTTAGGAAGACAAACATTAAACCATTCAAGAAATCAAATACCTATTTAAAAAAAAAACTATTAATTACAAAATTAGAGCAAGTTTGTTAAGAACACTACATATCATTTGATGCATCAAATGATGTACATTGCCGATGGGTTTATACAGGGTACACACAGGGTATACATACGTGTACCCTGGGTTTATACATAGGTTCCCTACCAGAACAGTGACAGTCATTTGACCGGTCATATGACCGACACAGATGACCGGTCATTCGGTCATTATTTTCTATCATTTTCTTAAGGGCAATGTGAAAAAAATGACCGAAACTTTGTGTACGTGTGATCTTGCATCTCCCTCGCACCTTCAGATGTGATAGAAATATTGGTCACAAATGACCGAAAAAAAGTGTTTTAGTGTTAGTTTCGGTCACAAATTTCTTGTAGGGTTATTAAGGGCAATGTGAAAAAACAGTTTTAAGCAATTGTGTACGTGTGATTTGCCATTTCTCTCTAACATATACATTTTGCCACTGCTCACTCTAATAAGCGATGATTTAAAAAACACGTCACTGTTGATCAATCACTGCTGATGAACTTATCCATCCATGGTGAAATTATGTGTAACAGGTGTTGTTACGAGCACAGCTGATCTACTTTTTTCATGCATAAATCGAGGCTGGGTAGTCAAAGTTGTTAACTTTTACATATCTTTTTTTGACAACCGAGCCAACGACAACTACAACAAAAACGAAAATTTTATTCACCAAATTTTGTTCAGGATTAGTTTTCTAAAAAAATAAAAGCAAGAAAATATATGTATGAATTTCTTTAACATTTTTGAAAAAAAAAATATAATTTAAATCACAGACTTATATTTTACTCTTTAATTTGGGTTTTATTTAATTTTTTGCCACAATTAAAAGTTTACAATAATAATGAGATAACCGGTGATTCACAAACAGTTTGCATTTTTAATTAATAAAATGCAACTCTGTATCTGTCATTAATTGTTTATATCAAACGATGACATAAATACTAGTCAAGAATGATTGGAACTTTGCAAATGGCTTAGAACAATGTTTTAGTGTTAGTATACAACAGCAAATTTTTGTAGGGTTATTGATGTCGGGGTATAATCGCACTATATCGGTGACCAGTTCACAACACCATCATGTCTGAGAAGTGTTTGGCAATAGTTATACTGTTGGACCAAAATTAAGAGATAACAAAAAGAAAAATACAAAATATTTTCTTATTAAATTTAGCGAAGGGTAACTGACCTTGTCCGAAAATTATAGGGAAACATTACAATACAAATTTACTAAAAGAATTTTTTAAAAGTATTGCAGTAAACAGTTCATTTAAAACTAATAATTCTTATTTTTACATGTATAGTAAATATGTATATACATACACATAAACATATGTATGTTTTGTGTAAACTCTGATAGAGAATTTGTTTTGGTTTTACAATAGGTTTCTATTAGAATCTATTTAGCGGCTTTTTCGTCATATAAAAATAATTTTAATCTAATCGCTTTATTCTGCCTTACAAAAATGTTACAAATACTTATGTAAAAATGTACATTTATTAATTTTACTTAGTAATAAGAATTTCGCATTAAACCTACAAATCTAAAAGAACTTTTTTATGGCCCCTTAAAGAATGCTTTAATTATTTTATCGATTAGCTAAGAATAAAATTGGAAAAATTCAAACAACTATTAAGCTATGTATGCATATAACATACATGTCCATACATACATACTTTAATTCATATGAACGTATACGTTTGTTTATAATTCTTCATATCATGCATTTCATTAAATAAATATTCATTAGAAACGAAAAGGAATTTCTTATCACAATTCCTTTGTACATAAATTAATTTTATTTGTATGTACAGTGGTGGCCATATAATTGAAAACGAATAAAAAGAATACGTGTATGTATTTTCATACCTTACCTACATACATACGTAAGGGTCTACAAAAGTAAGGGCCTGAATTAAAGCATGTCCAAATCCTTTTAGATAAAAAACTCGATTAAGCCATGCCTGTCTATTAAATTTAAATTTTCGGAGCCATGCCAAGTACTCCGAAGTCGGTTTTAGTGTCTAGCTATTAGAAATATCTCTAAGCAATTCTACTCTGTGAATAGCGGCAATAAAAATTTACAGTTAAATTATTTAAAAAATTTAACAACGATTCCATTTTTTGGAATATTGTTTCTAATTAACTGGCCACCACTGTAAGTATGTTTGTAGGTGCCCTTATACATACACATTCATATGTGTAGCCATACAACAAACACGTAATCAAACAAGCGTTTTAATGATTATATCCTACTTGAATAGAAAGAGCATTAAAAAAGTTTTTTCATAAAATATTTTAGAAAAGAATAAGAAAAAAATGCGAGATTTTTTTTAATGAGAAAAGCACACCAGGTAATAAAATGTTTAAAGCCTATAAAAAAATATACCCTTTTAATTGAAATTTCTTGTTATAATTCATATATATATCTACCTCTTTAATGTTATTGTACTTTTGGCTTTTTGTTTTTTAATAACTTCTAAAAATTTTATTACTTTTAACTGTGTAGCGCTTATGAGCTGCATACAAATGTACTGATTTTGTTAAGAAAGCCTAAAAGCATGCTTCGCTTCTTATTTGCTACAAACTTAAAGCTTACCATATTCATACATTAATAATATACATATGTATAAACTTGTGTATGCATGAGTGTTTCTATGTGTTTGCAAAATAATGCTTAGAAATAATTACGGCCAACATTAAATAATAAAAAATTTTTATATTTTTTATAATTTGTTTAAGCATGCAATAGGATTAGGCATTTTTTTTCCTCTAAATCCTTTTAAGTATTACAATTTTCAAGAATTTTTTAGGGCAGATTTAAATGCAAGATTAAAAAAATGTTTGTCAAAATGGAGGCCTATTTTCAAACATGTAAAAAGAACTTCAATTCTGTGGAACATTGATTATTTAAAAAAAAGTTTTCGTAAAAACTACATACCAGGTAGGGTAGGTTAAAGAACATGTAATGAATCCAAGAAAGAGTTAGTTACATCCGCAGTGTTAGCCCTGAAGTAAGTGTAAAATATGATTAGAGTGAAAGTAATGTGTAGATGGAATAAGGGAGTACAATGACAAACAATACTTTAAGCCAGTCAAGGCCTTTGGCGTACCCTAGGATTTAAATGTTGTAATTTTCCTGACGTCGTTTCCTGAAAGCGTCGGGTATCAGAAAATCAGATGTTCAATTTTTTTGAATTCGTCTGGGACCACGCACAATCGGCAATTGTTAACTGTACTTAAATGCCGAGATGCCGACAAAAGGCTGATATTGCAGCGACCAGTAAAAACAATTAAAACCTGTTTTAAGTCTTCTTTATTTTCTATAGAGTATTTTCTAATTCGTTTCAAACTTATTTTCTATTAAAATTGTTCCTATATTCCGTTTTTTATTATTTTGTTTTCTTTTTTTGTTAGCCTACTTTTAGGCTGTGATTTTTGTTTAAAGATTATAATTTCTGCCTTTGAACTTTTCCCATTCTTATTATTATTATTTATTTTTATTTTTGTTTGTTTGTTTTATGTGTATGTGTTTATCAAGTATGTGGGCGTGTATCTATACATGCATGTAAATAAAAAAAAAATATTAAAATCTTTTTAAAAACAACACTTGCGACAAATAACATTCGTCAAAGACAAGTGTAAGTAAGTACAATGTCTTTTAAAGCAAAAAAAAAGAAAAGAAAATTATTTTTGAAGGTGAAAATTATTAACATTGACAATGGTTTTATCTACAACACTAGGAAAAAAAGAAAGAAAACAAAATCCCCTTTATTTTTTAACAGTCATTTCTTTGACGTAAATGATAAATCAGGGAAAAATCATTTTTATTTTTTATAATAATTTTTAGTGTTGTTAAAGAGAAAGTATAATTTAAAATTAAAAAAAAAATAAATTAAATACAATAAGTCAAAAAGTGAACAATTTTATATAAAACAAAGAAACAAAAATCAATAACTTTACAATTTAGTCAACGGAACCAGGTCCAATAACGTTGTATTTAGGATTATTTAACATTCTTCGATCAACTATTTACACACTTCAATTTGTTTTTCAACTACACCTCAACGGAAAGTTTAGATTAACTTAAACTTCCAAATGTATCGGTAAATATAAACAAATCCTTGTTCCTTTAAACAATTTTTTTTTTTTAATTTTTGGTTAAATTTCTGTTTTGCTTAATGATTTTTAATTTAAAGTTCATAAAACGAAAATAATATAAAATTGAAAAGTTTTTTGAAAAAAAGAGAATAGTTTTAATATATCAGCCCAAAAACTTTTTAAAACTAGGATTTAGTTGGCAAAAAAATAATTAAAATCGTTAATGTGATAAGCCAAGGCGCATGTGCATATATCAGGTGGCCTCAGTTAATCAGCTGAGTAACGGTATTTCGTTATATAAATGTCAAATTTTGTTCGTGTTTATGCATTTTTTCTTTTTAACAAACAACTGAAGTATTCTAAGAAAAGCGTATAAAGAAGAAGAACGAATTTGTAAGTTTTTGTTATCCGTCTTTGACATTCGTATGAAAATTTAGTTGTTTTTGTAGAACTATGTAATCCCACCTGATATACATGCGCCTTATGATAACAGATGGAATATCCCGTTCAATAGCTTTGCGTAAGCGTTAAAAGGAAAAAAATATTGATAAATTTCTTTCAATTTAATCTAGCATTAAAAAATAGGATAAATTTGATTACATTTTTAATTGGTTGAATCACTTTGTTTATTAAAAATATTAACTTGGGAAGTAGAACATCTGGGGGGTTATTATGTAATTCGATTCGAATCGAAAAGGCTTTCGAAAGAAATTTTCTGCTCGAAAGGCAAATCGTATTACTTTTAAGATTTGGTAAGTCTGCTCTCTTTCTTCTTTAATTTCTTCTCCTGCTCTTAATTTCTTAAAAGTATTAGATAATACGATTTGCCTTTTGAATAGAAAATTCCTTTTTGATTCGAATCGAATTACATAATAACCTCCCTGGTCTCAGGAAGCTTGCTCTTAAAAGCAAATACTACACATAAATGCATTTTATAAAAATAACAATCAAAAGCAGATATTTTGTAAAACCACTTTGAACTTAACTAATATGCTGAAAGTGCTTAGTTAAAAGAAGGATGTATATATGTATATCTGTTCCTTTAACTACCATCACAAGTATATGGCGGCAAAAGAAGAATACTTTTTGCTTATTACGAAATGCTTAATAATCTTCTTCCGGAAATTTCCTTACTTTTAAACACGATTTATCTTATGCCATTAAAATCATCTTAATATTATTTTTCGTTTACTTAAAAAAGCCAAAGAACTCTCAACTATTATTGAATTATACCCCTTTAATTGAATTATTTGCACAACTTAAACAATGCAAAAGGAAATCTACTTCAAATATCTGTCAAAAACTAAACACAAAAACGAAAATGTAAATATTCTGACGTTGAGAAGTAGAAATCAAATCGAATTACTTAACAAATATTTGCAATTACTTCAAGTAGGGGGGGGGGGGGCAAACAATGGAAAGTGATTGTTAGGAGTATTTCATTTTAATTGTTTCAACGATAATTGTTGGTAAGCAAACTAACTTCTAACTAAATGCTTGAAAAAAACATTTTTAAATTTTCGCTTAGCGACTAAAGAACACAAGAGAATTTGAAGACCTGTGTTTTTTTCGTACAAGTAAAGGAGAAAAAAATAATAAGTGTTTAGGAAATTTGCAAATATCCTGGAAATTTTATAGTTTTTATATTAGACAACAAACGTTCTTGATTTTTAATTTTTTGTTGAAGTCCAGATATGTATTTGTATTTTATTTCCCACCTCAAGGCGAAAGTTTTCTTGTGCCTTCAAAAACATTTTTCCAAAAGCAACATCATCCTTGAGTATTTAATACATTTGTTTAATAAAATATTTAAAACGTAGAAACATTTTTATTTTTTTAATCAAATATGAAGTTTTAATCGTTTTGGAGGGGGAAATTATATATTAAAAAATCATCATTCTGGCAACGCTAAACGCAATAGCAATTAAAGCGAAAGAGATAGGAGAGAAAAAAATGTTGTTTATCAACAATTTGTAAAGTATACTTATAGGCAAAAATATTTACTTTTTTAGTGTTTGCATATCCATGCATGTTTGTGGAATTAAGTTGGCTTTTTTCACAATTAAAACACACAGGTGTCCTTTTTGGACAAGTTCTTTTAAACTCTAGCCGACAGACATTTACATACCGTAAATTTATCATTTAATTTAAGTTAAATTTTAGGTTAAAATAAAGATGTAAAGAGTTAATTCATTAATTTAAAACTTTATGAATGTTTGATATTATTTTTAGTTGCAAGCAACACACATACAAACATGTACAAATTTCTTAAAGCCTTACGCCTATACTCATAATAATTACTATATGTTTATATAGGGCTTATTGCAATTAGTAATGATTTAAAATATATAGGCGTTTAACTTTTCAGAATATTTGAAGTTGTAAATTGGCAAGCAACATCTCCTAATTAATATAATGGCAAATAAAAAGAGGATGGACTATTTATACCCACAATTCATAGCTGGTAGGGCTATAATGCGTTTGTGCAAATGTTGGTTACGCCCAAACAACCATCTTAAGCTAAACCATTAGACCCAGAATCGTTTTCTGAGTCGATAAAGATCGTCCGTCTGTCTGATTGATTATCAAAGTATTGTTATGAACGAAGTGCAAGGCGAATTTTTTTAAAATTATTTTATTAAATTTGGCATAGAAAAATTTTTTTTTGTGTAGGGACTAAGCCCTTTAAAACTGGTGATCGGCCAATTATTTGCCCCAGTACCAACGTTCTTTCGGATTAAGCACTTTGGACTTCAACTGCCCCAAAAAGACCACCTTTTTCTCAGAAATTAGATTTTAACGCATAAACTAAGAATTAATAATAATAATAAGACTTTAAAAAATAACAAAAAACTAATTTTAAGTAGAAATGACCCTACTAAACTTTGTAAGATTGGCCCATTCTTTACCTTACAACTTGCAAAAAGCCTTTATCCTAAAATTTTGTTAATCCGATACATGAAAGTTACCTTTATCTGCATAACCTTTTTTTTGCTGTGTAGTGCTTAAAATGATCCAGCAAATAACTTTCTATAATGTTTTTTAATTTAAAGAAATGAGAAAAAATTTTTCGCAAATAATGCTTCGAAGCAAAAATAACGGGCTTTCACCCACCATTATTAAACAGACTTATTTTATGTTAAAGAAACGACCATTGTTGTGAATCCCCCATTTGTTATCCACAAATGACTGAGCTCTGCTTTTTAAGTGAAATTGGCATCACTGCTTTTCAATTTTGTTTGCACTCTCTTAACTTAAGGAAAATAAAAAAATTATGGATTTATGGATATGTATATGCATACATTTAAAAACCCCCTTTAAATTAATACTACACTATAGGTACTTACACTAGAGGTGTACTTAAAACAATATACAGCATTGTTTTGCAGAATGGTCGACATTTGTACAATATTACTGTAAACAAGAGAAAATGCGTTAGAAACTGTTTCAATTTGCTTACAAAACAAAAAAAGTAAACAACATAAATATACTTCAGCGGTGCCCAACGAGAGAATACGATTAATGAGAATGTATGGGTGCTTTTTTACCATGTAAATTATCTAAAATAAATGCAATGTCAACCTTTATTTCTGTTGTTGATTTTTTTATGTTTTGTTCTTTTTGTTATTCTTTTTTATGGCACTCGTGTTGTGTACATGTAAACCCCGATTAGTAATCGTTTCTCGGAGACCCTCTTGGCTAAAATAGATATACATATTTACTTATTTATACACATTAATATGTATTTAGTATGTATGTACATATGTACTTACATATTTATGAAAAATTTCTTAATTCTGACATTTTTTTATTTGATTTTCTTTGCAAAAAATGTCTGTATTTGCACTTGATGTATAAATTTAAGTTTTTGTTTACTTTCCACTTTAAGTTTATCGAATTGTTTTGTTGTTGTTAATAGTTAAAAGATTAAAGTAATAAATAGCTGCGACCAATAAACTAACAAAACAAAATTAGGAGTTTTATTTAACTTCGTTGAGTTTTATCTACCCTTCCCAAGTGCATGAACATTAATAAACTTAAATTTCTTTTGAAAGGTTTGTAATATTTCGTAAAAAGGATATAATAGAACCGTATCCTTGCTTAAATTTGGATAAAAATGAGAACCTATATTGTATGTGTAAAAAGGATATATGGGAAGTACACATTCTTGCGTGTATTATGCTTCAAAAATTTATTTTTTATAAGTTAAAGCTCCATATCAATTTTTTTTACTCTACATCAATGTTTTTTAAGGATAAATAAGAAGTACCAATATCCTTGCACGGATTTTTCTTTATTATAGTCCTATGGCAATTTATGTTACTCTACGGCAACATTTCATTAAAAAGGAAATAGGTATTAGAAGTACCAATATTCTTGCTCTGGGCATGCCAACTTTTGTTACTTTAAAAAAATATTTTATAAAAAAAAATATGGGAGGGACCCACGTCTTTACTTCAATTATACTCTTAATTTAAGTTTTGATAAATTAAACTAAACTACATCCCCTTAATTATTTTGTTTATTCACGGTATCTTTTTCTATTTTTGTTCAGCTTTGATTGAAAGTATTGGCAGTGTGCTAAAGGTCCGTAGAAAATTATTTATCCAAAGTTTAACTAAAGAGCGATACTTAAGTTCTGTTTTTCGAAGCCGAGTAGTAATCGTCTTAGAACAATTTATATTTGTTATTGTTAATTAAAAAAATAAACATAAAAATCCCTAAGACGATCACTACTCGGCTTCGAAAAACAGGATATTATTAACCTTTCTCTATAGGATTCAAAATAGTTACATAAAAAACTTAATATGTTCCCGAATAGGTAAATAGGAAATATAAATCGAATAACAAACTTTGCTATATCTTTTTTGCATGTACATATGTTTGTAAAAAAATTGGTAAAACAAAAACACACGCAATAACAACCACTCATACTCTTATTTCCTTCTATTGGGTAAACACAACAAAATATGAGTCTAGTAACGATAACTATGAGGCGCCATATTTACTTTTACTGTTGTTGTCTTTTCTTGCTTCTGCTTTTTTGTTTTGTTTTGCTTTTCTTTTTTATAGAGGCTGACTCGTGTTTGCTGCAGAGAAACAAGCCGATGTCAAATGATCGGCGGCGGCGGCGCTTAGACAACATTGACGGCGGCGGCTTAAATATCGGCTCAGGTGTATTGTTTCATACAATAACATTGAGAGTTGTCAGCGTGCGATTCAGTAACTTTTGACGATCGTTATATTTATCGACAGAAATTATCGTTTGCAGCTACAGTTAAGTGATTCACTAAGAAATGTTTAACGATAGTGAACAACTTGAATTTTGTATGTATTTAATTTTCAATAAAGAGGCTGTAAAATAAATTTCAAAAGAAACAAAGCCAAAATAATAATAATAAACTACTAAATATTTAAACGCCCTACTAAAACAAAAAAATAAATTCTGTCGATTAAATTAACAATACAAAAATTATTGTTGTTATATTAACAAGTGATTGTGAACATCGTTTACTTAACAATAACGAATATATAACGAATATAAATAGCGAATATCGTTAAAAACTTAACTGAATCGCAAAATCGTAATATTTCTTGTTAACCTATTTAAACGATGCGAATATCGTTAAAATAAGTTACTGAACCGCAGTTCTGAATGCTGTATAATTAAATAACATTAGGCAAGTGATTTAATAAATACACCTTGAACTTGTACTTTTAACACGACCTTGTTGGACACATGAAGCTTTTCAAATTATCGCCAATATTCAGCACCACCGCTAGTTGTCACAATTTTCGTAAAACCTTTTGTTTGCGCTTGCTTCCTTAAGAGGTTCTGATAATATCTAATGTCCTTTTGAGGGGTTTGCACTTCAGAATTTTCTTTTTCCGAAGACTGCTTTTTATTTTCTTTTAAATATCCAATTATTGTCTTTTGCATATTTTTTAACGACACTTAAACTTTTAAAAACTAGTTTTTTTTTTTACTGGTTTTTTATATATAACACAAACTAGGCACTTCACTTTTTAATAATAAAAACTAACGGCACTTTTATCTAGAAAAATTTACATAAGTGCAAAAATTAGTATTATTTTTACATTCTGTACCTATTTAATGCATATCTGTAAGAAAAAAACATTGTCACCTTACATAAAAAAGTAGCAGCGGAGCTGATTTATTCGGCGGCTGTGCTTGCGCCGGCTCAGCTTTTGAGCCAATATAAATCGGCGGCGGCGCGGCTATCGAAAATAAACCGGCTGCGGCTTGCAGCCGGCTCTGAGCCGATCGGCTTGTTTCTCTGGTTTGCTGTCTCCATTTTATGTTGCTAATGTATTTACATATGTAACTGTAATTTATTTTTGTCATCTTTAAGCCCACTTAACAGATTATGTGAGCGTGTGTGTGGGAGTTTGTTCTTTTTTTTTTGTTTATTTAAAAAGATACGTGGCCTCCTCTCTTCATAGTTTGGATTAAACAAAACAAACAGCTATGAAGTAGTTAAATTGTATATTTTTTGCATACCATTGCTTTTTTTTGTTTTTTTTTTTTTTAATTAAATCTCTTTTTGCCCTACACCACCGTTTCTTTTTGTAAGAATCAGAAGTGTTTGTGCTTATGTTTGGCTACTTAAAGAGAATGCTCTATACTAACCTTAATTTTAACAGATTGATTAAGAAACCGTTTCCTAGTTTGTCTTTTAATATTAATAAATAATCTTCTTCTTTTTAAATGTTAAAGAAAAACACATTTTTTGACTAAAATAAAAATCCAATTGACATGGGCTTAGGTAGTCAGTTCCATGATTTTACGTGCAAACATTGTTTAGGACGTAAAACTTTTCAAAAAGTTTTTAATTGAACCTTATAAAAAAAAGCAACTAAACAAGAGCAAAAGAAAATGCATATTCTAAATTAAAAACAAAAAATCGTTGACTTGCGATCTAAGCTTTTAAAATTGTTTTTTTTAATCCCTAAATTCATTAGCAAGAATTTTTCACGAAATAAACTAGGGTGTATGGTATATAACAATCGTTGTTCATCAACTGAAACGTTCTTTTCTTTGACAATTTTTTTTTTGGCCTGGGAAAAAATTTAATCAATCTAGGCGCCATATTTAAGCAATAAAAATTTATTTGCTTTGACAATGGCACATGGCGTTTTTATGTGTGCAAGGGCATGTGTTTGTGAAAGACTAATGTGTGTTAAAGGATGCTTATTGCTTAGAATATTTGTTACTGAGTTTCCTTTTGACGGCAGGCCTATGTTCTCTTTGATTTTTTTTTGTAATAAAAACTAATGAAATAAGATTATAAATCAATAGATGCTATTAACAATTATAAGGGTATTAAATTTTTTGGCTGAAGAAGATAAAAAACTTTTTTGTTCAAATATGTAATTCGATTTAATAGTTTGATTAGCCCATAATGTCATCAACACCCCATATAAATCTTCCGGAAGAAGCTTCAGCGATATTATTTTTGTCTCAAAGAATTTTGCATATGTATGATTAAGGCAGAGCCGGCGAAAAGCCGAATTTGAGCCGCCGCTAAATGCTTTTTAAAACTTTTTGAACTTTGGGCAATAAAACAACAATTTTACATAGGCCCCACGTCGGGAAATAACATTTAGCTGCATTACTTATTACGGGTACTTATTTTTGTCAAAAAAAAAAAAACGGACCTGTGCCTGGCAATGTATTGAACTTAAGAGGAAAAACTATATTTTAGTTTCTGCTTAGGTATATTTTGTAACTTTTTAATCAATAAGGAAAGGAACATTATATAAATTGCGTTTGAAATCTCTTAAAAAAAAATTATAAATCATTTTGGGTACTATTTTGAAATTTTGGACCTTAAGGTAAAATCACATTTTGGCAGGTTTAAGGTACTTTGGTAACCTAAACCAAAAAAGATAAAAATTTTACTAAAATTGCATATGAAAGGTTTTAAAAAAGAATATAAATAATGAAATTAAGGACTTAAAGTCTGCACAGAGTTAGGAAGTCAACTAAATGTAGAAAAAGAACTTTTTTTCTGATTTTTGGTACTTTTTCGAGATAACGATTTAACGAAATTAAGGCGAAAATTTCAGTAAGTGGACAAAAAGTACTTTTTTACATATATGGTACTTTTTGCCTTTAAAAAGTTTTTGGGTGTCTAGAATTATGCAATTGAGGACTACTGACTCATATAGAGGTCGAAAGTCCATTAAGCGAACAAGAAGTATTTTTTTTTACAAATTTGATACTTTTTGCATTTTTAAAGATTTTAAGCCTAGAAAATGAAAAAAAGGACTCTTAGCCCAGATTGAGGTCGAAAGGTAGCTAAGTGGACAAAAAGTACTTAATTAGATTCGTGGTACTTTTTTGAAATTTTTTAGATTTTAAGTCTAGAAAAATGTAATTAAGGATTGTTAACACAGATTGAGATCGAAAGTCCAAGAAGTGGACAAAAAGTATTTTTTCCATTTTTGGAACTTTTTGCCTTTTTAAAGATTTTCAGTCTAGAAAATGAATTAAGGACTTTTCTAAATTAAATTAATCTTCTTTTAACCAGATCAAAGTAAAAAATCATACAATGAGGCAGTAAACAACTTTCGAAAAATTTTTATCTAGAAATGGAAAACTAGAAATTCTGAATTAAAGTTGTATAGAAAATTATGTAGGTGGTCCTCAGTATTCTGTGAAATAAATATTAAAACTGTTTTTACGCAGTAGCAGATAAAATTCCAGTATTTAATATAGTTCTAGTAAAATTGAAAAAAATTTTTGTGACAAATTATGTTTTCGTCTTTAATGCAGTTGTTAGTAAAAAAAGTCGGCCGAAACTTTTTTTATTTAATTTAGAAGCATTTCTGTATACAGCATTAATATAAAACACGGTTGAAATAAACCTGATTTTATGTATTTTTGAATACGTGTATGTTTGTTTGTTGTTTTCATAAATATATACTTTTTGTGGCTTTTAATAAAACACCAATTAAAATTTCATATAATGAAATTAAAGGCAAATATTTACATTTTTAAGGAAACGTACATACATATCGCTCAACGGATACAAAAATGACTTAGATGTCTTACTAATTTGTATTATTTGAGTTAGTGGCAGATATAATAGTTATTACAAAAATTTAAAAATCTTAATTCAATTTATAAGCTGTGTTTTGGTAGTTAAGTGTATCTTAAACCATTTCAACCAAGAGTAACTCTGGGGGACGAACACTAATCGGGTTTTTCATGTGCAGAACACGAGTACCAACAAAAAACCATAACAAAGAGAGCGCTAACCCCAAAAAGTCAACAACAATACAGGTTGATATTGCACAAAAACTTTAGGATTAAACACATTCATTCATTCAATCATTCTCATAAATCATCTTCCCCTGTTGGGCACCACTGATCTTAAATGCACTTGGCATAACAGTAGTTTTCCCTTCAAAAATTCTTTTCCTTAAAGTTAAAAAAAACTTTTAAAAATTTGTCGTTATTGTGCTCAGTCAGCGATATGTGCATGTGATGAACATATGATGCATGAAAATATTGTTGAATATAAAATTCATTAGTGTATTCTAACAAAATCATAAACCTTTAATTAGCAGTTTACAGTATGACAAACATGTATTAATAAAACATCACGAGACCTTTTTAAACGCATACACACACACATAGCAACGCACTCACACAGCCACACAAATTCACTTCGTTAACATATTAAAATAAATTTTTCGTTATTTATTTGTGTATGTCACAAATCCCAAGTAAATTTAAAACCTAAAATGATGAAACTTTAAAGCATGTTTATATATTTTTTAATTTTTTTCTGTCACACAAAAGTAATTGTTTTTCCAAAATAATAACTTAATAACTACAGCAATTATGGCATAACTTTTCTGACAACATTTTTTGCATGTCAAAGTATTTCAAATAATAAAAAAATTTTTTTAAGTTTTAAAATTATTTTTTGAAAGGTAAATAAATACATATGTGTTAATTTATCAAAGTCTATATAAAGGCTGGTGTATTGTTAAAAAATCAAAGTATACTTTAAGGCTCACTCACGCAATTTAAATAAAGATAAGCAAAGCTTGCTACATTCACTTAAGTTGAATATTATGAAAGTAAATACCAAACTGCTTGAAAATATTACAGACCAATTTTACTTTCTAAATGATAGAATATAAGGGAGCTTTGGAAAACCTATTTTAAAAGAAGGACAAGACTTAGTGGTCTTAATATCCTTTAGCGATGCCTACAACCGCAGGTAGCCAGAATCCACAAATTTTTATAAACGTCGATAGAATTTAAGAGATGTAAAAAGAGGAAAATTTAGGGGAAACAATTTCGTATTTCTCATATAAATAACATTTAAAGTTTAAAGCAGCTAAAACAGCGAAAGCAATACTTGATATCATTACTAACTTTGCTTTATACTGCTGTAGATTGTTATAATATACATAAACAGGTTAACTTCAATATACATATAATATAAAATAAAACATATTGAATATTTATATGAGAAAAATAAGTTTTATAGAAATTATAATTCAAATCGGGTAGAAAATTATGTCACGTTACAAATGTGGCATGCTCAATTACACTTTTACCTAAGAAAAATAAAATGAAATATTTTAACTTAATATATCATTTTATAAAGCCATATTAAACCTTTTAAATTTAGAAAAATGGCTTTTAAAAAATTGTGTTATAATTCTCAGATGATTGCATTTTTCTAGATGCAGTCAAAAGTAACTACCCTTTTTGTAGCGTTCGCCTCAGCATATTTACAAAATAAATGTTTTTCGTTCATAATATTGCTAAAATGCTTTAAAACTAATCTCAAGACAATTTTTTTTTTTGGATTTCTTTATATATTTTTTTAAATGCGTACGAATGTCGCGTTCTCCATCCTGGAAATGCCCTTATGGGGTTATTGAAGAAAATCACACATACGTGTACTCTTATCTTCTGCATGTGAAGAGTAAAAAATAATCTGCTTTGAGATTTAACTTCTATCAACTTTTCCTTTAGACTTTAACTATAATTTTTTTGCTCTAAAAATTTATAAAAATCCTTTGAACTTTTTTTGTAAGCGGAAATTGATTTTAAATGGAAAACAAAAACGTTCACTGCTCCCAGTATTATTTAAAAATCACGGAATTGTCCGTCTCTTCTAGTTAGAAGCATTAAATATGTTTAAAATAAAACAGCCCGTACGTATACTTGTTGTGGTTGATAAATGTTTCTCATACGCTAACATGGACTTTAATGGATGCATAACATAAAGGTTCAATTATATGTGACTTACCATAACGCCATAACCATAACCGTGCCATAAAAACTACATCTCAATTGGTTTCTTAGGTTATGGTTATGGTTATGGCGCAATGATAAGTCACTTATAATCAAATACAGTGTTGCCCATAAGTTTGGTTCGAACAGCTGTTTACTGTGGTATGGTTTAGTCACGTATAAATAAACCTTAAAAATGGGAAAATTTTTAAAGTTTTATTTTTTTTAGTTATTTGCACAAATTATTGGCTAAATGCTCATTTTGAGTATAGCATTCGGTTCTGGCCAAATTTCAGCTACTAAAAACAGATCGAATCCTTTTGTTTTACGATATACAGTGAACTATCTAAGCCTCAAGGATATTTGAGTTTGGTGCCAATTCTGCTAGTTGGACGGGCTTCACATACAGACAGACCTCTTACGCTTCATACTTTTTTTATGAATACATTATTTTTAATCAAAGGCAGCGATTAATTGCCAGAATTATTTTCTTTAATAACGTTCGAACAGCATCTAGGAAATGCAGAATTTCCTTTCAAAGTTTTTTGGTTTTAATTAGTATGATATCCAATTTCCTTGCTTCTTTCTGGATTGATCTTGGTGCTTGCCAACATTTTTAAGATTTAACAAGCTGCTGTTGAGTTTGACAACCAACTTTATTGGTCATTGCCTTCAATTCTTGGTCTTTAAACTTCTTTTCGGCTAGCTTGGGGTCGCTATTTTTGAATCACATTGAAACCGATAAAACACTTCTACCATTAGTTTTTCGCCGAATTGTTTCTGTAAGCAGTTGTTGTACTTCGCCGGATCTCTTTTTTTTAAATTTAAAAAAGCAAAGAAACTTCCAGCATACGATGCTTTGTTGGAGAAGAATTCCACATATTCAAACAAATTTTTGTTCGACAGCTTAGTAAGAGAAAAATATCACTCATTTTCAGAACAACGTCATAACTCAAAAAATTCATTTTTGGAGTTAACGATGCGGAACTATTGGTTATGTAATGCTTTATACTGAGTATAAATTTAATCTTTTAATTGTTTTTACTTTTTGCGCTTGAAGAGAAAATGTCGCTTGTCTTTACTAGTAAATGTAATCAAATCGAAAACCTCAAACGCGTTTTTCGCGAAATAATTTTTTTTAATTATGACGTTGTTCTGACATATAAGCGGTATGCACCCTTCAAAATTACATATAAATTAATAGAGACGAAGACGCCTTTTAAAAGATAAACCCCTGAAATGCTTCAATGCTAAATCTTATTAATATTCTTAAATATATGATTAAAGATATACAGAAGGAACCCATATCCTTGTTCCGATTTCGCTTGAAATTTATATTTTTGTCTCTTTAAATAAAATATTAACTCATTATATAAAGAATATACCTAAGAAATCTATATACCTTTTTTATTTATTATTATTATTTTTTTTTTTTATAATTATTTTGGAAAAATAATTTTATTAAAAAGGATATATGGAAGGTAAATATATCCTTGCTTAAATTTTTCTTAAAATTTGTACTTCTATCGTTCTATTGGAATTATATTCCCATGCAAAATTTCATTTATTAGCGGCTATATTTCATAAAAAGGAAATGTAGGTGGGTTTTTTATATAAAGGAGATATGAAAGATACCCATGTCCTTGTTCTGTTTTAGTTTAAATCTTAAAGTTTTGTCTTTTTTATTAAATTTTATTTCCTTTTCAAACTTTAAAATCTGCAAATATTTAATAAAGAGTACCATTCAAATTGCTTTATATTTTTCCTTAATTTTGTTTAAAGAGGATGCAGTGTATAGCATAGTCCACAACTTGAAGATATTTTTTGCTCAAAAATGTCTTGTACTTAAAGTTTTCTGTCCACTTTTTTATACTCAGCAAAAAAATGGTTTCGTTAAATATTTTTTTCTTTCTTTTACTTTTTTCTGCATTTAAATGCAAAGTACTTATTTACCAAAGAAAAGTAGGTGTAACTTTGGTTTATGCAGTATTACAATAAGAATTTATGGTTTATTATTATAGTACTTGTGTAGTTATTTAAATACATCAAAAAATAATAATAATGTTAAATTACAGTACAAGTATAGTGACAAGGCATAAAGTTTAAATTTAGTTTATGTTTGTTCGTTTTATATTTTTGTGCATTTTATTTATTTGTATAGGACTTAAGTAAAGGACCTAAGTAAAGGCCTTAAGTTTTTTCTACTAAAGAAAATTTTGTTATGTTAGGTACCTAAAAGTGTTCAAAATACCTGTCAAAATGTTTTAAAAACTAAACATATTTTTCTAAAGACAAGCCAAGGAAATGTTAAAGTTTGTTAAGAAATTAATTTCTAGAGTAACATTAAATCGAATTAAAAACTCTTTTGCGAGTCTATAACCTTGTTTATTTAAGAAATAAACGAGGGTTGCATTTTATATTTCGGAATAAGAGGAAACAAAACAAATATTTATCCTCGAAAATCACTTTATTGTTTTTTAAAATATTCCCCATGAAGATCTATACACTTTTACATGCGTTCGAACCAATTGTCGAAGCATTTTTGCCACTCTGATTAAGGGATCTCCAAAACATGCATTCTGAATACAGCAACCTTTTTTTCAGGTGTCGTAAAACGTTGACCTCTAAGTTTGGTTTTTACGTACGGGAATAAAAAGAAGTCATCGGTGCCAAGTAAAGACTATATGGCAAATGACTAGAGCTGTCAGTTGTCAGATTGCAAAAAAGGATATATGGAAGGAACCTTTGTTCCTGCTCCGTTTTTGTTTAAAATTGTTATTTTTATCTTTCTAAATTTTTATCTTGTAAATTTTTTTATCTTGTAAATTTTTTTAGTAACCTGCTGCAATTTTTTTAAAAAAAAAGGATATTCGTTAATTTTTCAAAAAAAGGATATATGGAAGGAAACTTTGTCCCACCTCCGTTTTTGTTTAAAAATTGTATTTTTATCTTTCTAGAGAAATTATATCCGATTGTAAATTTTTAGTACCTTCTGTAATTTTTCAAAAAAAGGATTAATAGAAGGAACCTATGTCCCTGCTCCGTTTTTGTTCAAAATTGGTAGTTTTATCTTTCTAGATGAATTATATCCGCTTGTAAATTTTTAGTAACCTTCTGCAATTTTTCAAAAAAAAGGATATCGGCATTTTGCAGAAAAAGGATATATGGAAGGAACCGTTGTCCCTGCTCCGTTTTTGTTTAAAAATGGTATTTTTATCTTTCTAGATGAAATATATCTGCTTGTAAATTTTTAGTACCTTCTGCAATTTTTCAAAAAAAGGATATATGGAAGGAACCTTTGTCCCTTCTCCGTTTTTGTTTAAAAATGGTATTTATATCTTTCTAGATGAATTATATCCGATTGTAAATTTTTAGTACCTTCTGCAATTTTTCAAAAAAAGGATATTTGGCCATTTTTCAAAAAAAGGATATATGGAAGGAACCTTTGTCCCTTCTCCGTTTTGTTTAAAAATGGTATTTATATCTTTCTAGATGAATTATATCCGCTTGTAAATTTTTAAGTGACCTGATGCAATTTTTCAAAAAAGGGATATTAGGCCATTTTTCATAAAAAGGATATATGGAAGGAACCTATGTCCCTGCTCCGTTTTTGTTCAAAATTGGTATTTTTATCTTTCTAGATGAATTATATCCGTTTGTAAATTTTTAGTAACCTGCTGCAATTTTTCAAAAAAAGGATATTCGGCCATTTTTCAAAAAAAGGATATATGGAAGGAAACTTTGTCCCTGCTCCGTTTTTGTTTAAAAATGGTATTTTTATCTTTCTAGATGAATTATATCCGCTTGTAAATTTTTAGTAACCTGCTGCAATTTTTCAAAAAAAGGATATTGGGCCATTTTTCAAAAAAGGATACATATATGGAAGGAAACTTTGTCCCTTCTCCGTTTTTGTTCAAAATTGGTATTTATATCTTTCTAGATGAATTATATCCGATTGTAAATTTTTAGTACCTGCTGCAATTTTTCAAAAAAAGGGTATTCGGCCATTTTTGTCCCTTTGTCCCTCCTCCGTTTTTGTTAAAAATTGGTATTTTTATCTTTCTAGATGAATTAAATTCGCTTGTGAATTTTTAGTACCTTTTGCAATTTTTCAAAAAAAGGATATTCGGTCATTTAAAAAAAGGATATATGTAAGGAACCTTTGTCCCTGCTCCGTTTTTGTTTAAAAATTGTATTTTTATCTTTTTAGATAAATTAGATCCGCTAATAAATTTTTAGTAACCTGCTGCAATTTTTCAAAAAAGGATTTTCGGCCATTTTCCAAAAAAAGGATATATGAAAGGAACCTTTGTCCCTCCTCCGTTTTTGTTTAAAATGGTATTTTTATCTTTTTAAGATGAATTATATCCGCTTGTAAATTTTTGGTAACCTGCTGCAATATTTCAAAAAAAAAGGATATACGGAAGGAATCTTTATCCTTGCTTCATGTTCGCCCAAAATTTTTATTTTTTATTTTCTACACGAATTGTATTCCCATGTTAATTTTTTGTAACCTGCGGCAAATTTTTCAAAAAAGGATATATGGAAGACACCTTTATGCTTGCTTCGTGGTCCTTCCTAGATCAATTAAATCTCCATGTCAATTTTTTTTTTTTGATGAACGGCCATACTTTACAAAAAGGATATGAATGCTTCCTTTACTTTAACTAAAAATTTGTATTTTTATCTTTCTAAATAAATTATATCCCATGTAAAATTTTGTTTATGAACGGCCATATATTCCGGAAAGGTTATATAGCAGGCATTCATATCCTTGCTTAATTTTTGTTAAAGATTGTATTATTATTTTTCTTAATGGATAAGTGATACATGAACGATTTGATAAACCTACTATATTTCAGAAAAAGGATATATAGAGAAACCTTTATCCTTGCTCCGTATTACCTAGATTTGTGAAAAAACTGATAAAGAAATAGATCATTGAGCTTCATTCGGCCGATCCATATTCCCTTCAATAATGCCTGGATAAAAATATTAAATTTCATTTTAAAAACGCCTTGAAGCATGCTGTTCTTTTTTTTTTTTTTGATTTCTTTATTATCCTTTCACCATATGAACCTAATTCCCCCTCCACATAATTAACCTTCTTCTTTTGTCTGCAAAAACGACTCACAATGTTTATGATTTTTCATTCTTAAACGTTAAAGTTTTCCACTAGACAAATTGGGGGATTTTTTGTTGTTGTTTGCAAAAATCACGCAATATTTCTTTAATATTGAAATTAAAGTCAAACCAAAAACTTCTTTCTATCTATAAAACTCTCTGGGGGGAAATCCATATTTTTGTACTTTATATCTTATTTGTTTGTTGTTGTTGTTAGTGTTGCTGCTTCTGCTTCGTAAATGATAAAATCAAGTCATTATGAAAAAGTTTTCTTTTGTTTTTGGCGGCTTAATTTTTTCCACTCTGTTGTTTTTAACTAATTTAAGTTGTTTGTCGTTTGGATAACTACTTGAAAATGGTTGGTTCGTTGGCTGGTTAGTTAGTTGGCTGTCTGGATGGCTGTTTGGTTGGCTTTTTCATTATTTTAATGTAAAATTGCAATAATTTAGGTCAAGTGCTAAATATTATGTTGGGAGAAGAGCACAATGGCAAGTAATGTGGAGATAATTTAAAACAGTGGTGGCATTGTTGTTGCTATTGGACAAAATACATGACTTTTTAAAGAAAATATGAAAACAACAAATAAATTCACCCAGGAAAATGACTGGTGACGCCAATATATGTTACTCTAGTAAAATATCTTTATAGATGATTGAAGAATTAAAACTAAACATTAATCTCTTCCGTTGAATATCTTTTTAATATTAATTTAATTTCTAAATATTTTCTACTTATATACCAAATTTGAGTGAGCATTCCTGCAGATAAAGGAACACCCAAGTTTTATGACTTAACACTACGGCTAAGTAAGGGCGATAAGAAAAGAATACAATTTTAGGTTTATTTACTTTTTACTTATTGATAAGTATTTATCACCCTTACATCCTTATCTTTAGTCCTTAAAATAACACATTTAAAATAATTTTCTATAAACAAAGGACTATTTAAATGTTTATCACCTAACTAATTATAAAATAAATATAACGAACCATTTCCTTATCTATTAGTTTTTTTGCTTACTTTTGTTTCGTAAAACTAAACTCCCTAAATAAATAAACCCATTTACAAAGCAAATATTTAAAGAATTGGCAAATGGTTCGTTATCATGTTCATATTTGAACAATGATACCAATTAGGAAGAGAAAAACCATAAATAAATAACACAAGAGCGGCATCAGTTTTTATCAGCAGCAAAACAAAAGGACTGAATGCGTAAATGCGGAAAATTTGCTTCAAACAAAGAATTTTATCATTTTGCAAAAATCTTTTTATATTTTGTTACTCCTTTACGCAAAATATCTTTGAGGATTTGGCTCTTTTCAATTGATATGACATATGATAAAGTAAAAAATCAAAGTTAAAAGGTTTTTTGTTTTTTGACGTGTATTGCCCTGATTTACACTTAAGTTCATTGAGACTGTGGAATAAAATTTTTATTTTATTTTTGTACAATTTGTGCCGTATTTAAGAAGATTTGGTTTAAGGACAGCCTTTTATTTATTATTTATACAAGGCGAAGGGTTTCTGATTGGAATAAACCCGCTCCATTTGCCTGTAATCGAAAGTGCTCGCTCAGGCGTCTTACGACTTCAGGATATAAACTTTCTGAAGTATGAGGACTTGAGTGGACATATGAGGAAAATCTGGTTCATGATTCTTTTTTGTAGAATTAGGGGCAAGATTTCGGGGATAAAAATCTTTACTGGGCACTTCGATGTGGAGATATTTAGGCCAATGGGTCCTGGGAGCCTGAGGAGGGGTCTTAGGTCTGTTATAACGATGGTTCGAAATATCTGAACGGTGACACTGGCGATGGAGTAGTTTGGCCTTGTTTTAAAAAGGCCATACCGAATGAAAAATATCCATCGATATTTCAGACAAAGATCTATGCTATATTCGTATGTGCCTACAAATGTGTTAGAAAAAAGCTAAGTTGACTGATATACATTCTTTCGGACAGCCAGGCGGTTTAAGGGTCCTTAAGACTTATGATCTTCACTGCTTTAGTATACAGAATAGGCTCGGTGCGCGAAATGACGTAACGCTGGTTTTGGTTTCGCGACATGAGGGTCATGAGGGCAACAAACGTGCCAACCGTCTCGCCAACTGCGGGACAAAACGCCTTTTTAATATTTATTTTTTAGCGTATTTTGAACAATTTTTATTTCTAAAATTTCCTTTTATATTTAATCAGGCTAATTGGTTCAAATTTTATTGTGATAAGATTTTTGTTGAAGAAATAATTTGAAAAAGTTTAGTGTCGGGAAACTAAACTTTTTCAAATTATTTCTTCAACAAAAATCTTATCACAATAAAATTTGAACCAATTAGCCTGATTAAATATAAAAAGAAAACGCCTTTTTGTTGGTTCGGAACGGTTTTACGGTGTTTCCTGCAGCTGCTCTCGTGGAAAGTTGGATGCTCTAATGAACGCTGAATGTGCGGTCCACTGGAGTGAGGCCCACTGAAGAGAGGCCCAGGGGCAATGATAGTCCTATCTTAAGGCTAATCTAGGGGGCTCCTGTCCCTTGGAAGGAAGGATTTAAGGATCCTAACCGTTTTTCTAACTAGCCACTGTAATCGCCCTTATTAGTTTAGTACAACCAAAGTGGCCCCCATCTGTAATCCTGAGCTGTCTGTCGATTACGTACTTTTTTTTAAAGATTATTAAGATTCACTGACATGTTCAGCTTTAGTTTCCTTACCAGGCCTTCTAACCGTACTTTATCGAAGGTTTGATAGACGTTAAAGAAGGGGTTTGTTTGATGCAATTTTTTTTAGGTGTGAACCCAGAAAAGACTGAGACTTAATTTTTCACCAGTAACGCGAAAATCGCTTACTATGACGTTCATCAATGCTGGGGTAGGACGATCATGATATCTAAGAGGGTCGAGTACCTGGGAGTAATCCTGGATCAGAAATTAAATTGAAAGCACCACTTGGTGATAAGATCAGTGAAGTCTCACCGATGTTTTTCCATGTAGAGGGACTTTAGGCTCAAACTAGGGCATCAGTCTAAAGATGACACACTGGATATACGGGAGCGCGATTAGACCGATACTTGCCTACGCTTCGGTGGTATGGTGGACATCAATGGATAGAAAGCGCAAAATTGCAAAAGGTTCAACGTACATGTTTCCTTGGAATAAGCGGAGCAATTACAACTACTCCGACGAAGGCTTTGGAGAAAATTTTAAGTATTCAGCCTGTTAAAATCTGCGTACGCTACGAGGCAGCACTTGTCGCGAAACGCTTTCAGGCAACATGGGATTGGATCGATGGCGGCTTAGGTCTAATACAACGTTTCCATCTACGTGATTTGCGCCAAATCATTTAATTTGCTCAAATTAGGTAATTTGCTACATGATTTCCCATATATTTTTCATATGAGCAAATCATCTCAAATGACTTGATTTGCTCAAGATTATTTCGAAATTTGTCTATGCAACACTGCGCGGAGGCTATTTTTACAAATGCAACTTTGGGGAATCCATTTTTGGTGAGTAGCAAATGCGAAAAAATGACAGCTGATTGCAAGGAGCATGCATCAGGTGGGAGCAGTTCTACAAAAACAACTTAATTTGTCATAAGAATGTCAAGACAGATAACAAAAACTCACAAAATCTTTTTCCTTCTTTTAAGCTTTTTTTAGAAAACTACAGTTGTTGTTTGTAAAAAAGAATCAAATACATAAACATAAACAAAATTTGATATTTTAATAACGAAACACCGGTTTCAGCTGAACAACCGAGGCCACCTGATATACGTGTCAGATTGAATTCGAACATAAAATTACTTACAACGTAATGGAAACACTTCGAAATGATTTCCTCAAAATTACTTAATTTGCTTATAATGGAAACGTACTATAACCATCAACGCGTTTTTGAGACACTGAAGGGTTATGCGGACACAGTGGAGTTGAGCGATCTTATAGTGAAGGTAAAGGCTAACTGCAATACGGTGATACCAGATTGGCAGTTCTTTTTCAAGGGAATTCTTAGAAGGAAGAACCAAAAAGACGTGTTGTTTTACGAATGGCTCTATGGCGGAGGAAAAATCCGGACTAGGCAACCGTGTTGAACATCCGAAGACCGAGATTTTCTTTCGCCTCCCTGACCACAATACTGTTTTACAAGCAGAGGCCCGGGCAATCATGGAATGTCTGTCTTGGATCAGGGCACATGCAGATTTAACAGATGTTATCATTTGTACCGATAGTCAAGCATTTTTAAGAGCGGTTATGGCTGCGAATACCAGATCTAGGACAGTGCAAGACGATAATAGATGATTAGCCGATATATTGCCAGGTTCGCAGCCTGGGCATCAGGCGGTAGGTGACAATGAACGGGCAAATAATTTGTTGATTAGGGCTAGGGAACATCAGGCAATTTACATGGAGAACCTGAAACCCTTTGCTGCGATGAAGGCCTCTGGGCGACTCAAATGAGGTCAAAACTAGGGGCATCTCGAATTTTGAGAAGCCCGAACTAAGCAAGATGACGGGTCACTCAAACTTACAAGCACACCTTCTGTCGGTGGGAGTTGTGGGGAACATCGAGTGCAGGGAATTAAGAGAGGACATCTTAACAATATATGATGTTTTATGCCTAATCTTTTGCCAGCTGTGGCTCACTTAGGATGTTAAGAATAAGTGGTTATTTGATAATTCGTTAGCATCAACAAATTTCTGTGATTTTCTCCCCCGAGATTATTTTTTCTTGCTAGAAACACACAAAAAGCCGATCACTGCCTTAGGTGTATGTCCTGCGGGACTTAAGGCCTTCCAGGTATCCTAACCTTACTTATTTTTTTTACATTTACGTTTTTTTTAATCCAGTCATAATCAATTGTCAAATGCACTCGACACCAAAAATTCAAGGCATACGCATACCTCTAGTTTAAAAAAAACTTTCCTTTTAAAACAATTGCCAATTAAATTATATATTCTATTTTCAATTCACTTATTTTTCACAATTACCTGAAAGCCTCTCTAATTCTTTACATTTTTGCAATAAAAAAATCTCTTGAATTTTTAATAGAATTAAAAAAAAAATAAAGAATTTACGGAATAAAGTATGCACTGGGAGAACTAAAAAGGGGTTTTACAGTTGGTAAAACATGAAATAAAATGTGTCAAGGCCCTGGCATACAAACATTTATGCTCTCTTATGCTTTCTCTTTCACTCTCTGCCTCTTACATACAAAAGAATGGAATGCACAAAATTGTTTAAATACACAAACAAAAACCCATATCCCAGTTAAAAAAAAAACATAAAGAAAAATTTCAACAATTGCAGAATCCACAATTAAATTATACAACAAAAGGACACTGGCATATTTAATAAAAAAAAATGTTTAGAATTTTTGGTTAACAAGAGGTTGGCAACTGCACAAAAAAAACAACAACGAAATACTATAACCGAACAAACAAAAGGTAGTAAGAATAAACCACAAAAACAACAAATACTGTCAAAAGGTGTATGAAGAGAGAGAGAGAACAGGGGAACAAACTAAATTTAAAAATAAAATTTCCGGTATTACAGTTAAGTATGTGGGTGGGTGCACTTAAACTTTCGTTGCAGCCTAATTCAAGTGTAAATGATGGTGTTATATGCAAGTGAGAATATGCAACACTTGCAGGTGCTCTTGCACTCATACCCTATTTATTTTTTTCATTTTTTTTGTTAACCACACACAGATATATTTTTGCACATGCACTTACATATGTATTTTCCGTTTCCGTTGATACATTGCTTGATAAACTTCCGCTTAGTTTGGTGGGTTCTTAGTATTTATTTTAAGTACTTGTAAACCAATATAAATAGAAAATCCAAAGGTTGATGTTCTGCAAGTAATTAGGGCTTTACTTATTACCATCAACATCTGTTATCATAAAAAAAAAATTAATTTATCAGCCTTTTAAATATTTGTTTAAAAATTACTGAAGCTTTTCTTTTTTTTCGTTTTATATTGGGCCTTTAAAAATTGAATTTTTTACTTTTAAATTTCAACTAGTTGCAAAGTTAAATGCAGCCGATATAAAGCCAATTTTTAGTCAAAACCATTTAAAAGAATTTACCTTTCAAGACCAAGATTTTTCCTTCAAATTAGCTAGCAGTGGACAGAGAAATATTAAGTTGCTGCGAACGGTGGTGGATCGATAAACTCAAGTCTTCCGTCGGTTCATAATATGCCGTATTATGTTTGGATGAACAATAAGGAGTACCTTAACTTAACAAAGTACTGACTAAAAACATCCCAGCAGAGATATTACACATTTCAAGGCCTTAATTTATATTTTTTTGTGCCTCTGCTTTTACTTGCAAATTTTCTATTTTTAATTTACTACTTATTTTTCTGTTACTTAAAACCACTTTAATGTTTTTTTTGAGTTTTTAAACAAAAGCTGCCAAAAACATTTTGTACAACTTACTTCATCAAATGCTTTAGTACTGACACAATCAACCACTACTACTACATTACCAACTCAAGTCTACTGTAAACTTGAAGATAAAAACCTTAATACAAAGGACTTGATTGAATATTTTAAGGAAACACTTTAAATCATAGAATTTGTAATATAAGTGGTTTTTATATTAAAGAAGCTTCTTTAGTTTCTTATTGCTTTGGAAAAAGCATTTAATGGAGATAATATTTTTAAAACTTTAATTTGACAAATGCAACAAAATAATAATAAATTTAATAAAAAAATTTTTAAGACTTTTTTGAAATCTTTGTTTTAAATAAAAAACGGTTGACCTTATTTTTATACCCTTCACATAGTGATAGGGTATATATCACTTTGTCATTCCGTTTGTAATTTCTTTATTATTCATTTGCGACCCCATAAAGTATATATATTCTGGATCCTTATAGATAGGGAAGCCGATTTAGTGTTGTCCGTCTGTCCGTCTGTCCGTCTGTTGAAATCAAGTTTCCGGAGTCAAATAAAAAGATACAGACCAGTTAATGGTGTCAAACGATCACAAATATCCCGCTAACAATCGCTATTTAAAATCAGCAAAATCGGTTCACTATTGACCGAGATATAAGCGAAAACCCAGAGTAACCCATTTTTTTTAGGACAAAATCCGTGCATATATCCCTATATATCTCAGTAAGTATAGTCACTCTTGCCACAAAACTTGGCAGGGATACTCCCAAAGAAGACACCTAAATAATGGAAAAATTTTTTTTTTTTCCTACAATTGCACAAATGAGGTAAAATATTTTATGCGCTATATCTCGTAAATTATAACAGCTATCGACTTAAAATGTTCTACAAAAAGTAATTGTACGCAAAGATCTACACTTTAAAGAAAAAATTTTTTGAGTGGGGGCAAAAAAAGGGGTAGCTCCCATACAAATCGACAATTGTTATAAAATATTCGATACGCTATATCTCGGAAACTATAACAGATATCGACTTAAAATGTTTTACAATAAGTAATTGTACGCAAACATCTACACTTTAAAGAAAAAATTTTTTGAGTGGGGGCAAAAAAAGGGGTAGCTCCCATACAAATCGAAAATTGTTATAAAATATTCGATACGCTATATCTCGGAAACTATAACAGATATCGCCTTAAAATGCTCTACAAAAAGTGATTGTACGCAAAGATCTACACTTTAAAGAAAAAATTTTTTGAGTGGGGGCAAAAAAAGGGGTAGCTCCCATACAAATCGACAATTGTTATAAAATATTCGATACGCTATATCTCGGAAACTATAACAGATATTGACTTAAAATGTTTTACAAAAAGTAATTGTACGCAAACATCTACACTTTAAAGAAAAAATTTTTTGAGTGGGGGCAAAAAAAGGGGTAGCTCCCATACAAATCGACAATTGTTGTAAAATATTCGATACGCTATATCTCGGAAACTATAACAGATATCGACTTAAAATGTTCTACAAAAAGTGATTGTACGCAAACATCTACACTCTAAAGAAAAAATTTTTTGAGTGGGAGCAAAAAAAGGGGTAGCTCCCATACAAATCGACAATTGTTATAAAATATTCGATACGCTATATCTCGGAAACTATAACAGATATCGACTTAAAATGTTCTACAAAAAGTAATTGTACGCAAACATCTACACTTTAAAGAAAAAATTTTTTGAGTGGGGGCAAAAAAAGGGGTAGCTCCCATACAAATCGACAATTGTTGTAAAATATTCGATACGCTATATCTCAGAAACTATAACAGATATCGACTTAAAATGTTCTACAAAAAGTGATTGTACGCAAACATCTACACTCTAAAGAAAAAATTTTTTGAGTGGGGGCAAAAAAAGGGGTAGCTCCCATACAAATCGACAATTATTATAAAATATTCGATACGCTATATCTCGGAAACTATAAAAGATATCGAAATAAAATGTTCTACACAAAGAAATTTGGCAAGAATGCCTACGCTTTAAAGAAAAAATTTTTTGAGTGGGGGCAAAAAAAGGGGTAGCTCCCATACAAATCGACAATTGTTGTAAAATATTCGATACGCTATATCTCGGAAACTATAACAGATATCGACTTAAAATGTTCTACAAAAAGCAATTGTACGCAAAGACCTACACTTTAAAGAAAACATTTTTTGAGTGGGGGCAAAAAAAGGAGTAGCTCCCATACAAATCGACAATTATTATAAAATATTCGATACGCTATATCTCGAAAACCATAAAAGATATCGAAATCAAATGTTCTACAAAGAGTAATTGGGCAATAAGGCCTACGCTTTAAAGAAACATTTTTTTGAGTGGGGGCAAAAAAGGGGTAGCTCCCATACAATTTAACAATTTTTATGAAATATTCGATACGCTATATCTCGGAAACTATAACAGATATCCACATCAAATGTTCTACAAAAAGTAATTGGAACACAAGGCCTACGCTTTAAAGGAAAAAAATTTCGGATGGGGGGTGAAGAAGGGGTAGCTCCCATACAAATTAACAATTTTTTTAAAATTTTTGATACGCTACTTCTCGACTTCAAATATTCTACAAAAAGTAATAATCAAATAATTCATACATTTTGGAGAAAAAGTTGGAGAAGAGCAGGGGGACTAGAACATTTAACAAGTTTTATTAACCTTTATATATGAATAATGTCGAAAACTTTTAAAACTCTCGACCTCAAATCTTCTTCATCTATTTCTATTATTCATACGAACGTTAAAATTTTGTTATTTTTTCTATGAACTTTAAAACTCGCACAAGGTTTTTTATTATATTGTTTGCAGTACAAAATTACTCGGCTGGGTATATTTAAAGACCAATGTGAAGGGTATATAAGATTCGGCACAGCCGAATATAGCGCTCTTACTTGTTTTTTTTTAATAAAGTTTACAAAATTTTTTTTGAATATATTTTAAATGTAAATTTCTAATTGTTTAAACCACCACGCGCCCATCTGGCAACACGATTATCCGTCAAGATCAGTAAGTCGAATTAACAGCAGATTGTATGATAGGTTTCACCTGGTGCAAGATATAAGCTAAATGAACATTTCAAAATATCCTTCAATTAGGGTTTAAAATTAAGTTAAAGGTCAGGGTCGTTTATTTAGCAATGAGGCTCAACGACAATGCCATTAAGCTGCCTTTTTTTTTAGCACTAAAATCCATTCAAAGTCCTTTAGGAAAGGAATAATATAAAAACAAAAAATTAATAAAAATATTAAAGAAACCCAAATAAGATTATAAAGTAAATAAAAATTCCGTTGGAACCTTCCTCCTTATTGTCTATCTCCAATCGACCTGATCCCCTTATTTAATTCGACGAAATTGTCTTGTCTTTGATAAAGGATGATAGAGTAAACCAATTCTATCAACAGCCAAATGCCTGGCTTGGCCATTATTTAATAGTGGATAAAATCATTGGAGGTAATAAATAATATCTTCCTCTTTGGCATTTATAAAATTTATAGAAGTTATTAAAAACAATTTCATTCCTTTGGTGTAATTAATAGAACGACAGTTACTGGTTACCGCCACGCAAATGATAAATGGTGCATATTGAGTACGACCGCAACCATCTACTTCTTGTTGCTTAAGCCAACTAGACTATTGCTAGACTTGCTGGGGCAACAGAATACGTTTTATTTCATTCTTGTCCGTCAGTCGTCCTACATGCAAATAGAAACCCGCCCTGGCATTAATATCCACTTTAAAATCTGTTAACTCTCAATCAAAAATTTATTTTAGATATTACTGGTGGGTCTCCTGTTTTAGCTGATCTCTCTGACTCTGCCAACCCTTGCCCTTGTGGCAATTCAATTTTTAATTAAAAGCAGATTTTTTCTAAATTAATGCGTTTATTGAAGAAAAAAATATGGTAATAATTTTTACAAAAATTTACAAAACTACGTAACAATTAAAATTTAAAATATAATTATCTCTCAGTTTTGTAAGAATATTAGTTATTTAATGCTATGGGAAATTTAATTGTGACGGGCGTGAGCATTTTACTTGAATTTTTGTTTATAACTTAAAACATTTTTAATTTAAAAAAGGGCTATAATTTCCAAGGACGAATTGTTTTTAAGCGTTTTAAAGTAAGTGGACACTCAAAAGAACACAATTTCTACTCACAATGACCACTTAAAGACTGTGGCAGGTGTGACCTTACAAATTTAAATTTTTATGATTTTGGACTTTAAAATCGTGTTGTGTAGAATACTTTAGAGAACAGAACTAATTTTAAAATTTCACGGTATTTTAAAATTATTTTAATCGTATTGTAGCTCTAATCGTACAAAAATTTTTTTTTTCTTAAGAAAAAATAATTTTAGAAAATGTCACGGGTGTGACATTTTTATTAAAATGCTAAAAAAATAATAGCCGATTTTATAGTTGATGATAATTTTGAACTCTCTTGCGAAATAAATAAAAATTAAATATAAAGTAATTCATTAATATTTCTATTATTTTTATTCTTTTCTGGACGTAAATTCATCGAATTATTTTCAAAAGAAAAATTTTTTTTTCCATTATTGGGCCGTTTTACGTGTAATTGACCCTATTTAATAAAAATTTCCAATTTGTTGAAAGCAAATGTTTTATTTTTTACTTTAGAAATTTTAAAAAATTTCATTTTTCCCGTGACAAAAAAAATCCTTTAAGTGGCCATCAATTAAAAAGATTGCATTTTTCGCCAAAAGAAAAACTCACTACAACTATAGTATGTTTGTGGCAATCATAATAATAATCTTCGCAACCATACAATGATTACATATTTCGCGATCATATTTCCGTCACCACATTAAATCATGTCTTTTCCCTGAGTGTATAACAGTTATCGATTTAAGGTCTTTTACGAAGTTATTTCAACATAATTTTGAAATTGTGAAAAAAATGGTTTGAATGGGAGTACATGAAGTAAAAGCCACCATACGGACGGACCAGTTAATTGAAATTTTTGAAAAAAAAAAACAATCTTGAAAACTATAACAGCCTTTTAAGCAAAACTGGCTAAAGTATTTTTTATTTTTTTGTTGAAATTTTGAAAAAAAAACCGAATAGTGGAAACATTAACAAAATACCAATTTAATGAAATGTTTGCAAAGTTGTATCTTAAAATAATATAAACCATAGACCTGCTGCGATAAAGTTTTTAAATAATTAAAGGAAATGTAAAAAAAACTTTAAACAAAAAAGAATTAGTTTTAAATGTCGTGTAAAGGGTATGGAAGGTTCAGCTCAACTAAATATAGCGCTCTCACTTGTTTGAGCTTTAAAATTCTTTATTATCCTTTAAAACTAAAATCTTAAGTTTCTTATTTTAAATTTTTCCCCAAAATTTTTGTCCAATAAAAATATCTCAACACTGTCATTTTTTCCTTTTTTCTCTCTACAATTAAATAAAAGAACAAACAAAAAAAATTAAGTAAAATCTAGCAGAAAACCCTATTCAAAACTTAAATGCCCATAAGAAAATTTGCCTGAAAAAGAAGAAGAATGGCATGAGAAGAGAAATTGCCAAAGCGGCATTTAAATAAATATTACAATTATGCTAAATTCTTTTATGCTTGAAATCTTGGTTATAAAAGAAAATTATGCAAATTTTTTCTTAAAGCATAGAAGTGAAGCGTAGAAGAAAAAAAAGGTTTTTAGCAGCATTAGGGTGTCCCAAGTTTTAAACTTTATAAGTAAATGTTAAACTGTTCAGTGTTTAACTTTAATTTTAAATCTTTCAAATTAATTCTGTCTTAAAACAGTTTAATTTTTCTTTAGGACACAAAGGTCTTTTAGGGTCTTACGTAAACATTAGGCTGAACATTTCATTTAGTTTAAATATTTGTTTAATATTTTAAGTAACATGTTAATTTAATACGCTTGAAATATTTTCTTTCCATACTTAATAGGAATTATAAAATATTAGTCCTTTTTTTCACCTTCCTCCCCCTTTTCAAACCAACTTTGTTCAAAAACTTTTTGCTTTCATTTTTGTTGTTATTTGTTTTTCCTTTCCTTCTTGCAAGATTTTGGTTTGTATTTCTCCAGTAATTTGTAAATGATGTTGTTTTCAAAATATGCTTTTCCATATGATTTGAATAAAACATGTTTGTTAGCTGGTTGTTTCCTTTCTTGTACTTATTTACAAAATTGTATTTTATCATAAAAAGGAAATGTGATAAGAGCTGTTTGATTTAGCATGACGTTGACATAAAAACAAAGAGTCAATGAGCGACGGGCACTAAAGGCCAAGAATTTGTGAGGACTCCGATAAATATAAAAAAAATAAATGAATTGAACATGATAAGGAGTAAAAAAAAAACAATAAAATTTAAAATTTATAAAATTCCCATGTTGTGTAATAAAAGAGTGTTGTTTAACAATCAACAAGTTTACAACATGATTTATGTTTGATAAAGTTAGATTTTATGATCCTAAAAATCAAATTTTTGCTTAAGGGCAAATAAAATTAAATTTTTTTTATTAATAATTCATAATATAGGATTTATGTTCGTACTCCATTAGAAAATAACAATTTGCTAAAGTGTAATTTTTAAATTTTGTTCAAAATTCTAGTGCAGTTTAGGTACCAATTTGCTCTCTTTTGAAAATATAAAAAACTAATTTTAATTCCTTCAAATAATTCATGGACTTCTTCTAAAAATATAAGGAAAGAAAATATTTAATATAAATAAAAAAGCTTTAAATATATAAAAGAAACCTGTAATAAAGTCATATTTGATTTGAAACAAATTGTACAAATTACTTTGTTGTTATTTTTTTTATAAATGTTAAATGTTGCCACTACGTTTTTTTTAGTGTTTAATTGCATCGTAATTTTTGTTTTCCTATTATTCTTTGTCATAAAAACATCAAAATTTTTTAATGCATTTGTTTTCGCACTAAAAAATTTAACATTTTATTATTTTTTTCTTCAGTATGTCATTGATTTTATTGGTTTTTTTCGTTGCTTCTTGTTCTATTACACACCATTAAGTGGCAGACTGAAAGGCGCCAGAATAAAAAAATGCAAATTTAGCTTGCTGTACATACATATGTACAATGTACAATTTATTACAAAATTAAAGGATTTTTATCTTAAGTTATTTGCAAAAAAAAAAAAATTATAAAAATGAATTTTCGGTAAATGTTACGGTTTTTAGAATGATTGTTCATTCAGGATTTTCAGCTTTAACTACTTAATTCTTAAAAGTTTAAAATACATTTGTAAATCACTTGCTTTTATTTAAAAATTGTATTACATTTTATTTTTAAATAAAAGTAAATGATATGAAGAAACTTTTTTGACATCTGGCAGTCTTTTTTTTTAGTTTTATTAAATTGTATTTAAATATACTGTTAGATTTATATGACGTTATTCTTACTAAGTCTGCGACATACTTCTTCTTAATAATTCTCATTCGGTTTATAACTTGCTTTAAATAAAGGAAATAATTTGTTAAACAAAGGCGAGCAGCTACCGATACCACCTGGATCGTGTTGTAAGTCAGCCACTTGGAACGTAAATATAGGGAATAAGGTCCGTTTGTATGGTGGTTTCCAATTCCCGTGGTCCCATTCAAATATATTTTAAACATGGAAATTTTTTTAGAGTAACAATGATGTGATATTTTTTTTTCCACCTCTATTGTGTAAAAAATTTTTCACAAATATTTGATTTGAGTTCGTTTTGAAAATCTTATATCAACAGGCAGACATGACTATGTAGGTAAACTTTCCTTAATACACGATCCAGGATATATATTCTTTATAGGTTTGGGAATAAATGAAAAAAATTCCAGTAAATACGTTTATGGCATTGGATTTGTTTATTTATATAATTTGTATATTTATAGGATTTGTTGTTGGTTAAGTTTGTCTATATGCATTTCATTGGTTCTTACACCAAATCATCAGTAGACTTCAACCCAAATTCTAAAAAAACCTCATGAATATTTTCTGTCTTTATATAATGACCTCAATAAACAAGTTGAGAATTACTATAAGCAAACCAAAACGTTCAAGTTTCTTTAAGAATCCAACAAACCAATATTCGCTGTTTTGATTTTCTTTTTTAAAGAAACTTGAACGTTTTGATTTGCATATAGCAATTCTCAATTTATTTATTGAGGTCATTATATAAAAACAGAAAATATTCATGAGGTTTTTTAAGAATTTGGGTTGAAGTCTACTGATGATTTGGTGTAAGATCCAATGAAACGCATATAGACAAACTTAACCAACAACAAACCCTATAAATATACAAGAAAATTGGGATAAAATCCTAAATAATATTTTGAAACTGTTGTTATACATAATTTGATTAACTTTTATATTATTTTTAATTGACAAATAAAATGGAATACAACTTTCATGTATGGGCTGATGCCCCAAAGTCTACTTTGGAGCTACTTGACCGCGCACATGAACGAGCGAAGATACTCATCGGCGACTTTGTGGTATCTAACCGTCTGGATTCACTCGAACACCGTCGTGATGTGGGGTGTGTTTCGCTGTTCTATTGATATTATAATGGAATGTGCTCTGAGGAAATTACGGAGCTTGTTCCCAAGACCCGGAACTTTTTCGTGATACGCGTTTTTCTAGAAGAGAACACCCATACGTGGTCGACTGGCCAGTGAATCGCACCAAACATTACAGGGAGAATTCCTTCTTCAGTCGCACGGTTCGTATATGGAATAAACTTCCTGAAGATGTCTTTTCTGTCACAGTAAATTTCGAGAAACTCAAATTAAATGTCCACAGACACTACTACATTTATGAGGCATTCTGTTTTTCAAAGTGTTAATATTACTTTTAATTACTTGTCAACTGAGCTTAACTCAACAAATACAAGCAAAGGCAAAATAAATAATAAAAAAAAGTTAAAACAGCACAGAAGTGAAACAAAACGAAGATGAAAAACAAACAAAAAATAAAATAAAAACGCTACAAATTTCCTTTGCAAAATAATTTCTCTTATTAAAGAAATTTTAAATAAGCATCACTGTTTTAAATACAATTAAATATTTAATTGCGACAATTAAAAGTTTAATAAAAAAGCCGAAATTTTTTTTTATTAATACCTAATTTAAAAAAAAATTGTGTTTGTGTAGCTTTTTAAGTAAAATCATATTCTGATATACATACATAACTATCAAAATACTTGTTTTATAAGCAAACGTTTAACGACCTTATTTACTTGACTTAAGGATGAATTTAAGATGGTAACTCTTTATGATTTAGTTTGCGATATGTGCACATCTTATTCGTTTAACTATTTTATTTCTTCTGTTTTATTTTTCTTTCCCTTTTCCATTATCTTATCCCAAGGCAGAAATTTATTTTTATGGCAATTTTCCCGTTAAATGATTTTTTATATCTAGCTACAATAAGCTGTTATATTTAAACTGTTATATTTATTGTATTACATGATAATGTCTCTCTCTACCTCTCTCACTTTCGCCACCTTTTTTACTCTTTTATTTAAAAATTCATGTAAATGTTTACGGTTACATTTCGATACAATTCATTGCAATTTATTGATATTTTTGTTGTTGTGTTTCTATTTCATTCCTTTTCTTCCTTTACTTTTTATTCATTTTACATTGTGTAGGTAGGTTTGTTGTTATAGATATGCTTGTCTATATATGATTCTTTTTATGTAAATTTTTGATTTGATTGGATTTTGTTGTAGTTGTTGCTGTTTATTTTTTTTCTATTTACATTCAACTCGTATACAAATGTATTTTTTTTATATTTTAATATACTTTTGTGTTTTTTTTCTTGTTCTTATTGCAATGTCTGTTTCATTGTAAGCAAACAAGTGTTTAGGGTAGGGATTTTTGCCAGGTAGATTTAAGGCGAATTTATATTAAAGGGCCTTATGAAATTTATTAAAATGGGAACAAGTTTAGAGGACAGAAAAGTAATATTAAATAAATTAATTGGCTTAAAGTTCTGTTTAACATTTTACTGCGTATACTTGTTATGATTGATAAATGTCAATTAGTCATACGCTGACATGGCAAATAATTAAGAAATTAAATTGCATTAAAAAAATTTTTTTTAAATATTTACAATAAATAAAGAGAAAAAAGAAGACGATTTTACTGTTGTTGTTTTTTTTTGTTAAGCTATAGGTCACCTGATAAAAATTTAAATAAAATGCAATCATTTTGTACAATGATGCCTGGCGTTGAGGTGGGATGTTGGAGTTTTTACGTCGTAACATTTTTTTTAAAGTGTCCATATTAACTACAGTCCATTTCTATTTTTCATTAGCATATTTGATTGTTTTTATTGTTACTACTTTTATTCAATTCCCAGTTTGTACGTGAATTGGTTACAAAAAAGTATGTGGTAGCATACGATTAACTTAAAAGTCAATATGCTAAGAAAAAGGAGGAAAAACCCAAAAATTTACATATTTTTTTAAAACAAAGTTAAGGTTAGAATTTTAAATAAGTTCAACGTGTTTTTTTACCAATTCGTTTAATTGATTTTTTCAAGGCTTCGTAAGTTAATCTTTAGATATTTCTAATTTTTAAATTTTTCTCAATGTGAATTTAAATTAAAAATTCTAGTATCCTGCGAAGACATAGATTACTAAATAAATAAAAGCGGTGCTTACCCTGCTGCTATTGATATTATTGAATTTACAAGAATTAAAATATTTAGAAACTAAAAAAAAATTTAAAATTTTTCAACTTTTCTGATTCAACTAAAATTCCCAAAAATCCCGCGTTTTAGCTAGTTTCTATTTCCTTTTTGTTTTTATTGTTTTGTTAGTATAGTACATGTACATACATATCTACGTGTGCAATGCCAGATTTATTGAACGATTTCATTCATACATCTTGGTGTTTTTGTAAATATCAGCTTTTGTGTATAAAAGTGTGTGCGTGTGTATTTGTATGCATTGTATTGTTGTAACAGTTATTCATGCAATTTGTTGCATATTGTTGGGTTCTAGGGATTTTGTATAAATAAAGTGATGAGAGTTTATTCTTTTTTTCTTTCTTTTGCTGTAAAAGCATTTGAATGTATGTGGGTTGATGGCTGAGGTTTTCTGTAATGTTGATATTGAAACCTCAAAATTTCAATTGCAAATGCATTTGAAATTCATGCTCTACATAAAACTAAAACTATAGAATCTTGTATTAAGAACAATTGCAATTACCAAACAGTACATAAATACAACACAATATCGACTTTATTAAATGCCTAGTACATAAGAATGTATATAATGGAAATATATTTTAATTTTAAATTAAAAGATATATGAAGGCAACTATAAATACATATATTTTTTCTCAAACCTTTTAAAGCTTTACTAATACTTTGACAGTTAATGAAAGGTTATATATTATGTTTGCAGGTTACAGTAATTCAATTGAAGGTTCTTAGCAACTAATTAATTACACATTTCTGTGTGTGGGCAGTTGGGCTGGCGGCTTAACTTCTTCTAAAACTTTAGATTTCGTTTGATAATTCCATATATTAGTCATTCGGTATGCAATTTAAATTTATATTAATTTGCGACCCCAAAAAGTATGTATATTTTGAATCCTTATAGAAATAGGGGGCGTGTCACGGGGTTTGTTCATTTAAAAATATCAGATTTTATGTTAAAGAATTGATTTGGATTGTATGAAAGGTGGGCGGCGAGCGTGGCCAATTTTAATGATATTCCATATTTTTTTCTTAATTTTGTCAATACAATGCTCGATGCCAACTTTCAATAATCTGGGACCACTAGTTATAATTTTTCACAAAAATATGTGGAGCCATGCCACTCCGCTATACTGTAAAAGCGTTTAAACTTGATACAAAATGTTTTTTCAGTGTCAGGTTTTGGGAGAAAATTGCTTAGATACGAGCATGGGAAGTGGAAGCCCCAACACACACTACCATTTTTTTTAAACATAAAACCTGCTTTGTACTGATAAATTTTGTGCAGCCACTTGAATCGCCTACAAGCCTAAGCTCTTTCTCTGCAATAAATGGCAATTGCCTGCTGCTGTAGTAAAAATGCTACCTTGGAAGTGCAGACTCCTGCCGCAGAGTGCCGGGCATTAGCAGAGTGCATGCCCCGAGATCTCATCCTCTATACAGCAAAAACGACAGGTCGATGTATCTGAGATTACATTGGCCAGTTGGGAACCATTGATGCCCCTTAGATCCTTTCAAGAGACAGAAGCCCCTGTCGCTTTCCCTTGGCCTTATTTCAGTGGAAAGTAAATTTATTGTCTTTTAGACCAGCCAACTTTCCATGAGAGCAGCTGCAAGAAACACTGCAAAACGGCTCTGGGCCAACAAGAGGGTGGTTTGCCCCCGGAGTTAGCGAGACGGTCGGCATGTTCGTTGCCCACGTGACCCGGAACCGAGACCACCGTTACGTTATTGCGCGCACCATGCCTGGCCGCCTGGTTGTTTAAAAGAATGAATGTTGGAGTACCCCCCTACTAAACCCCTTTTAGCATATTCGTAGGCACAAACGCATATAGCGTAGATCTTAGCCTGCAATATCGATGGGTATTTACTCATCGCTAGGGCCTTTTTAAAACCGGTCCCAATTATTCCAGTGCCTGTGCCGCCGTTCAAATGTTTCGACCCATCGGTATACCAGACCTGAGGCCCCTCCTGAGGCTACCAGGATCCATTGGTTTAAGTGGTAAGCTCGAAAATCTCAACATTAAAGTGTCTAGCTAAGTTCTGCATTCTCGAAATATCGTCCCTAACCCTAAAAATAGGATCATGAAGCAGATCTCTCTGTCATTATATATTCACTCAAGTACCCTCTCTTCAGAATTTTTGTATTCTGATGTCGTAAAACATTTTAGCGTGCACTGTCGACTACAGACAAATGGAGCGGGGCTATTCCAAGCAGAAACCCTATAGCATCGGTTATACTAGACCTACTGGCACCAGTCATACCAATACATACAAGGCGCTGAATGCCCCTAAAAATGTTTCCAGCCCCATTCTTTTTAATCTTCGGTCACCACACAAGAGTCGCGTAGGTGGTTATTGGTATTGTAATAGTGTCCACACGCAAAGAAAAAATATGGTTGAGGTAATCATAATCTAAGAGCATCATACTATGATTGGGTTATATGATTGTAGCCAAACAAAGTTATGATTAGCTATAGTCATAGTTAGTTTAATAAAAATAATTCTTCCTCACTATATTATGATCCCTTATTATCATAACGTTGTCCTATAGGATCACAAAATTGTTCTATATAGTCATTTTGTAATCTCATACAATCATAACATAGTTTCATGTAATCATACTGTGATTCTCCACGACCATAAAATGATCATAAAATGATCCCACAGTATCATAAAGTTTTGTCGTGCCATCATAATATGGTTGCATACAACTATAATGTGGTCCCATATAATCATAGTATTTTTCCAGATGACCATAATATCTTTTCAGATAATCATAATATGACTTAACAAACGTGCTATAAAATATTAAATAAAAATACTTTTAAATATTTTATTAAGAATCTTTAATTTATTTTTTTACAAAGCCATTACAATTTCGTTAAGAATATTTTTTATATATTTTTAATACACAGTATATTAACAGTTAAAAGTATGATTTTTTTATTATGATTACTGTTTTAATTTGTATGATCGAACCTTTATGAACGCATATTTTGAAATATCCTAGCTGTATTATGTTTAGTTAAAGTTTTAACTTTTAATTTAAATAAGTGTTTATATATAAAACTTAATTAATTTAATTATTGTTATTATTATTATAAAAAAAGTAATCAAAAAATTTTAACAAAGGTGAGATTTGCGTACCAATTCGTAACTTTTCTCACGTTCCAGGACTTTGTACTTTTCAAAAAAAATCGCTTGTTCATTTTGTCTAAGTAAATTCGTTTTTTCGTCCAGTTTTTCAATATTAAACTCCATTCAGCGCACCCTGATTTTAAAATTTCAAGCAAATAAAAAACTTCATCGTTATTATGTGTTATTGAATCATAGTTACCTATAACAAAATTAAAAAAACCTTTAAACTTGAGAGCGTATTAGAGATTTTATCGGGGAAAAACTACTTTGTACTTTACAAACAAAAAAAATTAAAATTAATTATTTCTATTTTTAAAATTATAAAAACGGGTTAATTTTTTTTACGAAGAATTACAATTTTACTAAAAAAGTACAACTAGGTTGTATGTTAATGCTGGTTTACATAATAGTTACGATCCCTGACTTTCTATCATATTCTTTTTTGTACGCAAGAAATTGCTATTTGTCTCTTTGTAAACACGAGATGCGTAAAATGTTAAAACTGGCAGTTCCATACACTCTCTTAACATCTTTTAATTATTTTTTGTCAAGGCGCATCGAAGCAAGGTGGACCCAAGAAAAGATTAAGAGTCATTCTCTTACTCTTTGCTTTTTTATATGGAGTTTGACACTAAAATTGAAATTATTTTTCAATGGTGCGTCAAACTTCATATAAAAAAAGAACAAATTAAGAGAATCAAAATGTCCGTTCGTTGTTGCGGCCACCTTGTATTGATATGTCTTGTTTTTTGTCTTCTATATTAATACTCTTTAAAAAATAAACAAAAAAAAGCATGCACATGTACAAGGCATATCCATACAAGGTGGGCGCAAGAAAAAAATTAAGAGAGTCGTACTCTTACTATTTATTTTTTTTATGAAGTTTGATACTAAAATTAAAAAATTTTTCAAGTTTAGTGTCAAACTCCATGTAAAGTAAATAAAGAGTATAAGAACGACTCTCTTAATTTTTTTCTTGCGTCACCTTGTATGGATATGCCTTGCACATGTAACTATGAAAAACACATATGTACATATTTGTATTAATATAAGAACAATAACAACAAAAGCAATTTATTTTTGTTAAACACAAATCAACGTACATTCATTTCTACATTTACATACATATACATATATACAAGGCGCTGCTGCAAAAATTTTTGTTAATTTTTCTGTGACCATTGTACAACAAACAAGGTAAAGTCAAATATTTTTTGCTCGTGATTTTTATGATGGCCAGTAGTAAACAATATTTTCGTTATATGGTGCTACTTTGATAAATATATTAAGCTTGAATATGTCAAAAGCGTGTGTGACTGATTTTATATTTTGACATTTCAAACCTTTTCTACGGTCTTACAATAAACAATACCATATTGTTGTTGGTGTTGTGTTTTTAGAAGAAATGCTTTAACCTTGTAAAGTACATGTACCTCCAAACAGATGATGTTTTCTTGGGATTTTTATTTCGGCACTTTGTAGAAGTATGTATTTTTGTATGTGTGTACGTACATGCGAACGATGTAAGTGAACACAACCTACCCTACAGTTTTGTTTTCAAGGGACAGCTAAAAAAAAGTATACATACGTACATATGTATGTTTTTAATAAAAAGTAAGCCATAGGTGAATTTTTAAAACATGGAACTTACTTTTTATCTGGTCTGGCTTAGATTTAATACGCCTTTGTATTAAGCCAGCGGCACTTAGTTTCGCCCTCGCGTTGTTGTGCGCGTCATATAGCTTTTCATTTGCTAAGGGCCCCTTTGCAAATGGTACGTAATAAGTTACAGTTACTTCTTAAGGAAAAATTTTAGAAATTGACTGCAACAATTCTAAAAAATCTTTCCTAAGCAGCCTGTAAATAAAATGATTTGTTGGATAAGAAACTAATAAAGTTTATGAAAGTATTTCAAAAATGTACCTACATAAGTATGTATTAAACTTTTGTTTGGATTCTTATTTAAAATATAAAAAATAGTTGACTTTGCTATGTGGGTACGGTATTTATTTTCAAGTGGATCAATATTACGCGCTGTTTGAACTGAAGGGATTTTTCTAGTTTCCTAAAAGTAAATTTTTGTGTTATTCTTTATGTATGTATATCTTATATATAACAATTACTTACTTCAGCTGTTGTTAGTTCGCCTGAAAAAATTTTTGAGGAAAGTTTAATACTTTCCTGAGTAATATTCAAAAATTCATTGCTGCTAGAGCTAAGTGTTTGAACTACCGGGTCCTGTGTTACACAAACGTCTTGCAACACCTAATTGTTATTGCAATGATAAACAAATTTCGACAAAACTGTTACTTCATAACTAGAGTCTGTAAAAATTAAAAGAGAAACAATTCATTTTGTTAAAATCAATATCTAAGAATATATGCAATTTTGTAATTCTTACTTGATACGTGAATGTCTACCACAAAATCATGACTGGAAACACATTGAGCCACAAAATTTGAAAATATTTCTGGAGATATCATAAAGCTTTTGAAAAACATATTTACTTTCACGTCCTCATGAAGTTTATTCACTTTTTTAACTGCAAAAAGGAACAAAAAAAGACACAGTAAAAAGGCACGTTGATATGCATACATAAGTTTGTATGCATGTACGAACATATGTATGTATGTACATATGTATTTATGTGTTTACTTAATACCTTGTTTTAAATATAAATCGTAATCATCTTGAACATTAAAAAATACACTAACTATTTGCTTACTTTTCTAAAAATTTGTTTTTATTAATTTAAAACTTTAATTATTTTACTCTTTGTTAGGAGGCACTTGCACTTTTAAAAAATTTCACAACCATTTAATAAATCTTAAAACGGTGATGCCAGATTTAATGTTGTATATGTAAACAAAAGCAATATGCCACTCTTTTAAATTTTTTAAGAATAAAAAAATGTTAATAAATGTTTTTTTTATATATAAAAAGCTTTTTCAGGCAAAATTTATTCCTTTTTTGCAATTAAAACATATTCTTAGAGTTATATACATATATGTTATGTACAAAATTTTCAACTGGTAATTTTGGTGATTTTCTATTATAAAATAAATTTTTGTATATAATTTGTCTGGCAGCAAACGTCACAGACATTTTTGCAATCATAGAATGATTTATAATAAGCGTCAAAAAACAAAATTGCATGGAAATCATTATATGATTACTTCAGAAACAAATATATGTTTACAAACATTACAAAATGTATGACGCAATAAATTAATTAAAAATTCTTGAAATTTTAACGTAATGGATGATTAACAAAAGAAAGTATGTTTTTACATAACTATTTATATAAAAATACTTTTATACTCTACACATACATACGTATTTTTTTGGCAAATATAATTTATATATTAATTTTTTGCCACTTGTATTTACCATTTATATTGTATTTTTCACATCTCTGTTTTTTTTTTATTTTAAATAACAACTTGTGTTAATACACTATTTTAACAATTGATTTTTAATTTTTTAAATATAAACAGCTCCGTGTAGAATTCTTTAACAACACATAATACAAAACAAGAAGAAGAATGCTGCAAAACAAAAAATGATCAAAGCTTAAACATTATTCGATTACTTTGCGACCATACTGTTGTTGCGCCCGTCATAACTTGTTTATTTGAAGGCTTTAGTGCTAAAAATATCATACTATTTTTGCCAACAAATCATTATTTGTTTGCCGAAGCGAGTTTCTTATATTATACTATGATTTGCCGGCAATCATATTAGAGATTTCATTTGAGGTAGTCATATAATGATTATAAGTTATCATATACTTGGTTGTCGTGACGAATAGACGTTCAATTGGCTTACGCCAATCAAACTTGATTGCAGTGGAAAATATTATGACTGTCGTGATCATGCTCAACCATGTTTTTTCTCTGCGTGCAACGACCAATGCTCCATACTTTGTTGGAAGCTTCATAACCTAGTCAAATCTCGTTCCTTGCACCACGCAAGACTAATGTCCAAAGCCTGTTGCAGTCCTAAAGTCGTACACATTCAATCACGAGGGTCCGCATCAGAGGTGATAATACGCCAATTTGAGATAGGGGCTCGAGGATTGGTTCCCCAGTACACAGATGCATATTTTATAAGGCATTTTATAAACTATACCTCGAAAACTATAATAGCTGCTGACCCTTAAATTGGTTTTCCCCATGTTATCATAATGTTTACAGTTTGAAAAAAAAACTTAGTGGAACGGATTAATGGGGATGGTAGTCACGATACAAAAAGACAAACTCCATCATATTTTTTGAAATGTAGAAACTAAAAGAACTATTGAAATCAATCATGGTGCAAAAGGATTTCTTTGTAATTGTTCTTTTCAAAACGAAATTTCTGATAAAATTTATATAAAAGAAATAAGATTTTAATGTCGTTTTTATATGAAGGGTGCATAAAATTCGGCCCAGCCAACCATAGCGCTTTTATCTTTTTTTAACATATTGATTTAGTGACAAGTAAGTATTTTACGACCTCTGTTCTAAACAGAAAGTCTATGAAAAAAACTTTCAAACTGTATTATTTAACATTTGGTTAATTGCAAAGGACTTTTACTTTAAGTCACCCCATCTTTATCAGTTTGTATCTGTTCTATACACAAACAACAATAGAAAAAAATCTTTAACTTTTGCTTTGCTAGCCATGAACTTTTACGTTTTAGTTCACATATTGATAAGTATTTTCATGATATATTTTTTCTTTCCTTCTTTCTTTCAATATTTTGCTGTAACTGTGTCTGTTATATACATTGTCATGCTACACCTACACTTTTGCCTTATTTAATACCACTATGTACTACTACTTTTGTCCACTTTGCAAAAAAAAAAAAATTATTTTGAGAGAGGCAGCTTTACAAGCTTTAAAAAAGAAAATTTAAAAAAGAAAAAAAATACAAAATATATGAGAAAATTAAAAAAAAAAATTATTTAACTTTTAGTTTTGTAGTTCATATACGAGTTCCCTATTCTGCGTTTGGATTTAAATTGGAAATTTCTCTGTCCTTAAATTTTTTGTGAAATAGTTTGATTACAAATACTTGTTACTTATTAAGTTTTGGGTTATTTTTTGTTTTTTCGTACAAACTAAGCCAAAATACCCTGTTGTCCTTGCTTCCTTAATTAAATAGGCCAAAAGTGATCAGAGTTGGCACTGCTAATGCCATATTTTAAGCAAAATTTTGAGCTTAAAGGTAGGTTGTTTGTTATAACCAAAAGTTTAAAGGTCAAAGCACACTCTATAACCAAGTTTTAAAGGTTCCTCTTATTAGTTATTGAAATTAGCAAAAAATTGGTTTATGAACTAACTTAAGTTTTTAAAATTTAAAAATTAGAAATTTGTTATTCTATTGAAAAAATGTCTAAAAAATTTTTAAATTTATTTTGAGCCTAAACAACACGATTTTAGTACTTTTTAATCATGTTCGAAAATTTCGAACTTAAGTTCGAAAAATTCGAAGTTTGTAAAAATTATGAAAAACTTGATTTAAAGACTTTAAAGGTATTCGTCTGTACTCGTTTAATATTTTTAATAATTTTATCATATTCGAAAATATTGAAAATTGTATACATAAGTATGTACATACATACAAATGTACATGTATATAATTCAAACGTACATTTATACAAATAAGTATCTAAATAACGGCTTAAACAATTTGAAACCTTTTAAAAATATTAAGATTTATGAAATCACTTGTCTAGAATTCCGAATTTAAAACTGATTTTTGTTTTTTTATTTTCAATTTTGCTGTTTATTTACATTAAAAAAATGCTCTTTTCATTTTAACCTCATAATTTTAAATTGTTAAATTGTATCCAATAACTGTTTTTTTCTTCTTTTTTAGGTAAGTTCTTTTAACAAATGCTACCCAACAAGTATCATAACATTAGGTTCTCAGTAATACAAGTAAGTTTTAATTACATTCTCTACACCCCAAAATATATTAAAAATAAAAATTTAGCAAAAATACAAAGTTTCAATTATTAGTTTTTTGCTTCATTAATTGTAAACTTTTTCTATTTTTGCATAACTTTTCAAATGTTTTTGATTTGTTGTTAAATCAGTTGGCTGACAGCATTGACTTAATAACTCTTATGAACTTCCATCAAAAATAAAGTTTTAATGTTAAGCATCATTATCATTATATGTATATTTTTGTTGTTTAGTTTGATTTCCTTTTTTTGAACTCAAATGATTGAAAAAACTTTTAACGGTAGTTGGCAAAGGAGAATAATGTTAAAAAACGTAGTTCTTACATTGGGCGGGCTCTTCTTTATTTAATGTTTTGATAGAATTGTCACACCCGTCACATTTTCTAAAAGGTTTTTCCTTAAGCAAAAATAGCTCTTGGTAAAAATTATGTATCAAATACGATTTAAAACAATTTAAACTATAGTAAAAACTGAAAAAGTTAAGCCCGTTCCTAAAATTTAACAACTCGAGCTTAAAGTCAAAATTCTCGAAAGTATAAAATTGTAAGGTCACACCCGTCACAGTCTTTAATTGATCACTGTGATCGTTTAAAATCATGCCATTCTTAAAAATCATCATATCCTTTTTTAAAAATTAAAATTTTAAATTGTCCGAGTTAAAGTAAAAATGTGAACAAAATAGTCACACCCGTCACAATGAAACTGTCACATGTGGCCTAGTGTTGTCACGACTGAATATAGTGGTTTAATGTTTTTCCGCCAACACACTTGGATTTTTCTATAGACACAAGAAAAGTGTGTTTCGCCCAGCAGGCATCGCACTGGATTCCATTCCAGTGGATTGGGAGAGGGGACGTGACAATCTACGTTGATAGCAACTTAAGGCTCTTGAGGGACATTTTGTCAGGTCTAGACTCGTGGGCGACTGCAGGCGTGCTCTTAGAGCGATCATGCGTACACGAAGGGTCAGGCTCTGCTGGGTTCCGGGTCATTATGACATTTCCGGCAACGAGATTGCTGATGAATTGGCGAGGAAGGGATCGGCCCGGAATATTGAACTTAGTTGTGAGCCGGTGAGGCCACCACTGAGTTTCTGTTATGGACTGATAGGGACTTGGATAACGGACAGGGTGGGCCAAACCTGGAGGGGCAGGGATAGTTGCAGGATCTCCAGGCTTTTATGGCCCATGCTGGACAGGATGGGCACTGACCTGCTGCTCAAGGGGGGTTCTGAGGCGCATTATTGGGACTCTCACAGGGCACTGGGATGTGAGATATAGGACGAACAAATGGGACAGGAACTCTCCAGATTTCTGCAGGTTGTGCGGGGACGAGGAGGAGATAGAGACGGTGAAACATCTTGTCTGCCACTGCCCTGGGCTACAGATTCGCCGACAGAGGTGGTTTGGAGGACGCTTCTTAGATAGTCTTGGTGAAGTCCCTGGCAGTGGGCTGTGAAGCATCATAGATTTCATTAAGGGGGTTGGGTGACTGGCCAGATAGGTGATTCAGGGCCTTTGACTATTGACTTTCTTAGACATCTTGCGGACGGTACTCTTGCTTCTCGATTCTTCTGAAGGGATTCACAATGGGCCTAAAGGCCTCCGAGTGGAGGTGGCGGGTTTTTGGACTCGCCACTACCCTTCGTAACCTAACCTAACCTAAGAACATCAAAGTTTTTCAGCCCCATTATGAATAAGAATTCCCCGTGAGTTTTTTTCCTTAAGACCTGTTCCCCTATTCCTAATAAATTCCTTAAGGGAAATTTTTACATTTTTCCACACAGCAAACAGATTTAAGCAAAACATCTGTCCGAAAAATTTCGAAAACCTCTGTTCTGTAACACTCTTTTTCCCGGCTGTTTAGAATAAGGGAGTTTTATTCTCCTTGAACTATTTTCCCCAGGAATATTTATAAATTGGGCTTTTTGTCTCTACAACATCTATTAATTTAGAAGAACGTAATGGGCCAATCGGATATCATCGTCACCATTACATCGCAGTTGTGTCGTTCATATCCTACCTTAAAGCTCCAATTTCTTAAGAGCTAACCCTGTATTCAAAGCAATGTGAATAGCAAATGCTACTTTGATCTGCGAGAACGGATCCTTGAATCCAACATTGATTCTGAACACATTGGCAGAAATCTTATCTGAAACAGCACAAATGCTGAAATCTCAAAGAAAACTTCTAAAAAGTCGAAAAAAAATTACAACGTCCCCAAAAGCATCAAATTTAAATAGAAGCGCGCAAAGCTATCCTCTCTCAAACGTTTAAGAAATATCTAGAACCACCAATTCACGCCAAAATAATAAATGAAGTCACACTATTGTTCCCTTATCTGTCGTGAGTCCTTTATTTTTAAGTTATACACCCAATATATATATTTGTGTGTATATTTTCATTCCATATACATAATTTAAATACATGTGTGTACACATGTCTCCAAATTAGTCTTCCAAAAACGTATGTTTGTACATAATTCCGTATTTATGCCAGCCTACATATGTGTAAATTCTGAAAAGTACTTCAGCTAGTGAAGGAAATTAAAATTTTATGAACTTAAAAGTTCCTTTCTATTGTCTTTATTATCTCTTTTTATAATCTCATTAATTTAAATTTTATAAAAGGAGAGGTTTATAAATATAATAAAGGCATTATGAACATTTTATCATTAAATATGCAATTAATATGGATTTTAACATTTTAGAAAAGCTTAAGGAAATGATAATTTGAAAGGACTTTAAAGAACTTATATGTAAAGGATAAATGAGTTGCAGATTTATATGCGTAAATATAGTGTGCGATTAAAATAACAATTTGTAAGGGATTTTGTTTGTTTCTAAAATCTTGAGTAATTAATAAGATAATAAAAGGCCATTTAAATTTAAAGGCTAAAAACTGAAGTCTACCTTTAGGCTGCAAAAGTAAACAATATAAAACAGAAACTTGAATTGTTTAGCATAAAAATCAAAACTGCTTATAAACATTTTTCTTGGCATGATATAAAAGTAAAAATTATTTTAATTTATAAAACTAAAAGTTACAAGTGAAAATCGCACTGCAGCACTACTTGACAACTAAAAAGGAAGAAAAATGAGCAAAAAATAAAAAATAAAATCAAGAACCACATTGACAATAAACATATAAAAAACTGTGACATTAACACATACAAAACATTACACACAAATATTTTGACTAAAAAAAAACTCATAAAAAAGCAGCCAGAATAAAGCAAAAATCAACCAAAATACCAAAAAGAAAATCGTGAAAATTATATTGCAGACATAAATTCTTTATAGGAAAAAAAAACTAAGAAACAGTTTAAGTAAATTTTCCCAAGTATGTCTGCTCTTAAATACTTGTGAAAAATAAAAACATACAAACACAAACATCAATTTTGTAAACTTTTAGCAAAGGATCTTCGCTGACACCAGTCTTATAAACATAAGTAGATGCAAAACAAAAACTGGAACAAAAATCAAAAAAATCTTTAAGTATTTCGTTTGTGTTACAGTGTTTTCTTCATCTGTAATATATTTGTAAAACCCCAAAAAATTTTTTATGAGAAGAAAAAACAAACAAGAAAAGATTTCCGAAACAGATACAACTCATAAACATTCTAAACACTTACACACACACACTTACATGCGCGCTTAAGCACATTACTTACACAGTTGGGACATTTAAAACTTTAAGAAAAAAGTCAGTCAACTGGCAGTTTTGAAAAAAGTTTATCCCTCTTAGGGTGGTTTTTAATAGGCAATTACTTTTTTTAAATAAAATTTAAAAGTTTTTGTAATTTAATACTAAAACAACTTAGAGTGTTTTAATTGACCGAATCTTACACATCCTTCACATTAGTCTTTTTTGTATTCCACGCCATCTGACCCATCTAAATTGTTTTCAATTTATAAATTTCAAAATAAAACTACTTTGTGACGGGTATGAAGCCGATAGCCTGTAGCGCTTGCAATTAATATTGGCAATGGTATCGGTTTTTAAAATAAATGGGCCGATGATTCCTTCAGCATGTTAGCGGTGTAAATAGGTTCTCATGAGGTCAATGCTTTTTAAAAAACGAAAATTTTGCTTGATTACATATTGGTTAAGCCAGAAATCAGCCTTTTTGCTGTATATGATACGACAATAAAAATGTGGTTCAAATAACACATTCTCAACACCTTAAATGAGCTTATGATGTGATTGATAGTCTCTTGGCCTTACTTGTTTCACCAATTGGGTCTTATGTGGATTCAGGCCAAGAACTTTCCTCAAAATTTTTCAAAAAGTTGACAGGCACAGACTATGTGTCTGAGTAAGATGTCGAAACCATAAACTCTAATCGATACAGGCTCGATTTGGATAAATGTTAACCATAGGGTAAATGTGGGTACAAGTCGATCAATAGTTTTTTGTATTACTTGCTCAGACCAACGTTTATGCGCATCGTAAACTTGACGAAGTGCTCTTTTAGTTTGATAAACAGAGCTCCAATCACGGAAATAAATTTCAACGATTTGTTAACGATCTTCTGGGGATTCGTCAAAGTATACTGGAAAAATTTAAACACTTTATTAGAAAGTTGTATCGTTACCGTTTATAATATCAAAAAAACTTAAGCAATAATCTAAACAAAAAAAAAATATGATTACTTGGAAGCAGAAAAGTAATATTATTTTATTTCTTAAAACAAAAAATATATATAAATAAGAGTGATATTACTTAAAAATATCAACATATTTAGTATGAACACAAAAAGAAATTGGCACAACTAAAATATATTGAACCTATTACATTTTAGATTACTTGGAAGCAGCAAAAAGTTAAATTAAAATTTAAATACATTAAAAGCTAAATGCTTAGAAGTTATTACTTTTTTTTAGCAAAAATCTAAAAGTCACTGCAACAAACAAAAATTTAGTTGATTACATGTCGAATTACTCGGAAGCAGTAAAATAATAAGTTTTTTAATTTTTTTTTTATTAAAAAATTCTGTTTCATTTGGCATCCACAGCTGATTTGACGGTTTGTTAAACATGAAAAGAATATTCAAATATCTGTGTCCCTGCTTCAATATGCCGTAAATAGTCCCATTAATCCTTATATGTACACAAGTCTTGTTCAATTTGTCGAAAGGGTTTCAGGAATGCACTTAAATGGTTTTAGTTAAATGTGGGGCTTACCCTGCCGGGAGCAAGCTTTGTTTATTTTTAATTTATTGTTTATTAAAATGTATAAATGATTTTCTTATATTTATCTTAATAAGCAAGTCACAAAATCAATTAACAAGTTATGTCATTAAAATAATACGATATAGTTTTAAGTTTTCTAATAGAACTTATTGTTTGTAAATCCTGTATTTAATATGAAAAGAAAAGAAGTCTCAAAAAAGTTAACTAACTAACTAACTGGTTTTAGTTAACTTTATATAGTATGTCCTTAAAATTATTTAAGCATTAATAAAGAAGTTTTTGCCTTGGGAAATAATATTTAGTGAAAAACGTAGTATATATTTAGGCGCCTTTTTCTGTAAACTTGTTATTTGCAAAAAGCTTGCTTTAGAAATGTTGAAAACAATTGTCAACAATGTTTTAAGCAAGTTTCTTTAAGTTTTAAATTGAAATTGTTAAACAAAAGTAACTGCCTATTGTTAAAATAAAATTAAAACTACAAATTAATTGTTTATTGTTTGCAAAAACTTGCACTTACCGTCAAAAACATAATTTATTTTGGTAATGGGTTTCTAAGAGAGAAAGAGTGGGAAAGTTTAGTATCCTACAACAATTAGTAAATATTTTTGTTAGAATTTTGCTTAAATGAAAAAGTAACAAATTTAAATTTTAATTGTTTCAACACAATTATAAAAGGATTTTGTTAAAGAAAGTTAAATGAAATCTATTGAAAGCCTAAACTAAAGTTTAATTAGAAATGTACTTTACATTTAGGATATTTCAAATGAAACTTAATTCTAGGATTTTTAGGATATTAAGGAGTTTCTTTAGTTTTTTTTTAATAAAAATGTACAAAAATAAATAATGGGAAATTATTTTCTGCTTTGTTAATTATGAGCAATTCCATTATAACAGGTGTAAACATTTTACTCATAATTCTGCTTCACGCAGAGGAAAAACATGGTTGAGTATGGTAATATGAGCACGTACAATTCCACCATTGCATGGTTACGAAGATCATTATTATGACTGCCACAACCATAGTTTACTTGCACTAAATATTTGGCGAAAAATGCAATCATAGTTATGATTAAAACAATCATTATATATTTTTGGTCATGAACAGCTATTATCTTGATTATGGGTTATCAAATATATAATGCTCTTAGAATATGAATATCATAATCTAAGAGCAACATATGTATAACCCTTAATCAAGATTATGGTTTCCTATAATCAAAGACCTGTGTGAAGATAAATACGTATTTAACTAGCAGAGACAAAAACCACAATTTTTAGCAAAGCCAATTTTGGAGTTAACATAGCCATGTTACGCATTTAACAGAGCTCATGTTAACAATTTACTTAATCAAATAGGTCAGTACCAGGAAATAAATCCCAGTTTCCAGACCTTACCATATGGAAAACGTGTTCGAAATATTCCTTATTAAAACAAGAATAGTCTGATAGCTAATATATTCTTAGACAGCGAATAAAATAAGTTTAAAAATAGATATTTTTTATGAAAACTCTTCGTAAGATGAACAACTAAAATGGTCAAATATGGAATGGAAAATATGGACCAAGGGGTGTCCTAATAAATTATGTAACTCATATGTATAAATTGTGTTTTGGAGTTTTTTAAAAAATTTTTAAAAATTTCACTTTGGGAAAAATGTTGATATCCTTGAAGGATTTTGTGCATATTTGGCCAAGTCTTTCTTTGTCACTCATATAGACCACATGCATAATAAAGACCAAAGAGTGCTTTATTAGGCTATATAACTCATTAGCCTGAATTGTATTTGGGAGTTTTTTTAAAAATTTTTGAAAATTTTACTTTGGGAAAAATTATGATCCTTGAAGGATTTTGTGCACATTTGGCCAAGTCTTTCTTTGTCACTCATATAGACCACATGCATAATAAAGACCAAAGAGTGCTTTATTAGGCTATATAACTCATTAGCCTGAATTGTATTTGGGAGTTTTTTAAAAAATTTGGGAAAAATGATGATATCCTTGAAGGATTTTGTGCATATTTGGCCAAGTCATTCTTTGTCACTCCCAAATACAATTCAGGCTAATGAGTTATATAGCCTAATAGAGCACTCCTTGGACTTTATTATGCATGTGGTCTATATGAGTGACAAAGAAAGACTTGGCCAAATATGCACAAAATCCTTCAAGGATATCATCATTTTTCCCAAAATTTTTAAAAAAACTCCCAAATACAATTCAGGCTAATGAGTTATATAGCCTAATAGAGCACTCCTTGGTCTTTATTATGCATGTGGTCTATATGAGTGACAAAGAAAGACTTGGCAAAATATGCACAAAATCCTTCAAGGATATCATCATTTTTCCCAAAGTAAAATTTTCAAAAATTTTTAAAAAAACTCCCAAATACAATTCAGGCTAATGAGTTAAATAGCCTAATAGAGCACTCCTTGGTCTTTATTATGCATCTGGTCTATATGAGTGACAAAGAAAGACTTGGCCAAATGTGCACAAAATCCTTCAAGGATATCATCATTTTTCTCAAAGTGAAATTTTTAAAAAATTTTTAAAAAACTCCAAAATACAATTTATACATATGAGTTACATAATTTATTAGGACACCCCTTGGTCTATAAATTCCATTCCATATTTGACCATTTAAGTTGTTCATCTTAGGAAGGGTTTTCATAAAAAATAACTATTTTTAAACTTATTTTATATGCTGTCTAAGAACATATTAGCTATCAGACTATTCTAATTTTAATAAGGAATATTTCGAACACGTTTTCCATATGGTAAGGTCTGGAAACTAGGATTTATTTCCTGGTACTGACCTGTTTTATTAAGTGAATTGTTAACATGAGCTCTGTTAAATGCGTAACATGGCTATGTTAACTCCAAAATTGGCTTTGCTAAAAATTGTGGTTTTGTCTCTGCTAGTTAAATACGTATTTATCTTCACACAGGTTAATCAAAGTAATAATTACCACCAAATTAAAATAATAATTTTAATCTCAATTTAATAGCATTTTTCGCCAAAAATTTGCTATCACTATAGTATGATTGTGGCAGTCATAATAATGATCTTCGTAACCATAAAATGATGAAATTGTACGTGATTATATTTCCGTGACCATACTCCACCATGTTTTTTTCCTGAGTGTTATAACTCAAACAATTTAAAATTTCCATTAAAAAAAATATAGGATTTCCAAGGATAATTTGTTTTCAAATGTTTAATAGTAATTAGACACTGAAAAAACATGCTCATAAAGACCACTAGAAGACTGCGACGGATGGGACCTTAGAAATTTAAATTTTAGATAATTTTGACTTTAAGATCGTGTTGTGTAAAATATACCACTTTCGGTGCTCCTATCCAAACACTTCTTCTGACAAGTCAATAGCCGTAATGGTTCCAGAGATATGGCGCATCGAAAGTTTTATAAAATTGTTTATTTGTAAAGGGACTACCACTTCCTTTGCTTTTTACTTCAAAATATTTTTCCCAATTACCTTGTATAAGGTGCTCATGCCAAGATTTATGGCAGTTGTGGCTATAGTAACTAATATATATATATATATGTTTATATATATAGACTTCGTCCTAAAAAACTAGGTGATCCCAGGCGTTTGCTTATATCTCGGTCACCAATTACCCGATCTTTATGATTTTTAAAAGCAATTGTCGTAATCCAGTGTATACTTTTAGGGTTGCAAAAGAATTTTTTGCATAAATTACAAACAAAATGACAAACTGTATTATACCCTTATCATTATTATTTTTTTTGACACTTAAAGATTAATTTACTTTTAATAACATTTACCTTGAGTGATATGGGTACATGTACATATTAAATGCTGCCTGCCAAAAATAAAATTCACATTTTTGTATGAAGACTTTTATTAAGAACCACAGTTGTCGTGACGCTAACTTGGGGCAATTTGTTTTTTCATAAGGAAATATAAAGGTTTATGTACATAATTATATATGTGCTTATTTAGCGTTCGAATTTTTAGAGCAATACTTTAATTCTAAAACAAATAAAAGACTGTAGCATGCTTAAGGCGCATCCAACTCTACTTAACATTCTAAACGTTTTCAACAAAGGCTAGTGAAAATAAACTAGTATGTTAGTTAAGGAAATAGATATATAAAATTGGACATATCGAAAATCTAAAAAAAAAATATAAAATTAAACAACTTTTTCTTAATTTTTAAAATAAGTTTTTTATTCTATAAAAAACAGACGGCTATTTATTGTTTTTTTTACTTTATTTTCCCCATAAAAGTATGACAAAAAGTTTAAACAATTAAAAAAAAGCAAAAAAAAAAAATACGATTCAAAGTAATTGAAATAATGGAAAAGTTTTATTTTTTTTTCTTCCTTTTTTTCTACGCCATCTAACACCAAGTTTGGGTCAATGACTTAATTTTAATTGCAAGTACGTTCCCTACATGCAAACAAACGCGTTTATTCTAAAGTATTTAAGCCGCTTAAGGCAATATCACGAAAATAATATAAAAAAAATACAATAAAAAGCTTTTATAAAAATAAAACTTAATTAAACAACAGCCTAATGCTGACATCACAAAAACATTGGAATTAAAAGCACCAAAATATAAAAAAACAAATAAAAACAGAAATAGCATGGTGCCAAATGTTTTTAGAAACATAGGAAAAACAAATAAGAAGAAAAGGAATTATACAAAAATTATCAAATTTTTTTTTGTGTTTGTATTATTTTTTTGACGGCAAAAACTTAAACTGTTTACAGGAAAGAATTTTTATATTTTTATTGAATAAAGTGTTTAAAAGCACCTTAAGGTATGCTTTATTTTTTTTGGAATTAAATATTTTTAAACTTTAGCTTAGACACGACAAGCACAGCCTCTTAAATATCTATCCTTTGAGCACCTCTAAGACCGAGAAAAAAAACTCAGGTAGCTCCTTTGCCACCTAAATCGCATGATTAGCCAAATTATGTTTTCCAGTTTAGGCCCTAAAATATCGCTTAGTTCTTTGTGAAATCTTTGAACAAAAAAGAAAACTGGATTACCGCAATCCCATTTGCTTGGCATATCCCTTACTAGGTATGTCTAGTAATGACCCTAATCGTGGTCCTTGGTCTCTGTACTTCTAGGCTAAGGACCAAGAATGTGCATCAATTTGCCTCGCTGGTGCTGTCAAAAGCACACCTCAAGCGGTACTTGATGCTACTCCATATACGAAGCCAACGCAGAAACAATGATTTTAGTTATAATAAACAAATTTTTTGCCAGTCAAAATGTATGGTTATGGTAACCAACGTGTTTGGTTGTAACTGAAACATAACAGGCGCTTTCGGAGATAATGAAAGAATAATGTTAAGCCCACTTGGGTTTGTGTTTTTGGTGCCTTTGTGATACCTGGGAAAAGAAAGAAATAAAGACATTACACTAGCTCAAATGAAAAAAATGTAAACATAGTAGAGATCAATGTAAATTGTTGGCAATAATAACCCTGTAAAGGTCTCTTCCCTTCAAACAGCTGTTATCCCTGGTAAAGGATAATAGACTATGTTGGCTACATTCAAAAGATATATGTATAGTCTGCCGGTACCAAATTGCATGATCCGAACAATGTCCTTTGCCGGACAGAAGCGCAAGAGGTGCTGTATACTTTCAGTCTCCTCTGCATCCTGGCAGCCTGGAGCCAAATCGACAGTGGCCCCGGGGTTCCTTATTCTTTGTTTGTCCATATCTAGAAGAGACTTGGAACGTCTCGATTCTTTCTTTGGTCAGATTGTCCTAGTGGTTTCAATTCTAGGCTTGTTAGACCATCTGGTGCCTGCGATTCTTCCGGCGTATTCATTCACGCGGAAAATACAGGAAAAGAGGAGAATACCGCAGAAGTGGTCGATTGCCTCTTTATCCAGTTTCGGCGCCATTTCTAGCAAGTGTATCGGCAGCAAAGTTACCCGAATTGCTCCTGCGTCCTTTTATCTATACCAGAGTGATGTAAGAATGCATCGTCATCGAGTTGGAGGATATCCGGCATTTGCGGATTAGTTGTGTTAAACAGTATACATCACTAATAGACTTGATGGCAGCACAGGGGTCGGTGAAGATCCCGATATTTCTGCCGAATATACTGTAGCCAGTTAGCTAGTTAGCCGCTTTGCCAATTTCCGACAGTTCAGACTATAGTGCACTGCATACATCTGGAAGCCTGAACGAGATCTGGACTCCTGTTTCTGCAATGAATATGCCTTCACCAACACCAGTCTTCACCTAAGACCCAGGGGGAAAGTAATAACTTGGAAGTTTTGTTTTTTTATATTGACAACTCTACCATGTTGTGAAAAATACGTCTTGAAAGTTATTTGAAAAAGGCCGGAAATCGACGACAGACAATTTGGTCACACGAATCAGCTTAGAGAAGGTATCACCGGATCTAGGATCCGATAGTCTATATAAGGGGTCGGCCCAAAGTTGTTATTGACAGATATAAAATAGATGTGGAGTGGAGATGGGCACTAAAGTCGATATTTATATTATGCGAGAAAACATCGGATTATCCTTTAGACTATTTTATGATTGTTGGTTATTTCAGGCGGAGATATGCCCATTTTCAGGGCAACAGATTTTATACTGTAACTTGTTTCAAGAAAAGGCAAGATCAGTTTTTATGTGGAATGCTGAGCAGCCCTTAGGACCATTGAGACACCTGCTTCATGTCTTAGTTGATGAGGAATTGAAAGAAGGTTCAAAAGGCAACTATGTAGCTCTTGAACGACAGACACAAAGAATTTCTGTTGGTTTTCCATTAGTTGAGGTCCCAGGGAGAGATAGAAGTTGTATCAAAATTTAATAGATACCACGACCAAAACAGACAACCCAGCGTCTGTTCACTGTGTAAGGTGCAGCTTCTTTTTGCAACTAGGTAGGATTGAAGGCTTCATCTGCCACTTTCGAACCAAAACAGGATGCTCATCTATAATTATTGAAACCTCAAAAAAGATTTCATGTTCTAAGCTTCTCCTAAGAACTTTATGATAAGAATATTTACACAAATATTGGAGTTTTTGTCGACAGCCAGGCTACACTTCTGTCACTTAGGAAATTCACAACAACAAGTTAACTTAGCTAGGCAGGCTAACTGATATTATTTAAGTCTTGGTTCCTTCCTTTAGAAACTACTTTGGCAATAAAGAGTCAAAAGGGCTGGCTTAAATAAGATGTGTCCTGCATACCTCTAATGCTGAACTAGTCGTTATTCTGCTGGGAACCAACAAAAAAAGGAACTTTCAGACCTTTTTTTAAAGTGCCTGAGAATAGGTGGGCGGGGTCTCTAGGATCGAGCCGCTCCGCCTGCCTATATTCAGTCTGATTTTAACTGGATTAAGGCTTTTAAAAACAAAGCGGCTCCAGTTTATTTTTAATTTATCACGACTATAACCTAAATGTTGGTCATGTCTCTGTAAAGACGTTATTTAAATGTAAAAAAAATGAATCTTTGAATGCTGAAGCGCATATCGGAACAACATTTTTCAAATAACGATTTTTAGCTGATATCATGGTTCCCATGGTTGGGCGAATATTTAATAATTTTAAGATGATGCTAAGCTTAGGCATATTTTAAATTTTTGGGTTTCTTTTTGGTTTTATATTGGAAATATCAGTAGAGACATAAAATATCCTTTTTCATATGAGAGTGTAAAATATAATAATGAATAAATAATTTACTAAATGGCATAAGTATATAAATATTTATTTTAATAAAAGCATGCAGGTTACATTTAATAAATATTTAAAACATTCTTGTCTGTAGGATATGTTACGGCTGACATATCACTTAGCAAATTAAAAAAAAACCCCCGCACAAAACAAGAAACTTTTTTTTTTTGGAAAAGCATATTAATAAAATATTTGCTGTTAGGAAAACGTAGATGAAAACATACATACATATGAACATGTATATGTGTTGTATGCGTGTGTGTGTGTATGTATAGACTTACCCGGTGGCGTATGTCATCGATAATGATTCATCGTTACATACACTGACAATGTTTAATTATTCATGACAAGTAATGAACTTTCTATATCTTCATATATGAATTTTAAGGATTCGTCCAAAATTTCATATGTGACTTTAGTGGATTTTGTCTGCTAGGCGTCTGCGCCTTAGTGAGTCATAGCAGACAATATCACCGAGATTCATTAGTGAATTTTTTAATGTTATGAGTTGCTAACATAAAGAACCATTGCCCTAACCACCCTTTTAATTGACATTTTTGAAGACATTTAACTTACTTTCATAAAAATTGTTTATTTGTGTGGGGCCATTATACTGGAACTACTTCGTACCTGTGCCTATGTTCTGTAACTTTGGTGAGAACTTCTCGCATCGAAAAGACATGAAACAAAATTTCCAATCTTTTCTCGACATGTGAGAAAAAAGTGTTTCTGTAGCTATTGGCGACAAATACCTAAAATGTTTACGTCATCACGTTAGAACTGTCAGAACTGTCAGAAAGGTGAGAAAAAGTTAACAAAACCACGAAAAAAGAAGAGGAAAACCAAATATAAATTGTGCGCCAGAAATAATAAAAAGTAAAGATATTACAGAAATTTACAAATTTAAACCAAAAAATATAAATAAATAAAAAAACTTGTTGAAAAAATTACAAAAAATTTATAGTGTAGTGACGGCGGATCATGAAGACCGGATCATGAAACTCTCATGTTTTTCTAAAAATCAAAAAAATTTAAATAATTTTTGAATAACAGAAAACTGACCTTTTCTATATTTTTATTACTCATTTTATATATTTTAATACATTTTTCATTTAAATGTTTTTATCTCGCAGTCTTTTTATTTGTGTGTATTTTTGACAGTTTAAAGTGAAAAGTTCTCCCTTTAAAACTTTACAGAAACATTATTTCTTGTGTTTAACGAGTAATTGCCTTACGTGACAGATGGTTCTCGCATGGAAAGTTACAGAAACAGTCTGGTGAGAAAAGTCAGCTGTTTGTGTCGATTTGTAACGATTTTGTTTTAATTTTGCATGTTTCAAGTGAAAAGTTTCTCGAGGCGAGATTTACAGAACATGGGCACTGGTTCCAAGTCGATAGCTATTATAGTTTCCCAGATTAAGTCTGTAAAAAAAATTTATGTAATTGTAGGGGGAATACTACTCCCGCTGCTTCTAGAATAAAAATTTTGTTTAATAATTTAGGCCGCTGCATACAATGGGGTTCCCCTAACAAAAAGGTTAGTTAGTTTTTGCTTATATCTCGGTCCGCTGTCAAACGATCTTCCTGTTATTAAACAGCGTTCTGCTCAGATATATTTTTGACGTTTTGACACCAAAACGTTTCCCGTTCGAATTAATTTCGCTTCGGAAACTTGATTTCCACAAACAAGCAAACAACAAGACGGACATTGCTAAATCGTCAGATAATTTTTGTCCAATATCGTCAAATCTTTGAAAAAAAAATCGGCAGAATCGCCAAAACAAGTTTTGGAAATCGTTAACACTAAAATTTGTTTTTTTTATTATTTTTTTTTTAATTTACAGGTCGTTCCATCAAAAGCAGTAACAAAAAGGTAAAATTTCTTTAAAAGCAAAACAAACAGAAAATGAAAAAAAAGCAAATATTTTAGAAATTTTTTTTACAGATTTCCAAGTTTAGTCCTAAAAATCAATTTTTCTGTTAAAAACTATTTTTGTAAACAAATAATTTTTTTTAGAGAAATCATTTTTCAGGGATCCTATTTCTATATCTTGTTAGAATATACAGTATTCTAACCAAAAACATTTTTAATATTTTTTAATAAACACGCAATGGCTAATGTTGAATGGCTAAGAATGGTTGTGTTGTACTGTAGAGTATTAAGGCTGAAGGGCCTTTAAAACCCTTTTTTTTGGTACCAATGTTTCGAGATTTAAATAGCAAATTGTGATTAAAGTAGCGAAAATTTGACAAAAAATTCACAAACAATTTCTCTGGAAACACTTTTTCATGATATTATATAAAAGTCATACTTATGTATAACGAAATTTTTAGGTTCTGGCTAAAGTCAAAAACCTTTAAAAAAATCGTCAAATTTAGGGCAAAAATCGTCCAATCGTCAAAAGCCATTTTTTGTGCCCAAAAATCGTCAAAACTACGATAAATCGTCAAATATGGCATATATGATCGACATGGCTAAACCATCTATATCTATCTGAGCTTGTGACGACTTTGTATACAAAGTTTACAAATTAAATTTACTAAATCTTAACACAAAATAGCCAAATATTTACATATGTATAAGAATTTTCGCCAAAAATGTCTGAAAACAATAAAAATTTTGTATTGTTCTTGGTTTTTATAAGTTCTATCGTTTTCTAAAATAAAGTTTTACTTATAAATATTTATCTTGTTGGATTTTATATCTGTTGGAATATGCTTCTGTCTTAAGCGTATTTGTTGGTTTGTTAAAAAAAAAAAATAAATAAATAAATAAATTAAAATCAAGATATTTGTAATATTTTCCATTTTATGTAAATTTATTTTAACCTTTTTTTTTTTGCTAAAAAGACAATTCAATTTTGATACCAGTTTTGCTAAATCTAAACCTCCTACAAACACCTTTTACACGCAACTACAAACACCTTAAAGTATGCTAAACAATATAAATAATAAAGAAACTACAATATAGAATCGTCTACACACACTAGCGTACTAACTTACATACTTTTTAAGTAGAGCTACAGGAAGTGAGAGTACATTGCACTATTTTATTAAAACGATGATAAAGTTGAGCACTTTAGGCAGAACACATGCACACTTTAACACGCACACACACACACACAGGTACAATTGTGTTAGAATGCCCTCTCAGTGTTAAATTCATTCTTCTCTTTAACACTACAATGTTACACCTACAAAAAGCACTTGAAATTCATAAACATATATTATTTGTACAGTGTAGCAACTAACACTTTTCCAAAACATGCTTAACTTTAAGTTTCATAAAAGATTTTTTATTTAGAACTTAATTTTGAAAAGAAAAAAAAAAAAAGAAGAAATCATTTAGGGAGCATTTTTTAAACCAAAATTTAAACATTAGTGTTACATTCACCTCGTTCTTTCCTTATGTTGCAACAGCAGCTGATGAGTCTTTTTTTATGGGTTCACAAATATGTTGCTTCTGCTATAGTTTTTCTATTTTGTTTTATTGTAATACTGTTGGTTGCTTTTATGCTAAATTATGTCAAGGCCTTGACACACTCAACATTATGCCATTTTATAAATGTATGTAAGTATGTTTGTAAGTATGTTTATTGAGAGTAAAATGTACAAAAAGGCTTTTATGTTGCTGATAATACAGAGACAACAATTATACCATATTTTTTTGTAGCGCATCTTTCTCTTGCACCTTTTTCATATATTTTGTTGCTGCTTCATTTTGCCAGTTGCAGCATTAAAATTTCTGATAATTTTTTTTACTATAGAAAATATTTTTGCCAGATAACTGCTGCAAATACAATTATATGTTTCAGAAGTCCTTAGTGCAACCACAAAATACATTTATACGACTAGTGAGCTTTTGCTGCAATTGTTATTTTGGTTTATTGTGATTACACTGAAAGAAAAAGTTCAACTAAAGTTAATCATAAAAAAGCAATATAGACATTATGGTTGAGCAAGCGTGCCTATACAGGGTGTGTGGTGGCAGATTTATATGTTCAAACTTAAATAAAAAACGTAATAATTGACACAAAGTTTAGGGCAATGAACGAGAGAATGAGGATTTTATTTTTTCAAAGAGTATTTCATCCAGATGTCTTCTGTAGAGTTGAAAACACTGTTACAAAGCGGAGACTTGTCTTGCGCCGCAGCATGTGTAAACTTGGTTAAATTGAGCTGGTTTCCCGACGAATATTTTTCTTTAAAGTCAAAAAAGATTGGAGATTGTCATTATAAACCCTCTATTTGGGGTAGCCCCCATAAAAAAATCCATGGGAATTAGATCGGGCGACGTCGCACAGTGTCGTGTTTTCATATAACGAGCGGCCATAAATAGGAGAAGTTATTGTTAAGAGTTGAAATTTGGCACAAATATTTGAATTAATAAAAGATAACAAAATTTTAAATTTCTAAGTTTTCGGTGCAAGGATTCATGTCCTTCCCATATATCCTTTATTAATTAAATTTAATTTATTATTAACTATATCCAGCATTTTCTTCTATAATGAAATTATTTATCTCTTCATTGCTCCTTTTATTATAACTTCCATTTTCTTTTGTGTATATAGATAAATTTGGTTCAGATTGAAAAATCGTTCGTTCTATTATGTCTTTATTAGTATTCACACGACTGTTTTTTCGAGTATGGTTCAAACAAATTTTTCTAAAAACTTAATTAGTGGCTTCTATAGCTTCCTCAGACAACATTCCTACTGGAATCCTAAAGTTTATTATAAATTTTGCTCCATGCACTAGTATTTTGTGAACAGTAACAGGCATAAAATAGCAGAATTATATTTCAGCATATAAAGTCCATGTTTCTCTAAACAGTTTTTTAAAATTAGAAATAATTATTGTTTTACTGATCAAAATTGTCTTTAAAAACAAAGAGAATCTGCATATATGTATATTGTTGAAAATCAATATTAGATTATATATTTACATTGAATATGTGTTCTTTTTTAATATTGAAAAATGAATTAAGCAACGAACTGTTTTTTTTTTTTCAAACAGCTCCTTCTTTCTGGAGCACTTTACCCATTTACGTTTTATGTTTACCCATTTACGTTTTAAATTTGCTAAAATAAAATTAAGTCTTTTATTTGTTTTCCACTTTAGTCTTGAATTTCTTTTCCAAAAAGTTAATTATTTCCATATGGGCTGCTCTGTAAGAAGTATGTTTGAGCCAAATATTGAAAAATTCTTTAATTTGTACCTTTGATGACACTGAAAAAATGAAAAAAGTCGTATTTTCGCATCGTTTCGCAAATGTCACATACTTTTTTATAATATACATACTTGTATTAATATTATACTAAATTATAAAAAAAATAGTTTTTGATAGTTTTTTTTAATTTCCAGGCAAACTTGCAAGTTGTTAATAATTATTACTATTTTTTGGTTCACATTCAGAACAACGGCGAAACACATATGAGAGCTAAATGGATAAAAAAAAGTGCGTTACCATATTTTAGTGATATCACACTATAATATAAATGCAAATACTGCCGGCTTTATCGACAATTTATATTATTTTAACTCCTTAGAATATTCACATTATTTTTCATTTTTCTTTGCATTCCTCACATTCACCTTAAACATTCAACTTTGATTAGCTCTAACTTTTGTATATATTAACATATTTTTAAATTTATTTTTGAATATTTTTATTTGAAAACTATGTAATAAAACTGTATCAATCAAGTTCTAAAATTATTAAAAATATTATTTTCATTTTTGGCCACCCACACCACACTGTGCGTCGTTGGCCATGGGATGTCCCCAAAGCGACTGATCAGTTTTTGGGGGAAATTTTACCGAAGCAAATTCATCGAAGCTCTGGCTGTGTGTACAGTCGCCCCATCTTGTTGAAACCACGTGTGTAAAGAGTATGATGGATAGGCTTGCAGATTTGGCAAAAAGAACTCTGTAGTCATGCATCGATATTTTCCACCGTTGACATTCGTCGCCTGGTCTCGAGAGTTTTCGTAAAGAAATGGTCCAATTATATCATGCATGGATTAGGCACTCCAAACAGTTACCCTTGGGCAATGCAATGGTTTTTGATGTTTCAATCGAGGGTTGCGGGTTCTTAAAAACCAGTAATGGCAGTTGTAATTGAAATTGAGCTTCGTCGCTCTAAAAAATGGGATTTACAGTGCGAAAACGCTCCAACATAGTTTTACAAACTTTTTTGGGTAAATCAAAGTCACTTTCTTTTAGTTCTTAAACGACTTGCATTTTAAAAGGATAGAACTTTAGATCCTTTTCTAAAATATCATAAATAATCGCTCTTGGAAGTCCCAGTGAGGCTGCTCTTTTCCGTGTTGAAAGTCGCGGATTTTCACGTAAACTGCTTTCAACCAGTTCAATGCTTTCGGGAGTCCTTGAAGATCGACTAGCCGTGGGACATTCAAAGCCTAAGCAGTTGCGCGGAATCTCTTTACTAACGAACGAAATAAATCTACACTCGGTCCCCGAATACACGTATTTCCCGAACACCGAACTTTGAACAAAATTGTCGACGAGCAATTACGTAAGAATCATTACTCTTAAAAAATGTCTCCACAGCGAAGGCGCAAAGCTCACTCGGCCACTGCGACATCGTGACTGAAAAATCCGCACAATCGATAATACCAGCGTCGTAATTAAAAATATAAATTTGCCACCACACATCCTGTATTTTTACCCTACTCCAAAATAATTTCTACACACAAAAAATTATCTAAGAAAACTTTACTTAAATCAAGCCATAGCGGTGTCAAAAGTACGGTGAGTACGGTTTTTCTTAAAACAAGTACGAAATTTCTTACTCCAAGTAAAATTTTTCAAGTACGAATTTCTTACTTTTAACCACAATTAAGCCAAGAAAGGATTGATTTAAGTTCGGAACCGTACTTTATGTAAGCGTGAAAAAGATTGATTTAAGCCGTAAACTGGATTAATTCGAAAGTGGAATGTCATTTTTTTGACTTATGGAGCTTTATTAAAGAAGAAGAATTTTATATTTTATTTTTATTTTATAATTAATTTATAATTTAAAAATTTCGTTTTTGTACTTACCGAAGCTGAGATTCGAACCAGGGATTTCTGCACTGCAGTACAAGCGCGTTACCTCTAGGCCACCGAGACACTTTGTTTCCAAATGTAAAATGATATATTAAAACAACAAGCTTTTTTTTGCTTGATTTGTTGAATCAATCCGAATAGGCTTGATTTAAGAAAATGTAAGTGAGGATCGTACTTAAAAAGATTTTGGATAAATTCAAGAATAAAATTCTTGATTTTAGAAAGCGAGTTTTCTTTCTATGTATCCCCTCTTATTTAAAAATTTTTTGAGCGAAAGTTTGCTATGACATCGATTAGCCTAAAGTAAATTTAGGGGTTAATATGATTTTTGGCTTAAAGCATACAATACGAAGTGGAGTTAATAATAGCAATGTAGGAAATATAAAATGCCAAGTAATGGTTTTGATTTGCAATAACTTGGCAAACTCCAGACCAATTTTGGTCCTTGCTGTATCTCAACTGTGGCCAACGACCTTCTCGTTATGTCAGCAACTAACCTACTACGTTTTGCGTATATTGCAACTGAAAAGTCCGTACTCTATATAAAGAAGGTGCAGGGTACGCACCTGTCGGATGTTCCTAAAAAGTACAAAACAAATAATTCCGACGATGGAATGGGAAAGGCGTTACAACTACAACAAAAAGTTACGCGCTGTGTTATAGCTACCACGAAACAAGACATGGTTTTGGCCTTGGATTTGTGGTTAGCCAAAGACTCAAACCTACTCTCGTGGAAAGTTGGCTTCACTAAGGGACGCTGAATATGCTGCTCACTGGAGTGAGGCCTAGGAACAGCGGCAGGCCAAAAGATTCTTAACTCTATATAGGGGCAAATCTTAGGGGCTTCTGTCTCTTGGAAAGAAGGTTCTAAAGGTTCTCGTCGGTTTTCTAACTGGCCACTGTGATTGCAAATGCCAACTGCACAAAATCGGCAGGGCCGACACAACGATCTTTCGTTTATGCTGTATGGAGGATGAGACCTCAGACCATGCACTTTGGAAATGCATGGCACTCTGTGGCAGAAGAGTGTGCTTTCCGGGTAGTAGTTTTTCTACAACAACGCCTTTTTGAACTCATTGCCGCGTAAGTTGTTAGGCTTTATACAAAGCCCATGCTGGTAGGCGATTCAAAATACCTTTTCTTGATAACGGTGCATTGTGCCAGTACTTACATACATACATACTTCCCAAAATTTCAGTTTATTTTATCTTCTCGGTTCGAAGGACCATAACCTTCATAATAATTTTATTTATTCAAATGAAAAATTTTTGTTTAATTTTTCCTGTTAAATTATCTTTGTTGGTTACTAAAGTACAAACATAGCTTTCCTGTTATTTTTTCTTCGAGTATATCTAATTTGGGCTGTTCTGGAAGTTCATTAAAAGTTATGGTTTACCACTAAATGTCCTCTTAAAATAAGCATCTATATGTTTTTTTATTTACAAGGGATCTGAAAAACCGGTTCATGAAAAGAATATATTTTTCGGTTTTGTAGATGCTGAATTTTCGCAAAAGAATATTCCGCAACAGCCCTGATTAATTTTGGTTTGCCTTTTTATTTCTTCTCTTCCAAAATATATACAGACAGCATCCCACACTTTGTTTACAAACTACATATTAAGTGTATTTTTGTATTTGTTCTTTTTATTTTTCTTTTAGTTTTTTCCAGTATTTGTGTATGTGTGTCGCACATTTTGTAATTTTTTTTTTGCTTTCATTTGCTTATACCCCTTATCATATACATTAATTTTTAAAGATACATATTTTATACCCTTTTTTTCTTCCTCTTTTGTTCATATAGTTACTTCCGCTTCCGTTGTTTAACTTGGCCTTTTTATAACGGTATTTTTTCAAGTGCTAACAATTGTTAAAAAAATAAACAGGATTTTGTTACTTTTTTAATAATAATAATATACGTAATATAATATATGTAATCCTTAATGTATTGTGATAATCTATTATTAAAGTTAGGACTGAAACCCAAGATTATATAATTAATAATTATCAATGGATAGTTAATTTCAATGAATCGCCAATTATGGTAAGAAGGAAAAGACTTTTTCTTTTAAAAGATAAAAATACATAGTTATTACGCAGCCAAAAATGTTATTATAAAAAATATTTAAGTACATCGTCAAACTAGTAAAAAATCTAAAAAAATTTGGTTATTTTTTTAAATTTTGTTGGTTCGTAGGACCATAGTTTTTAAGTTGAAACAAAATGGTTTCTTAATTTTTGCTTAAGATTTTAGTGGCTCGCAGGACCATATTTTTACGTTTGAAGCAAATGGTGTGTTTTTAAAGTGTGTTTAAAGGCGACGCAACATTTTAAAATATTGGTACAAATATAACTAACGTGATAAATAAAGATGAAAATATCTTTTAAAATTTGTATATTAAATCAAACATTTTTTGAAATATTTTTAGTTTGCAGAACCATATTTTTTGTGTTGTTTAAAATGGTGTTTTTTGTTTCTTAAATTTCTAATGTGAGCCGAAGTGCCTTTAAAAAGATTTTTTACTGAAATATATGGAAAATTTTCTTTTAAAATAAATAAAATTTTGTTCTTACTAAGGAGTTCGAAGGACCATCTCTTTTCGTCTTTAGAGTATTTTTTAACATTTGGCTCTACTTAATTCGCTGTAAAGTCAGAAGTAAATTTATTAAAAATTGTTAAGAAATATCAAAAAATTGGTCACCCTAACTGTAATATAAAATTAAAAGGACCTATTTTTTGAATGGTTTTACCTATTTTCTTAAAAAGCAATATTTTAATGAAAAATATAAGCTTTAAGTGGCTTTAAGTAAATATAAAGTTTTGTTAAGTTATCAAACGGTTTATTATTTAATGGTTCAAAGGGCCATAATATTTTGTCTTAATTGACAGTTTTAGGCATATCTTCGTGTGATTTTTTTAACTCAAAATTTTTGGAATATCAGTTTTAAATTAAACATTTATTTTTTGTTTTAAACTTGTTAATATTTATAATTTTTTTAAGATTTTTTTTGTTATTTTTGATTATTTTTTATACGAGTATATAATGCTTTAGAAAATATAAAATCCCTAGAAAAAAAATTATGTATTCTTTTAAATGTTGTTTTTTTTCCAAAAATTTAATCAGCTCTAGTGAAGCATTAAGTCTTGTGTACGTTATTGTATGAACAATAATATTTTTTACAATTCAATTCAATTTACTTTAATTTTTTTATAACTTACAGTGAAAAAAGCAACTCAATTGAAAAAGGGTTGCCAGAGGAACTTATTAATTCTTAAACTATGCCAGACTTGTCCATAGGGCAATACAAAACTTAAAAAAAATATTTTTTTTTTTCAAAAAAGAGTATAAAAATATTAAACATAGTTTTAAACAACATATTCAATCTCTCTCGTAACTACTTTGAAAACGGTAACACTAAAACGAATCCTTAAGGAACATGACAGTCTTCATAGATACATATGTATGTGTGTTAAATTGATAATCAATTCCTTTTCTAAAACAACCTGTTTTATTTTCTTGTCTTCTTTGCACATTCCCTTCTTATCATTAGTGAATTGTAATGGAAAACATATCAATCGGTGTGGTTCAGAATACACAATTTGAAATGGAATTGAAAAAAAAAATAAAAATCCTACAATGCAGGTATCAATGTCAAACAATCATAAACAATAATGTTGATTGTTGTGTGTTGTCTCGAACGAATTTTCGCCAAGAAGAAAACAAATCACTGCAAATGCTTGATGTTTTTGATTTGATGTTTTTTTTTAAATTGAAAAAGGGAAACTAACAAGAAAAACATAACTAAATGATGAATGCATAAGTAAATAATGCCGTTAACTTGATTTTGAAAAAAAATACTGATATGACTGATAGAATGTCTGGTTGATTGACTTTGCATCCAGATAAATTTTACTTTTAATATTGCAAACGTACTAGTCTGTTTTGGATATAAAAAAAGGATAAAGCTTGTATAGTTACAATAGAGCACACAATTTAAGGGAAAGAAGCAAAATATTTGATATCAAAAGTGGCAGAAAAATAAATATAAAGGGCATAAAATGAAAGCAAATGGATAAAAATTAAAAATTTATTCGAAACAAAATGTATTTAACATCATGGTCCGAAGGACTATTATAAAAACTGGACACAATCTGGACGTCCCCATCGAATTTTATCTTTCGGATCTTGAATCTAAGGATTTTAAAAAGCGTTTACAGTGGTGATGCCTGATAAAAGATTAAAAAAAAATAGTTTTTAAAAAAAGTTGCATACTTTTAGGAGCATAACACAAAAACCTCTAGCAGATTAGTAAACTATTGTTTTTAAAGCAAATATACATATGTTCCTCTGAGTTTCTTTTGTAACGAGTTTTAAAAGAAAAAAATTCTAAAATTCAATTATGAAAAAAAATCGAAGCGAAGAATCGAAGTTGTCTATCTTTAGTTTTTTAATAAATTACAACTATTTACTTACTTTTATCTGCTATTTTTTTTTCACGAAAAAAAAACAAAACCCCATAATCCCAACCATTTATCACAATTACCCATTAATGTATTACAATTAGTCAAAGAAGCTGAACTGTTAATCTACCTATAAAAGATTTATTTATTTATCTGTATTTGTGCCTTGTTACTGCCCACATTTTCTACTTAAAGTATATTTTACAGCTTAAGGAAATTTGCTTGTTAAGGAAAATGTCCTTACCCTAAAACCTAAATCGTAAACACATACTTTTAGGGAGGGCTTAACATAAGGTATGTATTTAATGCATACAGTTAGGGGCAGTTTGAAAAGTGTTTCGTCTCTTTTAATGTCCTTAAGCATTTGAAGTGTTTAGGGATTTGTCAAAACTTGCTTATTTGGAATTATAATTTTTGTGTTGTTTGAAAATAAAATGAGATTTATTTCAAGCAATTAAATTTTTTAAGTGTTTTAACAGGCTTAGGTAAAGGAAGAATATGACACTTTAAAGGGTAGCAGCAGCTTTTCTTTAAACAAATTCTTGATTTCTTAAGGATATTTCATAAATCCTTTTAGTAAAATATTTCCTTAAATCAATAAAACTTCCTATAAGCTATATTTAGCGCAGTTAGAAAAACAGAAATGACCTTTTGATCAAAATCGGATCAAGGATAAGAGTAGACCCTAAATAACCTTTTTGGTTAAAAATTGCCTTTAATTAAAAATTTGTCTTTTGGGCTGTATTAAATCAAGAACATTTGTCTATCCCATATGCTTTTTAGTCAAATATGACCAGAAGTAAATGAAAATTGGCATTGTAATGTAGTTTATGCCAAAAGGCAAAGACATGAATTTTGAGGCAAATAGGAGTAAGGATACTAGTGCTCCCCAAATATCCTTTTTATTAAAATATTTTCTTTAGTAAATAGAATTTAGAAAAAGGCTATGATTTATCTGGAAAAGCAAAAATCAGGGTTTTGAGTCAAATCAGAGCAAGGATATTTGTATTTTCCACATATCCTTTTCGGAAAAATATTGCCAGAAGTTATTGAAAATTGGCATGAGGATGTAGTTAATGCAGAACGACATAGATACTAATTTTGAGCGAAATCGGAGCAAGGATATGAGTTCTCCCCATATATCCTTTTTATTAAAATTTTTCCCTTAATAAATACAGTTTGCCATGAGAATCAAATTCCTTTAGTAAGTCAAAAATGTAAGGTTAGAGTAAAGTTGGAGTATGAACATGGGCATTTACATACATATGTATGTATGTATATCCCATATATCCTTTTTGGAAAAATATTTTTAAACGTAAATAGAAATTGTCATGGGGATGTAACTTATGCAGAAATACCAAAATACTAATTTTGAGCGAAATCAGAGCAAGGATATGGGTTCTCCCCATATATCCTTTTTATTAAAATATTGCCTTTAATAAATACAACTTGCAATGGGGCTATAATTCATCTAGAAAGACAAAAATTTACAAATATAAGAACAAGGATATAGTTATACATATATATTTCTTGAAAAAAATACTGTCTTAAGTCAATAAAAATTCTCATTGGGTTGAAGCTTATAAACAAAGACAGAGATGCGTATTTTGTACGTAATCGAAGCAAGAATATCTATGGGGTTTCCCCATATGTCCAACTTGGAAAAATATAGCAAAAGGGAAATAAAAAATTGACACGAGGGTTAGTTTATGCAGAAATACAAAGTTGCGAATTTCAAGCGAAATCGGAGTAAGGATATCTATGAGTTCTCCCTATATATCCTTTTTTAAAAAAATTGCCTTTAATAAATATAGTTTGCAGTGTAAAATAAAATAACTAGAAAGGCCATAATATTAATTTTAAGTTATATCAGAGCAAGGATATGTGTACATCTCATATATCCTTTTTGGAAAAATATTGCCTTAAATTAATAAAAAAAATTCCATAAGGCTATGGCTCGTGTAGATAAACAAAAATAAAAATTTTGAGCGCAATCAGAACAAGGATATGGGTGCTCCTCATATATCCTTTTTCAAATAAAAATTGGTATTGAACATTTATCTAGAAGCAAAAGGGCAAATATATTTTCTTTAAATAAAAAAATAATTGGTATTAGGCTGTAATAAGGTTAGAAAAATAAAAATACAAATTAAGAACAGAATTGAAACAAAGATAAGGGTACTCCTCATATGTCCTTTTTTTGAAATGTTGCCGTAAGTTAATAAAATTTTGCAAAGTTTATCCAAAAGCACTCGCTTGAAATTTAAAATTTTTACAAATGACAAAAACTTACCCCTACCAAACGAAACAAAGCAGTTTGCGTTTTAGTATACGTCAATCTTAAATATTTCATTTAAAAAATAGCTAAACTAAAAAACTTAATGTTTAATATAATATGCGATGACAAAACTTTAAGTTCCGTTTGAAAAATGTTTACGTAGATTTGCCAAATGATGCCTTAGGTTTGACAAGCAATTTGTTTTGCAAATAAGTATGTAAAGCAAGAAGTGTGTTATCTCGAGTTTAACAAACTGAAAAAATTATTATTAACAAGTGTTTGCTTTTATATATCATATAACATGTAATAGGTTTCAAAATAACTTGGTCTTCTTTAATACATTTACAGGATTATTAAACTCAACATACTCGATTTAACCCCTATAATTCCTTAACACAAACAAACACATACATATATTGTTAAGAGCCTAGAAGTATGCAACTATTTTTTGTATGTATAAGTGTTTCAAAATCATTAATACTCTTATCTAAGAAAAACAAACTTTTTAAATTCTCTGCACATTCAAACACATATTTATGAAATTATAAGGATTAAAAGGAAAATAACTTAATTGGAAGGATTAAAAAAAAGGATAAGGGTTTTCTTTCATTTCAGTTAAATCTTGCTAAATTAAGCCAAGAACTTGTTTAAATTTTAAAGAGTTTCTTTGTTACTTTGTGTTTTGTGTCTTAAGTAGTTTTAAAGATGAAAGACCAAGTAATTTCCTAAAGTCATTAACCGCTTTGGAATTTATTAATGAAGAGTTATTATAGCAAATCTTTGGTTAGTTGGCTGTTAAACGTTGCTATGTCGGTTATACTTCCGTCATTAACTTGGCATGGCATCTTACCAACTACTACGCATTACTTTCTCCACTCTACAGAAAAAGGTTCGTATAAGCTTGATTTGTTTTATCCTATTTTTCTTATGTTGCTTCCTTTAGTTAATTGTTGCTATGGCAAGTAGCTGCATTTTAAACCTGTGTATCTTTCTGTTTTTTCTAAATTAACTTCACTATAAACTTATTTAGTCTTTTTAATAAACAAAGTAACTTAAGCTTCGTTAAGGTTTCCTGTTTAAATGTTTTCCTACCGCCATTAACTAGTAAAAATGTTTTTTATTCCAAAAAAAAATTAAAAAGTTATTGTTATATGCCAGCTGTTTTCTTAACGAAAAAAGCACGGGTTTTTTGTTTGGATTTTTTAAGTGCTTTCACCCTACACCCCAAAGGGCAGAGAGGATGTAATAGGTGCGTGGGATTTGAAGCGAAGCTTGGTTAGGCCGTTCTCATAAAACGGCTTTAGATTTTTGTTATCAAGATGTACCTCCTGGAGAAAATTTATAAAGGATTAAATGGAGAGCTGCAAGCTCTGGGTCGTAAAGAATCCGCTGGTATTTCACCAGAGCGCAAAGCTGATACATAATGACGGTGGTCGGCGGCTGTCTATAAAAACATGCGGCGGCAGCTAAAAGTTACAAAAAAATTCGGCGTTGGCGGTGGCTTTAATTTTGCTAAGGATCCAAAATTTAAAAGATGGGTCAAAAACATGTTCACTTTTTCAAAAGCTCTTGGTCAAAACTTGGATTGCGAGGAACGGCGTCTGGTCGATGTTTCTGGCGACAGGCGGACATCTTCACCAACAGCTCGGCAGAACGGGCGCTCCGAGGCCGGTCACTCTTGGCAGCGTCTTGTGTGGTCCCATACTTTTCAAGGTTGGTGGCCAAACGGCGCAGTGTTTCGCAGTCGGCGCCGGATGACCGGGAAATTGGCTACGGAATTCGCGATGCGCCAACACCACAAATGAATTGTTATGCAAAAACAATAGACACGATTTTCATCCGTTTTTGGGGAGTGTATCGCTTGTTTACTTGTATTCTACATCTGTCTAATTCACAAATGTGAAAACAGATTTGAAATTGGCCACCATTTGCAAAAATAAGTGCATCTTCCAGTAGGGTGATTTCTTTTTGGCCACCTTGTATAGTATTGAAGAAACATTTACGAAATTAAAAAAATTAACCGAGCTCGCGGAAGAAGCCGGCTTAAAAATTTAGCATATTTCACCCGCCTTTGTCGGCGGCGGCTATTAGCCGGCTTTCAAGCGTTCGGCTACGGGTTCTGCATTTGGCAAAACTGTATTTTGTGCTGTTGAAACCACTAAGCCGTTCTCAGGATTTGTTCGGACTATCGGATCACTTCGGGGAACTTTGCTGAAGCATAAGTTCTGTATAATTTTGGGTCAAGGCTTAGTATGAAAGCTAAACGACAAGCAGTTCCGAATGCACGGTGGCGTAAAATTTTTTTTTCCTGGAAACGTAGTCTCAAAGCACGCTGTACCAGGTATTCCAAAAACACTTGCTTTAACGTTTCATCTTTCCAATGTTACAAAACCGACAGATCGCAAACGCAAAATCAAATATCCAAACTCGCTGGCGAAACTGAGATCTGCTTTACATATCCCTAATGCGGAATCAGTCCTTACTCCGCTGTGTCTACTAAGAGTGGAATCTTCAGTTACTTGTTTTAAAGGTGCTGAAAATAAGTGGTGGAGTCTGGACACGTGATGTGGCCAACTTTTGACGGTAAGTGTACGATTTAGTTGAAAGAGGAGTTTACATCTTCCTGGCGAAGGTCCTACTTAAGCTGTAAGGAGGCATAAACCTTAGTAAGATATCAAGGTGTGGTTTAAATGACCTGCTAAAATATCTCTAAACCAAATGTTGAATCTGGTACTGCGAGTCTTAGTCAAAGCATAGGTTTTAAGGAGCGATACAAAACAGTTTTATTGAACCAACGAAACAAATTACAAAACAAAAATTCACTGTAGAGTTCGAGTATTATATAGTTCGAGTCTAACTAAAATTAATTAATGAATTGTATATTTGCTTAATACATTTTTAGTCCTTCAAAATATTTCCCCAATTTTATTTCCTTATAATTTTACATTTGTATTTGGTTTTGTACTTTAATTTCTTACAGCTCTTGTTAACAATTTCCTTCCATTAATTTTGGTAGTTTACTGCCATTCATTTGAGGTGGTTATCCCATAAAATATGCTAAAGTTTAGGCTGTATTTTGTGGCGCCAATTTTTATGCAATACTCGAATAAATTCTCTCTCCATCTTTCATTCACACTCTCTTTCTCTCCTACCTAAAAAAACAAACAAAGAAGGAACCTAGGGCTTATGAAAAGTGGTTAATATTTATTTCAAACAATAAACGAATCTGGCAAATGTTTCCCCTGATAGAAAAAAATTAAAAGTAATAACAGTAGAGGGCAAAAAAATTGGATGTTTATCGCAGTGGTCCTTCGAGCTTTAGCCTTTATAGCAGACAAGGGTTTCTTTTTAAACAATTTTTTTTTTAAATATGGGGGATGGTTTGTATTTTAAATTGAAGAAAGGGAAACTTACATTTTCTTTTCAAATGCATAAAATCTCACGCTGATTTTTTGTCGAATAGATTTACACACAGGAACATCGTTGTTTGAAATTAAAGCTAAAAGTTTTTTTAAGCTTTTAAGGTCCTGCCATCTCAGGGTATGTTTAACTGGTTAACTTTTTGTTAATGCTTTTACACCTCCCTATGTTTTAACCACCACTGTTTGGTGTATGCAGCAAATATTTGCCGTTTTGGTTAAACACAAAAATGCTTTTCCAATAAGTATTCTTTTATGGCGGTATGTTACAACTTGTACGTATGTATGTACATACGTAGAGTCTGTGTGAATTTCTTTGCAAAGGATAATGATATGCATATGGATGTATGTATGTATGTTTGTACATGTGTAGTAGGTATACAGTACAAGTGTTAATAAACTTTACTCATAATTTGTTTTCTTTTATTCAATTTCATTAATTTTTTTCTTTTGTGTTCGGGGAGTAAACAAAAACTTTTTATTTAATCGAAACATCTTAAGTATATTAAAATGAATTTGAAACATTTGTTGTGAACAGACAATAAAAACGTAAAAAAAAGAATTTATGTATGTGTTATGTTAAAACTTTAACTGGTAAAAGAATGAAAAAGAGTTTTGAGAGATATTTTTCAAAAATAAAATCTTTTAGAAGCGCCATTTACAAAATAAATTAAAACAAAAATGACAAATATTTTGTTTAATTTAAACAAAAAATTTAATTAAGGTGATTAATATACTGTAGCAGCGTTTTATTTATTTTAATTTTATTTTAAACTTTCCGCACATGTGCATATGTTCATTGACGTCGACTTAAATACAGCCCATTGTGCAATGGAATTTAATTTGCCGGAAAAATGTTTTAATTTTAACACTTAAAAAATAGCACGTTTTGTCGTAACAATTCAATTTATATAAGATTATAACTCAAGCCTTAACCAAATACAATTGCAAGCTGCTAAATGTTCTTTTTTTAAAAATTCTTATGGAAAGTGAAAAAATAAAACTTTTGCCAAAAACTTTCAAATTACTAAGCACGTTTAGAAGCCGACTGAAATATAACAAAATAAAAAAAGCGCCAAGCGCACGTAGCGAACATATGATTTTACCAAAATAAAAAAGCAGACAAGTTCAGGGCTAGTAAATCATAAAACTTCTTAATAAAACCTACAAGTAAAATAAAATATTGATAAAGTTTCTGACAGTTAAAAAACAAATATTTAAAGAATAGAAAAAAAAGTCTTAAGAAATATGAGACAACACATATTTAAAATGACTCAATTCTGGAATTATTAAGCCATAAAGAAATGACAAAAACAGTCAATAGACTGACACAAAAAAAAACAAAAAAAAAAAAACAAAAAATAATAAAAATAAAAAAATCGACATAAAAAGGACTAACAAAAAGTATAAAGTTGTTTACGTTATTTAAAGTCTACAAAGAAAGAGGGAATAAAATGATAAAAAGCCTTATTCTGACAAATTATTTAACCTTGACTTGTAAATAGGACATAAATTTATTTTCCTTTATATATTGGCTAACAAAATTTTTTGACATTTTGGCTTAAAGTATCTTTTAGCAGGCGCCGCCTAAAAGTAGACATTACGTTTTTGTCTACAAGTAATCAACGAAAAGTATGCTTTACAAATTTTTGCCAAAAGTAAATTGTTTTTTCCGCTTTTCATTTTCTTGGCCATAAATATTAATTTAAAACTTAAATAAATAAAAAAAAAAAATAAAAAAAATTGAAATATAAACATATGACCTTTGTAGAGGAATAATTGAAATATCAATTGGCAAAAGTAACCGAAAAAATTTACGTCTTAAAGGCGCCCAAAAGAAAAAAAAACATCTTTTTTTGTTTAAGCCAAAAATTTAATCACCTTAAAATATAGATTTAAATGTTTTAAATTAAAGTTCTAAGTAAAAAAATTTAATTTTGTGGCGACTAAGAGGAAGACTTGACAAATTCAACATCCTTTTTTTCTTCTTTTAGCCATAAGTACTTAAAAATGTTTCTTTTACTTATTGCATTTATATGTGAAAATTTAATGTTTGAAGTGAGTGCTAAAGAAAAGTTAGAAATAATGTGCTTTTGGTTTCTCGTGCCAAATTATTTAAATTTACGGCAGTATTTAAAAAAAGGATATATGGGGAGTACCCGTATCCTTGGGCAAACATTTTTTTAAATTATTGTTTTTGAATTTCTTAATGAATTACAGCCCCAGGACAAGTTTAATTATCTACGGCAATTTTTTTCATAAAAAGGATGTATATATAAGACATACTCAAATCATTGGTTTGATTTTGCTAAAAATTCTACATGAACTAAAGCCCCATGAATTTTTTATAAATTTTATGTAATATATTTTTAAAAAGGATATATGGGATACTTACATATCCTTGCTCTGATACTGCTCAAAATTTAAATTTGGGTTTTTTTAAATAAATTATGGTCCTATGCAAAGTTTAATTCGTAAAGGGAAATATTTTGATAAAAAGGATATATAAGGGGTAACCATATCCTTGCCCCCAATTTCGCATTAAATTTTTGTACTTGTCTTTTTCACCAATATTTTTTTTATAAAATTGTTTTTATTAAAAGGAAATATGGCATATACACGTTTTTTTGCTCTAATATTGTTTAAAAATTATATATTTGCAATTCTGCGCGAATTAGAGCCCCATGCCATTTTTTTTTATAAATTTAAGGAAATTTTTAAATGCAAAAGATATATGCGGTATTGCATTATCCTTGCTTAGATTTTGCTAAAACTGTGTATTCATTTTTTAATGTCCAGGGGTGCCCCGGTAGGTCAGTGGTAAGTGCAAGAGTCTACCAGTCTGGGGTTTGTGGGTTCGATTCTCACCAGAGACCCTGGTAAGTCTGCTTCATTCTTCTGTTTTTTTCTTTCTTTCTTATCCTTCTCTAAGTTTCTTCTTTCCTTCCATATCTACCTATTCTATCTGCCTCTGCGGGTAGCACAAAGGGACCGAATTAAGCGGACCCAAGTGAGCTGTATCCTTTCCTTCAACGGCTGCCTGTTCTACCTAACCTAACCTAATCTATACTATGGTTATTTTCTTATTAATAAAGGATAAATAGGCGATATTCAAATACTGGCTCCGGTTTTGTGTAAAACTTTAAATTTAGTGTGTCTCAATTAAAATCAGCCCAACTCCTAGGCTACTAAATTTTAGGCAACACATAACTAAAAAGGATGTGAAGGAGATACCTATATCCTTGCCTCGATTTTTGTCTTAATACATGCTCAATCTATCTGCTCAATTTATGTATGTATATGTGTGTTTATTTACGATTTTTTTTTTTGTTCTAAAGGATATACGGGAGAACCCCTCATCCTTGTTTAAAATTTTATCTTAAATGTTTTTCTTTTTTGTTTTCTAGATGAATTATGAAACCCTGCAAACTTTTGTAAATTTTGCGGCAATGTTTTACAGAAAATGATAAATATGGAAGTACCCATGTCCTTCCTACGATTTTTCTTAAAACTTGCAATATTATCCTTCTACACACAAAAAATTATCTAAGAAAACTTTACTTGAATCAAGCCATAGCGATGTCAAAAGTACGGTGAATACGGTTTTTCTTAAATCAAGTACGAAATTTCTTACTCCAAGTAAAATTTTTCAAGTACGAATTTCTTACTTTTAGCCACAATTAAGCCAAAAAAGGGTTGATTTAAGTTCAGAACCGTACTTGATGTAAGCCAAAAAAAGATTGATTTAAGCCGTAAACGGGATTAATCCGCAAATGAAATGTCATTTTTTTTTTTGACTTATGGAGGAGCTTTATTACAGAAGAATATTTTTTTTATATTTTATTTTTATTTTATAAATACTTAATATTTTAAAAATTTCATTTTTTGTACTTACCGAAGCTGAGATTCGAACCAGGGAGTTTCTGTATTGCAGCACAAGCGCGTTACCTCTAGGCCACCGAGACAATTTGTTTTCAAATGTAAAATAATATATTAAAACAACAAGATTTTTTCTGCTTGATTTGTTGAAGCAATCCGAATAGGCTTGATTTAGGAAAATGTAAGTACGGATCGTATTAAAAATTTCAAAAACAATTGTGGATAAATTCAAGAATAAAATTCTTGGTTTTAGAAAGCGAGTTTTCTTTCTGTGTAGATTAATAATAGTTAAGGGTCTGCTTTCTTTTGTTAATCTGCGGCAATTTTTTTTACTGAAAAGATGGGAGACACATCTTTGCTTTTGAATGCTTAAAACTTCGATTTTTTTTATACCTAATTTATAGCAACTGGAAACTCTTGTTCACCTGCGGTAGTGTGGTCAATTTTGTTCAAAGGCGAAACAGTGTGCACTAGTGCTGTAAGCTAAGCTATCGCAAAAGCTTATCATTTGAAGTGGTTTAAATATGTGTTACAACTACTTAGATCTTAAGTCCTTTACAAAAGCTCCGAAATCGCCATAATACTGTTAAAAATATATTAAAACTTTGGCTGCCAATGTCAAAGTCGCATACACCTGCACCTTAAGATATGCTACAAAATTAACAACAAAAAACGTTCAAAAATTACGTAAAGTTTTTAAGGCAAGGCTTCTAGGTTTGTTTTAAATCATATTCCTAAAGGAATAATTTACACTTTTTATTTTGAAAACCCTTTTCGGCCTCAAATTTTGTTTAATTTTTTTTTCTAACATGTCTGTTGATCGGTTCGGTCACACCGGAATTTGTTAATATTGTAACAATATACTTGCAAATTGATTAAAAATTGCATTTCCAAAATATATGCCGCATATGAAAATCAAAATTATAAAGTTTTTTAAAATTTCAACAAAAGGGACAATCATCGGATAGACAGTTTCGACGATTAGAATGTTGTAATTTTGTATTAATTTATGTAGGTAAGGACTAATGTATGTAGTAGTATATTTTAAAAGAAAAGGCAGGCGTTAATTATTTCCTACTGTTAATACGATTATAACACTCGAATTATTATTGATAATTTATTTTATTTTTGTTCAATCGTTAAGTCAACAAACATAGTAAAGGTTAGAAAAACACACTTAAGGTTGTTTTACAAAACTTTTAACACGCAAAAAAACGTTCCCTTCGTTTTTTAAAAGTGTTTGTTATTGAAATAGTCTTAATTATGTACAAATAATTTCTTTATCAAGAATTTTTTAATAAATTATAATTCGTGCTTTGTTGCTTTTAACCAATTTTGCATGATTTATTGATATTAGCTCTACTTGAATTAATTGGGAGATTTAAACAATCTCTTTAAATTTGACTTTACTCTCTTAAAGCTGTTTTTGTTGTTTTATTTATTTTTTGCATGGAACTAAGTTAAATTGTGTTTGTGTGTTTATGTTAAAACTATTGTGGCAACAATTGTGAAGTTTTATTCTCACCTTTATAATACAAACACATACACACATGCATACCCATTTTTATTGTACAGTTTTAGTGTATGTATATGCATATTACGGTGTGTAAATAAATACATTTTTATGGTGTATAATTCCACATTGAGTATACGTATAGACGGCTTTTTTTCTCTTATGAATAATGTTTGTACCAGGAATGGGAAACTTGAGAGTTTTGCGGTGCTAAATATTTTAAGTATTTTTTTTAATAAAAACATATTTTTTAATTTAAATTCATATACTACACACAAAAAATTAACTAAGAAAACTTTACTTAAATCAAGCCATAGCGGTGTCAAAAGTACGGTGAGTACGGTTTTTCTTAAATCAAGTACGAAATTTCTTACTCCAAGTAAAATTTTTTAAGTACGAATTTCTTACTTTTAGCCACAATTAAGCCTAAATAGGATTGATTTAAGTTCGGAACCGTACTTGATGTAAGCCAAAAAAAGATTGATTTAAGCCATAAACGAGATTAATTCGAAAATGAAATGTAATTTTTTTGACTTATTGACCTTTATTAAAGAAGAAGAACTTTATATTTTATTTTTATTTTATAATTAATTTATAATTAATTTATAATTTAAAAATTTCATTTTTGTACTTACCGAAGCTGAGATTCGAACCAGGGATTTCTGCACTACAGCACAAGCGCGTTACCTCTAGGCCACCGAGACACTTTGATTTGAAATGTAAAATAATATATTAAAACAAAAAGTTTTTTTCTGCTTGATTTGTTGAAGCAATCCGAATAGGCTTGATTTAAGAAAATGTAAGTAAGGATCGTACTTGAAAATTTCAAGAAAGATTTTGGATTTAGAAAGCCGTTTTTCGTTCTGTGTATGTACTTATTTTCTTTTATAACTATTTTAAATATTTGTTTTTAAAATATTTCTTTTAAAAGAAAAATATAAACAAAAAAAAACTAAATTTAAAAAGCACAAGTAATATAGGATTATTATATAAGGCAACTAGTTTTAATTGTTCCTTTTTTTTTTAATGCATCACTGTACTACATCATAACATTTAGGGTTTAAGAAAAAATATTTATAAAAATAATTAATTATTTAGTAAAAATTTTTTGATTTTTTAGTTTAGCTTAAGTTCATATAATTTCTTTTCATTAGAAGAAATTATTATTTTCCGTTAATGTTGAAAGAAACTTTCAATTTGAAAAAAGCAGATTTTTCTACCGATACTAGCCAAGTAGAATGCACTTTCGAAAGCGCAATTTCATCATCAGTACTCTTTGAACGGTAGTAGTGTATTTGGTTGTAAACATTACCTATTTAACTTACACGTAACAGTGAAAGGGATACGGCATGACTGTTTTCTTTCGTTTTTACTTGGTAAAAACCTTGACTAACGGTCGAGCATCATTCATCTCTCAGATGGAACGAAACGCTTTTTATTCTTGTATATTATATACAAGGGGGGTAAATCATTTTAAATTTCTTTTTTTTTTTGTCAACGACAAATGGACAGAAATTATTAAAGATCATTTTGCACCGTGCCATATGTGAGTTAAATGCTAATTTTTATTCATTGTTGAACTAATTGTTTTCAATACAAATTTTTTGATTTTTTTGGTTTGGCTTAAGTTCATATAACTTCTTTTTATTAGAAGAAATTATTATTTTACGTTAATGTTGAAAGAAACTTTAATTTCAAAAAAGCTGATTTTTCTACCGGTAAAGAAATTATATGAACTTAAGCCAAATTAAAAAATCAAAAAATGTGTATTGAAAACAATTAGTTCAACAATGAATAAAAATTAGCATTAATTATTTAGAATTATTTTTTCTTTTTGTATGTATGTACATACATACATATATTAATAATTTTATCGAAAATAAGAAAATTTGTTTTCAACCTTTAAGGCTGTTTTTTGTGAAATATTGTATTATCTGCTCTTACCCAGCTTATAACAATTTTTTTTAATTAAAGTATCAACAATGCCATCCCTGGTATATGGGTATCCTATGTTTTTGTATGGATGTAAAAAAGTATAATAAAGGACTAACAATCACTAGCCAAGTGTAATAAAACAAATGTTTGTATATTTTTTTTTAGTTTTCGTAACGTTTTCTTATTTCGGTTTGTTTTTATTTTAATATTGTATAATAAACAAAACGTGAGACAGAAAAAAAAAACATTTATAGTAAAGTTTATTGAACTTTAAAGGTGAGTGGGAGAGGGAAGGAGGGAGGGAGGTAGAAGCGATAAAGCAATTCTTTTGACTTTTTTAATCATTAGTTTTAAATTATATTTAATGTAATAGATCAATTTTAAATATAAAAACATCTTCTAACATATTAATATTTAACAATAATTTTATTTTCCTTTTTTTTAGCGGCGAACGTATGTGGCGTATGAGCCATTCTCTACCCTCGGGCATGGTAAGCTTTCTGTTCTTAAATTTCTATAAATTTTTGTTTTATTCTTTATAAAATTTTCTCCTGTAATTATTTTTTAACATTATGATTTTACCTTTGTTATTGTTAAATTTACTGAAATTCCAAGTTCAAAGTTTTTTGAATGCATTTAAAATTTGTTTTTGGCATTTTTGATGGTTTGTCTTAAATCAACATACATTTATTTTTTTCAAATTGAATTGATTATTTTTACCAAACAAAAAAAAAAAAAAAGATAAAAAAATAAAAAAACTGAATATTATTTAGATATAAATTAAACAAAATTAAAAAAAAAAAATTATAAAATTCATGGGGCACACACACTTTTGTAATCCTAATACCCTTACAAATTTATACAAACAAAAAAATAAATAAATAAAAAAAAAACAAAAATACTTAAACAACACACAACTACATACATATACCTAGCTAATACTTATAAAACTATATATTTTAAGTTTGTTTTGTATTTCCTTAATAAACACCTTTAGAAACGTAAGCGTTACAAAAGCCTGCAGCACGCGAAATGTGAAAACCTACATGTGCATTAAGCTCTGACGTAATTTTGACGTCATCATAAAGCAAAGTCTACTCATTTAAAGCGAATTAGCTTTGTAATAGCGTCAAAATTACGACAGAGCTACATGCGCATATAGATTTTCACATTTCGTGTACTGCAGGGTTACGTCTTTTGAAATAAAAAGTATATCGGAAACTGTCGTTATGTATGTCGAATTGATAAATCTAAACAAGAAAAAGCGATTACCTGGTGATTGCAGTTAAACTTATTGGATGTTATGAACCTAAAAGTGCTACAAACTTTCTTGACAAATACCAGCTGTCAGGCCTTACCAATCTTTCTATTTTCAGATATATCCTAAGGCAGTTTGCCTTAAAGCGTACAAACGTCGGGCAGTAACAAAAAAACAGCCTTTTCGCCTTGAACACCACAGAACCTGGTTATAAAATTCACACGCAGTAGTATTCGCCCAGACTTTCTTATCTCTGACCCTGAGTCTATACTCCTACGATAGAACTGAAATAGGACACGAAAGTCCACTGATATTTCCATAGACAAATGGACCCTTTGATTTGCTAGTTATTTCGTAACCTATTTTTACCTCAACACGATAGAGTTTACCAACGGATTTCTTGTCTACTTTAACAACTAAAGAACAGGGGACGTTTGCGAAAATTGCTTGATCGGTGCCTGACTAGCACCTGATAATTTCAAGTCTGGAAGGTTAGGGCTGTTCAGTCTGGTTTTATGGCTAATTTGAAATCTCTGCCTAAAAGACACAGAAAGTTAGAAAGTTTGTGGGACTCTTTAAAACCCAGAAATCGAAAGGAGGCCGCAGCACTGACTAATTTCGGCTCTACTTTAATCGCCCACTGGCTTATCCTATACAGTGTAACTTACAACACAAAAATACTTTCCAAGGTCATAAATTATGGTTCAAATTGTGAAAATGAGTCGGTTACCCATTAAAGCCTTTCCTGGGAAATAACATAACAATCTCCATTTGACACTATATTATGTTCACGGAAATACGATCACGAGAAATTTCATCATTGTATGATTACGTAGATAATTTTTCTGACTGACACAATCATAGTATAGTTGTAGTAAGTTTCGAGCAAAAATTTTGATCATAGTTATGGTTAAAATTACTATTATATGCCTGATTGTACACAGTCATTATCTTGATTATGGGTTATAAAAAAATGTGTTGCTCTTAGAATATGATGATCATAATCTAAGAGCAGCATGTATGAAGGTCATATGTATCAAGGTCATGGTTAACTATGATCACAGTAATGATTACCAAAAGCATATAATGGTAATTTTAGTAAAAACTATGGTTAACATTTTCGCCCAAGGCTTACAATAACTATAGTATGGTTGTGTCTGTCAGAAAAATGATCTCCCTAATCTATACAATGATGAAATTGCTCGTGATTATAATCCCGTGGCCATACTTATTATACCCTTCACATAAGTGATAAGGGTATATATAAGTTTGTCATTCCGTTTGTAATTCCTTTATTATCCATTTGGGACCCCATAAAGTATATATATTCTGGATCCTTATAGATAGGGAAGCCGCTTTAGCGATGTCCGTCTGTCCGTCTGACCGTCTGTCCGTGTTATGGTTGAAATCAACTTTCTGAAGCCCCCCGATATCGCTTAGACCCGAATGTGGTCTCAAACTGTCACAGATAGTCGCGAGAAAATCGGTATTGAAATTCAGCAAAATCGCCCGATAAATGACCGAGATATAAGCAAAAAACCACGACTACCTCGGTTTTTTGAGTCTACAACAACAACAAAGAACATAATTTTACATGAAATAATAAAAAAACAACAAAAAAAGACCCCCATTAGTTTGCCCTCCCAAACATATTCCTAGAACATACTTACCCCCTATCTCCACGCCCTAATGGGGTTGCCATACAAAATTTACAAAAATGATAAAATGCCCACAACTTCTTTACAGTTGGCCTTAGAGCAATAAAGTGTATGACCGACCCCCATTAGTATGCCCTCTTAAACATATTCCTAGAATATAGTCACCCCCTATCTCCACGCCCTAATGGGGTTGCCATACAAAATTTACAAAAATGATAAAATGCCCACAACTTCTTCACAGTTGGCCTTAGAGCAATAAAGTGTACGACCGACCCCTATTAGTTTGCCCTCCCAAACATATTCCTAGAACATACTTACCCCCTATCTCCACGCCCTAATGGGGTTGCCATACAAAATTTACAAAAATGAAAAAATGTCCACAACTTCTTCAGAGTTGGCCTTAGAGCAATAAAGTGTACGACCGACCCCCATTAGTTTGCCCTCCCAAACATATTCCTAGAACATACTTACCCCCTATCTCCACGCCCTAAGGGGGTTGCCATACAAAATTTGTAAAAATTAGGATAAAAACCCCTACAACTTCCCCGTCACCCGTGGAGCGTTAAAAAATGACACCGACCCCAAATGGTTACAAAGAAAAAAAAGTTTGGGATTGCGAAAGGTCAATGTGAAGGGTATATAAGATTCGGCACAGCCGAATATAGCGCTCTTACTTGTTTGTTGTTTCTCTGTGTGTTTTAGGACGAAAACATCATTAAAAGTCAGCATTTAATAATGTGCTCAAGACTACTCACTATTCTCAATTCACTCTTAATTTGCCTTACGGATTGCGCAAACCGTAGCATCGTGTGTACTCTGGTCGAACTAAATTAGTTAGATCGAAGCACAAAGGGTGGCATCCTGCATACAAATTGACTAATGTCATGCAGTCAATATTAAAAAATTATTAATTTTAAATATTAACGCTTCCGTTTCTATTGAGCTTATTGTTTTTAACCAATAACACTTATTATTATTTGTTTTTAGCTTTATTCAGGTTGTTCACAGTAGTCCTAGTAGTCTTAATATTGCCACGTTTCGATTCCAACTCTTTAATGTAGCCATTTCGGCAATTTACAAAGGAAAAGAAATATTGCTTAATTCAATTTTTAAGACACCTATTGTGAACACCTTTATTATATTTTAATTAAACAGTTAACGCTTTTTAACAATCTAACATCAAAGTAGTACACATATAGTTATACTAACATTTATAAAACTTTAACACCATAAAATAGATTAAATTCTTAGTTTTTTAATATCTTTACATAATAGAATTTAGTGTCCAACTTACAATTTCTATTTAGTCGAATTAGTAGATGCAAAATGTAGTAGTTTAAACAGCTATGACATTTTGGTTGAGAAGAGCAATTTAGACTTATGATACCAACCTAAAAGTTCGAAGGACCAAATATTTTTTCAACACCATGAAATATAATAAATTCTTAGTTTTTCAATATCTTTACATAATAGAACTTAGTGTCCAACTAACAATTTCCAGTCAGTCGAAATTATAGAAGCAAAATATGTAATTTAAACAGTTAAGTTACGACATGTCGGTTATGTTAGTTGAGAATAGCCATTTTATCTAATGATGCCAACTTAAAGGTTCGGAGGACCAAATATTTTTTTATTTTAAGTAGCCTTAACGCCCAAGTGGTCACGTTTTGATTAGGACCGTTTGATAAGAGGAACTAAGATTAATATTTTGTATAAAATTTGGATATGAAAAAACTTAAAAGTTCGAAGGACCAAATTTTTTTTTTATTAATTTTAATGCCAAAGTTATAGTTCTTTAATTTCGGTCCATTAATAAAAATTATAAGAAAAAGACTGTCATTAAAATATGGATATGATGCAAACTTTAAGGTTCGAAGGACCCAATTTTTATTGAAAAAGTTTAAGGCACCGTTTTCAAACTGTTGATCCAATTGAGCTTCTTAAGCTATTTAATATAACAAATAGCTAAACTAAGCTACAAAGTAACACTTCTTTTTTATTCTACAGCTTAAATTTAGTTTAATTGTAACCATTTTGTCTTCGATTAAAAAAACTTTCCCATTTCAATCAGATCAGGTCTTTTTCTGGCGATAAAAGTTTTTGCTCTTTTTTTTGTTTTACGCCTTTAATTTGGCAAAGTTTTTTGTTTTTATATGTTCAACAATAAAGTTTAGCAGTTTGGCTTAACAGACATTTTTATGTTAATGTGTGTTCTTTACCTTAGACAACTAAACTTTTAACACAATATTTTCTTCAAAAAAAACAAAACAAACTATTATTTATCAATTAAAAAATCATTAGAATTTCTCTAAAAGTAATTAAGTGAAATTTACCCTGTTTTTAGCAGAGAGTCAAACAATATCCTGAAAAAAAAGTTTTTAATTTCAAATTAATTAACACAAAACAACTTAAAAATTTTAGATAAAAATCAAAATTTTTCATAAAGTTTCAACTAAATAGTTCTTACTTTAAAAAAAAAAGTCTTAAGCAAAAAATACCAAACCTCAAACGGCATTAGAAAGCAACATGTTACACACTGCCAGCAAAATCGTTTCGCTTCAATTCACTTCAGTTGTTCACTTGTGGTTCATTTACAAGAATTGTGATATCAGGAGGGAGAAAACGTAACACTCAATACAGTCGTTGTAAGAGGGAGATGAGCAACAATCTTTGCAAATGTAAATAAAAAATAATTATAGTAATGTAGAACATGTTGCTCCATTTCTATACAGGAAATCTTTAAATGAACAGTTATGGTGAAAAAAATAGCAACGGACTCTAACTGAATAACTTAAAAAAAAATTTTAGAAGAGTCAGAGACACCAGTTGCTTTTGGGACTTATGACTGAATTTCTTCAAGGTAAAATACCACATAAATTTACTTGTTAAAGGCGCGCGTGTTTTTCTTTCATAGTTAAAATTTTTGATTACTCACGTCAAATATACATACGTGTAAAATTTGGCTAGTATTCGCCCCCTTGGGTACTTTTAGGGCATGGTTGATCTTCAACAGCTGTTGACATTCACCCTTATTACGGAGGCTTTTAGGTAAGGTTGGGTTTCAAAGGGTAGCTACGAATGCTATTCACCACCCTTACTCAGAGGCGTATAGAGCAATTTTGAATTTATTTAGAAGAATTGAGAAGAAAAGTGAGAAAAACAACAGAAAAATTTTAAAAATAATTTAAAAAAACAGGAAACAAGAACGCTGTCAGCAAAGATTCAAAAAGAAGTCAGTGATTGCCACATCACGCGAAAGCTCCAAAAAGCCCTGTAAAGGCTACCCAGACACCCAATCTCTTTTATTAATCCTAGTATTCCCACAGCCAAAGACCTTACCAAGGTCATCTAAGAGCGTCCCCAAGCCACCTCTGTCGGCGGGTCGGCAGCTTTTGGCAGTGGTAGATAGAGTGTTTCACAGTCGCTATCTCCTCCTCATCTCTGCGCAACCTGCAGTAGTCCATTTATTAGTTATAAACTTATCTCACATCGCAGTGTCCTGGCTCGCAACCTAGCCCAATAACCCGGGCCAATTCCTTCTTGGTCAAATTTTTTAGCAAGCTCTTTACTGGCAGCGTCACAATGACCCGCCACCTAACAGAACCCAACCATGTGTGTTGCCATGATCACCCTGAGGGCATGTCTACAGTCGTCAACAAATCCCGATTGGACACAGCGCCCCTCTAGAGCCTTGAGCGCGGCCTGACTGTCGAAGTAGATTGTCACGTCCCCTCTCTTCTCCGCATCCTTCCTTATCAATTTCGCGGTCTTCATTACGTCCAGAGTCTCAGTTTGAAAACACTGCACTCGTCCGGAAGTCTGTATAATACCCCTACTGCACACTTTTTAAACAGTTTACTGGATCCCTGCGATGCATCCCTACCCGGAAAAACTACCTAAGGTCAGATCCCAAGGTCAGGCTTTGAAGCTATTTGGTCAGTCGAAACCGACTGCCGTAGGAATCAACCATCTCTGACCTTTCCAAAAGCGCCGGTGTGTCCAACTGACCCTGGCCTAAGCATACCCGATCTACTAAGCCTAAACCAGCTCCTTGTCGCAATTCCAGGCACAAAATTCTCAATGGAAAAAAGAGGACGCAGAATGATATTCAGAGCGGCCTGTAGTTTACTACTATGGTTAGGCCCAGTAAAGCACATCTCTTGACCTTTGACAAGAGCTCTCTTATGTTGTCCCTTTACAAGGCCCTTTACCATACGAAACTACCGTACGCAAGAGTTGGTCTTCAACATATGTGTAAATTCAGCTCACCATATCAGGTTGCTGCTACTTAAAAGTCCTGCCCCAAAGTAGTTGTCTTGAGCCTCCCTTTTAGGTAATAATCAATCGGTTGTCACTACAAATCTCTTATCGGGAATTTAAAGTTTGCTGGTTTGCGCTGTTAAAATGGCCGTGCTATTTCTTTACACTCTTCTGCTATAAATATTCTCAACAGATTGTTGTTGTAAACTTTAACAAAGTAGTTTTTTACGTTTTTAGTTGAAAATGTAAAGTTTTTTTTTTTCAGGAAAATCCTTGAAAGTTGTTGATTTTTATTACGTAGTTTTTCTTTTTTTTTCTTCCTCTTTATTATCAAAGTACATTAACATAAGAGGCATGCAGGCAGTCAGAGTTAGTGATACTTTTCACCTTTGACCTAATGACAGTCTTAATACAAAGATGTCAATATAAAACATGTAGTTTATTTTATTTCGTTTTCTTTAAGTTTCTTATTTTCTTCCTAAAGTAAAACTTTTTCGTTAAGTTGTAGTTTTCTAGGATAATTTTTTTGCTTAAAAATGGTTTTGTAGTTATGTGGTATGTGGTAATGGCAAGGGAAAGATGAAGTTGATTTTATATTTATGGCGTGTTAAAAACGTTTTGGCTTAAAGTTAAAATTTACAAGAATTTGATAAAAAGAAATAAAGTTACATAATAGAAAACTTACTTGACAGGACATTAAGAAAAAAATGATAATAAGTATGGTTTCCAAAAAAGCAAAGAAAAGTTAAATAATTTTAGAAATTTAGAAAACATGATCAGATTATATTTTAAAGAGAAGGAAATGATTTTAAAAAGCCTTGAAACTATCATTTGTGCTCTAGCAGTTCGCTGTGTGGTGGCACTTTCCTTGCTGAGATCCCTAACGAGGTAGATTAGTCTATTTTAATTTTTTAATGACTTACCAGTCTTTAAGGATCTGGCAAAACAGAACTAGGCACGAGGCAAAAGCTGCAACAGTTTTGACAAGGAAACTTACAATACAACTGTTTTGGGGAGACATAATCTACAGCGGCCATTATGTATCCTTTAATATTGCTTAACTGTAGTAAAAATCCACTTGAACCTGTCCCTTTTGAATTAGAAGCTAAGGGTGGAATAGTACATGGATTATCATTCACCAAAACTTACTACAAAGAAGCTCTGCTTCTTAATGAGCAGGTTGGGTAAGGTTGAAAGGAGACCTAAAAAAAGGGTCTCTGGTTCCTCAATTAATGATCAGCTTGTTGTGCGCTCTTAACAATGAAAAAAAAGAACCTGGCAGGATAAGTTAACAGAAATTCGGTGATGCGAAAAAGTTTTTCAATTTACACCGTCCTAGTAAGCCACGTCTGCTATAACTCCAATCATGAAACATTTGGCTCTGGCCAGTGCAAAAGCTAAGCAGTGTCATTCATCAGTTTGCTTTGATAACCTCCCTGCATGTCCTGCAATAGCTGTTCTTCCCAAATTCCATCCGTTATAGATGTGATTTTATGTTTAAGTGACCGATCAGCAAGCTCATCAACCTGCCTTACTCAGGTTTCCTCAGTCGCAGGATTTCCTTAGTCTTATTTCCGTTCCGATTGCCCTGATGGATTTTAGTCATTCCGCCAACTTTTTTATCATTCCAGACTGCCCTGTGGGCATTTTCCGACTTCGTTGCAATGAAAGGCTACGGGTTTCTCAGGTCAACTGCCTGCCGTTTTGTAGCATTGGCGGCAGTTCATTTCCGATTATCCAGCAATCTCTAGGCATCAATATAATGCATACTTGTCCAGGTCTGAGAAATCATCTAAACCGCCATAAATTTGGAGCTCCCGGACACAATTGCTTTTATTGACACTTGGCTATCCGCTCGGATTTTTTACTTTCATTGGACCTACACGTGCCCTGAGCTATGACTTACATTTCCCGATTGCTTAAAACTCCGCTTGTAGGAGAGCGATGTTGTATGGAAGGCGGAAATAAATCTCGGATTCAGAATTTTTAACAGGAGCTTAGTTCTCGTTCCCCCCCCCTCCCGACCAAAGTCGTACATAAGAATAATTAATTAAATATCTTTTGACTCTTTCCGGAGGGTTTCTCTATCATTCGATTGAATTAAAGTTTTGTTCAATCTTGTATACTTTTAACATGGAAAATTAAACATCGAAAAAGAGAGTTATCCCTGTGATATGACTTTAAAATCTTTTGCTATAAGTCACAACTGGTCTCGCCGTATGCAGTTAGGATATCGTTTTTTCCTCTTAATCTTCTTATTTTTACTAATTAAAGCGATTCTTCTTCTTTTCTAATAAGACAGTCAACATAGAAGTAACGCAAGCAATTGTTCACTTTAATATGTTCTTTAACGAATTTTTCTTATCGTCAAGGATATGCTTTTTTGGGGATCAAATATTCTTCATTTTGAAGAATGACGTTCTCCTTTTCACAAAATAAAAAGACAATTTAAAATTTGTGTAGGGCAGGCCTAAATCTTTTTCATGATAACCTATGACATTTTTCTTGTCGCGAAGGACCATTTTAGGTTCTTTTGTCTGTATTTTGTTAAAGGAAATTTTTTAAAAATTCCAATTTTGCTGTTCTTAATAAATTTTAAGGACTTTACAATTTTGTTTAAATTATTTACAATATAAACTGTAAGTAAGGTTTGAACTAATTAATTAAAATTGTTAGACCGAAGGACCATTTCTTTCTTATAAGGTTTACTTAAACAAAATCTGAATACCCTCATGCTTACCCAAATAAAAAGTTTTAAAAATTCAATTGTCAGCCTCCCCCACCCACCTCTACCAAAGTATTTTAAATTACTACACATGCAACAGCCTCTGTCTTATAACGACGTTGTTATCATTGTGGTAAGCCACATAATCCAAAGGACACCAAAGGTGTCACAATCTTAGGATAAAGTGGCTTAAACTACATTTTAACATAAATTTTCTTCTTTTCTACTTTTGCTTAGTTGTATGTATCTACAAGGCAAAACTTTATTTAAGGTTTTAGGGGTTTAAGTTGAGAAAAAAACCAAACAAACTAACAACAACAACAATGTTGTAATGAAAACTTATAGAATTCTGTTTTGACAACAAATACAAACATTAGAACGTATTTAAACTTTAAAAGGAACTTTAGTTTAGTTTTTCTTCTTCTTATTTCTCACTGTTTAACTTCTTAAGAAATTAATGACGTTTGACGGGGTTGATAATGATGTCAGATTAAAAACAAGTAAATAAACTTTATTAAAAAAGTACATAAATTGTAAAAAAAAACTAACAAAAAGAGAGAGAGGGAAAACAAAGATGTAGACAAATTTTTTTAATGACTGTCATAAATTTAGAGAAAAGTGGGGGGAAATAACCAGCATGACAAGGAGCCACTTATTTTTAATAAATATTTGAAAGAGCAATTGGAAAATTAAAAATTTGCTATAAAGATTATATCAGAGCTCGTTAAAGGAAACAAATTAAATTATAAGGTTTTGGAATATAATAAAAAAAATTATAAATTAATTTGTTGCTTAAAATAAGAGAGTGTAAAAGCTATAAAATCCCAATTCTTAGTTGTACATAGAGTTTGATAATTTTGCTATAAATCTAATAAAATTATAATATTTTCTGAATTATGCCTGAAACACAAAGACAATTGCAGCTACAAAACTGGCTAGAATTGTCGTTCTTAAGTCAACTATTTAGAATAAATGAAAAAAAAACCAGCTAAATTGTTTTAAAATATTTTTTGCCTTAGATTTTTCACTGTCGCTGACGAATCTAATATATTGTTATGAAATAAAGGTGTTTTAACTTAATTTTGACAACTTTTGTAGTCGGTAGTCTGCGGCCGTCTTTGTGCTTAATACATTTGCACAAAGGTGTTTCTATGTAAATATATAAATCCTATTTTTTTTCAAAACTAACTTACACCTACTTATTTAACTCGTACACATACTAATACCAATTCTTAAACATAGACAATCAAAATCATTCGGTGTATAACTTAAAAATGCAAGACTTTTTAAAATTTATATAAATATTGGTCGTTGTTAGCTTTAGCTATTTCCCATTTATCTTCTGAGGTCAAAAACGAAATCAGTCAATTTCCGATACCCTTTTATGAAGTGAGGCGCTCTGAACTGATCGAAATAAATAGTAGTCGCAAGGGGTAACTTGCAGTAATACAAGCTGATCAACTCAGAGCCAACAGCGCACCACCGCTGCTTTTATCGGCTTAAAACGGCTCAGGGGTGCCAGCCTCTTTTGGGCTTTAAATGACTCATCTCTAACAGGGGCGCTTAAATCATCACATTCTATTAAGTTTTAAGCCGCCGTTTTAATTTTTTTTAGCAGCGCAAAATAAAACTGCTTAGCCTTTTCCGTTTAAAACTTTGTTATCAACTTGGTTGAAACAAGAACTATGCCTCGGTTTTGTAATTAACTGGGAAGACTAATGAGCTTCGACCCTCTTGGAAAGTGGAAATCGGACAATGATTTAACAACATAATTTGAGCCAATGTGATCAACGAAAAATAAAATATGTTTAAGGACTACTAACCAGCAGATTACAACACTACTATGCTATGATAGTGCAACAGGAATGAAAGCAAAACGCTAAGAAAAGTCCTTTAAAAGGTCACGGGTCATTTGCTTCTATAAAGGGCTTCAATGTGTATGGCAGAGAGCAACTGACGTTAGGATAGTTTTTAAAAAGCCTAAAGGCCGTATGCTAGATTATAAGGTTAATGGGCAGGAAGAAGGAAAAACTTATTCGGAACAAAAAATGGTTTTCTTATAGCGCCCAAGCAGCATTTAGGACATGCAAAATCATGTTTCATGGTTGCGATTTATATGGTACCCAATGTTCCTGTTTTTAAATAAATTTCGCTGCTTGCATTTGATTTGAAATTGATGCCTAAGTAGCTCCTTCTGATTTGGAAATCTTTTATTTAGCTCGAACGCAATCCTAATGGAATAATGACTTCAAATCTTGGTCCTCAACTTCTTTTGGGTGTTCTGGGCAATATTCGTTTTCTGTATTAAAAATTCGCACGTAAGATCCAAAAAAAGCTTTGTTATTGACACTATAATGGCCAAGATCTAAGTGAAAATATACGACAGCTATGTAGATTTTAACATGAATTAATTTAATAAAGAAAAAAAATGCGTTCAAAATTAATCCATCTATTGTAAATCATGCATTATTAAGTTTTACACCCAAAAGTTTTTAAAGTATATTTAAGTTTTTGTTTAAACTATCTTAATAAATTAATTAATCTTGCTAGTTTTTACATACATGTATATTAACTCTATTTATGCTACAAACAAACTAACCCCAAAAAACATAACACACATCACTTTGTATTAAAAAATTTAATTGAATTGAATACAAAATTGATTGCTTCTTAGAGTGAGCCCTAATCTTTAATATTTTGTAATTGAAAACTAATAAGTTTAGCTATCATTTTTAAAACCGCCTTAATTTTTCACGTTTCATTTATAGTTTTTTTTAAAGTAGTTGTCTGAGAATGATTTTACTTTTATTATATAAAAATAAAAAAGTTTTAGTAAAAGTTTTATAAATAGAATTATAAATGCATTACATACCAACCACATTTTATCACTCCTTTTTTTTTAGCACAAAGTACAATTTTTATATATTTAAATTAATAATTATTATTTCAATGTAATCTAGAGTTATTTAAATGAAAAATTTAGGACCTTAATACAGCCTTTTAAAAAACTATACGGTTACGATGGCAGCGCGTCAATGCGGCGGCCTTATGCCGTTATTATATTACTTAGCACAGAAACTATTGGCTTGATTTTATAAATGTGTGAAAGATTTTAGTTCTTTTTTTGTTCCCAATGTTTTATAAAAATGTTTATTTAATAATACAAAATTATAAAAAATATTTTAACTTCATAAATATAATCGAAAAAACAACAAAAACTTTTGCCTCTTTGTAGTGCAACATTACAACAGATATAAAATATTTCGGCGGTAATTTTTTATGGTTTGGCTTAAGGCATATTCAAAAAATTTCCAAAACAAATATACAAACATCCATACAAGGGACTTAAATTTAAACACACCTTTTAACACTTAGGGTACGGTCAAATATGTCAAATATTTGCCCAAAAAAGTTTGACCACTATTTTAAGCAAAAAAATTGTTTGATGTTTTTCGCCCTGCAGTAAGGCTTATAAGGTGACGCGAAAAAATTCCATTAAAATTTTTACAAAGTTAAAGATAATATTTGACAAATGTGACCGTACCCTCAGAAACCCAAACAGGGTCGTTGCGCGTAACGAATTTCGAGAGCGGTGTTTTTTGGATGCTTATTCTGGGCGTCCAATTTTGGATCAGCATAAATCACTGACTTACTGTGGCCCACGGGAAAAACCAAAGGTGTCAAAGGGCCTATTGATAGATTAATTCGATTGACACAACATCTCCCACCGGCAAATATCATCCATATTTTCAAACAATAAATCACTGATCTTAATCTAGTCCAATTACACCGATGCTAGAGTGCGTCGAAATGAAGTGACCTCCTATTTTTAGAAGTGTTTAGTATTTTCTTAGTACTTCTACGGTAACCATGGACTCAGACAATGAATTTTTCATAACAATAAACACGTTTAAATTTCAAAAATTATTACACATAAAAAAAACATTGAAAGAATATTAAAAAATATATAAATAAGGAAAAAAAAAAACATAACCAGCGCAGAAACTTTACAGAATCTGCTTTGTAGCAACTACTCGCCAAAAGTTTCGCTCTCATTCTAACATACTTTGCGCAAACACACAAGCAATGACTGGTTTAAAGCGTTTTAATGATGGCCACCAATTTAAAAATCTGCACCAGCTGAAGTTTTTTAAAATCCTATACCTACATTTTTAACATAATAATTTAAATTACAACGCCAGCAAAGGAAATATTCCCATTTGGTTTCGTCTAAATTCTACACTTTACAGACCTGTGTGAAGATAAATACGTATTTAACTAGCAGAGATAAAAACCACAATTTTTAGCAAAGCCAATTTTGGAGTTAACATAGCCATGTTACGCATTTAACAGAGCTCATGTTAACAATTTACTTAATCAAATAGGTCAGTACCAGGAAATAAATCCCAGTTTCCAGACCCTTCCATATGGAAAACATGTTCGAAATATTCCTTATTAAAATTAGAATAGTCTGATAGCTAATATATTCTTAGACAGCATATAAAATAAGTTTAAAAATAGTTATTTTTTATGAAAACCCTTCGTAAGATGAACAACTAAAATGGTCAATAATGGAATGGAATTTATAGACCAAGGGGTGTCCTAATAAATTATGTAACTCATATGTATAAATTGTGTTTTGGAGTTTTTTAAAAAAATTTTAAAAATTTCACTTTGGGAAAAATGATGATATCCTTGAAGGATTTTGTGCATATTTGGCCAAGTCTTTCTTTGTCACTCATATAGACCACATGCATAATAAAGACCAAGGAGTGCTCTATTAGGCTATATAAGTCATTAGCCTGAATTGTATTTGGGAGTTTTTTAAAAAATTTTTGAAAATTTCACTTTTGGAAAAATAATGATATCCTTGAAGGATATTGTGCATATTTGGCCAAGTCTTTCTTTGTCACTCATATAGACCACATGCATAATAAAGACCAAGGAGTGCTCTATTAGGCTATATAAGTCATTAGCCTGAATTGTATTTGGGAGTTTTTTAAAAAATTTTTGAAAATTTAACTTTTGGAAAAATTATGATATCCTTGAAGGATATTGTGCATATTTGGCCAAGTCTTTCTTTGTCACTCATATAGACCACATGCATAATAAAGTCCAAGGAGTGCTCTATTAGGCTATATAAGTCATTAGCCTGAATTGTATTTGGGAGTTTTTTAAAAAATTTTTGAAAATTTCACTTTTGAAAAAATGATGATATCCTTGAAGGATTTTGTGCATATTTGGCCAAGTCTTTCTTTGTCACTCATATAGACCACATGCATAATAAAGACCAAGGAGTGCTCTATTAGGCTATATAAGTCATTAGCCTGAATTGTATTTGGGAGTTTTTTAAAAAATTTTTAAAAATTTCACTTTGGGAAAAATGATGATATCCTTGAAGGATTTTGTGCATATTTAGCCAAGTCTTTCTTTGTCACTCATATAGACCACATGCATAATAAAGTCCAAGGAGTGCTCTATTAGGCTATATAAGTCATTAGCCTGAATTGTATTTGGGAGTTTTTTAAAAAATTTTTGAAAATTTCACTTTTGAAAAAATAATGATATCCTTGAAGGATATTGTGCATATTTGGCCAAGTCTTTCTTTGTCACTCATATAGACCACATGCATAATAAAGACCAAGGAGTGCTCTATTAGGCTATATAAGTCATTAGCCTGAATTGTATTTGGGAGTTTTTTAAAAAATTTTTGAAAATTTCACTTTTGGAAAAATAATGATATCCTTGAAGGATATTGTGCATATTTGGCCAAGTCTTTCTTTGTCACTCATATAGACCACATGCATAATAAAGACCAAGGAGTGCTCTATTAGGCTATATAAGTCATTAGCCTGAATTGTATTTGGGAGTTTTTTAAAAAATTTTTGAAAATTTCACTTTTGGAAAAATAATGATATCCTTGAAGGATATTGTGCATATTTGGCCAAGTCTTTCTTTGTCACTCATATAGACCACATGCATAATAAAGACCAAGGAGTGCTCTATTAGGCTATATAAGTCATTAGCCTGAATTGTATTTGGGAGTTTTTTAAAAAATTTTTGAAAATTTCACTTTTGAAAAAATGATGATATCCTTGAAGGATTTTGTGCATATTTAGCCAAGTCTTTCTTTGTCACTCATATAGACCACATGCATAATAAAGTCCAAGGAGTGCTCTATTAGGCTATATAAGTCATTAGCCTGAATTGTATTTGGGAGTTTTTTAAAAAATTTTTGAAAATTTCACTTTTGGAAAAATAATGATATCCTTGAAGGATATTGTGCATATTTGGCCAAGTCTTTCTTTGTCACTCATATAGACCACATGCATAATAAAGACCAAGGAGTGCTCTATTAGGCTATATAAGTCATTAGCCTGAATTGTATTTGGGAGTTTTTTAAAAAATTTTTGAAAATTTCACTTTTGGAAAAATAATGATATCCTTGAAGGATATTGTGCATATTTGGCCAAGTCTTTCTTTGTCACTCATATAGACCACATGCATAATAAAGACCAAGGAGTGCTCTATTAGGTTATATAAGTCATTAGCCTGAATTGTATTTGGGAGTTTTGTAAAAAATTTTTGAAAATTTCACTTTTGGAAAAATAATGATATCCTTGAAGGATATTGTGCATATTTGGCCAAGTCTTTCTTTGTCACTCATATAGACTGCATGTATAATAAAGACCAAGGAGTGCTCTATTAGGCTATATAAGTTATTAGCCTGAATTGTATTTTGGAGTTTTTTAAAAAATTTTTAAAAATTTCACTTTGGGAAAAATGATGATATCCTTGAAGGATTTTGTGCATATTTGGCCAAGTTTTTCTTTGTCACTCATATAGACTACATGTATAATAAAGACCAAGGAGTGCTCTATTAGGCTATATAAGTCATTAGCCTGAATTGTATTTGGGAGTTTTTTAAAAAATTTTTGAAAATTTCACTTTTGGAAAAATAATGATATCCTTGAAGGATATTGTGCATATTTGGCCAAGTCTTTCTTTGTCACTCATATAGACCACATGCATAATAAAGACCAAGGAGTGCTCTATTAGGCTATATAAGTCATTAGCCTGAATTGTATTTGCGAGTTTTTTAAAAAATTTTTGAAAATTTCACTTTTGGAAAAATTATGATATCCTTGAAGGATATTGTGCATATTTGGCCAAGTCTTTCTTTGTCACTTATATAGACCACATGCATAATAAAGTCCAAGGAGTGCTCTATTAGGCTATATAAGTCATTAGCCTGAATTGTATTTGGGAGTTTTTTAAAAAATTTTTGAAAATTTCACTTTTGAAAAAATGATGATATCCTTGAAGGATTTTGTGCATATTTGGCCAAGTCTTTCTTTGTCACTCATATAGACCACATGCATAATAAAGACCAAGGAGTGCTCTATTAGGCTATATAAGTCATTAGCCTGAATTGTATTTGGGAGTTTTGTAAAAAATTTTTGAAAATTTCACTTTTGGAAAAATAATAATATCCTTGAAGGATATTGTGCATATTTGGCCAAGTCTTTTTTTGTCACTCATATAGACTGCATGTATAATAAAGACCAAGGAGTGCTCTATTAGGCTATATAAGTCATTAGCCTGAATTGTATTTGGGAGTTTTTTAAAAAATTTTTGAAAATTTCACTTTTGAAAAAATGATGATATCCTTGAAGGATTTTGTGCATATTTGGCCAAGTCTTTCTTTGTCACTCATATGGACCATATGCATAATGAAGACCATGGAGTGCTCTATTAGGCTATATAAGTCATTAGCCTGAATTGTATTTGGGAGTTTTTTAAAAAATTTTTGAAAATTTCACTTTGGGAAAAATGATGATATCCTTGAAGGATTTTGTGCATATTTGGCCAAGTCTTTCTTTGTCACTCATATGGACCATATGCACAATGAAGACTAAGGGGTGCTCTATTAGGCTATATAACTCATTAGCCTGAATTGTATTTGGGAGTTTTTTTAAAAATTTTTGAAAATTTTGGGAAAAATGATGATATCCTTGAAGGATATTGTGCATATTTGGCCAAGTCTTTCTTTGTCACTCATATGGACCATATGCATAATGAAGACCAAGGAGTGCTCTATTAGGCTATATAATTCATTAGCCTGAATTGTATTTGGGAGTTTTTTAAAAAATTTTTGAAAATTTCACTTTTGAACAAATTATGATATCCTTGAAGGATTTTGTGCATATTTGGCCAAGTCTTTCTTTGTCACTCATATAGACCACATGCATAATAAAGACCAAGGAGTACTCTATTAGGCTATATAAGTCATTAGCCTGAATTGTATTTGGGAGTTTTTTAAAAAATTTTTGAAAATTTCACTTTTTGAAAAATAATGATATCCTTGAAGGATATTGTGCATATTTGGCCAAGTCTTTCTTTGTCACTCATATGGACCATATGCATAATGAAAACCAAGGAGTGCTCTATTAGGCTATATAATTCATTAGCCTGAATTGTATTTGGGAGTTTTTTAAAAAATTTTTGAAAATTTCACTTTTGAAAAAATTATGATATCCTTGAAGGATTTTGTGCATATTTGGCCAAGTCTTTCTTTGTCACTCATATGGACCATATCCATAATGAAGACCATGGAGTGCTCTATTAGGCTATATATTTCATTAGCCTGAATTGTATTTGGGAGTTTTTTAAAAAATTTTTGAAAATTTCACTTTTTGAAAAATAATGATATCCTTGAAGGATATTGTGCATATTTGGCCAAGTCTTTCTTTGTCACTCATATAGACCACATGCATAATAAAGTCCAAGGAGTGCTCTATTAGGCTATATAACTCATTAGCCTGAATTGTATTTGGGAGTTTTTTAAAAAATTTTTGAAAATTTCACTTTTGAGAAAATGATGATATCCTTGAAGGATATTGTGCATATTTGGCCAAGTCTTTCTTTGTCACTCATATGGACCGTATGCACAATGAAGACTAAGGGGTGCTCTATTAGGCTATATAACTCATTAGCCTGAATTGTATTTGGGAGTTTTTTTAAAAATTTTGGAAAAAATGATGATATCCTTGAAAGATTTTGTGCATATTTGGCCAAGTTTTTCTTTGTCACTCATATAGACCACATGCATAATAAAGTCCAAGGAGTGCTCTATTAGGCTATATAAGTCATTAGCCTGAATTGTATTTGGGAGTTTTGTAAAAAATTTTTGAAAATTTCACTTTTGGAAAAATAATGATATCCTTGAAGGATATTGTGCATATTTGGCCAAGTCTTTTTTTGTCACTCATATAGACTGCATGTATAATAAAGACCAAGGAGTGCTCTATTAGGCTATATAAGTCATTAGCCTGAATTGTATTTGGGAGTTTTTTAAAAAATTTTTGAAAAAACTCCCAAATACAATTCAGGCTAATGAAATATATAGCCTAATAGAGCACTCCATGGTCTTCATTATGGATATGGTCCATATGAGTGACAAAGAAAGACTTGGCCAAATATGCACAAAATCCTTCAAGGATATCATCATTTTTTCAAAAGTGAAATTTTCAAAAATTTTTTAAAAAACTCCCAAATACAATTCAGGCTAATGACTTATATAGCCTAATAGAGTACTCCTTGGTCTTTATTATGCATGTGGTCTATATGAGTGACAAAGAAAGACTTGGCCAAATATGCACAAAATCCTTCAAGGATATCATTATTTTTCCAAAAGTGAAATTTTCAAAAATTTTTTAAAAAACTCCCAAATACAATTCAGGCTAATGACTTATATAGCCTAATAGAGCACTCCTTGGTCTTTATTATACATGCAGTCTATATGAGTGACAAAAAAAGACTTGGCCAAATATGCACAATATCCTTCAAGGATATCATTATTTTTCCAAAAGTGAAATTTTCAAAAATTTTTTACAAAACTCCCAAATACAATTCAGGCTAATGACTTATATAGCCTAATAGAGCACTCCTTGGTCTTTATTATGCATGTGGTCTATATGAGTGACAAAGAAAGACTTGGCCAAATATGCACAAAATCCTTCAAGGATATCATCATTTTTTCAAAAGTGAAATTTTCAAAAATTTTTTAAAAAACTCCCAAATACAATTCAGGCTAATGACTTATATAGCCTAATAGAGCACTCCTTGGACTTTATTATGCATGTGGTCTATATAAGTGACAAAGAAAGACTTGGCCAAATATGCACAATATCCTTCAAGGATATCATAATTTTTCCAAAAGTGAAATTTTCAAAAATTTTTTAAAAAACTCGCAAATACAATTCAGGCTAATGACTTATATAGCCTAATAGAGCACTCCTTGGTCTTTATTATGCATGTGGTCTATATGAGTGACAAAGAAAGACTTGGCCAAATATGCACAATATCCTTCAAGGATATCATTATTTTTCCAAAAGTGAAATTTTCAAAAATTTTTTAAAAAACTCCCAAATACAATTCAGGCTAATGACTTATATAGCCTAATAGAGCACTCCTTGGTCTTTATTATACATGTAGTCTATATGAGTGACAAAGAAAAACTTGGCCAAATATGCACAAAATCCTTCAAGGATATCATCATTTTTCCCAAAGTGAAATTTTTAAAAATTTTTTAAAAAACTCCAAAATACAATTCAGGCTAATAACTTATATAGCCTAATAGAGCACTCCTTGGTCTTTATTATACATGCAGTCTATATGAGTGACAAAGAAAGACTTGGCCAAATATGCACAATATCCTTGAAGGATATCATTATTTTTCCAAAAGTGAAATTTTCAAAAATTTTTTACAAAACTCCCAAATACAATTCAGGCTAATGACTTATATAACCTAATAGAGCACTCCTTGGTCTTTATTATGCATGTGGTCTATATGAGTGACAAAGAAAGACTTGGCCAAATATGCACAATATCCTTCAAGGATATCATTATTTTCCAAAAGTGAAATTTTCAAAAATTTTTTAAAAAACTCCCAAATACAATTCAGGCTAATGACTTATATAGCCTAATAGAGCACTCCTTGGTCTTTATTATGCATGTGGTCTATATGAGTGACAAAGAAAGACTTGGCCAAATATGCACAATATCCTTCAAGGATATCATTATTTTTCCAAAAGTGAAATTTTCAAAAATTTTTTAAAAAACTCCCAAATACAATTCAGGCTAATGACTTATATAGCCTAATAGAGCACTCCTTGGACTTTATTATGCATGTAGTCTATAAGAGTGACAAAGAAAGACTTGGCCAAATATGCACAATATCCTTCAAGGATATCATTATTTTTTCAAAAGTGAAATTTTCAAAAATTTTTTAAAAAACTCCCAAATACAATTCAGGCTAATGACTTATATAGCCTAATAGAGCACTCCTTGGACTTTATTATGCATGTGGTCTATATGAGTGACAAAGAAAGACTTGGCTAAATATGCACAAAATCCTTCAAGGATATCATCATTTTTCCCAAAGTGAAATTTTTAAAAATTTTTTAAAAAACTCCCAAATACAATTCAGGCTAATGACTTATATAGCCTAATAGAGCACTCCTTGGTCTTTATTATGCATGTGGTCTATATGAGTGACAAAGAAAGACTTGGCCAAATATGCACAAAATCCTTCAAGGATATCATCATTTTTTCAAAAGTGAAATTTTCAAAAATTTTTTAAAAAACTCCCAAATACAATTCAGGCTAATGACTTATATAGCCTAATAGAGCACTCCTTGGTCTTTATTATGCATGTGGTCTATATGAGTGACAAAGAAAGACTTGGCCAAATATGCACAATATCCTTCAAGGATATCATTATTTTTCCAAAAGTGAAATTTTCAAAAATTTTTAAAAAAACTCCCAAAAAAAACTTTCCAAATTTTGGAAAATTATTTTAAAATACCATAAAGGTACCATAACTGACATTCGCCACTTAGCATTTGTATGTATAAATATAGGTATGTACAATTGCAAAAATGAAAACAACTTGGCAAACACATAAACAGAACATCATTTAATGCAATTATGTTGCTATGTATTTCGTATTGAACATTTTAAAAATCAAACAATATCAAAAACAATAAAACTAAACAAGCAAGAAAAACTGGAAAATTATTTTGTGCTGTGTTTTTTGGGGACAACATCTGCAAATATACTATAAACGCTCATTCAAGTTTGTATTAAATACTAAAGACGCAGCATAGTAAAAACAGAAGACACGTAGGCGCTATAAGTGTAAACATATCTAAAAATGTATGTATAAATGTACATATGTTTGTGTTTACATAGATATGTATAAACATACATATGTACATACTAGAGCTGAGCACAAGCACAACAAAAACGTTTTATAAGCAATCGTCTCTCATTTCAACTACTGTCTCTTACATTCTATTTCATTTCAAAACAAGCACTTACTTCAAAAAAAATGGTTTAGAACCATCAAGCAATAACAAAATAGAACATATCTGAAATAGAAGAAAGCTGAAGTAGAACCAAATGATACAAAACAAAACTGAAGTAGAACCTCAAAACTGAAGTAGAACAACTATGAATGTTTTGTATGTTTTGATTATTGTGTTTTTTTGCTTCTTGCTGCTTACTAGTGTTGTCAACTTATAAGACCTTTTTTATTAAGTTCTTTGCTACAATCTTTGTTTGCCTTTTATGTTAAATAAAACAGAAATTTAAATATGATTTTTTACATAAATGTACGTATTTATTTGTATTAATATTAAATAAAAAAACAGTTTATTTTTATAAAAAAAAAACAAAACAAAAATATAAAATACATAGTGAATAAATTAATGTTAAACAAAAAACAGTTCATATTTAAAAAAAAATGCCATGTTAATATACATATACCTATAAGTATTTTTAAAGTTTGTTAAATAAGAAAATAGAGTTAAACAGTTAAAAGGAACCATTTTGGTTTAAAAACATAATTTGAGTTACAATCTCAGAATTACCGCCCAACGAACATCTTTTTTCTGTCAATAAACTTCGAGCAGCAGAAAACACTCTTTCTGATGCTGCACTTGATGCAGGAATAGCAAGTACCCTTCGGCTTGCTCTATATAGCAATGGAAACTGGTTTTTATTTGCGTCCCACCATTTCAAAGCATCAAAGTCATCATAAAAATGTATAACTGTATTTTCATACATTGATAACTCTTGAGAGACCATGTCTAATCCATTTTCCAGGCTTTGCTGAAAGACAAATCTACCAAATAATTCGCAATTGCTTTCCGAAACTTCTGCACCATCTGTAATATTTAATTGATTATTTTCATGATATTCGGCCATAATTTCTTTTGTAGCCTTTCTTATGGCCTCCTTTTCATCATCGTTAAATTGCAGAAGTTTGTTGGCGGGAGGAAACAAAAAAAGAGCTATTTTATGGGAAATGTTTAAGTTTTCTAAAACTAAAGTATTTAAATATACTAAGATTTTTTCTTTTAATAGCTTAATTATTGATATGTCTTGATCCTTGATTTCACACGATCGCAATAGCTTGTCGATATAAATAATTACAATATGTAATGTCGGGTACTTTTCTCCTTCAAGTTTTTTGAGAGCCTCTTCAAACAGCTTTAACACTTCAATTATGTGGCTTAAATGGGCAATGTTTAGGTCACCTAATCGGTGAACCTCGTTTTTATCCTGCAATATTTGATTAATTTCATTCCAATTATTTTGAATGGAAACAAATACATAGTAGAATGTATTCCAACGTGTGGGTGAGTAACTTTTTAGACTTTTTGTGAAATTAGAGTTGTTTCCAGACTTCTTAAAATATCTCACTAATTTGGAGCTAATGCTACACATTGCAGATATCGCGTCTACTTCATCCATAGACTTTTTTAATGTATTCTGTAGCAAATGGTTGATGCAAAACAAGTGATTATACGGCCGAAAAGCGCTTACCATATTCGAACCCCTATCAGTTACTATTATTGACTTTTTGTTTAAATCGCACCCAAACTCCGACAATATTTTTAATACTTTTGAATGAACATTTTGACCTAAAATATATAAAAATAATTACTGACTGCTTTTAAAAGTTACTGCATACAAACTAACCTGTATTCCGCTCACTATACATTGACTCCATTCCCAATAGTCTGCAGTTAATTTTGCCATCCTTTACAAAATGTATAGTAAGAGCTAAATATGATTTTCTTAAAAAGTTATCGGTCCACAGGTCCGAGGTTAAGCCGTAGCCAATGTCAGCTATTGCAGAGAGTTCACTTTTTACTTCATCGAACTTTGTTTTATAAATTGACTCGACGTTCCGTGATATTGTTGTTCGATCTGGTATGACAGACATGACGTCAATATTTGGACCAAACCTAGCTCCAATAGAAATAAAAAATTCTGCAACTTCTTTTAAACCATCGTCACTGACGATTTTAAAAGGTCTACAGTTCATCACTACCCATTTCGTGAACATATCTACTGCGTTTTTTTTTGTAGCATTATCTGCAACACTTTTTGGATCTGCTGACTTGCTTTGCAATACATTATTTATGTAGCACTTATGCTTCACTAAATTTGAGGTAGTTTTTGTGTTATGCTTATATATGTTTTTACACTGTCGACAAATTAAAAAGCCGGGTACTTCTTCGCCTCGATCAGTTTCAATACTAGCGAAAATGTCCCACACTTTGCTGCGTCCTCGCTTTGCGCTTATTTTGTACTCACCGGACGATATTTTGGATTTTATTTCACCAGCATCGCGTGTATGGGATTGGCTTGTGGACTCCTGCGTATAGTAATATCATTTACCATTTATAACACAAAATTATCAAAAACTTATACATATTTTTTATTTACTTACATTTGAAATATCCATTTTATTTTAAACTTAACAATTATTGCGAATTATTATTGCGAACGTTGTGTTTGTGGCAGAAACTTTTCATTTATGAATGAGTTTCTAAAAACATTTTTACCTTTTCTTACTCTTGTGAGAAAAAACAATTATCGGACCTGGAGGTACCTAGGTACTAATAAGGTGGAAATATTTATCAATTAAGAATTCCAGGAATTATGATTTTATATTTAAATTTTTTTTGCACTCATTTTGCTATGTTGTGTTTTTCCAACTATACGGCGCCAACACTTCTAAGCTACGCACACGCATTACAAAAACAACAAATATAAAGAGCATTGAAAACGTAATAAACCGTGTCAAAAAATGTGTTTATATTCAGGTAAGGCAACAATAAGAGGATCAGTTTTCCGCGAATTTTTTGTAATAATCTTTTTTTGGAAGTTTTTGCATGTAAAAAGGTTGCATGCCATTTGCATACATACTAATTAAGGAAAGAATTTTCTTAGGTGCAAAAATTGACCAAATATTTTAACAGCAATAGCAGCGAAGCAAAATCGCAAAACGAAAAATTAACAATTGAATAAAAGAGTTGGACTTAATTTTTTTTATGATATTAAAACAAAAATATATTTTCATAGCATGCTTTAAAAAACATTATCTTTTCAATTAAACATCATCGATAACGTTATTACCAAACTAAAAACTTATATAATACAGCTTAAAACTTTTGTGAAGTTTAGAAAAAAGTAGACGAAATAAATAAAAATATCGCTCAATTGATAACATCGTTGTTTAAGTTTTTTTGTTTCTGCCTATGTTCTACTGCACTCGCTATGTTCTGCTGTAATTTGCCGTTTCTTTACTTCACTATCTTTCTTTGTTTTGATGTTCTGCTTCCCAGCATAAAACAAAACCAAGCATTGCTGTATTCAAAATATTTTCAAAACATGCAGTTTTTGTTCTATTTTAAACCTTTACACTGCTTGTGTTGTTCTAAAGTGTAAAGCTGCAATGAAATACAATGCTTGGAAGTACTGTACAGTAGTGAAGAGTGAAGTTTAGAACATTTTGTGCCCAGCTCTAGTACATACACATGTATTTAGGCATACGAATATCTGGTTGCTCTTGTTGTTTTGGCATTGGTATCTTACAACTTTCAGGTAGCAATGACTTAAACCCCTAGATAAACTATAATTTCTCTTCATATCAATAAAACAAATAAAAATAAAATAAATTTTCTGCTTTGCCAAAAGATTTTTATACATTTCATTTGCTATATACCTAGTCCATCATAATAGGTATTCTATGAAAATTATTGTTTATGTTGTTTGGTAAAAAAAACTGTGGTGCCTACCTTTATCTAAAAAATCTTTGCTAGCAAATACCTACCTAAAATGTAAAGTTGCATAGGTACCTATTTAAAAAACAAAACTTAAAATTGGTTTAGCGAATTTATCAAGGATGCCTTTTTTTGTTGTTGTTGTTTGGTTTGTGAACTTTACTAGTTGTTACAAAATGTCAAATCGAACGATTTTAGCATTGGAATTGAATTTTTCGATATACATACATACCTATCTGCCGAAAAGTTTTAACAGCATTTAACGTAAATATTTATTTATAATTGAAATAACTAAAAGCCTACTTACTTTTGTAGACGATCAACTTGCTCCGACTCGCTGGACAATTCAATAATAGCAAAAAGTTCTTCTTCGCCAGAACGACCAAATATACCATTTGGTATTTTGCGTAGAAATTTTTTTAACACACTAGCAATCGTATACACTGAATAATTATCAACATTTACTAATCGACCGGCTTGTAGAAAATGTATTAATTTTTTCATTGCACCCTGATGGCCAGGTGCCCGAAAGACATCTCGGCGGTTGGGTGACTCTTTGTTAAGTTTGAGTATTAGAACTAACAAAGGTCCGGGAATGTTGTCGTTCTTGCAAACCTCTTCCAAAGGCACACCAAATTTAACTCATATGGACCATATCCATAATGAAGACCATGGAGTGCTCTATTAGGCTATATATTTCATTAGCCTGAATTGTATTTGGGAGTTTTTTAAAAAATTTTTGAAAATTTCACTTTTTGAAAAATAATGATATCCTTGAAGGATATTGTGCATATTTGGCCAAGTCTTTCTTTGTCACTCATATAGACTGCATGTATAATAAAGACCAAGGAGTGCTCTATTAGGCTATATAAGTCATTAGCCTGAATTGTATTTGGGAGTTTTTTAAAAAATTTTTGAAAATTTCACTTTTGAGAAAATGATGATATCCTTGAAGGATATTGTGCATATTTGGCCAAGTCTTTCTTTGTCACTCATATGGACCGTATGCACAATGAAGACTAAGGGGTGCTCTATTAGGCTATATAACTCATTAGCCTGAATTGTATTTGGGAGTTTTTTTAAAAATTTTGGAAAAAATGATGATATCCTTGAAAGATTTTGTGCATATTTGGCCAAGTTTTTCTTTGTCACTCATATAGACCACATGCATAATAAAGTCCAAGGAGTGCTCTATTAGGCTATATAAGTCATTAGCCTGAATTGTATTTGGGAGTTTTGTAAAAAATTTTTGAAAATTTCACTTTTGGAAAAATAATGATATCCTTGAAGGATATTGTGCATATTTGGCCAAGTCTTTTTTTGTCACTCATATAGACTGCATGTATAATAAAGACCAAGGAGTGCTCTATTAGGCTATATAAGTCATTAGCCTGAATTGTATTTGGGAGTTTTTTAAAAAATTTTTGAAAAAACTCCCAAATACAATTCAGGCTAATGAAATATATAGCCTAATAGAGCACTCCATGGTCTTCATTATGGATATGGTCCATATGAGTGACAAAGAAAGACTTGGCCAAATATGCACAAAATCCTTCAAGGATATCATCATTTTTTCAAAAGTGAAATTTTCAAAAATTTTTTAAAAAACTCCCAAATACAATTCAGGCTAATGACTTATATAGCCTAATAGAGTACTCCTTGGTCTTTATTATGCATGTGGTCTATATGAGTGACAAAGAAAGACTTGGCCAAATATGCACAAAATCCTTCAAGGATATCATTATTTTTCCAAAAGTGAAATTTTCAAAAATTTTTTAAAAAACTCCCAAATACAATTCAGGCTAATGACTTATATAGCCTAATAGAGCACTCCTTGGTCTTTATTATGCATGTGGTCTATATGAGTGACAAAGAAAGACTTGGCCAAATATGCACAATATCCTTCAAGGATATCATTATTTTTCCAAAAGTGAAATTTTCAAAAATTTTTTAAAAAACTCCCAAATACAATTCAGGCTAATGACTTATATAGCCTAATAGAGCACTCCTTGGTCTTTATTATGCATGTGGTCTATATGAGTGACAAAGAAAGACTTGGCCAAATATGCACAAAATCCTTCAAGGATATCATCATTTTTTCAAAAGTGAAATTTTAAAAAATTTTTTAAAAAACTCCCAAATACAATTCAGGCTAATGACTTATATAGCCTAATAGAGCACTCCATGGTCTTCATTATGCATATGGTCCATATGAGTGACAAAGAAAGACTTGGCCAAATATGCACAAAATCCTTCAAGGATATCATCATTTTTTCAAAAGTGAAATTTTCAAAAATTTTTTAAAAAACTCCCAAATACAATTCAGGCTAATGACTTATATAGCCTAATAGAGCACTCCTTGGTCTTTATTATACATGTAGTCTATATGAGTGACAAAGAAAAACTTGGCCAAATATGCACAATATCCTTCAAGGATATCATCATTTTTCCCAAAGTGAAATTTTTAAAAATTTTTTAAAAAACTCCCAAATACAATTCAGGCTAATGAGTTATATAGCCTAATAGAGCACTCCTTGGTCTTTATTATGCATGTGGTCTATATGAGTGACAAAGAAAGACTTGGCCAAATATGCACAAAATCTTTCAAGGATAGCATCATTTTTCCCAAAATTTTCAAAAATTTTTAAAAAAACTCCCAAATACAATTCAGGCTAATGAGTTATATAGCCTAATAGAGCACCCCTTAGTCTTCATTGTGCATATGGTCCATATGAGTGACAAAGAAAGACTTGGCCAAATATGCACAAAATCCTTCAAGGATATCATAATTTTTCCCAAAGTGGAATTTTTAAAAATTTTTTAAAAAACTCCCAAATACAATTCAGGCTAATGACTTATATAGCCTAATAGAGCACTCCTTGGTCTTTATTATACATGCAGTCTATATGAGTGACAAAAAAAGACTTGGCCAAATATGCACAATATCCTTCAAGGATATCATTATTTTTCCAAAAGTGAAATTTTCAAAAATTTTTTACAAAACTCCCAAATTCAATTCAGGCTAATGACTTATATAGCCTAATAGAGCACTCCTTGGTCTTTATTATGAATGTGGTCTATATGAGTGACAAAGAAAGACTTGGCCAAATATGCACAAAATCCTTCAAGGATATCATCATTTTTTCAAAAGTGAAATTTTCAAAAATTTTTTAAAAAACTCCCAAATACAATTCAGGCTAATGACTTATATAGCCTAATAGAGCACTCCTTGGACTTTATTATGCATGTGGTCTATATGAGTGACAAAGAAAGACTTGGCCAAATATGCACAATATCCTTCAAGGATATCATAATTTTTCCAAAAGTGAAATTTTCAAAAATTTTTTAAAAAACTCCCAAATACAATTCAGGCTAATGACTTATATAGCCTAATAGAGCACTCCTTGGTCTTTATTATGCATGTGGTCTATATGAGTGACAAAGAAAGACTTGGCCAAATATGCACAATATCCTTCAAGGATATCATTATTTTTCCAAAAGTGAAATTTTCAAAAATTTTTTAAAAAACTCCCAAATACAATTCAGGCTAATGACTTATATAGCCTAATAGAGCACTCCTTGGTCTTTATTATACATGTAGTCTATATGAGTGACAAAGAAAAACTTGGCCAAATATGCACAAAATCCTTCAAGGATATCATAATTTTTCCCAAAGTAAAATTTTTAAAAATTTTTTAAAAAACTCCCAAATACAATTCAGGCTAATGACTTATATAGCCTAATAGAGCACTCCTTGGTCTTCATTATGCATATGGTCCATATGAGTGACAAAGAAAGACTTGGCCAAATATGCACAATATCCTTCAAGGATATCATAATTTTTCCAAAAGTGAAATTTTCAAAAATTTTTTAAAAAACTCCCAAATACAATTCAGGCTAATGACTTATATAGCCTAATAGAGCACTCCTTGGTCTTTATTATGCATGTGGTCTATATGAGTGACAAAGAAAGACTTGGCCAAATATGCACAAAATCTTTCAAGGATATCATCATTTTTTCCAAAATTTTTAAAAAAACTCCCAAATACAATTCAGGCTAATGAATTATATAGCCTAATAGAGCACTCCTTGGTCTTCATTGTGCATATGGTCCATATGAGTGACAAAGAAAGACTTGGCCAAATATGCACAATATCCTTCAAGGATATCATTATTTTTCCAAAAGTGAAATTTAAAAAATTTTTTAAAAAACTCCCAAATACAATTCAGGCTAATGACTTGTATAGCCTAATAGAGCACTCCTTGGTCTTTATTATGCATGTGGTCTATATGAGTGACAAAGAAAGACTTGGCCAAATATGCACAATATCCTTCAAGGATATCATTATTTTTCCAAAAGTGAAATTTTCAAAAATTTTTTAAAAAACTCCCAAATACAATTCAGGCTAATGACTTATATAGCCTAATAGAGCACTCCTTGGTCTTTATTATACATGCAGTCAATATGAGTGACAAAGAAAGACTTGGTCAAATATGCACAATATCCTTCAAGGATATCATTATTTTTCCAAAAGTGAAATTTTCAAAAATTTTTTACAAAACTCCCAAATACAATTCAGGCTAATGACTTATATAACCTAATAGAGCACTCCTTGGTCTTTATTATGCATGTGGTCTATATGAGTGACAAAGAAAGACTTGGCCAAATATGCACAATATCCTTCAAGGATATCATTATTTTTCCAAAAGTGAAATTTTCAAAAATTTTTTAAAAAACTCCCAAATACAATTCAGGCTAATGACTTATATAGCCTAATAGAGCACTCCTTGGACTTTATTATGCATGTAGTCTATATGAGTGACAAAGAAAGACTTAGCCAAATATGCACAATATCCTTCAAGGATATCATTATTTTTTCAAAAGTGAAATTTTCAAAAATTTTTTAAAAAACTCCAAAATACAATTCAGGCTAATGACTTATATAGCCTAATAGAGCACTCCTTGGACTTTATTATGCATGTGGTCTATATGAGTGACAAAGAAAGACTTGGCTAAATATGCACAAAATCCTTCAAGGATATCATCATTTTTCCCAAAGTGAAATTTTTAAAAATTTTTTAAAAAACTCCCAAATACAATTCAGGCTAATGACTTATATAGCCTAATAGAGCACTCCTTGGTCTTTATTATGCATGTGGTCTATTTGAGTGACAAAGAAAGACTTGGCCAAATATGCACAAAATCCTTCAAGGATATCATCATTTTTTCAAAAGTGAAATTTTCAAAAATTTTTTAAAAAACTCCCAAATACAATTCAGGCTAATGACTTATATAGCCTAATAGAGCACTCCTTGGACTTTATTATGCATGTGGTCTATATGAGTGACAAAGAAAGACTTGGCCAAATATGCACAATATCCTTCAAGGATATCATTATTTTTCCAAAAGTGAAATTTTTAAAAATTTTTTAAAAAACTCCCAAATACAATTCAGGCTAATGACTTATATAGCCTAATAGAGCACTCCTTGGTCTTTATTATGAATGTGGTCTATATGAGTGACAAAGAAAGACTTGGCCAAATATGCACAATATCCTTCAAGGATATCATTATTTTTCCAAAAGTGAAATTTTCAAAAATTTTTTAAAAAACTCCCAAATACAATTCAGGCTAATGACTTATATAGCCTAATAGAGCACTCCTTGGTCTTTATTATGCATGTGGTCTATATGAGTGACAAAGAAAGACTTGGCCAAATATGCACAAAATCCTTCAAGGATATCATCATTTTTCCCAAAGTGAAATTTTTAAAAATTTTTTAAAAAACTCCAAAACACAATTTATACATATGAGTTACATAATTTATTAGGACACCCCTTGGTCTATAAATTCCATTCCATTATTGACCATTTTAGTTGTTCATCTTACGAAGGGTTTTCATAAAAAATAACTATTTTTAAACTTATTTTATATGCTGTCTAAGAATATATTAGCTATCAGACTATTCTAATTTTAATAAGGAATATTTCGAACATGTTTTCCATATGGAAGGGTCTGGAAACTGGGATTTATTTCCTGGTACTGACCTATTTGATTAAGTAAATTGTTAACATGAGCTCTGTTAAATGCGTAACATGGCTATGTTAACTCCAAAATTGGCTTTGCTAAAAATTGTGGTTTTTGTCTCTGCTAGTTAAATACGTATTTATCTTCACACAGGTCACTTTACAGCTGCAATTTTTTGTCGCGCAGTGTAGATTATGAAAACGGGAATTGTTCATAAAATTGATAAAGTAAATTATCATATTCCCCAAAAAATAGGATTTTGGAAAAAAAGTTGCTATTGTGTCAATTATTTATTCACAATAAAATGACAACCAAGCAGAAAAAAAATAGAGTTGCCAGATCTGACACTCGGTTATTATTTTTTTTTCGTTTTTTTTCTCTGAAATTTAACTAAAGTGCTCTAATTAGAATAAAAAAAAGTGCTTTAATTAAAAAAATATGAATTTTTTAATATTTTTATTTGTAATTTTTTTTTTTTGAAATATGATTTTATTGTTGTTTAAGGAAATGGTGTTACTTTATACGAAAATTGTTTTTCATTTCTCACGATTTTAGTTTTTCCCCAAACCTTTGCTTGGTTTTTAGTATTTTATTTTTAGACCCCAACATTTTATTCTTTTTACTTTTTATTTAAAGTTTCACTATTTATAATAAAATAATGCCTGCGTATTGTTGTTGTTGTTGTAGTTACTTACATAGTTTTTATTGCTTTCATTAACTAACCAAATTAACAAAAAATTTATTTATGCAATTTACTTTTATCGTTGTTTTTATGTATGTATGTAAATAAAATGTAGTTAAATGTAAAGTGTGTTGTAATTTGAATTTTGATTTGCCAAAATTAAAACAAGAAAAAAAATTAATAAAACAAAAAACTTGTTACAAAAGTTCTTAAAAAAAATTACACAAGTCTTGAATTCCCCACATGTTTTTTTCCTTCAATTGTTACGAACGGTTTGAGATTTTTTTAAAAGAAAAAAAAAAGTTGTTAATTAAATAATAATGATTAAATAACTTAAAGAAACAGTGTAAAAGAGACAAAAGCGCCATCTACAAAATAAATGTGTCCAAAATTCTTTGACTTGATATTTCAGTCACGTTATGCGTTTTCACCACAGGACACAGATTTCACCTCATCGTATCCAGGTCCCTCAGCAATGAACCATCGCGGCAATCGTGGCGGTGGTTATAATGATTTTTCAGGTGGCGGCAGTGCCATGGGCTCAATGTGCAACATGGCACCAGCGATTAGCACAAATTCCGTAAATAGTGGCGGCGCCGGCGATGGTGGTGATAATCAGGGCTGCAATGGTACCAATTTAATTGTGAATTATTTGCCTCAAGATATGACAGACCGAGAACTGTACGCGCTATTTAGAACGTGCGGCCCTATTAATACGTGTCGTATTATGAAAGACTATAAGGTAAGAGGTTTTGAATTATGTATTTATATATGATTTGTGAAAAATGTGTTATAGATCATTATGGTTAGACAAAGTGGATTTTTGCAGGGAACTAACAAACACAGCTGATAAGGAATTCGCCTTGATATTTTGATAGAGTAAATGGCCACATAATTTTTTTATATTAAATACGAAATCGGTGTTGGCCTTTCACTTTGTCTTATACAAAAAGCAATACCAAGACGATTTCATTGAAAATAATTTTCCTCAAGTAATTTCTAATAATGTTCTATGACACATGTAAATGACAACTAGGGGTTTAATCAGCCAAAATGTTGCTCTAAAATGCCGTTAGTACAAATCTTTCGTTATTTTTTATTTGATTATTTAAGAAAGTTTTCGCTTCATTTAAAGCTAGGTTAAGTTGAACTGGCTGGGCCTGAATACCCCACATAGACCTTTTGGGTCCTTAGTATTGCCAGACCAAAAGAAACGCTAACCAGTTTTATTAATAAGGGTGCTCCCTACCCTTTTGGGTAAATTCCAGCAGTCTTATCTTACCAACCCCGGATATTTCCTCTTAGTTTTTTTACAAATAAGATCCTAGACAGTTTTCTCTGGAATGCACGAGCAACTTACGGTATGCCACAGAACCTAAATTATCGCTGACCTGTTATCATCCTTACTAGGAGTCTACAATCTCTCCCTTGCACAACGTGCAAGCTCACTTTTGGCATCGGATGGTTTAGAGCTCGCTACTTTTCAGTTTCCCTTTCTGTGCATAGGTCTTATTTCGAAAATCACAATGATTTTTTTAGTAGACCTTTACTTCTACGTTTGCTAACAACCATAAATACCGAAATTAAATTTGACTCGATTAATTTCCACATGAATAAAAATGTTTGTACAAACTTTTTGCAATTGGTATTTTATTTTCAATGGAAGCCATATACGTCATACTTCTAAAAGGGAAGGCGAAAAAGTAAGAAATTGCAGTGGTACAATATGTTTTACCTAACGTTAGAAGCCTTTGTTTTTTACTCAATCCCAAACCGTAACCGCATATTCGGTGGAAATCTAATTTGTTTTATTATTATACCCTTCACATAAGTGATCAGGGTATATGTATATAAGTTTGTCATTCCGTTTGTAACTTCTTTATTATCCATTTGGGACCCCATAAAGTATATATATTCTGGATCCTTATAGATAATGAAGCCGATTAAGCGATGTCCGTGTTATGGTTGAAATCAACTTTCTGAAGCTCCCCGATATCGCATAGGTATCAAACTGTCAGAGATAGTCGCGAGAAAATCAGTATTGAAATTCAGCAAAATCGCCCGATAAAAGACCGAGATATAAGCAAAAAACCAAGACTACCTGCTTTCTTTTAGTCTACAACAACAACAGAGAACATACTTATGCATGTAATAATAAAAAAAAACAACAAAAAAAGAAAAAACAGAATCAGTCATGTTGATATTATTGAAAAACTCCCAAAACAAAAATTTTATTAGTATTAGTGTTTATACATATAACAGGGTTGCCATATTGCTTAATATAAACATTTTTAAAGTCGCTCCTACGGCTTCCAGGGCTCTCCTACAAAGGTCAAATGTAGGACCGACCCGAATTATTTTATCCATTCAAACATTTTTGTGGAACATACTTACTTTCTTACTCCAGCCCCTGACATTGTTGCCATACAAAATTGTAAAAAATAAGGTAAAAACCGCTACAACTTCCCCGGAGTCGCCCGTAGAGGAAACAAAAATTTATCACAGACCCCCATTAATTTCTTCTCCCAAACATATTCTTAGAACATACTTACTCTCTATCTCCCCCCTAAGCCGCCCTAAGGGGGTTGCCATACAAAATTTATAAAAATGATATGAAAATGCTCACAACTTCTTCAGAGTTGGCCTTAGAGCAACAAAGTGTACGACCGACCCGCATTAATTTCTTTACCCAAACATATTCCTAGAATATACTTACCCCCTATCTCCACGCTATAAGGGGGTTGCCATACAAAATTTATAAAAATGATATGAAAATGCCCACAACTTCTTCAGAGTCGGTCTTAAAGCAATAAAGTGTACGAACGACCCGCATTAATTTCTTTACCCAAAAATTTTTTTGGAGCAGACTTACCCTCTATCTCCAGCCCCTAACATGGTTGCCACACAAATTTTTAAAAAATAAGGTAAAAAAGGCTACAACTTCCCCGGAGTCGCCCCTAGAGGATTAAAATGTATCACTGACCCCCATGAGTTTTCCCTCCCAAACATATTCCTAGAATATACTTACCCCCTATCTCCACCCTCTAAAGGGATTGCCGTACAAAATTTGAAAAAATTAGGATAAAAGCCCCTACAACTTCCCCGTTGTCATGCGTGGAGCTTTAAAAAATGACACCGACCCCTATTTAAAAATATGAAATACGTCATGAGTAAAAAAATTGATAAAAATAAAAAAGTTTGGGATTTCGAAGGCCAATGTGAAGGGTATATAAGATTCGGCACAGCCGAATATAGCGCTCTTACTTGTTTTTTTTTTCTTCTTCTTTTATAATGTTCTATTTAAATACAAAAATGTTTAAATTTTAATCTAAAAAACTTTGGCTTTTTTAATTCCACAATTGTGTAAAAAAAATCCAAAATACCGGCAAATCCGAGTATTTTGTAAACCCTAGTTGCCATTACATATCAAAGTAGTTAAATGTGTAGAAAAACATCTTTAAAAGTCACTGTAAAGGTGCAAGTGAAATTTAAAGGCTGTAAAAGCAATAAAAATTGAACAGAATTAAAATTTAGACAAAAATATATTTATTAAAATATTCGTAACTATTTTTTTTTATTTCTCAAAAAAGTGTAAGAATTAAAAATGTTCAGCTTTCCACGTGGACAGCCTTTTATTACCCCAATTTTTTTAATATAAAAATAATATTGTATTTAATGTTTTCTTTTCTTTTTTTTTTCAATTTTTCTTTCAACACACGTACATATTTTAACATTCTACAACGTTTTCATCATCATTATGCTGAAAAAAATAAATAAACTGTGTTTGCTGGCGGTATATGTCCTTTTGGGAAATACAATACAAAATTCAACAATAAAAATAACAACAACATTAAAATGAAATTAAACTTAATTTAAAATGAATGAAAAAAAAATTCTATCCAATAGACTGGCTACAGTTTTGGTTATGCTTTTGTTGATTTTGCTTCCGAAATTGATGCCCAAAATGCAATCAAGTCATTAAATGGTGTTACAGTAAGGAATAAACGTATAAAGGTAAGTTCATTTATTTAATCTTTCTTATTTCTTTTAAAAAAATTATTTTAAATTTAATTTTAAAAACACATTTTCTTAAGAATTCTTTTGTTTTATTTAATTGTTTAATGTATAGAAATCCCTTTAAATATAATATTCAATTCGATAAATTGTTAATTGAATTCAGGTATATTCAGCTTCCGTTTATTGTCTCCCTTTTTCAGCTTTTGGCTGCGTTTTTTTTTTATAGAATTCTATTTGGTTTTTTGATTTCCCTTGCAAAGACAGAGTTAAAGGAAATCCACTGACACATACAATTTTATTTAAATTACTTTTCCCCCTCCTTTTTTGAACCCTAATTTTATGTTATTTTTACATTTTGCCTACAAAACTCTTTTTGTCGACGCTTTGCTTAAATATTTTATGGTTTTTTACTTAAACTTTACATTCAGAAGTGTCTGTGTTGTATAGTTTTAAGTGAATTTTATTTTAACATATTTCTTTTTTGGCATTTTTTCCTCCTTAATACTGTATTATTCATGCTGATAATAAAGATAGAAGAAAACTTAAATTTTTTAAAACGTTTTATATGATGGAAAAATAGATAACTTTCAGGTAAATACACGTTGTTCCAGCAGTGACTGGTTTTGGTATAATTGTAAGGTGTTTAGGCTTTTTTGAATTTTTTAAAAGAAAATATTTTATACCCTTCATATAGCGATAAGGGCATATAATAATTTGTCATTTCGTTTGTAGTTTCGACAATATTTATATGCGACCCTGTATATTGAAAGAAAGGAATATTATTAAGCAATGCCCATCTATCAGCCTATTGAAATTAAGTCTTCAAGACTAAAACTTTAAGATCTGATATTAGTGTCAAACTTTTTCAAATATTTCTGAGACAATCGTTGTTTTAAATCCAGAAACTGCTACTATTGGCCGAGAAATACGAAACAATTTAGAATAACCTATTTGATAAATATTTTATAAAGAAACCAACGATAAACGAACTGCGATTTGCGTATTGACAGGGTATGTTTATGTGGTTGCACGAATCGAGAAGGCTTTAGGGGCCAGGCAAATTGCCCTCTGTGGCTTTATCGATATACAGGATGCATTTGGTAATACATTTAATAAAGCAATTGAATCCGTCTTGGGAAGAAAGGGCATTCCATTAGTCATTATTAATTGGGTAGAACGGATTGTGACTTTCGCTCTCGGTAACTCGTCGAGGACCATTTGGGCCACTCAATAATATCCCTGCTGTGAACCCCCGTGATTGATGAACTACCTAATAAATTTAACGACTTGGGTTTTTGGACTTTTGGGTATTCGGACGATATAGTCATTTCGGACGTGGGTTTGAATGACAGTGCCGTCTCTGTCCGTATGCAAAAGGCCTTGAGCATTACTTTTGGGTGTGCAGGGAACACAGTTTGACTATTAGCCCGGTAAAGACCATCTAGGTGCAATTCACCAGAAAAAGGAACATCTCACTGGACGGAACAACTATGAAATATTTTCGTTTAAACATAATTTAATATAACATATTCTGAAAGTGTGAAATTCCTTAGGGGTTTCTCTGGATTTGGACAAGGGGCTCATTGAAATGAACGCTTTCGAAAAGTGACAGACAAAGCCCTTAGGGCATTTTACGCCTCCGACCAAGTATAGTGTATTTGCCGTTTGACACCATGATCCCCTACGTTGCTCTTGTGTGATGGCCGAAGTATGAGCAGGTTAGGGCTAAGGGCAATTATTAGGCACATTCAGCGCTTTGTACGTTTTGCTATTACTGGTGCCGTAGGTCTAGTCCAAACAATGCTATAGGGGCATTGCACGCTCAAGCGTCTCTCATTTTCAATATATAAACTTCCTTAAGAGTGGAGACTTGCGGGGGCATATGAGGACAGGAATAGGGACGAAATTCCGAGGATATAGCACTTCGCTGTGCACTTCGACGTAAAGGTTTCCAAACGTGCGACTTGGACCAATGGGTCCCGGGAACCTGACGAGGGGTCTTAGGTCTGGTATTCCGATGGGTCGAGTCATCTAAACAGCGACACTGGCTGGGGTAGTAGGGCCCGGTTTTAAAAGGGTCCTAGAGATGTATTTGCCTATGAATGTTTTAGAAAGAATGTAAAAGGGGGACTCGAATATACATTTTTAAGGGATCTTACGGCTTATGATATGAGATCTACACTGGTGCATGAGTATCTGGACACTCTGAATACGCCCGGTACGCACAGTGATGTAACGCTTGTGTGGGTTCCGGTCATGATGGTCATATGAGCAATGAACATGTCGACCACTCTTGCCAACTGTGGGAAAAACCGCCGTTTTGTTGGCCTGAAGCCGTTTCTCGCAGCTGCTCCCATGAGAAGTTAGTTGCTCTAATAGTCGTTGAATTTACGGAACATAGTGAGACGCAGGTGTAGCAACATGCGAAGAGATTCTTAATTCTATATTAAGGCAAATCCAGGGGAATTATGTCTCTTGGAAGTAAGGATCTAAATGTCATCACCGGTTTTCTAACTGACCACTCTAGCTTCAGATACTACCTGCACAACATCTGCATATCATAACGTTGTTTTTACCTTGTGAATGCCCGGCACTCTGCGGCATGAGACTGCGTTTCCTGGGTGGCAGTTTTGCTACACCAGCAGGCATTTGGAATTCATCGCCGCGCAAGCCATTAGTCCTTACGCAGATCCTACGCCTGTAAGGGATTCCAGTGGATGCAAGTATATATTTTCTTGGTCCTAATAAATAGGGAAGTCGACTTAGCGATGTCCGTCTGTCCGTGTTATCAAAATAGCTGTTAAAATTATCAAAAAATCGCTATTGAAATCCAGAAAAATCTTCCGATAACTGACCGAAATATAATCCAAAATCCAAGTCTAACTCTGTTTATTTCTCTAAAATATGTTAATAAAACCTTTACAAATGCCCCAGAGTTGCCCCTACACGAGTGTAATGTAAGACTGACTCCCATTAATTTTTCTTCACGAAAAATTTTTTTGAAACATACCTACGCCCTATATCAAGCCCGTAACAGGGTTGCCATACAAAATCAATTTTTAAAAATTATTTGTAATCGTTCCTACAGCTTTCAGGGTGCTCTCACAAAGGTCAAATGTAACACCGACCTTAATTAATTTTTCCTCCCAAAAATTTTTGTGGAACATAACCCTATCTCCAAACCTAACAGGGTTGCCATACAAAATTTGAAAAAAATAGGGTAAACCCCTTTAATTTCCTCGGAATCGCTCTTAGAGGAATGAAATATATCACAGGCCCCCATTAGTTTTCCCTTCCAAACATTTTCCTAGAGCATATCCACTATCAGCACCCGCTAAGAGGGGTTGCCATACAACAAATAGGGTAAACCCCTACACGTTGTAAAGGGTATATAAGATTCGGCACACTCAAACATATCGCTCTTACTCGTTGATGTTCAAATGTTCACGTTTTCCGTTTCAAACACTCGCATGTTTATAAATAATGTTATGGCAGGTAAAATGTGTAGCCAATTGGCAGCCATTAAACGTGACAATTTTAGTAATTACAGTGTCGTCTATAGTTCACTACTTTACACTTCAAGGCAAAAGAAAATAGCAACTGTTTAAGGTACTCACTATTTAAGTGTAAGACTTACTATTTAATTTGCTTCTTTGTATGCGGGGAAGAGCAATTACAGTTTTTTTTTTGCCGGTGCAAGTGTGTTGTAAACGCTTTCGTTGCTAAAAGGAAAGATTAATTAGTTTTTCCTTTCAACATCATACGAGTTGAGTTGATGCCATAATAGTTTCTGAAGTATGACAAATAACAAAAGTAGTTGGTGAGTGTTACTATGACTAATGTGTGTAAGAGGTGGGTCAAGAAAATGTTAGTTTAATGGTATTAATGAACAATTAAATGATTGATGAAGGTGAGAATAAATTAGCGGAAGTTTCGTTTCGTTTGACCGAAAAAACAAAAAACTCTTAAAACCCAAAACGAAATAAATTAGATACTTTTCCAAATAGTTATGTGATTAAGGAAGTAGAAGATAATCGCATTCTTTTTTCGGCACTAAAGTGTTGGTAGTTAATATCTTCTATTTTACTAAATATTAATTAAAAATTGAATCCAAGATTTTTTTCTTGTACTACTTATTTATTAAATTTAAATATTTTTTTGAGATAGACGAAATTCGCGGTATGATATTTCTATTATGTGGCAACACTTATTTTTTATTTATTATACTTAAGTTTCTTATTATGCCCCATGATATCAACGAAAAAAACAACTGGCTCCTTCAAGAAAATGAAAGTTCAATTTTAATAAAATTTTTAATGATCTTTGGGTTTAATATAAATTTACCATTTGCTCTATTCATTTAGGTTTCATATGCCCGCCCTGGTGGTGAATCAATTAAGGATACCAATTTATATGTAACCAATTTGCCGCGTACAATCACCGATGATGAATTGGATAAAATATTTGGCAAATATGGCAATATCGTACAAAAGAATATACTCAGAGATAAGCTGACTGGTAAACCAAGAGGTGTAGCATTTGTAAGGTGAGCTTTCATTTATATAATTTTAATTTTCACACTTTTATGGCAAAATATTTAAAGCAACTAATTCGTATTAACAAATTTAATAATTATTTTTAATTTTTTAATTTTAAAATCATTTACAAATATGTGAGGTTTTGTTTAATATAATTTCCTTTAAATATCAAAACATTTGTTAATTATTTAGATAAATATGTTTAATTAAATCGACAGAAATAATACATTTGGGGTATATGTTTTTACATTTCATTACGCTTTAACAGATTTAACAAACGCGAAGAAGCCCAAGAAGCCATATCGGCTTTAAACAATGTCATACCTGAAGGTGCCTCACAACCTTTAACCGTACGCTTGGCCGAAGAGCATGGCAAACAGAAAGCTAATCATTTTATGAATCAATTGGGCATGGGTCCACCTGCTGCCCCTATACCCGCGGCCGGACCTGGCTTTAACAATATGGTGCACAGAGGTAGACACAATAAAAATCGTATTCAAAAACCACATCCCTATCATAATCCACAAAAATTCATTTAAACACCATAACAAAACAAAAATACAAAAAAGCATATATAATTTTTTTTTCAATGATTAAAGGTAAAAAATAATTAATATTCTTACTATTATACGCATAAACGAAAAAAATTTTTTAGCAACTATATATGTTAAACATAAAACAAGCAGGAAATACTGAAAGATATTTCCTAAACACTTGACAATTTTTTTTTCTATATGTTTTGTTTCTAAACATTTTCGGCAAAAATCTTAATACAATAATATTAAAGGAAAAACTTACATAAAAGTTATTAAAAAAAACATTTAAAACAAATTTATTTTATTCGTCTTCTTTTAACTGTTACCTCTTAAAGGACAGTTCATATAAAAGTTATTATCATAAAAAGAAATAGATTTAGGTTAAGAAGAAATAAAAACATTTGAAATAAGAAACAGATTTTGAAACGAGAGGTTAAAACAAAAAAGTTTTCAAATTTAATTTTATTTTCAATTATTATTTTAAAACATGTGGTTTTTCTTACAAAATTTAAAACTAAATTAATAAAAGTGTGGCAATATTGCTGAGAGAATTTCTTATTCAAAGTGAGAGCATAGGAAAAAATCGCTGTCAAACTAAAATATATTCTCTTTTATAAGTGCTTTTAGCAGCGAGGTATTACATTAAATTTTATCATTTGACACAACAATCAAAGGACACGAGGCAAAGCTTTCGGCCGCGGCTCTAAAAATAACGACGAATAATCCAAGTCTGCTGTTATTTGAAAATTTTCCTTAACATTTTTATTAATTTAAACTAAAACATTTAGCGGCGACTCAGTAGTTTTGACACTGCCAAACTTCGGCTGATCAAAAACCAACTTCAGTTCCTCTTCCTTTTTCTAATTGAAAGGGCAATAGACGTGCTTCGCATCAGTTTTATTACAGAGGAAAGGATTTATTTGGAGGTCACAGTCAAAGGGTTAATACCACATCGTCTACAGTCTCCACCGAAGGCAGCGAGGTTTCCGATTTCTTTACAAAGGGGCAATTGTAGACTCCAGGTAGGGCAGTTCATGCCAAAAGAACAGGATCTCTGGCCAGCGATGATAACAGGTGCTTCGGTGTACCAGATAAAAGAGACTGTTGAGCATATACTGACTGGCGCTCATGCGTTCCAGAGCAAAATATCTAAAACTTTTAACACAAAACTGTTGGCATTGACCAAGAGAGTAAGAAGAACGGTTGAGCTGTTCACATTGAAATAGTAAAACAAGAATCACCGGCTTAGCGTTTTTTCCTGTCTGGTTACACCAAAGACCCAAAGACTATATTTGAGGTTTTCAGGGCCAGCCAGTTCAACCTAACCTTTTAAACGAAGCAGAAATTTTTTACAACTAACCCTAATCACAGCCCCAGTTCCTTAACCACAGAAAATTTGGTCATATCTGGCTGATAACCATAAACTCAGTTGGCAAAATTATTGCCGTTGCTATATTCAGTTTGGTATGCCGTTTGTAAAACCCCTGTTAGTAAACGTTTAAAACAATACTTATATATTTAGACGACGCATATACTTTTTAAGTCAAACTTTTTCATCTGCTTAAAACGCAGCCCCGGTTTCTCTACTGTTTTGCCTTTTTCTGTCTTCCACAGTCACCTTGCTGCTATATGTATTTGTAGCAGTGCTGCCACATTGGGTGGATGCAATTTTTCCCGGTGCCAATTTCGGAACCATATCAGTTTCTATTTATCTCCTGCTTCTAGAACCTCTCTAATCAAAATTTGCTTACCTTTTTTTGATTAAATATTTATTTTAACTCAAAAAAATATTTAAAAATTTAAACACATTTAGTTTAAAACTTCTCCTTTCAAAATCCGTTTTCTTTTTCTTAAAAAAAAAAAAAAATAATTATTATTATTGAAAAAAAAATTAAATTAACTTACAATTTACTAACCTTCGGTATGTTTATGTACTAATCCTAAGGACCCTAATACCCCTTTTACAAAATCATTACAAATATTTAAATGAAAAAAAAGCTAATCAACACACCTCCTATAAATCCCACTTAATTCATTAGAATGTTAACATTTTGAAATAACGTTTAAACCGCAATGAAAAAAAATTTTTAAAATATTTATTTTTTAATAAAAGTTAAAAAAAAATACTAAATCGAGATTCACAAACCTCGTTTATACTTGATCAGTTTTTGTTCAATTCTCTTTTGAACTTGCATTTACTTTCATACGCGTTTCATCAAGTTTAGTCGAAATACTAACAAGCAGCCAACTTTGCGTAGCAAAAAGAAAAAGCAAAAGCAAACTTGACGAATACCGTCAAGTATGTACCAACTTCTCTTTTCACTTTTTCCGTCCCTCCTAAAAGATCAAGACTTGACGACTCGGACTTGATGTGCGTGAATCTCGTCTTTTTGAAGTTTCAAGGTTTTTTTTTAAATTAAAGTTAAAATCAATTAAAGGCTCAAAATACTTAAGCAAAATGTTTTTTACTTAAACGTTATACCGTTACTTTTAATGGTTCATCATTAAAGTAACTTTAAATCAGCATCTTTTCATTTTTGCTGCAATCCGACCTGAAAGCTACCAACAACATCTGGTAGTTAATTACAGGTTCTACTACAAAGTACGTGTAATGAGTAATTGTAATTACTAATTGCGAGTTGTCAATGGCAAAATGTAATTGGATTTGTAATTTCAAAAATTAAATAAAATTCTAAAATACCTTTTAAGCTTCAAAATAAATCTCCGAATTTTCTGTCTATTAAATACAACGGAATTTTTACCCAACTTTTTTTAACCTTAAAAAAATTATTAACACAAACATTTTAAATTAAAATAAAATTAAAAATACAGTTAAATTTAAACAGTTTCGAAATATGCATATAATGTTTGTATAAGACATATAATTAAAAAATTTAAAAATATACACAAAACGTCCTAATTTATGTTTGTTAAGGCTTTTTTTGACAGTTATTTAAAAGAAATTTGTCAAATAAGCTCTGAATAAACATTAAATAGTTTTTTTGAATAAGACCGTATATGTATGCATATGTATAACACATTTGTAGGTTTTTAATAAATAAGATTTTAAGAAAAGGGTTCTATTATGTCCAAAAAAAAAAAAGAATAGTTTTAAGTTTCAAACTTTTATGTGTAATTCACACATGATTAATAAACTAGATTTTCTAATATTTTTTTTTTAAGAGAAGAAACCCATAATTTTATTTTACCTTTAAAAAAACACTTCATTATTTAAATATTACAAAAAACACATAAACCCGAAAAAAACATTTCTTTTTTTTGAAAAATAATGTAAATTAGGGCACATCTAACCCAGATTATATAATTTTTTTTAAATTTATTCTAAAAAAATTTAAAAAATTTTTAGTTTAAAAATTGGTTTTTTTTGGTTTCGGTAAAGCGTTAAAAGATTTTTCTTTTTTAAAAATTTTTTTATTAAAAAAAATAAATATTAACGCTCGTATGTATAATAACTAAAGTAGGTTTATTGGGGGTTCTTTTGACAATTATGCCATAGACATCTGTCAAATCACCTCTTAATAACTCTACTTTAATTTTAATGAATATGGGGATAAAGTTATAAAAAAATATTAGCTCTTAACTTATATACCATTTATAAAAAAATATATCGAAAAAAAAACTAATATTTACTTTTACAGTGAAGGACAATACAATGGAGTATCAGAAAGAAAAGATTTAAAAAGCAAAATTATTTCTTAAAAAAGATCTATAGAAACAGAGCAAATAATACGATCCAAAAACTTAACTTAAACTTAAACTTTCAAAAATATTAAATTAATAGGAAATATGGAAAACGGACCGACCTAAGAAAGAGCGATAACCGTAGTGTTTATTTCGTTTCGTTCTAGCGCTAAACTGGCATTTCGGCAATGTTTAAAACAATGCCACATCACAACAATTTTATGAAAGTGTTGTAATGTTTTAAAGAAGAGGAGTAAAAAGTAAATAAAATATAAAAGTTTTCAATTAAAACTGAATATAATATATTAAAAACCCTAAAGAAGGAAACAATTTCTACCCCAAATTGTAAAAAATATTTTTTTTCGTGTTAAAAAAATTCAGTCCCATTAAAATCAGGTACCGTAATAATTATGCCAATTAAAAAATTATTTTCAAAAAAAAAATATTTTTTTATAATTTTTGTAAAAAATATATTTTTCTTTTATTTTTTTTTTATTTTTATTTATTTTTTTTTTGTCAAAAAATAATTATTATTTGATTTTTATATATTTGGCAAAATAATTATTTTTAAATTTTTATAAAAATCAATTATGATAGCAATAATCGTTTTTTATTTTTATATTAATTAGGAATGTAATAAATCTTTCTGCCAAAACATAATTTTATTTCTTGATGAAAAAAATAAAAAAAAAATTTTTTTATAAATTTCTTTTAGTACCATCAAGTTCACTTAATTTTCAGATGCTTTTCTTAGGATGTTTTTTTTTTTCATTTAAAATTGTTGGTTCAAAAATATTGAAATTTTTTCTATAAAAAGTTTCTTAAAGTTCTCTTTTTCCTTCATTTTCTTTTCATAAAAAAAATTAATGAATGACATTAAAAAAATATCTTTCATCCATTGTATTGTCCAAAATATATTTAACTGTATCTACACATATTTACAAATATACAAACATTTAAAATTATATAAATATATATAAAATTAAATTTCACCATAATTATTAAAAATTATACATTCAAATAATATTCATATAACTTTCTGTAGAAATTTAGAAATAAAAACTTAGTTACTTAACAATAAAAAATGGAAACAATTTTTTTTTTAACAAACTACAGTGTGTGTTTGAGATATTTTTTTTAAAAACTACTTTCAATTTTCTATCAAAAAAAAATTCTTAAAAAAAATCTATATTTTCTAAGAAGATTTCTAAAAAAAATTCCAAAACTGAATTTCAACTCAACGGGAAGCAATTTTTTTTGTTTTTGTTGTTTTTTTTAATTCTTCTTCCAGCGAAATCCAATACAATACACAAAGAGAGCATATGGTGGGCGTGGTAAGTATACGCCAACCGATATTTCTTTTATTCACCTCAAATATTAAAAAAGATGCTATCGGTTCTTTGATATTCGAATTGAATATTGTTCATTGAAATTTTTTTGTAAATTCATATAAATATTTTTTTGTTATTTTTTTTTTATTTTTTTTAATAACAGCCATCAATGCATTGAAAGAAATTGAGTGTAAAAATTTTTGTTATTCCCTAAAGGAGGTGAGAATAAATTTTTGTTTTGTTTTTTTTTTATAACTAAAAATATATTTAAATTTTTTTCAATAATACATATAATATAAGCCTATTTTTTTTAATAAAAGAACACACACCAAAAATTTTTTTTTAAATAAAAGAAATATTAATTTTTGTTAAAAAGTGACATTTTTTTTAAAGGTCTTTAAAGAAAAAGTTTTTTTTTAAGCATGTTATACATAAATATAAAAAAAAAACAAAAGAAAAAATCATTTTGGCGTATAAATTTATTCTACAATAACCGAAATATATTTATTTTTTTTTAAATTTAAATAATAGGTACATACATGTTAAGAAAGTCAAGCATTTTTAAAGCCTTATTAAAACAAATTCCCAAATTAGCACTAAAAAAATCCTGAAATTTTTTTAACCAGCTAAAACCCAATATTTTTTTATTCTTTTGAAATTTTTTTCAGTTATTACTGTTTTTTTTTTAAACTTTGAGTGGCTTAAGCCATTTTCTAAGCTCCCCTCAATTTTGTTAAATGGGGATTTTTAATTGATTAAGTAGGAATTTCAAAAATGTTTCAAGCGTAAAAAGTAATTTAACTTAGGGTATTGCACTTTTAAACATAGTGTTATGAACATTCTATATGTTCCCCGCAAATCCCACGAAATTCCTAAAATGGGGGATTTTTTCATTTAAACTAGGAATTAAAAAAATATGTGCACAAGTATTAGGCAAAAAAAGGAAACATCTTTTTTTATTAGAGGAGGCCAACCTAATTACTTATAAGAGTGTTTTTTCTCAGCTGCATGAGAACTAAAAATAATAATCTAAAACAGGAATATTGGTGTAATCTAATTCGTTTATTATAATTTGGTCGAAAATTTATTGGCATTTATTGTTTTTAATGATTTCCGGCATAGGTATGCCCAACGCGGTTACGAGTTACATGGTTCATTCGATCGAACCAATTTATTAATGGGCATCAAGAGTTGCCGGTTTGTCAGCATAAACTTATTACCAAATTTAGCCCCATAAAAAGTACTCCCGAATTGTTAAATAGTATAAACTAGGAGGCCAGTGAACAAAACTACTTTAAGAAATAAAGTTGTCACCAAATTAACTTTGCAAAAAATCAATTTTTTGGAGCAAGGCAAGAAACCTCGTCGTCTTCGGGTCATAAGTTCCCCACATAATCCTAGAGACTCTACACAAAGAGTTATTTACCCAGACCTCCGTGGCTCGGACCTTCACCCCACAATCTATGTCACTATTGTTGAGCTGAAGTGGAGCACAAACTTCCATTGCTCTATCCATGGTGAAATGAAACCCCTGCTTAACCATCTTGTCTGCCATTTCGTTCCTTTCAATACCCCTGTGTCTCCAAATCCACCAATGGATTCTTTGCACGCCTAAATAAATATGTTCACCCGGGAATTCTCAGTCTAAGAAGACAAGGCAAGATCGGTGGGCAACTTGGCTGCTGTTTTCTTCGCCTGAAATATACTGCAGTGATCAGGAAGTATATAGGACTCCCAGAGACCCAATTTCTAGCTTAAAACTGATACTGGAAGCCTCAGAGATGTTCTTTTCTATGTATATTTACTGAGGATTGCGTATCAGTAAAGGTGATCGTGCAAAGTTGTATTAGTTTTGCAACTAAGCTCAGATCTAGCTTGAAACACTTGAAAGTATTGAGCTATCAAAAGCGGCCTTGTAGTCGACAAATAGATAATATGTGTCGATCTGTTTTTTGTTTTTTGCCTTTATCAGGATTTGGCGTAGTGTTTATATCTAGTCGATGGTGGATTTGCCAGGTCCAAAGCCTCGTTGATATGGCCCAATTATCTTGACGACTTAAGATTTTAATCTTTAGCATAATACGCTGCATAGTATCTTGTAACCAAATAATTCAATCAGCATGGCTTAAAATCGCTCTTCAACCACTTTAACTGCAGATTCTTTTTCATTTCGAAATTCTGCGATACCATAAAGTGTATATATATTCTTGATCCTTATAGATAGGGAAGTCGATTTAGCCATGTTCGTCTCTGTGTCCGTGTTATGGTTGAAATCAAATTTCTGAAGCCCTCCGATGTCGCTCGCATAGACCCTTAGGTGGTATCAAACTTCAGAAATATCTGCAAAAAAATCGCTATTAAAATCCAGCGAAATCGCTCGATAACTGGCCGAAATATGAGTCGAAAACCAAGAATACCTCTGTTTATTTCTCTTCCATTAATTTTTTGCCACGAACGATTTTTTTTTAAACATACTTGCACCCTTTTTCCGCCCCCTAGCAGGGCTGCCATACAGTTTCATATTTTTTATTTTTTTTAATCGCTCCCACAGCTTCCAGGGTTTTCCTACAAAGGTAAAATGTAAGGCCGACCCTAATTAATTTGGTCTCCCAAATATTTTTGTGGAACATTCTTACCATTTATTTCCAGGCCCTAACATGGTTGGCATACAAAATTTGAAAAAATAGGATAAAAACCCCTACAACTTCTCCAGAGTTGGCCCTAGAGAAATAAAATATATAACAGACCTCCATTAGCTTTCTCTCCCAAACATATTTCTACAACATACTTACCCCCTATCGCCATCACCTAATGGGGTTGGCATACAAAATTTATTAAGAACCGAGCCCTATTTAAAAATTAGAAATATTTCTTAAATAAAAAAACGGATAAAAATAAAAACAGGTATCGAAAGTCTAATGTAAAGGGCATCTAAGATTCGGCACAGCCGAATATAGCGCTCTTACTTGTTGTTTTTTTTAAATCAATTTCCCCACTTTAAAAACGTTTCTCTGGCTCAAAATAATTCAAAATGGCTTGCCAAACCTTACTTAACAGAAATGTCAGTAGAGTTTGAAATTTTCAACACCAAATCATAGTCATCGATGCCCTCTTCTATAGTTTTTTACGAAATATTTCCAGTTTAATTTTTATAATAATAATTTTATTAAAAAAAAAAATTTTTTTTTTTTCATATTTATTTTATTATTGAATCTTCACTTCTGTGAACTAACAATAAGTATTCAAATCTTATAAATAAATGTTGAAAAAGTTATTTTCCCAACACTAGCTGAGTGGAGTGCATTTTCGAAACCTGCTACAGTTTCTCGTCAGCACTCTTTGTTCGGTGCTTGAGAGTTGGTAATCGATATCGTTAGTTCTCATGCAGTTAAAATAGGCGAAACACTCTTTACTTTATTTCGAGTATCACGAAATTCAATATGGGTAAAAAAAAACTTTTTTTGAACATAAATCAATTAGTTATTGAGTAGAGGATTATTTTTGAAATAATATTTTGTTTTAGAAAAAGTGCTTGATTACCTTGTCTAAACATTTAAAAAAAAATTGTTTAATTTTTTTAATCCAATTTAGATGTCATTAATCCTTGCTTTGAAATGTGTCAAATGATAAGGAAAAATAAAAAAAAAAGAACAACAACAAAAATCATTAAAACTTTTGATAAAAAATATATTTTAAACAAACAAATTAAACATTCTGAAAAAGATAATCTAAAATTTATTTTTTTTAAATTTTTTCCACGCCAATTATCACCATCCTGGTCCTTGTGCTGCAACATTGTGATGTTTTTTCCAACACTAACAACCCATTGTGTAATACAAACACTGTTTCCAACAACAGCGTACAATTATGCTGGTCTTTTGGATGGTTTTTATCGGAATAAATCGTATCATTATCCCTACTTATAATTCAGCCAGACTTTAGTGTAAATAAGTTAATTATATATAATAATTTAAAATAAATTTAACTGTAATAATTATAAAATAATTTAGCAAAAGTGAAATGTGTATAATGTTTAGGACAGTTATGTTAAATAATTGTAATTATTATAACAAGTGAAACAAATTTAATTTAAAATTAATTGCTTTACTTGTTAAATTTATATATTTTATTACTTAAAGTTAACAAAAACGAAGTAAATTAATGTTTTTTAATTCTTTAAGTTTTGAGTTGTTACAAGCATATTATTTCAAAAATATTTTTGTTGTATAATTTATTTGATTTTTATTTAAGAAATTATACTTTTTAATTATTTATAAATTTTTATATTTTTTAAGGTTTAATTGCTTTTGTAATTATATTTATTTTTAAATTTAATTTGATTTAAAAAAATAAAAAAAAAACAAAGACTGGAAATTTTTTCAAAAATATAAAAAAAAAATTTTGTTTTAATTTTGTTAAACTTTTTTATGTTTTTAAAAGTTTTTATTTATTTCCGTTCGAAAACATTTAAAGAAAGGTTGAAAATTCAAAAATATTTTTAATGCCATAACCGAAAACTTTGATGATATCTGGAGCAATCACGATTCCTTAAACTATTTGGTGTACAGACGCTGTCATTTTTATTCTACGAGGCCTCAAGGCATTAAGAAAAAACTAATTCAAACTGTTCAAATCGGCCCTAGCGGTTCCTTAACCGGGCTAAAGCTGTTTGTACCTTAATATAGTAGAGCGGCGTAATGTCAATGCCGTCATCGTAAAGTAGAATTTCGGGTGCGGTGTAGACATCTGCAGAATTGTTGATTTGATCGCCAGCCAATAAAGTCTTAGTATAGCTTGTGCTTCCTTTAAAAGATTTCTATAGGCATCTCTGCAAAAGAACGCTCTACATTTAAATCCTTCGGATTGACGTATTTTTTCAAAAAGAATTTTCGGGTTTCATTCGTGTCGCAGTGCATCTCAATTCTTTCACACTTCCGACCTTCTTGTTTTTCCGTCTGAACAGCCGTCGCTCATCCTTTCTATTTTCCCTATACAACTGGTTCGCAGCATGCTAGCTGCAGGGTTGCTCGGTATGCAGCATTTTTCTTCGCAGTTGCATTGCGAAACTCCTGGGGGGCTATTATGTAATTCGACTCGAATCGAAAAGGCTTTCGAAAGGAATTTTCTATTCGAAAGGCAATTCGTTTTATCTAATACTTTTAGGAAATTAAGAGCAAGAGAAGAAAGAAATTAAGGAAGAATGAAAGCAGACTTACCAAGTCTTAAAAGTATTAGATAATACGATTTGCCTTTTGAACAGAAAGTTCCTTTCGAAAGCCTTTTCGATTCGAATCGAATTACATAATAACTCTCCAGGGTTGCTCGGTATGCAGCATTTTTCTTCGCAGTTGCATCGCAAAACTTCTGGTCGTACCACTGGTTCCTTCAAAGCCGATCGTAGCCCAGTATGTCTTCGGCAGCAGTGCAAATGTGAGTGGGACACGTGAGTCCTTTGTTCGCCTTGTAGGGAGTAGAGTGTGCTCTTGTAGCAGTTTAGAGAGTCAAGTGAAGTAGGCTCCAGCTATCTGTAGTAATTGCAGTCTTATGGTGTTCGCATCATCGCGGCTCATTTAGGCTTGTTTGGGCTTTTGGTGCAGCAAGATAGTTGTTTAAATCGATGTTTGCACCCCATAAAGTCCCTACATCCAATACACTAGATGAGTTTCTTGCATCTATTATAATAACATAATCTATTGGGTTTCTTGTATTCTGATCTGGGAATAGCCAAGTAACCTTGTGGATATTGAGATGTTGAAGTCTGGTGCTACTTATCACCACGTTATGAGCGATGTGCAGTCAAATAGTCTTATTTCGTTGTGGAAAGTGTCATCAAAGGGACGAAATTTTCAATTTGCTCTCCATTGTGCTGCCCTGGGGAATAAAGAAAAAAAGTAAAGATTAGTGTAAGCCAGGAAGTGGAACAAAGCTAGAAGAAAATGAAGAACGAGTAAAGAAATATCAATGTTCCAAGAACGAAAATTGCTGGGTACCACTCGTTAGCCATTTAAGGCCTTTAGCGTATCCTAGAATTTCGTAAAGGTTCCAGTTCGATAAAATCAATAGATGGTCCATGAAATATTCGCCAAAGTGACGGCGCCTTCTCCTTACAAGTTCCGGGTGTTGGCAGAGTAGGTGTTCCATCGTCTCGACCTCGTCTGCGTCCTCGCATAAGCGGCAGTATTCAATCGTACCTGGCTGCCACTTAACCGACTTCGACCTGACGGCCGTTGAGAATACTAGTGAACAGCCTTAGGTCAAGGTTTTCCATGGACAAAAGTATCCTGGTCCTTTCGGCTGACAGTATTTGCCACATTGATTTTGATACCCTGCAGCCTGCGGACTCATTCCAGTATCTGATTGCCTTGTTGCTCGATCCTACTACAGAATTCGCACAGTGGAGAAAAAAAAATTGATGCAGTTACCTAATTGGCATTTGCTAGGGATCCCCTTCGCGCCAATTCATCTGCAGTCTCATTTCTTAATTTCATTATACCCTTAGAGTCCCTGGAACGCTGAACTGAAGTCCCTAACCGCCTTTGACCTCAACAATCTTAAACCCAAAACCCCAAAAGCAGCTTGGCTATCCACATAAATGGTAATGCATTCTCCGCTTAAACCGCTGTTGTGCCGAGATAAGTTCGCGGCTCGCGTTATTGCAAAAATCTCCGCTTGGAATACACTACAGTGATCGCCCAGTCTGAATGACTCCGCGATTTCAAGTGATTCAATGAAGATACCTGTTTCAGATGCGATGGGTATAATCAACAATAGAAAATATAAAAAATATAACAAAAATGTGACTTAAATTTTTTAGCCGTTGATTAGCGGAGTTTTCCGGCGGCGGCTTGGCTTAGCGGCCAGCCACCAGTCTCGCCGTTACGGCCTGTTTCTCTGATTCTTACTTAGTCTTTCAAACAAGTACGAATCAAGATTAGTTGTTGTTTTTGTAATTTTCATTTATTTTGTTTTTGTTTTTCCCAGCCATTTAAACCAGTTACTGGTTTATATTTTTATTTTGAATTTTTAACAAAGTACCTAGAAAAACTTAATTAATAAAATTTTATTATTTATACAAGTTCTACTAAGGTTTTAAATAAAAAAAATACTAAAATAAATTAATTATTAAATAAATAAATTCTTGACTGATTAATAAAAAAAGAAAACAAAATATATGCTAGTTTATTAAAGAAATAAAAATATTTAAAATCTACAAGAAAACAAAAAATCATGCACGATTTTCATGCATTGAAAAATGTTTTAATAATTTTAAGCAATTTGGCCATTTCTCCCTCCTTAAATAAAAATTGAATTATGGTTTATATCCTATTTTTATAAAAACATCTTTGCTCCTGTCCTCTATGTAACATTTGTTTAAAAATGCTTAATATAATAAATAAAAAGAAATAAAATATTTTTTATCTTTGTATATAGAAAAACTGACTTCCATAGAACTTACTTACCATTAGCTTTAGCATTTAAAATATATTTTAAAAAAAATTATTTATAATAATAAAAAAAATAAAAAGTTGTTAAAAAATAAAAAGTGTTAAAACCAATTAGTTAAAATCTAAAATTAAAACAAAAAAAAAATTAAAAATTTTGTAAATTCTTAAATAACATTACTTTAAAATACAAAATTTTGTAAAAAATATTTTTTTTTTCAAAAAAAAAAAAAAAAAAAAATAAATAGAAGAAACTAAAAACGATAATATAGTTTTTTTACTTAAGAAAAAGTTATAAAAAAATTAACAACATCAACTGCCCATATAAAGATTTTTAAAGAAGTTAAGACCGATATAAGATTTATATAAATTTTAATTTTAATATTTATATATAAAAAAATATTTATATTTAAAAAACTATTAGTGGATCAAATTATTATGAAATAAAATTAAAAATGGGAATAAAATCAATTAAAAAAAATTAATTTGAAATATTTAACGCTGATTGGAAGAAAGCAAAATGAAACAAAAAAAACAAGACAACAAAAACTATTTATAATACATTTTGCAACTACAACAACGTATTATTATGATAATAATCTAATATATGTATGTTAAACGAATTTTTAATAAAGAAAATTACAAATTGAAATCACAAAAGAAAAAGTATAAGAAAATTAGAGAAATTTACAAAGTTTTATTTATGTTTGGACACTCTGCTTAAATAACTTAAAAGAAAAGTTTTAGCATTATGGAAACGACCTAATAATATAAACCAAGGCCATAATATAACTGACCAAAACATTTTCTTTACTGTCCAAAGATTTAGGAATTTTAAGAATATGATTTTCAAAACCAATGTGCTCAAGAGAATTTTTGATGTTTTAATATTGCAAATAAATTCAAAAATGTCCTTAAATGGTGCATAACTTAATTCGTTTATAGTTTAAATTTAGTTTTGAAAAAGTTTGAACTCGTGATGCATTTAAAAACAAGAGCCTTCTTACAAAATTGTAGGACGTGAAGAAGTTGTGGCCTTGAGGCTATTTAAACGAAAATGCAAGACTTTGTCGGTTTTTATTTATATTTTGCTGCAAAACATAAACTTTCTTGTGATCAATTCACAAGGTTTCTGTTAAGTTCTATCGACTCTTAAAAATAGTCACCTGGTTAATTTATTCGTGAATTGAAAATGTTATTCTATCGAACTTTTGTTGTATTTTTAATATGTCAAAAATATTGATAATTTTAGAAAAAAATTTATTTAAATATTGATTGCTTTCAAAATACCGTTTAAGTGCAATTTTATGCGAAATTATCATATGGACGACTACAAAAAAGGAAGATCTACAAAAATAGGTAAAAAATAAACAATCCGAGGTATATATAAGATCATATTCAAAATTAAATAAACAAAAGTAATTACACCATTTCTGATTGTATTTCAGAAATTTTCATTTAACCTTCAGAACTTTTTTTCAATAAATTTTAGAAATTTTTTATTTAATTTTAGATTTTATAATCTTTTTTTAAAAATTTACAATTCAGTGCCTCGTTTCTGTATGGTATGTGAGAAGTTCTTTAGTCGAGAAATTTATAGTCGCCCTGTCAAGGACAGAATGAATCAAAGAAAAACTATTATAAATTTTTATTAACTTGCAATATATTAAAATTATATGACTCGCCCTGTTAATAACTGGAACACTTCTATAATATTAAAAAATTTTTCGATGCGAAAACTTCTCGCAAGTTACAGAAACGAGGCACAGAATTTTCTATTTCCATTTAAGAAGTTTCATATTCAACTTTAAAAGTTTCTAATTTTATTTCCGAATTTTCTAATTATATGCAAATTGAAAATTCTAACATACAATTAGAAAATTCTGAAACTGAATAAAAAAATTTCTTTGATTGAATTAGAATAACATATTAATAATAAGATTAGGATTATTAAAAAACAAAATTTCTAATGAAGAAAAGTAACTATTTCCGATTGTGTTTCAGAAATTTTTAATTCAACTTTAGAACTCTTTTTAATGAATTTCAAAAATTTTGAATTAGAAATTTTATTAATTTTAATTAATTTATTTTTTAAGACTTTCTAATTTATTTCCAAAATTTCTAATTTAATTTTGGAATTTTTTATTGCCATTTCAGAAATTTCTTATTTGATTTTGAAAATTTCTTACTTATTGCCGGATTTTCTAATTACATACATATATACAAATTGAAAATTTTAAAATACAATTAAATAATTCTGAAATTGAATAAGAAATTTTTGTAATTAATTTGAAATTATTATTATTAATAAAAGAATTATTAAAAGTCAAAATATATAATAAAAAAAAGTAATTACACCATTTCCGATTACATTTAAGAAAATTTTAATTCAACTTCAGAAATTTTTTTATCAATTTCAGAAACTTCTAATTGAATTTAAGGCTCTTATTAATTTTCAATATGTTTTAATTTAATTTCAGTAAATTCAATTTCCATTTCAGAAATTTCTTATTCGATTTAACCAATTTTTATTTTAATTTCCGAATTTTCTAATTATATGCAAACTGGAAATTCGGAAATACATTTGGAAAATTCATAAAATAAGAATTAGAAATTTTTGAAATTGAATTAGACATTGTCGTCATTGAAATAGAATTTTTTAAATTAAATCTCTGAATATAAATTAGAAATACTTGAAATTGAATAAGAAAAGTCTGATTTAAATCTCTTGAAATGGAATTGGAAATTTCTAAAACTGAATTACAAATTTTAAAATTAAATTAGAAATTTCCTGATATAAAGTAAAAAATTCTAAAAAAAGGATTAGAAATTTCTGCAATTGTTGAAAAAAGTTTTAAAGTAAAATAAGAAATTTTAGAAATATAATAAGAAAGTTCTGAACTACAACTGGAAATGGTGTAAGCATTTATAAAATGTTTGTAATTAAATCATGCTTCAAAATTCTTTTACCTTTGGACATTATTAAAGTATTAATAATAAAATATAATAAAAAAATATTTATTTTAATATTAAGCAAAAACAAACGAAAGAATGTTAAATTTTTAAATTCTAAGTAAAATACGTAAAAAATATGTTCATTATTATTAGCTGCTAAATAAACTTTAATTGTTTCTAAGTCTAAAAATATATAAAAATTTAATAAAAATTAATATTTTAATATAAAAAATATTAGAAAATATATTGAAACAAAATATATAATTAAATAAAAAAAAAAATATTAAAAAATATCTTTTATATTGCTGGTTATAATTTTGCCCAATTTCAAATTTTATTGTAATTTTTTTTTTGTTTGTGAATATAAATAAATAAGTTTCCTTTGTTTCTGTGAAAAGTTACCTACTTATAGCCAAATTTTAGAGCGAATTATTATTTCTTAAACAAATTCTTGTATTGAGGGAGTACTGTCTGAACTTCTTTCCTATTATGTGTTTATATCTTTATCTTTAAAAAGAAAAATATATAACTATTTATGTATATACAATAAATCAAAGTTATTGGCTTTGATATGCAAAATAATATTAATAATATTTAAGAAAAATTCTATAACCTTAATACGATTATCAGGCCAGTCATGAAATTGAAATATTTTATCGCTTCACCATATGTTGCAACAAAATCAAAACATTTTAAGTTTAGATCTTTTTCGCATTTTTAAAAGTCCCTGAGTATTAAACAAAATTTAAAAATTTATAAATCAAAGCGGTTTTATTTAAACTTTTTAAGTATTCCTTACACTTAAAAAATTATCTAAGAAAACTTTACTTAAATCAAGCCATAGCGGTGTCAAAAGTACGGTTTTTCTTAAATCAAGTACGAAATTTCTTACTCCAAGTAAAATTTTTCAAGTACGAATTTCTTTCTTTTAGCCACAATTAAGCCAAAAAAGGATTGATTTAAGTTCGGAACCGTACTTGATGTAAAGCGTGAAAAAGATTGATTTAAGCCGTAAACGGGATTATTTCGAAAATGAAAATTCATTTTTTTGACTTATGGAGCTTTATTAAAGAAGAAGAATTTTATATTTTATTTTTATTTTATAGATACTTAAAATTTATAATTTAAAAATTTTATTTTTTGTACTTACTAAGGCTGAGATTCGAACCAGGGAGTTTCTGTATTGCAGTACAAGCGCGTTACCTCTAGGCCACCGAGACACTTTGTTTTCAAATGTAAAATAATATATTAAAACAACAAGCTTTTTTCTGCTTGATTTGTTGAAGCAATCCGAATAGGCTTGATTCAAGAAAATGTAAGTAAGGATCGTACTTAAAAATTTCATGAACGATTTTGGATAAATTCAAGAATAAAATTCTTGAAAACCCGCTTTTTCTTTTTGTGTACAACAAAGATGGACTACTCGATCGCAAATTATAATAAAGTCAGTGGCGCAATCCTTAAGAAACTAAAGAACTGCCCTATCCATAATTCTTTACAAAGGAAGCCTTATAGGATTTCAAATATGTGTATTGAAATGATCAACTAATAAAAATGAAAATTTTTGCAATTTTCTTTTTTAAATCAGTTTTCTAAATAAAAATTCTCGAAGGTTTTTTTTTAATTTTTTATTTTTTCCAATTGCGGTTCAAATTATTCTGAAACCGTTGAGAATTTTCAAAAATAATCTTTGCTCGTCTTCAAGATAATTTAATTGCAAGTCTTTTGGGGGTTCTTTTGAAAAAAATTTGGATAAAGTCTTGCCGAGCTATGATACATTCGATGAGGGAGGTAGCCACTTTAAAAATGTCTAATTTTAGAAAAAAATTAAAAAAAAAACTTATTCATAGAATTTTGAATTTGGATTGTTTTTGTACTCAGGGGATCATAACACATCATGAAAATATATTAGTCATCAAATGCCAAAATAAAAGTTGAAATTTGTTGCATGGTGTTATCGCCACTCCAACATTTCAAATATCGACAATTCGGGTTGATACCTGGTTTTGTTAGTGACAGTAAAATGATTTAGTGATGCCAACATATTATAAGAATGTAGTTGTCGTTTTAATTGTATACGAGCAGACTCATTGCCGAAGATTGCGGCCAAAGGTCTTTGTATCCCGGTAGTTGTGTAGCTGCAGCCATTTATGTGTTTAGAACATCAGCCTACCAGTGCTAAAACTTTTTTTGACACAATAAAGATTTCAACAAATTTAATACATGAGAAACTTGTGTTTGATACCTTTTTATAAATATTTAAAAAAAATTAAAACATTATTCAGGATTTCATTTTAATTTTATTTTATTTATTTATAGGGTTTGTTGTAAGTTGTTTTTGTTGTTGTTTTTGAGTAATTTGTTTGTTTAGAGTAATTCTTAATTAGTTTGTTGAGGTTCTTAGATAAAGCCAGAAAATATTTATTAGGTTTTTAAGAATTTGGTTGAAGTCCACTGATGATTTGATGTAAGAACCAATGAATTTCGTATAAACAAACTTAACCTACAGCAAACCCTATAAAAATATATTAAAAATTTTTGAAAGCGAAAAAGTTATTACCTTATTAGTTAAAATGTTCATTGAATTTTTTAAAACAATTTTTTTTAATATTGTTTTTTTATTTAAAATAGTTATTGTGAAAATATTTTTTTTTTTAATAAATTTTACGGCAAATATTTTTTTTGTTATTTTTCTGTTACATTAAAAAAAATCTAACACTATACTTCTTTAAAAAAATTTCTTTCAATTAAAAAAAATAACATTTTTTATAAAACAAAACACTGAAAAATTCTAATCAAATCTTTTTTACAAAATATAAATTAAAAAAGGGAAAAAAATCGTTAAAAAAAATTAAAACTTTAAAACAATCCAACTTCCCAGTTTATGAACTTGTTATATGAAATGTATCTTTATAAATGTTATATACAACTGTAATAAAAAAAAACAACTATATATTCCAATTATATATTATATTATATAAATAAAAAATAAAATAAAAAAATAAATAAAAAATATTTACAAAATTATATTTAACTAAACAATGAAGAAAACCCTAAAAAAATTTTTTATGTCAATAAAACCCATTAAAATTTAGAGGAAAAAAACAAACGAAAAATTGCAATTATTAAATTAATAAATTCTTTGTAATAAACAAAACCTAAAAATAAAAACCTTAAAAATAATTTTCCTAATATACCCAGAAAAAAAACGAATATTCAATAAGCAAATTGAAATGTGAATATACTTATATATAATTTTGTGTAACTACCTTTCCAGCAATATTTCAAAAAGAAAAAAAACATAAAAATACAATTAAAAAATAATAAATGAAAACGAAAAATTAATAAAAAAGAAAATTTAATAAAAAATTTAAAAAATTAAAAAAATATTTTTCTACCTCTTTCAACAAAGTCATATCTCATATCTACAGCTAGAATTTTCAAAAACTAACCCCCTTATTTCCAAAAACGAAACGCCCTAAAACAAAAACAAAATGTATGGAAAAGTTTTTTAAATTTTAATTATTTCCATACAAATGTTTGCATTATTATGCGTTGCGTTTTACGAAATTAGGCCCTAAATTTTTTTAATTTGGACTTTGGAATTTTGGAAAAAAGATTCCATTTATAGCATTTAATGGAAAATTGTATTTTTTTTATAAATTATTGCTAATTTTATTTGTTTTCAAAACATTTTAAAATAATAAGTTAAAAACAAATTCTGCGTTATTTTTTTTAATTTTGAAATTCCCCAATATTTTTATAGTTTCATTGTGTCTTTTGCAAAAATTCCAAACAATATTTTATTTTAATTTTTCTTTTTGTGGTTGTAATAAAACAAAATTTATTACACATTTTTTTTCTTGACGATTAAAACAAGCACATTTCCACAAGGTCGTTTTGTATTTGTTTAAAAATTTTTGTGTTTTCAACTATAAGACATACAACAACAACAAGAAAAATAACAACAACGCCAACTACAAAAATAATAATTGTCATTTGTCAGCAGATAGACAAAACTGTTGTTGCTGGTGTGTCGCAGCTGATGAAAAATTTGTTGTTTTTCTTTTTAAATCTAAATAATACAGTAGACTCACGATATCAGGAAACAATTGATTTTAACAAAGTTTTGCCTGCTATTTTTGCCATTTCTGAAATTTCAAAGAATTTTAAGCTCAGCAAAGGGACTTTTAAACAAAATGGAGTCTTTATGTATAAACTTTAACTGTATTTTGTGCAGATCTTGCTGATGAAGCAAAAACATAAAATATGTGAAAGTCCAAAAAAACAAGATTAACTTTGTGTCAAAGCTGACAGATGCCAATAGTCCACTTAAATTTCATTTTATAAAGCAAATTTTCTATAAAATATTTTTATACCCTTCACATAGTGATAGGGTATATATCACTTTGCCATTCCGTTTGTAATTTCTTTATTATTCATTTGCGACCCCATAAAGTATATATATTCTGGATCCTTATAGATAGGGAAGTTGAAATAGCCATGTCCGTCTGTCCGTCTGTCTGTCTGTCTGTCTGTCCGTCTGTCCGTCTGTCCGTCTGTTGAAATCAAGTTTCCGGAGTCAGATAAAAAGATACAGATCAGTAAATGGTGTCAAACGATTACAAATATCCCGCTAACAATCGCTATTTAAAATCAGCAAAATCGGTTCACTATTGACCGAGATATAAGCGAAACCCCAGAGTAACCCATTTTTTTTAGGACAAAATCCGTGCATATATCCCTATATATCTCAGTAAGTATAATCACTCTTGCCACAAAACTTGGCACGGATACTCCTAAAGAAGGGACCTAAATAATGGAAAAAGTTTTTTCAGATAGGACCAGGGGAAGGGGTATTTTTTCTACAATTGCACAAATTTGGTGAAATATTTTATGCGCTATATCTCGGAAACTATCACAGCTATCGACATAAAATGTTTTACAAAAAGTAATTGTACGCAAAGATCTACACTTTAAAGAAAAATTTTTTTGAGTGGGGGCAAAAAAAAGGGTAGCTCCCATACAAATCGACAATTATTATAAAATATTCGATACGCTATATCTCGGAAACTATAACAGATATCGACTTAAAATGTTCCACAAAAAGTGATTGTACGCAAAGATCTACACTTTAAAGAAAAAATTTTTTGAGTGGGGGCAAAAAATGGGGTAGCTCCCATACAAATCGACAGTTGTTATAAAATATTCGATACGCTATATCTCGGAAACTATAACAGATATCGACTTAAAATGTTCTACAAAAAGTGATTGTACGCAAAGATCTACACTTTAAAGAAAAAATTTTTTGAGTGGGGGCAAAAAATGGGGTAGCTCCCATACAAATCGACAATTGTTATAAAATATTCGATACGCTACATTTTGGAAACTGTAAAAGATATCGACTTAAAATGTTCTACAAAAAGTGATTGTACGCAAAGATCTACACTTTAAAGAAAAATTTTTTTGAGTGGGGGTAAAAAAAGGGGTAGCTCCCATACAAATCGACAATTATTATAAAATATTCGATACGCTATATCTCGGAAACTATAACAGATATCGAAATGGAATGTTCTACAAAAAGTAATTGCGCAAGAATGCCTACGCTTTGAAGAAAATTTTTATTGAGTGGGGGCAAAAAAAGGGGTAGCTCCCATACAAATCGACAATTATTATAAAATATTCGATACGCTATATCTCGGAAACTATAACAGATATCCACATCAAATGTTCTACAAAAGGTAGTTGGAACACAAGGCCTACGCTTTAAAGAAAAAAATTTTCGAGTAGGGGATGAAGAAGGGGTAGCTCCCATACAAATTAACAATTTTTATAAAATTTTCGTTACGCTTTTTCTGGAAAACTTTTACAGCTATCGACTTCGAATATTCTACAAAAAGTAATAATCAAATAATTTATACATTTTGGAAAAAAAGTTGGAGAAGAGCAGCGGGACTAGAACATTTAATAAGTTTTATTAACCCTTAAATATGGATAATGTCGAAAACTTTTAAAACTTTCGACCTCAAATCTTCTTCATCTATTTCTATTATTCATATGAACGTTAAAATTTTGTTATTTTTTCTATGGGCTTTAAAACTCGCACAAGGTTTTTTATTATATTATTTGCAGTACAAAATTACTCGGCTGGGTATATTTAAAGACCAATGTGAAGGGTATATAAGATTCGGCACAGCCGAATATAGCGCTCTTACTTGTTAAATTATATTATTATAAAATTAATAGGTTGAGGGAGAATATTATATTTTTAATAGTTTTTTTTTTTGTTTTGGTGATGATATTTTCTCTCACTTGTTTGTTTTTTGTTTATATTTCTTTAGTGATATGTATATGTATTTTCATTGCAAAAATAAATGAGATAAGTACTATAGTGTATTTGATAGTAACGAATTTTGAATACCCTAAATTTATCACATTAAGCTGAATAGTTTTTGGACTTGCCACCGAGAATTACATATAAAAATTTGCGTCACGATGTAATAGTTGGATCAACGATCAACATACATAACCATTCTCTAAGATATAGTTTAGGGATTAATATTGTTGTGGTTGTTTGCGTGTATATTATTTTTTTAATAGTCCAAAACCTCCCCTTTTCGATCCAAACAAAAACCTCTGGGGGAAACCCGAAAAATTTTAATTTTTAATTAAATTTTTGATTAAAATTTTTTTATTCTATTGGGCTGAATCTTATATGCCCTTTACATTAGAAGTGACATTTAAAAACTTACCAATTTTTTTTACATAAATATTCTTTTAAGTTTGTTTTCAAATAAAAGCAATTTTTAAACTACTCTTTCGCACCTGGCTTGAACCCGACAGCTAGTGTCAAGGTATGCAATTAAAAAAATTTTAGAAAACTGCGGGCAAATTACGACATTCGCTTCGAATCGAAATTTAAAAATTCTTATTAGAATTCCTAGATTAAAAGCATTGACAACTCGATCGATCGAGTAGAATTTCGATTCGAATAGAATGCCATAATTTTCCCCCTGGCCTTCTATCAGGGGTAGCATCCCCAGCAATTCGATTCAACTGAGTTTTTTCCCAAAATTTGAATATACAGGTCATTTACTTATGGAAAAAATACTAAATTCCAGTTTTAATTTCGGTAGGTGTTATTGTGTCCGAAATAGGATAGGCTGCGAAGGCCAGTAGCCTGTAGGCCAATTGTGAATCCCGTAAGAAGAATGATAAAAGAAAGAAAGTCGCTGTTAGCAAATAGTAAAGAGGAAGGTAACGTTTGCGCCCGCCAAATCCCTGTACCTAGGATTTATACATTTACCTATTCACCCAATTCACTTTGGTTAATCCTATGATGTTTTCCAGTCCACAATTAAAGCCCCACCAATATTTAAGAAGCGGCCCCATATCCACCTCTGTTGACGGATTTTTGATTTGGAAAATGAAAAAAAGGTGTTCCACAGCCTTTTATTTCCTCCTAATTCCTGCACAACCTGCTGAATGTCGGAGAATTCCCATTCTATTTACTAGTCATTTATCTCGCGTCGCAGGGCCTTGTAATAGTCCCAACTATACAACTTAGTATCCTTCTATTTAGCCCATGCCAGAGAATCCTAGAGACTTTGCAATCAACCCTGTCTCTTTAGGTTTTGTCCATTACTCATGTCCCTATCAAACCATAATATAAACCTATCGGCGGCCAAACCGGCTTATATTCTATTCCAATATGCTGATTTAGTCCCCTTCTTGCCAACTTATCAGCAACTTTATTACCGGCAACATCACAATGGCTCGGCACCCAATAAAGACTAGCCTTGCGGTTTGCCAAGATAAACCTAAGAGCAAGTTTACAGTTGTCCACAATAGTAGACGTGATGTAGTATCCCTGCAGAGCCTTTAACGTGGCGTAGATCCTGAATCCTCCCTTATAAATTTCTCGACCTCATCATCGCCAGAATTTCGACCTGCAAAACGCTGCATTTGTCCAGAAGTTTGTATGACACTCTTAGTTCTGTATGCAATATATAAACACCAGTCCCAGTGCCAACATCCATCCTCGATTCATTAGTGAAAATTCCACACCCCTCAAATAGTTTAATCGATTATTCCAATCCCTCACTATCCGGAAACACTACCTGGGGTATGTGCTGAAGTCAAGCTCCGAGACCATAAAACCCGTGCCACAGGAGTCAAACCTCTCCGACTCTTCCAATTATGCCGGCGTGATCAACTGATCCTTCCCTAAGCACACCGGATTTTTTTAACCTGAATAGGCTTGTCGTTGCCATTCAGGCCACAAAAACCTAAGTTGGAAGAAGATATAGAATGACATCCAGAGCTGCTTTGGGGTGGATTTTTCTGGCCCCTGTTAATCCTAACATAGTTCAAGTTTCCGGGATATAACATTTTGAAAAACAGCTGACGCGGTTGTTTGGGAGTATAATTTCCGTGCTTATATTCTCCGTTGCAGGTTAAAAGTCGAAAGCTGTAATAATTTTTTAAAATATAGCGCATCGAAAACTTCATGGGAGGCCAACCGCTTTCCGTACTCCTGTCCAAAAAGTTTTTTTACAAAAAGTTGTCTTAAAAAGAGTTGACTACCTTAAATATCTCAAAGTTCTATACCAAAATGTGGATCTAGAGATTTAAGTTGGCTCGGGAAACTTGATTTTAATATATAAAGATTCAAAGTATATAAACTTTACCGCATAAAAATTAATACAAATGAATACTGTCGAAATTACAAACAGAAAAACAAACTGATATACATACATACATTTATAAAATTTCCATAATATGTAAAAGCCCTAACTCGTTATTTTTTATGAGCCCCGATTTTCATTTATTTCGATAAATGGTTTCCATAAATATCAAAATTAACAAAAACAAAATGTTGACAAAAAATACGACTTAGGACCTTTCTATATTAAGGTAACGTCATACTCTTATCAGTTTGTGAAGGGTTTAAAAACTAAAATGAAATGATGGAGTTAGGGCCTTTCTATATTAAGGTTGCTGTATGTTTGTGTATAAATTATAAAGAAAATACGTTGCCATTGAACTTCCGCATTGTTAATCATCAAAATATGTACATCTTAAGCATTTTATTTTAATTCGTACCCAGTTGGCCAAGTCTTAAAAACCTAAATGACGACCAAACGATTGCCAGTCATGAAGTACATATTAAAGACGATTAAAACGATTTGTTGGTAAAAGTTTTTTGCAAATGGCAGCAAGTCTGAAAGATCAACAGTGTCACGTATCAGTGCCGTCATATTCTCGTTAAAAAAAATTCCTTCTGCCACATTTGTAAAGCAATAAAAACGGGAAATGCTAACAGCGGCACATAAGAAAATATATTAAGCCAATGTCAAAGACAATATCGGCTACAGCGATTTGGTCATTTGGGTACTTGTAATAAAAAAACACATATCTTTTGTAAATATTAAAAGTAAAGCAAAGTATTTCTTGATGTGCCTAGGTAAAATAAATTATTAATTAATACTAAAATCTCAGTAAAAACTCTCATTTTTCAAAGAATTTATTTCCTTTTAAAACCCGAATACATGCATCTGTAATAAAATTATTTTTTTACCAAATTTGCAGTCCCTGCTGCATTGTTTTAAATTGCTGTTTTTGAAAAAAATATTTTTGATACATTAAAGATTGCATTTAACGTTTTAACGATATACTTTTGTATGTACATAAGTTGCGTATGCATGTCTACACCACTACCCCGCTTTAAGTCGCTAATTGAGACCAGAGAAACGCAAACTTTCATTTAATTGGTTTCAAGATTTAAATATTTATGCTGAAAAAAAGATTTCCCAATCAAACTTTTTAAATTTTATTTACTAACTACCTTAGCTTGCAAGATACAATGTTGAAAAGGATGTCATCATAAAGCTACTTCTCTTCAAATGGGTCGTAGTAGTTTTATTCTGGGGGGGCAAATTACGGCATTCGATTCGAATCGAAATTCTACCAGATCTATCGAGTTGTCAATGCTTTTAATATAGGAATTCTAATAAGAATTTTCAAAGTTCAATTCGAATCCAATGCCGTAATTTTCCCCCCAGATTTTATTATGAACGTTGTCACATTCAGTACGTCTCCGTCAACGCAACGTACTTAAGTTAGGCAACATTCAACTTTAAACGTATGTATGTAATTCGAGTAGTTTTGCAGCTATCAGCTGGTTTTTATGTTACTTTTGCTAGATTTTTGTGTTTGTGCCAGTGATTTTATATCCGCTAAAAAAGTTTTCTATATGGCAACCGCTGATGTCGTAAAACGGCTTTTAAGTGCCACTGCTTTTAAACGGGAAACTAACACACAGAAGTTTTATGCATCTTCGAAGCGATGCAAACCAAAGCGACGAAAACCAAATTACATTAAGCAGGAATGTTACATTAGAATTTTTTAAAGAAAATACTCGTAGAATTATTCAAACTTACGGTTTGGGTGCGCTTTTTATACCCTTCACATAAGTGATAAGGGTATATATAAGGTTGTCATTCCGTTTGTTATTTATTTATTCTCCATTTGGGACCAAATAAAGTATATATATTCTGGATCCTTATAGATAGAGAAACCGATTAAGCGATGCCCGTCTGTCCGTGTTGTGGTTAAAATCAACTTTCTAAAGCCCCGCATAGACCCGTAAGTGGTATCAAACTATAAGAAATATTCGCGGGAAAATCGGTATTGAAATTTAGCAAAATCGCCCGATAAATGACCGAGATATAAGCAAAAAACCAATACTACCTCCTTTTTTTTTAGTCTACAACAACAACAAAGAACATACTTATGTATGTATGTAATAATAAAAAAAAACAACAAAAAAAGAAAAAACAGAATCAGCCATGTTGATATTATTGAACCACACCCAAAACAAAAATTTTATTAGTATTAGTATTCATACACATAATAGGGTTGCCATACGAAGCTTAATTTAAAAATTTTTAAAATCGCCCCTACGGCTTCCAGGGTTCTCCTACAAAGGTAAAATGTAAGACTGACCCGAATTATTTTATCCATCCAAACATTTTTGTGAAACATACTTACCATCTATCTCCAGCCCCTAACATGGTTGCCATACAAAATTTTAAAAAATAAGGTAAAAACCGCTACAGCTTCCCCGAAGTCGCCCCTAGAGAAATAAAATTTATCACAGACCCCCATTAGTTTTTCCTCCCAAGCATACGCCCTAAGGGGGTTGCCATACAAAATTTACAAAAATGATATGAAAATCCACACAGCTTCTTCAGAATCAGCCTTAGAGCAATAAAGTGTACGATCTACCCCCATTAGTTTCTTCTCCCAAACATATTCCTGGAACATACTAACCCCCTATCTCCACGTCCTAAGGGGGTTGCCATACAAAATTTTAAAAATGAAGGTAAAAAAGGCTACAGCTTCCAAGGAGTCGCCCCAAGAGGAATAAAATGTACCACTGACCCCCATTAGTTTCTGCTCCAAAACATATTCCTAGAATATACTTACCCTCTAAAGGGGTTGCCATACAAAATTTGAAAAAAATAGGATAAAAACCCCTACAACTTCCCCATAGTCACCCGTGGAGCGATTAAAAATGACACCGAAATGAAATATTTTATGAGTAAAAAAACGGATTAAAATAAAAAAAGTTTGGAATTTCGAAAGGCCAATGTAAAGGGTATATAAGATTTGGTGCAGCCGAATATAGCGCTCTTACTTGTGTTATTTTTTTGAATTTAAATAATTTCAAGTGTTTTTCTATTGCACGTTTTCACCAGATATATTTATGTCGTGACAATTGTTAAACTCTATGTTTAAGAGTATAAAGCTCTGATATGAAATAAGTTTAATTTTTATTTTTTATATACATATGTAAGTTTGTGCTTATGTAAGCACAAATGGATGTAAATCTATATAAATAAGAAATTCTTGGCACATATCTCCACGTCAAATACAAACACTAAAACTGTAATTCTAATACACTCTTGGTTTAATTTTAAACATTAAAGGATCTTTAGGTCTTAATATCAATTCAGCAATAAGCAAGAGTTCCTCATCCTTATTCCCGGCATAATCTAGCTCATAGTGTCGCAAAACATTAGTTAAAACAGTCTTAATTTCCAACATGGCAAATTTCTGGCCAATACAATTGCGTGGTCCAGCCGAAAAAGGTATATAAGCATAGGGGCTCATTTTATCTGCGGTATAGTCAATGTTGAAACGTTCCGGCTTAAAAACAGTTGGTTCGGGAAAAAGTTCTTCTTGGCGACCCAGATGTAGGGGGGAAATGCCTATATTAGTGCCGGCAGGAACGATTTTGCCATCTTTAAGAGTTTGAAATAAAAGAAGTTTTTCTATTTTAAGCAAAAAAATATAAAGTCAAACTTACTTATTTCACATTCCTCTGTTACCTTTCTGCCCAGCAGTGGCACTGAGGGGAACATTCTTAAAGTCTCCTTTATGCACAACTCCACATAAGGTAAATTATTTAGATCTTCATAGGTTACCGGCTTGTTGGTGTCTTTGCCAAACACTTGAATAATCTCCTCGAAACATTTTTGCTGGCATTCTGGATTTAAGGCCAAGTTATAGAAACAAAACGTAATGGCTGAAGAGGTAGTGTCATGACCTTCAAACATAAACGTATCCACCTCTTCACGTATATCCAAATTACTTAATGGTTTACCATCGATTTCTGACTGCAGCAAAATATCCAGAAAAGCCATTTTACGCTTAGTGCCCACATCGTCTTCTTGGTTTTGCGGTTTATTTATGTCTTTGGCCTTTAATAGTTCTTCGCGTCTTTGTGTAATTATTTTTTCGGTAAAACCATGTAATATGGCTAAAGCTTTCTTTTCATCGCGGGCCAATTTGGTGAATTGATAGGTAAAGTTAAAACGATATATAATGTCAAACATGCGTTTGTGTAGAACAGTGGAAATACTAAAAATGAGGGAAAAGGGTAGTTTAATTCTTTGTTCAAATACCCGTGCAAATTCTGCAAACCATTAAAAAAATTTTTAATTTTGCAGGAAAGCAAATCTGCTTGACTTGGGCAAATTCCAAGCAAACATTTTTAAGCTGTTTTCATTGCAAAATTTTTTTTATTTTGTTTGATTTGTACAATTTGCAGCGGAGTTAATTTTTTACTATTTTTAATATTATTCGTGGGACATAGAAAAAAAACTTACGTTTTTACTGCTCTTACGTATTCAGAATCGGCATTAGTTTGAGCATGAACCGATACACCCATGGCAGATTCTAAAAATATAAAAAATGCAAATATTCTCTTAGAAATATGGTTGGTTTCTTAAATTTCTACAAATTATTTTTAAAGAAAAATTGTTAGCTTTTAGTTCTATACATAGGGGACTATCAAAAAAATTTTAAATTTAAAGAAGACTTGAAATGCGGATTTTGTATGAAAATTTCGTTTGAAATATTAATTTTTAATTTAATTTTTTTTTGGATATGCCCCTTATGAGTAAATAAAGCATTTTATAAGCATAAAAAGCATTTTAAACAAGTTTTTAAAGCAGGGACGGTTAATAATAATTATTTTCGAATTTTCAGTGTAGAAAATTAGGTGCAAAGAAACATCTTCAAGTCAAGTGCAACCTATTAATGGTATTAAACTTGATTTTTTAAAAATCAATTGTTTTTAAAATTATTATAAATAATTTTTTGCCAAGAAATAATTTTTTTTTTTTATTATTATTTTTTTTTGTCATAATATTTAGATTGTTATTCATATCTTTTGCAAATGAAAAAAATTATTTTAAATAATTTAAAAATAAAAAAAAACAAAAATGACGATTGTTGTTATCATAATCGATTTTAAAAAAATTTTAAAATAATAATTATTTGTGCAAATAAAAAAAAAAAATTTTAAAAAATATTACTTATTGACAAAAAAAAATATTTTTTGAGATCTAATTTTTGTCATAATTATTACGGTTCCTGTTTCAAACATCTACCACTTACTTAAAACATGCCCAGCACTATAGCTAGGAATTAGAGGTCTGCTTGACTACACCCAAATGCCGTTTAAATACATTCGTTTGTTTTTCAACAACATAGTGTTTTTCATTCAATGTTAAACAAACTAAATGAATGAACCCACAAGCGAAAGCAAATAAAAAACAACTTCAACCGAAAACAAAATATTACCCATACATTCATATAAATAAATACTGAATAGAATGTGTGAAATTTGGTGTATGATTGGTGTAAAAAATTATTATTCAGCGCATTCATTTGTGTTTGCAAATTTGTCGTTATTGTTGTTGTTAAACATTCATTAACTCGAAAAAACACCTGAATGTTTTTATAAAAACTCTAACTGCAATGAGACTTTGCTATGTTTTTATATTTTCAAGTGTGTTTTATACACATTCAAAACGAAAACTGTAAAATGAATGTGTTCTTCTTGTATCATTGAGTGTAACACACAATACATTCTTTCTTGTGTTGTTACTGGCTTAACTTTATTTATCTCCCATAAAATGAAAAATGTTTGAATGAATATTGTTTTTGTTGTGTATAGGCAATTAAATGAATATAGTCATGCAGATGTCTACTAGGAATGCTTACAATAGTTTTGGGTCCCTTTTAATGAGACAAAATTTATGTACATTTGTCTAGGAATCAAGAAATGATGCCAATATTATTTCTAAACAATTCCAAATGAAAAACATCTTTTTAAAATTTGAACTGACACTCTTAAGGTAGGAACTGCTTGGTTCGTTTAAATTATAGTTTGATTTTACTCTGAACCGGTTAAGTATGACTAGATTCACCCCGTTTTAGTATGACCATTGTATTCGCCAAAGGTATTATATGTAGTTTCAAATCCATACTTAAACTGAGACCTACAGTATAAGATCCAATCTGTGGCCAAAAGGTATCTTAGCAGGTAATCCAAACTTTACATTAAAACCCCAGGAAGGTCATGCAGCATTTAGCCGCCTGAAAATCTATGTCTTTTGAAAGCCAGCAAAAGACATTTACAAAGAAGGTGAAAAAACTCCGTCTTCTTCTTTTCCTAGTTCCACATTAATGACAGTGATTGGTAAAAGAGAGTTCCTGTCTGTTTGTGAGTACCCTTAACATCCACTAAACCGTTAAAATTGACATCGATATATGCTTCCAAAAAAGGCTTGTCAGTTGTATCGTTAAATACCCGCCAAAAGATGGTTCCATCAAACTTAAGACCCTGCTTGTGTCCAGATTATTCTACCTTTTCTTAGCCTTTTTAAGGAAGTGCCTTAAGATCTTTTTCTCAGCAATCGCCAGTGGAGTTGCAACTGTTCCGCATTGGAGGTAGGCAAAACAGATCTTAGTTTAGCCAACTTACCACAAAAGAAATGTTAATGTTCAGGGACCCAGACTGAATCAATGTCAAATAGCCCACTAAGTCTAAACGACTCCCTTTTTTATATTGGCTATGAATAAAGACTTAATAGTGTATGAACTTAGTGACAGAACTGCCTCCTGGCTGTCGAAAAAATTAAATATTTCTGTGAATATTTCCGTCATATATAAGCATACATGCATCATAGATAGCAAATATTTCACCCTAAAATGAACATTTGCGGCATTAAGGCGAAGTAAAGAACAAACTTAAATATCCTTTGGATCCAATACCACGGCTTATATACAACCTGGAATCACAGTTCTTTATCAACAAACCATTTAATTTCTTAGGAGAAATCAAAAATTATATTTTCCATTTGGCAAGGGTTACTTTTTACTAGACAAACCCATATGACCATCATATAAAAATCAATAAAAACCTTGCACAGAATAGTCCCCAGGGCCTTTAAAGAGAGGAAGTTCCAAAGCGTGCCAAACTCTGGGTTTTGCACAACAGCCCAATATACAGTTTGTTTTTGTTGAAATCAACCAGGCAAAGGATACGTATGTAAGATCTGGCCGTGAACATCCATTTGACTATGCTTAAACATGCCCCTTTTCATTTGCGATTAAACTTTGACCTACACTGGTCCTAGGCTTCCGTAGCCTTATTAACCCTGTGCTGCGTGTTGAGTGTCCATGATAGTTTTTAGTAAGATATTTCTATCGTCCAGGAAGAGGATTTTCTTGTGGGATATAAACGCTGTAATCTAAAGCTTAAAATTTTGGATTTTCTTCTTCCATTTAGATATGTCCCAGTTGACGTTTAAACGATTATCTAAATTCTATTTTCTGGGTTGACCCAAGGCATTAGATATAATGTCACTGATCATACCTTGAAGGGTACCAAAACCGTAACATCGTCCGCAAAAGCAGTGACTTTGATTTCTTCATTACCTAGTTCGATTAGAACTTAAAGCAGTGCTAAGGTAACACCACCCTGAGGTGCGCCTCGATCAACCTGTTGTATCATAATGCTCTTACCAAAGCCCTCTGTAACTATTCCTAATTTCCCCGTGGAATGCCTTTATAAGCTGGTGCTTAGAAAACACTGGAAAATTCTAGGTCAAGTTAAGATATGCATATTTGGCCTTGTTCCGAATTTGTCACGGCTTTTCCTTATTCGACGTTTGGGTTTAAATAAGATATTGATGCCGTGGTACTATATTCACACTTAACCAAATTAACTCTTAGATATATAGGCCTGCACACTTACTCATTAGCTTACTAGGGCACCCATAATTCCTATTGCTCTTGGTTTTAGTACGTTTTTTGTTGTCGCGAGAGTGCATAGAACAAACTATAGGTTTGCTAAATGATGTGAATACATGTATAGATGTATGTACAAAGGTATTTATCTAATTATATTTTCATATGCTTTCTAAAGCATTCTCACTCAATTTATTTATTTTCATACTTTTTTCTTACCACAAATCGTATCCAATGTACACAAATTAACCCATTCGTATAAATCAAAGCCTTTCCCTTCCTGCATTGCCACTTCCCGTTTCAAGTTATTTAAAAGCAAACGTGACTCTTTTTCAAATATCTCAATAAATGTATCAAGACTTTGAAAATGAAAAGCTGGGGTTATAGTTTTCCTTCTCTTTTGCCATTTTGTGCCACCACTTACAAGCAAACCTTGCTTTAGCCAAGGTTCCAGCGGTTTGTATTCAGCAGCCTTATCATTGAAACGCATGCTGGCTAAAACGACATCCACATCTCGAACGTCACTCAAGAACATATTCAATTCAGGACCTAGCCATATTTTTAAAGTGTTGCCATATTGATCCAAAAACTTTCTTAACTTTAAAAGGTTAACATGAGGTAGCTGGCCAATAAAGTGATGGGCATGGCCTACAAGAGGCCAAGTTGGAGGACTTGGAATATTGCGTGTGACCTTAATTATATACTTGTATTTATAGAGATATAAAAAGATGCCCACAAAAATGGGCAACGCCACCAATATTAATATAAATAATAAAAAATCGCCAAAAATGTCTGCCATTTTAAATAATGAAACGTTTAACTGAAGAGGTAACAAATAGAACTGATTTCGCAAATAATTTAAAATAATTTAAAAATATATTGGTGGCAAAAATTTCTATTTAATCTTATCGTTTATGGTATTTTTAAAATAGAATTAAGGATCAAGAGGTTTTTAAACCCAAAAAGTAAATAAATTGTAATATAATTACCAAAGATAAGACCTCAATATATTTTTATAAATATAAACTCTCTAAAGTGGTCAAAGTTTTTGTTATTTTTATGCATATTAAAGTTTTTTTTAAAGGTTGGTTATCTTGTTTTGAAGAATTAAACTTTAATAAAACAAATAATGCAATTTAAAATAACATGGAGAGAGGGCGCCAAAATGAGAATAAAAAATGTGACACAAAAAAATTTTTGCAAATTTTTACCAGTAAAATTTTTATTTGCAAGAATTTTTCAATCAGCTGTTTTGTATTAATAATTATAAAAAGATTTTCTAAAAACAATTTACAATAATAAAATACATTTGCTGGCAAATTTTAGCTGATAAAATGTTCATTTACTTCTTAATATTTTTGATAGAAGACGATGAAACAGAACTCGGGCATGACGTTTTTTCCACACAATTTGGCGTAAAATCACGTTACTGAATGCAGTTATAAAATAGAATCTATATTATTCTGACAGATATTCTTTTTGTACTCTCACTTTGAAAAAGAAATTCTTCTAACAATATTGCCACACTTTTATTAAGTTTCATACATTTTGTAAACAAAACCACAAAAGAAACGCTAAAAAGTATTAAAAATGCAATTAAATATAAAATTTTGTAAAATTATGAATGAAATAATAAATACTGTTAAAAAATTAATTAATGTGCTGTTAATTAATTAATTAATTAATTAATTAATTAACAGCACAAAAGCATGATAATTTGAAAACGCCTCTGTACAAAAACTTTTATTTAAAGAAAGACCTGTTGAGAAAAATTTGAAAAAATTAAATGTAGGTTCGCGAAGTTGCAGCCGACGCACGTTGGATTGAAATGGTTCGAAAGTGACGCTTAATTGAATTTTTAAAATTAAGATTTTGTATTAATATTTGGTATCGGATAAAACTAGATAAAATTATATATCACTATGTTAATTTTCAAGCATCCATCTTGTCAGCTGACTCCGTAGTGACGTGTCAAAGTACAAAATTTTTTGCAATTTTTTTAAAAAGCGAAAAAAGTAAAATTTTGCATTAAACGAGTCCGTCATTTCCAAATTTAACGTTAACAAAGTGTTATTTTAAGAATGGAACCTTCAACTTCAGGTATTTAAATGTACAAAATTGATGTAGTGTATTTGAAAATACATATGTGTGAAAATATTTTTGACGATTTTTTTAAAAAAGGTCTAAAATTGGCCTATTTTTGATGTTTCGTGAACCATAACTTCTAAGTTAGTTAAGGTTGGATTTTGAATCTTATATTTTCTAAAAGTATGAAATCTTAGCTTGACATTACAAAAAAGAAAATTAGCGGTTTTGTTGCTCAATTTTTTGCTATTAACATTTTTCTGTTTGAAGTCGTGTTTTTTCAATGTCATGTATTTAACAAAACTAACGTTCGTTCAATGCCTACTATTGTTGTTATTGTTGTCGGAGATAGGTGCGTGAACAAGTTTCAGTCATCTCAATTCACGAGAGTGTTAAAATGGTTTTTTATGACTCCTACAATACATAAATATTTAATTCATGTTCCCGAAATCATAAAATATGCCCTTTTACCGATTGGAGAACTTTCAGAAGAAGCTCAGGAAGCCAGAAATAAGGATTTTAAAAATTATAGGGAACACTTTGCTCGCAAATGCAGCCGAGAAAAGTCAAATGAAGATATTTTAAATAGATTTTTTCTCAGTTCAGATCCATTCATATCTAGTATTAATAAACAAAATGAGCGGAAAGAAAAGCAACAATTATCAAATTCCTAACTACAGCTTTTGCTATCGCCTATTATTTTTTAAGAAATACATGAAAGTGAGAGTAATGATAGCGAAGATTATGATGATGAAGGTGAGGATGAACATAATATGGTTTCTTTTTAAATGTATGACAATTATTGATAAATTATAAAAATTTATTTCGTTACTTTTTTAAAAAATTTGTAGAATTCTCAAAATCTTTCAAAACCCAAATTCAGACTTTACATTAAACTTATATTCATATTTATGCAAAATATAATTTTATTTTTTTATTTTTTAGAAAGAAGACAATATAAACTTTAGTTTGCTTCTAACTTTTTAAAAAAATCACTTTCCATTTTAAAATTACGGCGAAAATTCTGAAACAAACTATAATTTTCCGAAAAATAAAAATGTCTAAAAAATCGTAAAAAAAAATTTATTTCCGTGTATCTAGAATATGCCTTTTTATGCATATTTAACGATTTGAAAAAAAAAATTTTTCAAAAAAATTTAAATTACGGCTCCCATGAATTAATCGCCACTTTAGGAGCCATCGAACCCACTGTGCCCTGGTTCGAATCTTAGCTTCGGTTAGTTCAAAAAATTAAATTTTTAAATTATAAATTTTAAGTATATATAAAATAAAAATAAAATATAAAATTCTTCTTCTTTAATAAAGTTCCATAAGTCAAAAAAAAAAATGACATTTCATTTTCAAATTAATCCCGCTTACGGTTTAAATTAATCCTTTTTCACGCTTACATTAAGTACGATTCCGAACTTAAATCAATCCTTTTTTGGCTTAATTGTGGCTAAAAGTAAGAAATTCGTTCTTGAAAAATTTTACTTGGAGTAAGAAATTTCGTACTTGATTTAAGCAAAACCGTACTCATTGTACTTTTGACACCGCTATGGCTTGATTTAAGTAAAGTTTTCTGAGATAATTTTTTGTATGTATTCTTGCTTGGAATTGATAGAAATCTGAACAGGCTAGAAACATGTTAGTAGTAATATCTATAGAATTGCATTAAGTTTTCGAAATTTTTCTCTGGGCATATTTAATTTTAAAGGATATATGGAAAGGACACGAATTCTTAAAATTAGAGAAATAATTTTTTTTAATAAATTAAAGTATGTGTGCCAAATTAGAAAAGGAGATTATTTTTTTTATTCTTTTTTACTTTTTCTTGGAAAAGGACATTTTTGAGGGAGGTGTATCCCTTCCTGGGCAGGTCATGAAGCATGTTATAGCTTTGTGTATACAAAAATAAAAGGATATGAAGCCTTTGAGTATATATTAAAAAAATTTTAGATTTTAGTAATATTTTATCAATTAAAGTGTTTGTACTTAATTAAAAAAAGAAATAGATTTATTTTTTGCTCGTTTTTTTATTATTATTTTTTTTTGAAAAAAAGATCTTTAGAACTAGGCATATCATTGCTGGGAATTAAAAGAAATTAGAAAAAATCATACAGCATTTCATATCTAAGTCTGTACAAATTTTTATAAATCAATGGTTTTTTCCACTGCCTTATGGCAATTTTATTTTAAGAATATGTGGGAAGGACACGAATCCTTGGAGGAGATAAAATTTTAGGTCTGCTCCAATTTTATCAATTGAAATATGTGTGTCAAGTTGTATTTCTTTATAATAATTCCTTCTATTTTTATAAAATTTTATTAAATTTTTTATAGTTGTTCTCGAAAACTATAACAACTGGACTCGAGCATAAATTACACAAGCATGAATAAAAATCAAAATGTTGGTATTTGTTCAAAGAAGTATGTGCGTCGCATTCCTGAAAATATTTTTTAATAAAATTGGAACATATTAATTTTTTGCTGAAGGACCAAATCTAGGGCTGTAGGTCATTATTGTTATAAGCAATTTTAACTTTTATATTTTTTTTTTTCAAAAACAAATATTTTTTAGTTTTTAAAAAATTTTTTTTTTCTAATTTTAAGCCGCAGCCAAAATGTTCGTATCATTTAGAAAATATAGTTTTTTAAACTCTTAATTTTTTCTTTTTTATATATGGAGTTTGACACACTAACGTTTGGAATCTTCTCTTTTATGACCGGGAAAGTGTGAACATAATACGCATACGAGTTTTAAATAAATTCACATTAATATTTCACGGGGGTAAGGGCTTCTTAGATTTGAAAAGTATTATTTTTATAAAATATTATTTTTATAAAAATTTAAAATATTTAAAATTTTAAATAGCATTGATTTAATAATAAATAAATATTATTTACTTTTATTTACCACAAATTATATCCAATGCACACAAACTAATAAACTCATAAAGATTTACACCACTTTGTCCTTCCTTCACACAAGTTTCTGAGGACAAGTTCTTAACCAGAACACGTGATTCATTTTCAAAATGATCAATAAATTGCGGTAAAATTTGAAAATGAAAAGCAGCCGTAACTAATTTACGTCTCTTATGCCATTTGTGGCCATGAGATATTAGCAGACCTTCCCTTAGCCAGGGTTCCAAAACTTTATATTCGCCCGCCTTTTCATTGTACACCACCCCACCTAATATAATTTCAGCGTCTTTTAAATTTGTGCTCAACAAGTTCAGCTCAGGCCCCAGCCAAATTTTCATACACTGCATATCCTTAAAATGTTCTTCACCTAAATTCCATAGACGTTGCAACATCAGGTGCGGGGGTACCCCAATAAAATGATGAGCATGACCGATAATGGGCCATGTCGGAGCACTAGGTATATTACGTGTTACCTCGATTATATGTTTGTATTTTGTAAAGTATAAAATTAATCCATAGATAAGGAAGGATAAAACGAACGCACTGAAAATAATTAGAAGATTATTAACTAAACCGAAATACAACAAAATACCGCACGACATTGGAATTAAAACTAAATGGATTTTTAAGAAATAATTTTAATTAAAAGTAAATTTTACCAAAAATAAACTTAAAAAATAAAAACATAAATATACGCATTTATTTACGCATTTTTTTAGATGTTTAGGAATAATACTCTTTAAGAAGCTGATAAGAATATAAACAACGAAAATAACACCTAAGCCTCTTTTGGAGGCAGTAACAGAAAAGTTTTATTTTCGATTGTGCCTAAATTATACCCTTTACATTGGTCTTTAGGTATGTATACTAATCCATATGATTAAGCGAAGTTGTTTTTAAAATTAAATATTATTTCTTTCAACTTTCAAATTAATACTTTATTTTCGTTAATTTTGACAGCTGATCAGAAGACTCGAACACACACAACCTGGAAAAAAAAGACTTAACAGACTTAACTTGAACAAAAATCTAAATCTTTTGATTTTTTTCTTTAGGTTGTGTGTATTCAATATATGAAGCAAATGACCGAGAATCAATTCAATTTAAAGGCTTAATTGGCGATTAAAATGAAATGTGTTTGGGATGCGTGAGAACGATAATCAATCTCGACCACATTACACCAAACACTACAAAGAGAAATTCACAAAAATACTAGAGCTGAATTTTAAAAAGAAGTCGGAATATACATATAAGGCTTTTATAGACCAGGACTTGAAGGCAGACTAAATAGCAACAGAGATCAGTTACAAAAGAATATTATCAGTATTAGTCCGTCTGTAAGTTGTACAGCTTTAACTGACGGATCTAAAATGGTAGACACCGGAACCAGCGTATATATCAAGGACAAGAGCGTCAGATTCTCTTAAAAACTATCTGATGAAAATATCATGTTCCAGGCAGAGATACTGGCCATTTCAAAGACAAGAAATGTAACAGTGAATTATGTTCCAATGAGTGGTAAGATCATCTATAATGTAGAAAGTTAGGCAGGGTTTATAGGTGCCCTGCGTCAAGCTAGTCTAGGTATTGGATTGTAGAAGGGCCTTTGATGAGATAGTGGACATCTTCAACATCAGGCTATTATTGGTTTCGAGGCACTGCGATATAGGTGACCATAAAATTTCTTACGAGCTCGCTCTTAGTGGTTCGGCTTTTAAGCAGACATATAAGGAGGAAACTATAAGAAGATCTTGGCATGGGTGCTTAGAACGGACTTTCAGTAGAGCAGAAGCAGTAACTGTAGAGTATATAAGACCAAATGGCCAATGCTCTGCAGGGGTGGGTTAAGCAGACACCAAAATATCTATTAACGTAGAAGGGTTGGGCCTGAGGGCCATAATTGAAGTCATAAGTTGACACAGACCAGTTAGAGCTAGAACAAGAAAGCAAGAGGGATTTCAAATGAGTACTTGAGTTAGGATCTTTTTCGGTTTTAGACTAGTTAAAGGCTATGATTTCCTAGAAAAATGCTATGATTTCAAAGAAAGAATGTTTTTAAATTTTTAATAGCAAGAGGACCCTGAAACATGAATATGATTTCTGCTCCTCAAGAAAAGTTTGTCAGGGGGGTCCTTAAAGATTTGAGTTTTAGAGAATTTTGACTTTGAGATCAAGAGATTTAATTTTTTTTATTAATTTTTTTTTTTAATTTACATATTTTTTAAGTGTTTTTCATTATATTTTATACTTTCTTTTTACAAACAATTATTTTTTCTTAAGGAAACAAACATCTTAAAAAAAAATGTGACGGATAAGACGTAAAAACGAAAAGCCTATTATTGAGTATATATTAATTTTAAACTCTTGCTAACTAATAAGAATAATAATTGAACTTATTTTTTCTTATTTCGATTATTTTTATTGCTTTTTAGGCGAAAAATTATAGATATTTTTTAAAACATAAGAAAATAATTTTTCATTATTTTGGGCCGTTTGAGGGGAAATGGTCCCATTAAGACTTATCAAAGTTTTTTCTTTCAACTAATATTTCAGCTCAGATATCTAAATTTATCTAAAGACAATTTAAAATGTTATTAGTGTTTTAATTTTCAAACCCAAATATTTTAAAAATTTTGAAGCAGAAAACTGGCACAAGAATTTTAAACATTGTAAGTAAAGGTTTCAATGTGATTTGTTGAAGCTGTTGTGATAAATATATTTTTAAAAAATCTTACATTAAAATTATCTTTAAGCCTTGAAATTAGAAATACAATTTTTAAGTGTTTTAATTTTTTTTTTTTTAGCATGCTCTCATTCGTATGTCTGATTACAACATAAAAAAGCTTTTGGTAATTGAATTTAAGAGCACAGGGCGAATAATTGCTGCCAGACAATAGGTGTGTTCATTGGGTAAATCCGTAAAACCACAAAGAAAAAAAGCATGTGGTCTAGTTAAAAAATATAACGGTTGACTTTCCAATATTTTTTTTTATTCCAAAAATTTAAAGTGTTTTAGTTAATTTCAGTCTTCAACTTATATTTGCAGATGATTTATTTAAGTTTTTTTTTTGTTGTTAATTATTTAATTGTTGCCCAAACTTTCTATATCCTGTTAAAAATAAAACGTTGGTCTATGATCCGCACTAACCTAAATATTGTTAATTTTGAACTAAATTTTAAACCGTTTATTGCATAACTAACTTGTAGTTAAATTTATTCACAAAATTTATTTGCGTTTATTTTTATTTCGAATTATTAATGAGGGTAAACTTCGCTGATATTGAACGTTTCAAAACTCTTATCAGAAGTTCTATTGCTACATATTTATAAGGTGTTTAGCCTATTGTGCAATTGATTATCTTTAATTTTTTATAGTTAATATGTATATTCAAATTAATTTTTTTCTCCCTCATCCTAAGCTTCTGAAGAAGTAAATAAATAAATTAGGTACTAAACAAGTTGGTGCAAAAGTAATGGCACAATTTAAATTAAAATGGCCTAAAAAATTTTTTTAAGTAAAAATTTATTATTTTATAGTTCAATGATAAATGAATTAAACTTTTTTTAAGTAACTGAGCAATGGAAGCCAAGAGTGTTTCCGGGGAACGAAGATATATAACGACGAGTTATAAAGGATTATTTTTGAGGAGGGGACTTTAATGTCCGCAGCTATTAGTAAATTGTCAGGATACTCTGTATTCTTATGCCCCTTTTCGTGAAATCTATTTTAGCAAGATTTGATATTCATATCGACATGCATAAAGCGTTAATGGCGATAACATGATTTTCGAGTAAAAGTCTACTGCACAAAATTTTGTAGGCCCATTTGTATACCCTTTACATAGTAATAAGGGTGTATGTCAGTTTCTCATTCAGTTTGTAGTTTCTTTAACATAAAATTAATTTTATATATTTTGGAAATGGTGATTTTATTTTTTAAAGAGTATGCCATTGAGATGACTTTCGTCGAGTTGAAAACTAAAAAAAAAATATTAGGAATCGTTTCATATTTTAATAATTAAAAGCTCTGAAAGTATTTTCCATCTCGAGTTGCTCAAATTTATCACTTATGCTATGTTGTAACGAGGTCCATTTTGAAAACTTATATCATTGGCTATAATCGCCCCATACATAATGTTTCAATCCGATAAATAGTTTAAAAGTTACATATACATATGTTAGCAATTTTTTCTTCAAACACTATGTACTAATATTTCAAAAGAGATTATGTCTCAAAAATTAGCCATTGGATTTAACATTTTTTTTTTTATCAGATTCGTGTTCAGCACGCCAAATGCAACATGATATGATGTCAATTTATAAAAAAAAAATTAAACATTTATTTTCACCAAAAAAAAAAAAAAATTTACTTTGAGATAGCATAATAAAAAAAAATGTTATAAAACGAGAATAATTCTTTTTTTTTTTTTTTTGCTTTGAAATTTTTACCACAGATGGGTGTTCCACAGAGGAGCCATCTGCCATCGAAAAGTAATTTTGCCCAAAAATTGAGTTAGCATATTTTGAATATACGTTCTCGATATAATATCTTATGTCTGTACAAATTTTCAAGAATCAATGATTTTTTCCGCTGCCTTATGGCAATTTTAATTTTAAGAATATATGGAAAGGATTCTTGTCCTTTGAGGTGATAAAATTTGAGGTCTGGTCAAATTTTATTAATTGAAATATTTGTGTCAAGTTGTATTTCCTTATAATAACTCCTTCTATTTTTATAAAATTTTATTAAATTGTTTATGTGGATTTTTTCTCTAAAACTATAGCAGCTTGAATTAAGCTTAAATTTCACAAGCATAAATCAAAATAAAATTGGTCTATGTTCATAGAAGCATGTGCGTAGCATTTCTGAAAATATTTTTTAATTAAAATGGGAAAATATAATTTTTTTGCTGAAGGACCAAATCTACCGAAAGTTAGATTGATCGGTTCAGGGCTTTAGGTGATTATTGTTATAAGCAATTTTAATTTTCATGTTTTTTTTTTCAAAAACAAAATTTTTTTAGTTGGTTGGGGCCAATATAACAACCAGTTTGTATCATTTAGAAAATATAGTTTTTGACTCTCTTAATTTTTTTTACACATGGAGTTTGACACACTAACGTTTGGAATCTTCTCTTTTATGACCGGGAAAGTGTGAACATAATACGCATACGAGTTTTAAACTTATTTACATTAATATTTCACGGGTCTAAGGGCTTTACAGATTTAAAAAGTAATATTTTTAAAAAATATTATTTTTAATAAAAATTTAATATATTAAATATTTTAAATAACATTGATTTCATAATAAATAAATCTTATTTACCACAAATCATATTCAATGCACACAAATTTATAAACTCATAGAGATTTACACCTCTTTGTCCTATTTTCTCACAAGTTACTGAGGACAAATTCTTAACCAGAACACGTGATTCATTTTCAAAATGATCAATAAATTGCGGTAAAATTTGAAAATGAAAAGCAGCCGTAACTAATTTACGTCTTTTATGCCATTTGTGGCCATGAGATATTAGCAGGCCTTCCCTTAGCCAGGGTTCCAAAACTTTATATTCGCCCGCCTTTTCATTGTACGCCACCCCACCTAATAAAATTTCAGCGTCTTTTAAATTTATGCTCAGCAAGTTCAGCTCAGGCCCCAGCCAAATTTTCATACACTGCATATCCTTAAAATGTTCTTCACCTAAATTCCAAAGACGTTGGAACATCAGGTGTGGGGGTACACCAATGAAATGATGAGCATGACCGATAATGGGCCATGTCGGAGCACTAGGTATATTACGTGTTACCTCAATTATATGTTTGTATTTTGTAAAGTATAAAATTAATCCATAAATAAGGAAGGATAAAACGAACGCACTTAAAATAATTAAAAGATTATTAACTAAACCGAAATACAACAAAATACCGCACGACATTGGAATTAAAACTAAATGGATTTTTAAGAAATGGTTTTAATTAAAAGTAAATTTTACCAAAAATTAACTTAAAAATAAATACATAAATATACACATTTATTTACGCATTTTTTTTATGTTAAGGAATTACACGCTTTAAGAAGCTGATAAGAATGTACACAAAGAAAGAAGTAGGTTGTGTGTATTCAAGATATGAAGCGAATGACCAAGAATCAATTTAATTAAAAGGTTTAATTGATAATCAATCTCGACCACATTACATCAAACTCTACAAAGAGAAATTCACAGAAATACTAGAGCTGCATTTTAATAGGAAGTCGGCTTTTATAGGCCAGGAATCGAAGGCAGATTAAATAGTAACAGAGATCAGTTACAAAAGAACACTATCAGTATTAGTCTGTGTGTAAGTTTTGCAGTTTTAACTGACGGATCTAAAATGGTAGGCACCGGAATAAGCGTATATATCACGGGCGAGACGTCAGATTCTCTTTAAGACTTTCTGATGATTATAGTATGTTCCAGCAGAGATACTAGACATTTTAAGGACAACAGATGTAATAGTGAAACATGTTCGTAAGATCATCTACACAGAAAGAAAACTCGCTTTCCAAAATCAAGAATTTTATTCTTGAATTTATCCAAAATCTTTCTTGAAATTTTTAAGTACGATCCTTACTTACATTTTCTTAAATCAAGCCTTTTCGGATTGCCTTAACAAATCAAGCAGAAAAAAGCTTGTTGTTTTAATATATTATTTTACATTTGAAAACAAATTGTCTCGGTAGGCTAGAGGTAACGCGCTTGTGCTGCAGTGCAGAAATCCCTGATTCGAATCTCAGCGTCGGTAAGTACAAAAAATGAAATTTTCTAATTGAAAATGTTAATTATTAATAAAATAAAAATATTAGTTTTTTTAATTTTTAAACCGAAATATTTTAAAAATTTTGGAGCAGAAAACTAAACCTCGCACAAGAATTTTAAACATTGTAAGTAAAGGTTTCAATGTAATTTGGGAAAGCTGTCGTGATTAATATATTTTTGAAAAATCTTACATTAAAATTATCTTTAAGCCTTGAAATTTTAAATACAATTTTTAAATGTTTTAAATTTTGTTTTTTTTTTTTGCATGCTCTCATTTGTATGCCCGATTACAACATAAAAAAGCTTTTAAAAATTAAATTTAAGAGCACAGGGCGAATAACCGCTGTCAGACAATAGGTGTGTTCATTAGGTAAAACCGACAGTGAAAAAAAAAACAAATTAAAAAAGCATGGGGTCTAGTTAAAAAATGTAACGGTTGACTCTCCAATATTTTCTTTATACTAAAAATTAAATGTTTTAGTTATTTTCAATCTTTAACTTATATCTGAAGATGGTTTATTTAAGTTTTTTTACGAATTATGTAATTGGTGCCCAAACTAACTTTCTATAGCCTGTTAAAAATAAAATGTTAGTCTATGGTCCGCACTAATCTAAATATTGTTAATTTTTAACTAAATTTCAAAACTTTTATTGCATAACCAACTTGCATTTAAATTTATCCACAAAATTTATTTGTGTTTTCTTTTATTTCGAAATGGTAATGAGGGTAAACTTTTCTGATATTATATGTTTCAAAACTCTTATCAGAAGTTCTGTTGCAACACATTTATTATGTGTTCAGCCCATTGTGCAATAGCTTATCTCAATTTTTTTATAGTAAATATAGGCCAATTAAATTTTTTCTCTCTTATTCCAAGCTGTTGTTAAAAAGTAAATGAATTAATTCTGTATTTTTTTACCCCTTTTCGTAAAAACTATTTAAGCAAGATTTTATATTCAAACCGACATGCATAAAGTATCAATGGGGATAACATGATTTTCGGGTAAAAGTCTACTACGGAAGAAAGGTCCATAACACACCGGCATGCAAAAAATTTTGTAGGCCCATTTGTATACCCTTTACATAGTGATAGGGGTGTATATCAGTTTCTCATTCAGTTTCTAATTTCGTTAATATCAATTAGCCACCCCATTAATTATAAATATTTTGGAAATGGTGATTTTATTTGTTAAAGACTATGTCATTCAGATGTCTTCCGTCGTGTTGAGCACATTGTTAAAAACGGAGCCTTGTGCTCTGCGCCACACGCTGCAGTAAACTTGGAGATTAGAGATTGTCATTTCAAACCCTCCCTTTAAGCTAGCCCCATGAAAAATATCCATAGGAGTTAGATCGGACGACCTCGGTGGCAATGGAATGTCCCCAAAGCGACTGATTAGTTTTTGGGGGGAAATTTTCCCGAGGCAAATTTATCGAAGCTCTGGCTGTGTGTGCAGTCGCCCCATCCGGTTGAAACCACGTGTGTGAAGAGTACGATAGATGAGCTCGCAGGTTTGGCAAAAAATTCCGTAATCATGAATCATGCGTCAATAATTTTTACCGTTGACACTCTTCGTCTGATCTCGAGAGTTTTCAAAAAATATGTTCTAATTATATCATACGTGGATAAGGCACACCAACAGTTACCCTGGGGCAATTGAATGGTTTTTGATGTTTTAATGGAGGGTTGTGTTGGCATGGCCGCTTAAGAGAAGATAAGCCTCGTCGCACATTGGGGCCAAATGAATGAAAAGTGGCGATTAATTCAAAATATGAACTTTAAAATTCATGATCGTGTTTGGTACCGGGTGAAAGTGGATAAAATTCTGCACCACTAATTGCAAAAATTATACTTTTAAGTTGTTTGCTTTAGTTGAAGTGAGCACTTAAAGTTGAATAATTGTAATTTTTTTTGTGCATATTAAAAAAAAGTGAAAATTTTGATATTTCAATTGATAATTTTTTCTATTAATACTTCTAAAAGTTAAATTTTTATAATGGAACCGTCAACTTCAGGTAGTTTACTATATAGGTCATGTTTTTTTGTTTAAATAAATGTTTTAAAAATATTAAATGTTAATAAAATAAAATTAGCCCAAAAATGGGCTATTTTTGATTTATATATGGAGTTTCAACAACTTTGCTCGTGAGCTTGCGTAAAATCGTCTATATAGTGTTATAATATCAGATCTCAACTAATAAACCCCAAAATATTTTTTTGCGATTTTTTGCGATTTTTGAGTTATGCTTGTTTTTTGAAATAACTCAAGATGCTAAAAATCCACAAATATGAAAAAAAAAAAACAAAACAAAACATCAAGTTGTTTTTACTTTGTTTTGTCACTGTACTATAACGAGTAGTTGCTATTGTAGCTAAAAAATGTGTTGTTAATTAGAGATGGGGGCGTGAGTAACTTTAATTCACGCATGCTCACGTAATTGCGTATGTTTGGTTTATTTACTATGAATAAAACTAATTAAATTATTTTACATGTGTTTATGATATTTCAATGAATTTTACTTAAACATTTGTTAATTTTAAATGATTAGAAAATTGTATATGGCACAAGTGCACTATTTTGAAAAATTGAAGGAGGTCACGCTCCCATCCCTATTTATTATTGTCATTTATTTGAGTCCTACATAATAACTGTTGGTCATATACATGCATCATACGAGTAAAGTTTTAATTTTGTTTTAAGCTGGTGATATCAATCTACTAATATAATGATAATACATTTTTAAGAATTTCTATCCATCCGTAGGGTATTATTGATTCGGTACTGACACGTTTATTTATTGTTTTAGCTGTCAATGTTTTGTGATGTGATGTTACATATTTAAAGTGTTGTGAAAGTGTAAATTATTCGGTACAGGGTTAAAGGAATTACTTCTTGCAAATTTTAAACGAATAGAAATCTTATTAATTTTAGGAACATGTCCCAAAACAATTTTCATTCCTCGTCATGAGTTGCATAATTTTATGAGGAGTGCAGAACCTAAATCACTTCAGGATAAATTTAAACTTTTGAGATGGGAAGTAATAAAACGTGTCGACCCTTCGGATATGGTAGATTTTATGACAAGGTTTCATAATTTTTGCTCTAGCTATGAGATTCGGTGGCAAAAATGTCATAGAAAGAATGAAATTTTTGTAAAAAATAATAAGAATTGGCTGGATGCTTCAATCTCATTCAGTCCACCACCAGAACCACAACCAAAAAGAGGTCGCAATGATCTCTCATTTGAAGAGTGCAAAGAAAAAACAAAAGTTAAGAAATGTAAAGACATAAGAGATCAAATTTCTTTGCCTGTTTTGGCTTACGCCACACAAATGAGCTTGAGAGCTGCTGGAAAAATAGATGAGTCGAAAATTGTTAAGGAAATAATATCATCTCCAACAAAAGCCAAAAAATACCGAAAAAGTATAGAACAGGTACCACCACAGCAGTTAACTCCGGATGAAGCTCTGTCCGTTTTGGTAGAAGCGAAGCTAAGTCGCCACCAATATAATGTTATTAGAAAGGTTGCACCTGAGAAATTTCTATCATATAAATTGGTCCAAAGAGCTAAGAAAAAATGTTACCCAAAGGGAGAACAAATGAAAATTTCTGAAACATCAGCGCAAGTTAGCCTACAAGGAATATTGGATCATACCACTGAACGCCTTAAATTCGTTAGACAAGGAAGAAATCGAAAAAATTACTTTATACATTAAGTGGGGCTTTGACGGAAGTTCAGGGCATAGTTCTTACAAACAAGCCTTTCATGACAGTAATGCATCTGATTCTTCTGTATTTATTACGTCAATTGTACCATTAAAATTAGTTTGTAAAAACAAAATCATTTGGCATAATCCTCGACCGTCTTCAACTAGGTTTTGCAGGCCATTAAAAATTGAATTTATGAAAGAAACGGTCAACAGTATTAAAACAGAAAGAGAAAGAGTGGAGACAGAAAAAAATGCTCTTATCGATACAGTGATATCAGTTGGAGAAAGAAAGATAAAAGTGAACCACAAACTAATTCTCGTTATGATTGACGGTAAAGTGTGTAACGCGATTACAGACACAAAGTCCACACAAAAGTGCTACATATGTGGCGCTACCAGCAAGGAGTTCAACAATATTGAACAAATGATTTCTAGAGATTCCAACGTAGACTTCATGGAGTTCGGTTTGTCTGTCCTACATGGCTGGATAAGATTTTTTGAATGTCTTATTCACTTGGCATATAAACTTCCAATTCAAAAATGGCAGGCAAGAAGTGACGAAGAAAAAAAAATTATTGCTGAAACTAAAATTCGTATTCAACGCAAATTTAAAAAGAGAACGGGATTGATCATTGATCAACCAAAACCTGGTTTTGGTAACTCTAATGACGGGAATACTGCAAGACGTTTTTTTAGGAATGCAGAAGTATCTGCTGAAATTACTAATATTGATTTAGAGTTGATCAAAAATATGCACACAATATTAATTGCAGTTTCTAGTGGTATTGAGGTCAACATTGAAAAATTTACAAACTTCGCTAATAACACTGCCAGGCTATTTGTGAAAAAATATCCATGGTACTATATGCCTCCTACTCTTCACAAATATTTTATTCATGGGCCTGAAATTATATCATTATCGCCATTGCCAATTGGTCAGCTAACCGAAGAGTCTCAGGAAGCCAGAAATAAAGATTTTAAAAGTTATAGGGAGAATTTTGCCCGTAAATGCAGTCGAGAAAAAACAATGGAAGATATCTTTAATAGATTTCTCTTAAGTTCAGATCCGTTTATAACAAGCATGAACAATAGTTCTAAACAGAAAAAAGAGCTAATGCCAAAATCTGCATTGGAGTTGCTTGTACTTCCCAGCAATCAAAATAGCAATGATGAAGATGTAGATGGAGATGAAGATTAAGATTATTGTAACGAATTAATTTATGATTATGAAATTGAATGTGAAGTAAATACTAACATTGAATAATAATAATAATGATTATAATAAAAAATTGTTGTTTTCAAAAAAAAAAAAAAAATAGAATAACCGAATTTAATTAATTTTTTTTTAAATAGTGTGTTTATGGTTATTTATCAATAAAAAAAACAATTAGATTTTCAAATGTTTCATTTTTGAGCAAAATTTTAAAATTTTGAGAAAAAAGGTATGATTTTAATTTAAAAATTTTCTAATAGAAATACATATAAAATATTTATTCCTTATTAATTTTAAAAATATTACTTATTTTTCTTAAAGTACATTTAGTATGCTTTAATTTGCAATTTAATTGAATAATTTATAGCGCACCGTTCCAAAGTTACAGCAACAAATGTGAAAAAAGAGGATTTTTTACAGAACACAAAATGGCCCATAAAGGGTTAAAAAATGTGTTTTTTCACTCTGTTTTTTTTAAGTGTTGGTTTTTTATGTATTTATAAATATCCATTAATAAAAAATATTTTTTTTTTAAATTACGACTTCTATGAATTAATCGCCACTTTTCATGCATTTGGCACCACTGTGCGTCGCTCCAAAAAAAAAAATGGAATTTACAGTGCGAAAACGCTACATCGTTTTACAAAAATTTTTCCGTAAATTAAAGTTACTCTCTTTCAGTTCTTCAACGATTTGAATTTTAAAAGGATGGAACTTCAGATCCTTTTTCAAAATTGTATGAATAATCGCTCTTGGATGTCCCAGTAAAGCTGCTCTTTTCCGGATTTTCACGTAAACTGCTTTCAACCAGTTCAATGTTTTCGGGAATACTTGAAGATCGACTGTGCCCTGACCGTGAGACATTTATAGCCCCACGAACGAATTTAATTTATGCTCGGTCCATCACGTATTCGCCGAATACCAAATTTTGAACAAAATTGTCGACGAGCAATTAAGTAAGAAACATTTTTCTTAAAAAATGTATCCACAAATAACGCGCGATGCTCACTCGACCACTGCGGCACCGTGACTGACAAATCCGCACAATCAATAATACCAAAGGTGAGACCCTCCCTCCGCACCATTTATTACTTTTTGAAATAATCGTATTTAAAAATTACTTCTTTGTCACCAGATACCCTGTATTTGTACAACATAATAGTTTGATATAAAAAACAAACTTTTGGTTTACAAAATTACTTCCATAATTGTAAAAATAATGTTGTTAACACAATTGTGAAAAAGAGCATGTTCAATTTTTACCACTTTTCGTGCGACATAGTTAAAAAAACTCGTTTTTTATTTCAAATTTTACCTGAGTTTTAGAATAGAAAACAAAAATGACCAAATGCCAGATTAAATGGAACATTTTCGTTAGAAAAGAAAACCCCATTAACTCGTATAAAAATTCCATGACAGAAACTGCACATGAAGGGCCTTTGAAATTTTGAGAAGCGCATGGAAGGCAGAATATTTTTCTTTTCGTTTCATAGAAGTAATACTTATATTTTTTTGTTTTAACCGTCTTTCTTAAGACAAATAATTATTTCTTGTTTGTTTGTTCGTCTTTTTAAAGACGTTATATCGTTCCTGTTGGTAATTTTTTGTTGTTTTAAAGAGATTAGAAGACATTTAAATTACTCTTGTTCTGTTTTCTTAGTCGTTGTGTTTAACGAATTTCTATGAATAATATGATAAAAAATAGATTATGGATATATACTAGACATCTGCATGACTGTATTCATTTAATTGCCTATACACAACAAAAACAATATTCATTCAAACATTTTTCATTCTATGGGAGATAAATAAAGTTAAGCCAGTAACAACACAAGAAAGAATGTATTGTGTGTTACACTCAATGATACAAGAAGAACACATTCACTTTACAGTTTTCGTTTTGAATTTGTATAAAACACACTTGAAAATACAAAAACATAGCAAAGTCTCATTACAGTTAGAGTTTTTATAAAAACATTCAGGTGTTTTTTCGAGTTAATGAATGTTTAACAACAACAATAACGACAAATTTGCAAACACAAATGAATAATAATTTTTTACACCAATCATACAGCAATATTCACACATTCTATTCAGTATTTATTTATATGAATGTATGGGTAATATTTTGTTTTCGGCTGAAGTTGTTTTTTATTTGCTTTTGCTTGTGGGTTCATTCATTTAGTTTGTTTAACATTGAATGAAAAACACTATGTTGTTGAAAAACAAACGAATGTATTTAAACGGCATTTGGGTGTAGTCAAGCAGACCTCTAATATATACATATGTACATCTTATGCAGGGTTGGGCAGTATTCGAAATAGTGAACTCGCGGAAACGTGAACACTTTTTATTTAACATTAACTACTCTAAAACGTGAACAAACATTGAAAGCTTTAAAACGTGAACAGTTTTTTCTGAGGTTTTTTTTGTTAACATTAATTTTATTAGTTTTGGGAGTCCCCAAATTATGCAATAAAAGCATCTATAAGCGATATACATAGTTTTATTTGCAAAAGGTTGATTTTTGTGGTCAGATTAATAAGACAATTATGTATTACCTAAAAAACTTAGGTTTTAAAATTTTTAAATTGGACTTTTCGGGTTAAAGCGTTCTTAAGTTTTGACTAGATTTGGATGTTTTTGAACTAGTAACAATGAATTGATAAAAAAAATTAAATTCGTTAGAACATATTTAAAACATATCCAATCAAAAACGTGAACAAAATCGAAAACATAAACACTCTTGGTAAAAATTAGTTCACGTTTGCACGAGTTCACTGTACTTATATTTAAAATACGTATTTGAAATACAAATACGTATTTTGTATATGGGGGATTTCATGTCAAGTGACCCAACTTTTTTTTCGATTGGAAAGAAATTTGGACCAAAAAAATAATTTTTTTTTTTTGCTTAAGAGATAATTTTACATAAATAGCAAAAAAATCAAAAAAAAAATATACGCGAAAATTTGAAAACCTCTACCTTGAGTTACAAAACATTATTTTTTATAGATATCCCACTCGCATCCCACTAAGCGACCTCCAAGTTCTTCAAGCAAAAGACCTAAGCATTCTTTTGAGCAAAAAAAAAAAAAAAAAAAAAATGGGCATACATATTTGAAAAAAAAAATTTTTTTTCTAATTATTTTATAAAAAAAAATAAAAAAAAATTTTTTTTAATTTTAAAAATATTTTTTTCTGGAAGATTGAAGAAAAAGCTATCGAAAGTATTTGGGACGAATTTCTTAAAAGCAAAAAGTAACAAACTACATGTATGAGAAAAAACACCTATTTGCCGAAAACGTCAAATTTTGAACCCCTCTAGCTCAGAGAGTTCTTGACCGATCGTGTTAAAAAAATTGTATCTAAGCTACTCTCTGCAAGAACTTACTTTGGTCCAAATTTCTTTCCAATCGAAAGACATCGGTTTTAAAAGTTTGGTCACTTGACATGAAATCCCCCATATGTATTTGAAATACCACCTTCTAATGTTTTTTGTATTTTGTATTTTAAATACCCAACACTGAAGTATTTTGTATTTTAAATACTTATGATGTCAAAATACATTTTTGCAAAATACATTTTCTTGTTATACAAAAATTTGCCATAACCAAAATTGTAAAATGTTTCAATTTCCAAAAAAATTCGCCCTCTGCATTTTCCTTTTGTGTTTGAACGGTGGAATGCCAGAAAAATAAAAAATTTCATACAATATTGAATATTTGTAACGTGCCGGGCTGGCACAAAGTATTTTTATTATAATATTTGAGGTACGAAAACAACTTGAATAGATTAGATGGCTGGATTTACGAAAAGATAAATGTGAAGGGTAAATAAGATTCGGCTTAGCCGAATTAAAGCGTTCTTACTTGTTTTTATTAATCACTTTTGTATGTCTCTGGCTAATTTGTAAATTACCCAATAATCTGAAAAAGAGTACGTGTTGTATGAATCATGTCACAAGGCTCATGCGAGCTATAAATAGAATTTTGAATTTCTTTTTGTTTATTTTGCCATTCAATTTATGAGAAAATAAGGCAGTTTTAACGATAATCTTTCTATTTCAATAGGGCTTCTTAATTAAACTACTTATGCCCATATTCATAATACTTATGATGGGTTCATTAAAGGCTTTTTTGACAGTCATCTATAGGATAATTGTAAAAACCCTCCAAAGAAACTGGCCTAAGCTTTACCTCGTTTCTTATATCCGCAACCGGATGTTTCACCTAACCTAGCCATTGGGCTTCCATTACCCTTGCTCCAATTATTTTTTTTTTCCAAACTGTAAGCATTATTCTTGATTTATTTTGTAGAAGGTTTGAAGTTATTTGCTGTAATAGCTTTCGAAAAAAAAGCGCATAAAAAATTTGATAAAATTTATGGAATTGTAAGGGGGCTATCATGTTCCATGCTACTATCCCAAAGTTAATTTTCCCTCCTTTAAAGTTTCCATACCAAATTTTGTGGCAACTGAGGGACATAGGGATATATGCATAGACTTTGTTCTAAAAAATCTCAGGCTTTTCCTCGTATCTCAGCTTCTCGTTGGCCGATCTTACTGATTTCAATTAACTATTTGCTCTTAAGTATTTGGAGTTGGAGTTAGTCAGCTTCCTAAATGACAAAAGTAAGGAGCTTTCTAGTCTTAAAGGCTACCCAAATATAAGAAATGTTTTCATAAAATTTGACACCAGTTTGTGTTCATCAGGACCTGTAGAAAGATTGTTTTCTTTAGCAGGATTTATGTATTCTCCAACAAGATGCTGCTTATCTGATGATACTTTTAAAAATCTAGTTTTCATGCAAGGAAATTCTTTTTTTACAGATTATTGGTTATAAATGTATTTTGTATTTTAAATAAAAGATACTAAAATACTGTATTTTTGTAAATACTCGACTTGAAAATATTTAGTATTTTGTATTTGAAATACCACCGGAACAAGTATTTTTTATTTTGTATTTCAAATACAGCAAAGCATGTATTTTGCCCAACTCTGTCTATACGTATGTGCATATACATATTAATAAAAATATTTATGCATAATTCTACATAATAATATTACAATTTTTGTTTCAAAAAATTTCCAAAGTTTTGTTATGATTTTTATTTTTTTGGTAACAGGACAAACTTTAAGTGAAGCCAAGCCACAGCTGAGCTTAGCCGGTGCACCAGAACACCGAACCGTCTGCTTTACCACCTCATCTTTTATAGCTTCCTACAATATGTTACATATTATACATATTATAAAACATTAAAACCTGTCACCTGCATTACCACTTAAAGTTTCTCAGACTTTGCTTTATATTGAAAAAATTTATGCTAAAAAGTCAACTGGGCTCGTAACATTGCCCTTTGCATCTACACATTTTTAGAGAAAGTTTATTTATACATTTTAAATTCAAGGTACATGACTCCAGACACTTAATATTTTTTTATATAATTTCCCAGTAAAAAATTAAGCATTAAAATTTGAACAAATTGACAAAAACGCAATGAATTTTAGGTTACATTTTATCCTCTCTTTAGTAACAATTTTATTCAAAGTAACATTGAAAGGAAAACCCAGGTATAAAGTAGCTTTGAAAATCCAAAAAAAAAAATAATGTTTAAATTGAGTTGGCCTTAATGCCTTCTAAAAAGGTTCGTTGAAAGGTGACAATCCCTTTTGCTCTACTTAATTACGTTTAAAAAAATTTTTTTTGCTGGGTTCTAACTAAATGCTTTTTTAACCGTGAGAGTCTAGACTCCACACTTTTGCTCGGCTTATCTTTTTTATTTTAAATTTATATATAAATTTTATATTTAAGCCTCTATTTCCAATTCTTGTTTATGATAATGAATAAATTAAAATCTTACCACACATAACATCCAGCGTAATCAAATTAATCCAATGATCCATGCAAATAAGACAATTGTTTCTTTCAGCTTCTTTGTTTAGGTTTTGCACAAGAACACGCGTTGCTCGGTCAAATACCTCAATGAATTGTTCGAGTATTTTAAAATGGAAGGCAGGCGTTAAAATTTTACGACGCTTAAACCATTTTGCTGGCTTACTAATAAGTAGGCCTTCACACAGCCAATTTTTAAAGATATTATATTCCTCAGATTTCATTAAAAATTGATTGTTGCTCAAGACACATTCAATTTCTTTGGTGCCCGTCAAAAAAATAATTAACTCTAGGCCGAACCAAAATCTAGTAATTTTTCCGTAAGTATTCACCATATTTATTAAGACTTTAAGAGCATCATTAGGTTGGAGGCCAAAAAGCAAATGTGCATTACCCAATAAGGGAAATGTTTTGGGGCCACGAAAACTGCTCGCTAACTTTCTCATGCGTAAAAAATTTTTCAATCTTTTAGAGGATAATCCAATTATAATTATAATCGCCGTTATTAGAAAAATATAAATCAAAAACATTTTTGCAGACAAGTGCTTCTTAAGTGAACTTCCTTTTTATACTGAAGCAACTGAACTAAAATAACTGCATTTTTAAAATGTCTGTTTCGCAACGCTTATAACTTTGTATTGCAAATGAAATGAACAACCTACTTTTAACATTTAAAAGAAAACTATTCATCAAGAAGAATAAAGTTATTGCAAAAATTACAAAAAAGGCAGTTGAGAACTTAAATCCCAACCTTAACTTGCGGTCTTAACGTTGTTAAATTTATTGTGGAATTTTTTTTAAATTTGTTTGCGCCCATAAAAATTGCGATGTGTGAACCGCAATTTTTCATATGTGTCAATACTTTGCTCAATGATTTCTTAAGAAATTATGGCCAAGCAATATGCAAACTATTTGTTTTTTATTTTATTTTAACTTATTACAAAGTTCAGCCTTAAACAATTAGAAATGCTATATTCGGCTGAAGCAAATCTTATGTACTCTTTACGTTAAATACGATTTTGGAAATCCTCTATTTTGCTTTGTATTTCTTGTTGAATTTATTGTCTTAAAACATATTTTTGCTTCTTACTATTTTGGATTTAGCTAATTAAATTTAATTACTTTTTACTAAGAAGTTAATATTTTTCAATAATGTTAAATGCAATTTTATTTGATAATCAATTTTTTTACCGACTCTTGCTAGTAGATTGCATTTTCGAAACCAGCTACGGATTTTCACCACTAATAAATACTCTTTCAACGGTAGAAGTGTATTTAGCTCTATCCAGAAAGGCAAACGGAATTTCTTTTTAATATTTAAGAGGAAGTTTAAGTTTTTCATACACACTATAATTTTGTGTATTAATGTTTCTTAAGCAACACTAACTTGCGGCTTAGCTTTATTCGAGATGAGTTTACAACAATTTAATGTCAAATCGTTCGTGCTGTCACATTATTAGAGGTGAAAATTGTTTGTGTGTAACAAATTGAACGAACAAATAACAAAGAGCGAAAAATAATCAGCTGTGCTAAGGAGGTCACTTTGTGTTTTAATACACCTTGGCTTTATCCATTTATCAGATGGAATGTAGGGCTTGATAATTGTGTTTTACAATAGGGGGTTGCCTTTTATTTATTGTCAATTTTATTTTGCCGCTTATTTTTCTATCAACAGCAAATGAAGTGAAATTAAATAGCACTGTGTCATGTGTGTGTTTTTAAGTTTGCTATAAACTCTCCGTAAAACATAAACATTGCTACAAAACTCTCCCTATAACATTGCAAAACCTTTGTAAAACCGTTGTCCCTTATCATTTGATTCAAATATTTTTTTTTTCTTACATGGCCGATGCCAGATTTAAGGTCAGCCGCTAATATAGTTTCGTTATCGAAAATTTAAAACTCATTTTTCTTGATGGTTTTTTTTGAGTTATAACATTGTTCTGGCAACGGAACGATATGTGTACATTTTTCAGTTAACTTTTTTTGATTTTCAAAATTTTATGTGCAAAATTATATGAATTTTTAACGTGGCTTGTTTTAAGAAACAAAAACTCTTAAATTATTTAAGGGCAATTAATTTGCTCGATTAAATATTTTGGTACTCACCGCACATAATATCCAGCGTTAGTGAATTCAGCCAATAATCCATATTTACTATACCGTCGCTACTAACTGCAGACCTCTGTAAATTTTCTACAAACTCACGGGTATTACGATCAAAAACCTCTATAAAATCCGTCAAAATACCAAAATGAAAAGCTTCCGTTAAGATTTTTCTGCGCTTAAACCATTTTGGTGGCCTGCTGATAAGCAAACCTTCGCACAACCAATTTCTCAATACATCATATTCATTAGATTTGACCAACAAAATGTTGGAACTTAAAACACATTCAACATATTTAATGTCCATCATAAAAATACCATAGAGAAAGGGGCCAAACCAAAAGGCCACTGTTTTGCCATATTCTTTGAATATGTCTTGTATGACATAGATTACGCGTTCGGGTTTAATGCCAATTAACATATGGGCATTACCCAAAATTGGTATAGTTTTCGGTATGGCAAACTGTTTAAACAAATATATAACCCGCAAAAGATGTTTAAAAAATCTACCAAATTTTATGAAAAAAATAGTTATAATCAAGAGAATTAAATAAATAAAAAACATTGCAAGGCGCTTAACACGTTGTTAGAAGAATGATTTTAATTTTAAAACTAAAAATGTGAATTCAGTTCAGTTGAACTATTGATTAAATTAGCAGCTTCATAGATTGAAAAAATCATTTGAATTGCATTGCTTGCGCTTGTCACCTTCTACTGATATGTACACACATACTTAGGTACATACATACAATTATAAAGGGCATATTTTTGTGTTTGAAAGATTTTAAAGCTGTGTGAAGCACTGCCTTAAATAGCGATAAGGTGACCCACATACAACTCTTTATACCCACACCACATACGTGGTGGGAACGTTATGCGTTTGTGCATATGTTTGTAACGCCAAAAAATAATGGTGTTAAATCAATTCTTAAGAACACTGAACGACTCAGAATCACTATCTGAGTCGATCTAGGTATGTCCGTCGGTCCGGCTGTATGTCCATCTATTTTTGTGATATTTTGTTGAAATTTGGCACAAATAAATATTTTGGCACTGGCACAACAGAAGAATAAACAACGAAACCAAAACAAAAAATAAAAAAGAGACAAGTTTGTAGTAACATAATGTAAATGCTTGAAGTTTTTGGAAGTTACTTTAAAAGGAAATAAGAAAAAAGTCATGTTACAAGTAACATAGTCTGAATGTCGTGTAAGACGTCTTTCAAACAAAAAATTTTAATTTTGGCCAACTGTGAAAAAAAACTAGAAGTTATACCAAAATAATCAACTTAACATGGCCTTTTATGATTATAGCGATGCTTTTGTGCTCCAATCAAAAAGTCTTCATTTGTTGAACTGTGTTATTAGTGAATTCAATTTTTAACTTTTTGTACTTACCACATATTATGTCCAGCGTTAGTAAATTTACCCAATGTTCCATATCTCCTATATCGTCTTTACTAATAGCACATACTTGTAAATACTTTACAAAACCACGCGAATTACGATCAAACACTTCTATGAAATTTTGTAAAATTCCAAAATGAAATGCTTCCGTTAAGATTTTTCTACGTTTAAACCATTTCGGTGGCCTACTGACAAGTAGACCCTCGCACAACCAATTTCTCAATACATCATATTCATTAGATTTGGCCAACAAAATATTGGAACTTAAAACGCATTCGACATATTTAATGTCCATCATAAATATGCCAAATAGAAATGGGCCAAACCAAAAGGCCACTGTTTTACCATATTTTTCGAATAAATCTCGTAATACATAGACTATGCCTTCCGATTTAACGCCAAGTAGCATATGGGCATTGCCCAAAATCGGTATAGTTTTGGGTACAACAAACTGTTTTAACAAATGTCTGACCCGCAAAAAACGTTGGAAAAATTTGCAAAACTTTATTAATAAAAACATTAAAATTAATACAACTAAATAGATCAAATGCATTGTAAATTGCTTAAAACGTTGTTAAGATATTGATTTGAAGTTTGAAACTAAACAGATTTAATTAACAGCTGAAAAGATGTGTTTGCAAATGCATTTGTTTTTCTTTATAAAACAAAACAAACTTTTATTATTTAAAATATTTAAAATATTGAACAATTTTATTTGTGGTGTATATGTAGGTACTATTATTTCATTTTTACACCATTTCCAAACGTATTTGAGAACTTTCCTTTTGTATTTTAGAAATTCTTGCTTCAGTTTCATAAATTTTTAATTGTATTTCAGAAATTTTAAATTTGATTTTAAAATTTTCTAAATAAATTTTAGAGATTTCTAATTTAACATTAGAAGTTTGAGTCATACCCTTTACATTAGTTTATAAGGAAGTACTTATATAAGTTTGTCATTTGGTTTGTAATTAAAAAATTTGCCACCCCATAAAGTATATATTTTCTGGATCCTTATAGATAAGAAAGTTGAGTTAGCAATGCCCGTTGTCCGTTAATTTGTTGAAATCAAGTGTTTAAAACCCCTTGATCTTATCGGGCCTGTTTGTGGTATCGAAACATCAGCTATACTTACGAAAATTTTGCTATTGAAATTTAGCAAAATTGCCCGATAACTCACAAAGCTATAAGCCAACAACCACGGCTACCTCTGTTTATTTATCTAAAATTTTTACATTAAACTTCTATAGCTGCCCCGAGGTTGCACCTACCCGTGTTCAATATAAGACCAACTTCCATTAATTTTTCCTCATGAACATTTTTGTGGAACATACTTACACCCCATCTCCGCACCCTACCAGGGTTGCCATACAGAGTTTATTTTTTTAATATTTTTTAATCGCTCCTACAGCTTCCAGGGTGCTCCTACAAAGGTCAACTGTAAGACCAACCCCGATTATTTTTTCCTCCCAAAAATTTTTGTGGAACATACTTACCCCTTTCTCTAGTCCCTAACAGGATTGTTTTTTTTTCCTCCTAAAAATTTTTGTGGAACATACTTACCCCTTTCTCTAGTCCCTAACAGGATTGCTGTATAAAATTTGAAAAAATTAGAATAAAAACCCCTACAACTTCCCCGGAGTCGAACTTAGAGAAAATAAATATATTACAGACCCCAATAAGATTTCCTTCCTAAGGGGGTTGCCATACAAAATTTACAAAAATGATGTAAAAACGCCCATAAATTCCCCAGAGTCGGTCTTAAAGAAATAAAGTGTACAACCGAACCCCATTAGTTTTCCCTCCCAAACAAATTCCTGGAGCATACTATTTCAATCGCCTAAGAGGGCTGCCATACAAAGTAAGGAAGATATAATAAATCCCCCCCCCCCCCCCCTACAGCTTTTAGGGTGCCTGTGGATAGGTCAAATGTAGAACTGACCCCAACTCATTTTTTCTTGCAAACATTTTTCTGAACATACTTACCCCTTATCTCCACCCCCTAACCGGGGTGCCATACAAAATTAATAAAAATCACGGTAAAAACCCCTACACGTTGTGTACACAGCCGAATACAGCGCTCTTACTTGTTTAAGAATATTTTTTTTTTTTATAAAAACTATTAGAAATATTTGAAATACAATTAGAAATTTCAGAAAATGTCATTTATTTTATTTTTGAGTTTAAATATTTTGAAATTGATTAAGAGGTTTGCCAAATTCAATTTAAACAATTCCTGATATTAAATAAGGCAAAGTTAAACGAAAATTCAAAAATAATATTTGAAATTTAAGAAGACTTGATTCTTATATTAAATTGATAAAAATGTTTAAGTACTTTAAACTTACCACATATAATATCCAGAGTCAGCAAATTTATGCAATGATCCATATTCACTATACGATCATTACAGAGCGCAAATATTTTTAAATTTTCAATTAACTGGCGTGAACTACGATCAAAAACTTCTATAAAATCCGTTAAAATTTTAAAATGAAATGCATTTGTTAAAATTTTTCTACGTTTATACCATTTTGGTGGCCTACTTAGGAGTAGACCATCGCACAACCAATTTTTTAATAAATCATATTCAATTGATTTGATTAACAACGTATTGGAACTTAAAACACGTTCAACGCCTTTAGCGTCCATCATAAAAATACTAAAAATAAAGGGACCAAACCAAAAGCCCACCATTTTACCATGTTTGTTAAGTATATCTCGTAAAACATAGACTATGTCTTCCGGCTTAACGCCCAATAACATATGGGCATTACCCAAAATTGGAACAGTTTTTGGAACAGCAAACTGCTTAAACAAATATCTGGCGCGCAAAACACGTTTAAAAAATATGCCAAACTTTATATATAAGTAAGTTATGATAAGGAAAATTATAAAAATAAAATACATTTTGAAATTTGAATACAAAAATAAACGTTGTTTAAAGTTTAGTTCCAAGTTTTACACTAAACGCATAATTAAATAAAAAGTTGCTTGAATAAAATATTAAGATAATTTGCTTTACTTTTATTATGCCCTTTTAACCATCCTTGAACTTTAATTTAAATTTTTTAATTGTTTTGCTGACAAATTGTGTTTATGCTTTAAGAATAATCTAAACTGGGCTATGGCAAATTTAATTAAAAACAAGTATAATATTTTCTCAGCGAGGAAAGCCGGGGAGATAACAAAAAGCATTGGTACAAGAATTAGTACCAGAATAAGTACTAAAGTGTACAATTTACAAAAAAATCAGGAGGCTCTTGGCAGAAGGCTCTCTTGGAAGGCAAACGTTAAGGCAGAAATGGCGAAGGCGCAGACTATGACGAATATGTGCAAACGTGCTATTGGCAAGACCCGGAATATCAGTTGGCTCCATAAGGCAGTAATACAATTGATTCTTTTTTCTAGATTTATAGTCTGGCGGAAGGCTTTAGACCACAGTTGGGCATTCTGCAATGCGGCGCAAATTCTCTCTTTTATCTTAACTACACGTATACAAAGCATTAGAAATTTATAATCAGTCTCAGATAAGTTTTCAAACAAGGCGGATGATCAGCGCTTGTTTGTTCAATTACACTAACAACAATATGGAATTAATATTATCTGAAACTTCACATATACGAAAACAAATGCAATAGTATTAGTTGCCTATCCTTGCCTTAGACTCTACCATAAACCGTCTACATGTAAAGAAAACTTGGTGACTCTGATAAGAGGCACAAAAGAGCCAACTCCAACTATGTCACTTTTGACCCTACTCAACAGGCTTCCAGAAGACGTGATGAAAACATTCTGTGGGCGAATGGAAAGACAGAACATGCAGAACGCAAATATTACTCCAACTGCTAATTTTATTTCCAAACTAATTAAATACTGCAGCTCAAAACCTTTTCTTAATAGGAAATTCTCCTCCGACATTTTAGAAGGAGTTGCGGAGGATATCACAAACAAGAGTCTGGATTTCTTTAAGACTCTCTAATGAATGCAGTGTTGGTTAGGCTGAACTGTCAGCCATTGGCAAAGCGACTAACTGGCTATGGTACTACAGTATATTTGGAAGAATAATCGGAATCTTTACCGACAGCCGAGTCTCAATTAGGTCCATTACTGTTATATACTCTACATCCATAGCAGTCCGCGAATGGTGGGCATCTTTAAGCTCGATGGGTGCCGGGACACGGGACTAATGCGAGCAGCTGGCGGATACACTGACAAAGGATTGTGCGAAATAAGATCATGGGGCCATTGACCACTTCTTGGAGGTTCGCAGAATGGCATCACTGAAGGAGTACTTGGAAGGTCTAGAAGCGACTCCTCTGACAAATTATTCCTTATTGCGATCAGCCAGACTTCTTAAAAGACCTGTTATCGCAAAACCATCAATGCGCAATCTAAGAAGATCTTGGGCTAGAAATAATGAAGAAAAATGCGATCTGTTCGCAAATCATTTCAAAAACGTATTCACTCCCAATACATGCACAGACGTGAGGGAATTACCGCCTGTTGTTGCCAGACGCCCTTTAGAAATACGTTTTCGAATTGCAGATGTTGTAGAGGCTATCGCTAACCTCAATGGTAAAAAAAGCTCCTGGAGTTGATAGAATAAGCAACAAAATGCTCATAGAGCTACCTCTTACTGCTAAAAGAATCATTCTTTTTATTTTTAACGCGATAATTCGGCTTGAACATTTTCCGCCTATATGAAAAATTGCCTTGGTAAAGATGATTCCTAAGCCGGAAAAAGATCCCTCGAAGGTAGAGTCTTATAGGCCCATAAGTTTGTTACTCACAATGTCAAAATTGTTCGAAAAACTGCTAAAAAAAACAAGCTGAATCTGATCCTGAATGACAACAACTGCATTCCAAATCACCAATTCGGCTTTAGAAGTCAACATAGTACCATCGAACAAACTCACAGGATGGTACAGGTTATAAAAAAAGCCTTTGAGGAAAAGAAGTACTGCTCCGGGCTTTTTATCGATGTCTCACAAGCTTTTGACAAAGTATGGCATGAAGGCCTTTTAAACAAACTAAAGCTCAATTATCCGGCTAATATTTTCAACCTTTTAGAAAAATACATAACAGGCCGACAATTTATGATCAAAGAGGGAAACCAAACAATAGAGGCTGGTGTACTTCAAGGGAGTATCCTAGGTCCAATTTTGTACTTGCTTTACACGGCAGATATGCCAACCAATAGATTCACACACACGTCGACATTTGCTGACGACACTGTTTTTCTTAGTATTCACAAAGACCCTAAAGAGGCTTCGAACCAGCTGCAACAACACGTAAGTCAAGTTGAGAAATGAGCAAAGTTATGGGGAATAAAGATAAATGAACAAAAATGTACCCACGTTACTTCTACTTTACGCAAAAAAACCTGCCCTCCAATCACTATCAACAACGATCTGAGACAAAATATCTTGGTATTCAGCTAGATCGCCGCCTTCATGGAAGCCTCATATAGATGCGAAGCTGACGCAAATGAAACTTAAAATGGCCCAAATCCACTGTCTAATTGGTAGAAACTCTGTGTTACGTCTTGATTGTAAACTTCTACTCTACAACTCGATTTTAAAACCAATTTGGTGATATGGTATACAATTATGGGGCACTGCTTCCACCTCTAACATAGAAAAAATACAACGTCGTCAAAACAAAATTCTGAGAATGATAACTGGTGCTCCGTGGTATGTCAAAAACAGCAACATCCACAAGGATCTAGAAGTTCCACTTGTAAAATGCGAAATCCTAAACTATGTGGACAAGTACTTAAATAAGCTGGAAACACATCCAAATCCGCTCGCTCGAAGCATCCTGCAACATAGTTGGGGAACACCCGCCTAAAAAGAAGGGATAATATTGCTCTTAGATGAAACCTTCAAAATTAGTTATCTTTATTGTGAGAACTTAAATTTCAGTCTGGTACTGACTGGACTAGTATTAATTATTTAGTTTTAAGATTTGAATACTTATTGTTAGTTCGCCTAAGCGAAGATTAAATAATAATATATAAAGAAAAAAAAATCTCATTACCCAGTACTCATGAGGTACCCCGTTTTAGAAAAAAGTCTAGTGCCGATTAAGTTGTACTTCTCATGGCACCAGTGAGGCCAAGTGAAGCACATCTTTGGACATTGACAAGAAGATTTCTATAGCAGTCCTTTTCTATCGCCTCTCGCCGTACAGCGCAACCATACGTCAGAATGGGTCTTGGAACCATTGTGTAAATCCAGTGTAGCACCTTTGGTTGCTACGGAAAGCACTTATTCGTTTTTGAGAAAAGTGCAGGCCGATCAGCATAACTATTTATTCCAAAAATTTTTTATTTAATGATTTATAGAATATTTTGCAAACTTCTAAGCTAATTTTGTATCATTAAAATTTTTTTTAATTTACTTTTTTTTAATTTCATTAATTATTAAGTGCGCAAACTGCATTAATCTTATTTTTTATTGCCACCTTAAATTTTGGGGCATATTTATAACCACATGAAAACATTTGGATTAAACATTAATAAATTGTTTTAAATTTTACACGGTTACATGTTGATAAATGTTTGCAATTTGTTCAGTGTTTAAGTTAGTTGATTTATTTGAACTAATTAAAAGTACAATTAAATGTCTATATTTTATAAACGTATTAAATTTGTTTTATGTCATCTTTTTATGGGTCATAAATTTAAGTACTCTTAAATTTATATAAAAATACATTTATACAAAAGAATTGTATCGGGTGTTTCTTTTAGCTGCATGAGAAATATCGATGTCGATAACAATGGTTTGACAGCTGAGAATATGAAAGTGTGTTGACATTTCTGTTTAGTAATGTTTGGCAAGTAATCATAAATAGTTTTACACTAGAACAACGGCTTAAGCATGTTAAAGTTTAAAAAAAAATCTGTTTGTTCTTTATCATTTGATGTTTTAATCAAAATCGGAAAAATCTTTTTAAAATGATGATGAAATGTATCAGCAAAACCACCTTATTTTGGGATTTGAATTTAGCGCGTTGAAATCTCTAAAGTCCATATTTTTTTAGGACGATTTTTTCTGCAGACCAGTGTTATTTATTATTTTTGTAGGCAATCTTCAAGTTGTTATAAAAGTACCAGTATATCAATTAAAATCACTGTTTGCTACGGTTTACTTGCTGGCGCAATCATGGGTTGTTATTTCTTTAAAAAAAGGCGACCTCTACAGAGCTCTTTTGACTAAATTTTTGTTTTCAAAAATTATTAGGTTCAGGATAGACAACCTTGTAGTAGTTGTATAATCAAACATCAGCGTCTCAAACGTGCGTTCGAACCGAAGACCTGGTATTGATTCAGATCAGCAGCACACGTTTGCACCTGATTTAATGTAGCGGGAAACGTACGTATTAAAACTACTGAAAACGCAGCAAGAGCCACACTTAGGTACCAGTAGTCTCCCTCTAGGAACCGAAGGCACGGACAAAAAAAGAGAGGAGAAACATTTTTCCGCAGAAAAAATAGTGAAAAATTTAAAGGCTTTAGTGTGCAGAACCAAAAAAGAAAGTTTTACTAAAGAATTTAGAAGCAAACTGAGGGATGTGGTGCATTCTCCTGTAAACATAAAAAAGAAACTAGTTTTGTAACAGAAGCAGGTAGTGTGCCGAGGATATGGAAAGAGAATTTATCCCAACTAACGGCGATGAAGGGACCCTTAAAACAAACTGATGATGGTATTAAGTGTATACCGCCGAGCCAGAGCAATCATAATGCAGTAGGATCCAATGTGATGTAAGGGAAAGCACCCACCAAAAAATAATCGAGATTTTGTAAGCAGTAAATACTTTTTCTAGTTAACTAATGCGCTTCGCAGCAAGCACTTATCTATTCCCTTAATAAATGCAATAGTGTATAGCAATACACGTAAAACGTTTACTGTTTTACACACTCGCTTACTCAAGTGCATACTAAGAAGCACTACTCTAGGGTAGTGAGTTAAAAACATCAGTTTTTCGTCAAGTAACGAACATAATAACTCGGCAAAACATTTATTTCGATGACGCAATAAATTTAAACAACTAAAGAAGTACCAAAATAACATGAATTAACTGGATATTAATAGCGCCGAAAAAAGTACTTTACATGAAATGCAACTAAGTGGGACATCGCGAACAAATATCACGCCACACGTAAGCAGGTTTGTAAGCTTTGCTGTCTTGATATTCCCTTACAAACCTACCTACGGCGAAGCAGCAGTTTTTGCTGGGTACTCATTTAAGTTCATAAGCGACCCGCTAGAGAATGGTATATTAACTTTTTAGTACAATCTGGTTAGGAGAACGCAGATGGCTGGAACCTCAGCTTACTATGTCCGGTGCAGAACACATAACTTTCCGTTTTCGTTGCTTAATAAATTCAACTGTGGTATTAGGTGTGTGACTAAAATCTAAAGTCTTCGACCCTATGCTGTATCCTTGAAAAAAATCTATTTAAAAAAACGACAGCTACACCTTTTTGTCGATTGCAAATAAGCTTTCGGCGGCCTTTTACCTTCAAAAGAGCCAAGCCTGTATTTGGTACCCCTGTAAAATAGTATGAACATTTTTACAAATAGCTAAATGTCTATGAGGCAATTATGTCTGCGAACACCGGCTCCAAAAAGGTGCTGCAGTGCTAGAGGTTGATAGATGACTAATCGCAACACGGAAAGGTTTGCAAAATATGGGGGTGGTTGGAAATGAACAGGAAAATTATCTGGTGATTAGCGCTATGGGACGGCGGGAGGATGACCTGGTGAACCTGTAGCTCTTTGCTGCGATCAAAGCCGAGTTGAAAGAGTTGGCGGAAAATGTCCACTGGATGCAATGGAACAAAGAGGCAGTTGGAAAAATTACGAGAATCCTCAAGGGTGACCCAAATGAGGTTAGGACTAGGGATATTTTGAGACTTGGAATTCCTGATAAGCATGATAATTCCCTTAAGCTTACGGGCACGCTTCCATACAGGAAGGACATCGAACAGGCGGAGCATTTTCTGTATCACTGCACGGCTTTTACACAGGCTAGAGCCCAATGTTTTATGCTTGTTGTTTTGCCAGATGTGGCTCACTTAGGAAGTGTTGAGCATCCCCGAATTTCTGTAAACTTCTCCCACGAGATTTATTTTTCCTGCTGTGAGCACACAACAAGCCAGTGTATGTCCTGCAGGACTTAAGGCCTTTAACGCCTCCTTTCAACCTAACCCAGTGGTAAAAAAATTAAATTATTTTCGTAGGTGGTTCTCTTTTCTAATTAATAAAAATCCAGCAGATTATACATAAATTTATACACACATGATTAAAAAATAATCATAATTGTTTTTGACTTTATTTAAAGAAAAAAATTTTTGAAATACATAAAAAAAATTCCACCTCATTTACGCAAAAATCAAAGTTTACAAAATTAAACTTTGCCCCCTTATTTTTTTAGACGCTGTTCTAGCAGCTAAAAATATGTTTTAATTGTTTAATTTACTAAGAGTTTACACATGCAAGTAACAGTACTCAATACACTAACAGTTTCTCTCACTTTTCACTTACACACCCAAACATTTAGAATGCATGATAATACGTGTGAAAAAATTTTATGAAAGTGCTTGCATGTGTAAATGTATGGTTAAGTTGTTTTTGTTTAAAAAAACTTTACACATACATACGTTCTAACAGATTTTAAAAATAAATTTGGAATGATTTTAACAGAAGAAAACATTTGTTTACAATAATTGGCAAGACGTCAGCATGTGTTAGTTGAAAAAAAATCATACGTAATAGCTCTGTAGCAGCAGGCTGGAAAAGAATGAAATCTTTGTATTAAATTCTTATAAAAAATTCTATTTGGTTTGCACTTGGCCAACTAGACTTTTGATTTCATATCTTTTCAATTAGAAATAAGATTTGAAATACTTTTTATAAACGAATTAATTTATATATTTCAAACGGTGTCTTCTAGTTTCTAAAATTGAATTTATTTTAGTTTTTTGTTATTTATGGTTTTGCATAAAACAAGTCAATAACAGTGAAAATGCCAGCTTCCTTTGTCCACGATGTCATTTTTTCATTTGATAAAATATGGCTACTTAAGTCTAGGTTAGGTTGCGAAGGGTGCATTAGCACTCGGAGACCTCCTTTGTTCATTGTGCATCCCTTCAAGGAAAAAGAAAAAATAAGACATCAAGTGAAGAGGAAAAGTAGTACTAAGACCAGCAAAAAAGGAAAAAAAAGACAAATATCCATGCGAAAACTCCCCCTCCATTGCCTATCTCCTAGCCAGCCGATTCCCATGATGAACCCAATGATGCTTTCTAGTTTACACTGCAAAGCATTACCTAGTGCTTCGTGTAATCTTTTACTTAACCACAAGACCCTATGGTTCTGCAATATCAGGCAGTTACAGACAAAATGCTCTATCGTCTCTTCTTTTTCCTCCTCCTCACACATCCTACAATAATCTGGAGTACCGCCATCATATTGCTCGTCATAGCGCTAACCAGGCAGTGCCCAGTTATGACCGCAATAATGGCCCTTAGACCCATTTTATCTAAGTCCGTAAGAGACCTAGTGCCTGCTAAACTCAGCCACGGCCACATGGCCCTAGCTACCCTACAATCAGTCCTTTTCGCCCACTGAAGACTAGTTATTTAAAGCAAAAGTTTCCTAATCTTCCCATAGTAGTAAAGACATTAGTGGTCTCACAGCTTCCTTCATATATGTTACATCCACGGCCGAGCCACAAGGAGCGAGGTCACTGGCAATTTCATTGTCGACTATGTTGCAGTGCCCTGGAACCCAGCAAATCCTGACTTTGAGGGCGTCCACGGTCCCGCTAAGGGCCTTCTCACACTCCTTAACCAGCCTAGCCCAGACGCAGTACTCCCTCAAGGCCCTAAGAGACGCTTGACTGTCAACATTCATTAAGTCCTCACTATTCGTTTAAATATGTCCCCCGAAAAGATTCGTTGCCTCTAAAATTGCTAGTATTTCAGTCTGTAATACACTACACCCATTTAATAATCTGTCGCACAATCCGATGTTCTCTTCCATGATATAGACCCCGACTCTGATGCATATTTCCATTTTAGATCCGTCAGTGAAAACAGCACACTCCTCATACATACAATCGGATCACAACTAATAATCAATCCCGTTCAGGGATTATTATCGGTGATGTTCTTCAAAAACTGGCCTCCGTGATCATATAATACGTTCTAGATCCCCGCACAAAACTAAGATCCTCAAGACCAATCTCCCATAATATCCTAGTGTTGCCAGTATTCCGAAATTTTCCCAACCCTGTCTCGCCTAGTATGACCAAACTTCCTGCTACCATTTTCGTCTTTAAACCTTGCCATTACACAGTTCAAAAAATTAAAATTTTTATGCTCACCCCAGGCAACTTTTCTGAAACCCAAATTTACCAAAACGATTTGGTATTTGTTTTAAAAATTTTAGCATTTCATTTATTTGAAAACTTATAATAAAAATATACCTTTTCTGCTCTGCTGATCCATTATCATGAGTAATTCTTTTTTTTATGTTTAAGGTTAATATACGGGTAAAAATGTACGTAAAATAAATGGTGCGTATATCATTGCAAAAAAAGCACACACTCACATTCATCAAACATTCCTGAAATTCTTTAGGCCATAATGAACTTCAGCAGACATTCATGGATGTACTTGAAATTTTCTGTAATATTGTAGATCATTAGGAAATATCAGCAGGCAAAAAATTTATAAATATTTTTTTTTATTTGTTTAATGAGTCATGCAAGTTGGCATAAGTAATGAAGTGTGAAAAGCCTTAAGTGCTAAATTCTAAAGGTTCAATTATACAAACGTGGCATAACCATAACCATACAAAACAGCTGTTCAAATTAAAATTATGGGCAGCACTGTGTTTGACTTACTATTATGGCAACGGTTATGGTATTATGTTATGGCAAGTATAATTTAAGCTTAATATATGACAAAATAAATGCGATTAGAAAATTTTTTAAAATAAATTTCAAAATAAAAATTTTAAGTTTAACGGTAGCACAATGATGAACAAAAACTGGTGTCAAATTTTATGAAAACATTCCTTTTATTTGGGTAGCCTTCAAGACTGGAAAGCTCCTTACTTTTGTCATTTAGGAAGCTGACTAACTCCAACTCCAAGTACTTAAGAGCAAATAGTTAATTGAAAAGAGTAAGATCGGCCAACAAGAAGCTGAGATATGTATAAGGAAAAGCCTGAGAGTTTTTAGAACAAAATCTGTATATCCCTATATACCTTAGTTGCCACAAAATTTGGTATGGAGATTTCAAAGGCGGGAAAATTAACTTTGGGATAGTAGGAACATGATAGCCCGCTTACAATTCCATAAACTTTATCAAATTTTTTTGTGCGCTTTATTTCGAAAGCTATTACAGCAAATATCGTCAAACCTTCTGCAAAATAAATCAATAATAATGTTTACAGTTTGGAAAAAAAATAATTGAAGCAAGGGTAATGGTAGCCCAATGGCTAGGTTAGGTGAAACACCCGGCTGCGGATATAATAAATTATGTACAGCTTAGGCCAATTTCTTTGGAGTTCTTTTACAATTATCCTATTAATGGCTGTCAAAAAATCCTTTAATGAACTTATCATAAGTATTATGAATATGGTCATAAGTAGTTTAATTAAGAAGCCCTATTGAAATAGGAAAATTATCGAAGTTGAAACTGCCTTATTTTCTCGTAAATTGAATGGCAAAATAAACAAAAAGAAATTCAAAATTCTATTTATAGCTCGCATGAGCCTTGTGACATAATTCATACAACACGTCCTCTTTTTCAGATTATTGGGCAATTTACAAATTAGCCAGAGACATACAAAAGTGATTAATAAAAACAAGTAAGAACGCGTTATTCGGCTATGCCGAATCTTATTTACCCTTCACATTTATCTTTTCGTAAATCCAGCCATCTAATCTATTCAAGTTGTTTTCGTACCGCAAATATTATAATAAAAATAATTTGTGCCAGCCCGGCACGTTACAAATCAAGGTACAATAATTTTATTTCGTATAAATGTCAAATTGATTTTAATCAGCTGGGTTCTTAATATTACCTGGTTGAATGTGCCTTGGTGCCTTGTTACAAATATTCAATTTTGTATGAAATTTTTTATTTTTCTGGCATTCCACCGTTCAAACACAAAAGGGAAATGCAGAGGGCGAATTTTTTGAATTTGCCTTGCTGTTATCTTGTTTAGTTTACCCTGGGGAATTGTAACATTTTTAAATTTTGGTTATGACAAATTTTTGTATAACAAAAAAAATGTATTTGGCAAAAATGTATTTTGACATCATAAGTATTTGAAATACAAAATACTTTAGTGTTAGGTATTTAAAATACAAAATTTCATTTCAAATACAAATTCAAAATCCGTTGTTGTATTTTAAATACGTATTTCAAATACAAGTATTTGAAATACAAGTATTTCAAATACAAGTATTTCAAATACAAGTATTTCAAATACTGCCCAATCCTGACTATGGGTCAGCAAAATCATTGAAAAATTATGCATATAGAACGACATCCTGAAACCTAAACTCTTAGTCCATATTTTATATTATGACCAATTGATTTTTTTAGTTGCATTTCTTTTAATTAACAGAAAAGGGGCGGCGCAATTTTTGGATTTCATTCAACAATTTTTTATAATATATGCACATGAATGTATTCTATTTTGTTCGCAGAAGCGACATAATTAATGTGTTTCTATTAAATTTTTTGCTTTTAATTTATATATTTTTTATTTTATTTATTAAACACAAGTGTATTGTTTTAAAAATTATAAAAACTGGCAGTAAAATTGGTATTCAAGTACATACATACGTTTCTGAATACAGTGAAAACACGTAATAATTGAACAGTTTTAAAAAATGGCCCAGCCCGGATAGGATTATATTTTGTTAAAGTAAAATTTAATAAATTGTAATAAAATTAAAAAAAATATTTGAAATCATTTGAAAAAAATTTCAAACATAATTTAGAAATTTATCCAAAAAAGGGGAAAAGAAAATCAAATTAGCTATTTTGAGAAAAACGGTTTGTTGGGTTTTTAAAGGAACTCTTGAAGGTTTTTGTTTGATAATAGTGTTTTCAATAAATTTATGAAGTTAGTTTTTAAAGGCAAAAAATATTTATGAAGTGTTTTTAAGAATAATATGATTATTTACAACAAACTTTTTAAAATTAATTGAAAACCCCCATTTTTTCAAAAATTCCTGAGTTATTGCCTGTTCTTTAATTTAAAGTGTTTACTGTACCAATGCAATATATTTGACATATTAGCAAACAATATCGGATAAATTTTAACAAGTGTTAAATAATTAAATAAAAAAAAAGAATCGAAACAATTTGTTTAAAAAAGAAGCAAATGAATTCCTATTAAGCAAAGAATTTTAGAAAATTTTGTAATTTTTATTCAATGGAGCTATTTAAATAATCTTTAACCATGATTTAATAAGAGAGAGAGAGAGACGGAACTCAGGAGAAAGCAAAATTAAGCAAGTAAAAAAAATAAAAAATTATATCCAAAATCTATAACGGGCGAAAATTGCAGGGGCCAAATCGTCGCGTTCGATTCGAATCGAAATTTTAAAATTCTTATTAGAATTTCTATACTTAAAGCATTGACAACTCGATCGATCGAGTGAAATTTTTTCGATCAAGCGGTCTTTGCTTTTGGCATAGAAATGCCAATTAGAATTTTTCAATTTCGATTGCACTTAAGCGGCGTGATTTGCTTCGGTAATTGCGAATGTTCTGGGGCAAAATCGACGAATTCGATTCGAATCGAAATTAAAAAAATTCTAATTAGAATTCCTATATTGAAAGCATTTTAAACTCGATCGATCAAATAAAATTTCCATTGGAATCCAATGCGACGATTTGGCCTCTGGGTAAAAAAGCTTTCCCTTTACGAAACGTAGGCATGACTCAGAGACCCCATGTTAAATGGCCCAAGCATTGAGTTCTCTGGTTAAGGTTAAATACCCGAGTTTTATTATTAATACGTTGATCAGTCGTGCATTCCACATTGCCAACAAAGCCATTAGGACACTTTGTGCCTGCAAGAGGCTTATTAGCAAGGCATGAAGACTAAGGCCGAAAATAATAAATTGGTCCTTTGAGACTATGGTCAAGCCGGTTCTGATGTATACTGCACTAGTTTGGCAGTCTATTGGCATGTAAGCGTGGCTGTCAGGGTTGAAATGCGGCCTGCCGTACGCACGCTCTGAGTATCACGCTCCATATAGCCTTCATAAAAGTTTGTGAGGCACTCATGGATTGGGCTCATATAACAGAGAAGCTTCGAGAAGTAGGAATCTTCTGCCCAATTTCATTAAATGCTATTGCAAAGGGTATATACTCGATTGCGTTTCAGACAGAGGCTTACGATATCTTCATAAACGTCATGGAGTGCTGGAGGAAAGGGGTAAAAGAGCCTGAAGACGCATGTGATGTCGCACAACCAAGTGACATTTTGAATCTGGGCTTTATGTGTTTCGGAACAAATAAGACCCTAGACAAGTTGCTATAGAGTGCCCAAGCATCACTTTAACTTGCATACATTTTTGAACAGATGATCAAACATTACGAAGGATATAATAACATCGGACTAAATTACTTGTGCAAAGTCTCTCTTTTTTAGCATGCAAAGAACATTTTATTTCTCTCTCTCTCTCTCTCTCTCTCTCGCATTATCTTTACACCTCTTTAAAAACAATTGCAGTGTGGCCATATTAGCTTTTTTGAAGCTAAATTTAGCTTTATTTTTCTTCATTTAGCCCGAAATATTTACATTTAGCCTTTAGCTTTTTTTTTAGCTTTTTTCGAAATTGGATTCAGCTTTTTTAGTAGTTTTTGAAGCTAGATAAAAGGTCAAAAATTTGTCGTAGTATATTTTTTGGTATTTATCTCAATTATATTGAAAGGTATCAAGCTCCAAATTTTCTTCGAATTTACCTCATTACAGTTTCCGAACCATTGTTTTGTTTAATAATTTACTTCTAGCGACATTTAAAAAACGTGAAACAGAGCAAAACTCCAATAAAACAAAGAAATAAGGAAGGTATGGTATTACAAAAAAAAAAACGTAAGAATTTGTTTTCCAAAACAAATACTTTTAAATGCGGCAATTTTAAAGAAAAAATCCAAATGCGACACAAACATTTGTTCCGTCTTTTGGTTAAATTAAAAAATGTTTTCATGTATTGCTCAAAAATGTAAAATACTTATGTCTTTCGTTGAAACAAATTATTATAATAATATTTTTATTTAATAAGAATTTTAAAGTTTATTTTTTTTAAAAATCAAATCAAACAGGACCGAAATAATTTTTCAAGAAAAAAGCAGGCACAATGAAACATCGTAGGGTCAAGTAAAGCTCATCATTTTGATGGTATTAAACTATGTTTGTTGAAAATCATGTTCTTTGTAAATTTAGTTTTTTTTAGCAGGACGGTCATTTTTTAATTTAAATAAAAACGTTTAATAACGATAATTGTTATTTTTATGGATAGGGTTTTAAAAATAATAATATTTTTTATTTTTTCATTTTTACAGTCATTGGTTTTAAATACATATTTAGACACACATGTACAAATAAAAATATTTTTAAAAATGCTTTCTTACAATGCAACTTTTTTACATTAAAGACTATCTTTTTTTCTTTTCTTGAACAAAATTTACATGAATAAAGACATTTTTCATGATATATATATGTACTTATGTAACTTGAATGAAAATTTTCGATTTTTAACGAACTGTGTAGAAAAGTAGTCTGTTTATACTCGTTTTGTCAACAAACAAAAATTTCTTTGAAGGAATATTAAAAAAAATTGCATCGTGTAAATGTAATCTTATTGTTTCGATTTTTTTTATTGTTTTCATGTGTTTGTAGTTATGAAAAAAGTTTGTAAATAAATTACTTAATTTAACGTGTTTTTGTAAAAAAAAATGAACGAACAAAGTGTGTTGAGTATTTATATCTAAAACAAATTTTCGTTTTTTGTTTTTTTTAATACATATCTTACAAATTAGTTTTTTTTACCAAAACAGGCAGCAAATTAACACCTGCTTCTACAAACTTTTTAAAAACGCTCTTGTACATGCATATGTATATGAACACATACATATTATTTTTCTTCTTACTGAAGGTGTGGGTCTACCAAATTTTCGTAAATAAAACTAAACATTTAAAAACAGATTTTCTTTTTAAATATTTTTAGCACAAAAACGTTTCGTTCCTATTTTGAGAAATGTCTAAACAAAGAAATTTTTTAAAAAACGAATAAAAAAATGCAGCTTTATTTTTTGGCTTTAAGTTTTTGTTTTTAGCACTTTTTAGCTGTTTTTTAAACGTGATTTAGCTTGAACTTTACTTGAAAATCTGGTCACACTGAACAATTGACAATAATTAACGGAAGTTTTTTTTTCAATCTAAGAAAATCCTTTTTAAAATGTTGCATGCAACAAGTATAAACTATTCAAATAAATAAAACAACATAAGTTTCAAAATTTAATGACTATTTTATGATGCATGTAAGATTTACGATTACATGACAACAACTAACAATTAAATAAACTTGTGTACACTTGTCATAAAATGTACTAAATGCATTTATGTACTTATACGTTACTTATATGTATATAGCAATGCCAGCCAAGAGTGTCTTTGGGGGACGAACACTAATCGGATTTAATATATACATAATTACGAATAGGGCTTAATATAAAAAAAAACTTAAAAGACTAAATAAAAATAAGAAAATAAATATTTCCTCATTTAAACCGTTTTAAGTGGAACTTCCCATATGTTTATAAAAAATTTAACAAAAAATCATTTACATTTGTATCTAGACAAATCTAAAGCAACGCATTGCCAATTGTAAATTGTAATTCAATTTAAGTCACTCAAGAATTTATAAACTAATAAACATAGGTATGTACATTCGTAGAACAAACAATATTTCAGCGCACAGTGGGAGAAAAAAGTCTTTGGTCAAAGGAAAAAAAGTCTGACAAGTAATGTTATTTGTGTTAAAATTTAAATTCATCTGCCGTTTTAATTTCAAAAGAACGTATTTACTTCAATCTGCCTTTGATAAAGATATTAATAAATTTGACAGCAGCAAAGGGATTCATTCTAGCAGCAATTTTACATAAAATTTCAAAAGAAATATTGTCTTAATACTATTTCGACACACTGTATGTACGTATGGACATCAACCAACAACCCCAAATGACAACGAAAATTTTTGGCTTTTATATGACAAATGTACTAGATATTTTTTAAAATACAAAATAAAATAAAAAAAAAATAACAGGAAAATAATATGTATGCATGTATATTCAAAACTCTTTGTAATGTCTGAATATCAGAAAAATCATTCATACATCATGTGCTAAAAATGTTTTATAATCCACTCAACATAAAAACCTATTTCATTCAATTATCTGTTGCTATTTACTTTTTAAAATGCAAATTTAATTTTTGTTTAATGTTTTAATATTTGTTATATTTTTTCATAATTAATTTGTTGAAATTATTTTTGCTTGAGTGATTCATATTAATTGTTAAATACTGTTAAAATACTTAATGCTTATTTAAGAAAAAAAATTTTATAACAAATAAATAAGTATGTATTTAAATAAGACATCAGAGTTTCCATTCTTTTCTATTTGACAGATCTTTTCTCTATCGAATATACTCATGTAAACATAACTCGGAAACAATTATGTTTTATACTTCAATGAATAGGAATGTACAGTATGTTGGGAAATTAAAAAAATTATTTAGTTTTTTTTGTTGTTTGCAAAAATTAAAAAAACATTTTAAAGATTGTGAAACAAGTTTTAAACACTAAAAAATGTTTGACATTTATTTGATACAAATACGTCATTTGCTCCAATACACAGAAAAAAATGCAAGTAAATTTCAATTACGAAACTTGTAATTGCAATTAAATTTTTATTGATTCTCAGCCTGCAAATGAATTGATTGAATTAATAAATGATTTTGTGAATTAAAAGTTTGCTTATGTTTAAGATTTAATTAAGAAATTTAATTAAAATGCAACAAAATTTTTAATTAACTTTTTTATTGGTTTAATTAAAAGTTTTAGTTAAATCGTTTTAAGTTTTTAAAAAAGTTGTTATAAATATATATATTTATTTATATTTTAATTTATTTTTGTAATTTGATTTTATAACAAATGTACATAAATTAAGTTAATGTTTTACTTTTTTTATTTATTTAATTAATTAATTAATTAACCAACAAATTTCAGTTTACATAACACCCACCATACCAATCTTAACCGCGACTCGAGCCTGGGACCTTTTGGTTGCAAAACGTATGCTCTATCCACTCAAGCATATTAAAGTATAAATATAACTTTTATGAACTTCTACCACATTAAAAATTTAAATCAACTCAACTGAACTCAACACACCTCAACAATCATAAGCAAAGGAAAAACAAACACAGAAATAGGATGAAAGAAAATAAATAAGAGATTAGAAAATAAAAAAAACAGAAAAAGAAAATAAAAAAAATTACTGACCCAATTAAGCATTGAACCTGGCACCTTCTGATTGCAAGGCTTAGGCTCTACCACTAGACCAACGAGGCATTTGGATAAAGGAATATTTTTGCCGTGTAAAGACAGCGGTTTCTCCGGCTTTGTTTCATTTTGTTTAAAAAAATTAGGAATTTCCATTAAATTTAACATTGATATATTAAAAAAATACACATGTCTCACTCAAAAGAAAATAAACATTAAGTTATTTGGCGTTTCAGGGAGCTTTTAAAAAAAAAATAATGAACATCTTAAAAAAAACATACATTTGTACCAAAGATGGGTACTTTGCAGTAGTAAATTTGTACTACTTAATTACTAAAAAAAACAAATTACAGTTGAACACATACTTGGCAGATAAAAAAAACTAATTAGTAGTGGAAAGCCAGTGAAAAATACCCTTTTAAAAAGGTTTGTGAGTCCACAATAACATTATAACAGGCTATAAAGTACCTTATGGTAATGACTGGTTATCCCCTCAATTCAAAAACGCACATAGAGCACGCATGTTAAAAAGCAGTCTGTGTGACAAGTGCTCTGGTCAGAATATTGAACCGAGTAAAAATCGCAGGTTGCTTATTCTAAGAGTCACAAGTTCTACTATAATGTATGGGAGTTCAATGGGGGAAAAGCTCCAAAAAACTCATCGAGGAAGTAAATGCTAGCCATTTTTTGGGAGACTGCAGATAATAGGGATAGTATCAGTCAAAGCGGCAAGTTCTGTGGCCGGACATAGTAGCCAACATGTTAATATTTATGAAAATATGGTTGACAACCCAGAAATACTCAAAAAAGACGATGGGGAAATTCTTCTAAGGGCCGAAGGGCTTTTAGATTAATTGGTCGGTGGAATGGTGTGGTTAATTTCTGTCCGGCCATGTTAGCTACAGAAGGTAACTAAATTGACTAGGACACGAAAGCTGACCAAGGTGGCAACAGCACCCATATGAAGATACAAAGGAGGAGACATTTACATGCCCACGTTTTTCTCCTGTGGGCAGAACGCTGAAACAACATTTTAGTAAAAGTAATCAGTTATTTGTATAATTGGTGCCATGCTTAAATTCCCTGATAATTAAAATATTATTATAATTCCACGTAATAGCGATATAAATAAGAAAAAAAATTTTCTTTTTAAAAAAAAATATTCAATATCAGGGAACGTAATAATTATGTTAAAAAAAAAAATTTTTTTAAAGATTAAAAGTTATTCTTTGATTTTTATAATTTTTGTCAAAAATAATTGTTATGTTTTGATTTTTTTTTTGTAGAAAAAATAATTTTTTAATATTTATAAAAAGCGATTATGATAACAATAATCGTTGTTTTTTTTATTTTTATAATTAATTAAATTTAAAAAATTATTTCTGCCAAAAAATAATAATCCAAATTTTTTACAACACTCGATTTACAAAAAAAGTTAGTTAAATACCAAGGCGAATTCATACAAGGTGAACGCAGGGCGAAAAATTCGTACCTATAATGTCAAATACAAATATGGCAACTTAAAAAAAAACACAAATTATTTTTATATGGCATCATTAAAAAACACAAATTATTTGCAGAAGAAAAACGTGAATAAAACTAATTTTACACTGTTTTTGTTTTGCACAAAGCACAAGAACGCATCATTTGGTTTTACTGTTTGTTAATTAAAAACACTTTTTTAAACTTTTAGTTTAAAAATCTAACCGACGCGTAATTTTTTTAAATCAAAAAGAAGCACATAGACAAACTTTTGACATATTGTGAGGAAAATTGCACGAGCAAAAAATAGTCAGCTGATCTGTCGAGACCACCTTCTCTTAAATTCGCCTTGGTTAAATACTATTAAATGGTGTACTGCGGTTCACTTTACGATATTCTCTTTTGATTAAGTTTTTCTTTGAAAATTCCAAAATAAAAGTTTTTTGCGGTCCCTGGTTTTTTCGACATTTCAAGTTTTCCCATTTCAAAATTTCCTGACGCACGTGGCTGGATAAAATGTTATCTAGAAATCAGGTTTTCCATACCACAGAACACTTGGAAACGTTCAGAAGAAATATCACCCATAGGTACAAAAAAATATTTTCTCCTTAATGGGAAACTTTAATAAAACAATGTTCTAATAAGACCCCACAAAAAACTATTTTATATTTTCATAAAAAAATTGCTAATTTTTGCAATAAAAAAATTTTCTGTTCGTTAAGTGATTTTTTGGGGTTTTTGCTGATAATTTACGTCATTTTAAAATATTTTTGTTTGTTTGTTTTATTTCATCCAACTAAATATGCAAAAATTTTGCTCAATTTCTTAAGAATTTCAAAGGAAAATTTTAAAGGCTGAGGGAAGGAGAAACCAAAAAAAATAAATGGGATAAAACTAATGTGTGTATGCTTATGTTTGTTTGGTTATATTATAAATTAGATTTTATGTCTCAGTATAAATAAGTTTAGTTCTTAAGATCGAAAAATATTATTTTTGCCTTGGCGGGTTGTTGAGTGATTAAATGCGAATACAAAAAAATAGTAAATTGAAAAATGCTGACGCTTTTCCTATGGGATCGAGAATTTAAACAAAAAAAAAACACATTTACGCTGGGTTGGAAATATCCACTAGATATGGGAAACTACTTTAAAAGAATGAAATCTTTTTTATAAATAAAATTTTGATTAATAAAATATATATAAAAAAAAATATTTGCTGAAAGAACTTTTTTAATTTGTATGTGTTTTTTAAAAGCCTTGGTAGATTTTAGACCAATTAAATGAAAATTTGGCTCCAATGCCGACATGCATAAAGTTTCTATAGGAGTTAACAGGTTTTTATATAAAAAACTTTAGGCAAGATTCTTATGCTTATGCTTTGCAGTAACATTTTCATATCAATTTCGAATTTTTATTTTTCTTCAATATTTTTTTTTTAATTACATTCTTTGTCTTTTCTGTTTTATGATTTATTTAAAAGAAAATATTTTGTATTATATGTATTAAAAATAAAAATATTTTTAAATAAATTTCCTTTGAATTTTATTTTAAACTTGTGGAATTTCTTATTATGTTTGTATGTTTCCTTCCTGCGTCACAAAGCACTCCTACCCCAATTTGGTTATTAAATGCGAAAAAATTAAAAAAAATCGTTTTTATAAAAGAAAAATAATAATGGATTAAACAAATCAAAAAATAAATGACTAATTGGGCAAAATAAAGGAGGAAAACTATACATACTCATACATACATAACGCTGGCTTAACATGCAAAGGCTCTAAGTCCACCTTTTTTTAGAAATTGAGGTTTTAATGCAGCAATTTATAAGAAGTTAAAATACATTGGTTTTAAAGAAAATGTTGCAGTTATTGGTTTTGTAGTGATGAGCAAAAGCGCTATACCCAAGTAAACACAAAAAAATTTCTTAGTCCCTATAAAAAGTATAGTTTACCCTTTCTGTCAAATTTTTTAATAACATATTTTTTTCATATTTTTTATAACTGAATCTTCGCTTATGCGAACTAACAATAAGTATTCAAATCTTAAGACTAAGTAATTAATATTAGTCCAGCCAGTGCCAGACTAAAATTAAAGTTCTCATAATAAAATAGTTATCTTTCTCTAAGCGCAATAGTATCCCTTCTTTTCAGATGGGAGTGTCTACTATGTTGCAGGATACTTCGAGCGAACGGGTTTGGATGTGTTTCCAGCTTATTTAAATACTTGTCCACATATTTCGGGATTTCACTTTTAACTAGTGGAACTTCTAGATCCTTATGGATGTTACTGTTTTTGACATACCACAGAGCACCAGTTATGATTCTTAGGATTTTATTTTGACGACGTTGTATTTTTTCTATGTTAGAGGCGGAAGCTGTGCCCCATAATTGTATACCGTAGCACCAAATTGATTTTAAAATCGAGCTGTAGAGTAGAAGTTTACAATCCAGACGTAGCACGGAGTTTCTTCCAATTAGCCAGAGGATTTGAGCAGCTTTAAGTTTCATTTGGGTCAGCTTCGCATCTATATGGGGCTTCCATGTGAGGCGGCGATCCAGGTGAATACCAAGATATTTTGTCTCGGATGGTTGAGGCACCATATGGTTGTTAATAGTAATTGGAGAGCACGTTTCTTTGCGTAAGGTAAAAGTTACGTGAGTACATTTTTGTTCATTAATTTTTATTCCCCATAACTTTGCCCATTTCTTAACTTGGCTTACGTGTTGTTGCAGCTGGTTCGAAGCCTCTTTAGGGTCTTTATGAGTACTAAGAAAAGCAGTGTCGTCAGCAAATGTCGACGTATGTGTGAAACTATTGATAGGCATATCTGCTGTGTAAAGCAAGTACAGAATTGGACCTAGTATACTCCCTTGAGGTACACCAACCCCTATTGGCTGAGAGGAACTTATTTGGTTTCCCTCTTTGGTTATAAATTGTCTGCCGGTTAAGTATTTTTCTAGCAGGCTGGAAATATTAGCTGGTAGATCGAATGCTTGTGAGACATCAATAAAAAGCGCGGAACAGTACTTTTTTTCCTCAAAGGTTTTTCTTTAATCACACATACTAAAAGAATTTACTGGCTGTTATAAAATAATTATTTTAAAATTTTGAATGAAAAAGTCATGTACAAAGAAACATCCGAAAGTCAAGTCAAGTATACCATCTTGATATTAAGCTAGATTTTTTGAAAATTAACTTGTTTTTAAATTATTTGTATTTTAATTTTTTCTTAAAAAATAATAAATATTTTTTGATTTTTATTTTTTTTTAATAAAATTAAAAAATAGCCACTATTGTTATCATCACTGATTTTTAATGCAAATTTAATAATAATTATTATTTCTGCCAAAAAAAAATCAAATAGCAGTTATAGTTTTTTGCCATAATTATTACGGTCCCTTCATTTTTGCCATAATTATTACGGTCCCTTCAAAAAAAGCATGAACTTAAAGCTTTTGCATGTTAAGCAAGCGATACGTACATATATAATTCTAATTTGCCATAATTATTACGGTCCCTTCAAAAAAAGCATGAACTTAAAGCTTTTGCATGTTAAGCAAGCGATACGTACATATATAATTCTAATTAAGCTGTTTATTACATAAATTAAAACGACAAAAGAAAAAACTCAATAATGTTGTTGACACTGTTCAACATTCGAGAAAAGCAAAGTTCATTTAACTCTTTCTTTTATGTGACCAATGATAATTTACTTACCAAACCGGAAGTAGTGGGATAAAGGGCTCATAAATATTCTTAAGACTCTTGCCATAATTATATCTTTGATATTCTTTAGTTTACACATTTTGTCAATCATGAAACGTGCCACACAAAAGTGTCACTCATTAGTTTGGCATTTAACCAAAATTTCTCAGACTTAATTTGATTTTTCCGCGAGAAGAAACGAGAGCAAACAGGAGAGTATGCTTGTTCCTACGACAGTATATTAACAATTGACCTATTTAATCCAAGTCTTAAATTAGTAAATACAAGTTATGGCAACTCTGTGTTTTTTAGCCAATGTTGCTGATTTTTAAAACGAAACTGCTCATAAATATTTCTAATAAATTTTTACCATTTCAAGAAACGGTCATGAAATAATAGATTTTTTTATCTATAAAGAACTGGGATAAATATACTTAACATAAATCAATTATTATTTCGTAGGTTGTACTAGTATTTGTGGTAGATTTTTATTTTACGCTTTATATAGCAAATGACCCATATTCATGTTCAAAATAGAAGTTGTTAGTTGAACTTGATCTTCCTTATACGTGTTCTAATATTTTCTAGCAAGTGTAAAAATATTTGTATTTTTGAGTTAATTAAAATATCTTACGGAAATATATTAACAATATAATGCAAAATACAATAAAGGTGGCACACGATCCACGGGTGTGTTAATAAGCAAATAACTTGTAAGCACTGATGCAAAGAGTTCATTTCTTTGCACTTAACGTTAGAAAAAAAAGAAGAAGAATTAAGAGTAAACTACTAAGCATACAATAAATACGACAAACGCCAAAAGCTAATATATATGGTAATAACAAGAAGAAGAAATAAATGCACACAAAGCCAGAAAAAAAGAAGTAGAGCAGAGACTCCCAACTTAATATTATGATTTTGTAAATCCCAAGAATTTTTACACTAAGGAAACAATTTTCTCAACTTTGGAAGACTATAATATTTTAGTGGGTGATTTCTGAGTAAGATACCTAATTGCTTCTTTATGTCGTTTTTTTTTCTGTCAGAAATTTTGCCTTAATGCTGCCCTACGTTTTTCTTTTTTTCTTTTCTGAAAAAGGGGAAACATTTTTATCGTGGCATAAGTTTTTTTCTGATGGCGTTGCTCAGTACAAATGAAAAAATGCTAAATATTTTCCCTTGAAATAATCAAAGGGTAACATGTGGGTCATATTCTACCTTGTTAAAAATAAAACCCTAATTTTTTCTAATCAGATTTTTTGACGTATAAAAAAAGACATTTAATTTCTAAAAAAATTGTTTTTATTTTTTTGTGGAAAAATTTCAAAATGGAATCAAAAAGCAAAATTTACTCCAAATAAAAAAAATTAACATTTTTCCTCAGAGAAGAAGACGCCATTAGTCTTGGTAGAATTCCTACACAACACTGTAGATTTTAAATTAATTTTTTTTAAGCCATGTCCAGCTAATTTTTTGGATGAAATCAAGCTGCCACAAAACTTAGCACGAAAGTTTTGAAGACTGAGAGCTGGGCTGGGGGAAGATGTTTTTGGATAAAGCAGGTGAACAGGGAACCCCTTTTAATTGCACAAATTTTGTGAAATTTTTCTAGAGCTTTACAGAGTAGTTCTACACAGAAAGAAAACTTGCTTTCTAAAATCACGAATTTTATTCTTGAATTTATGCAAAATATTTCTTGAAATTTTTAAGTACGATTCTTACTTACATTTTCTTAAATCAAGCCTATTCAGATTGATTCAACAAATCAAGCAGAAAAAAGCCTGTTGTTTTAATATATTATTTTACATTTAAAAACAAAGTGGCTCGGTGGCGTAGAGGTAACGCGCTTGTGCTGCAATTCAGAAATCCCTGGTTCGAATCTCAGCTTCGGTAAGTACAAAAAATGAAATTTTTAAATTGTGAATTTTAAGTGTCTATAAAATAAAATATAAAATTCTTCTCTTCTTCTTTAATTAAGCTCCATAAGTCAAAAAAATTACATTTCGTTTTCGAATTAATCCCGTTTACGGCTTAAATCAATCTTTTTCACGCTTACATCAAGTACGGTTCCGAACTTAAATCAATTCTTTTTTGGCTTAATTGTGGCTAAAAGTAAGAAATTCGTACTTGAAAAATTTTACTTGGAGTAAGAAATTTCGTACTTGATTTAAGAAAAACCGTACTCACCATACTTTTGACACCGCTATGGCTTGATTTAAGTAAAGTTTTCCAAGATAATTTTTTGTGTGTAGTATAAAGTGTACGTACATTTCACAAAAAAAATTTTGGATATAGATATTGTTTATTTTTATGAAATTGTTGATTTGTTATATGTCGAAGCTTGCGATTTTAAATTGTCTACAAAGTAAAGGTTTAATTATATGTGACTTACCATAACTCCATAACCATAAACGTTGCCATAAAAACCAAAACTCAATTGGTTTCTATGGCTATTGGTTTGGCGTAACGGTAAGTCACCTATAATCAAATACAGTGCTGCCCATTAGTTTGGTTCGAACAGCTGTTTACTGTGGTATGGTTATGTCACGGTTAAATCGACCCTTAAAGGGGTTTTACACTTGACTTGTCAAATTTTGCAGTGAGAAATTGATATCTGCCGTCTGAGCGCGTTTAAACATTGCATGTGTTAAACACATACGTAAATGTCATATGACAAATTTGTAATTAGAGCGTGCTCTATTTTCATCTGACAAAGCATGTGTCATCAGCTGTTTTTAGAACAACAACAAGGAAAAGTAGTTGTTTATTTTGGTTTGGAGGTTATGTCAGATGTAATTACATATGTACGTGTGAAAGCAAAAATTATAAACCACCTGTAAAATAACAAGTTTGGCAGACATACGCAAATACATGTGGATTGCAAAAGTGACAAGTCATGTGTAAAATACATATCGTCTGAAACCCCTTTTAATGTACAACAATACAGTTGACTCTTGATAATTTAAAATTCTTAAATTTGAATCTCGTGATAATTCGATACTGTTTTCCAGGTCTATTAAAAAAAATTAAAGATCGCTGCAACCAACTAAAAAAGAGAGGTGGCACGGCACATGCAGTCAAATGCAAGTTTTTTACAAAATTCAAATACTTTTAAGTCAAGAAAGAGAGCAGCAAAAACGGGCCAAAATAATGTTACATACAATTTTGTACATTCGCACTTTGTGGTATAAATAAAAACCTGTAAGATCTTTTTGTTGGTAGTCTAAAAGAAATCTCTATTAGTGTGTTAGATTTTTGGGGTATAAAATAAAAAAGATGATAAAAGAACTGCTCACTTTTGTCCCGGCACATTAACGGAAAAGAAGTGGTTGTTAACATTAGAGAAAATTTAATTTTTAAACAAAGAATTTTTCTCTTGCAAAAAAACAACACGTGAATTTTAAACCAAAAAAAAAAAATTACCAAAAAAAAAAAAAAATAATAATAATAAACAAATACGTAAAACATATTTTCCTGAATGAATTTTGAGTGTGTTTATTTTAAAACTACCACGCATATTTGGATTTGGCTCTTTTCTGCCTGTGTTAACGATTTGAAAGAAAAAGCCAAAAATTTGTATTAATAAAAGCCAAAGAGAATTTTTTAAACAGCAACATTTTTGTTAAGAACATCAAAGTGAAAGGATATTAATCTTTATAAAGAAAAAAAAACAAATATATATTAATTTATAAAAAATAATATAAAAAATATTTTAAAGAAAAACAAACAAATACTTAAAGGGCTGCGCGTATATGTATTCAAAAAAATATTATTTAAAAATATATATTAAAAGCAAAATATAAAAGTTTTAAAAATATACCTGCAACCGTTTCTATACACAAATTAAAGAATAAGTGTTAGTTAAAGATTTTGTATAATATTTAACATTAACAATATTTCACCAAGTGTAATTCATATAAATGAAATACCGTTAAATTGAAAGAAAAAATTCAAATCACATCAAAACGATTATAATATTTGTGCTCGATTTCAAATAATCAAAGCGTTTATTGTCTATTTGACGCGCGTGTCTTTAAATATTAAGAAAACGAATCTTTGAAAAAAAACAACTGCATTTATTAAACTAAATAAATTTTTTTATAATTTTTTTTATAAATTAATTTGAATCACACAACAATATGGATGTATCACATGAATTGGGAGCATTACGTTTTGTTGTGGTAAGTTAAATAAATAAAATAAAAAATTCATACATAATTTAAGTTACTTTCAAATTTTAGTCTTAAACCGTTACAATTTATACACAACTAGTGCAAGTTATGTAATCGTATAAAACTTTAAAATTCCAATAATTGTAATTATCAAATATTTTTAAAAGTTAAAAGTAAATGGAATTTTAACAACCTAAAGTAAATCTATTTAATTGTACGTCTTGACTAGACAAATTAATGTCTAGACAAACGATGTTAAAATACCAGATTTTTTTTTTATTTGGACTTTGACATTTCTCAAGGCATAAATTTGTCTCGTCAAGACGTATAATAATGACGTCACAAAGTTTTGAAGGAAAAATAAATTTTTTTTTAAGCATTTCATATCTAGTTAGAAGTTTTAAATTTTGATTATTTGTGGCCAAATTTTTATGATATATTTGTGCAATCCCACTGATCACAAGCTAAGTGCAACAGAAAAATATTCGTAATAAAACACTATAATTTTAGTAAATTAGGTGCAAGCGCACTGAGCTTGAGAAGCTTAAAAAACATCCTAGACATTTAACTTGCGACTACTCTAGATTGTAAAGATATAAAAGATATGCTAATAACTCACCCAAAGCTAAATTTTTGTAGTAAAATGCCATTAATTTTTAAAAGGTATTACAGATATCTTGCTGTCGTTACCCTGTAAACATTATTGCATCTAAACATAAGCTCTAATTATACATACTCACATCACATATGTACATATGCGTTTGTGCAGATTTTTGTTAAGCCCAAAAGTAATAGTCTGAGGTCCACCTTCAATTATGCTGATTGACTCCGAAACTCTCCCTAAGTCGATCTAATCATGTCCGTCCGTCCGGCTGTTAGCAAACTACCGGCCGCATTTTTGAAAATATTTTAATGAAATGAGCTACAGAGAAGTTTTTTGGTCGTTTCGTTTTTTGATATGGCCCCCATACAAATGTCTCTTTAGAATAAATATTTTGGGCCAGAACTAACACAAATATTACTCCATCGCCACAAAAATATGCTAATGGGAATTTCCATGTCATCGTACGTGACATTTGTACGCCTGCAGAGTGGCGCAGATTTTGTAAAAATAAAAAATAATGTTAAAGTTAAAAAAGTTATTTATTACTTTTGGAAACTGGTCGCCTAAAATATTAAGCGAAATAAGTGCATATCGTACGTGACATAAACCGAAATAATGTTGAAGTGAATGCAAAAATATGCGAAAATCTGTAAATTTTAATTTCTTTTCTTTTTTTTATATACTTACACTTAAGCCAAACATTGTTCCTTTATAATCTATAAATTTTTAAATAAAAAAATCTTTTAAATGATTTTGTAATCAAAAAAATGTTATATCGCTCGCGACATACCGTACGTGACACATTTTTGTTTTATAGTATTCTTTAGTAATAAAATATTTTTTTTTGTAAATAAATCTATAAATAAAGTTGAAAACAAATAAAAAATTGGCTTTCCATGATATTAGAAATATAAAAAATAATATGTTAAAATCATTTTTTACTACATACCAGCTATGTATGTACCTGAGCGCTGATACTAGAAGTCACCTTTATATTCTGGCTTTCCTATGAAAACGAATGAAGTTTTTTTTTTGGAATGGGCTGTCCATTTTGCACATAATATTTTACGTGGCAAACTTTTAAAAGTTATAAAATTGTTACTAAGGCTTATTGAAAAAAACTCCGATCAATATTTTTTGCGACAAATTTCTAGCTTTTAACTTTTATTTTAAAATTACTTGAAACCGCTCAAATTCAAATGATGTCAAGTGAAGCACGCCATCTTTATCTTTATCTAAATCAAGTACTCCTTAAGTTCTCCCAGAAAAAATAATTATTTTCTGTGTTTTTTTAAGGAATAATTTTAATTTTTTTAATTAAAAAATTGAAAAAGGAAAAATAATTCTTATTTCTGCATAATAAGATTAAGATATAAATGCATGTACTCATTATTTTTACCATCTACTGTAAGCGTGTTACTTGTTGCACCCAAAAATAAATGTCACGCTTTACAAACCAGTTAATTACAGTTTATGTGAACTAAAACCATTTGTCTGTCCATTTGGATTTTAATCTTCAATGCTTAACAGCTTTGATCTAATAAAATTTACTCTTTGACCGGCAACAGCTAAAAGTATTGTGAAAAAATAGGTAGCAATTTGTTGTGAAGTCACTAAATAACGTGACTTATTTTTGTTTGTGGCAATAACTGGCAGACATACATTTTAAAATTAAATGATAAAAGAGAATCAGAAAAATAAATTCAAGTTTTTTTGTTTAATGACTGGCTTGTGATGTTTAATAATAAGGACAAATGTGTAAGAAACGGTTATAAAAAAAGAAGCCACAATAAAGAATTAGAACAAAGAGAGGTGGTGATTTAGAAGACTTCATGCGATAAAGAGGGGGTCATACAGTTTGTATAGTTGCAAAAATTAATATGAATGAATTTTATGTACCACTGCATTAATTCATGGGAGCCGTAATTTAAATTTTTTCGAAATTTTTTTTTCAAATCGTTAAATATGTATAAAAAGGCATATTCTGAAAAAAAGATACACGGAAGAAAAATTTTTTTACGATTTTATAGACATTTTTATTTATCGGAAAATTATAGTTTGTTTCAGAATATTTGCCGTAATTTTAAAATGGAAAGTGATTTTTTTAAAAAGTTAAAAGCAAACAAAAGCTTATATTATCTTCTTTCTAAAAAATAAAAAAATAAATATATATTTTGCATATATATAAATATAAGTTTAATTTAAAGTCTGAATTTGGGTTTAAAAGGATCTCGAGAATTTTTCAACTTTTTTAAAAAAGTAATGAAATAAATTTTTATAATTTTTTTGTTTATCAATAATTGTCATACACTTAAAAAGAAACCATATTATGTTCATCCTCACCTTCATCATCATAATCTTCGCTATCATTACTCTCACTTTCATGTATTTCTTGAAAAACAATAGGCGATAGCAAAATCTGTAGCTTGGAATTTGATAATTGTTACTTTTCTTTCCGCTCATTTTTTTTTTATTAATACAAGATATAAATGGATATGAACTGAGAAAAAATCTATTTAAAATATCTTCATTCGACTTTTTTCGGCTGCATTTGCGAGCAAAGTGTTCCCTACAATTTTTAATATCCTTATTTTTGGCTTCCTGAGCTTCTTCTGAAAGTTCTCGAATCGTTAAAAGGGCATATTTTATGATTTCGGGACCATGAGTTAAAAATTTATGTATTGTAGGAGTCATACAAAACCATTGAAACACTCTCGTGAATAAAGATGACTGAAACTTTTTCACGCACCTATCTCCGACAACAATAACAACAATAGTAAGCATTGAACGAACGTTAGTTTTGTTAAATTCATGACTTTGAAAAAACACGACTTTAAACAGAAAAATTTTAAAAGCAAATAATGGAGCAACAAAATTGCAAATTTTCTTCTTTGCAATATCAAGCTAAGACTCTATACTTTTAGAAAATATAAGATTCAAAACCCAATCTTAACTAACTTAGAAGTTATGGTTTACGAAACATCAAAAATAGGCCAATTTTGGACCTTTTTTAAAAAAATCGTCAAAAATATTTTCACACATATTTTCAAAAATGCTACATCATTTTTGTACACTTTAATACCTGAAGTTGAAGGTTCCATTCTTAAAATAACCCTTTGTTAACGTTAAATTTGAAAATTACGGACTCGTTTAATGCAAAATTGTACTTTTTTCGCTTTTTAAAAAAATTACAAAAAATGTTGTACTTTGACACGTCACTACAGAGTCAGCTGACAAAATAGATGCTTGAAAATTGACAAAGTGATGTAGAATTTTATCGGGTTGTATACAATACCAAATAATAATACAAAAACTTAATATTAAAAATTCAATTGAGCGTCACTTTTGAACCATTTCAACCCAACGTGCACTGTAAAAATCAATAAAAAATTTGTCAACAAGTTGTTGAAACAACAACTTATAAAATACAAGGTTTTAAAATCGAAAACTTAATATAGATGTAAAACAACATTTATTTCAAATATAAAATGAACTTTATTTTTTATTAATGTAAAATAAAACACAATAATTAATTCAAGAAACACAAAGTTGTATTTCTGTTTGAATATTTACAGCATATGCTGTCTTTTAGCCACATGATACTTTTAGTAAAAAAACGGTTTTGCCAATATACATACATATGTATATTTTAAAATAAATTAGTAGTTAAAATAACTAATTTATTGTTAAAAACCGTATAACAACTGGTACTGTGAATTTGATTTCTTTAATTTCACATTTCTCCAAGTGAACTTTGTCTCATCAAATTATGCAGTTTTTGTATTTAATCTGAAAACTATTTCCCATCATTTTTTTTTTTTTCTTAAATGTTTAAAGGTCTGTTAAATTGGTTTAAGAAAAACATACACTTTTTCTATTGTTTAACAAACTTGTATTGTATTTGTTAGATGGTTTTCTGTAGTAATTAATTAAAAATAGCTTTCTCTTTGATGTTATAAATTCCATGACAAAAAATTATTTTAAATAATGAATTCAAAACAAAGAAATTTACATTTTAAAATAATAAGCAATTATGAATTGAGAGCATTATTGACACCAAAACAACAAAGTTATAAGATTGAACAGTTGGAAAATTTTGCAAAAAAATAATTAATGCAAATAGTCAGTTCGCAAATAAATAATTTTTATTTAAGGCAACTTACAGGCAACAGAGGAATGAAATGATGGCGGTTTAAAATTTAACCGCTAACGCATTTTGAAGACATTTTTGGGTTATATGCATCAAGTAAAGGTCACGGCTTACAGCACCGCGCTAATACCACATAAGTTTGTCATTCCGTTTGTTATTTCTTTGATATCCATCTGCGACCCCTTACAGATAGGGAAGTCGATTTAGCGATGTCCGTCTGTCCGCGTTATGGCTGAAATCAACTTTTTGAAGCCGCCCGATGTCGCATAGACCCGTCATTTGTATCAAACTATCAGAAATATCTGCGAGCAAATTTCTATTGAAATCCAGCAAAATCGCCCGATAACTGACAGAAATAAAAGCCAAAAACCAAGACTACCTCTTTAATTTTTTAAATTGTGTACATAAAAACCTTTACAATTGATCCGGAGTGGTTTCGTACAATGTGCAATGTAAGACCGCCTCCCATTAGTTTTTCCCCACGAATATTTTTGTGGAACAAACTTACACCCTATTTCCGCCCCCTAACAGGGTTTTCATACAAAGTTTAAATTTTTTTTAATTTTTTTAATTGCTCACACAGCTTTTAGGGTGCTCCTACAAAGGTAAAGTGTAAGACCGACCCCAACTAATTTTTTCCACCCAAACATTTTTGTGGAACATACTTAACCCCTCCAACCCCTAACATGGTTGCCATACAAAATTTAAGAACATTATGTAAAAACGACCATAACTTCCCCAGAGTCGGCCTTAGAGAAATATAGTGTACGACTGACCCCCATGAGTTTCCCCTCCCAAACATATTCCTAAAACATACTTACCTCCTTTCTCCACGCCCTATGGGGGTTTCCACACAAAATTTAAAAAAATAGGGTAAAACCTCTACAACTTCCCCGAAGTTTCTCCTAGAGGAATAAAATGTATCACTGTTTCCTATCAAAAACATATTCCTAGAATATATTTACCCACTATCTCCATCTCCTAAGGGGGCTCCCTTAATAAAATTGTAATAAATACCGCCCTATAGCTTCCTAGGTGCTGGTGGATAGGTCAAATGTAGGACTGACCCCAACTCATTTTTCGTTGCAAAAATTTTTCTAAAACAAACTTTTTTCCTTTTAACCAATTAAAAATTATTTTAAAAAATTAGGGTAAACCCCCTTTCCTAGTCACCCTAAGAGGGTTAAACTATGACCCTGACCTCTATATTAAAAATGCATGGCTTTTTCCAGTGCATGTGAAGAGTATGAAAACATAGAGCAAAATAAGGTTATATGCTTTAAATTATTTTTTATTTTGCTTACCTGAAGGTTATTTAAGTCAAAAAACCACGTACTTTCACAATTTGTGTAATTCACCCCTGGTAGTACTCCCTGAAACTTCAAATTTTTCGATTTTTCGTACGAAGTACTCATTTGATCCTAAAAATGTCTTTTTACTTTCATGTTTTCTTTCAAACTATGTACACATATGTATAATTCAATTGCTTGATTTTAATTGTTTTCACAAGTGTTGACTTCGAAGAGTGTTTTCCTTATTGTAAAATGTCCCAGCAAGTGTTTATAATTACTTACACAATTTTTAAACGATCATAAGTCGGATCAAAATGTCTTTAGAAGAAGATCTATGTATTTTGATAGTTTTTTTATCTGTCGATTATGTTTTTAATGCTGTTGCCCTGGCAACATAATTTTAAAACGCTTAAAAAGTAGAAAATTTTAAAAGTAATATGTATGTACATATGTATGTATGTACATGTTTGTGTGTATTTTAGGAGGTAGAATAAAATAAAACAAAAATAAATATATAAACTTGTCGCATTTTGATCAAACCATCAACAATTGTGCCAAGACTAAGAAAATTTTTATATATAAGAAACCGGCTAAAAAAAGAAAAACAGAAAGAAGACGCCATTTTTGCGACAATAAACACAAATTCAAACAAACGCTGTCATATACTTTTTTAACCTCGTTGACGGTCAAAGCCAAGTGAATTATAAAAAACAGAAAATAATTAGCAGCAGCAATATGTAACAGCAGAAAATTTTCTATATTGAAATATTGAAAAATCATATTTTTTTTTTGGTTTAACAAGAAAGCATTCCAGAAAAAACTTGCATTACTTTGTAATGAGTTAAAATGTTAAAAAAAACTACTACTCATTGGCATTTTAACACATTATTTTAACATGGCGATAACTTTTGAGGCAAGTCCTTATCATGCTCGCTTACAAAGAGGGAGTTAAATAAGTACTTCCCACGCTCGCTTACAAAAAGGGGCTTGTATAAGCTATTACTTAATTAATATTAAAATAACATTTTCCTGGGGCCCCTGTTACTAATTGTAGCATTTAAAATTTTTTTTTGATGTTTTAATTTAAAATAGCTTGAAAATATTAAATTAAAATAAGATAAAAAAAATTCTTAAACTAAAAGTATTTAATAAATTTTAGATAAGAAATAACTTATTATCTAACAACTGTTAAGTAATGCAGACGGTATGTAATAGTAATTGAAAAGTAAGTTATTTGTAATGACTAATCACTACCGAGTTTTTGCTGGAATGTAATATTGTTTGTGATGATAAACACAAACGGGCATACCTTTAAGCTATCTATCGCTACTGTACCACATATGTACGTGGTAGGAGTATTATGGGTTTGTGCAAATGTTTGTAACGCCAAGAAGTAATGGTCTAGCACCCACCTTCAAGTTTACCGATCGACTCAGAATCGTTTCTTGAGTACCTGAGTCTTGCATATTAGTGCATATAAGTTTTTTTGCAGGAAGCCTGTTGTTTTTGGCGATGATCGGTCCATTTTTTTATATGTCCCCGTACAAAAGTCCTTTCGCAATAAGTATTTTAAGCTATTACTGATTTAAATATTACATTTTTCAAAAAGCCCTCAAACAAATGTCTTTCCAGATTAAGCATTTTGGATTATAAATAAGGTGACCATTCGTACTGATTTCATAAGTACATGTACTGATTTTTCATTTGGTGTACTGATTAAAAATTTGTGTACTGATTTGTACTGATTTTTTAGAAAATGTACTGATTGTTCTGAATTTTCCAGATAAATAGAAATTATTCCAACAAAATATCAAATATTTTTATAAAAAGAATACATAGACAACCAGACGGATGGAAAGGCTTCAATTGCCTCAGACATTGATTTTAATTAGATCGTTCTAATTGAAGGTAGTTATTAGACTAAAAAAATGGAAAGCGTACTGATTTCAAACCAGAAATAAATGGTCACCCTAGCTATAAATGGCTCGAATATTACTTCATCTTTTCAGAATTTTGCACATATGGTAATCTTTATGCCACCAACTATTTAACTGAATACAAATATTATCGGTCTATATTATAATTGAGCCCCCATAAAAATGTGGTGTAATGTATAATATGGTCGGGCTTTACCAACTATAACTTTCTTACTTGGCTTAGAATTGTGTTAATATTTACAAATACAAACATATGAAAATATCTACAAACATAAGTTTATATCTCGATATACATATTACATACGTAATGACCAAACGACAATATTGAAAAAATAATAAAAAAAACAAAATGTGACGAATTTGTAGGGAAGACATTTTTTATATACTTTTCTATATCTTTTTTGGCAACCCAACAAATGTGGCGGTAAATTTACAAATATGTATGTTTGTTTTTTTTTTATTCAACCAAGAAAATAACAAAGATCTATATGTAATCACATGTATAATATGTAAAATTAATTCGTAAAAGAAACACAATTTTTTACAGCTTAAAATACCAACAAAAAGTTTACGATATAAAATGATCAAGTGTTTAAATGACAGTCGTATAAAATAAATAAAAAAAATATCATTTTAAATAAGTTAATAATGGGAATAATAATCACACGAATCATACCCATTAGAATTTCGTAAAAAAATAAATGTTAACGGCCTTATTCTAAAACAATTTTTAAATTTATACAAAGTTTTAAGAAATTTTTCATTTGAAATTTGTTCAATAAAGATTTAATAAACATAAGAGCAATTCCATTGTGACGGGTGTGACCATTTTACTAACATTTTTGTTTATTTCAAAACTTTTGTTTATTTCAAAACAAGGCAATGATTTTTAAAAGTACGCAGACATTAAAAGAACATAAATTTTGATCCCTCCCAAAGACCACTTTAAGACTTTTGTATTTAAAAGAATTTAAGTTTAGTTTTTAAAGGTTTAAAGTGTTTTTAATGGTATTGGGTACTTCTATTCTATAAAAAAAATATTTTTATTAAGACGGGTGTGATATTTTCAGGGACTGTAGTAGTTATGCAAACAAATTTTTATTTTATTTTATTTATTTATTTTTTTTTCCAAAAAAATAATTATTTTTTAGTTTTTACTTTTTTTTTTTGCAGGAAAAAATAATATTTTTAAAATTTGTATAAAAAACCATAGTTATCATTCATCGTAATTTTTTAATTTGTATAAAAATAAAATTATTAGAATTTTTACCCCAAAAAATAAAAATCAAATGGTACGTCTTGACGAGATAAACTCATGCCTAGACAAATGTCAAAATCGAAATAAAAAAAAATCCGGTATTTTATACTGGGTTTTTATATACTGAGTTTGACATTTGTTCAGACATGGATTTGTCTCGTCAAGACGTATAATAAAATTTGAAAAACGCTTGATTTTCAACAAGAAAGTATAGTCGGTCAAGTCCGACCATATTATACCCTACCCAACTTTTGTATGGGGGCTTTTTGAAAATATAAATTGATATTTTTATTCAGTTTAATAGTTGGTGTCATAATTTGAAAAAGGCGAAGTAATATTTGAGTCAGTTATATCCCAAAATGATTATTCTGGAAGGATATTTGTATTGAGGCTATATCAAAAAAAGGGGGCCGATCGTATCTTAATTCAGTACACTAGTTAGTGGCATAAAGCTAGACATATGTGCAAAATTTTGTAACGATCGAGTAAAATTCGAGTAAGTTTTAGCCCAAAATGCTTATTCCGGAAGGGCATCTGTATGGGAGCTATATCAAAAAATTGATCGATCATCATTAAATAGGTTTCGTGCCAGTGCCAAAAAACTTATCTGTGCCAAATTCTATTATAATGACTTAAAAAATATGACCTGTAGCGTGTTTACGATACATGAATTGACTCAGGAAGTTTTTATGAGTCGACCGGTATGTTTAAAGTAGGGTCTCAGACTATTATTTCTGGGTGTAAAAAACATCTGCACAAATGCATAATACCCCTACCACGTATCCATTTTTTCTATAAATGTATTTTTAGAAAAGGTCAATATAAAATTTTTTTAAATGGGTTCGTTTTTATGGTGGCTATGACTTCTCGGTCCTACCAAAAGAATTTTGTTTTTAATATATTAATATTACGATCTAATAACTATGTTTAAGTTATAAAGTAAATAACTTCTGACACAATTTAAATGAAGAACGTGACACACTTTCCAAAAAAAATATTAAATTTAATGTGATCATTTTACGAAATAGTTTTTCTTTTGGTTAAATACATAAAACTTTTTGTTAAGATTAATATATTTAGCAACCTGATTGCAATGATAGCGGGCTTTTAATTTAAAACATTGTTTTATGGAAAAGAACGTGACATTGAAAGACGAACAAAAAAAACCTACAAATTTTTAGTTAATCGATACTTGTTCAGTAATTTTTTATCTAATTATCCTGGCTTGTTGTTGCTAGATGAATTGCCTTAAATAAATTTTATTATAACATAAATATTCAATAAGTAATTATTAAAGAGAAAATATCAGTATAAGTAATGAAAATATCAAAACTATATATATGCTCAATCTGCAAGAAGTTTTTCTCGTTATAATTTCGAAAATTAGTTTTAAAAATATAATTTTATCAAAACTAAGATACCTTTTTATTATAAGTACTGCTTGAAAAAATAATTTCTTTGTAAACCCTTAAAATTTTGATATCGATACACCTCCCGCTGAAAATGCCCCCATATGTACTTACTTATGTACTTTATTGGGTCGCAAATGAATTTTTTAAAAATTACAAACAGGGGCCAAATCGTTACATTCGATTCGAATCGAAATTTAAAAAATCTTATTAGAATTCCTATACTAAGAGCATTGACAACTCGATTAATCGAGTGAATTTTCGAATGTGACGATTTGGCCCCAGAATGACAAACTAATATACATTAACCCTTTAAAATAAATATAAGAGCTTTTTCGATTTTTTTTTTAAATTTTGCATTTAATTGTATTTCCATTTCCGGTTATTGTAATTTAAAATAAGTTGTTTGCTTCTGCTGCCAATTTTATTTAATTTTTCTTTGGGATTCTATTCATTCATAAGAGTATTGTCAAAACTGAACTAAGGAAAGAAATAAAAACTGACCAAAAAAAAGTAAATCAATTGCAAAACAATTTCGCCTTAATTTGATTGTCGCGATTATTTTAAAAAGATTTAAAAACATATGTTAATATAATACGTACATATATACATATCGTCACAGAAAATGCAAAACGCCCTATCTAACAAACAATTTAAAATTGGCCTTTTATAAATAACAGCCTTTAAATATGTACGTCATCTCGCAAAAGTCTTTTTTTTTAGCAGAAATAAATTTGTTGATCCTTTTTAACTAACATATATGGCAAAAATTTGTGTTAATTGTAAATATATTTTTCATTTACACAAAAATGCTTGCTCCTTCTAAAAATGTTTAAATGTTAGATAGAGCGTTTTGCATTTTCTGTGACGATATGTAGATGTATATGAACATATGCATGTAAATATGTGCTTAAGTATATTAAAGAAATTTTTTTTTTTTTTTTTATTTTTTATTTACAGTATAAAAATACTTTAAAAGTACTAAATAACTTTGTCATTACAAAATATAAAAAAAGTTCTACAAAATTTCACTAAATCGTATAAAATTTACACATTTTTTTCTAAATAATTTAATATCTATCTCAGTTTTCATGTTCATTGGTAAAGTATTAAATAGTTGCAACCCTTTGTAAAAAAGACATCTTTGCATTTGAGTTGTTGCAGCCCGTTGGATACGAAAATCATCTGCATTTCTCAGCTGATATGGTTGAACATCTCTAACAAAGTTTATCTGTTCCTTTAGATATTCAGGCGAATCTCCTTCTCTCATCTTTTTAATAAAGATCAACGTATTAAATTTAAGTCTTTGCTCTATATTCATCCATTTAAGGCTTTGTAGCATGTCAATTATGTGCGTATATCTGTTACAGTTTAGTATTATTCTCATTGCTTTATTTTGAAGTTTCTGCATCCTTTCAAGTTGGGATTTGTTACAGCAAGTAAAGATTATTGTAAACCCATATTCAAAATGAGGTTTAATTATTGTGTTGTATATGTTTATTGCGGTTGTTTTTGATATTTTTCTTCTTATTCTTCTAAAAAGTCCAATTTTTTTACCAATTTTTTTACAAACATAGTCTATGTGGTTTTTAAATTTTAAGTCTTTATCTATTATAAAACCTAGGTACTTAATGTTTTCAACTTTTTCGATTTCTTCGTTGTTTATCATAAATGTTTTTTCTGAATTCATATTTATTTCAATTTTTTTAGTTTTATTTTCGTTAAGCTTTAGTTTGTTCATTTTTAACCAAATAGTTATTTTGTTTATATCGTGGCTCATTTTTTCTTGACAACTATCATCATCATCTCCTTCTGCAAATACCAATGTATCGTCTGCATATAACACCATTTCACACTTTTCTAATATATTTGGCATATCATTTATGTATAATATAAAAAGAAGAGCACCCAAAATTGAACCTTGTGGTACACCAAAATCATTTTCTATCTTAGTTGATAGATTATCATTCACTTTTGTAAATTGTTTTCTATTTTTCAGGTACGACTCGAACCATTTTAATTCTGTGCCCCGTATTCCATACATAGAAAGTTTTTTTAGCATAATTTCCCGGTTTATAGTCTCAAAAGCCCTTTTAAAGTCCAGAAATATTGCCATTATTTTTTTGTGTTTTTCAATATTTTTCCATTTGCTAATTACATAATTAACCGTTGTTTCACATGAGTGTTTTTTTCGAAATCCTGATTGATATTTTGACAATATTTTATTTTTTTCAATATATTCTTCTAGTTGTTCCTTAACCACTTTTTCTAGTTTTCTCAAATGTTTTTAGTGTATTAATTGGCCTATACTCTTCAATTTTCCTAGTATTTACCACTTTTTCTACAGGTGTTATCATAGTTTCTTTTGTTATTTGATTTGTTTTAGAAATGGTAAAAACTTGCTTTAACACATATATGTACGTAGATATTGTTAGCTTAACAAAAAAGGACTGAAATTTAATTTATTTTTGTGCTTATTTTAATTTTTGTTGAACTAATTGTTTTTAATACAAATTTATTTTAAATGAGTCTTCTCGCCATTTTTGAAGATTAGAAATTTTGAAATATGTCAAAAAAGATCAAAGTTACAAAATGAGTAAGCACCTTTCTATATTAAGGCAACGATATAAATTAAGTTAAAAAACTTTTAGAAGAATCTATACAAATATTTGAACCAGGCACCAAAAATAATAATAATTTTAAAATTTTTAAAGCAAAAAAGCTCAAGTATCATCGGAGAAAAAATTTTGACATAATTGCTACGGCTTCTAACTTAAAATAAAAATAAAATAAAAACTATTAACATTTGCCAGACAAAAAATTTATTGCGACGCATAAAATAATGAAGATAAGGTAACAAACAAATTTAAATATACTATGATGGAAAAACAATAACAACAAAAAATCACATTTAGAAATTAAAAAGAAGTCAATGTCCGATCTTTTACAAATTTGTCATAACCCTGAAAGCAATCCACGCCAATCTGTACAAACATTTTACTTAATTAATTTTTAATGTTAAAACAAAAGAACGAATATTATAAGCAAACGATTTAGTATAATGGACGGTGTCTAAAATGTCAAGATATTATTTTTATAAATAGCGGTTTGTCACACCGTTTGTAATCTCTAAAATATTCACACATATATATTCTGGATTCTTATAGATAAGGAAGTCGAAATAGCCATCCATGTATGTCTGTTAAAATCGAGTTTCTGGATTCAAGTAAAGTACTACGGACCTAGTCATGGCTTTAAATTGTTAAGGAAATATCCCTGAGATAATTGCTATTAAAAATTAGAATGATCAGCTTACTACAGACCTAAAGGACAAAGTTCAGGCATATATCCCTATAAATCTTAGTAAAAGCGGTCACTGTTTCCACAAAACTTGGCACAGATACTTTGATACAAAGTACATAGTTCCCCAACACAATTTTTAAAAAATTATTTAGGATTTAATCCCAATTTTTAAATACATACATTTAGGAAAAAAAATTGTTGGATAGTATAGGGAGGAGGGGACATCACTCATACGAACCAATTTAAAAAAAATTTAAAACGTTTTATCTCAGAAACTGTAACATCTTTTGACTTAAAATTTCCTACAAAAAAATAATTGTGCAACAATGCCTAGATGTTTGGAAAAAATTAGTTGAATATGAGCGGGGGAAGCAATAGCCCCTAAATAAACATTTTTTATAAAACTTTTATTACAAAATACCACGACAACTCTCAGAGCTATCGTTCTCGAACTTTCTAGCAGATAGGTTAGCTAGGTAGAACAGGTGGATGCGGAAATGATGAAAGAATGAGGTGCAGCCCACTTGGGTCCGTTTCCTTGGTCCCTTTGTGATATCTGGGGAAGAAAAATATAGGAAGAGAGAGAGAGAGAGAGATAGCAAATATCTTTGTTATAATTTTTTTTTCATTTATAAGAAAAATTTGTTGGATAGGAGCCCGGAAGTAGCATCGCTCATACAAATGTTCAAATTTTGTGAAGTTTTGACTCAGACGTTAAATTCATAAAAATCGGCATTTTAAACATTCTGTAATAATTAAACCATTCAGGGATGTAGAAAAACATATTAACTTATTTATGAAATCATATTCAAATAGTCTTTAATTTAAGAGGGTGTCTGACTAAACTTTTTCGTGTATAAAAACTAAAAAATAAACCCAAAAATCTTTACTTAAGCCGTACGGCCAAAAGTACGGTGCGTAGAGATTTTCTTAAGCCAATTAAGGATTCTCTTAAATCAAGTACGATTTATGTAGTACGAATTTCTTTTTTTAGCCTCAACAAAGCTAAAAAAAAATTGATTTAAATTTGAAACCGTACTTGATGTAAGCTTAAATAGATTGATTTAAGGTTCAGTTATACGTGACATAACCATAACTACAGAAAACAGCTGTTCAAACCAAACTTATGGGCAACACTGTATTTGATTATAGGTGACTTACCATTATTTATGGCAACGGTTATGGTTATGACATTATGTTATGACACGTATAATTTAAGCTTAAAGCGTAAAAGGGATTAACCTGAAAATGAAAACTCATTTTTTTTACTTACAGAGCTTTATTAAAGAAGAAGAGTTTTTAACATATTTAATGTGTGTTGTTTGAAAAATTTTTTTTTGTACTTGCCGTAGCTGGAATTTGAACTTAGGACCATCTATGCCACTGAGAAACTTTGTTTTGTAAATATTAAAAAATGTATGTATAAAAACAAGTTTTTGTGCTTGTTTTTTGAAATAATTCCATCTAGACTTTATATAAAAAAATCTAAGTACAGATCTTACTTAAAAGTTTAAAGTAAGATTTTAGATAAATTCAAGAATAAAATTCTTGATTTCAGAACGTGGTTTTTCTTTCTGTGTAGAAGCTGGCCCACTTAGGTATACACTCAAATCCCTTTTGACTTTCTGTAATAGATGTTTTCATTGGCCTTACCTTTATTGAAAAATCACCCAAAACTTTTGGAACCGCAATAAAAATTTTGCAAAAATAATTTTTTAGGCCTTGGTGTAGGGTATTATTTTACCGGGGTGCCCCGGTGGATCAGTGGTAAGTGCACGATTCTACCAGTCTGGGGGTTGTGGGTTCGATTCCCACCAGATACCCTGGAAGTCTGCTTCATTTTTCTGTTTTTCTTTCTTATCCTTCTCTAAATTTCTTCATTCCTTCCATCTCAACCTATTCTATCTGCCTCTTCAGGTAACACAAAGGGACCGAATTAAACGGACCCAAGTGAGCTGTATCCTTTCCTTCAACGGTTGCCTGTTCTACCTAGCCTAACCTAATCTAAAATGTCACTAAGCACCAAATAATTATTATTATTGTATTTTTTAATTTAAAAACATTGCCAACTAACCAATTATACCCCCTGTTTTGTAAACTAAATCGATTTTAAATCAAAAGGTGTTTCCTAAATCGATAGATTTACTGCATTCAAACAGGATTGTCAACTCGGATTGAAAACATTTATATCCGAAGTAGATTTTAATGCTCTAGCTATTTAATTTATTTAGCTTTGAAAACAATGTTGTAAACACAACTTTCTTTAAACACTTTTTACATAAATTTTGTTGGTTTTTTTTTATTATTTTCTAACAAGCTTGTTTACAAAAAAATGTTGCCTTTTCCCAAATTAGTTTCCTCCCCATTTTACACACAAACAACTTTTAATTAAAATCCCATTAAATTTCAATATAAACATTTCATCGATTTATCTAATTTTTTTTAAATTAATTACTAAATACAATGTCTTCTAGACATTCAATCTTTTTTCGTTGTGGAAAATGTACATACTTACATGCATACATATGTATGTATTAAAAATTAAATACAAATACGTAAGTAGGTATGTACATCTTGGCAGAAAATTAAAATTTTTTCAACATTTTGTTTATCTCCTAAGACGAAAGTACTGCCAGATGCTTAATCATAAATTTTAAATAAAAACAAAAAAAAAATTAAACAAAACAAAATAAAAGTTTTTAGATACATAAAGTACGCATAGTCTTCCTGATTAATTTTTTTTCTATTATGCTAATGATCTTGGCTAAAATTGACCTTGATAAAGTGTCTCATGCTTAGCATGGTTAATATGTTTTTACATGCAAATGCTATAAAAGGAATGTGCAATTTTGCACTCTCACATACATACATACTAAGTAAAATATGGCTAAGTCGTAGGAGAAGTCTTCCCAAAAAAAGAAGCATTCAAATCCCTAAAATATTTAAAATTTTAAAAATTAATAAAGTTTATTTTTTTGTTTGTTTTTTTATCCTTTAGGATTAATAAAGACATGATTATGTGATTGCAAACTTTCAAATCTTATTTCTTTGATATTCATACGCTGGCATACTTCCCTAGCTCCTGGCTATTTTTTTTTTCTTTTTTGTTTAATTTTTAAATATTGTTGCAAAAATTTTTCTTTTAATATTTTTTGAATGACGTTGCCAAAAAAATTAAATTCAACAAGAATGCGACAGTTTCTAAGTGTTTTAAATGGTTGTGGGTGTTGGGGTTCTTTTAGTTTTTCAGTTTTGCAAAAATGCTATAAATTAATTTAATTGAGAATTTTAAAATGTTTTAGTGATTATGCAAAAAATTTTTAATGAGTCATCTATACTTCTAGAAATAAATCAAAATTATTTATATTAAACATTTTAATATTTATATCCTTATTTATAAAAAAATTTTTAAATAAAAGTGGGTTTAAAAAACAGGAGGAAAATTGCGTCATTGGATTTGAATCGAAAAAATTCTTATTATGAAACCTATACACGTTTCAATCCAATTGACAACTGAATCGGTCGGTCTTGTATGGCTCTGTCAGTTGATTAGCTTGACAGTTGTCGAGTTAGTTAAAGAAATATCAAAAAATTTTGATTTTTCAAGTTGGATAATAAGTCTCTCAATTCGTGTTCGAGTCTCTTGATCAGCTGTCAGAATTTATTGTAAAAAAATATAAATTTGACAGTTGAATGAAAATTTCGTTTAAGAAACCCCTTCTTAATTCAAAAAAAAATTTTTTGATGGAAATCCCCCTTAGGGTTTACAAAAATAATAATAATTAATTTAAAATTTCCTTCAGTTTAATTTCTTTATTTTTATCAAAATTTCTTGTAACAAAATGAATCATGTAAATTTTTCTCTTAAATTTTATACTGATATATTTTTTTAAATTGTTTTTGTTATAGGACTCTCCGTTGTCCTCCAAAGTTGCTATGTTCAATCAACAGGTAGATCAACACAAACAGTCACAACTTCTAAATCCATTCGCACAAGTAGATGGCAGATCTTCACCTAAACCAACATTTTCCAAAGACGATTATGGCAAGTAAGTAGACATATTAAGGCAAATTTAAAAGATTTGCTCAAAAATTAAATATTATTTTTATAGACCTTTAGCTGGTAGCTTAACAGAAATGAGAGGCCAAAAAGCAAATATTCATGTACTGAAAGAAATGTTGGAATTGTGTCAGATTATAGACTCTGAGGGCTATAATGTCAAAGATGAAGCAGATATGCGTGTTATACCATTTGGAGAATTATTTAATGTAAGTTTGAAATGAACCTTTTTAATGGATTCCTAGGCGGGCTTTGTACTCTTTTATTTTATCTAGTTAGATAAATCGTGATAAAAAGTTTACAAATCTTTTTAAAGGTTGTTAAAAAAAATTCTTAAATCTTCCTTGAATTCAATCCTGACTTTGCAACAGTTCCATTATTAGCTGGGACTTTCCCAATATTCAGAAATTCATATATTTGCGACTTTTTTTTAATTTTGAACTTATAGTTGTGATCTTATACCCCACATTGGGATCCCACGAAATCCCAATTTCAGCCAAAAGCGTTACCGTACTCAAATATTGGGTAAATGAGAGCAATTTTGAGAGAGAATTATTCTTCTTCTTTTTGGACGAAACAGCCCATACGTTTTCTTCGGGCTCATTGAGAAATAGTCAATCAATCAGCATGTGTTTCATTTCATGTGTTTTTCGGGCTTTTCTGTGTTCTCCTACTTCTGTGTGTTTTCATTGTTTTGGGAGAGTAGTTTTTGTTTATTCTCATTTTACCGAACGTTACCAAAAAAGTAAAGGAACACACGTTACTTTCGACGAACTGTAAAAATTCATTTTATCGTAAAAAAAATGACTTTCTCCCTGTAATCCTTCCATTTCTTCCTTTATTGAATAATTAGAATTAATAAAAACCCCTTTTCTATTCTTAACAACAGATTTACAACTACATTTCCGATAAGGTGGTGGGAATTCTTTTAAGAGCCCGCAAACACAAATTGGTCGAATTCGAGGGTGAAATGTTATTCCAGAGGCGTGATGACGATGTGCCAATTTTCTTACTCAAGCCCATACATGAAATACGACGTGAATTGGAAGATAAAATTGAAAGCATAAAAAGATCTGGCAGTGCATCTCCACAAGCAACTTCTGTTCTATTGGATAAAAAAGCTTGTGGCTTAGGTGTACCAAGAGGTGCTACGCCTAGAAGTTCAGTATCACGAACTCCATCACCACAAACGTCTAAGGCTGGAACACCAGTACGTGAAACGAAGACAAAACCAACAGCACCTACAGCAGCAGTTACAGAGACACCTGAAGCTCCCAAAAGTCAAGAAGGTACATCAACCAAAGGGGTAGAAACTAAAACCGCAGAAGCAGCAATGAAAGCTACAACAGCAACAAGTCCTTCACAAGCTCAACAAACAACGGATATTAAAGAAGCTAAGCCAACTGAAATTGCAGTTCAAGAGCAGAAGACAGCAGCAGTTGTGGAAACGGCGAGTGCTGACGCAACAAAGCCCACTGGAGAGGCAGATCAACAACAGCAGACAACGGCTGAGATAACTGCAAGTAGTGAAGCAACAAAACCAATGGAAGTATCACCTCAGGGGCAGCAATCAGAAGTAGCGGTAGTACCAGTAGTTTTAGCGAATACTGATGCCACTCTATCTACAACCTCGGAAATTAAAACAGATGACAACAACAACAATAGCAAAAATAGCGATGTGCCCACCATTGTTATAGAAGGTACAGCTGTTAATGAAAGTCCTGCCAAAACAGAGGAAACGTCTGAGAACACAAGCAGTTCTGCAATCGCCCCCGAACCAGTACCATCCAATGCTCCCACAGAACCTGCAGCAAGTGTTTAATTGTTTTTTTAATTAACTTTAAACAAAAAAATTTAATTAATTTTAATAAAACTACTGTTGAACCTAAAATTTACGGACAGGACGACAACACATAATGCAAACGATTTTGATTTGTTAGTATTTTAATATTTAAATATATTTAATATACGTACATACAGACATACTTAGACAAACATTACTATTTTTGCTTCCTTTTTAGGGCTTCAGTATTATACTGATATAAATAACGAATTAATTAAGTTAAAATTAATTTCCTGTAGTCTTTTATTTGCAATTATTATGTTTTTCCTTTGGTTTATTTATTATTTAAAAAAAATAGTAAATAGTGATACATAAAATAAAAAACAGCAAAATATCAAAAAAAAAAGCTTGAAGTAAATACATAAAAATAAAGGTTTATTACTTATTACACTGGGTGCGAGGTAGGTTGGGATATTTGCTTGAACTGTTTACACCACGTCTCCATTAGCCATTAACCTGATCTAAACACAGCAAAACGAGGACATTAAAATAAATGAAGATTTAAGACCATTTATCAATGGAAGGAAACCGACCAACGACGATGCTTTCAATTGACACTACTTTCTTATAGTCACAAACAATCATCCCTATTCTGCATTTCGATTCGAATCGAAATTTTCTCAGTTGCCCTTCACTGTGGAATAGTTTGGCCACATATAAATTTTACTTAGCCAAATTATGAATAAGAATTTTCTGGAGTTTTTTTCCTATCCCTTTATTCCCTATTCCTCTATTTTAAATAAATTATTCCTTTCTTTTCCCAAACAGATAACAGCTTAAAGCAAAACAGCTGGCCGCAAAAATTTAAAATCCTCTTTCCCGCAATACTCTTCTTTTCAGCTCTTTAGGATATGGGACTTTTATTTCCGGGGAAAAATAATTCCCTGGAAACTTATTTCGCCGGAAATTTTTATAGTTGAGCTGCTAGCCTAAAACCGAGAAAGATGGAATCAAGTGCCAGCGTGAAACCCTTTCTTTGTTGTCTATCCCCACGCCACTTAGTTCCTGTGATTAACCCTACGATATTTTTTAGTGTACACCCTAAAATACCGCTTAGTTCTTCGTGGAATTTTTTTCCCAAACACTTGACCCCATTGTATTTTATCTCGCGTAGTGAAAGACATTCTCTGTCGTTTTCAATTGCTCTTTATCCTCACGTACCGTATAGTAAATTTTAGTGGCACGATCCAAGCTGCTTGTCCAAGCTCTAGCCTTGCAGAGCCCAGATATGACCCCGATCGTGGTCTTAGGACCCAAATTTATCAAGTCAATGAGAAACTTAGTTCCTCCTTAGTCCAGCCCTACCCACATAGCCTTAGAGTTCTGAGTCGTGAGTCCAGCTCCACCCATATAGCCTTAATTACCCTACAGCTACTCCTGTTCTTTCCATAAAAATTACCTTTTAATGGTCGCACAGTTCCTTATTTTAACGTTAAATCAAATACCAAACTATTATAAACGAGCTCTTGCCATTTTTGCTGCTTCGGAACTATTCCACCAAGGGCCTTCCTACAATCACTTACCAACGCAAAGCGTCATTAAGAGGGTCCTAAGGGCTGCCGCCTGATTGCCGTCATAAATAGTAACCTCGCTATCCTGCGAAACACGTTCCATTATCTGATCCGTCATTTTAAAATAACTATTAACTCCACCTGGAATGCAATACACTCATCGAGTACTGTAAAGGGCAAGATGTCCTTTTCCATAATAAAGACACCGGCTCCGTTGCCCAAATCAATCTTAGACCCGTAAGTTAAAAACTGCACATCTCTCATGCAGGTTAACGAATACCAACTAACAATTCCTTTTAGAGACTACTATCAGTTTTGGTCTTCCAAACCTGACCTCTGTATCCATGTAGCCCCTCTCTGACCCACACTAATGCCCCTTTTACTTTTACTTTACTCCATATCAGTTGTAATGTAATAGCCCCCCTATTAGTTTCCCACGATAAATTTTCCATAATATCCTGACTCCCCTGGTCTGCTTCTAATAATGCTATAAAGGCGCCGTATGGAGAACGACGTCTAGTGCCGCTTGAGGTGTGCTTCTCATGGCAGGAGTGATACCTGAGTAAAAGGATTTTTACAACATCCCGTTTTCCTCGCTTGTTTTGTCCCTTTGATCATTTTAGAGAAACTTACACACGCGATCTTATCAACAAACTTTTAATAAAAAAAGAGCATAATATTAGAAACATTTCTTTTAAGTTACAATAAAAATCATAAATAAGAAATTTACATTGGGTATTTTAAGGAAAACGTCAAATCCCAAAGGGGTAAGTCAACAAAAAAAATTTTTGAGCTTTAAATAAGCATAAAAAATTAAGCCTTTATAAGGGCAGAAAAATTACTTTAATATTTTTCAAAAGACGCCTAAGTAATAAAGTTACGTATTTAATTAAAAAGTTAATTGTTCTAATTAAATATTTGATTGTTTACAGAAAATCTTTGCAAAAACGATGCTAATTTAGAACTTCTTTCAAAAATATAAATTTTGCGCAGAATCTCTGTGGTTAAACGTTTTTTAATACCTTTTTTAACAAAAATTAAGAAACAAACTAATGTAATGCTAATTTTTTTTAAATTCCCCCCAACTTTACAGAGCTTAAAAAATTAAACACATTTGCATATTTGTTGTAAAAAATATATTTTTTATTTCAATTTTCAGTGATTTGAAATGAGTTTTTCAACTCATTCGAGGTTTTTTCTTTGAATACTGTTTTCAAAAAAATTATACTTTCATTGAGTTCATAAAACGAACCCATTTAAAAGTAGCTGTAAGGAAAAAATCTTTATAAAAGATACGATTTTTATATGTGTAATATAAAACAAATTTGTTTCAACAAAAACGAAATTAAAGCTACGGTTATAGAAAAAATAATATTGTTTAAACCAACTAAATTTAAAAGAAAATTTATAATTTACAAACAAAATTAATAATCTCATAAATAATAAAATAAAAAATTTAATAAAACATGTATAATTAGTGCAATTAATTAAGGCACAATTATTTTAACAGGAGACATATGAAATATAAAGGATTTTTAATTAAATTGAAGACTCCCAATGCAATGAATTATTATTTTTTTCAATTACTCTTTATATGTAAATATGTTAGAAAGAGAAGTTTTTTTAAATTTAAAATAAAATTTTTGTAAAAAGAATTGTTAAATAAAAATTTTAATTTAAAAATCAATTATAAAATATATTAAAAAAAATAAATGCAATTATCACAATATAGATTTTTCCAAAGTTATTTCTTACTTTAGAGGTTAGAATTTGAATAATTTTTTTCTAATGTTTTGTTTTTTTTTTTTTTTTTGTACAGCCTGAGGTTTTTTCTCTTTGTTTTAATGTAATAAAATGCAAAAATTAAAAATAAAATAATCACAGTTGTTGGTTTTTGTTTAGTTTTGTTTTTCTAAAATTATAATTTCTAAAATTGTTCGTTATTAAAGTTGTAAGTATTAATAAAGATTTATTTTTAGTTTTTTTTTATTTATTTTTAAATTATTTAATTTTTTATTTGTTATTTATATGGATATTACAGCTAGATATAAGAGGGCTTAATGGATATTAAACATTTTATTAAATTTTACCACATTTAATATCTATAAATATGTTTTTTATATGAAGAAAAATAAACAGAATGGAAAAATTAATATTAATTCTTTTTAATTTATTTATTTGAAGCTGGTTTTTAATTAAAAAAATTTTGAAATTTTTATTTGGTTTTTCTTCTTATTATTAGGCTGTAGCTGAAAAAATAGCTCTAATTAAAAGAGAGGCGGAAATCTTATTCGAAATACTAAAAGTCATATATTGTGGCTTATTGTATTGTGTTAGAATTTATAAACTTAAATTTCTTGAAATTAATTTTCATATGCAGTATTTAACTGTTTTAAGCATAATTGCCAATTTTAGTTATTATAAATAAAGGGCTTTGGACTTAATAAGAACCAAAAAAATTTGAACTTTTGTTTTGTTATTATTTTATATTTTTTTTTTTTATTTTTTATACTTTTTTGCTTATTGGTAATTTTTAAATTAATTATTTTTGTCTGTAATTTCTTTTTATAATTTTTAGGTTAGGTTATTTTGATTTATTTTTTGTCAATACCTTACTTATTTTTTTTCCTTTTTATTTACTGCTTTAGAATCTAATTTTGTCTGCTTAGTCTGTTTATTCGAAATATTTTGTGATAAAAAGAGTTTAATTTAACAATAATTTTGCATAAAAGTGTGACATTTACTTCTTATTTTTTAAATTTTTACCAAACTTTTTACACAAGTATTCGCTTGCCACTATGTTTTGAATTATTTAATTTTAATTTGCGATTTTATGCAATAACACGCAATATTATTAATTTATTTTAAAGAATATACTTTTAAATATATAACTATGTATAACACCTTATTACAGCTTGGCAGATTCTATCAATCTTTTTTTTTTTATTATAATAAATTTTTTATAATTTAAAAATTTAAATTAAATTAAAAAATTACATTTTATATGTATATTTACTCCGATTGCAGCAAGTGTGTTATAAAAATTGTTAATTGTCTACCTTTTCCTTTAAAAAATTCTTTGTTAGTTTAAAACGATACAATATTGTACTTATATGAGGTTTTTACTTCTACAAATCAAATGAATTATCTTTTACGAAAAATTACAGAATAAGGGGGATACTGTACTTGTACTTATATCAAAATACTTTTATACTTATAAAATACAAATATTTTTTTTTTATTTTTTAAAAAAATTTAAGATTTAAAAAAGAAAAATTTTTAGTTTATTTTTTCTGGTTTAATCAAAATTTTTTATTAAATTTCTAAGATGGAAAAGTAGATTTTCAATAGATTTTAATTTAAAAAAAATAATGTTTTTTTTTCTTATATTCAATATTACATAATAGGGCTGATAGTTAAGCTTATTTCTTTTTGAAATTAAACTTGTATTATATTTATTATCAAAGCACTTTTGCTTTTGTTGCAAGCAAAATAGTTTAAATAATTAAAAAAATTTAGACATCTGTTAATATCTTTCCACATTTATAACTTTGCTTTAACAATGAATTGTGTTTCCGAAATAACTTACAACATACAATACAAATTTTTAGAAATGTTTTACAATCTTTTTCATTTTTAATTTTCAATATTTTCTATTTAATAATAATTTGAAATTTTAATATTTATTTTAAACATTTTAGACATATTTAAATATTTTGTTTAGTTTTGTTTTTACATAAATGTATATCTCTATATAGCTGCAAATAGGTTTTAATTCAAAATTTAATTTCACTAAGACCTCAAAATTTTATTTAAAAAACAAATTTGTAAATAAATTATTATTTAAGTAATTCATGTGATTCTCTTAGATCTCTTTCCATATAGAAATAAAGAAAATAAACATTATTTTCCTTGATTTATTTTTATTTATTTATTTTTTTTTTTTGTAATAAAAAATGTCATGTTTGAATTTTATTTAATATTGCAGTTCAGCAGTATCCAGGTTTTCAGAAAACCCCTGATTTTAAAAGTATTTACCTTATTCCAAACAAAAATTTAATTTGTTAGTAATTTTATTATATCCGTTTTGATTTTTTTGAGGATCTTTTGATCATTTACCTCTTTTTTAACTTTAAATTTTTGTATTGAATTTTCCTCATGAAATTTTTTTCAAATCTTTTAGGTTTTTCTGTGTGCTTTAGTAATTTTAATTTAAATGTTAAGCTTCTTTATTGGAGTATGCGTTTTTATTTACAAACTTGTGTCATAATTGTTCTATAATTTTTTATTAAATTTAATATTTTAGAAAATCATTACGTTTAGTATTATTGTAACTATTGATGAATAAATGTATTTTAAGATGTTGTGTCGTTATGAAACATAAATATGCTTCATTTTGTAGTATTTTATATGGAAAAAAAGTTTATAAACTTCTATTATTTTATTTTAATTTTATATAAATTTTTTGTTTGTATTTTTTATGATTTTTACTTTATTTCTGTTATATAAAATTTTTTTTAACATATAACAACTAACGTTAAACATTTTGTTTCATATTTTATATGTTACTATTTCAGATATTGGTAGTTTGTTTGATATACATATATGTTAGCTATGTGGCATCAATGCTTTGTTTTTGTTACTGTATGTTTGCCATTTACTCAATTTATTTTTTAACATCAACTTAATTACTAACATTGTTGTTGCATTTTTAAAAATTTCAAAATATATTTTAATTTATAATTCGAAAGAACTTTCCTTTGCGCTCAGAAAAACAGGCAATTAATCTTACACAATTGGTGTTATTTTAATAAAAAAAACAATTTAGCCAATGTTAAAAGCTTATATCGATCCAAACCAAACCTAACAGGAATGCCCTTTTTGAAATATTAATTAAATTTGTTGTTGCGTTATTTTAGCGAAAAACAACCAATAAAACAAATATTTCAAAGTTATATTTGTTTAAAATTCATAAGTTTAAAATCCTATTTATTTCATAAATTTTTATAAACTAATTGAGACTTTTAAAACGAAAAATATTTAAAAACATTTTTAAGAACACACATAAACCACACACAAATTTTTATAAGCTAATTGAGACTTTTAAAAAGAAAAACATTATTTAAAAATACTTTTAAAAACTTACACAAACCATTATTACTTCTTTTGTTTTGAATTTATATTTTTAATTTCAATATTTTTGTATAAACTGAAGAATTTAGTTGATGGTATAAGAACCAATGAAAATCCTATTTTTTATTCTTATTAATTTTTTGTTCCTTTTAAAAAGTATTTAGTGTAATAGTTATAAAGGTGTTTCTTCCTTTGTAAATACATTTTGTAGAAATAATGAATCAAATACGATTAAAAATGCTTTAAACTACTGTAAAAGCTAAAAATATTAAGTCTGTTGTCAAAAATATTTTACGCAAATCGGTCTTAAAGTCAAAATTTCCTAAAACTCAAGTTTTAAAGGTCACACCTGTCACGGCCTTTAAGTTGTTATTGTGAACACAAATTGTGTTCTTTCAGTGTCTTTTTACAATTAATCGCTTAAGAACATACCATGCTTGAAAATCTAAAAAAAAAATTAGTTTTTGCATTGTTTAGGTTATAAGCAAAAAGGGTGAGCGAAATGGTCACACTCATCACAATGGAATTAAAATAAAAAGTCCTTAACTTTTCGACATTTTCCAGTGATTTTTTTTTTAATTTAAACAAATATAAAAATAAGTCATATTTAATATTTTGGTATTGTGTAACAAATTCGCCAGTGCCTGGTGACTGCTGTCAGCATGTATTTTAATATTTTCTATTTCAAAATATTTCAATTTATTTCAAAATATTTCAATTGCCTTTCAGTATATTTCATTTAAATTTTAAAATTTTCCATTTGTATTTCAAAATTTTCTGACTCAATTTCAGAATTTTCAAATGATAACAAAAATAGAAAATTGTAATGCAACTTAAAAATTCTGAAGTAGATATGGAAATTTCTAAAATAGAAAGGGAAAATTTTAAAATACAAATCAAAATTTTAAAATACGAACAGAAAGTTCTGAAAAAACCTGAAATGCGAATAAAAAAATTCTGAAAAGCAATTAGAAAATTCTAAAATCGAAATTAAAATTTCTGAAATTAAATTCAAAATATCTGAAACTAATTAATACATTTCTAAGGTTATATTAAAAATTTTAAAAATTATTTAAAAACACATTAAATGAAATAAGAATATTCTTATACTGTTATACCAATTGTTACTTTTTGCTTAAAACGATTTTTGAATTAAAATTTTAGAAATTACTTAAAACTAATGTTGAAATTTTAGACATCAAAATATGTTAACATTACATATACAACTAAATACGTAGTTGCAATCTTCCAGTTTTAGGTTTTGCTTTATTATTAACTATTTTTATTGTTTATGGTTTGCCTTTTTCTTCAGAAGATTGTTTTTTTGTTTAAAACGATACAATGTTGTATATGAGGTAATGACTTTTACAAATCAATTAAATTACCTTTTACAATAGATTTCAGAATATGGCAGACACTATATTATTATATGTTTTTAGTTGTGTCTTGTGCTTATATTAAATTTCTTTCTTATTATTAAAAAAATACATCTACAATAAAATACATACAATTCTATGTTGAATACTATTGTTAGCTATGTAATTGTATTAAATTAAAATATTAATAAACAGACTTTTGCAGACATGAGTTTTTATTTATTTTTAGTCTTGTGGTTCTAAGCAGATTTAATGTTTTATTTTATTTTATTTTATTTTTTTTTTTGTTGAAAAAAATCACAAAAAATTGTTTAAGTTTTGTTTTTGAAATAATTATAATATATTTTTCAGTTTTATTTATTAAGTAAAATGCTTAAAATAATATTAAAAGCATTTTAAGTTTTTTTTTTATTTAAAAGCTACAATTAAAGTTTAGACAGAGATGTTGTGGTTAATAAAATGAAAGGGGCAGGAGAAGGGATTTGGGTTATTAGGTGCAAATCTTAATTTTTAAACTTATAACTAATTTAATTTATAAAAATTATATGGCGCTTAAAGTTTAGAAAATATTACTAAAAAATAAGCAAAACATATTAAAATGTATTAAGTTTGAAAGACAATTTTGTTGTACAAAATACAAGGTTTAAATGTTTTATTGAAATAAATTTTTTTATTTAAAATTTTATATATAAATTTCTTTATAATAAATGAAGTAAAATGAATTGATTTATTTAATAGATTTTCTGAGGCAATGCTATTAAAAAAAAAGAACAATCATATAGCACATCAGCCTTTTTTATAAAAGTCTAAAAAATATTTAAAATAGATTTGGTGTTTCTTACAAGATTATTGTAAATTAAATTAAAAAAAAAAAAGAGTCAAGTGGATTTCCTAAAATGTCTTCTTAAACAAGTTTATAAAAAAATAAGTCAAGCAAAATAATTTAAAGAAGGTCAAGGTTAAACTTACAATTGTCAAATTATACAAATTAAAATTGTAAAAAATAATAAAAAAAATACGTTAAAAAAATAAAACAAAAGTACATATTTCCTGTAAAAATGTTAAAAAATAAAAACTTTAAAATAAATTCATAAAAAAAAGACAAAATAAAAGTGAGTTTAATTTTTTCATACAATATAAAGAAAATAAATGTGTAAGTTTAAAATGTTATTTTAATAAATATTTATTTTAACAAATATTTTTTCTTTTTTCTAATGCATCAAATATTTTTGTCTAGTTTTCTTTTTTAATATTTAAGAAAATATTGTTAAATGATTTGAAGAAAAAAAATTTTGCAAAATGTTTATTAAGTGGCAATGTTAATTATTATTATTTTTAATTTTAGTTGAACCTATACATTGCTTTTATAACAATAAAACTTGGTTAAGGCCTAATAAAGTACATTCTCAAAATCTAAGATATTTTCGAATATTATTTTTCCATCTAACTATAGTATAACAAGCAGCAAACTGCTATTCATTCTTCTTTTCCGTTCTTTCAAGCCAATTTATCATGTAAGTAAAAGTAAAATGTATTACTTTTAAATACGGCTAGAAACACAACTGGAACGAACGACGAATTTTTAAGAAAAATATTCATCACAGAAAACAAAAACACATTTTTGTATATTTTCAGGTAAAAACTTGTTTTAAAAAAACTAAGTTAGGAATTGATATAATTAACTTTTTTTTTTGTTGATTTGTAATTATTTTTTTTGGAGTCTGGATACGTTTAAAAATATTTCTGACTGCCAAGTCGATTTAAAATCGAATAATGTTCCTTAAATCGATCGATTAGCTACATTCGAAGTTTGTGAATTAAATTTGAAACCAAGAAATTTACTCGGACTCGATTTACAAAACAGGGGGGATTATGCTTCAACCCTTCTTTATATCCACAACTTTACAGTTTACAAAACCTTTTTTTCTAATGATTCACTTTTTACGAAACTTTTATCAAAGGACAAAAATTTTAACTCAAAAATGCAATTAAACAAGAATGTGCGTCATACTTAAATGAAAAAACAAATAAAAAATACACTTCGTTGGCGCACTTCAAACAAAGTAAAATATATTAGTGTTGAAAAAGAACAAATGCGGCACAAATAATTTTTTGTTTTATTCAATAGATAAGACATTTAAAAAATTTATCACTTACATTTCCTAAAAAAATTAAATCAAACATTTTTTATTGTTTTTTATTTTTTATTTGCCGTGTGGCAAATACGTAATTAGCCGATGATATGAAAGCGAACACAACAAATTTATTTCGTTCTTTTACGCCAATTAACGATAAATATTTTACTTCAGAGTAAACATATTTTTTTTTGTGGTGTTTTCAGTGCTCCCAAAAGTAGTTTTAATTCGATAAACAATTTGTGGCAGAAAAAAGTCGTCATTCGGCCCAGTTGTGTTTCAAGCATAAGTTTATTTGAATACAATTTAAATAAAACTTTATTTTCTGGGACCGTAATAACTATGCAAAAATATAATTTTTTGATTTTTATAGTTTTTGTTAAAAAAAATTTTAAATTTTGAATTTTATTTTTATTTATTTATTTATTTTTTTTTTTTTTTTGCCAAAAAATAGTTTTTATTTTTTTTTTTTTTTTTCAGAAACAATTATTAACTTAAATTTTTTATAAAATCAATTAAGATAACAATTGTCATTATTTTTATATTTTTAAAATAATAATAAAAAATATAACAATTATTTCTGCAAAAAAATCAAAAATATTAACTATTTTTTAATAAAAACAAAATAAAAATCAAAAAATAAATATAATTTTTTTTAAACAAATTAAAAATAAATCATTTAAAAGCACTTGATTATCAAAAAATCTAGTTTTATACCATTTAGCTGGTCTACTTCACTTTACTTTCCAAAGTTTTCTTGTACATGCTTTTTTCCCTTGAAAATATTTATTATTTACAGTCCTTGCTGATTTTAAAACTATTGTATAATTGAATGATCAATTCACGTCTTATTAATTTTTAAAAAAAAATTGTTTTTAATTAATTTCCGAAATTTTCAAAAAAATCTCTTTAAACATTGTTAAATAAATAAAATATAAAGTCACTTAAAAATGTTTATTTTTATGTAACTAATAAATTATATATAAAATCTTTAAGCTAAATGTTGAATTTTTTTCTTAAGCTAACTCGTGTTTACATTACGCAATTTTTGTTGCAACTCTTAATTTTGTAGGAGAGAAATTGTAAGAGCAATAACTGTTTCTCTTTCTCTCTTACAGGAAGCAAAGGGCTGCGGAAAAAAATTTATGATGTAAACAAGGAGTTATTTAAAATTACTTCAAATACACTTTAGCCTTAAAAAATGTAAATGAATAAAAAAAAAATAAATTTGCCAATATTTATCTATAACAAAACAGAAATGAATAATAATTTAACTTTCTCAAACACTTTGCTAAAATCATTTTCAAAAAACTAGTTTTTAACAATATTTTCTTTTACATTTCACTTTCAGCTCATTTGAGTTGAGGACACAATATAGATTTTGATTATTTTTCTTTTTCGAAAAATGTCTGCTTAAATAAAGAACTTTTCATTGTTTATGTTTCTGGCATAAAATATTTCTTAATATTTTATTTAAAGTTATAGATATCATGAAAGTAGGGGGTAGGAAAGTTTTTTAAACTAACTTAAGTATATGCGGAGATAAAACTTTATATATATATATTTGTAAATGAAAATTATGCTTAGTTTTATACTTTTGTTTTCAAAGCATATTTTCCTTTTCAAAATCCTGGTGAACAAGGATTTTTTTACTTTAGTTCTTTGTATAAAAACGTTTGCAAAAAAAGAAAAACGACAAGCAAATAGGTATTTACGTAGAAGAGGGAGCGAAGAGAAAAACACTATTTCTAACAAAAAGACATGTAAAAGGGAAAAATGAATTGTTTAAATTTATATAATAGTTTAATCGTGCTTTAATACAATCCTTTGTGGTTTACGTTTACTATCAGAATTTCCACTTGAACTGTTGCCAGTAGTTGAGGGCGACTGTTGCCTACTGTTGCGTGCATCTAAACGTTCAAAAATAGCTTTACCACGGCTTCTGCTAGAAGAATTGCTTCCAGTGGATCCGTAAGAATTAGAAGATGAAGTTTTTAAAACGACTCTACGATTTGTAGAACTCAAGCTTGGCTTTGAAGTTCCATGATTGCTACCACCACTACCACTGTTACCGCCACTACCACGTGCATTTATTGATTTCCTGGCAATAGTATGTGATTTAGTAAAAGGTGTGGGCGAGGGTGTACGCGATTCGATACGTTGTTTAGAGGATTTCTCTCGAGGAGGTGTCGGTTCAGGCGAGGCCAAAAGCATATCTTCTTCATCTAAAAGTAAATCGTCTTCATCATAGTCCAGCTGTACTTCATCTTCACTATTCGATGAAGTACGACGCTGTGAATGCGAAGACATGTGTTGATGAGGTTGAGGTTTAATGGCTGCCACCGTTGCCGAAGATGATGAATCCCTTTTTAATACCGGCTTAATAATAGCAGTATTATGACTAACACTATTTGAGCCATGATGACCGCTGCGCTCTCCGCCACTCGCTGTATTATGTGTCAAATGCTCGGTTAGAGTTTTTTTAGCTTCTGGCAAAATTTTAGCCGTTGGTATGGCTTTTCTATGTGCTGGCCTGCTGCCGTAATCATCATTGTCATTGTTGTGTTCGGCTGGTCGCTTTTTAAGCGAAATTATTTTACGTTCCGGTACTACTTCCTTTAGTTTTTGTGAATTCTGCTGATGTTGTGGTTGTTGAACTGCTGTATGATGTGGCGGCGTATCATCTTTTTGTTGTGGTCCACCACTTCGTTTTTCCTAAGATTTTTGTTGGGAATTGTTTTTATGAGTTTTTGTTTTTTTTGTTTTTACTTTGGTTTTATTTTATAATTTTTTTTTAATTTTAAGGGAATTAAAATCTAAATTAGTTTTATTTTTACAAAAAATATTTTTTCATCTATAAAGGTTTCAATTTAGTTTCATTTTTTGGTGGAATATAAAATGATTTTTGTATTCTCGCGAATTGCTAATTTTAAAAATCATAATTTCTTTATTTAAAAATATTTTTAAAAACTTACCTCGTATTGTTTTTCTTCTGCAGCCCTTCTACGTTTCATTTCTTTGTCGCGCATTATTTGTTCACGTAAAGCTTTTTGTTTTTCAATTTGCAAACGATATGCACGCGTTTCTTCATCTTCCTCAACCTGAAAGCAGTTTAAAAGAAAAGACATAATTGTGAGAACAAAAATCAAATTCCTTAATGTTTAATGACAAACGATTTCTGAAATGGTTTATTTTCATCCGGTCGTTTAATAAATCGAAGGCTATGGTTGAGGAGAGTATGGTGATAAATGGTCAAGAAACGAACCAGGAGGCAGTGGAGGAATTGGCAATGAACAAGCAAGTGAAATGAGCGGTTAACACCTTCGGAGCCTACAAATTTTTGGGACCAAATGCGATTATACTTGCTCTAGGGGGGCTAGCTGAGGAAACAAGGGTGGCAGAGACTGGTAAGAAGAGCCAGTCGAAACCGGTCAGCCTATCGTCTTTCTTGTTGAAGACTTTGGAGCGACTAAACGATCTCTATCTGAGGAACACGATTTATACATATGTACGTCATTAGTAATGTCCAACATGCTTTCCTGAGGGGATTGCGCTCCATGATATGCTGGAATTTATAAAACGGGGTTTGTGCAGAAGAGAGTACACGCTGGCTGAGTTGTTGGATTTGAAGGGAGCCTTTAATAACGTGCCAATAGAGGCCTTTGGGAGCACACTGAGTGGAGTTTGGGTTGAGGGCACCGTAATTGAGTTGATATATTCTAGGCTTGGCAGCAGGATAATGAACTTTGGTTTGGGAAATGAACACTGGAGGAGGGGTGCGGTCAGAGGGACGCCACAGAAAGGGGTCTTGGCGTCACTACTGTGGATCTTGGTGGTCAAGGTGATACTGAGACGGTTGGACTCGAAGGAGACAAAGGTAGCGGTTTATTCAAACGACATCGCGGTTTTGGTGACCGGGAAATTTTTGGCCACTACGAGCGATGTGATTCAGAATACATTATTCGATCTGTCTGTTTGGCCAAGGACAAGGGACTGGAGGTAAACCCAGAGAAGACGGAGCTAGTTCTCTTTACCAAACAGTGGCAGACCTTGAGCTGCCGCTGCTTGACGGGGTTAAGCTGAGATTGGCGAAGAGGGTCGGGTATCCAGGTATCGTCCTGGATGTCAAGCTATCTTGACGGACAATGCGAAAGAGAGATTTAGAGTCTTTAACAGCTATATTTCTGTAGAAATTCTATAGGTAGCAGCTGGGGGTTGCAACCGCATATGGTAAACTGGAATTACATATCCGTTGTAAGTCGTATAGTGGACATACTTGGAGAGTGACGACATAAGAAAGCTCTTGTCAAAGGTTCAAATATGTGCTGTACTAGACATTACAGAGGCCAGGAGAAACAAGTCAAAGGCAGCTCTGAATTATACACGTGCACCATTAAAACAAATAAGTATTGCAAAAGCAGGTATACCTTTTACATCCATGTACATGCCAGTTCTTTTTGGTGTAAGTGTGTGAATAAGTGTAAATGATATTGTATGGTTTTGCTATTGCGCACTCACTCTACTCTTATAAACAAATATTGTTTTTTATGGTTTTGCATTGAGTGTGGAATGTATTTGTTTTTTTTTGCGCTGACTAACAACAATATCATGGATGTTTTCTTATTACTGTTGATACAACAAATACACAAGATCGTTTATATAAAAGGTTGTGAATGAAACAAAAATTTGATTTTTAAAGTTTATTGTAGCTATAGTGTTTAAAAATGAATAAAATAAATTTAAAAAAAGCATTTTTTTATCTCAAGCTCAAAAATTAAGATAAAATAATATATATTTATTTTGTATTTTTTAATAATTTAAATTTTAATTTTAAATTTGACTTTAATATATATAGTTACGATGCAGTTTTAATTTTTTTTAGCTAAATTTGTTTAATTTATTTAAATAAAATTTAAAAAATAGAAAAACTGGCTCATGAAGCCAGAATAAGAAAACACACCAAAAGTACTAATGGTTAAACATCATTATTTGTATGTAACTGTTTCAACGAAACATAGAAAAACAAATTTGTTATTCTTGTTCTCATTTTACCAAACCACACCATATTTAATTAGAGAACACACCAATACCAACTTATAACAAAAACACAAAGCTACTTAACAATACACACTAAAAGCTGAAAAACACACAAACTGGTGTAAACAGATATATGTATGCACGTCTTTACTCTGAATATTATTTTGAATCTTCTTTCCATTGAGGATTTTGTGGCTGGGATGGCGGCAAGAAGTTTTTTAGGCTAAATGAGTCAGGTATGCTTAGAACAGGGTAAGTTGGGCACGAAACTATTTTGGGCAGGTTTGGAGATGGTAGATTTCTACGGCAGTCGGGTTTGACTGACAATATGCTCGCTAATTGACTTTAGGATCACAACCAGTAATAAAACGGGCCATATAGCCCCTTAGTTGACAATTAAATTGCTAATTAGCTTGCTCGTAGTAGGTCGACTCTTAAGTTAATATATAGAAGGGAAAATGTGAGACCACTACGAGATTATTATAGGAAGATTAGGACGTGCGTGTTTAACATGAAAAATCTTCAGTGGGGGAAGGGAAGTAATTGTTAAACGTAGAAGCACTCACAAAATGTTTAAGATATAAGTATTGAATACACTGGCATATTATTGCATTGGTATTACATGAACTATTACACTGGTCAACATGCTTTTTGTGATCTAAGGTTTCAAAATCAACTTGAGTACATTTGGTACTGAGCTACAATGTTTACAAAATAAATTTTTTCAGTTGACTCTTGCCGTCATATAGATAATGGAAAGTTGTTTCACAAACCCCCTTAGAAGGTATAAGTTTAGGTTAGTGTAAGAATAAAAAAATACCTAGAAAAGCATAAAACAACTTTTACTCTTGTATAAACACTTTTCAACTATAGGACCTACCCATATGCCATAGTTTTAAAATACCAGCAGAATCAATATAATAACTTAATAATAACTTACCTCTGATTTATCACGGTCATTATTATAACGACCTCTGTTGCCACAAAAATGTCCACGATTTCCTGGTGAAGGTGAATTACTACGACGACGTTTGCCATAGTTACTACTGCTGCCACCACCTTGATTACGATTCTCATAATCACGATCACGGCTGCCAGCCCGCCTAAAACGATTAGGGCCTGGCCTTGTGTTATTGTAACCACCCATTGGTCGATTACGATCTCTATCACGATCTTCTCTATCCCTACTGCTGGCACGTCCCATTCGTAGGTTTTTGCCATCATTGTTAGAACGATCACGATCAGCTCTATCACGATCTGGGTCGCGCTCTCGATCGAAACGATCATTACGGTTAGTGGGACCATTATTAGGATGCCGTTTATTAGGTGGCGTATAACTACGTTCACGAGAAACACTGCGAGGTGAACGTGAACGCGAGCGAGAACGACTACGACTACGACTGCGAGAACGTCGTGCTGGCGAAAGATCTCTGGCATTACGACGTTTTTCTATGTGTTCACGGTTTTTATTAATAAACTCCTCCTGTTGGCGCAACAACTCCTCATCGCTTTGAACCCGAGGCACGTGCGGGTTAATGGTGTTCATGTATTGAGTTTCTTGTATAAATTTACTGGTCGCCGCCTCTACACCCCCCTTAAAATTGGGATTAATAAGCACTTTACGAGGTGCTAAAGCAGAAGAACCCGCAGGTACTTGCCCAGTTGGGGGTTGAGTTGCGACAGAAGGCGCCTGTCCAGGAACAGTTGGAGCTACAGGCGGTTGTTGTTGTCCAGGTACAGTTTGTGGCCGTATCTGATGTGGAGGAGCATTAATAAAGTTTCCCTGACTGGGAATACCATGAGGTGGCAAAGCTTGCAAGGGTGGTCTTTGCATACGCATTCCGGGACGCATTCCAGGCGGTAGACCTAAAGGTCCCTCTGGTCTAAACGCATTACGTGGTCCAGCAAATTGGGGACGATTGAATGCTCCAGGTGGATGGCCAGTAATGAATTCGTGTGGCACCTGTGTATAGATTCCAGTAGGATTGGGATGTCGAAAACCTACCATGGAACCAGGCCGAAACGCAAATGGATGCCGTGGCCTATGGTGAGGATTATTAGGGTCATGGTTTGGTCCAGCCATATGGCCACGCGGTGTATTATGTAAAGTGTTGGGTGCTGCAAAAGGATTTGTGTTGGATTGTTGCGTTTGTGGTGGAAAAGGTTGACCTGGAATAAGAGGATTGGTATTGGGATGTGTTAGTGTAACTGTAGCTATGCCGCCCAAATGTGTAAAGGGTGACGGCGGTAGTAAGGATATATTACCATGTGGAGGAAATCGCAACAAAGGACGTTGGAAAGGAGGAGCAGGGCCTCGTAATGGATGGCCACGTAAAAGCGGAACACCATTTCTTTTTTGATGATACACGTAACGATTTACAGGTTTTTCTAGAAAAAATAAAGAATTAAACAAAAGAAAAATCATTATTGTGGTATGAAAAGGCAAAAGTTTATAGAACTATATTTTAAGTTTTTGAAAAACTTTTGTAGCTATTGCCAGTTCTATTGTGAGATGCTTTAAACATTTCCAAAATGTAAGTTAAAAATTTTCTAACTCTCAAGAATAGTATGGCCTTAAAGGTTTAACCGTAGGAAAACACTGAAAATTCATAATTTCTGCTCAAACATATATTAAAAAGACTGTGACGGGTGTACCTCTACAAATTTGAATTTTTACCTTTAGATAGTGTTGTTTAAAATATTCTTGAGAACAGGCTTAATTATTTAGTTTATAAGGTGGTCTTTAAAAATGTGACGGTTTGAAATTTTCGCCAAAACGTTAAAAAAGGGACGGTTATGTAGAATATTTTGATTTTAAACTTCAGCCAAATAATTTAAAATAAAAAATTTACCAATTTATTCTATATTTCGCTACTTTTCAATGTCTTGTATACGTAAATTTATCATTTTTAAAATATAAGAAAATTATGTTTCTCCATTTTGGGCCGTTTTAAGTGAAAATGCTCCTATGCATTACATCCTTTTTTTTTCTCCTATTTTTTTAATTAGACTAACTAAATGCCATGTTTAAATGTCAAATATATGAGGTAGTAACAATTTAAGCCGGCAACGTATATGCCTTATATGAATGCAAGCAAAAAATAATAACAAAATTACAGCCCACCAAACCTATAATTCCAGATATAAAATATATTTTAAGGGTTTTTTTAATGTAAAAGGAAGTTATTTTCAAAAATGCTTATTTTTTTTAAATAAAAGAATTTATAAAACGGCCTTAGTTCTTTTACCAGGCTGTCACTTTTAAAAATTGAAAAAAGTCAATATTACCCGGCGAATGCTCATTGCCATGATGCTCAAAAGTTTCACGTTCACTGGTTGTCTTTATATTTGTGCGTTCCTCCCGTTCTTCCTCATAGTCTTCACGAGGATCAGATATATCACCGTGACTCATAGTGACACTAGCACTTTCTTGTGAACTTTGTATAACAGAGGATGCGCAAGAATCATTTGTTAAACTATTTGCAGAGTTTGAGGTACTTAACGACACATCTGAGTCTCCCTCTTTCCCATAAGTTGTTGTGTTTTCTATTGTAGACGCAATAGTATTATTTGTATCCACATTATTACAAGCTGTGACAATTATTTGTTCTGCTGGGGTTTTAAATTCTTGTGTTGCAGTAGATGCAGCTGCAGACGTTTGTGGTTGTTGGGTAGGTACAGTATGCAAACTTTGTTGCAAATTGTTGGCATCTTTTTTTAAGCTTTGTGTCTGGCAGATTTTATTAGATTCAACTAATTTTTGCTCAACAACTTGTTTGGGTTTTGTCTTTGGTTTATCTTTTATTTGTGACTTAACCCATTCTTCAGCCTCAGATTTAAGTTTTTGTTTTTCTTCTAGGGAGACATCCTTTTCCAAATCTGATAAGAACACTCATTAAATTACAGTCACAAAATGCAATAACCCACAATATATGAACTTACCATCATCGGAAAGTAATAGTTCATCTTCATCAGCTCCTATCAAGACTTGATCATCTATAACATCACCAATATCATAATTTAACAAGTCATCACTGAAAAAACACAATATAAACTTTAATAAGGCAAATTAATTTTTTTTTTTAAATTTAAGTGTATAGTAAGCAGATATTTTCCAATAATTTTCTGCACTTGACACGCAGCTGTCGTAAATATTGTTGACACCCTTTCCCTGCTAAACTTTTACAGTAATTCCAATTTATAACAATGAATTTTAACACTATTCACATTCTTTTTTGAATTATATTATTTTTATAGATCACTTATTAAAAAATATCTGGCCTTTGATTTATACTTTTATTAAAAAAAAAGAACCAGAAATTTTTCGTACTTACTTCAAGTCAGACATTTTGATAATAAGGCATTAAATAATTTACACACACTAGTGGCCACAGTTGTCAAAACTTGTTGTTGGTGCAAATAACACTATGCTAAGGAGGTGTTCGGACTAGGAATAACAATCGATAATGCAGTTCAAAATAAATTACACTGCTGTGGAAAAGATTTAGGGCCATTATTACAACTTCGCGTTAGCTTAAAGTGAGATTTTATCGCTTGAATAAAAACATTTTCATTATTACAACTTTCTTTTAACTTAAAAATGAGCGATAAATTAAAGGCAAGTTCGTCTTGGCGGTAAGTTTTACAAGGAGGATTTATGTTTAAGTTACCATATTTTTTATTTTAATATGGTAGCACTATCCGTTACACAATTTTTGCTTTTCAAAATGTAAACAAAAGTGCGTCGTTGCCACTACAATCTTATTACTCCTTCAAAAGTAGTCGGTAATTGCTAACGGTATTGCCACACAATAAGAAATATGTATTTAACTTTACCGGCAAGTTGTAATAATGGAAATTTGCTAACGGCCACTTTATCGCCATGTTCTGTTAACGCTACCATTTACTACCGCCAACTTTGTCGCCAACTTGTAATAATGGCCCTTAGTAGAAATTTTTTTATAAAATTCTCTATCTTATGTAGCGGCCAGAAGTTAAATTTTTGCCTTTCAAGTTGCAATACCCTCAAACATTTTTACTAACTTTTCGAACTTAAAGGCAACTTGATGATAAATTTTTCCATTCATTATATGTATATAAAACATTTTTTGTGTTTCGTTTAATAAATATTCTGCTGCAAAGCGAGCATTTTAAGTTAATTCCTTTGCGACGGCATCGTAAGAAATAAAATTGATGATCAAGTTCACTTTCAAGCTGCGTGCATCCTACGTCACAACCATCAATTTGAATTCATTTGCAAAACAACATAGGTATGTGATTACTTTGAAAGCGAAAACTTGAACTTGTGGTCCCAGCGTTACTAGTGGCGTTACATTGTTTAAAAAAACGATAATTTTGTCCTCCCATAAGTCATCCTGACCGGGTTCAAATCAACTCTTACATATAAGCTTAAGAGCCTTACACATTTTATTATATATGAAAGTTATTTTTAAAATTCTGCATGGAGGTGCTATAAATATTGTAACACATTGACACTCATGTACAAGAATATTGGGAGTACAATAAATTTGAGTGTCTATTGAGATTAGCAATATATCTTTTGTTTTATTTTTTTAACAAAAAATTATTTTCTTTTTTAAAACACATTTCTAAAAAGATACATTATAAGCTAATAGATAAATAATAAAGAGCTACGGACACCATACTGACATTAAACTATCGGATATTTTTTAATTGCAATTATCATTAAAAAGACCAAACCAATCGATACATGCCCAATTGAACGAAAAACCACCTTAGCCTATATATTTGTAACAGGATTAAGATACACTTTTTAATTAATTTTAGCAATTGTAATAGACATAGATCTAAGGATTCTTTCGTATAAATATATTAAAAGAATTAAGCATAATCAATTTTCGCATTTTGTACAACTATTTTTTAACGTATTTTAAAAGTTCCCAATACCACATATACACCTAAAGATGTTTTAGTCACCAACTTTCTGTGGTTTTAGCAATTAGTAATTTGAATTTATAAAAAATGTATAGTTTCCCAAAATGTTCTAACGTTTCTTTTAAACTTATTTTAAGCTAAATATACATCTATCAAAAAATCTTTTTAAATATTAATTTTACTTGTAAAAACACTTGTATTTCTTTGTGCTAATTTTAACTTTTCTGGTAGTATTATTGTTATTACATATAAATGTTATCATTACTATTAAATCAATTAATAATATATAAAACAAAAAGAAATAAAAAATTGTTAAATCATACAAAGAAAGTAGCTTGTTAAAACAGTTTCTTGTTTTTTTAGCGATTATAACTGTTATAAAGCTAGTGATTGTAACATATTTAAACATTTAGCACAGTAAATTTTGCCAAATTTTTTTTGGATATGGAAGGAGATAATTCTAGGTTCATAATATGTCAAAACCTCGACAAATCCTTTTCAATCTATGACACTTAAACACCCGAAGGTGCTTTAGTCAATAATCAAGACGAGTTCATACAAGGTGAAAGCAGCAAAATCAGGGCGAAAAATTCGTACAGGTAATGTCAAAATATATGGCATCATTAAAAAAACACAAATTATTTGGAAGGAAAACGTGAATAAAACAAATTTTACACTTTTTTTGCACAAAGCACAAGAATGCATCATTTGGTTTTACTATTTTTTAATCAAAAACGCTTTTTTAAATTTTAGTTTAAAAATCTAACCGACGCGCAATATTTTTTTGGATCAAGAAGAAGCACACAGACAAACTTTCGACTAATTGTGAACAAAATTGCACGAGCAAAAAATTGTTAGCTGTCTGTCGAGTCCAATTTCTCTATGAATTCGCCTTGGTCAATAATTTATATTACAATATTTTGATTTACTAATGCTTTTTCTTAGCGCTTTACGAATTGGCAGCACTCTAATACTCTTTTAGCAACCCTGAAAATAATAGAGAGCAAAAAATCGACTTTTCATAGAAAAAAAATCATTCAAAACGTAGAAGCAAAAGGTAGCACAACAAATATAACCGAAAGAAAGAAAAAGAACGCAGTAGAAAAACCTTGTTTAATTCAATAAAATATACATTTTGTGAAAAAATAATTAAAAATGAAATTCCAATATAAAGAAGAACATGTTTTCGAGAAACGTCGTGCTGAAGGTGACAAAATTCGCAGAAAATACCCTGACCGTGTACCAGTAAGTAAAAAATTTATGTATGTATATAGACTTGTGTTGGCTAGAAAAATCTCTTTGTTTAAAACCTTTTAAAAAATTATATTTATGTATGCGTTTCTTTATGAGGTTAAAAATTTTGGGATATTTGAAATGTAGTATATTTTTTACAAAAAAAAAATTAAAAAAGGACATCAAAACAATTGGTTTAATTGCGTCATATAAATATAATCAAAAAATTTTTTTGGGTTTTGTAATTTTTGTATGTATATACACGATATGTTTAAAAGAGAGAAAAGCAGTAAAAAAAGAGATAGAAATACATTATAAAAAAAGTGTAAGTCATATGTTTGTTTTTGTTTTTTTTTTTTTGTTAAGTGTTTTTGTCTTGTACCATGGTCTTGTTATTGGGGTAATGTTGCCAGTTGTTTTTTTTTCTGTTCAAAAAGATAGTATATTATTTATGTGGGGTGGCAAAAAACTTCAAAATGTTTTGTTTTATAAACAAATATATCGTAGCCATAATACAAAAAGGTGTAACTAAAATAAATTAGAAATCAAATTTTTTATTGATTTTTATAAATAGGTACCTACCTTTAAACACATTTCTTGACATAAATTTAACACTTGTGCGATCAAAAATTACGTTTTTTAATAATAAAACACTAAATGACGTACCTATGTTTATAGTTTTCATTTTTAATAAAGTTTTTTTTTTTATTTCTGTAAAAGTATAGTTAGTTACGCCCTTTTGCATATTAACTAACGATAAGTAACATTTAAAGCAGTATAAATTTTTGCTTTAATTAAGGCTAGTTTTCTATTTATTTTAATAACTTTACTTTAAATTTTTGAGGGAATTTTATATTATGTGGGCAAAAAAATGTACTTAAGTCAAAACAATATCAGGTAGAATTAGTCAAAATGGTAAACTTTTTATCCTTAAATATAATGTATGTATGTATGTATATACAACATACCTGCATAATTAGTAAAAGAAAAAATATGTGTGTTGGTTGTACATACATATGTATGTATGAACGTATACCATATAAAACATTTAAATGACCATTAAAAAAAACTAGATACAAAAAAACCAATATTTTTTCAAAATACTAAAAACGATTTATTTAATAATAATCTATTGATATTTACTTAAAATATCTTTTGCAAAGAAACTATTATCAGCAAGAGATTGAACTATGTAAAAATATGCAACTTAAATTTTATGGATTGGATAACGAATTACTTATTAAACCAACTGATAACAACTGCTGCAAAAACATTTTCATTTCTAAACGTACGTAAACGTGTAATGTGACAGGTAATAATGGTCTGAGACCCACCTTTAATTATGCCAATAAACTAAGAATCATTTATCGATTTTATCATCCGTCCGGCTGGATGTTTTATGATATTTGGATAAAATTTGGCACAAATAAGTTTTGTATCATTAGCACGAAGCCTACATTTTTTGTGGTAATGGTCGACCATTTTTTACATATCCACATACAAATTTTGTTCGGAATAAGAACTTTGAGATACCTATAACTTACTCGAATTTTACTCTGTTTTGACAAAATTTTGCATATGTGTCTAATATTATGTCACTAACTAATGGACCAAACAAAAATATGATCAGTGTATTTATTGATATAGCTCCTATACAAATGTCTTCCTGGAAAAGGCATTTTTGGATATAGCTAATTATTACGACCCCTGTACTTTACTGTTTATATTGTAAATACATATTTATTAAAATTGTTTTGCCAAATTAAAAAATATATAGTATGTATATATAAAAACAAAGAAGAGAAATAAACACAATAGAAAAATATATTATTGAAATATTTTGTTGCTTGTGCATATGTAGTATATGCGCAATAATAAAATACACATACAAATTATTGTATTGGGTTGTTGTTGCTATGTGTTTACGTTTTCACATTAAAGGTAAACTTAAAAAAATTGACGTTGAAAATAATAAAAGCTTTTTACATTACATTAAAACAAAAAAAAAAAAAACAATGCAGTACAAACGTTTTTTTAAACAAATACTAAACAATAGTTTACGATAAGAAATGCAATTAACTAATCGTTATTACATTTTTTTACCTGAAAGGACTTAAACATTACTGTGTTAAGTGCTACTTGATGTTATTGTATATGAATATGTTAATAGTAATTTAAGTGTTATAAATTTTTATTTCTAACCCATATATTATAAAAATAATGTGCTTTTTGTTAAGTTTATTTTTGGCACTTTTAGTTTCCTGGTTGCCAATTTACTTAATGTTATTTATTATTTTTGTCATTTTTAGCAATTTTTATATTAAACTTACACTGGCGAACAAAAAGTAGTGTATGTTTATCAAACTTATACTCAAAGTGTTGTTAATTGGCAAGGGAAATTAAAAAACTTCCAGCCGTTAATCCTTTATATTATGGCAAAAAGTATTTCTAATATTAAATGAGCTAGTAAATAAAACCCCCAGAAATTGAAAAAAAGAAAAAAATAACTAAATTAACTTCGTTTTGCTCGTTTCCCTTGAGCAAGTTTGAATTGTTTAATTTTAGTACATAATTTATATTCTTTTTTAATTACGCTTTGACGGCTTTGGGAAATATTTTATACCGAAATCCCCTAAAATTTTTAAAAAACGTTTTCACATTCGCTCGATTATGTTGTCCCAAGCACCTTTTTAAAATAAACACCAACTTTTGATAAAAAGTTTGCTAAGCATTCACTTGCATTTGTTCTTTAGTGTATATAATAATTAAAAACAAAATTTAGGATATTTTGAGAGAACCAAAAATTATATAAAGAATAAAAAATAGAAATATAGTATTAATACATCTATTTTTAGTTTTATCAATTAAAGTTGTACATGTGTAAAAAAAAGAAATTGACACACATTTATATGCTTTTACCTCACCGCTAAGGCATGTGTAAAAAGTAAACCCACAACTAACAAAACTTACGGTTGCCCGGTAAATTAACGATTAAATGCGTTAATCCACCAGTCTGGGGGTAGTGGGCGCGATTTCCGCCAGAGACTTATTTTTCTTATTTTCTTATTCTTCACGTCAAATTTACCTCAATTTCCAATATTTATATCTTTCTCTACAAGTATCACAAAGGGACCGAATAAGCGGATCTAAACGAGCTGTAAAATAATAATGAATGGTCTAGACTTCGAAATTATTTCAAAAGATTGATAAATATTTCAGTGGCAAAAAGAAATAAGTGCCTTAGTCAATTTTTGCACCCCATTAGAATGACTAAATTAAATAAGAATATTCAAAACATTTAAATTGCTTTCCAGCAAAACTATTACACAATAGACTAGCACACTATATACATAATTTTTTTATTATATTACTTGTACATATATACCTGTGCTTTCCAAACTTTGAGCATTGCTTGAGGTAAATGCAGTGCTATTGCTAGCACTCTCGTATTTATGTACGTAGAGTAAAAATCTGCAGTTGAAGTGTACTATTTTAATAAATAAATAAAATTTATGTATGTCGATTTTGACACAAATTTTAAAATGAACTTGAACACAAAACATTGTTGTGGTATTTTAAATTAATTTAATTATAGAGGTCGTTAAACTTTATTTATGCTCACTTACTTGTTTGTATAATATATACGCTTTATTCTCTTTTTTTTCTCTATTATCTGTTTATTACTATAATCTTTTTTTATACATACATATGTACATATGTATTCCAAAAGAATACTTTGTTAGTTGACGCAATTTTGTGGCTCGTGTGTTTTAAGTTTTAGTTGTTAATGCTATTGCGTCTTTGCCTTAATAAAAATATCTGAAAAATAGTTTTATTTAATAACACTTTTAAAATATTAATTAGGATTTCATCCCAAATTTCTTCGTATATATTAATAGGGTTTTATTAAAAAAATGTATAGAAAATTGTAAATTTATTTAAGAGGGTTTTGGAAAGGTCTTAAATTTATTATTTATGAATTGTATTAACTGGTTTTAGTTTCACATTATTTTAATTATATATTAATAGGTTTGTAAAAGAGCTAAAAAAGTTTCCTATTTTTTGACAAACTGCATACAAGGCCTATATTAAATCGGCACACTTTTATGAGAGGCACTATGTACTCTTCTGTTATACAGCATGCCTTTAAAATAAGGGGTTTGCTAATTTTTTCCAAATGTCTTTTCAAATTTTATGAAACATGGATTTTAAAAAATAAAGAAACTTTGTTAAAGTGTTAGTTAAGAATATAAATAAGTTTGTATTAGTTACGCCTTATTATTTTTTTAATAAAAAAAATCAATTAATTTACGTCTAAAGGAGAATAAATATAAATGGTAAAAAAATAATTAAATAATTGATATTTTATTTTTATTTATTTCATAAGAGCTTAAGATTGTCACATACTGCATCTAAGGGGGCTGCCATACAAAATTTACAAAAACGATGTAAAAATGGCACAACTTTCTCAAAGTCGGCCTTAGAGCAATAAAGAGTACGAAAGACCCCAATTAGTTTCTCCTCGCAAATATATTCCTAGCACATACTTACCTCTTATCTCCAAACCCTTAGGAGGTTGACATACAAAATTTAAAAAAATAAGGTAAAAACCCCTACAACTTCCTCTAAATCGCCCCTAGAGAAATAAAATGTATCACAGACCCTTATTCATTTTCCTTCCCAAACGTAGTCCTATAACCTACTTACCCCCTATCTCTATCACAAAATTTAAAAAAAATTGAATAAAAGTCCCTACAAAATTTAAAAAAAAATTATTGTAAAACCCCCTACAGCTGCCCTAATCACCCTAAGAGGGTTAAAAATTAGAAATATTTCATGAATAAAAAACGGATAAAGATAAAAAAAGTTTCGAGATTTTGAAAGTCCAATGTGAAGGGTATCTAAGAATATTGAATTTGAAATTTGAAATTGAATAAAAGTCCCTACAAAATTTAAAAAAAAATTATTGTAAAACCCCCTACAGCTGCCCTAATCACCCTAAGAGGGTTAAAAATTAGAAATATTTCATGAATAAAAAACGGATAAAGATAAAAAAAGTTTCGAGATTTTGAAAGTCCAATGTGAAGGGTATCTAAGATTCGGTACGATAATGAAATGAAAAATGAACAAAAACTATGGTAATACAGCAGAATCTTACAAGCTTAATGCACACATATCGTCGTTGTTAAGTTCTGGTGTTCTAAAAGTAAAGAATTTGTGTGTTCGAAAGAACACAATAACTTAACAGCGACGATATGTATCCGATCCGAACCTATATCCACATCCCGCCCTGTAGTTAAAACTAATGGCTCTTTAATTTTCAAACACACATATTTATAAACAAATTGTTTATAATAAATCTTTTTATGCCTTTATTTAATTAAAAAAGGGGGATTCGAATAAGGTGGTACAGTAGAGGTTACCCTGCCCTGGGTTTTCTGAGTCAGTCAAATAAAAAAAAAAGCGATTTCCCACGCAAAAATAGGAAACTATTCACAAAAGTGTTTGTACAAATGCACATCTATGCACGCATAAGTGCTTATACGTTTAATATTTTCCTTTTAAGAATATGTTTTTCGCTTTATTTAGATTTAATCATTACGCGTTTCAGAGGTGGTCTGCGCCATAAAATAAAAACACTTTAACTAAAATATATTTGCTAAAAATGCCATTTATACATTATTGAAAGAAAGACCGAAAAAAAGGGAGAGGTTTACTGGTAAAAAGTAAAAGGTACTAACTAGGTATTGCTTGTTAGCCATTTCAGTCCCTTGGCGTACCCTAGCATCACATTAAGGTCACAGCCCTATAATGCCGGTAAATGATTTACAAAACAGTTGCTAAATCGTCGACATCGCCTTTAAAACCCGCCGTGATTTTTTAAACATATAAGATAATGCTAATGGGTTTTCGAATAAAAAATTCTTTCTGAAAGCTTTTTGGATTCTTTTTGAAAGCCTTTTTGAGTCGAATAACATAATTACCCCCCCTGGAACCGAGGAAAGTATAGTACTAGCATCTGGCTTAGACTTCATTCAAATCATCTACAGCCTCATTTTCAGAATTCACAGAATGTCCGATACCAGTAGCCATTCTGAGTCCCTGAAGGGTTGACCTACATTCCTCGACTACCCTTGACTTTACAAAGTTTGAAATCAGAGCCTTAAGAGTAGTCTGGTTGTCTACCTGGAGATCGTGCACTCCTTCTTTAGGCCTCTTAAGCGTGATAATTTTTGTTCAGAACACAAATAAGTTCTTTTAATGTTTAATATTGTCTATGCATATTTCTTAAATTATTGTTCTTGTTTATTATTTATTTATTTTTAGGTCATTGTAGAGAAAGCCCCTAAAGCACGCATTGGTGATTTGGATAAGAAAAAGTATTTGGTACCTGCTGATTTGACTGTCGGGCAATTTTATTTCTTAATACGCAAACGCATACAATTAAGACCCGAAGATGCTCTATTTTTCTTTGTTAACAATGTAATTCCACCAACGTCCGCCACTATGGGTTCCTTGTATCAGGTAATACAAAAGTTTAATCATGCTTTTTATTTTATTTTTAGATTAAATAATTCTATTTTTTTTTTCATTATATTAAAAAGGAACATCACGAGGAAGACTACTTTCTGTACGTGGCATATTCCGATGAGAATGTTTACGGTAAACGCTAAAACATTTGACATTTCTTTTGATTATGTGATTGATTGACTTTGGACGAACGTTAATAGAAAAATAACAGAAAACTTCTTATTTCAAAGAAAGAATATAAATTTTATGATAATCACAGAATAAATCTACAAAATTTTGAAGATATATATAAATAAGATGTGTAAAAAATCATAATCCTTTAAAAATCTTATTGCAAATAAACTTATATGTAAACTTAAATTTTAGTAATTACTTTTTTAATTAAAATTAGCCTTAAATTTTTTGTAGGTAGAATTAGTTTGGACTTCTAATTATGGAAACAAATATTATCTAAACTCCATTATGTTTTCTTACTTAAGTTTATACGTAATTTCTTTGGGTTTAGATGTACATAAACTTTCGTTAAATTATTGACAAATTTCTACTATACGTATAAAATTAAAAAAAAACATAAAAATTACCAAAAAAAATATATAAAATAAAAAAATATTAGGTTATCCTAATACAAAAAAAAAACAACAGCTGCTTTATGTCCTTTGTCTCAGATTAAAAATCAAAACCCTTTTTTTTAAATTTTTATTTAAAAAAAAAAAACACAAAATTAAGCAATTTCGTTCTTTTAAAGGTTTTATTGCCAAATTGCTTATATATTAAAAAACCAATTGACATTATTAAACACAAGACATACATACAAAGCTACAACATAGATTATAAAACCCTTTTTTCATAAAGTTTTTTTTTTAATTGTTTAAAGATTTTACAAAGCCATTTTATATGCAATTTGTGTTATAAATTTTAAATAAATTTAAAAATTGTTTTGGAAAAAGGCCGTAAAAATTAAAACAACAAAAAACTATGAAACATACAAAAAACAAAGGCTTATAAAAAACATTACAAAAGATTAAACCGCATTTGTTTTAAAAAATATACACAAATGTCCAAAAAAAAGCATTAAAAACTAAAAAGGCCATTGGAAAGAAAACTCGAGCCTTGGCATCAATCCAATGCGATATTTCTTGAGGTGTTAGTGTGGTCCAGCCGTTAGGATTTTTTGTCTCATCATAACCTTGCTCCAATAGGCTTATATCCATTTTACGATTATCTGTCATGGTAGTGAACGTAGTTACTTTAGATATATTATCAGCTTCTTCGTTTTCGTTAATTGTGGTTATAGGAATATTGTGTACGGTTAAATAGTTGTTAAATTTTGGAGCTCCAGTCAATGAAATATTGTCACTTCCAAGTGTGGTTCCTGTAGAAAATGAACGTGACCGTGAGGTTTTGCGTCTAGAGAGATGTGGTGAGAGTGTTGATTTTAAAATATGCCTGCTGCTCATTGATTTAACATCCACATTACATTTACGTCGCCATATAGTATTAACAAAAGCAAATTCAACTAGACTGCCAAAAATAAATAGTGTACAACCCAAAAACCAAACCTCAGACACCTTTATATAGCTGACCTTGGGTAAGGTTTTACCTACATATGCATGTGTGTATTGGTTAAAAGAAAAGAATAAATAATCTTAAATTTTAAATATTATAAGTAGGTATGTTCGCATAAAGTACATATACATTTTTTTAATTGTTAATATACAAGCGTGGAATTTTAATTTGAAAATTAACTTATTTTCGAAGAATTTTATATGTTCGAAAGTAAAACGAAAATAAAACATTAAAAGTTTGGGTCAATTCAAAGCAGTTTGCTTTGCATAACGAAATTTCAAATTCTTTCTGTCAGCAACGCGGAAGGTTTTGATATCTTCTGCTCCCAAACAAGTGTTAAATTAATACCTTGGAAACAAATGACATTGTTAAAATAGTAAAAGCTGTGTAAAGGAAGGAGTTGAAATTTTGTGATGCAAACCAAACTTAGTTTAGGAATACAGCCTTTGTTGCAGGATACAAATAATTCAAAGTAAAATAATTTCGAATTGAAAGTGGAATGCATAACATGTCTTAAAAATTACTACAGCCATAATTATATTGTATCAGCAATTCCTCGTAAAATAAAAAAGTATTTATTTATTAAAAAAAATGTGAGTAGTCTCCCCTGAAATATTTTACATAGCATGGTCAAAAAGGCATACCCTTTACAGTCTTGTAGTGGATACAAGTGTTACTAGGTCTCGCCATCTTTAGCAAATATTGCCCTTTTCAATGATAAATTTAAGAGTATCTGAGCTTTAATTAAAAACGTGATTAAAACGATTACATATAATTTAAGTTTGAAAAAGTTATACAAATAAAATTCTACCCACCTTGCGCGGAAGCCAACGTAATGAATGTTAACATGGTCGAGGTGCCTAACATTATTCTGGGTGGCGATTGATCAGCTTGCAGCCAAAATGATACCCATGATATGCCAACAATAAGCATGGAAGGTAGAAAATAATCCATTAAATAGAAACCCACTTCTCTGGTAAGATGTACAGTGAAACTTAAAGAACTGTAATTGCCAGCAAAAGCACCATGGCGCAAATCATTTAAGTCAGCATTTATTACAGTTTCATTGGACCAGGCTTTTTGTAAAATGTATTCGGTTAAATGTAAATCTGGATCAAATGTAATGGGACGTTTTTGTTCCCAATGTATAATTAACTCTGACGTGTTGTACATCCAACTTTCCAAATAGGTGGAACAATGTTGTTCATCGAATGGAAATTTCTGTAGATTCATCCAACAATAAAGAGTGGCTTTAATACGACTCGAGATGATAACGGTGCCATCGGGAGAAATTGAGGTTAGAATATCTTTTTCATTTGTGCCCATTATACTAGAATCGCGTTCGTTTGCCAAAAATATATGAGGCATCCATAAATTATCTCTCAATTGTTTTTCTCCCAATATGGGCTGTTTGCGTTTGGGTGCCACTTTGCGAAAGGTAAGACGTGGGTCCAAGAAACGTAATTGCAAGAGGGCATGAATTTTAAATTGCAAATCGTGTGCTTCTAAATTTTGCATAAAGTAAACATAGGAACGCACATAAACATCTACCGGTAGACGACTGCCGGTTTCGGTGTATGTTACAGGCCTCTCTAACCGATCGTAACGGCAGCCATGTGTTAACCTTTCCAACAGTTGAGTTTGTGACAAATTATCAGCATCACTTAAAGAGGGGCAATCCACGTCCGCCTGCCCCTTGGCAGTGTTAAAAACCCAGAACATTAAAATAAGTTTTGTTAATACGAACATGATATTTATAAAAGTTTAATTTTACAATAAATCTAAAAAATGTTAAGTAGTTGCGCTTAAGTGTAGTCTTAAATTATATTTTTTGCTTGTTATAATAATTCGCCCCAAAATAACGGTTAATATTAAATATGTTAAAAGATTGGGACATTTTGGGTTATTTAGGTTTTTTGGAGGTTTTAAAAATAAGCGGATTTTACACTATTTCTTTACTAACACTAGACTTACACGATGAAATTTTTCATGAAATTACTTGCATGAAATTTTTGTTTGGAAAAAAAGGGGGTGTAGAATAAACTAATTCTCTTTACATCTCGTCTATAAACATAAAATTTCATGGAAGGAATTTAATGAAAAATTTTATCGTGTAAATCTAGTGTTAGTATAAGTCTAGTATTAGTGTAAAATCTGCTAATTTTTAAAACCTCCTAAGAGAAAAAAAGAGTAAAATTATTAGGTTTAATATACATAGGTATTAAGATACATTATACGCGCTAGATTTCTGTTTATATAAAAACAACAAAACATACTTTTGTTTCAAATAAAACCGTAAGTTCTTAAGTTAAGTTGTAGTTAAACTTCGAAGTTAATAAGATTTAACCAACGAAAATCAAAAACTGTTTGTGCCGCATTTGAACATTTTTTAATATTAACAGGTATGTAGAGCATACAAATTTTGATTAAATAAAAAAAAAAAATACGCTGTGTTGTGTTGCATCATTAAACAACTTATGTACTGGCTGACTTAACAACTTTCGTATTGAGATTTTTATGTGGCTTATTAACGGGCTAATGCTTACCAATAAAAGCGGGCAAAAAACAAAATTCCCCCAAGCAGTTTCTTGTGTGGAGAGAAATAATATTTAAAGCCGTGGCAAAAGAAGCCAATCATTTGTAACATCAGCCGGACATACATAAATATATTTGGGAGTGTCTAAAAAACAGCTTTTACCATTCTTAAGGCAGCACAAATAGCGTTCATATTTCTGACCCGATTTGGAATCATAGCTAACGCTATATGCATAATTTTTTATATATGTATAATCATGTAATAATTTAGTTCAATTTATTAAAATCTTTATTTCATAAAGTCAATTGGCTACAAATACAATTAAATATTACTTAAAATAAGTTTGTTCGTTTATCCCATTATAAATCCTCTTTATCTCCTTTGGCTTTCTTTTTCTCTTTTGATTTTCTTCTGTTCTTGGAGTCATTTTCCTCCTCTTCTTCCGTATTTGTAAATATTTCCTTTAGACATTTTCTATCATTGGCTGCCAAAACTTTCTCTTCACATAAATGCACTATTAAATCTTTTTCATCTTGCTTTTTAAAGTACCAATCCGATATTACGTCTTCATATTCCTCCAGCATATTTTCACATTGACTTTTCATTTGTGTAACTTCGACTGGTGGCTTATCCCATAGTTCGTGGGGTATGCCCAAATCTACTTTCACACCCTTGTCAACAAGCCCATGGAGAGCTTTAAAAGTCTGGGACATTCCTTTGGCAAAACGAGTGCTATCGGTTCGTTCCTTATGAAGATTATATTCTAAAATGCGTTCGCAAACATTTTCTGTGGATTCCAAAAGGCGCAGTTCACTTCTACGATATTCGGTGCGTTTTTTTGGTTTAACGTCGTCTACGGAATAGCTAAATATAAAATCTTTATTAGTTAAATAAAATCCATGCTCATCATTTTTTTTTTCACTAACCCAATTTCAATAACGTCGTGAGACTTGCCCGTTTCCTTAAGCCTTTCCTGTAGTTCGGTGGCCAATATTTTGCAGGTCTCACATCTGTTGGCGTAACGTACTCCCTGTTCTTCTTCGGGTGTGGTGGCACAACAAAAAAGAAGCAAAGAACTTAAAACTAGGTAAGGAATTAACATTATTCTTAACAATAGGAATATATATTGTTCTATAAATGCCGGTGTTGTGTTTACAAAACAATCCCAAATTTTTGTAAAAAAATACAACACTGACGTGTATTTATTGAAGGCGTTTCTACATTACACAAAGCCTGATGTTTATATACCTGCCCTGTCTTATCGACATCATAACACAATATTTTAAAAACCCTTTTTGTTAACATACCTTATGGAGTAAAATTGTAAAAATTAACGGATATTTTATTTACGATACCCAGCAAAATATAATAAATGACATTCTTTAAAAACCTCATTTTAGTCACACCCAAAAATGCTAGTACATGCTTTTTAGATTTATAAAAGTTATTATAAAATTGATAATAAAATTAATTCTAAAACCATGTTGTTCTAAAATGATTTAAAAGCGCCCATAACTTCCCCAGGATCGGCCATAGAAAAATAAAGTGTACGAACAACCCCCATTGTTTTTCCCTCTCAAACATATTTCTAGAACATACCTACCCTCTGTCTCCATCGCCTAAGGGACTCCCATACATAGTTTGGGAAATTGCAATAAATAAATATGGTGTAATACACTTGATTTTCCGATGTTTCCTTTTAAATGATTCTTTTCCTTGAGTATTAAAAAAAAATATTTATTTACAGTCCCCGGTGCAAAGTCATATAATGTCTGGGTTTATATTGTGTAGCCTGGTTGTTTTTATTATTTTTTATTGTTTAAAGACGTGTTAATTGTTTTTTTCAACTAAAGAACTTTTTATTATATAAAAATTTTTTACAAAAATGTCTTAAGGCTATGTTCATATATCGTTACCTTTATATAGGAAGGCTCTAAATTGTATTTTTTATAAGCCCAGATTCTCGTTTATTTCGATAAATGGTCTGCTTATATATCACAATTATCTAAAAAATATCGACTTAAAAAATACAAGTTAGGGCCTTTCCATTGTAAGGTAACATTATGTATGTGTATATAATATTACGATTTTTTTTTAATTTTCTTTTGACACATTTAATGTATGTTCACAGAAAGTTAAAAGAATTCAATCACAAAAATTAGTTTTTGTTAAACTTTATTTTCGGTTTCTTCCTTATAAGCCAAAGCTAATCCACTTTGAATAATTTTTTCTGGTTGCTGCCTGTAAACTGATTTATTAATATGATGCGACTGATTTTGTTGTTGCTGATGGCGTTGCTGTAGGTCAGCAAAGGAGCGAACCTGCAAAAACAGGCCACTGTTTAGAAGACGAGCTTGATGTTCTTGAGCTTTGGCGCGTAAGCAAGCAATTGAGTTGTTTCTGTAATTAAAAGAGGAAAATTATACATTTTTATTAGATAAGGGGTTTTAACTATAATCTACGTGTTTTAAGTTTGAGATAAAAAGGGAGGGTTTAAACTAACAAAAAAGAAGAAAACAATAAATAAAATCTAAAAAGTTATTTTTGGCCGCACATAATTCTTTCCAAGACGATCACTACTCGGCTTCCAAAAACAGCACAGTCATCTGTCTTAATAAGAAAAAAACTTGCGAACTTAAAGATTTCCCCGGAATGAATCAAGTCCTTGAATGTCATAAATACCGAGTAAAAAATATTTTTTGATTTTCAAATCGACATAATTAAGATTTATTCAAGGCATGGCTCGATCCATGCACATTCATTGAATGGAACACATGTAAATTTGCTTGCATGAAAACCCTTACCATCCGGACAACGTATGGATTCGGCAATTTCGCCAGCCTTTGGACATAACCAAAAATTGGTGGGGTCCCAGAAATTGCAAATGGGTATATTAACATTGCGGCTGGTACATTCGGGTTGGTTGCTGCCATTAGGATCACAACTTAAAGTGCAAGAAGCGACAAGGGTCAAAACGCTTAAAGCAATTTATTAACATTTATTAATTTTTCTTATTAACATAGTTTGATAATTTCTTTTTTTTTAGCAGCTTACTTGATTTCATGCTGCTTTTAAAAACAAAATTTTAAATAAAGATTTCTTTTGTCTTATATAACAAAAAAAAAATTGTAGTTCTATTCTGCAAACACTTTTTAATTATTTTCTTATATTTTTTTTAATAAAAAAATTTTAATATTTATCATTTTTCATGGCAGCAATTAGAAAAGAAATTGTTAATTTGATAAATATTAGATAACAGTTGCATTGACAAATTTTAATTACCGAAAAACTGATTTTTGCAAATTTTATATTTGATTTTTTTTGTTTTAACAGAAGCAAAAAATTTTTATATAAATAAGTTTGCCGAATTTAGAAAAAAATCACAAGTTTTTTTTTCAAACATTTAAAAGCAACAATATGAAAGCTAGTAAGTGATTTTGTTAATAAATTTTATTTAATTCGAGTAGTGCAAAGGATATTACAATTATGCAAATAAGTTTAAAGCTTATGTGCTATTTTACACAACTATAACACTTTACTTTATTACTTTCAAGAAATCCCTTCAACTATTTTCCTTGCAGTCATTGGTTTCACTGTTTTGGCTTTTTGCGTTTCCTGCCTTTTGGCCTGTGATCCTCATGGCAGCAATCAACCTGAATGTACTAGCAATAACGCAAATGTTCCCATTCGTAATTTCTGGGATCCCACTCATTTTTGGTTATGCCCAAAGGCTGGCGCTACTGCTGAAGCTGTTCGTTGCCCTAACAATAAGGGTTTCCATTCAACCAAGTTTACTTGTGTTCCATTTAGTGAATGGGAATGGACTGAACCTTGCCCTAGTGCCAACTGAAATGTGGCTTTTTGATTTGTAAATTAAAAAAAATTAAAAATCGATATCACCATAAAAAATCCCCAGCAATTTCTTAATGAAAATTGGGTTTTCACTTTCTGTCGGATCTGTACAGTATATTGTTTTTGTTTGCATTTTTGTTGTTGTATTACAAGTACCTGGTATCGCAAGTTTTTAGAATGCTACTAGGTTGCTGCATTTAGCAAAAATGTGATTTTTGGCAAATTAACAAAAAAAAATGTAGAGACATTTTAATTTTAACACAGTGGGGTTTTGGATGCCAAAAGGGGGAAATAATTTGTGGCGATTTTCCTTGCTTCTTATTATACTATTCCTGAAGTTATTAGGGTTAGCATCAGCTTATAATTTCGTTTGTAATCTCTAGAATATTCATACCGTAAGCTTTAATGCAAAAAGGCTTAATAAACAAAAAACTAAAAGTAGAGTTTTTTTGCGATCAAAAATGATACTTTTATTAACAAACAAGTAAGTGCACTATAATCGGCTGTGCCGAATTTTATATACCCTTCACATTGGCCTTTCGAAACCCCGAACCTTTTTTTTATTATTTTTTTTTATATATGAAATTTTTAAATATGAGTCGGTGTCATATTTTAACCCTCTTAGGGTGACTACGGAAAAGTTGTAGGGATTTTTATCCTAACTTTTTTGAAATTTTGTATGACAAGCCCCTCAGGGGATGGGGATATGGCGAAATTATGGTCTATTATTGGAACTATCCACTATCACGCTGGAGGCTGTTGGGGAGATTTATTACAGTTTCCGAAACTTTTTATGGGAGCACCCTTAGGCGATGGAGTTAGGAATATGCTAATTCTTATTTTTTTCCCAACATTTTAGAATTGATGTACAATTACTTCTTGTAGGTGATAAAATGAATTTAAATTGTTCATTTGTATAGGGGCTTCGGCTCCCTCTGCTCAAATTCAACTATCCTATGACAACGGTAGATATATTTTCCAGGGATTGTAAAGAATAATTATTTTCAAATTTTCAATGAAAAAAAAATCATGTACAAGGAAGCATTGGAAAGTCAGATGAAGTACACCAGATTGATGGTATTAAAGTAGGATTTTGGGAACACAAGTGCTTTTTAAATTTTGGATTTTCATAATTTTTATCAAAAAATAATAATAATTTTTTAATTTTATTTTTTGTCATAATATAAAAATTACTTTTTGATTTTTGTTTTTTCGGCAAAAATAATTATTATATTTTCAATTAATATAACAATCCAAAAAAATAACTTATTTTTATCGTAATTGATTTTTATAAAAATAAAAAAAAATAATAATTATTTCTTGAAAAAAAGGCAAAAAATAAGATTTAAATTTAACAATACTTAAAAAAAAATAAGAATAAAATAAAAACTATTTTTTAAGATTAAATTTTTTTTTGTCATAATTATTACGGTTCCTCATATTTTCTAAGATATGTATATGTATGTATAGGGATATTCGCATGGGGTTTTGTCAAAAAATGGGTTATTTTAAGTTCTCTATTATATCTTGTCCAATAGTGAACCAAATCTTGCTAATTTTTAATAGTGCTCTGCTTGGAAATATTTCTCTTAGTTTGATACCAAAACGCCTTTAGACTTTATTTCGCTCCTGATGTAAACAGGCGGACATGGCTTTATCGACTTCCTTATCTATTAGGATACAGAATATATATACGCAAATAGTTATTATATAAATTTTAAACAGAACAACAACCCGATATATGCCCTTATCACTATATGAAGGGTATAAGAAAAGGAGGTAGCTATATTTATAGCTTTTTTTACAAAGTTTTCTTTTTTTTCTTCTGTAAAATTTTATTTTGGTTACTATCGCCTTTTTGCATTTAAGCTAAAGACATTTTGAATTCTTATATAGGGAGGTCGATTTAGCTATGCTCATTTGTCCGCCCGCTGAAACCAAGTTTTCGGAGCCGGTTTAAATCCAACAAGCCTATTTTGATGCCAAATTATCATAAATGCTTATTAAAAATCAGCAAGAGCGGTTTGCTATGGATCTAGACATAGACCTGAGATAGTCCACTTTTTAGAACAAAATCCATGCTATATATTTCTAGTAATCTTAGTTACTATAGTCACTGAAGAACTACAGAAGATGCAAGCTAATTTATTGACATTTCTTAAAAAAGCAAGGGAAGTGATAGCCTCCAAAATAACTATTTGTATTTTGAAAATTTTGACAGGCTTTATCTAAAAAAGCTGTTACAGATTTTGACTTCCAACCTATTACATAGTAATTCAAATATGTATTAAAAAATAAACCCGGTACACTTCTCCTAAATCAAGCCGTAGCCGTATCAAAAATGCGCTGAGTACAGATTATCTTAAACCAAGAAGGGCCTTTATTAAATCAAAAAAACATTAATTTAAGGTTGAACTAGCTCTTAATGTAGGTTAGGTTACGAAGGGTAGTTGCACTCGTCACCTCTACCCAGAGGCCTCTAGGCGCATTGTAAGTTCCTTTAAAAGAGTCGAAAAGAGGAATAAGAAAGACAAGAATTTCATAGATAGAAATGAAAAAAAAAAGAGCAGAACGAAATCCGCAAGAATTCAAAAAAAGTCAGATAACGTGGGCGCTTAACCACCTATCTACTCAGCCACCCAACCCCTTTGATGAATCCTATTATGCTCCCCATCCCACAGCCAGAGACTTCACCAATCCCATCTAAGAAGTGCCCTTCCAACCACTTGTGTCAGCGGATCTGAAGCCTAGGACAAAGGCAGACAAAGTATTCTACAGTCTCTATCTCCTCCTCATCCCCGTACAACCTGCAGAAATCTAGAAAATTCCTGTCCCATTTGCTCGTCATATATCTTACATTGCAGTGCTCTTTGAGAGTCCCAATAACGCACTTAAGAACCCTCCCCTTCTCGTCTTGAGCAGCAGGTCAGTGCCCATTCTCTCTAGCTTGGGCCACAGAAGTCTGGAGATCCAGCAATCAGTCCTGTCTCTCCAGGTTCGAGCCACCATCTCCATTACCAAACTTCCTATCAGCCCAAAATTGAAACCCAATGGTGGCCTCACCGGCTCACAACCTAGTCCATTATCCCGGACCGATCCCCTCCTTGCCAGTACATCGGCAGTCTCATTACCGAAAACGTGACAATGACGCGTCCCCAATGTAAGTTTAAAAAAGATTGATTTAAGCGTAAAAGGGATTAACCCAAAAATAGAAAGTATTTTTTTTTACTTAAGGAGCCTTACCAAAGCAGAAGATTTTAATTTTTTATTTTTTTAATACGTTTTTAAAAGTTATTATTTTAAAAAATTGTTTTTGTACTTATCTGGGATTTGAACCTGGGACTGACCTGCAACACAAGTGCATGTAAGTCTAAGTCAGCGAGGCACCTTTTTAATTGTAAAAAAGCAAGTTTTTTCTGGTTGATTTTTTTAAGTACATAATCCAGAATTTAAAAATAAAATTCTTAATTTTAGAACGTATTTTTTCTGTGTACATTGTGAATTAGATAGAAGGAAGAGAAATGGTAGCCCTCATATAAACGGACCAATTTTATAAAATTTTTCGTGCGATATCTTAAAAACTATTACAGCTACCTACTTCAAAAATGATAAAATTAAAACAAATTTTGGGGAAGGAGCTAAAGAAGCGGTAGCCCCCATAAGAACGGACCGAATCAATAAAATTTTCAATACGACAAATTTTGAAGACAATTTAAGATATGGACTTCAAACCTTCTACAAAATAGTTTTTGTGTATTTTTTAAATAAGGGAAAATGGTAACTCCTATATTAAAGGAAAGTTGTATAAAGTTTTCAGTGAGCTTTTTCACAGCTCTCGACTTTTAACCTGCTACAAAGTAGTACTAGTATTACAAATAGATAGACATGACTCAAGGGGCCTACGATAAATCATAAAAAAATTTTAAATTTTTAAGTAAGATTTATTTTAAGCTGTTTGTAAACTGCAATAGTATTTTTAATGACCTTTTGTTTTAGAAAACACTTAATTTTAATAATTTAAACAAATATTTTGTTATATTAACTACACATACATATGTACCTATAAATATGCATATACATACATACATGTATATGTACATATGTATGTGTTTTTAAATATAAACATATTTTGCTTAATTGGTTTAAGCATACAATATCTTTAGTTAGCAGCTTCTTCGATCTTGTGGCAAGGTGGTGTCCACTGCCATTGTCCAAATGATATACACTGACCCAAAGCAGAATCGAAACCTTGAGAATTGGGACAAGCTATAGATTCAGGTTCAGCACCAGCAGTTTGACACAACCAATAGTGAGTGGGATCCCAGAAGTTGCGAATGGGTATATTCAAATTATTGCTGGTACATTCTGGTTGATTGCTGCCATCAGGGTCACAGGCAAAAACCTGGGAAACAATGGCCAAACCCAAAGTTGCAAAGTAAATAACTATGGTAATCGAATGGTTAAAGTAAATATTTGTTAACAAGAGAACTTTGGTATTAAAGCTTTTCTTACTTACAAAACTTCATTTTTTCGCTAGATTTAGTTGTGACTGTTGGCGCTCTGTTTAAGAATTGTAATGGCATTTTGTTAGTTGGATTGGTATTTATAGACCCAACCAAAAAAAAATTGTTAAATATTTTTGATTGCATTTTAGTTGTTTAAAATAAATGTACAATGAATGTGCCTTGTAAATGTAACTTTATTTTTTACTTAAACTTCTTATCTAATTATTGACTTTACATGTTTTTAATTGAAGTAATTTTTAATTGGCCTTGCAAGTCCCATTCCTTGTTTTTCTAACCAAAAAATTTTTATTTTTTTTAAATTAATACTGTTACAGCTTCCGAATTACATTTTTTCCAAATGGAGATATTGTCGTACAAATTCTTCGCAGTAAACTTAAACTCAATTAATTTTTAAGTTTCCGAGATACAGCGTATGAAAGGTTTCATGTAAATGGCATATTTGTATCGGGGATACTTCTCCCCTTGCTCCCATCCAAATCATCTTTTTTTTAAATACAGATATAACATATAAAAATATAGTTTTTTGGTGAAAGAGGCCATAAATGGGTTATGTCAGACTCTTGCGCTCATCTCAGTCTGTAGATAACCGACCTAGCTGATTTGGCGAGCGATGTGCTTAGAGAATGACAAACTTGAAAAAAATGGGCTCGAAACTCTAAATAAAAATGGCCCGAAACACATGGAAGAAATCATCGCATTCGATTCGAATAGAAATTTTACTCCATCGATCTATGTAATAAGAATTTTTAAATTTCGATTCAATTTGAATGTGACAATTTGCACCCAAGAAAAATTGGCCCAAAAAATTAATGATTTTTAAAGGAAAAAAAATGACCCCCAAAATGTGAAAATAAAAAATGGCACCAAATTTTTTCATTGAAAACAGCAAACTTGAAAACTTGGGTTCATTTTTAATTTCTCAATTTGGGGTGATTTAAAATTTTTGAAATAATCCAAAATGTTTGGGGTCTTTTTCCATTTTAAAACTGCCAGCTTTGCTGTAACCTTTTGAAGGGCGTGGAGACTTAAAACTTTGGTGGTTTTATTCACTGGCTTTGTTAAAAAAATAATTTCTTTTTTTGTGGCCGGCCGAAGGCTCTTGCGAATCCGGCAGTTCTAATCCTGCAATGTTTAAATCCTTTGCCCCCGAAATAGCCTGAAGTAATAATACAAAATTGTCGTAAAACAAATAGTTGAACTATAAATAAATAAAAAACTTTTTTGTTGAATTCATATTTAGGGGATTCACAAGGTGTCCTATTATGTCCTATTGTCATATTGTTATAAAATTTCACAATGGTTTTGTTGTCTTTTATACAAAAATAGTTCTTAAAAAATACTACGTCGTTTAATATGCTTATTAAATTGTCACAACAACTCCCCATACACCTTCGCCGAGTGTCCAATAGGTGGTAAAGGCTTTTAAACCATTGTGAAATTTTATGACAATAGGACATAATAGGACACCTTGTGAATCCCCTAATTATATCTTTGGATTATGATTTTTAAGAAAATTAGTGTAGGATTTCTCTTATTAAAAAATTCTTCAGAAATTGATTCTAATTTAATTTAGATAATTTTTAGAACTATTTGTAGGTTAAGTTTTTTATATGCATTTCATTGGATCTTAGACCAAATTCTTGAAAATCCTCAAGAATATTTTCTGCCTTTATACAATTAATTCAATAAACTTATTGAGAATTATTAAAAACAAACAAAGCATTCAAGAGTTGTTTCGAAAACCCAACAAACCATTTTTCGTTTTTAAACCATTTTGAAAAAAGAAAATAACGAAAAATGAGTTGTTGGGAATTTAAAAGAGCTCTAGAATGTTTTTATTTGTTTGTTTATAATAATTCTCAATAAGTTTATTGCGGTTACTCCATAAAGGCACAAAATATTCATAAGGCTTTTCGAGAATTTGGTAGAAGTCTTCTGATGATTTAGTGTAAGAAGAATTGACATATAGACAAACTTAACCTACAATAAACCCTATAAATAAACTAAGTAAAATTGGGATCCAATCCTGAACAGTTTTTAAAATTGTTGTAATACAGAAAGGTTTTGTTTTCGGTAGCCCTTTAATACATTTAATGGTAAACAATTGTTGTCTAGGTGTATAAGGGAAAAAGAAAGTCAAAACGGTTGAATAACAAAAAATATTTTGTTTTGTGTTTTTTAAGAATTCTCGAATGGTTGGATTTTTTAAATAATTCTCAATTAGTTTATTGAGGTTATTGAATAAAGGTTTTTCAAGAATTTGGTTGAAGTCTACTGATGATTTGGTGTAAAGACCAATGAAATGCATTAAGACAAACAAAATATTTCCTTTAAATAAATTAATAATCTTTAGATTACAGAGTTTTCTTGAAAATTTATTTATTATTTGAAAGTTTGAATTTTTTAAAACACTTAGAAATAACAGTTTTGTTTTTTTTAATTAATCCAACAGAAATGATTCAATTTGATCCAAGTTATTTTCGGCACACGGTTCAATCCATTTCCATTCGCTAAAAGGCACGCAAACCCCCTTTTCTGAATCAAAACCTTCTCTGTCAGGGCAACGAATAGATTCGGCATTAGAGCTATCCGATGAGCACATCCAATAGTGGGTAGGATCCCAGAAATTTCGAATGGGTACATTAACGTTTCTAGTATCACATATAGGTTGGTTATCACCATCAGGATCGCAAGTCAACACGCAACCAAAAGCGATAGACAAAACGGCTAAACACGACACTATTCCCCAGGTATTATAAAAAAAATTTTTGTTTGAAAATAGCAAAAAATCAATACTGAAAAGCCTTAACTTACAAAACTTCATTTCCGTTTTTTTTGCAAATGCTTCTTTCTACTCAATCAAATTTAAATTAAAACTTTTAAATATTTTATTTTATTGTCAGGTTTTTATATATGAAATTTTTGCCAATAATAACAAAAAAGTATCTTATCACAAAACGTAATTTTTTTTTAACAATTTTTGTTAACAAAAAGCATGTTTTAAATAAAAACTTAAATTGATTTTTATAGTAAAATTATTACTGATAAGATTTTGCATGTTTCAATAGTATATCTTAGAAAAAAAAATTAAACGAAAAGTTATCGAATGTAAAAATTTTCGCCTTTGTAAGGAACTGCTTTTTACATACATATGTATCATTTACTTTAGTAAATATTTTAAAATTATTTTTTACAAATAATTGAAAAAAAATTGCTCAGCCAAAAACTGGGCGTTAAGGTTCATTTATACGTGACTTAGCCATACCACAGCAAACAGCTGTTCGAACCAAACTTATGGGCAACACTGTATTTGATTATAGGCGACTTACCATTACGCCATAACCATAACCTTAGAAACCAATTGAGTTTTGGTTTTTATGGCAACGTTTATGCTTATGGCGTTATGGTAAGTCACATATAATTGAGCCTATAGTTCTTAACCTACTTATGAACGTTTTTACAAAACTCTTTCGAACCAGCTTTAAAATCGATAGCAATTATAGTTTTGAGAAATATCATTTATAAATTGTATAAAACATATCATTTGATATCGAAAGTAACATTTCCATGGACCGATAAAACTAAGCTCTTTCGTTTATCGAACCTCTACATATATTTAAAAAATGAGGTTAAGTTTGATTGCTTTTTTTGACGCACAGTTATGCCTAAATGGCTGAGCCGATTTTCAAAACATTTGGCACTCCTAATCGTGGAGTGTGCCATAGGCTATAGTTATTTTCGGGAAAAGAGCAGTGCAACGCCCCCAACACTTAAAACCTTCCTGAACTTTTACTACAAAAACTTAATTCTTAATACAGGAACTTTTACTGCACCGATTTTTTTTCTAAGATTTTGTGAGCATACACAAGGCGTCTTCTACTGAAAACAATTTTAAGGCGACAAAATGGGCAGGGCCACACCCAAAAAACTTAAATCTCAACGCAGGTGCTTCTGCTCTACTGTTTTTATGAAACTTTGTTTCCAAACTAAATTTTGCAGAGAAAAAATTTTGTTAAAAAAATGTGGGCGCTGCCACGCCCAAAAAATTAAACTTTTTATGCTGGTCTTTCTACTGCATTTATTTTTCTAAAACTTTTTGTGTATACACAAGGTGGGCATTACCACACCCACAAACATTTTAGTCTCATTATAGGCACTTCCACTGCACTAGAGATATATATGGATATACAAGAAATCCAACGTAAAATATTGAAATTTATATAATGGCAACACCCATGTTGTAAAGCATGGATGAAGCTGATTGTGAATTATTTGACCCACTCAGGGGAGAGACTCATATGTAAGGGAGCGTTGTTCTCTTTTTTTTTACATGTTTAATTATATCATACATTAAAGATATTAAACAAAAGATGAATGTTTTCGAATTTTATAAGCAATAGGGTCGGGCTCAGCCAAGCGGGCCGGGTTAGGCTAGTATTCTATACAATTAATGCGTTTGCTGCCTACTTCCCAACCTCGGACTAACCAGTTTTTTTAACGATAGCTTTTATAATTTTTTAGATTTACGATATCAAAAAAATGCAGTTTTTATGAGACCTATCCCTGTGCTCCGTTCCAACAATTTTGTTCCAAAGCGGACATCATACTAAAGCTCCCTACCTTGTAGCAGGTTTGAAGTCAATTGATGTTATAGTTTTCATAATATATCTATTGAAAATTTTAGAAAATTGGTATTAGGACTAACACTCCCCGAGCTTTTACCCAACTAGTTTTTTTTAAATAAACGTTTAATCTTAGAATTACTTTAAAGCAGGTTTGAATCCAATATCTGTTATAGTATCTCAGATATAGCGTATCAAACATCTCATAGAATTGGTCCGTTTTAATGAGGGTTGTTATTTCTCGTGCTCTTATCCAACAATTTTTTTAAAGAAGTATATATTACACTAGAGCTACGTTGTACTAATTTGAAATTGACATCTGTAATGGTTTTTGAGATTTTTGAAACAATCTTAAAAATTTCACCAAATCAGTCACTTTGTATGGGGGCTACCCTTCCCCGAGCTCCTGTCTAAATGGTTTTCTTTTAAATGCACATATTAACCTAAAATTACTTTGTGATAAGTTTAAAGTCAATACAATTTTTATTTTTTAAGATAGCATTACATTAGGTAGGACCGTCTATATATTAATGCCGATTGTAAATAGCGATTGTCTCAGAAAATTTTTAAACTTTTTACGCCAAAGTTGGATCCATTGGCCTTGACTTAGGTCAACTGGACTTAGGCAATTGGTTCTATCATGCCTTAATCGATTTTTCTATCTATAGGTATCCAAAATATATATGTATGTACATACTTCATGGGGTCACAAATTAATATTGTAGAAGTAAAGTTCAAACCAAGTGGCAAAATTTATGTACCTTTTTTCACTATTTTAAGGGATAAAGATTCAAAATTTAAATTTTAAATAAAAAAAAATAAAAATTTCTCTATAAGTTTAAGAGTTTTGTTTCAAAATATTTTTAAAAAATTTTACACAGTTTAACATACCGAAAAGTATCAGGATCTTGTACCAAGCCTGAACCATAAAGTTCTCCAGCACTGGTGTGAGCTGCCACTGCTGCCGCTGCAGCCACAGCTGTATTCATAATCATATGAAAATCTTTGGTACTGGCGGCTCCAGCACATGCACTAGCATTAGCAGCATCCAAAAGAGGATGATAAGAGGGCGCGGGTGGTGGTGGTGGAGCAACTGCTTCTCCTGAAGCTAAAGAATTAGAATTGTTGTGTTGAGGTAAAGCACTAGGTGGCGCTAATTGATTGACACTTGTTGCTGCTACATATTGCCGGGGAGATGATGCATTCGCAAAATATTGATGCATTTGTTGAGTATTGGGTGAGGGTGAACACAGATCAATATGAGGTGATGCTGGTGAGGAAGTCGAAGTAGTTGCAGAAGTTAAGGCAGACGGGGGGGTAAGTGTGGGACTGACAACATTTAGTGATTCATTGGATGAGGACAACTGACGCTTTTGCAACAAATCTCCACTTGATTTAGTAGCAGTCGATTCTAATTCGTTCTCCTCCTGATCACTAACACCCGAATCATCCTTAAGCGTTTCTTGGGCCTCAATTGACTTGCGGTGCATGCCTTTATGTACAAAAAAAATTAATTGAATTACATTCATAATGTTATTTAAAGAGATTTAATTGCATAATATTTAATTCATACATGTTAAGATTTAATTTAAATTTTATTGATAATGATCAAAGGCGTATGATTATTTTGTTTTGAAAATCAACCGAGTTGTTTACCTTTTTTTTATTTAAGGTCAAAGTTAATTTGAAAATTTTATCCTTTAACTAAGAAGCAATAAAAGAAGCAACAACACACAAACTCATAATATATTTAATCCTATTAAAGCCACTCAAACCTATAAATACAATTAAATGAAAGGAAAATTTCAAATCAATTTTAAAAGCCAAAAACAAAGAAAAAGGTTTGGGGTGGCTCTTTGTTGTTGATTCATAAGCAGGCTGGTTGCCGCCAATAGATCCTTGATAAATTATTTTCTTTAAAGACTTGAATTCGGTTTGACTGTTTAAAACAATAAAGGCATAAAATTGCATTTTTCTCAATTTAGATCCAAAGTTTTTGCTCATCCTTGCCTTTATTAAGCGATTAAGTATTATTAATTATAACATGTTTTTGTTTTAAAAACTACAGACCACAGTAAGATGTAAAGGGTGTTCCACAAGGAGATGCGTTATTGGAAAAACAATATTTGTAGAACAAAGTGTTTTTTATTCAACAAAAAAAAAATGAAAAGAGTTGCAGGTTTGATTCCTGTTCGGGAGCCTCTTTAAAGGCCTGTGCATATGGCCTGCCGATAGCTAAAGTTAGAATATGTATAGGGTGACTATTCTTACTGATTTCATAAGTAAATGTACTAATTTTTCATTTGGTGTACTGATTAAAAATTCGTGTACCGAAATGTATTGAATTTTGGGAAAAAAAGTACTGATTGTGCTGATTTTTTAAGATAATTTGATATTTTAAATAATTTTCTTGAAAAAGTTTTTTTTATAAGAGCAAAACGTGATTTTGATTTACGAAAAAGTTCTTGTCAAGCGATGTTGAAGCGTTTTTGTACTACAAATCCCATTTCTTGAAACGACGAGGCTCATTTTCACTTGAACGGCTACGTCAACAAGCGCAACTGACGTTATTGGTCTCCAAGAACCCGCAACCCTCGATTGAAGCATCAAAAACCATTACATTGCCCCAGGGTAACTGTTTGGTTTGCCTTATCCACGCATGAGATAATTGGACCCATTTTTTTCGAAAATTCTCAAGGCCAGGCGACGAATGTCAACGGTGAAAAATAACGACGCATGATTACAGCATTATTTTTGACGAACCAACATAGAAAAAATTCCTCGCCGTCAAAAAAAAATCCTATGAATGATAACTGGTGTTCATTGGTATATTAAAAATATCAAAATCCACAAGGGTCTACAAGTTTCGCTAGTCAACCCTAAACTATGTGGACAAGTATTTAAATAAGATTGAAACTTATCCAAATCCGCTCGCTCGAAACATCTTGCAACATAGTCATAGACATACTCGTCTAAAATAAAGGGATACTATTGCGCTTAGATGAAACCGTTTAAATAAATTAATTTTATTATGAAAACATAAATTTTAGTCTGGCACTGGCTAAACTAATATTATTTACTTAGCTTTAAGATTTGAATACTTATAGTTAGTTCGCATAAGCGAATATTTAATTATAAAAATATGCAAAAAAAAAAACCTGCGAGCTCATCTATCGCACTCTTCACACACGTGGATTCAACAGGATGTGTCTATTGCTCACACAGCCAGAGCTTCAATAAACTTGCTTCCGAAAAATTTTCCCCAAAAACTGATCAGCCGCTTTGGGTATTACGTTTTTTATATAAGTTTGAAGATAGAAATTTGCCACCAGAGACCCTTTATTATTTGTTTAGGTATTCTTCAGCGGTTCTGACCTGATACGCCAGAGTATTACAATGTTGGACCTTCAATAAAACCCCCAGGAAAGACCACAAAGACTTTCCCAATCGCAAACATGGCGGCGCCAACTTGATTTCGAATTTAAAACTTTACTTAACTTAGAGCGAACTATAGAATGTAGAATTTTCCACAAAATTTGTAGGAAATAAATATTGAAATAATTTTCAACCCCTTATTGGAACACCCTTTTGGACCAACAAACATAAATTTGTATATTTATAAAGTTATTATGTGGCCTAAAACCTAATAATAATTATACATAAGTATATACATCTATACAACAAATTCACCCCTCTAAGGAAACATTTAATATTCATTTATTTATTTGAATGTTTTGTTAATCCCTAAAGTCGATTTTATTACGCATCTCTTACAAGGTCTGGGGTTTCCCCCTTTTTAAATTTTGTGCTTTTGTTGTTGGCTTAAACTGGTGTTTTGTTGTGGTATTTTTATAACAATTTGTTAGATTTTGTCAAGTACTATCTTTTTATTGTTTTTTTTTTTGTTTCTACTTTTAATATTTTGGGTGCTACTGATGTTAGAACGCTTATCTGTCCGTCCGTCTGTCCACAAGATAAGGGGTGTTAAAAAGCGTGCTGGAAAATACAATTGTAAAAAGGTCCAAAGTAGTATTGTTGATGGTGGTTGATGTTGATTGTTTTGTGATTATCAGCTGCTGTTATAATTTTGTGCAAATTTCTAACATATGACAACGTTTAAAATATCTTAAGTTTCTTAATCAATGTGTCTAATGTACTTGCACAAGTTTTCGCTTTTTTTTTATTATTTTTTTATGTACGTATGTATGTATGTGTGTCTGATGTGAGAAATACATTTTATTTAAAATTTGTCATGCTTTCAAAGTATGTTCAAAAATAGAAATTTCAATTTCTTTTATTAACTTATTCTGTGTTTTTTTTTCAATTTAATTACCTAGAGATAAATATCACCCTTTTCCTCTAATTTCTTAAAAGTGGTTTGCTTTAGGAATATTAAATAACTTTACGTTTAATCAATGTTTAATAAAATATAATTCCTAATTAAATTAATTTAGAAAAAAAGAAACAATATAGAGTCTCAAAAGTAATGAAAATAAAGAAGCAATTCGGTTCCGCATTAAACTAGTTACAGACTAGCTAAATCTGACCCCCTCTGTGGGGCCCCTCCAACACACTAGTAAGCGTTTTAAACCAAATCTAGTTATAATAGGTCCATTTGATGAATCTGTTTAATATTTGGCTTATTTTTATTAGTGTTATCTATAATTACTTTATTTGCTCTTATCAAACCTTTAAAGTTTACGGGTCATGGTGTCTAAAATTAAATATAGTTTTTAATATTAAATAAAATATTTTTCTTTTGGGACTTATGACTCTTTTTAAATTGCAGTCCAAAAAAAAAATTGGTTGTAAATGAAGAAGTCTCCTTCCATTAATAATTTTATTTAGCAAAAGGAATATAATAAGCCTTTTTTAAACAATACCTGTCTCATTACTGACCCTTCTGGATGTCAGATTCAATCAGAAAAAATTTAGAGCTTAAAGTTACAGGGTGTCTGGTGGCAAATTTATATTTTTAAATACGACATTTTTTAAGAGTAATAATTCTTACGTAATTGGTCGTCGAAAATTTTGTTCAAAGTTCGTTATTCGGCAAATACGTGATGGACCGATTGTAGATTTAATTCGTTCGTGGGTATAGAGTTTCCGCGCAACTGCTTCGGCTATGAATGTCTCACGGCCAGGGCCCAGTCGATCTTTAAGGACTCCCGAAAATTTTGAAGTGGTTGAAAGCAGTTCACGTGAAAATCCGCGACTTTTAATACGAAAAGAGCAGCCTCACTTAAACTTCCAAAAGCGATTATTCATGAAATTTAAAAAAAGGATCTAAAGTTCCATTCTTTTAAAATTCTAATCGTTAAAGAACTGAAAGAAAGTGACTTTGATTTACGCAAAAATTCTTGTGAAACTATGTTGAAGCTTTTTGCACTACAAATCCCATTTTTTGAAATGGCTAGGTTCATTTTCACTTAAACGGTGACGTTTAAGTAACTACCGTTACTGGTCTTCAAGAACCCGCAACTCTCGATTGAAACATCAAAAACCATTGCAATGCCCCAGGGTAACTGTTTGGTGTGCCTTATCCACGCATGAGATAATTGGACCATCTTTATCGAAAATTCCCCAGGTCAGGCGACGAATGTAAACGGTGAAAATTATTGACACATGCTTGCCGAGCTCATACATTGTACTCTTCACACATGTGGTTTCAACAGGATGGGGCACTCACAGCCAGAGCTTCGATGAATTTGCGAAATATTCCCCAAAAACTAATCAGTCGCTTTAGGGACATCTCTTGTCCACCAAGGTCATCCGATCTAACTCCCATGGACTTTTTTAAGGGGTTGCCTCAAAGAAAGGGTTTATAATGACAATAAATAAAAAATTAGCAAAAATGTGAGCAAAAAAATAAATAAATAATTCCCCAATCTCTTGTGGCTTTAAAGGAAAATACATATTCGTTTTCAAGCAATTAAAGCTTTAATTTTGATCATTTGAATTATCAAAAATTAGAAAGTGTTTAATTGGGGCGAAATGGTTTTTTTAAGTTTTTACAATTAAGGCAATAAATATAATCATTTTGGGGAGATATTAAAACATTTTTTGCTTGACTCAATCATTTTGGTAATTAAAACCATTTTTTTAAGTTTTTCCTGTGAATCTGAGTTATTACAATTTAAAAATGTTAACATTTTTATACAAAAATATAAGGTGGCGCTTAAAAACTCGACCATATAGTGTCTAGACTGAAATTTAAAAAAAATCCCAGCCTTCATGCTTTCTTAAGCCGAATAATAAGTCAAAATATTTACTAGAAGCTTATCTTTTAAATATAATAAATGTGGTGATACAAATATTGCATTTACTTTTATTTTCCATACCTAGTAGCCAGGGTGCTACAGATTCGTTTTCTTTCGCCGACTTCAAAATTGTTTCAGGTAAGGGCAACGAGTGTCTAACCATGGCTCCATACAATCCATACTCAGCCATGATAGTGCTGCGACCCCAACATTTTTCTGTCTTACGCCATTTAGCGCGGCGATTTTGGAACCAAACCTGAAAGGAAGAAAAGTTAAAGTTAAAATTTACTTAAAACGTTTGTCAGTTGTAATTATTTAAAATATTTTTTTTTAATTTCAAACTTAGTTCTTTCCTTAAAAACTGTATTATACAAGGCAGTGGCAACTCTTGGGCTTTTAAATAATAAATAAGTTCCATGTGGTAACCATTTGATTTTGGCTGCTTTTGCTTTAGAAAAAAAACTATTTTTACTTTTCACACCTGTTTTAATATTTTATAGAACTGCCACCCTTTATAATTATCAGTTTATTTAATTAATTAAAGACTAAAAACTGAAAATCATCAAAATTAGCTTATTTTCGGCATTTCATAACCCTAATGTAACTGCTGCGAAGATTGTCAAATCTATTGTCATACAAGGAACAGTATTAATTGTTTACATTTTCTAAAATACGCCCCCCTATCTTTTAAAATCTAAATTAACTTTAATTGCGGCAACTGTTATTGTTTTCCTTAAAGTAAAATTTCTTCCTGCAAACTTGCAGTTAACAAACTTTAAAGTAATAATGATTTTTTCAATAACATGCACAAAACTTTATAAACAAATAATGTTTTTTTATAAATAAATTTAGCATCAAATTGTATTATTACAAAATATGACTTTTTAATGCATATTTTTTGACAGTTTGCTTTAAATAAAATTACTTGGCATACATTTAGGCTAAACTTATAAAAAAAATAAAGTTTTTGCTGTAAACAAAAAAGCAAGTAAATAAACTGACAGGTTGTTTTGAATGTTCATAAATGTACTAAAAAATTATTGTTAAAGAAGATAACAATGAATATTTTTTTGAAAATCTTGAAGTTCAACTTTAACTATTGCATATAAGTGACCATAATTAGATTATCTTCCACAACATTTACTTTAACTTTTTTCCTTTTGAACACATTAAATAATGATCATTCTAGAAATATGATGGGTTAGTTGACACTATAACCAACTGTTACAAATGGCAAACATTGTCATAAAATACAATTCGTTGAGCTTTTACGACAGCAATGTTATAGTCAGTCATACCACTCGCGTGTATGACTAAATGGCGAAAATTTATTTTCGTATTAAAAAGAATAAAATTTATAATTTTAAAAGGGGAAGCACTAGAATGGATTTTCGTTGTTGCAGTAAGAATTTTTTAAATAATTTTTAATTTTACTGTAAGTAAACTAGGGCTATCTGGATAAATCTAAGCCATTAGATTATTCATGCATCTGAGAAGGTTAAATCTGAGATCCATGACTCTATCCATTACTGGACACTCTTCAGTAAGCAGTAGGGCGGTCAATGAGATTGCGTTTTTATGATGGAAATCAGATAGCTAGGGGATAGGCAAGGGAGAGGCTTACACGGGTACTTTTTTTTGGGTCTAAGACTACCTTTATTATCCTTGTTAGGTTAGGTTACAAGGGATGCTGAGAAGAGGCACACCCTCCCATTCATCAATAATCGTAATCCTTCTGGGTCAATTGTGCATCCCTAGAAGGAAAATATAAGCAAAAAACACACCAAGTAAAAGAGAAAAAATGTAATAAAACTAAGAAGATGGAAAAAAGAGTCTAAGCCTAAGAAAGAAGAAGGCAATTAAAGTTGCCGTGTAAAAACTAACTCCCTCTCTTTTGCCTATTCTCTAGCCACCTTTAGTCCCTCTAGGCACGTGATAAAACCAACAATGTTTTCTATTTACAGCGTAAAACACGCCTAGTTCTTCGTGAAATCTTTCATCAAACCTTCCTATAGTTCTGCAATCTCGGGTAGTGATTGAAAACAGGCTCTTTTGTCTCCAATTTTTCTAATCCTCACATATAGCACAGTAATCCGGAGTGCTGCAATGCTATTTACTCATCCTTGCCATAACCGGACAGTGCCCAGCTTACACCTCAATTATGATCCTTTGGCTCGTTCTCCCCCATTCCGTAAGCAACCTAGTAACTGCTGAGTCCAACCCCAGCCACGTAGCTCTAGCCACAGCTTTTCTCCCACTTAAAATTCGTCATGTAAAGCATTCATGTTCTTAACTTCCTATAATAGCGTTCTATTGGTGGTCTCACAGCTTTCTCCTTATATGCCAATGCAAGGGCGGAACCACTACAAGCGAGCTAAATTGTCAACTATGTCGCAGTGTCTCGGAAGCTATTATAGTGTGATGTTGAACATGTCTATATTGACACCAAGGGGTTACAGTTCCTTACCAGACCACTCTTGGACATCAATACCTAAAGGCCGCCTGACTGTCAACGTAAAACTGATCTGTTACACCATACAGTTCGTCTTCGATCCCCGTCCCATACTAATCACTTTAAGATCCCAATTTGGCCAGTATTAAGAAATATTTCTAATCCTGTCTCACCCAGTCTTAAAAAGATTTTACTGCTTTAATTTTATGTGGGAAATGACGTCTAGTGTCGCTTTAAGTATGCTTCTCATGGCACCAGTGATGCCCTGTGAAGCATATCTTTAAACCTTAGAAAGAAGGTTACTATTACATCTCTTTTCTATCGCTTTCCCCTTACAGAGCAATTATCCATTCAAAAAGATTTTACAACCATTGTGTAAATCCAGTTTGCCAGCTTTGGTTGCAAGTCCCAATTCTTTCCTTTGGGATTTGGAATGTATAGAATGCGTTGAGACCTCTTTTGACCCTTTCGACCCTTTCCTGTATATTCCTATTTTATTGTTTGCTGTTAAGGACTACTCCTAAAAGCTAAGACTTACATACCAGCTTCAGCTTTACTTCATTGAGTGTTTAAATTCTAAAAGCCATGGTCTTATACTTCCTGTAAAAACAACAAGTTCTGTTTAGAATTCACACCAAACCTGCTCCTTCCTTGTTAGTCTTAAAATTACTTTTACTTCTCTTTTGACTCTATGTATTGTATTCTTGGAAAAGAAGCAAAATTGGTTTAAGTAGTTCCTAAATATAGTTGCATGAGACGCCTGTCTTTTTCTTTGTCAGTAGTCATAGCCTAACCTAAGCTAATTCGCTGGTATTTGAGCCACGGTAATGCTGACTGAAAAATCCGTTTTCAGTCTAAACTATAAGAAGGCCGCAGCCATATTCTTCTGAACATGTTGGAAAAAAGGTTTAATACTTGGGTTTACTTCAAGGTTGGGACTTCTTCGTTCGTTCTTCGTTCATCGGTAGGAATCAGCTTAAAGGCCCGCAGCTTGGCGAACATAAGAGGAATTGCAGACTGTGGAACACCTTGTCTGAAGCTGCACAAGTCCACAAACCCACTTTTAGAGATGGTTAAGAGAGCGCACCTACAATGATCTTAGTGAGGTTTGCTGGTATTAGCTAAGAGACACCCATGGGCATGGGGTTGCCAGGTAGCAGACAGCTTTCCATGTGGGCTGGCAATGGGACACTAACTTTTCCTTTGCTCTTCTTTTTCGCCCTACCTCCTTTTAACTTTTTTTTTGCATTACGACATTTTCCTTTTTATTCTTTCTTCTTTTTAAAAGAATTTACAATAGACCAACAAACCGCTAGATGGAAATGGCTAGAATCTCTTGACACTGCCATTTGTAACTAGAAATGATTTGAGAATTTCTTTTTATAAGAACTAGAAAAAAAGTTTCAACAATACTTGTATAACTGCTGACAACAGCTTAACTTAAGTAAACAAGACATGCATAAAATAAAGTAACTAATAGTATCAAATTTCACATTTTCCACTAGAAGTACAAAGCCGCTGGGGTTATAGGGTATAATCTAAATACACAAAAAATTATTTGTTTGCTTAACCTCCCCTAAATGCGGATAATTTTCAATAAAGAAAAGTCAACATACTTTTTTACACCATCAAATCATTTCGTTCTGCCTTTTGTCAATAATAAATAGCTTAAAAAAGGATACGGATTCCTTTTATAAGCAAAACTAAAAAAACACATAAAGACTTAATTATGTGAACAAATTTATAAATCGTTTAAAGAAATTTTCTTTAGAACTGGCCAAAGCAGGAACAATGAAAAATTCTTTTTCACTACCCAAACGAAATCTTTAGAAATCTCTTTAGCTTTGTGCGGGTGTTAAAAAAAACTGGATTTTGTTTTTTTTATTATCTGGAGTCTAAAAAATTTGCATAATTTTTTAAAGAGCATTTGTCATCGCTTACTAAAGGACTTTTTTTAGATTTTTGCTTTTTGTCGTTTATTTCTGATATTCTTCTTGCTTTGCTTTGGTGCCAGTCAAAGCGAATTCATTTAAAAAGGACAATAAATTTGCATTTAACGTCAAGTGGTTGTTAGTATATATGGTTTGTTGTTGTTGTTGTTGTTGTTGTTCATATGTTTAAAAAAGATTGCCATGGAATTTTTCCATTTCTTCGTATTTCTTTAGCCGAATTACAACTTTTTCTTTTATAAGTGAGTTTTGTTTTTTGAATTAAGATTTATGTGCTTAAAAAAAGAAAGATTTCGTATTTAACTTTACATGAAAATCGTTAAAAACATGATTTTCCAATGCAAAAGAAAAACATTTAAAGAATGATGAATTTTCTTTTAATTTTTTGCAAAAAAATATATTTTCGAAACATATAATTTCTTGACTACATTAATTAATTTGAAATTTACATACATATAAAGTACAGTTTTTAGAAAGAAAGTTTCACCTTAAAAACGTTTTTAACACGTGTTTTCTATTGTTCATTTTGCTCCTGCAACTGTTTATTTCTTTTAATATTTTGTAGTGCTGCCACATCTTTAAAAAAAATAAAACTGTGATTGGAATAAACTTATCTAAATCAAAACTACCTAAACGTTTTTCCAAAATCGGTTTAAGACTAGTTGAAATAATCTTAAGTTGAAAAGGCTTAGTTTAAAAAAAATGGGAAATCGCTGGCTTACCCCAAACAACTTTAGCAGCTCAGGCTCAAACCTAAGCCGAAATAAAAACAAGAAAAAATACTTTTTATCATGACCCCTGATTTTGTATAAGGTAGCTTTTAAAAATTTATTTTACTCTACTTGAAACATAGAATGCAGCACCCTGAGACATACACACAAAGAATAAACTTAGTAAACTTTACCTAAATCAAGCCATAGCGGTGTCAAAAGTACGGTGAGTACGCTTTTTCTTAAATCAAGTAAGAAATTTCTTACTTCAAGTACGGTTTTTTAAGTACGAATTTCTTACTTTTAGCCACATTTAAGCCAAAAAAGGATTGATCTAAGTTTGAAAGAGATTGATTTAAGCGTAAACGGGATTAATACAAAAATTAAATTTATTTTTTGACTTATGGAGCTTTATTAAAGAAGAACAATTTTATATTTTATTTTTATTTTATAGATACTTAAAATCTATAATTTAAAAATTTCATTTTTTGTATTTACCGAAGCTGAGATTCGAACCAGGGATATCTGCACTGCAGTTCAAGCGCGTTACCTCTAGGCCACCGAGACACTTTGTTTTCAAATGTAAAATAATATATTAAAACAACTTTTTTCTGCTTGATTTGTTTAAGCAATCCGAATAGGCTTGATTTAAGAAAATGTAAGTACGGATCGTACTTAAAAATTTCAAGAAAGATTTTGGATAAATTCAAGAATAAAATTCTTCATTTTAGAAAGCGGGTTTTCTTTCTGTGTACAAAGAATACAAGTCTTTGCAAACAATAGATTGAAAAAAATTAAATACCAATTGCTCGGGGCCATGTTCCAAGACTCAGAAACCCTAATACCAGAAATGCCATCCAATGAAAGAACCCGCAGGGTAAACGTAGGTCAGGTCGTCCTGCATATACATTGAGATGACAAACCGATATCGAAACTGCTGCCATAAACAGAAGGTGATTCTAAGTTTATTGCAATAGTTAAAAGTCGGTCTTGGACTATTATCTTCTGGTTTGTAATGCTATAGTCGTAATAGCATTATACCCCAAACTTGTACATACACCCAGAAAAATATTACAGTCGCTGACTGCAAGTTATTTTTGAAAGTATTGCCAAAGTTTTTTTTTAAATGAAGAAACAGTTAAATTGTGGTAAAAAAAAATTTTTTAATTGGTTTGGAAAGTTGTTCACTTGAAGTTATTTTTTTCAGTTATTTAAAAAAAACAAATATTATAGGCAGAAAACAAAAAAACAATATTTAGCTTTAAAGGATTTTTTTCTGAAACTTTCTGTACAGTACAGTTGCAAAAACAAAAAAAAAAAAAATAAATTAAATGCTTTGTATTTTTTGTTGTTTTGTCTTAAGATAAAAAGTTCATTCTAACTTACAAAAAAGAAATTCCGTTTGCTTTTCTGGATTACATGTAAGTTACACTGGTGATGTTTACAGCCAAAAACACTACTACCGTTCCAAGAGTACTGGGGTGTTATAATGTAATCCAATTCGAATTGAAAATCTTTGGAACTCGTACAAATTGAATAATATAGACGATTTTCGACAATTTATTTACGAACGTTCGGAAATTAGCTTTTTTTAATTAAATTGGCATTTTTATAATTATTTCATAAAATTTAAAGGTGCCACTATATTTATGTTTTAACATGGTTAATTTCAGCATCAATTGATATTTACCTTAAACTATTCCATAAAACTATTAATCTTTTAAACGTATTACGCTATTTACAATTGTATTTCAGAACTTTCTAATTGTATTTCTGAAATTTCTAATTCAATTTCAGAAATTTCTAATTCAATTTCAGAAATTTCAATTTCAGGAAATTCTATTTCAATTTTTTTTGTATTTCAAAATTTTCTATTTGTATCTCAGAATTTTCTAATTGTATTTCAGAATTTTCCATTTTCTATTTGAAATACAAATGGAAAATTCTGAAATACAAATAGAAATTTCTGAAATATAAATGGAAAATTCTGAAATACAATTAAAAAATACTGAAATACAATTAGAAAATTCTGAAATACAAATAGAAATTTCTAAATTGAAATATAATTTTCTGAAATTGAAATAGAAATTTCTGAAATTGAATTAGAAATTTTCTGAAATTGAATTAGAAATTTCTGAAATTTAATTAGAAATTTCTTGAAATTGAATTAAAAATTTCTGAAATACAAATTTCTCTATATTATTTTTTAGCATAACAGAAGGGAACTGAAATTTGGAAACAAGAGTCCTGCTCAATTTTGATGTAATGACATTAAAAAGGAAAAAAAATATTAAATTTTAAGGATTTACGGTAAGTTAGTTTTGAGAGTTTAAATTTAAATTAACGTTTTCATTGATTTAAATGAATATCTTGTTGGATTGTTTTTAAATAATTATCCAGTTGTTACATTTTAAGTTGATCATACTTAAGTAATTTTTTGAGTGTAATATGTACAAATATGAAATGGGTAAAACATCGCCTATAATATTGTTAAAATTTTTTTTAATTAGTGTTTTGTTAAAATCTTACATTAGTTTTGTTTGCAAGTTAAATCTTAAGCACTAATTAAAGTTTCATGCCCTCCCTTTACAAATGCCGCCACTCACCCCAAACTTTTTGGTACTGATGGGTGGGTGGGTATTCTTGCACCGCCCTCAAGCTTTTGATTATTTTAAAGTGATGAAGATACACAACAAATGCCAACAAAAGTGACATTTAAGAAGAAGCAAAAAAAAAAGCGTAAAAGACAATGAAAATAAAACTTGTCGTGGTGTTATTTTAAACTAATGCCAGCCTAATCTGTAAAATTAATTTTCTCAAAATCTGTGACAACATGAGATTCATTTATGCTCGTACAATAAGCACTTTATATTTTGAGCCACTCGACATTATTGTCGCTGGAATACCCCAGGGAGCTTTTGCATTTAAAAATTTGTTTTATTTCATTATTTTGGTTATTGCGTTATTGTTAATGTTTTAAAATGTGTTGTGTGTGTGTGTTTCGGTTTTAAACTGCTAATGGAATAGGCTAAACAAAAAAATAAATAAATAAATAAAGGTAAATATGTATGTAAAAGTGTACTTTTTTATTTGCAATTATTTTGTTACCAATTTAAACAATAAGGTAACATTTTTGTTGTTGTAAGATTAAAAGAAAATTAACAACAGATTGCCTTAGAAGTTTAAGCCGATTGGTTCTTTTTGTATTTCTTATAATGAGCGAAAAATTAAAAATTTATAGAAATTTGTATATTTCCTTATTCACAAACATAGATAATAAGGATTTGAATTAAATGTATTCAAAAGTTTCCTAAAGCTGTTTGAAAATATAAAGTTTCTTCCTCTTTTCTAGCAAATAGGCTAAAATTTGCTGGTAATAGAAAATGCCTCAAAGTCAATTTCTTTATTACATTAATAACTTTTTTGTTATCATGAAATTAAATGTCTTTTTTTATTTGTTTTCCCTCTCTAGGAATTTTGTGAAGCTTTCTTAATGCTTTCACAATTTTATTATACCCTTCACCTAAGTGACAAGGGTATATATAAGTTTGTCATTCCATTTGTAATTGCTTTGTTATCTATTTGCCACCTCATAAAGTATATATATTCTGGATCCTTATAGATAGTGAAGCCGGTTTAGCTATGTCCGTCTATCCTTCTTTCCGTGTTATGGTTGAAATCAACTTTGCGAAGCCCCCCGATGTCGCATAGATCCGTAAGTGGTATCAATCTGTTAAAAAAATCTGCGCGAAAATCCGTATTGAAATTAAGCGAAATCGTCCGATAACTGCCCGAGATATAAGCCAAAACCAAGGCTACCTATTTTTTATTAAAAAAAAAACAAAGGAAAGTACATACATATGTATGTATGTATGTATGTATGTAACAAAAAACTTACCCAGATTTGCCCCTACACGAGTGCAATGTAGGACCGACTCTCATTAATTTTTCCCGCAAAAAATTGGTAGAGCATACTTACAACCCTATCTCCGCCTCCTAACAGGGTTGCCATATAAGATTTTTAAAAAAACTTCTCCGGAGTCGCCCCTTAAGGAATAAAATGTATCACAGACCCCCATTAGTTTTTCCTCCCAAACGTATTCCCAGAGTATACTTACCCCCTGTGCCATCACCTAAGGGGCTTGCCATACAAAATTTACAACAATGATGTAAAAACGCCCATAACTTCTACAGAGCCGGCCTGAGAGAAATAAATAACACGACCGACCCCCAATAGTTTATACTCGCTAACATATTCCTACAACATACTTGCCCCCTAACTCCAGCCCTTAACATGGTTGCCATACAAAATTTAAAAAAAAAATGGGGTAAAAACTCCTACAACTTCTCCGGAGTCGCCCCTAGAGGAATAAAATGTATCACAGACCCCCATCAGTTTTTCCTCCTAAACGTATTCCTAGAGTATGCTTGCCCTCTATCTCAAGGCCTTAAGAGGGTTGCCATACAAAATTTGAAAAAATGAGGTAAAAACCTTACTACATCTCCGGAGTCGCCCTTAGAGAAATAAAATAAATCACAGACCACCATTAATTTTCCCTCCCAAACATATTTCTAGAACATACTTACCCGCTAACACCATCACCCAAGGGGGTTGCCATATAAAATTTAAAAAAAAAAGGGTAAAAGTTCATACAAAATTTTAAGAAAATTTGGGTAAAACCCTAGGGCAGCTGCCCTAATCACACTAAGAGGGTTAAAATATGACACCGACCCTTAATTAAAAAATTAGAAATATTTCATAAATAAAAAAACGGATAAAAATAAAATAAGCTGGGGTTTCGAAGGGAATCTAAGATTCGGCACAGCTGAATATAGCGCTCTTACTTGTTTTTAAGAGTGACCTCCCCTGCGGGGCTGACAGTGATTGAAAAATGAAAATGTTTGTATTGCAGCTCATGAAGAGTATGAAATAGCACTAACAACAATACCTGTAGTAAACTCAACCAAACAACACACCCACTATTCTGCATATGAGCACACGTAAGAAAATACAATTTTGTCGTATTTCGCACAAAAACGAAATTGTTTAATAACAGTTTTTCGCCTGTTTGTGACACTTAAATTGGTTTGCAAACAATTTTGCAGCTCCCCATTATTAATAAATGTGTGTATGTGTGAATGGGTGCTCGTGTATTGATAAGCAATGCAAATTTAACAAAAAAAAGGATGTATAGTATGTCCTTAATTTACTACCAAAATGGTTATTTAAAAGAAAGAGAAAACAGAAAAAAACTTTGTATGCAGATCCTAACATGTCAAAGCAGGCTTTTTCCCACTTTTATTGTTGCTGCGCTTTCGTTAGGAAAAATTATTTTTTTTTGTTTAGCAATCAAGTTGACAATTGGTGCACCTGCTGGTTATATAATTGAAAAATTATTGGATTTATCGTATATAAATGTCAATTTTGTGGGTTTAACAAGGCTCTAAAGTGCACATTATCGCATATGAGCACGTGTAGAATGCCAGCACGAGTTGTATAGTTAATAATAAGGTTTATGTCAATCTTAATTAAAAAAGTGTTAAAAATATAAAGGTACTTTATTTTGTATAAAACGAGAGAGAAGTTAGGGGGGAGAATAGCAGTTTTGTATAAAAAATTTTAATTTTTCAAACGCGTTTTCAATATGTATTTGGCCAAATTAGGATGACTCGCAGCTAAACTGAGATGGAACATAATAGAAATAATTTGTTTCGTTTCACACAGAAAAAACTTTTTTATTCAAATAAATAGTTTTTTTTAATTATGGGTCTTTTCAGACAATATTTTGTTTACTCCTAATAAATTGTTAATTGATTTTTATTAAAAAAAAAACCAAAAATCAAAATAAATAGTTTTGGCCAATACCATAAACTTTTTTTATTGAAAATAGTCAGCATTTTTTTTCCAAATAAATTTTTTTAAGAATCGAATAAAATTCTTTATCTGATTTTACAATTCTGCTGCAGATTCTTTGATATGGATAGTAAATCCTCGGAGTATTTCGCGAGTGCCATCCCCCGCACAGTGGGTTCGATGACACCGAAAGTGGCGATTATTTCATGGGAGCCGTAATTTAAATTTTTTTTTAATTTTTTTTTTTCAAATCGTTAAATATGCATAAAAAGGCATATTCTGAAAAAATGATAGACGGAAAATTTTTTTTTTACGATTTTATAGACATTTTAATTTTTCGGAAAATTATAGTTTGTTTCAGAATTTTCGCCGTAATTTTAAAATGGAAAGTGATTTTTTTAAAAAATGAGAAGCAAACAAAAGCTTATATTGTCTTCTTTCTAAAAAATGAAAAAATAAATATATATTTTGCCTATATATGAATATAAGTTTAATTTAAAGTCTGAATTTGGGTTTTGAAGGATTTCGAGAATTTTACAACTTTTTTAAAAAAGTAACGAAATAAATTTTTATAATTTTTTTTGTTTATTAATGATTGTCATACACTTAAAAAACCCATATTATGTTCATACTCACCTTCATCATCATAACCTTCACCATCCTTACTCTCACTTTTATGTATTTCTTGAAAAATAATAGGCGATAGCAAAAGCTGTAGTTCGGAATTTAATAATTATTGCTTTTCTTTCCGCTCATTTTGTTTATTAATACTAGATATGAATGGATCTGAACTGAGAAAAAATCTATTAATAATATCTTCATTCGACTTTTCTTGGCTGCATTTGCGAGAAAAGTGTTCCCTATAATTTTTAAAATCCTTATTTCTGGCTTCCTGAGCTTCTTCTGAAAGTTCTCCAATCGGTAAAAGGGCATATTTTATGATTTCGGGACCATGAATTAAAAATTTATGTGTTGTAGGAGTCATACAAAACCATTTTAATACTCTCGTGAATAAAAATGAATGAAACTTGTTCACGAACCTATCTCCGACAACAATAACAACAATAGTAAGCATTGAACGAACGTTAGTTTTGTTAAATACATGACTTTGAAAAAACACGACTTCGAACAGAAAAATTGAGCAACAAAACCGCAAATTTTCTTTTTTGTAATATCAAGCTAAGATTTTATACTTTTAGAAAATATAAGATTCAAAACCCAACCTTAACTAACTTAGAAGTTATGGTTCACGAAACATCAAAAATAGGCCAATTTTGGACCTTTTTTTGGAAAATTGTCAAAAATACTTGCACACATATTTTCAAAAATACTACATCATTTTTGTACACTTTAATACCTGGGGTAAAAGGTTCCATTCTTAAAATAACACTTTGTTAACGTTAAATTTGGAAATTACGGACTCGTTTAATGCAAAATTGTACTTTTTTCGCTTTTTAAAAAAATTGCAAAAAAATTTTGTACTTTGACACGTCACTACAGAGTCAGCTGACTTGAAAATTTACATAAGGATATAGAATTTTATCTAGTTTTACCCGATACCAAATATTATTTTTGATTACTTTTATTAAATGAAAGAAAATGTTCCTTTAATTTACTACCACATTTTTGCTTTCCGCAGTTTTTAATTATAAACAATTCCACGTGTCGCTTTAAGTCCAATACTATTGTTCAATTTAATGCTCATAACTAGCAAATACATTATTGGTGAGAGCTTATGTGGTCACAGCCGCAATGGCATTAAAGTCACGAACTAATAATCTCATTATTATTTAGTATTTCATTGAACAATTGAATATTGTAAAGAAAACAAGAAAAAAGAAAGGACTATTTAAGGAAGAATAGTAAGACCAAAAGGAATTTATCTAATCCTTATCAACCACTTTTTATAGCACCAGCTTCGTGGCTGGAAGTCTTACACAGAAAAAATGGCAACGGATATCAAGTCATTACAAAAAATTATTTGACTTTTACCTAAAGCTACTAACAAGTTTTATAGACTTCACATAAGCAATAAGGGTCTGTATAAGTTTGTCATTCCGTTTGTAATTTCTGTCCGTCTGTCCGCCTGTCCGTGATATGGTTAAATTCATTTTTTAAGCCTTCAATGTCGCAAAGACCCGTAGGTAAAATCAAATTATCAGAAATGTCCGGAAGAAAATCGCTATTGAAATCTAGCAAAATTGCCCGACAACTGACCGAGATATTAACCCAAATTCAAGACTACCTCTGTTTATTTCTCTAAAATTTGTGCAGAAAAACCTTAACAACTGCCCCCGTGTTGCCCCTGCACGGGTGTTATGTACGACCGACTCCCGTTAATTTTTTCTATCGAACATTTTGGTGAAACATGCATACACCCTATCTCCATCCGCTAACAGGGTTGCCATACAAAGCTTAATTTTTATAATCGCTTTCACAGCTACCAGGGTGCTTCTACAAAAGTCAATTGTAACACCGACCCAAATTAAGTTTTTTCTTTTAAGTATTTTTGTGGAACATACTCCCTAATAGGGTTGCCATACAAAATTTACAAAAATTAGGATAAAACCCTTACAACTTAACCGGAGTCGCCCTTAAAGGAATAAAGTGTATAACAGACCCCCTTTAGTTTGCCCTCCCTTCCATACATATTTCTTAAACATACCGCCTATCTTTATCACTGGATGGGGGGTTGCCATACAAAATTTATAAAAATGATGTAAAAACGCTCATAACTTCCCAGAGTCGGCCTGAGAGATAAAGTGTACGACAAACCCCCGTTAGTTTTAACTTTTATCTTCATCACTGGATGCCATACAAAATTTATAAAATTGATGTAAAAACGCTCATAACTTCTTAGAGTCGGCCTGAGAAATAAAGTGTACGACAAACCCCCGTTAGTTTCACCTTTTAATCATATTCATAAAACAAACTTAACCCCCAAACTTCATCGCCTAAGGGGGCTCCCATACAAAGTTTAGAAAATTGTAATACATTCCCCACCCCCCCACAACTTTCAGGGTGCCCGTGCCCCAACTAATTTTTCCTTGCAAACATCTTCCCAGAACATACTTACCCACTATCTGCAGCCCCTAACAGGGCTGCCATACAAAATTTGAAAAAGTTAGGGTAAAAACCCCTACAACTTCCTCGTAGTGCCCTTGGAGGAATAAAATGTATTCCTAGAACATACTTGCCTATTTCCATCACCTAAGAGGGGTTGCCATACAAAAATAATGTAAAAACGCCCATAATTTTCCCAGAGTCGGCCTTAGAGAAATTAAGTGTACGACCAACCCCCATTATTTTCGCCTCCCAAAAATATTCCTAGAACATACTTAACCCTATCTCCAAGGCGTAAATAGGCTCCCACACAAAGTTTTGGAATTTGTAGTAAATCCTCCTCCTACATCTTCGCTCCAGGATAGGTAAAGTGTAGGACTGACCCAAATTAATTTTTTCTTGCAAACATTTTCTTATCCTTGAACATACCCCCTACCTTCACCCGGTAAAAGGGCTACAATAAAAAATTTGAAATATTAGGGTAAAAACCACTACAACTTCCCCGTAGTTACCCTAAGAGGGTTAAAATATGGCTCCGACCCCTACTTAAAAATTACAAATATTTCATAAATAAAAAAAATTGTAAAAAATATAAAAAAAATCCGGGTTTCGAAACGTCAATTAGTGCCACTTCCACAAAAAAATAATTGTTTAAAAAATTTGGTTGTTAATATGACAACTAGTTTGTGGTAATTTTTTTCTGTGTAAGATATAATATGCCAATGACTGAAATTTTAATAAAAAAGGCTAAAGAAAATGCCAAACATTTTTCCATGTTTGCGTACGGCATTTATAAAACTTTTTTTCAACACATTTTATGAATGTGGATGCGTGTGTATAGATGCTTATAAGGACGATAAGTATTTAAAGGAAAATATGTGAATTAGTCAATTATAAAAGTTAAGAGAATTTATTAGTTATAAACTCCAAGAGTGTGGCGGTGCTAATGACAAAGTGATTAAAAGGCGTAGAAAAAAAGTAAAAAAAAACATTTCTGTGAGTTAATGTAAAAATTTATAACTATTTATTTGTTTAAAGTATTTTAGCCTTAATAATTTAAGAAATAATGTTTGTAAAAGTTTTTAATTTTTATTTTTCTTAATAACTCTACAACTTTACAAAAAAAAATCATAAAATATATTTATTTTATTTATTTTTGTATAAAAATTAAAATAAAAAAATTATTATTTAAATTTTAATTTTTATAATAAAAATTTCATAACTTTAACGGCCCCATAATTTAGTTCTACACAGAAAAAAACGCAGTTTAAAATCAAGAATTTTATTCTTGAATTTATCGAATATCGTTCTTGAAATTTTTAAGTACGATCCGTACTTAGGTTTTTTAAAATCAAGTCGATTCAGATTACTGAAAAAATCAAGCATAAAAACTTGTTGTTTTTAATACAAGGTGGGCAAAAAAAGCAACACCCTATTGAAAGATGCTCTTATTTTTTGCAAATGGCGGCCAATGTCAATCTGTTTTGACATTTGTGAACTAGACAGATGTAGAATACAAGTGAACTCCCCAAAAATGCGAAATAATCTTTTCAATTTTTTTGAGTAAAAATTCGTCTGTGGTGTTGGCCAGTGAACTCCCCGAAAACGCGGAATAATCGTGTGGTGTTGGCTAGACCAGACGCCGGGCCTCGCAATTAGCCATTAGCCAGCCGTCCCTAGGGCGAATTTAGGTCAAAAACCTGCGCATGTTCCCTTACAAAGTCCAGTCTGTGCATCAGCTGCTGCCTGTCGACCGCCAAACGCGTGTACCCTACGCCTTAGCCATCCTCAATCTCGAGGTCAAAGTGGACGATGTTTTGACCAAAATCATAATGAGCGATGAGGTTCATTTCCACCTCAGCGGGTACGTAAACGAGCAAAACTATTACTTTTGGGGCACCAAAAATTCACGAGTGATGCACGAGGAGCCATTAAACCCGCTTAAAGTGACTGCATGGTGCGCTCAAAGTGACTGCATGGTGCGCTGTTCACGCCACGCCGCTGGTCAAACGAAAACAGTGGACGGTTCGCGCTATAGGGCCATGTTAGCGGAGTTTTTTTTGCCGCAATTAAACGAATTAGAAATGGAGGACATGTGGTTCCAAAAGGACGGAGCAACGGCACACACTGCGCGAACTTTTCCGGTTCGCCTCATCTCCCATTTGGCGATTTACATTGGCCTGCAAGATCGCCCGATTTAATCGTTCCATACTTTTTTGTTAGGTTTTTGAAGTCCCGTGTTTACGTAAAGAAGTGCGAGACCCTGGAAGCCCCCAAGGACAACATCCGACACAAGTTCAAGAATCTGTCGCCCGGAGTTCTCGCCGAAGTGATGAAAAATTCCATAAAATGCAATCAATTGTGACGGCGCCCATTTGGCCAATATCATCTTCTCGACTTGGCCAATAAACTTCTACAGATTTAAATAAACATAATCAACAAAACAGAATCGAAGTTTTTCATTTAGAAAAAATATGAGCGCTAAGCAACATCGAATGACTTCTTTTTGGCCCACCTTGTATTTTTTACATTTCAAAAGGGTCTCGTTAAAGTAGATGGTAACGCCTTGCTGTTGCAGGTCAGAAAGTCCCTAGTTCAAATCCCTACTACGGCAAGTTCAAAAAGAAATTTGAATTCAAAACCTTTAAATATGCATAAAATTAAAATTAAACTCTTCTTCTTTTTTAAAAAAGCTCCGTTGGTCAAAAAATAATTAATTTTTATTTTTGGATTAATCCTGTTTTCGCTTAAATCAATATTTTTAAGCTGTTTAAAAAAAAACAAAATGTTTTTTGTAACATTTTTGCTGTAGCTTTTAGATTTTTTAAAACAAAATCACTTTTTCGGTAAAAACTAATGTCCAAATGGCTTAACGCTTTTTATCTGTATGGTTTGGGCTTATTAACCTGGTCAACATATTTTTAGAACTTTAGAGCGACATAAATCCGATTTTACTTTTAGAATTTTCGTCTTTTTTTGTTATCATTTAAGTGCTAATTGCACAATGAACAACATTTAAACAAATATTTAAACACAAACACTCTTAAATACACAAATAATTTAAATAGAATTTGGGTGGTGAACTCGTCCTTAATTTTCAAGTTTTTCAGTTTTTGTATTTTTTTTTTTTTTTGTTAATGAAAATTGTGTACTTTTTTTTAAGGGCTGCTAATAAATAATAAATGTTAACAACAATAACACTTGCAATTAGAGTAACAGTTTGACAAGTGCAAAATGCCAAAATAGAGAAAATGGGTATGAGTGTTGGTGTGTGTGTGTGTGTGTGTGTGTATTTGATGTTCGCAGCCAACGCGTGTCCTTAACAAAAGCTTTATTTGTTATCAGCAGGTTGTAATAAGGATTTTTCAGGGTGATTAGATGTTTTAAATGAAAACAAATATTAGTTTACTTGTTGTTGTAAAACAACTCTATGAACAAGCAAGAAACAAGCTCACATTAAGCAGTTTGTTTGGAAGAAGAGTAACCACTAAGGCGCGTGTGAATCTGGATAATTTGTTGCAAACAGTTCTCTAGCAAACGAAAGAGTCACACGGTTAGGGTTATTTCTTTTTTTGGTAATGTTTTGTGTAAATTAACATAAATACGATTATGAAAAACACACAATCCTCTAGAGATATCCATGGCAATGTTACTAGCGACTGTTATCAATTTATTTTTAACAAAAAAACATTCCGACAATTCTTTAGTTTTCAAAACGTATACATAAAATCATTATACCTTTCTATCTTTCTGTCTACTGCTCGATTTCTCACAAGGATATAAATTAATCAAAGTACATAATTTTCAGTTAGTATTACATTGTGGTTTTTGTGTTTTTCTTCTATTAAGATTTTTTTTTGTAATTTTATTATTATTGAATTTAATAACGTGTGACTTTTTGTCGTTTGATAAGTGTGTCGTTCAAATTTATTGGATTTTGTTGAGAACGTGTTTGACTGGCGTCCTGCACTTGTTTCCCCAAAGGATTTGTATTAAACAGAAATTAATTTCTTCTTGTTGTTTTTGTCAAAATATTTGCAATAGTTTGGGAACATAAAATTTATAGTTTTGGGTTCACAAAAATTGCTTTCAATATATTTTTAAGCTAAAAACTAATGTTCCAGGATAATAGTAAGATTTCATTTGAAATTGGCCAAAAATTTACAATAAAGAAATAGGAAAGCTCTTTGTGTAAAATCGATTGAGGAGGTAGTGTTTGTAGGCAATTGCATTGAAGTCTTAAAGAAATAAGGTGACTGTTAAGGTTGAAAGGAAAGTGGTGGTTTGAGTGTTAACGCGAGCACCAGGGAGTTATAACAAGGAAGTTTTTATTGGCTTAAATGGAAGAAGTAAGCCTGAATAATTTTTGGCTTCGTAGGATGGTACAACATGCTGCACTTCTTATTAAAATAATTTAAATTTATCCTTCCCGTAATCGTTGACCGCTTTGGAGCTGGAATTTGATTGGGTTGTTATAAGGGAAATTAAACTGACAGAATAATTACTGCAAAGCTAGCCAAACAGCTACACAAACAAAATTTAATTCCAATAAGATCCTAATTATATATTAACCGTTTTTTAAATAATGCCACGATTAAATTTTTTATAAAATTTGTTTAATAAAATTTTTATTCTTTGACGAGAAGTGTAAAAAAGTAAGCTCTTCTTCACCCTTTTTGTCTTCAAACAAAAATTTTATTGAATTAATTTAAAAAAAAAAATAATTGTGTAAGTCTGGTAAAGGTCTAGTATTAGCCACCATAATATTTTAATAGGAATTCGGTTTACTAGTATGTGAAAGGAACCAGTTCCCTCCTAGTTTTGTTTAACTTGCTGCAAAAGATTAAATATTTTAACGCTACTGCGCTGTCATGTAATACATTATTACCAACCACTGCACCGTGGGTTGAAATGGTTCGAAAGTGACGCTTAATTGAATTTTTAAAATTAAGTTTTTGTATAAATATTTGGTATCGGATAAAACTAGATAAAATTCTACATCAACTATGTAAATTTTCAAGCATCTATCTTGTCAGCTGACTCCGTAGTGACGTGTCAAAGTACAAAATTTTTTGCAATATTTTTAAAAAGCAAAAAAAGTAAAATTTTGCATTAAACGAGTCCGTAATTTCCAAATTTAACGTTAACAAAGTGTTATTTTAAGAATTGAACTTTCAACCTTAGATATTAAAGTGTACAAAAATGATGTGGGGTTTTTAAAAATATGTGTGAAAATATTTTTGACGATTTTTTAAAAAAGGTCTAAAATTGGCCTATTTTTGATGTTTCGTGAACCATAACTTCTAAGTTAGTTAAGGTTGGGTTTTAAATCTTATATTTTCTAAAAGTATGAAATCTTAGCTTGATATTATAAAAAAGAAAATTTGCGGTTTTGATGCTCCATTTTTTGCTATTAACATTTTTCTGTTTGAAGTCGTGTTTTTTCAAAGTCATGTATTAAACAAAACTAACGTTCGTTCATTGCTTACTATTGTTGTTATTGTTGTCGGAGATAGGTGCGTGAACAAGTTTCAGTCATCTTTATTCACGAAAGTGTTAGAATGGTTTTGTATGACTCCTACGATAGATACATTTTTAATTCATGGTCCCGCTTTTACCGATTGGAGAACTTTCAGAAGAAGCTCAGGAAGCCAGAAATAAAGATTTTAAAAATTATAGGGAACACTTTGCTTGCAAACGCAGCCGAGAAAAGTCGAATGAAGATATTCTAAATAGGTTTTTTCTCAGTTCAGATCCATTCATATCTAGTATTAGTGAACAAAATGAGCGGAAAAAAGCAAAAATTATCGATTCTCGACCTACAGCTTTTGCTATCGTCTATTATTTTTCAAGAAATACATTATAGTGAGAGTAATGATAGCGAAGATTATAATGATGAAGGTGAGGATGAACATAATATGGTTTCTTTTTAAGTGTATTACAACTATTGATAAACAAAAAAATTATAAAAATTAATTTTATTACTTTTTTAAAAAAGTTGTGAAATTCTTCAAAACCCAAATTCAGACTTTAAATTAAACTTATATTCATATTTATGCAAAACATATATTTATTTTTTCATTTTTTAGAAAGAAGACAATATAAGCTTTTGTTTGCTTCTCATTTTTTTTAAAAATCAATTTCCATTTTAAAATTACGGCGGAAATTCTGAAACAAACTATAATTTTCCGAAAAATAAAAATGTCTATAAAATCGTAAAAAAAAATATTTTTCCACGTATCTTTTTTAGCATATGCCTTTTTCTGCATATTTAACGATTTGAAAAAAAAAATTAAAAAAAAATTTCAAAAAAATGTAAATTACGGCTCCCATGAATTAATCGCCACTTTCGGTGTCATCGAACCCACTGTGCACTGCTCGAAAAGCCAATCGCTAAAAACTCCAAAAGACATAATTGAACCTAAAAAACACATTGAAAAATCCACTGAACATGCATCTTCTACCTACCACCAGACTAAATGCAACAGAATTTTTTCTACCGACGTGAAAAATATTTTATCTGAAAAAAGAAGTATTAGAAGAGAAAGGCAAAACCCCCCGCCCCCAACTTAAAACTAAGATTAAAAAATGTACAAACTAAAGAAACAACTTCCTGGAGATATACTTAAGGACCCTGGGGAGGTTTAGACTCGACTCCTCAGGCGAATTATTATATATGGCAAAACTACCACTGCGTTCTCTGAGAAGATCCTGAGCAAAAAATAATAATGAAAAATTTAATCTGTTTATATGTCATTTAAAGAAAGTCTTAACTTTTAATGCAGGTACTTACATGAGGGAATTGCCGCCTGTTGTCGCTAGACGTTTTATAGAAACACTTAAGATTCCAATTTCTAGAAACTGTAAAGGCTGTCAATAATTTAAAAAATAAAAAAGCTTCTGACTTAAAGAAAATAAGCAACAGAATGCCTTGAGAGCTACCTTGTACAGCAAAAAAACTGTTTGTTTTTAACGCCATATTTAGGCTTGAACATTTCCCACCAATTTGCCTAAGTAAAGCCTGGAAAGGATATTTTCAATAAAGTCTTGCAGGCCTTTAAGTTTGTTCCAACTATGCTTAAATTGTTCGAAAAATTGTTTAAAACAAGCTGACCTCGATATTGAATGACAACAACTGCATTCTGTATCCCCAATTTGGCTTTAGAAGTCAATAATGTACCATCGAACAAACCCACAGATTTTTACATATTATAAAAATCCTTTGAGAGCAAGAAGTCCTGCTCCTTTTTCCATTTTTTTTGCCAAAAATGCCTTTCGGGTCCTAAATCGGCCGTTTTGATACTTTTTTGATTTTGGCTCATTAGACAAATATTCTGTTGAAAATATTCAGCCTAATTGTGTTTGGCATATTTGTTAGACGGTACCAAAAATATTAAAAACGACTATGCCAACGCCAACGTCAACCAAAATTAGGGTGATTAAAATGCAAATCCAGGAAAAAAGTTAACGCTGGTCCAGCCCAAACACAAACTTTATACTACAATTTATTTTCTTTGCATACAACTATCGGATGTAGAGCTAATAATAATTAACAATGTTGTGCAATTATTTCGGCTTATGTAAAAATTATTCGGCGCAATTTTTGTTTGGATACCACTAGGAATAGGGTAGTTGGGGGAGGTTAATATGATATCCTGGTAAAGACCTAAAATGGGATATAGGATCAATTTAACTCCCGATGGTCTAAAAATTTTAGTTAGACATTTTTGGCAAAAAAGGCGTATGCGTGAACAGTTTTATCGGAGACCAAACATTTTTTTTAGTTTATAGGGTCAAAAGTGATTTCTGAAAGCAGAAAGGACTTTTTTAGGACCCGTGGGAAGTTATGAAAGATTATGAAAAATGTTAAAATTAAAATTTTTCAAACCGAATTCAATTTCAATGCAAAAAGTGTTTATAGAGAATAATACGATTCCCCAGAAAAACCTTGAATTAGGGACATGCCTAATAATTGACCGATTTTAACACAATTCGGACTTAATAACATATTGAGACCAATTGCCATTCATAGTAGACACCAAGGCGGACGGACGGACATGGAAATTTCAACCGAAAAAGTAATTTCGAATCGAACTTTGTTATTAACAATGTCTTTTAGACATTTATTTTTGGGCGTGACCAACATCTGTACAAACGCATAATGCCCCTAGCCCTCATTTGGTGTGGGTGTAAATAGTGGTCACGTCTATTTTATTAAAAATTTTCAAAGTGTAAACAAAGCTTTTTTTGTACCCTGATCCCTTATTAAATCATCTAAGACAAGTGCTTTGTTTAACTAAATGATTATTAAACTATTTTTTTGTTTTATATATATAAAATAATTAACCTAAAAGTGAAAGGAATGAAAAAGAAAAACATGAGTTGCCAATAAATACATTTATTACGTAAAAAAAATTGTTTTTGTTTAAAAAGATCTTTTCAACAAACGCAACCTTATTTAGTTAAGTGCTGTAAGAATTTTAATCTTCTAATAAAAATGCTTAAAGACAGCCACAAGAAACATAACCTCAAAACTTAACCAAATATATTTGACATTTACTTGTATGGATGACTATTTTGTATGGTTTAGGTTTTGTAACTTTCGTTTCGCAACTAAATATGTTTTTCAATAAATTTTCAATCAGTAAATTGATATTGTTTGTGATTCCTTTATTGCCATTCTAACATAAAACATAAAATGAATTGGTTGGTTGGTTGTATAAATGGTCAAGCAGTCAGTGTGTTCGTCTGTCAGACCAAGAAAATGAAAACTACAAGACACACCCACCTGTCTGCAGACAACAGCCCATAACATTGTTCATATATATTCCAAAGGTTCCATACAAAACACCCACTTGTATTTTGGTTACAGTTTAGTGATTGCAGTTTAGAAAAGAAGCAAAGGAGGGAGCAGCAGGCAGTAGAAAAATCCATTAAATGTAATTTAAATGTTGGCTTCTCCTCACAATTGTACAAGACAATTTAAGTAATTGGAAAATAAATCACTAGAATTTTTATCTCTAAATGAAAATTAGATATTTTTGTTAAAATTTTTTTTTTGTATATTATTGAAAATCTATCAATTAAAAATATTAAGTGCGCGTACTTGGTTGAAGTAGGTAGACCTTAATATGCGAATAAGTAATTTCGTAACATTTTCCATTTAGATAACGAAAATAAGCGAAACAAATTTAATTCATATAAAACGTTTTTAGCTTAAACAAAAGCAAAATATAATTTGCTTTTATAAATTACTTGAAAAATGTGTCATATGAATTAAAAATGCGAGGGTAGGCAGAGCTGGTAATTTATTTAAATAATTTTTTCTTTTGCTTCTTTCTATTGAAAAAATAAAAACTAAACAACATCGTTTGATACGAATGCTTTGTGGCATTTCTTAAATTGTATTCCAAAATGCTAAGGCTTTTCATTTAAGTAAACTTATATATTTTGATCTATAAAGTTTATTAAACAATAACACAACTAAGCCTCGTCGTTAGACAATACTATCATAACTGTTCAAAAAATTATAAATTTTCATCAATCATTAGGCTTAAATCATTCAGCCAGTTATTCAATAGAAGATTGAATGCAAATTCAAATTCAAAAGCAAATACATAAGTACTTGTGTTCAAGTGCATGTAAAATGTTAATAAATGCAAGAGGTATTTTGGCATTAATGTTTACCATAATTAAAATATTGGGAACCAATAAAATATTTTCAATTACCAAACAAGATAATGACATCAAAATCATTTTCATAATATTCTCTTACATACTCATGCTCATACATATCGCACCCGTTCAACAATACTGTATTAACTCAAAAACTTCAAAGTGTTCAGGAGAGACAAAAAAACTCTTTTCTTAATGCTTAAGGAATTTTCCATTAACAAAAGTTAGGCAATATTTAGAAACCCCATCAATTATTATATTGCACCACATAACCTTTTTATTTGTTTATTGTTTGGAGATAGAAATGCGATTTTTTTAGTTATTATCATTTTCTTGAATTATTTTTGTTAATAAGAAGTAAATATTCTGAGTTGTGTTTGTTTACATGAAATTTATTGCTGTATTTAATACATTTTATTATTAGAATAACAACATAACTCAAAATACTACTCTTTATGGCAAAAAACAATCATTTGTTAAGGCCAATCACTTCAAATAACTCAAAATAAGTTTGTTTTCTTGATTCACAGAAATAAACCATTCCACCAGCAAAAAGGTCACAACATGTAATTTTATTAAGAAAGAATAGTCAGAACTATGGGAATTTTTAACCATAGGTAGACATAAGTGTTATGTATTGTTTTTTGCCAAAAAGATAAAATAAAAAAATTTTGAGTTAATACAGTATTGTTGAACGTGTGCGATATGTACAAGTTTATACATTAGGGTTAAATTTACTTACATACAAACAGTGATGCCAACTGTTGTGATTTGAAAACCCTGAGTATTTACATGCGAAAAAAAAGGCTTTAAAAATTAATGGAAAGGCTCGACTGAACTGGCTTTTTTCAAACTGCTTACAATATTTATCGAAACTAAAAATATTTTTTTCAATATAATTAAGATCAATATTTAGAATTTTTTTTCAAACTTCAAACCCAAAACGGACTTTTAAATTTTAAAAATCCATTTGAAGGGCTTAACATAATTTTTAAGAGTTTAAGGTTTAAGACTACCTTAATCTCAACTGTAAAATAAAAAGTTGACAATACTGTCTGCAAGTTGTAAGCCTTAGAAAAATGCAAAGCAAAAATGAAAACAAGACACACTGGGCTGTATTTCATCAGTTGTACTTAAAATTGATCTTTTTGTATTTAAACGGTATCAGTACGCTTTTGAATTTTCATAGTCTAAGAAGCAACTTCAATTAGAGCGATCGAATTAAAATCACTTCCTGAGTCGATTAAAGCCTTTCCGCCTGTCTGGGTGTCTATGTATTTTTGTAAAAAAAATATTTAATTCAGAAAATATATTCTAAAAAAATATTTTATAATTTTTGGGATGCTGTCAATCGACTCAAAACAATATTTGAGAGATTCAAATAATTTTAGTATATTTTTTTGTTGCTTAAAGAATACCTTACTATCTAGTTTTGCTATAATTAAAGAATTTTTTTGAGGAATAAAATTTCAATTTATCTCAAGAAATCAGTACAATCAGTACATTTAAAAATAAAATCAGTACATTTCAGTACACAAATTTTAAATCAGTACACAAAATGTAAAATCAGTACAAGTACTGATCAAATAAGTTCGAATGGTCACCCTAATAATGTCAGAAAAATTTAAAATTTCATATAAAATTAAATTATTATAACGTGAAAATGCCAAATTGATTTTAATCAGCTGGGCTCTTAATTTTACCTGGCCGAGTGTGCCCTGAAATTTATGTAATATAAAAGTATTAAGTAATTTAAAAAAATTCTAAATTTCCCGCAATTGCGTAGTTAGGTGTTGCCAACTAAAATATAGAAAACAAGATTTTTTGTTGACAGTTAATTAATAAAAAAAAGGTAAAGAGGAAAAATAATCTTAAATACAATTAAAGTGGCCACTTTTGTATAAATATATTAAATTTAGTAACCATGTTATAGACCGTTTAAAAAAAGTTTTGAAAAGGTTAGGTTAGGCCTAAAACAGGAGACCTTAAAGAAAGGCCTTAGGTACGTCAGGACATATAATCAAACCAGTTGTGTGCAATGGGAAAATAATTTGAGGGGATGAGTTTTTAGAAATCCGATGATGTAAATAAGTTTCCTTAACATTTTCATTTTACATATCTTTAGTATTATTAATAACATAGAAGATGTGGATCTGGCCTGTACAAAAGCTAGGAAGTGACACAGAACTTGATCTATCTCTTTCATGTCCTCTCTGCATGCCCTGCAACCGCTTTTCGCCACTATCCGATGCAAGAGTGCTTGTAGGTTTCCGTTGTTTGTCAGCACATTCATCAACTAGCTCAGTCTAGATTGCCATAGTTTCCGGATTTCCATTTATTTGATTTTATCCTTATTCGGATCATTATAGAGGGTTTTTGCATTCCACAAACTGTTTCATTTTTCCACAGTGCCCTGTTTAACTTCGCTGAAACGAAATCTTTTAGTTCCTCTGCTTATGATGTTTTTCATTTTTTGTTAGCGAGATTCTTCGCCCTTTCTTTTTCGATTACTTGGACATATTTTGACCAATCATTTATTATCTTCTAGATCTAAAGCTTTCGAACATGATTGCTCTTATTGACTCTTGGCTAACTGTTCAAATGTTTACGTGCGTTGGACCTGTGTGTAACCTAAGCCAGGGCAAACATATCATGACTGCTCGGACATTCGCTTACAGGACATTGTTGTGTTGTGACTTGGAAGGCGAAAGCAGATCTCGGTTTCCGGGTTTTCAGCAGGTAGGTCAAGTCCCGTTTTTTATTTTCCTTACAGTCATTAGTATGACAACACGTCCCATTTGGCATCTGCTGCAGAGCTGTATCCAATCAGGACTGCTGATCCGGTGTCAAAGTATTGCAGTTAGGGTACACGATGGCGCAATTCCATTGTCTTCGTATAACCTGTCAGCGTCTTAAAAACGTGTTTAATGTATAACTTTTGAGCAATATCAATCCATTCCGAGGTTGCCTGTTGGCATTTTGTGGCAAGTGCTGCCTTGCAGCATACGCGGATTTTAATGGGCCATATATTCCAAATCGTCTTAATTGCTGTCGTTTAAGTGGCCCGTTTATCTTGGAACATTTCGTTGTGCTTTTTTAAGATTTTAATGTAACACTCCCTGCTTATTGATATATTCCTCTTCTTGAATCTCTTTCCACAACCTGATTAAGCAAGCCTTCAGCCGATAGAAGATCGATTTACGGTCGTCTTGATCGTCTGCGCTTTTTTCCAATTTCGAATATTAGGATCGGTGATATGTTGTTGGACCTAATCTTCCCTACGGAGTTTCAGTCGACTTCTTTTTCGCATGGTTAAAGAGTTATATATAAGAACCTTTCTTGTAGCAGCATATTCTTTCATTCGTACGCCAAGTTCTACAGATCATAATGTATGTGATTGCGGCAATCTCTGGCAAAGCCTATCGGCCCATATATTTAACAAAGAAGCACCCAGGGTACACTTATCAGGTAGCCTCAGATAAACAGCTGAGTAACGGTATTTCGTTATATTAATGTCAAATTTTGTTTATGTGTATGTATTTTCTTCCTTTTATACAAACAACAACTGTAGTATCGTAAGAAAAGCTCAAAAGGAAGAAGAAAGATTTTGTGAGTTTTTGTTATTTGTCTCTGACATTCTTATGACGGTTTTAGTTGTTTTTGTAGAACCGCTCCTACCTGATAAGTGTACCCTGGAAGCACCAAATAACAGCACAGGAAATGTATGTGTCTTGCCTACAGCCCCTAACTGCTAACTTCTCCAAATGAGGCTTTCAATTCATATTTCGCAAGTATTAACCCTTAAGGATTTACTCAAAGAGATGCAGGCTTCAAATAAAGCCCAAGAGTTTTTTTCGGCTGAGAGACATACATACATATATGTCCTTCGAGGGTATTTACCACCGACAAATTTGATTCTTTGTGATTCTACCTTTTATTCCATTTTCTATTTTTCGTTGATATGATCAACAGTTTGAGCTTTGGCAAAGAGCAAACCTAATTTTTTTGTATTTTTCAACTAAATAGACCCACTGGGAATTATTAATTGAAAATATATATTTTAATACAGACTCATTCAAGCCAAAATTCAAAAGAGCTTTCATTGATAATAACCCATCATCAACAGTCATAACTATCATCATATTTATAGTCATCGACGTCACTTAATACATTACAACACACTCAACATAACATTTTCTATTTATGAACTCAGCCTTAACATCAAACTCTTTATGCTCCTCAGCTGTGGTACCAAATGGCATGAGTTTTACCTTAAGAAATAAGTGCATCAGTAAATGAGTGAGTAGAAGTCTGTAGAGCTTTCCTTAAATATTTGCCCACTTGTATAGGTTTATTCCATAAATTGCAAATTTATCCACAAAATTGGTGAGAAATATTTATTTCCACACTTAAGCTTCTTAGATCATTAGGGGGATAACTTTTTAAAAATTTTGAAAACTTGAAACTTTCAAAGCAATTTTTTAACTATGTTAAAGAAGTTTCGAATGTTTTTTACTTTATTAATCCTTAACATATACTAAGAGCAGGCAATAACTTTTAAATTGTGTTAAAAAGATAAACTTCAATATATGGATGCGGTCAGAGTTGGGCAAAATACATGCTTTGCTGTATTTGAAATACAAAATACAAAATACTTCTTCTGCTTGTATTTCAAATACAAAATACCAAATACTTTTAAGTCGAGTATTTGAAATACAAAATACAAAATACAGTATTTTAGTATTTTTTATTTGAAATACAAAATACAAAATACAAAATACATTTATAACCATTAATCAATCGGTAAAACATGAGTTTCCTTTTATGAACACCAGATTTTTAAAAGTTTAATCAGATAAGCAGCCTCTTGTTGGAAAATATATAAACCCTGCCAAGGTGTATTTAAGATATTAAGATATAAGTGTACCCTGAGTCCTGCTAAAGAAAACAATCTTTCTACAGGTCCTGATGAAAACAGACTGGTGTAATATTTTATGAAAACAGTTCTCTGCAAGGCACATTCAACAAGGTAAGCTCAAGGCGAATTCAAAAAATTTGCCCTCTGCATTTCCTTTTTTTGTTTGAACGGTAGAATGTCAGAAAAATTAAAATTTAATATACAATTAAATTTTTATAACGTGAAAATTTCAAATTGATTTTAATCAGCTGGGCTCTTAATATTACCTGGTTGAATGTTCCTTGGTTCTCTGCAAGGCACATTAAACCAGGTAATATTAAGAACCCAGCTGATTAAAATCAATTTGATATTTATACGAAATAAAAATTAAATTTATATGAAATTTTTAATTTTTCTGACATTCTACCGTTCAAACACAAAAAGGATATGCAGAGGGCGAATTTTTTGAATTCGCCTTGAGTTTACCTCGTTGAATGTGCCTTGGTTTTCTGTATGTGAAAAACAAATTAAATTAAAAGTAAAGTAAAATAATATCAAGGCGAATTCAAAAATTCGCCCTCTGCATTTCTTTTGTATACGCTTCACATAGTGATAAGGGTATATATCAGTTTGTCATTCCGTTTGTAATTTCTTTATTATCCGTTAGCGACCTCATAAAGTCTATATATTCTGGATCCTTATAGATAGCAAAGTTGATATAGCCATGTCCATCTGTTGAAATCTAGTTTCCGGAGTCAAATAAAGTGATACGGACCAGTTATTGGTGTCAAACTATTACAAATACTCTGGAGACAATCGGGTTTTAAAACCAGCAAAATCGGTTTACTATTGACCGAGAAACTCATATTAAACTATTTTTTAGGACAAAATCCGTGCATATATCCCATCTCAGTAAATATAGTCTTTCTTGCCACAAAATTTTTTTGGTTGGTGGCAGGAGAAGGTGTAGCTCCCATACAAGTTAACAGTTTTTATGTAATTTTCGATACGCTGTATCTCGGAAACTATAACAGCTATCGATTTCTAGTGTTCTACAAAAAGTAATAAGATGATAAGACCTACATTTTGGGAAAAAATTTGGGTACGGCAGGGAAGGGGTAGCTCCCTTACATAGTAACAATTTTTATGAAATTTTCGATACGCTATATCGCGAAAACTATAAGAGCAATCGACTTCAAATGGTCGGCAAAAAGTAATTGGACAATAAGGCCTACACTTTGGAGAAAAAAAATTTGGGTTGTGACAGAGGTAAGGGTAGCTCCCATACGAATTACCAATTTTTTAAAAATTTTCTATACGCTATATCTGGAAAACTATAACAGCTCCTGACTTCTAGTGTTCTACGAAAAGTATTTCGATGATAAGACCTACATTTTGGAAAAAAAAATTGGAGAGGAGCAGGGGGACTAGAAAGTCCTATAAAAATCAAAAATTTTTATTAACCTTTTTATACGAATAATGTCGAAAACTATTATAACTCTCGACCTCAAACCTTCTTCATCTACACAGAAAGAAAACTCGCTTTCTAAAATCAAGAATTTTATTCTTGAATTTATCCAAAATCTTTCTTGAAATTTTTAAGTTCGATCCGTACTTCAACAAATCAAGCAGAAAAAAACTTGTTGTTTTTATATATTATTTTAATTTAAAAACAAAGTGTCACGGTGGCCTAGAGGTAACGCGCTTGTGCTGCAGTGCAGAAAGTCCCTGGTCGAATCTCAGCTTCGGTAAATACAAAAAATTAAATTTTTAAATTATAAATTTTAAGTATCTATAAAATAAAAATAAAATCTAAAATTCTTCTTCTTTAGTTATGTCAAAAAAATGACATTTCATTTTCGAATTAATCCCGTTTACGGCTTAAATTAATCTTTTTTGTGCTTACATCAAGTACGGTTTCAAACTTAAATCAATTTTCTTTTTTGGCTTAATTGTGGCTAAAAATAAGATATTCGTACCTGAAAAATTTTACTTGGAGTAAGAAATTTCGTACATGATTTAAAAAAAAAGCGTACTCACCGTACTTTTGACACCACTATGGCTTGATTTAAGTTAAGTTTTCTTAGGTAATTTTTTGTGTGTATATCTGACGTTAAAATTTTGTTTTTCTATGGACTTTAAAACTGGCACAAGGTGTTTTTATTATATTATTAGCAGTACAAAATATCTTGCCTGGGTATATTAAAATACCAATGTGCGGTGTATATAAGATTCGACACAGACAAATATAGCGATCTAACTTATGTTGCAAAGTGTGAATGTCAAAAAAATTTTGATTTTTGTACAAAATTTAATTTTTGGACATTCACATTTCCAAATATTCGCTGAGCTCTTGATATTACCTGAATGAGTGAGTCCTGGCAAAGAACGTGTCTTGCTAAGGTTAAGACATTAATGAATACGAAGACAAAGTTTTCATTCTGTTTCTTTTTTTTTTGGAAATTGTAACATTTTTCAATTTTGCTAATGACAACTTTTTGTATAACATAAAAAAATGTATTTTGAAAAATGTATTTTGACATCATAAGTATTTCAAATACAAAATACAAAATACTTCATTGTTAGGTATTTCAAATACAAAATACAAAATACATTAGAAGGCGGTATTTCAAATACAAATACAAAATACGTATTTGTATTTCAAATACGTATTTCAAATACAAGTATTTGAAATACTGCCCAACCCTGGATGCGGTAGACTAATGTGTAGCTATTGTGCATGCCGGCATGTTTTATAAAAAAAAAATTTAAGTTATGAATCTTTACTTCTTTGGGTTAGACATCATTTACAGTCTCCCTATTATTATATCTATAAACAATATTATTTCCTTTGTTTTATTAGTACAAGGTGTCTGGTGGCAAATTTATATTTTTAAATTCAATTATTTCAAAAAGTAATAAACGGCGCGGAGGGAGGGTGGCGTCGTTGGAAACATTTTTTAGGAGTGAGGATTTTTACGTAATTGCATATCGACAATTTTGTTCAAAGTTTGGTATTCAGCAAATTCGTAATGGATCCAGTTTAAACTTAATTCGTTCGTGGGTGCAAAGATTCTGCGCAACTGCCTCGGCTATGAATGTCCCACGGCTAGGGCTCAGTCGATCTTCAAGGACTCTAAAAAACATTGAACTGCATGAAAACAGTTTACGTGAAAGTCCGCAACTTTCTGTACGGAGGAGAGCAGCCTCAATGGGACTTCCAAGAGCTATTATTCATGAAATTTAAAAAAACGATCTGAAGTTCCATTCTTTTAAAATTCAAATTGTTCAAGAACTAAAAGAAAGTGACTTTGGTTTACGCAAAAATTTTTGTGAAACGATGTTGGAGCATTTTTGCACTGTAAATTTCAATTTTTGAAGAGACAAGGCTCATTTACACTTATACGGCCACTTCAACAAACAAAACTGCCGTTACTGGTCTCCAAGAACCCGCAACCCTCGATTGAATTATCAAAACCCATTGCATTGCCTCAGGGTAACTGTTTCGTGTGCCTTATCCACGCATGAGATAATTGAATAATTTTTTCCAAAAATTCTGGAGACCAGGCGAAGATAGTCAACGCTAAAAGTATCGACGTTTGATCACGGATTTCTTTTTGCCAAACCTTTAGGCTCATGCATCGTTTACTTCACATACGTGGTTTCAACAGGATGGTGCGACTGCACACACATCCAGAGCTTCGATGAATTTGCTTTGGAAAAATTTCCCTTAAAAACTGATCAGTCACTTTGGGGACATCCCAAAATATAAATCTGCCACCAGACACCCTGTAGCATTGTCACCCCTTAGTTTTATTGCTGAAAGTTTCTTGTGTTTTCTGTGCTTTTTGTTTTGCTATTCTAACAATTTCTATATTAGAGAATGTTATAAAGTTTTTGGCTTTTGTTTTAAAATTTAATTAAGTTTTAATATTATTAAGTTTTAGGTAACCTTAAAGCAACAATAAAGTGCTAATAACAAACCATTAGGTTGTTAGTTGATTAAGGAACATTTTTTTAAAATAAAAACAAAAATTAATTTTTAAAAAGTTCTGCTTTATCAGATTTACTAGACTATTTTCAATTAACAGACATTTTGAACACAAAGAAGCCTACTGTCCTTTATTTTTACAATAATTCACTTTGTAATTGCAAATTTCATTCATTCAATAACTGAAAACCAATAAAGGGACAATAATCGAAAATTGAATAATCATGTTTTCATATTAATCAAAACATATTTTACCATCATTCTGATAATCCTTCAAATAAACTCCATTTCAATAACAGTTAAATTGAAATTGGTTTGTCTGTTGGTCTTTAAACAAACTCTTTCAATAGATATTCACATGCCACTCATAATCAATGGTAAAAATAAAAGCAAGAAACAAAACCTTTACCTGTATTCCAACCACCTTCTTTGGCTTTACTGTAATAGTAAAAGAATATTTGAGGAATGGCAACAACTGACGCAAAAATCTGCATGTGGATAATATGATATGAAGTGCCTGCCATTTTACCATTTGCTTATTGAAAAATGTCAATATAAATACACGATTGAGAAGATGCTAGTGAATGGCTAAAAAAAAACAAAAACTACACATAAAGGCTTAAAACAAGAAACCTAAAAACATTTTGCAATTTTTTTTAAATTGATTTATATTGCATTTTCCGTTACAACTTCCCATATATTTATTTCAGCGCCATTCCAGTTCATAATTTCATTTCCGTTTCCGTTTAACATCTGTCGTTAAAACGCTCCCCTACGAAAATTGTAAATTGCCAATGTAACAGTTATCTAACGGTAACCATTTGTAGGTGCTCTTTTCTGTAACCAGACAATACGGAAATTATTAATTATTTTAATAGGGAGTGAAAGGATATTCATTTTAAAAACAAATGCCACACAGATTATTATTTAGCAAACAAAACTTAAGTGCAAGGATATTCAACTAGTTTTGGGTAATTTAAAAAAAGGAATTTCGAAGTTGCGTTTAATTAATAAAATTCAGGCTAAAAGTTGACTGTCTGTGTAGTCTTACGTCCTTCGCAGGATACTTCTTTTTTCAGGGCGCCCGTAGCAGCCCAACTTTTTTAAAAAAATGTCTGGAGTTTTCCAGCATATTTTGTGCTGTTTTCAGCAAAAGCCGGGAATTTTTCCTACAAATATTCTCTTTTCTTGAGGTTCGCGTTCTGTTTTTTTTTAAATTGTAAAAAGGTACTTGTAGGAAAACTTCTTAAATCTTAAGAATGTTTGTTTATATTAAAAGAGTTGGATGCGCTTTTGTCACCATAAAGCATATTTTTTTCTTCTCCCAGTGTTTGAGTGACAGTTATATTCCATTTAATAAGGCGGAAGTACTTTCTTCACTGTTTTAGACAAATAAGAAAGTTATAGCCGATCAAGCCTCGTTGTATTATATTCACAATTAACTTTATATAAGGTACCTTCCTATGCACAAAATAAACACAGGTAGTGAGTGAAGTTAATCAAAATGTTGTGAGCATAAGATAATATTTGAGGCATTTTTAGCCGCAAATTCTTATTTCAAGAAAACTTTTGTATAAGAGCTATGTGGAAAATTGGTATCAGAACGGCTACAATAAAACAACTAATCTCGGACAAAGCATGGTACTCCATAGACTTAAGATCGTTGAAAAAAATAAAATGTAAATGCAGACTACTCCAGGCATGACAAGCTGGTTAGGAAAAGTGCGAGAAATGACAAACGGCAGTGAAACAGATAAATTGAAACCAGCTGCACCTGATAGCTACCAAAGCCGTGATATCTCCCAATTAGTACGCCAATGCACAAAAAGCGAATAACGGAACAACTTGTCTTTGATAAAAAGCCTTAGTGCGAACACAACCTCCGAAAATAAGCATATCAGCATCCGACCACAGCACATCAAATCTGTTCTGGCCAAACCACGAAGAAAGCACACATTTCGATATAGTCGGGATATGGTCGCGTATGGGACATCCATTCCGGATCTCATGGTGTGCGTAATAAAGCACGGAGCTGTTTGCGGATTCAATCTCTATTTCTACACGTTACAAATAGCTGATACGGATTTTTTGATTAGTGTTAAGTTCAGGCCAAGAAAGTCGGCAAGAATCATTTCATCTAGTGAACTCTAGCCGGAGATCGCAAGGCCACCCTACATCTTGATGGTTTAACAAACCTACCATACTCGCCACTTCTGAAACAGCACATGTTTTATTGATTCTAAAATCAAATAAGACACCTGATTCCGACCATATACCCCCAGAGTTTTGAAGGCAGATGGAATTCAGAGCACCGAACTACTACATCCATTTTAAGCCTTCTGGTCTGACGAAACCCTACACACTACCTTAGAAATCTAACCTTTCATTGCTAAGAGACATCACGCTGCTAAGCATAATAACTAAAATAATCGCACAGATTATAAAGAATTGCAGAATTCATGGCGCCCAGTATGGAAAATAAAAAAGTTGAAATTCGGTCTTGTGTCGTCCACGTTTACACACTGCGCATCGTCGTATAACAGACCATTGAATGGCGCGGTCCACTGTACCACTGCCTAATAGATTTTGAGAAAGCCTTTTATATCATAAACCTCAATGAGATAGATAAGACTCTACATTGCAAGGACTGAAAAGCAAAATAACTCGTCTTGTCAAGGCTATGTACAACAATGTTACTGGCTATCGACGTAAATTGTCACGCCTTCTTTCCCCTCCGTGTCCTCCCCTATTAGTCTCGCGGCCCTCGTCACTGTCATCTTTGATCGACTAGTGAAGACTGCACACCCTCAAACAGCCTCTCAAATTCTTTTCTTTCCTCCCTATCCGAAAAAACACTAACTGAGGTAAGATCCTATAGTCAAGTTTTGACCATCTCCGACCCTTCCCAAAATGCCAGCGTGTCCAACTTACCCTGCCCTAAGCATATCTGAATCCCTAAGCCTAACCAAGCTCCTTGCCATCATTCCAGCCACAAAATCCTCAATGGGAGGAAGTTGCTGAACGATAACCAGAGCTGCCTGTGGTGTAAATTCTACTCCTGGCCGCTGTTTTAACAGCACCTCTCTGGATCTCTGCCAAAGCTTCCTTACGTCGTCCTTCTCCAAGGCCTTCCAACATACTATACGTAAGAATTGGTCTTACAACGGATGTGTAAATACACATCACCATATCCAATTGCAATTTTCGATTCTTACTTATGGAGTTCCTACAGGCCTATTAGGCGTCAAGAGCCTTCCTAACCCTCTCCTCAATATTTGCCCTCCAATATAATTTTCTATCCAGGACGACACCTGGATACCTGGCCGCCTTCGCCAGTCTCAGCTCAAAGCCTGCCACTTTGTACTCTCTAGGGAAAGGAACTAGCTCCGTCTTCTCTGGGTTTTCCCTTTTTGCCATAGCAGGCCTGTTCCCGAAAAATCTGTTCACCCTAATAAATATCTAATGCAAGTCGGTATCGTAACAAAATCTGTGTAAAATATTTTCCAAGTCCTTGAGGCTGCCGTTAGCGGAGCGAATTTTAATTTTACCCATACGGCATGTATGCAACACAAAAGGGGCTGCTAATCAGGCTTGCGTAGAAGAAAATGCGTGATTTATTGTCTTTTAAAATTTTATTTTAAATTATTATAAAAAAGAAGTAGACAATTACCCAAATTATAACCATTATTTATGTACAAAGTATTGTCACAATTTTTAATTGCATTAAATACTATAATTACCAATACTTTGTTTGAAGTGGTTTGCTGCATTTGCATACATTGCCGCTGCGCTTGTGAATTTTGCTTTTATGATGATGGCAACAACCATTAAAATTACTTAATTAAGAAAACTCAGTTGCAAGTAGAAAAAAAGTTTTTAATAAAATTAAATATCATTTAATTTGTATGAAAAACAAATTAAATAAAAAAAATAACTTTTGCAAATAACAAGGAAAATTAATTTAATTTTAATGCCCAATAAAGAATTGTACGTAATTCATCATTATATTTAAACTGAAGGAGTGATTCCTTTGCAATAAGGGGATACAAATTAAAAATAAGATGATCACGTAGGAAATATTATTTAGATTTTATATTATTAAAAGAACAAAGATTATATGGATTTTCTAATTGTGATCTAGAATTTTGTTGTAGTTTTACTGCAATCCTTAGGCACATAGCCGACTACAGCTACAAAACTACACAACTACAAATAAGGTTGGTTTCAACTTTTGGTATTTAATCACCAATCTAATGGCATATTGTTACAAAAACCACGACAAGATTTGATTTAAATAAGTTCGCAGTAGAGGCAAGCTCAAGACGACACTAAATAATGCATCATCTCGAATTTTCAATTTATTTCATATAGCTTACGTGTTCACACACAACAATAAGTGCAGCGTTGTATTGTTGGCCATCTCTTTTGTTTACTAAACTTAACTTAAATGAAAAATACATTCACACTTAAGCACACTTAAGTAAACAACAACGCACATCAATTCATCATGATCACACACTTCAATTTCAATTCATCTCGAAACTTTACTGTTGACGGGATGTTCTTGGTGTGTTAGTTATAAAAACGGGGGTTGATTTTTTATGTATGTATGTATGTAATGTAATGTAATTACGTATGAATTTTATATTGATTTGCCCGCTTGTAAATATGTTTGTTTATGTATCTATTCAACATTGTGTGTAATACACACAGTTTTGTTGTTGGTGACCACACATCGTCACAGTCATTTTTTATCGACCACACATCATGACAGTATTTAAGTTGTATCAACAACAGTGCATGACATCACTCTTTATTCTTAACTACACTACATTGCATCAAAGAAACTGTGGCAGCTACACTACATTACAGCACTTAAATAGTTTAACCGCACAACAACACAAGAATTAGAAAATTATGCGGATGTTGAATTAGCTTAAAATAGAACTTGATGCAGGTCTCTAGTTCGCAGTAGCCATAGCGGCAATTGTGGTCGTAAAGCCATGTTGTTCTGATGGCGCCAAAATAGTTTGGACAGACCAATCCTATATGAAAATAAATCATAAATTAAATATTTCAATTGTTAAAAAACGTTATATAATTTAGAACTTAAAAAAGCCCCTAATACTACCGTTTTATACATGAACCACCCAAATACAGTTACCAATTACCGCAACATCATCGTAATTAAATAATGAAGCCATTGTTTGTGGTAAAATAAAGCAGCGTTTAAATTAAACGTAGACTGAATTTGTTTAAATATATTTTTTTTCCTTTAATATAAAATTCACTTTCTTTGCCAAATGTAGACAGGAATTTCCTTAATGTTTTAACAAACAAATTATTAAGTTTAATAATATGTTATTATTGTCATTATTAATATTTTTTTTTGTTATTCTGGGTTTTTCTTGGCTCAAAACAAAAGATTGTGAACAGTTAATAGCATTTAAAGTATTTATAAATTTTTTTTTATGGAAAATGTAACCAATAATTTTAAAGAAAAAAGGCGTTAGGGAAGTGAAATTAACGTTTGCATGACTTGAAGTTTTTAAGAAAGGAATGAACAATGTATATTAACTTGACATTTTAAGTGTGTTAAATTAAGGATGTAACAAGATTGATCAAAGAATAAAAACTTTCCTTTTGATTGCCTAAAGTTCTACCAGAAAACTTTTGTATTCGATCGAGTTGCCTTTTACTTTTATTATAGGAATTTTAATAAGAATTTTTCGATCCGAATCGAATGCCGTAATTTTTTCCCTGGCTGCTACAATTGAAACCGCTTTCTCTGTTTGTATAAATTCGAAAATTTTATACTAATGTTTTTACATAACTTTTGCTTAGTAATAGGTGAATTAAAGAAGAAGAGTGTTTTTTTACTAAAATCATAAGGATATGTAACATAATTTGAAAGCAAGTAAAAAAGAGTTATACTTGGTCAAGCTCTACCATATTATACCCTACATAAGGTGACCATTTATTTTTTGTTCGAAGTCAGTACGCTTTTGAATTTTTTTAGTCTAAGAACCACCTTCAATTAGAGCAATCGAATTAAAATCACTTTCTGAGTCGATTTAAGCTTTTCCGCCTGTCTGGGTGTCTGTGTATTTTTGTAAAGAAAATATTTAATTCAGAAAATATATTCTAAAAAAATATTTAATAATTTTTGGGATGCTGTCGATCGACTGAAAACAATATTTGATAGATTATAATAATTTTAATACATTTTTTTGTTGCTTTAAAAATACCTTACTATCTAGTTTTTGCTATAATTAAAAAAAAAATTTTTAAGGAATAAAATTAAAAAATTTCAATTTATCTTCAAAAATCAGTACAATCAGGTTATTTTTAAAAAAATCAGTACATTTCATTACACAAGTTTCTAATCAGTACACCAAATGAAAAATCAGTACATCTACTAATCAAATCAGTACGAATGGTCACCCTAACCCTACACCACATTTGTGTAGTGGCTTTACGAAAAACTAGACCGATAATATTTGTATTCAGTGTAATGTTTGGTAAAACATGTGGGAAAAATTTTTAAAAGCTTAATTTATTCGAACCAGCTTAAGCTTAAAATGCTTATTGCGGAAGGACACTTGTATGGGGGCTTTGTCAAAATATGGATCGATCACCACCAAAAACAATAGACTTAGCGTCAATGCCAAAAAACTTTTCTGTGCCAAAATTCATTAAAATGTCTTTAATACTGCGACCTTACTTTGATTACAGGCATACATGGATACCCAGCCGAATGAACGGGCGGGCATGCTCAAATCGACTTAAAAAGTAATTCTGAGTCGATCGGTATACTTGAAGGTGCAACTCAGACCATTACTTTTAGGCGTGACAAACATCTGCATAAACGCATTATACCCCTACCACGTATTTGGTGTGGGTATAACTAGTATAATTTCCCTTTAATCCTTTAGGTTATTTAGAAATACTTTTCCAAATCTGCACACATGCATATACATATACACGTACTTAAGTTGAAATATTTTTAATATCTATCGAACTGGCTGTATTTATTAAATAACTTGTGCTTAAATATTTCTGGGTGACCGTCACGTAACCTGGAAGTGGAATTTTCACAAACAAAACCTTTGCCGAAACCGCTTGCCGTTAACGGTAACGTTTTGGCTATTGTTATTAGTAAAGGCATATGGACCAATATTTTTTGATAAAAATTTTTTTTACAATGATTTCTGGCTTTTTAACGTGCTCATTAAGAATGGAACAATAAGAATGTTTGCTTCAAAAACTGAATTTAAAAAAAATTAGGAACTGCTCTTTTAAAAGTAAATTCATGGTAAGTTTCTAAAGCAAACTTCCTTTTAACAACGTAAAAATATCAAATCAGCTGTCACTAAAGACAAAACCTATGAATGTAAAGTTTTCTGCTTAAAAAAATACCCTTTTCTTAACTTTGGCATAGCAACATTAACGACTATGTATGTAAGTACATACATATAAGCACATTATATAAGCAGAATTGTATATCGCACACTAAACTAAAAACCGTCACAACTCAAAATCATCAACTTTTTTTAGAGACTTTTCTTTCGTCTTAAACTAAAGTAAACATTTTTTAATTTGGGCTGATTTTTTTTCATTGCATTAGCATAAATTTTCCGTCCTTCTTTATTTATTTCCAAATATTGTCTGCTCATATATCACAGTTAGCAAAAAAATCTCGACTTTAAATATACGAATTAGGGCCTTTCTATATTAAGGTAGCGATGTGTATGTGTAAGTCGTATGTAAACTGCCACGCCTAATTTTTCTAAATGACTTTCTAAGCCTTAATATGCAATTTTGTACAACAATAGCACAAATATGTGTGGTTATCTTTAAGATAGTTTAAGTATATCAGTAACTTTAATATAACATCAATCAAATCTATATGCAGACAACGGTAACTCTTTTTCCTGTGTATTTAGAACTCCAAACTTAAATAAAATAAGTGGCAACACAGTGCCTATCCATAGCTCCCAATATTTTTAACATTTTCTAAAAGTTTATTTTCATGAATTCTATGCCATAATTACTTGAGTAGTCATCACTCTCATTCTCATCACCATTAACAATGTTATACAACACATTTATAGCTGTACACTCCCTTAAACAATTGCCCTGACTTTTATGTACATTTGAATACAAACGGTTGTAAGTACAAATGTACATACCTTTACATATTTATAAAATGCCTGCTTGTTGTTTGGAAAATTAACAATTTTTCAATTAAAATCAATATACAACCAAGCTACACCAACAGCAACAACAACAATGAAAGCAAAACACAACAATACGACGAGAAAAAAGCCACTCTACCACTTCCACTTACAAGTGGTTTTGGTTATAAACTGAAGCTATCGTCTGTATATATTAACTGGCGTATTGGAAAGAAGGGCCCAACTAATATTTAAAGCTAGCAAAAGAGTTAATGGTTAAAAAAAAATTTAAAATTGTTTTACACCATTTCCAATTTTATTTCAGAACTATCTACATATTTGCTTTAAAAAAATTCTAATTCAATTAAAGGAATCTCTAACTTAATTTTTGAAATTCAATTTAAAAAATACTTCTTTCAATTTCAGAATTTTCTTACTCATATTCACAATTTTCTTATTTATTTTTTTCAAATTTCTATTTCAGTTTCAGAAATTTTTAATTCTATTTTAGAAACTTCTATTTTATTTTCGAAATTCGCTTATTGATTTTTAGAATATTATATTTTTATTTTAGATTTATAAAAGCAATTAAAAAATTAAAAAAAAACATAAGAAAATTCTAAAATATAAATGGAAAATTCTGAAATATAAATGGAAAATTCTGAAATCGAACTACTTATTTCTAAAATTAAATTAAAAATAACTGAAATTTAATTAGAAAGTTCTAGAACTAAATTAAAAATTACTAAAATTAAATTTAAAAAATTCTGAAATTAAATTATAAATTACTGAAATTAATTTTGAAAATTCCAAAATTAAATTTTAAATTTCTGAAATTGAATTACAAAATTTTCAAACTGGATTAGAAATTTCTGAAATCGAATTAGAAACTGAAATACAACTAGAAATGTTGTAGTACTTACATTGAAAAATTTTTGAATTTTTTATTTCAATACAAAATTTTTTAATTGTTGTGGGGGTCAGTACTACGGAGGTCTGAGTACATACGACTTCGTATAGAGTTCCCAGGATTATGTAAAGATCTTATGAACCAGGGAAAATAAGGTTTTTACTATTTTTGCGAAAGCGTAATTGAAGACTGCTGATGGGGATGACAATATCTCATTGGTGGACAGCGGTTTATGTCAAAAAAATAGACTGGCTGGTCAGCGATGATTGCACTTGCATGATTGCATATTTCTATATAACTGGGGTCAGTTTTTTCAACACCAAGTCAAAGCTGCTGGCATTTGCCAAAAGATCGTGGGACACCCTTGAATTTATTACATCAAATAAGTTGAACTAAAATTAAAAGGTTGTCGTTCCTATTTGTTATGGTCACTCCTAAGTGCTTGGTTTTTATGTATTTTCAAGGATATAAAGTTTTTTTCGTTGCTAACTTACTAGTGCCTTGCTGCATTTAAAGGCTTTCCTACAGGCCGCAACACTGGTTTCTTTTACCGTTACGTTTTGTTGCCTTTTTCTGTGTGTTGGTAAGCGTTAGGGTTTAAAATTATTCACTTTTTTGTTTTTTCTGTTGCTAAATACTAAAGTAGTTTGCAAATAGCTTGAGTGCCTGTAAATATTCGAGCTTAACTAACACTTGCTACATATAAGGGAGTGAGCTTTGGAAGGATATCTAACACAAACTTGACGAAAAATGTGCTTCAGTCGCTTGAACATTTTTACGTGAGCGCATTTAAAAGGATTCGTTTTGGAAAATATTATACTCAGCTTGTCAGGAATTTTTTTTAATAAATTGTAAATCCAGCAATATTGGACCTACAAAAATTTTTCCCCAAGCTTTTGGTACGAACTGTTATTTAAGTCTTCGGGAGATAGTTTAGCAATTTTCAAAATTATAAAATCCGTATTCGGATTTAATTCGTAAATATATATATATATATATATTTGTTTATATTGACAAAACGTTTTTGAAAAAAACTACTTCTTACAATCTCTTGCAATTAAAATTAAAATTGGTGGCAGCAGGAGTTGTCAATTGTGATTGTATTCGAGACTTATGTAGGATTTCTAGTCCCTAACTGTGATGAAAATTTAAAATTGATGGAAATTTCAGTTTAAGTTTGTAATCAGGTATTTTGTAGCTTAGGCTTAATTGAATCAGAACGCGAAACCAATAAATAATGATGGTCGGTGGCGGCTGTCTATGAAAACATCTGGAGGCGCCTAATCGTCAACTAAAGTCGATAAAAATTCGCGGAGTCAGCTAAGCCTTTCAATTTGTTCACTGTCTACGAACATTAAAAGTGTTAACAAGGTGTAAAAAGCACTTTTCCCCACTATTCGACCTCAAACAAAGTCAATAGCCCTTGATTTCAAATTTTTAGACTTAATCTCATAAAAGGCACGAAAGTACTAAGAGGTGAAATAAGTACTTTCAACCAACCGTCTTATTGAGTTTTAACTTCAATCGTAGTCAACAGTCACTAATTTCACATTTGTAGACTCATACACCAAAAAAGGAATTAAAGTACATTTTAAAGAAATGAGAATTTTTCCGAGATCTGTCAGAAACTATTTAACCCCCTTAGGGCACGAGTTTCCCGAAAACCCTTTGCAGTGAATCTATACATCGAGAGTGTCCACAATCAAAATTTTAAGTCACAATATAATACTGAGGAAATGCTAACTAAATTAAAAAGAGTAAAAACTAACTGGCTTAGCTAAATAGTTGGCTTAAAAATTAAGTCGATCTTAGCCGCCTTAGTCGGCGGCGGCTTCGTAAAGCTAGCAAGAGTCGGCGACGGCTGTTATCCGGCTTTCAGCCGATCGCCTTCGCGCTCTGAATTATATGCAAATACTCAACTGGTGTTCTAAGCAATATTAGATAAAACTCTTGGAGCAGGAGCTTATAAGCTTCATCTTGCTTGGGGTCATTGACCTTCAACAGTGGAATTCAGATTGCTAGTGGTTGGGACTATCAGATTCTTACTTTGATGTTTACAATGAAGTCAGATTTCTTTCTGGAAGTCAGTTAAGCTCGCTCCAGCCTGGCTGTGAGGTTCTTTTGATTGAACACGAATCGTGTTAAAAGCGTTAGACCGCTCTGCATGGTCATAAATTCTCATTGAGATTAAAAAAGATCCATTTACAGCAAAAAATTCTTTATATCTTAGCGTTGTTGCTCCAAAACTTTAATTTCTATGAATTTTAAAAAGCATAAGTTTGTAATAATTTCCTTAACATTTTTTGTTGTTGCATCTTATCTTACAATTTTAAAATTAATTGGTTTCCTAAGAATTAAAAAAAAATTCTTAAAAATGCCAATTCGTTGAAACTAATAATGCGGCTGCCATGTTCTTTCTTTCAATTCTAAAGATTGACAACAGAAAACCTGTGGGAACTCAAAAGCGAAATGGTAAAAACGTATATGTAAGTGCTGAAGTAATATGACGTTGCATATTTATTTAGCTACCTTTTACCCCTTGCCTATTAATATTGAAATCCAAAATTAAGAAGAAGAAGAAAAAAAGAGTTCATAACGCACTTGACGCTATGTTGTCTGCAAATACAAATCTTTTGAGTAGAAATGTACAGGGTTGCAATATGTCTGACAGTATGTTGCAGGCGAGATCAAGTTACTTTATTCACATCAACATACATTTTTGTACATATGCATGAATATTTATCCATAATATTTTAAGTTAAAAGTTATTTCTAGTTTTAGAATTCCTAAGAAACTACTCCATCTCTTTAGATTTTGTTTCCATAAATTCATTCTATTTAGTATTTTTTTTTAATATTGGAGCTGTTAAATAATTATGATTTTTTTTCTATATATTTCAAGTACCAATTCACTTAAAATGGTATCAATTCTTAGAAAAAATATTCAATTTTTTAAGTGTGTTAATCTGTGTGGTTCGCTGTTCCAGTTCCCCTTTGACGTTGTTCTTGAAGGTGCAACAAGATTTAAATGATTTTAAAATGATTTAAACAATTTTTTTTCGTGTTACTCTGTTGACGTTGTTGATAATGATTATGCCTCATCACCCCATTTAAATATCGTCAACAACAAGAGCCAACCAACTGGTAACAATAATATCGCCAACATTATCGTTCTCACAATTTGTGAACAGTGGTTTGGGAAGATTTAATTTCTCAAAAGGTTCTAAATCAAGGTGCATTGAGAAAGTGACCGCAATTGATCAGCTGAATTTTATTTCTACCTTATGGTTTCTCATAATCTTTAAAATTTTGTCTCATATTTAAAAAAAATTTATTAGGAGATGCCGTAAAAAAACAAATATATAAGAACTTTGACATATTGTTAGGGTGACCATTCGTACTGATTTGATCAGTACATGTACTGATTTTTTTTTAAAATGTACTGATTGTACTGATTTTTTAAGATAAATTGAAATTTTAATTTTATTCCTCAAAAAAATGTTTTAATTATAGCAAAACTAGATAGTAAGGTATTTTTAAAGCAACCAAAAATGTATTGAAATTGCTTAATCTCTCAAATATTGTTTTGAGTCGATCCACAGTGGGTTCGATGACACCAAAAGTGGCGATTAATTCATGGGAGCCGTAATTTAAATTTTTTTGAAATTTTTTTTTTTCAAATCGTTAAATATGCATAAAAAGGCATATTCTGAAAAAAACATACAAAGAAAAAAATTTTTTTGTATTATATTATAGACATTTTTATTTTTCGGAAAATTATATGTAGTTTGTTTTAGAATTTTCGCCGTAATTTTAAAATGGAAAGTGATTTTTTTAAAAAATGAGTAGCAAACAAAAGCTTATATTGTCTTCTTTCTAAAAAATAAAAATATAAATATATATTTTGCATAAATATGAATATAAGTTTAATTTAAAGTCTGAATTTGGGTTTGAAGGATTTCGAGAATTTTACAACTTTTTTAAAAAAGTAACGAAATAAATTTTTATAATATTTTTTGTTTATCAATTATTGTCATAGACTTAAAAAGAAACCATATTATGTTCATCCATACCTTCATCATCATAATCTTCGCTATCATTACTCTCACTTTCATGTATTTTTTGAAAAATAATAGGCGATAGCAAAAGCTGTAGTTCGGAATTTTATAATTGTTGCTTTTCTTTCCGCTCATTTTGTTTATTAATACTAGATATAAATGAATCTGAACTGAGAAAAAATCTATTTAGAATATCTTCATTAGACTTTTCTCGGCTGCATTTGCGAGCACAGTGTTCCCCATAATTTTTAAAATCCTTATTTTTGGCTTCCTGAGCTTTTTCTGAAAGTTCTCCAATCGGTAAAAGGGCATATTTTATGATTTCGGGAACATGAATTGAAAATTTATGTATTGTAGAAGTCATACAAAACCATTTTTACACTCTCGTGAATAAAGATGACTGAAACTTGTTCACGCACCTATCTCCGACAACAATAACAACAATAGTAAGCATTGAACGAACGTTAGTTTTGTTAAATACATGACTTTGAAAAAGCACGACTTCAAACAGAAAAATGTTAATAGCAAAAAATGGAGCAACAAAACCGCAAATTTACTTTAATGTAATATCAAGCTAAGATCTTATACTTTTAGGAAATATAAGATTCAAAGCCCAGCCTTAACTAACTTAGAAGTTATGGTTCACGAAATATAAAAATCGTCAAAAATATTTACTTTTTTCGCTTTTTAAAAAAATTGCAAAAAATTTTGTACTTTGACACGTCACTACGGAGTCAGCTGACAAGATAGATGCTTGAAAATTTACATGGTGATGTAGAATTTTATCTAGTTTTATTCGATACCAAATATTAATACAAAAACTTAATTTTAAAAATTCAATTAAGCGTCACTTTTGAACCATTTCAATCCAACATGCGATCGACAGCATCCAAAAAATTATTAAATATTTTTTTAGAATATATTTTCTGAATTAAATATTTTCTTTACAAAAATACATAGACACCCAGACAGGCGGAAAAGCTTAAATCGACTCAGGATGTGATTTTAGTTCGATCGCTCTAATTGAAGGTGGTTCTTAGACTATAAAAATTCAAAAGCTTACTGATTTCAAACAAGAAATAAATGGTCACCCTACATATTGTTGTCATAATTATGCAACAAAAAATTCTTGTTGCTTTAGCCTTAAAGTTGTGTTGTAGTGACAAGGTCATCATTTTATGTTTCTATGTTTGAGGCCTTTCACTTAGTTTTCAGTTCACGATATATTTACGCATGTTGGACTTCAAATTGTGGTTTGTCTAAACCACTGTGCCCTCGGTAAATACAAACTACACAATATGAACTGCACTGTCAGTTAGATTGTCTGCCAGTCAATTTATTCTTCTTCGTTTTTGTATTTCTTTCCTTTTTACAAATCAGTTGGTGTTGTTGGTCTCCCCATTATATTCTTTTAAAATAATTTCGTTTATGTATTGTAATGTGCAACAAATTGAATCGACATGGAAAATACGTCAAATTTTCAAGGGCTTTTTCCTGGTAACTAAATAATTAGTAGCTGTGTGTGAGGTGGGCATTTAAATACTTGTTATTTTATATTTCTAAAAAAAAATACGGTATGAAGTTTTTAATTGTTGAAAAGGAAATGATTATTGTAATTTAAAGGTGTTGCCCCAAAAACGTTGGCTAACAGGGCGATATTTTTTAAAATGTTAACGTCACAATTATGCTTAATAATTTTGTATGCTTAAACAGCTTCTTTTTAAATAATTAAAAAAAACAAAAGCTTTAGAACGTTCAGCGTTGCCGAATGCGAAAGAAAAAATTTCTTACAAATTTTGAATTTATTCTTAAATATTAAATTGTGTGCCAACGAAGCGTCATTTACGAGAACTTTTATTACTTCTTCAAATCCAACAAAAAAAAAACTCGTTTCCATTTGAAATTCAAATAGAAATTTCTGAAATTGAATTAGAACTTTCTGAATTGAATTAAAAATTTCTGAAATACAATTGGAAAGTTCCGAAATACAATTGGAAATGTTGTAGTTCAACTGTAGTTACTGTAAGATATAACGAGCTTCAAGGTTTACATTTCCGAATGAAAACAATAGGTAAACCAAACTAGACGACATGAACGTACTGAATAGGTTCGTTTAACGATGGCTCTAGGCAGTAGAATAATAAGACAGGAGTGTAAATTTTTACGTCCAAACTATCAAAGAGTATTTTAACGGGTATATAAGTAATTGGCTTTCTCCCAGGAAAAGGTTTAGGTAATCTTTATTTGCCTTGAGAAGAGGAGAAAGCGATTTAAATGTGGTGTCAGAAAGTCAAGAGATCATAAGTGGTGCTAGCTTGTGTTACATCCCTTAATCAACACAAGTACAGAGTACATTCGGCTGATGCTTTTTGGTTGCCCGGCTACGAGAGACATACTGGTAACATATGGGCTAACTTTAAGCCAACAGAAAATCCCAGCGTAGTGTTTCTGTCTCAGAAAACTGTGTGAAGGCAAGACGCGGAATTTTCTAACTATTGAAAAGCAACCTCTGGCCTAAGACAGTCGAAGCTATTATTTAACTGTCTCGTAGTATATCTCTAAACTTTCACCGCTATGCAGCAACGACCTTAGATTGCAACGGGGATAATTTACAGGATATTGTGGTCCAAGGGCCCACCGATTTGTGATTGTGGATCCTTAGTGTAAGTGCTACGGGAGTGCTCAGTTCTAATGTTACGCAGATTAAAAATTTTGCAAAGGTTCGATAACGATCCCGAAAATGATATATTAGGGGCTGCCATTGAAACCAATAGATATCAAATTAGCAATTAAAGGCAATTACTTCCATGTAACGAATTTTCAAATTATTAGTTTGAAGCTCGAATTGAAATCAGTATTCCAATTTAGAAATAAAACTATAATAGCAAAATTGATGACACTGAAATATCTATTAGAAATTTTCAAATCCTATTTCGCCAGCTATTGGATTCCATGGCAACCCCGAAAGTCTGAAACGGAGAGAATCTCTCGCTAGGTAAAAACGATCTACGGTTGCTAGTGGGAAAAGGGCTGTGTTACCCTGTCACTGTTTTCTATGGATCCGCCAATTTTTTTATGGAAACGCTGACAAAAGACAATGCAAAATTTGTTATATGGATGATAAATTCTCGGAGTACGTCCCAAGCGAGTGCCCAGAACTAAAGTCAGTCAAATTGAAATTTTTCAAAGGTTTGGCAGTGACCCCAAAAGAAACATATTGCTTCCATTGTCTAACACAGAAGCAACATTGCCGTAAGCTCAGAAACTAAAGCGCAATTCCATTATGACGGGTGTGACCATTTTTCTTACATTTTTGCTTATAACTCAAACAATTCAAAATTTTGGTTTTGAAAAAGGCTATGATTTTCAGGGATGCTATGTTTTTAAGCGATCAATAGTAAGTAAACACTGCAAGATTATAATTTTTGCTCATGATAATCAATTGAAGAGTGTGACGGGTGTGATTTTAGAAATTTAAATTTGGGAAAACTTTGACTTTGAGATGGAGCTTTGTAAAAAGATCTTGAACCCGGTTTAAAATTTTTACGTTAGTTTAAAGTGTTTTTAATCGTATTTGAATTATTATTTAGATTTTTTCAAAAAATTATTTTTTCTTTAGGAAAAACCTTAAATCAAATGTGACAGGTTTGACATTTTCACCAAAACGTTAAAAAAAAAGAGCCGATCATTCAGTATGTGATAATTTTAAACTCTTATATTTCGACCGTTTTCGATTTTTTAGATGACCTGAAGCAAATTGCGAGGCTTGAACGATTTTTAAAATTTGTTTTTTATTCAAACCTAGCAAGTTTGAAGTTATTTGAAAAAAAGAAATCCAAATATATTTTAGAATTTCAGGGCTTCCTTGATACGTATTGAGTTAGATTTCCTTTGGCAAATTCAATAACTATTTGACCTAATCAAGTCGTGTTTCTTGAAACACTTAAAAACCATTATTTAAAAATAATTAATACGTGACTGCATGCTTGACCATGTCTTAAAAAAGCTCTCTCAATGCTCACATAAAATCAATGCTAATTATTTCACAATAAAATATACCAAATCATTTGTGAAACAAATACTTTTTTTAAGCAAAAGCAACGGATTAATATTTAAAACAAATCAAGGATATTTTAACAAATATCACGTTTTCAAACAGTGGGTGGTAAAATAAATTTTAATGTAACAAATCTCATTTCAAAGTAAACACAGTAGCAGAAGTTTAATAAGTATGTGGATAAATATTTGTTTATTTCTTGTTTTTTATTATTCATATTCATATTATGTAGTTAAAACTAAGAAGCGTCTAATTGTTTCCTTATTACACGTGTCCTTGCACAATGGGTGTTGGAAAACGTGCGCATGTTTTGTTTTTCTCTTTGCCGATGTTGTCTTGTCTATTAGTGAAATTAATGAAATGTTTTTGTTGCGTTTATTTTTTTATGGTGTTAAACTTGAGTTCTTGTCTTTTGTTTGTCAAATATGATGAGTTTGTTGTTGTGTCCATCCCTTAAATTAAATTTCTTTTTAGTTTGTTTTAGTTGTTGTGTTTGGGGTGTTTGCTATTTAAATTATCCTTTTTAATGCTTTTACTAGTCTTATGGCCTTTGATGAGCTTGTAGCTGTTGACTTTTGCGTGCAGATTACATTTTAATGATTTAAATATTTTGCCAAACGTATTAGCAGTAAAAGGCAATTGAAACGGAATATTTAAAAATGTATAATGTTTGCAGCTTAAAATACGATATGGTCTTAAATTGTAGTTAAGCACAAAATTTCATTAAACAGAAGGTTTACAACTTTTTTTTAAACATGTCTTTAAAAAATTTTTTAATTAAAAGTTTTTGTAAACACTTAAAAATAACTTAAAACTTCTTTCTTTATATAAATTTTGCATAAAACGGTAAAACACATTCATGTGATATAAAAATATTAAATTAAGGACTGAGTTTTAAGCCATATTGAATATGAATATGAATATGAAAAGTAGACTTAGCTCTTTTTTTTAAATTTTAGTCAGTAAAAATTTATTACAAACAGGTATCTTTTACTGGAACCAAGGGACAATAAATATTGTATAAAGTAGAGCAGGCAGCCGTTTAGGGAAAGAATGCAGGACACTTGGGTCGGCCTAGTTCGGTCTCTTTTGTATGACAATAAATTATGTATTAAAGTAAGAAACTTTTTGTAGTTAATCATAAACTTTTTGAAGTTTTAAGGAAGAATCTTTGATGACTAAATTCATTTAAATGCGCTTAATGAAAACCTCTTTTTAAACCTCTTGTCCCACTGTTTAAAACATCATCACATTAGATTTTTTTCTAAAATTTTATGTTGGCAAGTGTAAATTAAAAACCAAAACTTCTTTTCATTGCAATAAAGCCACAGGATCCATTTAAAAATCATAAAAAATTGTATGCATACATATTTTGAAATATAAAATTCTCCACCTCATTTGTAATATAAATTTCTTGCATTACAATGCATTTCTTCCTGAAGGTATTTATGGTAAAAAAATGGTGGTTGGTTAATAAAATTGCTAAAATAAAAAAAGAAATGGAAAGAGGAAGCCATAATAATGTTATGGCTGGTAGGGCATATGTGTGTAGAAGTTGAAGATGGTATAGTGCATTGTAAAGAAGTGCGGAGTAAGCTTTATAAGCCACTTGAAGTAATGGCATTGTATTGCCGTTAATGACATATAAAAATGGCAATTGGAGCATAAAGGAAGCAAACAGAGAAACAAAAAAAATAAATATTAAAAGGAAATAAATATTCATAATAAAAAAAATTCATATTTGAATGTACATCCTATATGTACGTATGTAGATATAGACGTATGTACATATGTTTTTACAACAAAATATGAAATGTTTAAATAAAATATTGTGTAATGAGGCGCATCATGATACACAACAATAGTCCACAAATGAAGGTGTGAAAAATCATATAAATCATATCCAAATATTGTTTTCTTATATTTAATAAAAATTCCTTTCTTTGAAATTATTATCCTTGTGTTTTTTAAAACTTTTCGCAGAAGACACATCAAACAGGATGTTAAAATAAAAACAAAAGAAAGGAGTGTTGAATATCCAAAGAAATATTTTGTCAACATACAACACTTTTTAAGAATTCTTTTCTTATTTTTTACGTTTTCCCCCATTTTATTTATTTTATTTTAATTATTCCTTTAGGATGCTTAAAATAATTAGTCATTATATGCGTTTTGTTTTTGCAAAGAATGAGTTCATAAAGTATTAGGTTTCATTTTACTCACTTGGATACGATCCTCAGGTAATTCTGTTTTCAATGACAATACTTCACGTGCATACACATCGGGGTAATGGGCTTCTTTAAAAGCTTCCTCCAGCTTTTCTAATTGATAACTTGTGAATATGGTACGACTGTGTCTTCGTTTCTTCTTTTTCTTTTTGTTGGCAAAACCATTAAGGCCATCCAAAGTGAAGTCTTTGCCAGCTAGAGGACCTGCGAATTGTTTAAAAAATAAAAAAAAGCATAAAAAGAAAATTGTCTATGGTTGTTCCTGCAAGTTTTAAAGCGGTATATACATTTTTAAAACTAAAATTTAATTTCACTGTTTAGAAAACAAAATATGGATTTCAAATTAAAATTAAAATATCGTACAACAGGCTTTTGAAATTTTTGAGAGCCTAAAAGCGCTTGTAAATATTCGAAGAAATCGATTGTGGGGCAAAAAATATATAAAAGACAATTTAACGTTTTGGGAAAATTCAAAAAGTAAGTCAGAAAAGGGTAATGTATTAGAAAAGATGCTTTAAGGTCATACCTGCAAATTCGATTCTGCAACTACTTATAGAGCCCCATCAAGATCGTGATAAGAATTATTTCAATACTTATTTCCTCAACGTTGCATGTTGGGTTGAAATGGTTCGAAAGTGACGCCTAATTGAATTTTTAAAATTTAGTTTTTTAATAATATTTGGTATCAGATTAAACTAGATAAAATTCTACTTCACTATGTAAATTTTCAAGCATCTATCTTGTCATCTGACTCTGTAGTGACGTGTCAAAGTACAAAGTTTTTTGCAATTTTTTTAAAAAGCGAAAAAAGTAAAATTTTGCATTAAACGAGTCCGTAATTAACAAGGTTAACGTTAACAAAGTGTTATTTTAAGAATGAAACGTTTAATTTCAGGTATTAAAGTGTATAAAAATGATGCATTGTTTTTATAAATATGTGTAAAGATATTTTTGACGATTTTTTTAAAAAAGGACCAAAATTGGCGTATTTTTGATGTTTCGTGAACCATAACTTCTAAGTAAGTTAAGGTTGGGTTTTGAATCTTATATTTTCTAAAAGCATAAAATCTTAGCTTGATATTACAAAATAGAAAATTTGCGGTTTTGTTGCTCCATTTTTTGCTATTTAAATTTTTCTGTTTGAAGTCGTGTTTTTTCAAAGTCATGTATTTAACAAGACTAACGTTCGTTCAATGCTTATTATTGTTGTTATTGTTGTCGGAGATAGGTGCGTGAACAAGTTTCATTCATTTTTATTCACGAGAGTGTTAAAATGGTTTTGTATGACTCTTACAATACATAAATTTTTAATTCATGGTCCCGAAATCATAAAGTATGCCCTTTTACCGATTGGAGAACTTTCAGAAGAAGCTCAGGAACCCAGAAATAAGGATTTTAAAAATTATAGGGAACACTTTGCTCGAAAATGCAGCCGAGAAAAGTCGCATGAAGATATTTTAAATAGATTTTTTCTCTGTTCAGATCCATTCATATCTAGTATTAATAAATAAAATGAGCGGAAAGAAAAGCAACAATTATCAAATTCCTAACTACAGCTTTTGCTATCGCCTATTATTTTTCAAGAAATACATGATAGTGAGGGTAATGATAGCGAAGATTATAATGATGAAGGTGAGGATGAACATAATATGTTTTTTTTTTTAAGTGTATGACAATTATTGATAAACAAAAAAAATTATAAAAATTTATTTCGTTACTTTTTTAAAAAAGTTGTAAAATTCTCGAAATCCTTCAAAACCCAAATTCAGACTTTAAATTAAATTTATATTCATATTTATACAAAATATATATATATATATATATATATATATTTTAGAGAGAAGACAATATAAGCTTTGTTTGCTACTCATTTTTTAAAATAATCTTTTTCCACTTTAAAATTACGGCGAAAATTCTTAAACAAACTATAATCTTCCGAAAAATAAAAATGTCTATAAAATTGTAAAAAAAAATTTTTTTCCGTGTATCTTTTTTTCAGAATATGCCTTTTTATGCATATTCAACGATTTGAAAAAAAAATTTAATTACGGCTCCCATGAATTAATCGCCACTTTCGGTGTCATCGAACCCACTGTGCGTTGCAGCGGTGATATCTGGCGTTCTTGTGGAAACTATCTCTGATAATATGAAAAGGCGCACAGACAAAAGGCGTAGACCCTTCTAGAACAAAGCTAGTGCTGTTTTTGAACAGATAAAACATTATTATGCTTTTAACTTCCCCGCACTAAGTGAAGTGGTACGGACTGTCGAATAGCGCGAAATACCTAAAAGTCATTCTTTACAGTTAATTATCCTAAAGGCCGAACGTGGCGTTAAAAGTGGCAATGGCACAGATGGCGGTACATGTGTGCAAGCGTGCCATAGGATATTTGGGGCCTCCGTCCCGGAACATTAGCTCGCTTTATAAGGCGTTAATAGAACCGATTCTCTGTGTGCTATGTGATCTACAGCGAATCGGCCACATATAAAGAGGACATTAGGAAATATGACGATTCTAATAAAAGACAGAATGGAATGGCCTCCGACTAAGCCAGTTTGACTCTACTTAATGGACTTCCGGCAGATTTTCTGGCGAGTAAGCTGGTGCTTAATACCGTAATATAGGTTAATATGAGGACATAAAACTTGTGGTTACGTAAGTATTACTGGGATGTTGGATCTTATTCCCAAATAACATAGTTGAGTACTGCACGCTAGAATGTTTTTTGGCAGAAAATTTTACTTTCATGTTTTAGAGGGGGCGATTAAATCACTTGCTCGTGGATATCGATCTGGAACACTGGCAAAGGCAAACGTATTGCACAGACAGTTACTACAGGATATTTGGCGACAGCTAAGCTGCCGTTAGATCCCTTACAAATACATACCCTCTATCACAACTTGTTCCCTAATGCCGAACATCTTTGAACTGCATGGGAATGTACTCTAACTGCGTTGCTGATAAACTAGCGAGAGATCTTGTGAATTAAGATGACGGGCGAATGACTACTTCTGTGGCGTTCTCCTCTCTTACTGCAAACTCCAGGTGGTCGCTTATGTTGGCAGACCCTCTTGTACTGGATGGTCTTACGAAGCTAGAATCGAAACCGCAAAAGGTAACTTGGCCAAACATTAATCCAAGACGTTCCAGGCGTCTTCTTGATCTGGACAAACGGTGGCTGAGGAGAACAGTTGGCACCCATGCCAGGTGAATGGACTGACTTTCAAAGACTTTTTAGGAGCTGCCAAAATGCTGATAAGGTTAAGAGCATCCAGCATCCAGTACTTTTGTCCTGCAGTGAACTATTTGCGGATTTGACACTTTGAGCCAACAGCCTGGACTGTATGTCCTACATAAGCCTATCTAGTATTTGATCCTTCATCGGCGATAGCGATTGGTTCGTCAGAAAGTACCGTTAGATTTTGGAATTTCTTAAATTTACCTTACTATCTGTCTGTCTCTCTCTCTCTTATTCTTGAAATGTCAAATGGACCGACAAAAAGAGCTGCGATTAGTCTCAATAAACAGTTTTACATTTAAACTAGTTTCGGGAGAATTTTTGAATAACAGGAGGGCTGAGGTAACCAATTGGATCCTACTGTTGTTGTCGAGAATTTTCTACCCAATTTTGATGAAGCTTTTAGTGTATGGTCAACTAGGTAAATGTGAATTGGACTCGGCAGGTGACGCTATTAACAAATAATTTTTAATTTCCGAGTTTTGTAATTTTTTGTATGCATTAGGGATGATTACATGAATAATTTAGATTTAAAATTGCATACAGGAAATGGCATTTTAATCCTGTCAAAAGCAATTTTTTGTTTCTGGTTTAGGTACATATATCTTGAGCACCAGAAAGTCCACCATAACAGAAATGAGGTTTGCACGCCAGAGAAGAAAACTCGTATTCGAGACAGTTAACCATAATTAGGAGACTTTGTATTATCCTATACCAAACGTTTAGCTATTTTTATTATGTAATTCCATTTACTAAAATGTTAGTTTTCCCACATTTTATCTAACGTTTAACCTGCACTTGAAAATACTATTTTCTTAACTCCTTAGGACAATCTTCTACCCTCTTCAAATTGATGAGGAATTTAACACTCATAAAGTACCAACTAATAAACTGTCATCGTTTGGTTATAGAAAAAACAAATAAAAATTCTTAGAAAATAATGTTTATTTTAAGGAATTTAATATTTGAATTAAAAATTACACAAAAAAAACCTAAAGATCATTGGAAGACCTCGAATAAAGCAACACCAAACGCAAACGATCATAAGTAGGAACAGAGGCATCAAGTGTGGAATAGAAATTGTTGCAAATCCATAACACATGGTTGTCGAAAGACCACAAAAGGCATGTGAAAGGAAAACTGCCAGACACAAGACTGCCAGACAGATATACATATGTATGCAAATGGAATTAAAGGGGGGCGCTATAACTGTTTTTTCTAGTAATGATGAGTTACTGATGTTGTTGTTTTTGAATGACGACAGTTTACGTGTCTTAGAAATTTGAGATGTTCACGAATTTAAAGTAGAAATTAGAAAAAAAAACTTTATTTATTTAAGTCTAAGAAGTACTTACTAGATATTTCATTAAAACTGATATTAAATTACATTTACTTCTTTAATTTAAAATTCGATTGAGAATTTTTTAAAATCAAATAGGAAATTAACAAACTGTTGTGGCACTAACAAGAGAGATCATGAGTTCAAGTGGAATGTTCTTAATGTGTTGAAATTTCTAGGAAGTGAAATGTTTCAGGTATTAGTTTTTTTTTGGGAAATAAACTTATTTAACATTTTTTACACATAAAGAAATAACAGGAGATTGGCTGATGAATTTATCATTGAAAAACTATCGTCAAATTGTGAAAAAACCAAGGCTTTCGTATTTATTGGAAAAATTGGTTAAATAACGAACAAAACCTCCATCGAAGTAGTCAGCATGCTCTCAACAATATGGAAGTTGAAGAGTATGTCAACAACTGGTGGTTTTCAATTTTGAAGGCGAGAATTGTTACGGCAAGCCTTGGCAATGGCAGTATGTCAAAACCAGTTGATCAAATCACACAACAAGGTGGCGTAATCTCACCACTACTTTAGCTTATGGTTGTTAACTCGATTCCTATGGAACTAGATAACAAACTGGAACTGTTGTGTATGCAGAAGGTGTTGTAAAACTGGTATTAGAGCTGTTTCCAGAAGTTATAAGATTTATCATGTCTACTCATGTTCCGTTAATCTGGACAAAACCAAACTGGTTCTGCTTACACTTACCACGTCTTCAAATGATCATGGAAACTAGGAACTTGTATAGCTTAAGAAGGGCGACAGTAACCCTTTTACACTTGCCGTAAGATGTTTGAGACAAAATGACGACCTAGTCCTGGCACAGGCAAATATATGGAATGTCCAAAATTACATACACAGGGCTTTAATAGGACTATGTTGTAGTATCTGGCGTCTACCCATAGGGTTTTACTATAAGTTCCTCATGTCATCTACCACTCAGTTCAAACACTACTACGTCATTACTGGTAATGTAGAACTATAAAGGCTATCTTTCTTAAATTACCTTGCTCTGGTTCCGTGCGCATAGAACCACTTTGGTACTGAGCGGGCGTAGGAGCGCCCTAAATTAGGATCTATTCTATATACTTGTTATGCAGAATCAGTCGGAATGTCCAGAAAGGGATCTTAAGACATTTTCTTAAAGTGGCTGCAAACAGGTGGCAAAGTCTGAACTCATGCAGGTTCCCTTTGTTCTGGCCCCTTTTTTGACAGTAAGAGTACGATTAAGCGGATGAGCCTTTATATGAAGGTTGCTTTAAGGTTGTTTTTAGTCTTATCGGGTCAATGGGTGGTGGGTAAATACGCAAGACGACTCGGACTTCATTTTATTGTTCTGCGAATACCATGCTTTACTGTCAGGAAAACTATATATCTGGGGAATAAAATACCTTTTTAAGGTATTAGAGTGCAGTTTGAACGGCCTCTTGAGTTACCCTTCGGTCACAGCTTAGATCTAGTAAGTATTTCAAGTCTTAGTCCGAAGATGTGTTTTTAGACGATTAATTTGTTTAGCCATATTAACAGCTGGCATGTAAAGTAAACTACCACATAAACCAATAGCAGCTACCCCAACTTAAGGCTTCAGTATCAAAGTTCAGAATTATAAAATTTCCTTAAAAAATTTTAAATTGAAAGTCCAACTTCTTTACTTTAACTGTTTAAAGTTTAAAATAAATCTTAATAACGGTAAAAAAGTTATATAAATTTAAATAAATAAATACTTAGGGCCTGATTACGTAAAACGCAACGCATAATAACGCAAGCAATTGTATGAAAAAAATTCAAATTTAAAAAACTTTTTCATACATTTTGTTTTTTTTTATGGCGTTGCGTTTTAGGAAATAAGAAGGTTAATATCTTACACGATTTACAGCGAACATAAATTCGTAAGGGAATACGTAGTAGGGTGGCCCAAAAATATCAAATTCACTTTATACACCTGGGCACGCACCAGTTTGTTTACTGTAGTTAACAATAGTGCAGTATAAAAATTTCAATGCCCTACATGGGGCAGAAGGCAGTGCTTAACGTTTATATATTTCTACCAAAACGAAAAAACAAGATAAAAATTTCCTTAAATAACAGACGTTTTGACAAATCTCTGTTAGCACTAATGGCAGTGCAGGGTATTTAAATATTAAAATAATATGAAAACAACAATACATTAAAAAATCACACATCTTATTTAATTACAAATCAATCAACAATCATTTAATAGTTTGTAAAATCATTAACTTTGCTACTTGAGAGATGATCATCAGACAATTATATGTACAAACACACACACATGCGCATAAATTGTTACAACCAGCTGAACGAACAACAACAATATTATATTGTAAAACCAGGTTTTGGTTTTGTGTATAATTTTAAGCTTCTGGGCTAATTTAATCAAATACCAGTCGATAAAAAAAAAACTATGATTTTTAAGTTTATTTTTGGAAAATTAGAATATTTAACTGGTGGCATATTAAACATTGGTAATAATAACAAGTAGTTAAGGTGTGTATTTTTGACGCAAAACCCTATAAAACTGTAGACAAACATTAATTAATTTGTTTTTGTTTTTTTATTTTCAAAATTAAATAATTTTGCTAAAATACCTGTTAAAGTATTTAATATTTAATGATATGAAATTAAGTAAGAATTTTAATTATTAATTAATTAAGCTGTTAAAGAATGAATTGTCGAAAAGAATAAACATTTAAAAAATTATTTTAAAACAATATAAAATCAATGTAAGATAATTGCACGCAAGGAAATATATTTGACGCTTTTATTTTTAACTAAAAAAATAGTACGAGAAAAATTCACAAAAATCGCAGTTTTTGCGCATCTCAGTCATATACAGGGTGTCTGGTGGCAAACTTATGTTTTTAAATACCATTATTTAAAAAAGTAATAAACTGTGCGGAGGGAGTGTGGCGCCGTTGAAATTCGATTATGCGGATTTTTATGTCACGATGCCCCAGTGGCCAAGTGAGCATTGCGCGTTCGCTGTGGAAACATTTTTTAAGATTAATGATTCTTACGTAATTGCTCGTCGATAACTTTGTTCAAGGTTCGGTATTCGGTAAATATGTGATAGACAGAGTGTAAATTTGACTCTTTCGTGGGTGTAGAGATTCTGCGCAACTGCTTCGGCTATGAATATCCCACGGCCAGTCCCCGGCCGATCTTCAAGGACTCCCGAAAACATTGAACCGTTTGAAAGCAGTTTACGTGAAAATTTGAAGCTTTCAATACGGAAAAGAGCAGCGTTACTGGGACTTCCTAGAGCGACTATTTATGAAATTTTAAAAAAGGAACTGAAGTTCTATCCTTTTCTAATTCAAATCGTTCAAAAACTTAAAGACACCAACTTTGATTTTTGCAAAAACTTTTGTGAAACGACGTTTTCGCACTGTAAATTCCATTTTTTGGAGAGACGAGGCCTATTTTAAACGGCCACGTCAAGCAAAACTGCCGTTACTGGTTCCCCAGAACTCGCAACCCCCGATTAAAACATCAAAAACCATTGCATTGTTCCAGGGTAACTGCTTGGTGCGCCTTATCCACGAGATAAATGGACCATTTTTTACGAAATTTCTCGAGGCCAGATGACGAATGTCAATGGTGAAAATTATCGACGCACGAATACGGAATTCTTTTTGTCAAACATGTAAGCTCATCCATCGTACTCTTCACACACGTGGGTTCAACAGCATGGGTCGACTGCACGCACAGCCAGAGCTTCGAAAAATTTGTCTCAAGAAAATTTCCTCCAAAAACTGATCAGTCGCTTTGCGACATCCAATGGTTACCGAGGTCGCCCGATCTAACTCCCATGGATTTTTTTATGGGGCTACCTTAAATAGAGGGTTTATAATGACAATCGCCAAACTTTGCCGAGAAATCAGCTCAATTGAATCAAGTTTAGTGCACAAGGCTCCGTTTTAAATAGTGTGTTCAACTCGACGGAAGATGTCTGAATGACATCCTTTTTAAAAAATAAAATCCGTACTTCCAATCTATCGTTCAATGTTCCTAATAAAATTTTGTGTCAATTATTATGTTTTTTACTAAAGTTTGAAAATATAAATCTGCCACCAGACACCCACCCTGTACATATAAGAGAATACTGATTTTAAATAACAACCTGCTCGCTAAATTTCCAACAGATTGATGCTACTTTTAAGACCGCTTCGTAGCATATTTTAACAGGCAAATATTTTTTTTTAAATAAACTCCCTTTTTTAAAAGAATGCAGTAAATGTTTTATTTTATATTCGAGTCAGTAATAGTCCAAAATGTCCTTTCCGGGAGGAAATTTGTATGGGGGCTATACCAATATATTGACCGACCAATCACCATACACAATAGTCTTCGTGCCAGTGCCAAAAATTTATTTGTCGCAAAATGCATCAAAATATCTTCAAATTGTGGCCTGTAATTTGATCAGAAGAATACATGGACAAATCAGCCAGACGGGCGAAGGGACATGCTTACATCGACCTAGAAGTGGATATTGAGTTGATCGGTGTACTAACAAGTCGGATCTCAGTCCATTATTTTGGGCGCTGCAAACATCTTCACACGTTACACCCATATGTGGTGTAGCTATATTATTATGGGTCTATTGATAAATAGATTTTTCTAAAAATTTAAAAAAAGTTTACAATCATTTAAAGTTCTGCCTTTTGAAGCTGACTGATGATTTGTATAGAAAAGCCAAGAATCTAAAAAAAACGTATAAATAAAACAATAAACATTTTGAGACGAATGTCATTAGCAAAGACAAATTAAAAAATGCTTTAAAGTAAAGATAAATTAAGAACCAAAAAAAGAAAACAATTTAGCAGAAGCTTGCAAACTAACGCTCAAAACAAGGAATTAACGGCAGCGATAACTTGATTGACGACTGGTAATGGTTTGACAAATTTAATTTAAATGTCTAAGTTTAGTTTAAAACCGAACGTCTGCGCGTTAATATACACGAAATTTAAATGCTTGTTTTAACTTAATAACAAAAAAAAAACACATTTTAAAGCAAATAAATTTATTTTTAATAAAATGTTTAATTCTTATATAACAAAATAAAAAAAAAATTAAAAAAAAAACAAAATGTCGTTATCACCCCCTGCTGATACAAACTCTCCTGCCACCAAAAATGAAGAGGAAAATTTTAATTATTTTCAAAAAGTATGGCGGTTTCGCCGTTACTTGACCATAGAACCGTTTTTCTTCTTCTATTTGATGGCCAGTGTTTTTAATGTTATTGCCATGTTAAATTTTCCTTTGGACAAGGCCTGTCGTGTCAATTTGGGATATAGCAAACAGGTCTGCAGTACCACTTTAGATAAATCACAATATGATATCGATTGTGATGCCTTTAATTTCGAAAATGCTACAGAGTTTGCTGCCACCACAGAGGAAATGTCTTTTACTGACACTTCGCCAGGTTTTAATTTTACGGTGTGTAAAGCAGAAGTGGGTGCCCAAAAACTGGCGGCCAATATTTCAGGAAAAAGGGCACCGATTGGTAAGAATGTATTTGATTTCAACAAAAAACAAATACATATAAATTTATATAAAACATCTCTAAATGACTTTAAAAGTCTGATTTTGGCGATTTGTTAATAACAAACTTGTAACAAAATTATTGTTACCCTTTTGAAACTTATTTTCATAACTGTTGTGGTTGTTTAGAGACAAAACAAAATTCAACCAGCGTGGTGTAATTAGTGACAATTATTTTAAAAAAATATTTAACAACAAATAATAAATTTTTCAAGACAAAAATGTAAATGTAAGTAAACAAAGGAATAATTACAGCAAATTAAAAATCCAAGCCACAATGAGTGCCTGCAATAGGTGCGTTCCCGTACTTCCTGTTGGTAATTTTTTTTAAATATTTTTTTGGCTAAATATTTGGCACTCTGTACTTTTGTGCTTTTGTACCAACGAAATACGTAGCAATAAAATAAGTAGCTAAAGCCCGGAGAGGCGAAGCATCAGAAAGTCAGCTGAAGAACACCATTCTAATGGTATTAAACTTGAATTTTTGAAAACCAGGTGCTTTTTTTTAATTTTAATTTTTTTCTCAAAAAAATATTTATTTTAATGTTAGTTTAATTTTTTTGTCGAACTTATTGTTTTCAATACAAATTTTGAAATTTTTTTTCTGGCTTAAGTTTAATATTTAATTTCTTTTTTTTTCGTTAATGTTGAAAGAAACTTTTGTTTGAAAAAAGCAGGAGTTTTCCACCGAAACTAGCCTAGTAAAATGCATTAAAATTTATTTTTATTTTTATTTCAAAAATAATTATAATTTTTTGGTTTTTTTTTTTGAAGAAATATTTGTTTTATTTATTTTTTTTTTATATAAAAATGAAAAACGATTATTTGTATTTTCATTGATTTTATAAAAAGTTGAAACCACTAATTAATTATTTTTGTCCAACAATTCAAATTAAAAAATAGTTATTTTTTTGACAAAAAAAAACCCCCCTTAAAAATAATAAATATTTAAAAAAAAATATAAGAATCAAAAAATAATTATTGTTTTTTGATATTTTTTTTATTTTATTACGGTCCCTGATTTTAATATTAAAAACTCTTATAAAACTATAGTGGGCATAAGTCATTTGCAATTTTGCTTCTAAAGCTATTACTTATAAAAGGGTATATCAAGCATTGTTAGAAAAACGTATTCCCATTTTTAAAGCCTAATATAACTGTATTGATATTTTGCACTAAAAATGGTTTGTTGGGATGCCTGTCTAAATATTCACCTACTACTTATGTATGTACATATGTATATTAAATATTCAGAGGAAGGGGTATTGTACATAGGGGAGCCATTTTTTTCTGGGTCAAAATCAGTACGCTTTTTACTTTTAATAGTCTTAGAATCACCTTCAATTATAGTCACCAAATATTAAATCATCTTGAAAAATCAGTACAATCAGTACCTTTTCCCAAAAATCAGTACATTTTAGTACACGAATTTTTAATCAGTACACAAAATGAAAAATCAGTACGTGTACTGATGAAATCAGTACGTGTACTAATCAAATCAGTACGTGTACTGATGAAAGTAGTACACACAAAAAATTATCTAAGAGAACTTAACTTAAATCAAGCCATAGCGGTGTCAAAAGTACGGTGAGTATGGTTTTTCTTAAATCATGTACGAAATTTCTTACTCCAAGTAAAATTTTTTAAGTACGAATTTCTTACTTTTAGCCACAATTAAGCCAAAAAAGGTTTGATTTAAGTTCGGAACCGTACTTGATGTAAGCCAAAAAAAATATTGATTTAAGCCGTAAACGGGATTAATTTGAAAATCAAATGTCATTTTTTTGACTTATTTAAGAAGAAGAATTTTATATTTTATTTTTATTTTATACCTATAGATACTTAAAATTTACAATTTAAAAATTTCAATTTTTATACTTACCGAAGCTGAGATTCGAACCAGGGGTATCTGCACTGTAGCACAAGCGCGCTACCTCTAGGCAACCGAAACACTTTGTTTTGAAATGTAAAATAATATATTAAAACAACAAGCTTTTTTTCTGCTTGATTTGTTGAAGCAATCCGAATAGGCTTGATTTAAGAAAATGTAAATACGGATCGTACTTAAAAATTTCAACAAAGATTTTGGATATATTCAAGAATAAAATTCTTGATTTTAGAAAGCGAAGTTTTCTTTCTGTGTATGTATAATGATCAAATCAGTACGTGTACTGATAAAATCAGTACGAATGGTCACCCTAA